>JAROYE020000002.1:23663750-24950000 GCA_029619315.2 Dynastes maya
AGAAGAAATATTACTAAATTTTACAAGAAAGCTTATCGGGCATATTTTGGTATTCAACTTGGTGACCAAGACAAGGTATGGTCGCCGCATTACGTGTGTAATACTTGTAGGGAAAATATTAATCAGTGGGTGAAAGGCAAACGGAAATCATTATCCTTCGGTGTTCCTATAGTGTGGCGCGAACCTCAGGATCGTATAAGTGACTTTACTTTTGTTTGTTTGTTTAGTCAGAGACCTAAACCTCCCCAAAATTAGTGCAGAACTTTTAAGATCACGATTTAAAGAAAAGAAGTTACTATTCACCGGCACAACATTTTCATGATATAGGCATAGAGAGAGGGAATTCATACCTTTCTTTACTAAAACATGTAGAAGGTTTATTTATGACACTTGATGTTCAATATAATCCTGCTGATTGGAGATTTTTTGTAGACAGTTCATTGAGAAGTATGAAAGGAGTCTTGCTTCATAATGGAAATTTACTTTCCTCATTGCCTCTTGCATACTACTGATTTAAAAGAAACTTATAATAACCTTAAGCTGATGCTAGATAAAATTGAGTATGGTAAGCATTCCTGGGCAGTGCGTGGGAATTTTAAAGTACTGGCGACTCTTCTTGGCTAACTATCCGGTTTCACTAAGTATCCCCGTTTTCTTTGCGAAAGAAAACACTGGCCCCTACGAACAAATATTGTACCAAGAGAAAATAATGTACTGTCTGAACATAAAACAATTCACTTTAAATTTTCTACGGCGTTTATAACTGGATTTAATTGTATTTATAAGGTTTCTACAGTCTTTGTATAAGGTTTCTACAGTCTTTGGAAATCAAGAATTGGCATGATTTAAGAATGATATTTTGAATTCATAACATCAGTTGGGATAAATAAGCCTTAGTAAGGAAAGCACGTAACTCCTTTATCCAAAATGAGATTTAACTGCCATAATAATAACTGAAAAAAGGTTTTCAGAATTATTTTTTCCCAAACATAATTAAAATTATTCTACAATAGCCTCTAAAAGAGAAACAAGAGATCATTTTAAAACCAAACAGTTTTTTTGGTGTCCTGTAAATTTCCTTTTAATGGAGTTACGCGCGTTTCTCACTAAGGCAACGATATGTCTCTGTATAAAAGACGAATTACTACCTCTATACAATTAAGTACCATACCATTAAGACACAACACCATTCTAAACTGATCCCTCATCATTTATCTTAAAAAATTTAATGTATCTACTATCTATTTTTTACTAGTTATTGGACAGTTTTAATATTATATGTATGTTTGAGAATGTCTGTATTTAATTCTTATATGTATTTTTTATTTTTAGTAACTCTGGCATACGAAATCTTGGTAGTCTACAGCTTCTACAAATTTTTGAAGAGTCTTAACTTTTAGTCAGATACAAATGTATTATCCATAGCAATACTATACCACACTTCTTATCTTAGCAATCAGTTACGCACTATAATAGGAAGTAAAATACTCAATTTGACGTAAAATATTATATATATTCATAATTTTGTAATAAATTCTCCCAAATATTTGTTCATTATTATTATTTACAAACGTCAATTACCAGAAATAAAAAAACAATGTTCGTGGAAATAGTAATTTATTTATTATCAAAAGGATACCGTAAAAAATTACGAAGTATGAGATCTTCATGCATGTATATCTTAAAAACTGTTTTGGTAAATACTTTTTGCGATTTTCTTTTCCTAATCCAGATTGTAACTCCTGCTCCTGGTTCAACATATTCGTTTTTCAACATGGTCACGTGTTTACAGAGGTATAGATCAGTTAGAGTAGAAAATTTCCGTTAAAGTACTTAGGGAATCTGATTAAACGCTCCTTACAACTTGGTTTTGGTCATCCTGTTTGACGCCTTCCTTAGATTTATTGACGTAAAACATGTTAACGATGACTATGCTCTCAATCAACCAGACTGAAAAAAATACGTAACTTATTATTGAAAAATTTGTATTACATATTTATCAGATTTGCCTCATACATTTCTAATTATTAAAGAATAATCTATTAAGCTAGAACATGAAACGTACACGTGTGTTTTGACATTTCTAAAAGATATTGATTTCACCAAAATGAAATTCTATTCTCTTTGTTTGAAAATCATAGATCAATGAATGAAGATTTAATTACGAAGGAGTTTTGTTGAAATGGAAAAGAATCATTTATATACAAACTGTTTCAGGAGGAAAGGGATACTTCGAGGGTATATTCAGAAGATAAAAGTAAGTAAAGTAAACCAATATGTCTAAATCCGATTCTTAACTATTACGCAAATAAATAATTTGATGTTCATAATAGAGTGATATTTATTATAAACAAACAATAAATCAAAGATTATTTTCGAAAATACCACCAACTTCGATGTATTTTCTTGCTCATTTATTAATTGCTCCAGTAGCATGTTTAATTGATCGGTGATTATTTATGCAGCATTCAAAATTCCATCCAGTAGTGCGTCTCTCGTGTTCACTAAAGGTTTTGTCTATCCCCACAAACAATAATCTAGGCGGTTAAGATGTGGTGGGCTCCATCATGTTGAAAGTACATACATTGTCTAATATTTAATGTTAAATCATCCATAATTTCTGTCAAGTGAATTTCCAAAAAATTCACACAAAATCAACACTGTTCTCCATCCAATACAAATGGATCAAATAATCGACCGTCCAACATACGTTGATACTAAAACGATTTTGAAAGTTTTGCTCAACTGTGATGTGTGGATTTTCATCTGACCATCGATGTTCGTTATTTGTATAGTCTTCGATTTTGACGTATCCAATTACCAAATTGCAATCTTGCGACCTGATCACCTTCGTGATGATTTTGAACAGGGTGAATATGAAAAGAATGCAAACCATTTTCTTTGAGCAACCTCCAAGTGCCTATATCTCTGAAATTGAGTTGCAAGGCGCCTCGTACTTCTGTCGAGATTCTCTCTACCATACCCACTTGCTTCAAATTCCACATCGAAGCCGTGTTCTCTTTCAGAAACAATCCTTGCATTTGGAAATACTCCTGTTACTCCAGCAGTTGCAAATACATTTTGAAACACTTTTCTATTTGGAACTCTTCGAACCGGAAAACGACGTCGATATCCATCCGCATTAGTTGCGTTACTATTGAAATATCTATAAACGGAAACCATGTAGGCATACTCTCTATGTGACATTGTTTGCTTCTATTCACTAAAAAAAAGATGTATTAAATCAATCACTACAAAGAAACCGTCAAACAAAATTTTCGAACATTAACTAATATTATCATTTCAAGGATTCAATGAACAAAAATAAATATTAAAGAACTTCTATTGCCCTATTTTACATTTTTTGACGAAAATACCCTCGAAGTACTTTCTTTTCCTCCTGAAACACCCTGTATAGATACATAAGAAAAAAAATATTAAAATTACTTTCACGAGTTAAGAAAAGAACTCGGCAATCTATGAATTGGACAGCAACTTTTAAACAGATTACTAGAAATAATCATAGAAATATGAACAATTTACGTCAATATCGAATGATAAATATGTATGGTTTTAAAAAACTGAAGTTCAAATTTTGTGTAAACTTAAAACAAATATTGTCAGTTTTTGGAAGTACATAACATTGAATGGTACGGCAAGGAAAGAACGTTTTATAATTTCCGCTGTAAAAAAAAAACCATCATAAGCACCAGTTAATCAATTTTAAAGGTTTAAATCTGTAATAATTTCACATAGTCTCAAAATGATAAATACTTACTTCCTATGACTATAGGTGTAGCACATATCAGTAATGCGAACAAAAGTTGCACTTTTATTGCTGCCAACAAACAAATAACTAAAAAAACGATTGTGTTAATAATCGTTTCAAATATTTTTATGAAGATGTAGATCCTGAGGTAATAATACCTTTTCTGAAACGAAATTGATGATAACAAATATATTACACATAATTATCTAATTATAAATTACAAAACATTGAACAACCACTTTGCGAACAAGAAATGCTTACCGTTATTACACCCACATACAAAACGACAGCTAGCAAAAATGGAACAATATTGAGAAGTCCAATGATTATATATAACCGATCAACAGCTGAAAGAATTTCAGTTGTAAATTTTTGTCTGCAATTGCACCAAATATCAAATTGTCAGACAATTCGAACATTTTATTATTGTTACAATTTGTTAAAATTAAATTGAAATCACTAAATTTGTGTGTAAATACACTCATTTCCAAATAATTCTTGCAACCAAACGCCTCAAAATTCATCATTGATTACCACTTCAAAATGGATTTTTTCTCGAATTGCAAGTCGATTTTTAATTATCTTTTTGACAAGTTGTCTAGCTTAGTTCTTAAGCCACGATGCAACGATAAAAATCTTTACTAAAGCTTCAGTTTTCAACACATTGTTGTGGTTTTTTTCTTAGGATCGATTTACTTACTGAGAAATTGTTTAGGTATTTATGTTTATCGTTTATAATAATAATACTTTATTGATTCAAAGTATCCAAAAGGATAATAGAATCAATAGTCGAATACAAAATAATAAAGGAGAAACACAAATTCAAACAAATAAAAGAGCAAGAAAAGATTAATCATTTAAACAAAAGATAAGGAAACAAAAACAAAATAAATAAATTTACTTGTTTGTTGCGTAGAATTGTAAGTCCACGAGGCGAAGCAGTGTTGATGGTTCTTCACATGCATTATTTAAAACGATGAATTAGAATAGAAACCATGACAATATTAGCGTATTTCAAGATTGACTCCTTTCAGAGAACATTATGGTAGTTACTTTATTTAATTGAGAAGGACATAGAATTTCAGAAAAACAAGCGAAACAAGACAATTAGGAATTTTTGGCTGAAAGAAAACTATCAACATTTGTTAATGTGTTTAACATTCGAAAATACCCAAATAAGCATTTAATTGTGAGACTCTACAAAAAATCAATTGATTTGGATCTACTATATTTGGAAAGTTACAAACTACCAAGAAATTTTACGAAAATGCATCTATTTAGAGCAGATTTCGCAGTATCATCAGAGCAGGAGTTAGGAAGGATTTCTTTCGATTTATTTATTTTGAAAAGACTACTGGGAGTAGAGGGTATCGTGTTTTTGGGAAATTATTTAAAATTTTATAATTATTTAATATAATATTAACTTTAGTAATCCATGCAGGGTTTACTTTAGGTGATATATAAATGTGTATACTTTTTTGGCACTTAAATTTTGTTCCTTTTGGCTTTAATTTAATAGCAATTGCAATTTTTCTAAGAGCCTATTTATTTAGCTTTCTATTTTGACTTCCCGGAGTAGGACTTTAAGAGACTCATTATCTCATTACAATATATAAAGGCAGGAACGAGGAGATTTTTCTTTTAAATATGTTGTGCTCTGGGGAGTGCTCTATTTACTGCTGCTGGTATGAACTGGAATCAAACTGTAGTCCAATTTTTTCTGAAACCTTGAATCGTATCATTCCTTTTGTTATTAAACGAGATACACTATTTTGATGCAAAAATTCGTATAACAACAATAGTAATAACACAAACAAGGATCACTTTGTGTGGTTCTTTACATTACGGTTGAACATGTTTTCGACGTCATTTAGGAAAGCAGATCACAAATGGTGATCAAATATCCAGATTTGGGAGCAACCTACTACTGGTATGTTTGCTAATACGTGTACATCTTATTACTACTGCGAGGGTACTCTGAAAAGTTTCCATCCTAGAAACAAGTATCTTTTTTGTTAAATTTAGTTTTATTTCTCAACATAGTCTTGTAAGTCCATACACTTTTCCTAGGGATGCTCCCATCTCTCTAATCCGTTCATGTAGTAGTTGGCATCTTGTTCTGTTTGCAAGTTGGCAAGTTGGCATTCCATGAAAACCTCTGTCCTCCGAGTGAAACTTTGAACTTAGGAAACAGAAAATAGTTGGTGGGCGTCAAATCTTGTGAATATGATGGGTGGTCTGTCAATTCGAACCTAAATTTGTGAATTTTTACCACCACGACCACTGCAGTGTGAGACGGCGCGTTGTCTTGGTGGAATAAAACTTCCTTCTTCCTCAAATACCGCCATTTTCCGCAATTTCCGCCTTCAGCTTGTCAAGTAATGATGCGTAGTACACCGCCCTTATTGTTCCTCGTTTTGCAAGATAGTCAATTAACACAACTCCATTACTATCCCAAAAAACAGTCGCTATCACTTTCTCGGCTGATGGAACAGTCTTCGCTTTTTCGATTCACTGTTCGCAGTTCCCTGTTTCGTGTCTTCTATGCCTTCTCTTCAGGAGCCTACTGGTGTATCAAAAGTTTCATCTACAGTTATTAATCGACGCCAAAACTCCGGATTATCCCGCTTAAACTGCTTCAACATTTTTGGTCCTGACTGAGCAAGCGAGGCACCCAATACGCTGTATTTTTATGCCCAAATCTTCAGTCAATATATACCAAACATATTCTTTCGAAATGCCCACAGCCTCTGCTATCCCTTTAACCTTAATTCAACGGTCGTGTAGCACCATTTGGTGAACCCAAAATTTCACTGTGCCAAATGATGGTGCAGAATCTCTGTAAACAGCGTTCAACTTGGCTTTAATTTGCGTAGGCGTATTGCCTTTCAAATGCAAGAATTTAATGACGGCACGATATTCGATTTTTTACATTTTTACAGATACACTAACGTCGACTGACGTTTTCAAAAGTATTTTTCAACGAATGAGTAACGTCAACTTCAAGTCGAAAATTGAAACTTTTCAGACTACCCTCGTATTCTTGCTGCATCTCCACAATTTTCAGAAATAATTGGGCTACAGTTTTATTTAAAATGATACCCGAGGTAGTAGGTAGCACTTTATACAGCTTTAAAAATTGAGGAGAAAATGCTTATTTTCGTTTTTGCGTTTTGTGTTTGCTAAAAACTAAAATCTTAATAAAGATCCTATCACAGTACGGTTGCTGCAGCGCTAACCTGCAATTCATAACAAAAATTATCAACATGGCGTTTCTAGGGAAAATCTATTTTAAAATTGCAACCACTTCTCGACTGAGAACTACTATGCGTTAATTTTGACGCGTGGTTTATTTTCTACCGTTTACAAGATTTGATTTAAAGAACAGAAAAGCGTTTAAGATATTGAAATTGTATACTCACATATAAGCTCTTCATTGTCATCTCCAGGATTGAAATTTTCTTCAAAATGAAAAGCTCCATATGTAGATAATCCTATTATTACTCCATAGAAAATCTAGAAGAGAACCTAAAGGTAAGTGGATTCTATTATTATTACTATAATATCCTTAGAATACTTTTTGTAGAAAGATATTTCTTATTTAAATTAGGGGGTCCTTCTAAATCGTTAGATATTTAATTACAGAAACTTCTATTATGATTAGAAGCACAACCATTAAGAAATATCTTCTTGTTCTTGTTCACTTACTATTAGCTATTTCTTCAGTGGAAACATTTGATACCTATTTTTGTAGTTTTAACTATTTTACATAGTCTGATAGTTTTCAATGTGGAAAGTATTCGTTTTTTATTCACATATGAAGGAAATTGCATTCCTCTTTAGTAATAAATTTTAATTATAGTCCCTTTTTTTTATTTCCATTTTTATTATGCAAAAGTGAAAAGCTATACAACAAAACAAAGATGGAAACTTACACATTGGCCTACAGCTATCCTAAGCACAGTTGGCGTTTCTGTATCACCACAAAATAACCAACGAAACATATTGAAGATGAATTAAAGTAATATGCCATGGGAAACTTATTCGAAATGCGTTGCAGCTAATCAATTTAATTTGCATTTACGTCAATTCGCTCTATATCTGAAATCTTATCGGGTCACATTTAGAAAAAAACTAACACAATATAAATTAAAGTGGTTTTTGTTTTGCCTACGAATGAAATACTCGAACAAACGCATTTCATCGAGGTATTTGTGTTCTTGAATTTTTTAATGTTACTTTATGTAACAGGAATAATGAATTTCATCAATATTATTGATAAATAAGCTGATGCTGACACATGATATGCTCAAACTATCTCTCCATCTCATTCAACCACGCCAAAGGAGAGTTAGTGATGTGCATTAGGCAACACTGTGTCCCCCATAACCTTTCGCATAACCATATCTTTTCGGATCGTTGACAAAGTGTGTCAATGTTCGTAGTGATTATTGCAATGTGCGATTTTCGGGAGCAACGATGCATTGTAAAATCTTGTGCAAAACCTGAGGAAAACGTTTCAAGTGTTGAAATAAGCTTATGGAAATGATGCTCTGGGTTGTACGCAATGTTACGAATGGTTTACACGATTCAAAAGTGGTCGTTAATCAATTGAAAATGATCCTCCACCAGGAAAGCTCTCGACTTTAACTGATGACTTCCATGTCAAGAAAATCCAGTGTCTGGTGTGTTCAAGCCATCGTTTAACAGTCGGAGAACTTGTAGAAGAGGTTAGTATCTCAATAGGCAGTGTTGACTGATGGTAACGTAAATGGGAGGTCAAATACAAGGCTTTGATTCTCTCATGCATTTCCGTTGCATATCGTGTACATTGTACTTGACAAAAAAGAATACATGAGGAAATCGAAGCATTAACCTTCTGTGTTCTGCAGTTCCATAGCCACAGTGCACCAGCCGCCGCTGTCAATAGGGTTGTGCAATGACATTTGCATCGAAAAACTGAACAAGCATCGCGTTAAAACAAAGTTTGTTTCTCGTTTGATGACCGAACAGCAGAAAGAAAATCGAATTGAGATTTTTGGGTAACTTGAACAAGCCAACGACGACGAATCATTCATGCAAAAGATCATGACGGGAGACGAAAGTTGGGCTTACAGCTTCGATTTTAGGACAAAAGCTCAATCATCACAGTGTTTTGACAGAAGATCTCCACGCACAAAAAAAGCACATCAGTCTTGATCCCCTGTCAAAGTGATTAATGAAATTGTGCATTTTCAATTTTTGCCTCGAGGTCAAATATTCAACCGCGAGTACTATAAAGGCGTTTTGCAACGATTATGTGAAAACATTCGCAAAAAGAGATCAGAGTTGTGACGAGACAAGTCATGACAATGCGCTCGCTTCTCTATTCTGTGAATTGGTCAGTTTTGTGCCAAAAATCAGATGACTATTCTCTCTCAGCCTCCCTACTCGCCAGATCTGGCTCTGTGCGATATTTTCTTATACCCTAAATTGAAATCAGTGCTAAAAAGACGCCGTTTTAATACGATTGATGACATTCGAACAAATTCGTCACAGACATTGCAGGACATTTCAAAAGAAGGTTTCCAGTATTGCTTTACGAAGAGGAAACACCGCTGGGAAAAGTGTGTGAATAGGAGAGGGGAGTACATTGAAGAGGACAAAGACTAATAATTTGCAAGGTTAATAATAAAAGTTAAAAAAGTTCGGTTATTTTGCAAACAGACCTCGTACATACATATCTGTAACAACTGCTACAAATAGTAAGTAGCGTAAGATGGTCTATGCTATTACCCAAAGAATTGAATGAATGAATATATTCCCCTACTTACAAGCCCATTGCATGCATTTAGGATTTCAAAGAGCACTATTCAAATTTTCAAAATATGCATTAGGTCGCTAAAAGAAAGTAGCATAATAATTTCTTTTTCTGGCAAAATAAGGCTCATACCCTTTGACTTGAGAGTCACTATATTGCTTTAGTACCTATCAATTTTAAAGGATAAATCATCCTCTGTATGGCAACATTACGTTTTCTAAAATATCCACATATTCATCATGTATTGAAATGTTCATCTATCGACGGATAGGCGCTGTACCATAATGGAATAAACCATGATTTTTGCGCCACCATGTTTACTTGACTTGACAACATCTGATAACATGGGATAGCCGCGTACCAAGCAAGAGCCAGTGGTGACTAGGGCTCGGTGTGTTTGACAGAGAGTGTAATGTAAATGTAAAGGGCCAATTATGGCCTAAACGCTGCTGAAATCTGCAACATTTGAACTGCATTCTCTCACTAACTTTTACCTTTTTGGTTGATAAGTTATACATACAGGTGTTTCAGTCTCCATTAGCCAAATTCTGAACAAATTATCTTAATAAACCTGTGTCCGGAAATAAATAAAAACAGCAGTACCACCTGTAACCTAAAGTAGTGTGCAGGATAAGGAACCAAATAAAGATTTAATAAGTATAAATCAGCGGATTTCGATTTCTAACACGTTATAAAACGAATTACATATTTACAGTACCTGTTACAGTGGAAGGGCGCGGCATCTCTTATTAACAGCGATAATGAGGCTCCGAATTTCGAAAGTCTTGGTAAATTACAGCCGGGGCAAGTATTATGCGTGAATATATGTACAACGGCCGCTAAGATATGAAAGGTTCCAAAACATAATAATCCACATCAGTATCATTACACATCTGTACACGAATGCTGCCTGATCCAATTGCCATGGAAACTTAGACGTCTGCTCTTATTAAGTAGCGAAAACAATCGATGAGGCTGAATTCAGAAGAGATAGTATTACAAACTTTTGCAATTACTACGAATGGAATGAGAAGAATCTCCTTTTAAAAGAATATCATCATCTCAAATGCGTTTTTGTGCTGATGTATGAGCTGGAATTATTGACAATACTTTTGTCGATCCCATTTCTTTTGCCATACCGATTTGTAAATAATTATTTATTACCACAAACGAGCAAATAATGCCATTATTACTTGATCAAACACCACTACGTTTAGGAAATCGCAATATGATGGTGCTCTTGCTCATAGAGCACATTCAGAACCGAATTGGTTTCACAAAAACTTTCCCAGGCGATGATTTAGTCCCAATGGACTTATCTCTTGGCCACCACGTTCACCAGACTTGACGTCTATGAATTTCCACGTGTGTGAATTCATAAAAGGGCACATGTATCGACCAGAGTCAACATGCATGATCAACTCGTTGAGCAAGTTCGTGAAGCAAAATAAATTGCAGACACCGAATATGTCGCTCGCTACTAGACGGCGACTTGAATTGTACCCATTCCAAGATGACGGACATAGAGAACATTTTTGATAAATTTTATTACGCGTATATCGTATGATAAAACAAATGAAATGATTAGTTGGAATAATTTATAAAGAGACTAATACGTACACTAAAACCATTTCATCTTAGGATACAAGGCGAACCTTACCTAAGCTATTGTTGTCTTTCTTCTATCCACCCGCATAGTATGGTAATATTTGGGAGGGGAGTGGATGGTAGAGACATCAATAGCTTCGGTAAGGTTTGCCCCACGCATGTGTTCTAAGATTAAATAAATATCATCCAGGACCGTATTTTACAGCAATTAAAAAAAATATTTCTGCTTATTAGCTCCAGGGTAAATCATTATTATTGATTATTGTGCAAATTCAAGGATTAGGTTCTTCCATTTTAAATTCATTCGGTAAATTTTCTAGATCTTAAAGATCTTAAGATATTGTTAGTAGCAAATTTGACATACATGCACTGGACTACTAACTGTAGTGCGTTATATACAATTTCATATATGAAATATGCTCCATTGTTTACATCTTATCAACAAATTAATTTTGTTTTACAAACAACAATTAAGGAAACAATCGAAAACTATAATTTGCAGTACAAAGTGAACGTTGCTATTTAGAGGAATATTTGAGAATATTTTTTTTTCAAAAAAGAGTAATCGTTTATTATTTTACTCTAATTCTTATGTGGTGTTGATGAAGGAAAATAGTGATTGGAACTATTAATACGCATGGATTTGCTAAAATATTTGAGGTAAAGTAGTAATATTTATAGATTTTTTTTGTATTTTTTTCCTAACATCTATGAATTGCCCTTAACACTCGTTTACGGAGCGCATCATTTTGACGCATTTCGAATTTGACGAGGTGTTACGTAAACCGTTTACATTTTTTTTCTGGCACTTATATTTTTTATATCGAACTTTATTTTTTCAAAAACGGTCTAAGTTTGAAGCGTTTGAGGCTCTATGTGTGGTATAACTATCTCGACGAAAACGCGTCAATTTAACGTAATAGTAAAAAAAGCTTTGATGCTAGTAAATTGGCTTCACTCACTGTGGCAATAAACCTAAATGTTATAAAAGAGTTAGTTCTTCAAGAAAGTAATCATCATAAGTAAAATAAACAAGACGGCGAGCGGAGATACTTTGTAACATTTGACAGGAAACCATTTCTACTACGTACACAAACAGAAATATTAATCCGAACGGCTAGAGAAACGATATTCACAGGCACACCCCGCTTTAGCCGAATATTTCCGTAGATCGAGTCCTGTTGAGAGACGCTTTTTACATATATTCTACAAGATGACCATCAATATCATCTTCAACTTTAATTTAATTTAAATTGATTATGTATATAATTTTTTTTAGTAGAACGCATATTTCTCCAAAATCTAACAGAGAAGCTCTTTTAAAAAGTTTTCTATAAACATTTTCCGTTCCACTAAAGATATTCAATAAAACAAATGTGTAAATGTTATGTGTTTTAGTACAATTGCAGCATCAACTCGAATTAACTATCATCTTCATACATACTTTGTCTGGCAATTTAACGACCACATACAAACAATAAATAGCGAAAATAAGCGGACAAATGTCGATTAGAGCCCACCATAAAACCACTTATTTAAAGCATGGCACACTAACAATAAGTTTTGTCAGCAGTAAAAATTACAATAAGAACATACTGAAATTTCACAATTTAACTAAATGTTTGTGAGAAATCTTTTCCGGATAAATTTCTTGAGGCAATGCCTAATGTGGGCATTACACAGAATATTACTCCTACTCCCTCTTAAATGTTGAACAAAATACAAAGAATCGCATTATAGTTTGTATAAAGGAAAATAGTGCTTACTTGGAATATATGTAATACATCGAAAAAACAATGATCTAGATGAAGCGGGTGAATAACTTGTCTTATCTTCATGTCCTAAGTTCTCATTTTTAATGTACTATTCCCCTACAATAATTTACAGTATAAATTCAGTTGTATCTTTGTCATAATTTCGAAAATTAGATATTACTCGTTAAGAAGTCGTCAAGTTCGATGGTGATAGTCAACATTCAGGGGTTGCCTGTAATGTCAAAGGTCTAAGATCATAGAGTTAGAGTTTAAGTTGCGTCCCCGCATGGCATATTGTCCATTGTGAATAGTTTATTTTTAGAAGAATATAAGAAAATTTAATTGAAATATTGCTTAAACAATTGCTATCGTGAACAAAGAAACCAACGGACGCTACACAATTTCTCAGTTTGGTCCAAATTGCCGTTGTCATCACGTATTTGGCTGTCTTGTGAATCCAAGTGTTTAGTGCTTAAATTATGCTTTAAATACGAAGTGAAAGTCAAGGTTTAGTAATTTAAAAGTACGCGGGGTTGTCAGTTCGTAACGCCCAACCATAGAGTTAATACTAAACGTGACAGTTTGAGGTTAGTTTTGCTCCGAAAGAGTACCTAGGGGACACTCCTGTGTTGCGACAGTAAAATTTAATTAATCAATTTAGAAAATCATTTTTTCTCGTTTGGCAACTACTACAGAAGCATTTATTTACATTTAAAATAAAATAAAAGATTATACGCTGCTAAATTTGAGCGGAAACGTCATATTTGTATACAAAATCGACGTTATATTGGTTCCGTCACGACGTATAACGACTATTATGCGTTTATTGCTTCAAATTCTTTGATTCAGTCTGCTAACTTTACGTAAATCAACAATTGATTAAAAGATAAGTGTAATAGTTATCTTCGAACGCACTGAACCATTACCTTCACAAAGGCAGGCTCTTTGAGAAGTAATAATCTATCAAAAATAAAATTATCACCGAATGTTGATTTGGCTCTGCTCAACCCGACTAACCACATGGAGCACGCTAAAATAATCCGTTCCTGTTTTCTTATTTTACTACTACGTTGCACTAATATAATGAATAAAAACACGTAAAACATTTGAAACAAATTCTTTTACTGTCATAAAAATATTATAAACATGATGACTTATCACTAACAGAGTATGCTAGTCATGTGTTTTTTACTTTTACTTACAGTTCTACGGTTATTGCACTGTCATAGAAACGAATGCTCATTTGGGCGGTACATAAATAGACATAAATTAAATACTGCATTACAATCGTTATTATAACTACGCCATGTACACATTTTACAATAAAATGCCACAAGTTCTCGTGGCAGTTATATCATGATGTACGCTCTTTTGCATATCGCCATTATTTCTGTCAGTACGCCGCCCATAAGAGGCTAGTAGAATTAAAGTCAAAGAATTACCATTAACGAGTGATGGTAGAACTTAATCCGAAAGAACGTACATCACATGTAATCATTTCGATAAAAACGCGATCGGTGTCCGATTTCTAAATCGCTCTGAAATGTTTTGATATACGATACATTGTTAATGATACACTTCTATTATCATCTTTTCGTCTTATACTTTGTAGATATTGTGGTCACAGTTGTAAGGAAACATTCATTTCAGCAATAATAACGATTAATTGAGAGTTAGGAAGAACTACTTTTAAAAGGTTTCAACCACCGATTTCTGTACGATTACTGTGCATGCGTCAGATATACATCGTGAATTACTAAATGGTATCGTAGATCTTGGAATACTTTTTTGAATCGATTGTGTGTCGACATTGAGAAAGAAGAAGATGATAGGATGTAACATGCAATATGAATGTTTTCTATTGGTACAGGTACATATTGCGTATGTCAATACAAACGGTTCTTGCTTGATACGATGTACCGATATGACCGTACAGTAACTGGTACTTGTACGATACAAAGTTAAGTTGGAACACTATTATTATCGTTCAAGGTACGGTACATAATGCAGTTGGAACACCTCGTTTGCATTGGGCAGGTACCGGACGGTAAATTTACGGTTTTATGAGTGTGCTGGAACGAATCTAAAATATATTATACAAGTCAATGCTGCTCTGCGTCAATACACTCCAAATTATATAGAATGAGTCATCTTTGTAAGGTTGGAAGATTGTGCCTTTGTGAACAGAAACTTGACAAAAATTTCTTGTTATGAGCACCGATGGTTTAAAATTCTCATAAGATCGTAGCCACCCAAAGATTAAATTCTGAGGTCAAAATAAAGTACTATTGTCCTAAAACTATGAGTTTTAGGGTTATTAGGCATTTACAGAAGTTGTTATTTCTCCGGAGGTATGCGTTAGGCAGATATAATTTTTGATACCTAGATTACTCCTAAGCCGCGTTTATGTGCTTACAAATTACTAGTAAGACGCTAGCAGTCTAAAATTAACAATTTTCTCATTATGGCAATTTTTAAACCGAATTACTGTCAATATTTATTTTGTCAGTTTGTCACGACAGTATTTAGTATTGGAACAATTATTGAGTAAAATTACGCTTAATAGCAATTGTATCCACAGCAGAATTACATACCATCTTCAACTCGTTTCTCAAAAATACTTTAAGTAAATAGTAAGTAAATTAAGTTATTAAAAAAAGTACACCGCTATCCGGGAGGAAGCCCTGAGCCAGCAGCCCTTAGGCAACTGCTGAAACACTCTACCACTACGAGTAATATTTATTACCGGATACCAATTAAACAACAACCTGTTACGAAGTGAATAAGCACATATGAAATTAGTCGTGATCTAAGTACCACCCAAATTACCATACTCAAGGCATTAAAAAGCAACAAATTCCATCCATACCGGGTTCAAGTTAACGTAAAATTAAACGATAACAATTTAGGCTGTAATTGTTCCAGTGATTTATTTGATTCTGTCATGGCAAACTGACAAAACAAATGTTAAGAGTAACTCAGTTTTAAAAATTAGTATAATGAGAAAATGGGGGATTTTTTACTACTAACACCTTAGGGTGTGTTTATAGTGAAGCTGTGATAGTCGATAAGAGCGATGCGCTAGCAAAACGGGCCAATCGGTGAGCGCTGTAACTTTGCGTAACCATGGTTACAGAAGCGAGCTGTGATACTCAATAAGAGCGGCGATAATAGCGAAGCTATGAGATACATTGTTTGTATCCGGGTGTTTATGTTGGAACTACGCGACATCTGTGGACAGCGATGGTGAGCAAAGATATGAACATTTAAAATCGAACTGTCAAATTTTATCTGCTTTCATCAGTTCTAGTTTTAATGGATATCGAGAATTTAATAAGCGAATTTTAACTTAGGCCCCCAATACGGGACCAAAAACAAACAAATCAAACAAGACAGGCGCCAATGAAAATATAAGTCTCATAAACGTCATCCGTGATGGATATTTTTCGACACTTTTATCGCTGCTGGTATCGTCGCTCTTATCACAGCTATCGTCGCTTTGTTACATTAAAAAATTTACTTTTCAACAAAGTTAACAATTTAAAAGCACATAAACGGATGTGTATGAAGTCTTTTCATGCGCCATTTAGGTACCAAAACTCATATCTGTCTATCGCGCATTTTCGGAGAAGTAGCGGTTTCTGTAAATGTCTCAGAATTTGTCTAGAATACGAACTGACATGTACTGTATGTTTTAATACAGTTTTAAACCATGCCAAGCACAAGCGAACTTCATAACAGAAAGGAAAACAGTTTTCAAAAATCTATATTCAATAAGCATAATCTTTCGAGCCAGCGGAGATGAGTTACTCTATATACAGGATATCCCTAAACCATGGAATAAACTCATTATTTCTCAAAGCAAACATGATTTGCAAATAGACAGATCGATTATTGACTCCTTTTGCGCAACTTGCCTTTTTATGTTTGGCCTTGACTTCATTGTTGTGTTCGTTATGAAGTTACAGATATAGTTTTTAAATGGAACATTGCGTATTCTTCACTTTTGGATCCTGACTGAACAGATATTTATGAAATGAAAAATTGATAATTGCAAAGATGAGATTATTTTAGTAATTTGAAATATGTTTGAGCAAACTGTACACACACAGTAATTAAAGAAATAGTCATGAATGCAATTAATACATAAAACAAATTCCATAATTTATGTACATTTATGTAAGTATGGCCAATAGTCATATCTTCGCAATTAACAACTTTAGACTAGGCTATGATACACTTTTCAAATCAGTTGTCCACGCAAATATAAAAAAAATGAATGAAGAAATGCATTGACATACAGAGTTCGCCTAATTTTCATGAACTAGAAGAAATTAAAGTAAAACATAAATAAGATTTAATCAAAACAAAACACATAGGAAAATTAATAAAAAATATATAAGAAAAAATATTAAAAGAATGTTTCCTTGTCGTGAATTTGATTTACTAAGGAAGATATTACCATAAAATTGTTGCATTTGCATTAAAAATGGCCACTTTTTAAACGTGAAAATTGAGCATTAGTTACAAAAAAATCTTCGATCATATTTTGATAAATTCTTCTTTAATGGGACGCTTCCTTGATCTAAGCACGCAAAAATGCTTTCTTCATTGTGCGAATACTAACTGTCGTGGCATGTATGTTACCGTAATACTGTGATGAAACGGAATGTTAACAATGAAAGCGGCGAAGCTGTTTCGAAATAATATTAACCGAATATTTACACAACCATTTGAATATATTTTTATTATAAAAATATAATTAATAGATTTTGAACACAATGTTAAAATAATCGGAATAAGGTTTTGTTGGTTAATTTCTCGAGTTTAATAGAATATTGACTTCTAAAGATTCGTCGAAAATAAATGAAACTTGATTAAACTTGTTGGGAACCATATGAAACAATGAAGAGTTGTCCAAAATCCATTCCAGTCAATATTTAAGGAACTAATTGAAAAATGTTAAATCTACAGTGTATTTCCCTTTACATGAAGACATCTAAATATTTCTTTTATTAGTATTCGCTTTGTCTTCAAAGTTTCACCAGTCAAACTACCTTCAAATACAAGTGTATTTCTAATTTCAAACTTGAAAAAAATTGTAACACTGGCATACCCCGATCAAAGGAAAATACGAATTTTCAGAAACTCATAGTAGCGATAAAGATAGAAGAAAATGTAATAAGAAAAAGTTGTTCAGAATAGCAAGAAATGCCCAAATACCGTCGTCAAAAAATTCAAATGTTTTAAATTTTCGGACATTTTTATGTCATAACCAGAGAACGGCAAAATTGTATGGGATGACGTCAGCCGCAGCAGAGCCGTATGCAGAACATGTGATGTAGGCGGTGATTACTTCAAGATCGAGGAATCAGTGAATGTTATGCAATCGTAGTATTCGCATCGAGCTTTCTCCTCAAATGGTTCCACATATATTTACTATAGTATAAATAATTAAGCAATGAACGCACATCATCAATGACGTTTATATGACGTTTTATTGCAATTATAAGAACATAAACTTACTAAAAATTACGGTGGCTGATTTGTAACACGAAAATCTATAATTTTCGAAAATAAACGGTATTAGTGACGTCGTACATTGAAAATTTGTAGTTTCTTTCTAATATTGATATATTTTGCACTAGAGAAACTCATATATTATAAAGGAAAATATATATGAAGAGGGAATGTTATTTTTACCATGGTGGTCATCCTGGGTTAACAAACATCGATGTTGCCGGCTTCAATTGGCCGTAAACTGTAATGTAATCCTAACGTGATCAGCTGATCACTGTTTACTTATTTTACTTGCAGTTTTATTAATCGATTTTGTTGTAGAGTTTTGTTAGTTCTTTTTAGAATTATAATTTAAATTGTTTCACTTCCTTCAGATACTTTAAAAATATCTGTCCTTTCTTACTAATAGTATTTTATGTAGAATTTTGCACTTAATGCTCATGGTATTCTAACCTAATATTAATCCACTTAACGCAAACAACAGCTGTCATAAACAATGCGACAAGACAACATCTAAACATCTGACGTCATTCGTTGTTGATGACGTGCATTCATTGCTTAATTATTTATACTATATATCTATTCTTTATTTCGTTATTAGGTTTTTAAGGTATTTATTTTCCATATTAAACACTTACAATTGAGAGTCGCGTTCAATACATTAAACGACGCATTCAATAAGTTCCGGGTGATATTAGAAATAAACTGATTAAGTTGATGTAGTCTTCAGTAGAAACCTCGATTTAAATACACTAAACCAATTGTCTGCACGGGAAATATACAGCGGTAGGGAATTAATTTTTTTCAAAAATATTTCGTAATCCGAAATTTCGGAACTGGAATCAAATGTTCTTACAAGAAAAAAAGAAAATAGAGATAATCCGTTCCCATAACCAAAAAAATAATCAGAAATTCATTAATTAAAATTGATTAATACAGCTTATCAATACCTTTCACAAAAATTTTAATTTTCAGTTTTTTAGTTTGACCATTATTTCAATCAAGAATGCCAAGAAACAAACACTTTTAATAATCAAATTTGAGAGGAATACAACATTACACGTAGTTCTAAATTACAAATGAAAACTTAAATTGAAATTTAATAATAACTTACAATTCTTAATGTCGAAACATTATAAAAAAAAAACAAAATTAGATAACAATTTAAATCAATTTTTTCAATTGGGCATCTTCAAGTCTAATACATTTTTCGATTCGTCTTCTTCTCATATTTCATCTAACGTTTCGTAGTATTTGGGGAGCCGTTTCTTGATAGGCATCGGGAAGACATTGGCATACTTCTTCTCTAGTTTGCGGTCTAAATTTGTACATTTTATGTTTAATAACACCCCACAGAAAAAAATCTAGTGGAGTGATGTCGGATTATCTTGGTGGCCATTCGATTAATTGATTGTGCGACCTATCCACTTCAAAGGAAAGTGGTCATCAAACCATTGTCGAACTGTTCCTGTGTTGTGGACTGGCGCACAATCTTGTTGGATGCAGTCCTTGTCTGATGTCAAGTGGCAAATCTTCGATTGCGTCCCATAAAGTGTTTAAAAATTCAAAAAATCTTTGTGCATTTAAAGTTTCAAAAAAGAAAAATGGTGTAATAATACGATCATTTAAGATTCCACACCCTACGTTCATTTTCTGGGAATACTGTCTTTTGCAGTTAATAACCCAGTGCGAGTTTTCCCTTGTCCAGTATTTAAAATTTTGCGACGATGCCACACCATTGCTCGTAAATGTGGCTTCATCGCTGAACATAATTCTTTTAAGGAAGTTTCTTTCGTTTAAAAGGTTACTTTTCCTCCAAAGACAATACTCAAATCTTCTTTCCGCATCTCCTTCTTCCAAGGTATGTAAAAATAACGGTTTGTGGGGTTTTAGTTTATCTCGCCGAAGACATCTCCAAATTTTAACAATTAATAATAAACAAATATTTAGAGTTAAAGCCATGCCTCTTAAACTACGGTAAGGGTTGTTACGGTAGGCTTCCAATATTACCTCATCCATAGCATGCCTCTGATGATCTCTGTGGTGTCGTGGTTTTGTAACAGCTCCTGTTGCATTGAACAAATTATTTATCGCCGCAACAGTTCCATGGTGGATGTGTAAACGTTCGGGATGTCTTACGTTAAATTCTTGTGCAGGTTTTTTTGTTGAACGCATATTATCACCAACTAATCTGACTATTTTTAATTAGGAAAAGGAGGTAACGATGGTCTTACTATTTTTACTTTCTCTGCTGTGCCTAATTTTTGATTAGCCATTATTCGACAACAATCAAACAGGGCTTAAACAAATTGACATTTGCCTATAAAGCTTACTTGACACTTGACTAAATTATTTTCTTTTGTTTCAAGGCACACTTAATTAAAACGATCGCAAAATAGTATAGTTATGATATAAACGTTTCCAAAAATCTTAAAAACCGAATTTTTTTGACAAAACTTGGTATTTGAGCATTTCTTGCGAGTTTCTGAAAAACCGCATTTTCCTTTGATCGCAGTATTATAATTTTTTTCAAGTTTGAAATTAGAAATAAACTTGTATTTGAAAGCAGTTTGACTGGTGAAATTTTGAAATCAAAGCGAATACTAATAAAAAATATATTTAGACGGAAAAACCATATTCGCATTTCCGAAGAACAAAATTAATATCGATCACTGTACAAACTTATAGATAGATCACCCAAAAGAATACTCCCTCAACCAAAGTTTTACCACATAATATGCGCCATCCGACATTTAATTTAACTTATCCTGTAATTCAGAACGCACCTTCGAGCAATAAATAATATTTAAATTAGGAATCATCTACTGTATCTTAGTTACTCTCTATATTTGTGCACTTTCACATTTCTTCTTCTTTATCTGCGTTGGCGGCCTCTGGGTAGGTGGGGCATTTCGCTATTTCCACTTTATCTTTCACTTTAAAACTGGGATAAAGACCGATCTGTTTCGTTCTTAGATTTTTTCCTTTGCTGTATCCATTCCAATGGTTACCTGCTACGCCAACCAAATCCCCCGGTCGCATACTTAATTCGCCGTTGTTATGACTTTCGTGGGGTAAAACTGCTACTCTATTGTGCGGATTTTGACCACCATAATAGTATATATCATCCAAAGAACGAAATTTATCAGCTGCGTCTGGATAATAGTTCTGCATTATTTCATATGCAACACGGCAAACCTAAAAAAATGTATTAAGTATAAATAATGAGAGCAAGGACTGTGGGGTAGTATGGCAAACAACAATAGTCTCGGCACAGTCTGCACTACACAAGTTATTAATTAACTCGGAACAGCCGTTTCGAAGACACGTGGGTTTTCATCTTCAGTCGTGTACCGATTGATGTGAGGGAACATATATTACGTCTAACAAACCCGCTCTATCCCTACTCTTCAAGAAACATATATACAAGTACCTACTTTTGCTGCTTAAGACTAAAAATAAGGAGAAAAAGGCGGAAAAAGTCTTGTCACCACGAAACGCAAGGAATGTGGCCATCCCACACTAATGAAAATAAAAATCGAGTGAGACAACAGTTATGTCCTTTCTATCCCTCAAATGTGTGTTATTTCCGCCTATGCCCTTAAACTAAAAACTAGATACATGCAGAATATACAGAAGGATCGACGTCTCTTGTTATTGTAACACATACCATAAATCAAATAACCGCCTCACCGTAATAAATTGAAAAGACAGGAAAAATGTAAAGATACCTTCTCTTTATCGATTAGGTTTGCATTCTTATTTATGTAAATAGTCTCATAGGCATCCAGTTCAAGCGACGAAAAGGGATTAGAAGATGGGAAAATTTTAGTATCATTTGGTGTTTGTTCACTCTTCCCCAGCGTACCGATTTCAGAAACCATAGCATATTTAGTTGAGTTCTTAGAACTTAATAACATTGATGATGTCAGAATTGCGGAGTACAAAAGACTAACTTTGCTCTGCATGAACCAAAACTGTTTTCAAATTGAGGGCAAGTATTATGAACAACGAGAGGGTACGGAGATGGGCAATCCGCTGTCCCCTTTCATAGTCAACTTGTTCATGAGTAAATTTGAAAGAGGACAACGTATATTTTCCTAGAATTTGGCTTAGGTGTGTACATGATATTTTTGCGGTTTTTGATACGAAGAAGACCATTCCGGATTTCCTCGCTACACTAAATTCAAAATTCGAAACTATTAAATTCACAGTAGAAGAAGAAGTGAACAATCAACTTCCGTTCCTGGATAGTTTAACAATTTGAAATAACAGAAAACTGGAAATTGACATCTATAGAAAGGAAACAAACGCTAATAGATGCATTATATCCGACTCCAATCACTGTGGACAACACAAAATGGCCGCGATTAGCTTCTTAATTAATACATTGGTGACGTTCCCCTTGAGTAAAGGTAGGTACAATAAAGGGCTTAAATTCATAAAAAATGTAGCTATTTACAGCGGTTACTCTTCTATAGAGGTCGATCGCATGCTTAGGAAAGTCCAACATATGCTTTATGTTAGAACTTCCACGACCTTAATCCCAGCAGTAACCCGCGATAAGAAATTTGTGAAACTTCCCTTCCATAGAGTATCGAAAGGTATTAGTAAAGTTTTTAAGAGATAAGAAATGAACGTATGTTTTAGTTCCCCAAATACACTGAAGAACCTTCTTGGCAATTCAAAAGATAAACCGCACATGAGAGAAAGGTCGGGAATTTACAAGATTGCATGTGGTGATTGTGATAAAGCCTTTATTGGTCACACGAAACAAGCGATAGGTACTAGATTCAATGAACACATCAGGCTGCAAAAGTAGGTACCTGTATATATTTTTCTTAAAGAGTAGGGATAGGGCGAGTTTGTTAGATTTAACATATATTCTCTCACATCAATCAGTACGCGGCTAAAGATGAAGACCCACGTGTCTTCGAAACGGCTGTTCCGAGTTAATTCATAATTTGTGTGGTGCGGAGTGTGCCGAGACTATTGTTGTTTGATGTATCAAGTATTTTATATAAAATCCACTTCAAATTCACTAATATCGCTACATTTAATATCAATAATAATAATAATAATGGATTTACTTCCTGTTGTATACAAATATATAAATATATACATGAAAAGGTCAAATATAACTTTAAACATCTAAATGAAAAATAGAACATATAATTAAAAATTAATGCTAATATAGCTCATGGTATTGGTGGAAAATAGTACTAACACACGGGCATGCTTCTGCCTACCCGGCGTCATCAGCGTGGTTTCGAGCGCTATTTTCCGCTGCCTACATTGCGTTCACTTCTCAGTTTATGCAACTAATCTCCAAAAACAGCACTGAAATATTTCCTGGCGCCACCTGGTGCCAAGAGATATAATCGCAGCTCATGGGCGGTTGCGACTGCAGTTTTTGACCGTCCCGAACGTTCATCGTCAACCAAGCTGGTACGATCACGTACCCGTAAACAGCGTCCATCTGGTCTTAAATTTGCATATGGGTATTGCTTTTCAAATGCAAGAATTTAATGGTAGCTCATTCGATTTTTTTCAATTTTTACAGAAACTCTAACGTCGACCTACACAAACGACTGTTAAACAACAATTAAGCTTCCAACTTTTCAAACTACCTTCATATTCATATCAATTCAAAAACTTGCTTACACTTGAAACGACTACAATAGAAATAAACGAAACTATTAAATATGTATATGTAGAAAATGAGGCATATACATATAAAAAGTATTTATTGTTGAAATTGTTTAGTAATTTGCGCTTAAAGACCGTAGACACTGATAATATGTGTGTTTGGGTTGTTTTCGGCAAAACTAAACATATAATTTGACTTACTTAGATTTATAAAAAGATACTCTGCATAAACAAATTGCAAAGTGGCCTATTAAACACGTACACTACACCAAATATTTACTATTATTTATGTTTTAATTACTTTTTATCTAGACCTTTGTATGAACTCCAATTATTTTCATCTTTAATGTTAATTACATATACAAACGCTAATGTACATAGATAACCACATCAAAGGAGTAATATTAATATTTAATATTAAATATGAAAACAGTAGAGTACCGATAGTTTGAGCCTGTTCGCTGCAAACGAAAATTACCACAATGAAACGTTTTTTCTAGAGTCTCTTTCAATCGCAAACCGAAATCAACAAAATCGTATTTAATTTAATGTATCTAACGTATACAACGTTCGCAGAGAAAACTCAAATTCAACAAAAAATGAATTGAAAGCCAACACTATCGACAATTTTTTCAAATCAAATTTCTGTTACTACGAGAATGGTATGAGAAGTATCCGTGTTTGGAGACAGATGGTTCCTTGTGTTAAAATCTGTATTACCGACTGTGAGTACTATTCTGTAGTCGACGTCTGTCAAAATTTTGTAGAAATTCATCGAGTAATGCGGTTTTGAGAGCTGTTGAAAGCGAGTTTATGTATTTGGAAAAAGAACGATACCGGTCAATGATTCGATTTCTTTTTTTGAATGGGAAGATGTGTGCAAAAATCAAAGATCAGTTAGATGAGGTTTATAAGGACCATGATGAGAAGCGGCCAGGTCGTCCCACTGAGGTGACTACGGACGATATGATCAATAAAGGTTATGATATCGCGTTAGCAGACCGCCGGATGAAGATTAGAGAGATTGCTAATATGGTAAACATCTCAATGCAAAACATCCTTTACGAAAAATTCAGTATGAGAAAGCTATCGGCGAGATGGGTGACGCGTCTGCTGACGATTGATCAAAAACGGAATCGCGTGATGGCCTCAAAGCAACGTTTGGACATGTTTAAGCGCAATACATGTGAGGTTCTGTGGCATTACGTGACTGTAGATGAGACATAGATACATCACTGCACGTGGGAAACCAAAGGTCAGTCGGCAAAATGGATTTTTCCTGACGAACGTGCACCAAAGAAGGCGAAGACGATTCCATCGGCCGGTATAGTTATGGCGACGATTTTTTGAGATTCGCAAGGCATCTTAATTGACTGTTTTGAAAAAGGAAGAACAATCACGGGACAATACTGTACTGATTTAGTAGATCGATTCGACGCTGAACCAAAGAGAAAAGGGCCCCACTTAACGAAGAAAAAAATTCTCTATCATCATAATAACGCCCCAGCAAGTATGATAGCAAAACTAGTCCAGTTACGGTACGAATTGGTGCCATCTACCATATTCGTCAGATTTGGTCTCCTGTGACTTCCTTTTTTTCCAAACTTGAAAAACTGGCTTGGCGGAAAGCGGTTCATATCAAATAAAGAGGTCATTGCCGAAACAGAGGCCTATTTTGCAGAGTGCGACAAATCCTATTATTTGAATGGCTTAAAAAGTTGGAACATCGCTCGACTAAGTGTATAGAGCTATAAGGAGATTATGTCGGGAAATAAATGTCCTGAATGCAAAACAATTACGTTGACTTCCTTAACACAGGCAATCATGCCATCCTCGTGGAATATACAGCTAATTACTGTTTTTACATTACTATATGAAATAAATTGCTATTGTAAATCTTTTCTTTCAATTCAAGGTGACCTTGGTCCCATTCGCCTCAAACTATCGTGATTCCAATGTACTATTCGTAGGAATTGTCATGAACTCACCTGAGATGAAAAAGTGCAAACAAGGAAATCACTCATCGATAGCATATGTATATCCAGAATAATTCCGTTGAGTGAAGATTCTGAATATCTCGTGGACACTGCTGCTGACTTTGACACGATTGTATCGGCCAAAATTTCATAATGAGGATACTTTCCGTGAGCTTCCTGAATCACTTTAGGATCATCGGTGGCTAGGTATACTCGTCTCTTGTCAACCGGCTGCTTGACTTCTAATTGATCATAGTAATCATTCACCGCTTGCATATATTCATCTACTGAATGATAGGCCGCTTCTGTTCCAACTTTGTCTGTTCTTCTGACATGTACTCTAAAAGCGCAAAAAATTGTTTCTTATTCAATCCAATTAAAATAAGTATACAGATCAGTTCGCTCAACTAGATAATATCTCCGTGTTGCGAAACCATCCGACTGCATCCTACGAAAATCGACAAATTGCGAGTAGTTTTTAATTTGACAGTTCATAATAATTACGTTAGAACTTTAACGATGCGTATGTAATTGTTCAATTGCAAAGTTTTATTCCAATTAGAGTCATTACAGCTTGTGAAAAGTACGTTTTCTATTTCGACTTTAAATATTTTACACGCCGCGCCATACCGATATTGGGTGGCAAGACAAAGGCCAATTTAATCTCTTCTACAGTCTACTTTTTAATTTCATAATAAATTTTGTATTGCAGTACGTTTACAGAACAATTTTTCTAACAATAATATGCGTTATTATTCGGCATAGAATATGTTTGCACTTCTTAAGACCAAACTTAAGACTGGTACTGGCATATCTTTTAGGTTGGTAAATGATAAAAATTAAATGGCAAACAAAATAAAACAGTAGTTCTCTCTTATTAAACACAAGTGAAGGTTCATAGCAGATTGGCTAAACAAAAGCTTCAAAAATAAAAAATCTTGAAAAACAAACAAAAAGGAAGCTCTAAAAACTTGATAGGAGGAAGGAGTATTAAAAGAAAGGTTTTCTTTGTTGAAAATAAAAGATAAAACAGGAAATATTGAAAAAGTGTTAACACACAACAAAAAATAATATTCTCAAATAGGAAGAACCAAAACTAAATTTTACCCAACATTTCAAAATATTAAAGCAGGAGTTCAGCCCGATCTCCATCTGCAAATAGGCAGTAGACTAATCTATTATAAAATCTATGCCTAACACGCCTGCTGGCATGTTTGCAACTCGCTTTAAATGTTTCGTCGCAATTCATCCATAGTACACTGACGAGTAAAAAATTCGAGCCATTTTCATATTTTTTTAATTTTCTGTCAGAAATGTTAAAAATTATTTGTAACCGTTTGATAACAACATAGCAGACCTAGTAACGCTTAAAATAATTGGGAATCAACTTAACCTGGCATTTGGGTAACGTGTTATTTGATGTTATTGCGGGCAGAATGCATTTGTTCTCTCCAAATGTGTTCAGTATTTCAATCAATTAGAATGATTTTGTATGTTTGTTCAATTTTTTTTTAATTTTTCAAGGTAGAAAAACTCCAAATTTTAAATTACTTGAATACCCTTAAGATGTATGCGAATGAAACTCAAGCAGCTTAAATTGTTGTTTTAATTGAAGATGGGCGAAGCCAACGATAGTTGCAACAAAACTTGGGATTAGCCGTTCCAAAGTTCAACGGGTGTGTAAACGTTATTAGGAGACCGATTTATCCACTTCTCAACGGGGCGACCGTTTTATTGTATCTAGTACGTTACGAAACAAGCACATCACTGCGGTAAGAATCCGCAACTGCTTACACGAGGTACGTGAAACCAATGTGAGTGGACAATAAGAAGAAGGTTGAAGGAAGTCAATTTAAAACCTTACCGACCAGCGACTGGCTCGAGTCGCGTTTTATTTACAGACGAGCCAAGAATTTGCTTATTTGGTGCTGATAGTCGGGATAAAGTATGGAGCAGACCATGCGAGCGTTATGCTCAATGTAACTTTTCCCATCGTGTAAGTTTTCAAGGAGATGGAGTAATGGTCCGGGCTGGTATTTCTTTTGAATCCCGTACAGAATTAGTCTTTATCGATAGAGGCTGTATTACAGCAAAGCGATACGTAGAAGACATCCTAGAACAACATATTGTAGCTTTTGCCCCATTCATTAGCGATAGATTTATTTTAATGCATGGCAATGCTCGCCCCCACATGGCAAGAACAGTTACTGACATCTTCAGGAGGTGAAATACCTACAATTGAGTGGCCTTAGTCCCGTCCTGAATCCGATCACGTACATTTGGGACGATCTTAAACAACACCTTCGAGCACAAAATCCCCATCCATCCAGCGTCCGAGAACTTCAAATTGCACTACAGAAGTGTGGGAAGCTATGCCTCAAGAATCTATCCAAAAAGTTATAAGAGGTATGAATGGAAGTGGAAAAATCGTCGGGATTTTTGTATTCTTTAAAATGGTGCAAACTGTCGCTTGCTTATCGAAAACTAAATAAAAAATGACAAACGATGCTAAGAAGTGTATTGCTGTATTTTTATAACTCATAATACAACTACTGTCTATTATTTACCCTTTCCGAGAAGTGGCGCACATACGCTAAACAGCGGGATATTTGAATACAATCTTCACAAGGAAAATGCATGCAGTAATAAGAGCAAGAGGAGAAAACACGTCTTATTGAAATATCCGAATAATGTGTTTTAATTTGCTAATACTCAATTGTTAATAATTAACTGTAATAATTCTCTAATAATTTAACTTAATTATGTTTGTTCATAATCTTACATTTCTACGTTTTTTCACCAATTTTAATTGTATGAGCTTTCCAGTGTTTCATTTGTTAACAAATTAATTAATTACAAAGTGGTTTTATTAAATTTTAAACAGTTTTAACGTGTTCAATATTAAATAAAATTGAGTTATTAAGTTGGATTGTTTTTTTTTTGCTCGCAAGTGTCTATGCTCTTTGGGCAAGTATATTAAATATGTTTGGAGCACTTTTTAAATAACCCCAAAGCAAAAAATCATTTGGGGACAAAGTTGGCGACCTTGAAGGCCAACGAATATGTCCATGGCTACTTACTAAACAGTTTCCGAATGTATTAAATAAATATTGGCGTACTAATAAACTATTATGTCTCTGCGATATTTTACACTGTTTGAAATAAAATCTTTTTTATGGTTACGTGGAGAGAAACAACCCTGTGCTTCAAAATTTATTTTAATGCCAGTTAGAAGCATTATGAAATGAATTTTGAATTTCTGTGGTGACCTGAATAAAATCATTTAATAATTGCTACTTTCCCTGCTATTTCATAGACATCCATTTCTTTAAGAAAATATCACGCAGATCGATCTAAATCGAGTTGTATATAATTAACGCTTACTGAAATCAAATGTGATGAACGGATGAAACGTAACCGAAAACGTCCGATATACCTTTGCTTGCCTTGCCACTCAATATCGGTAAGGCGCCGGGACGGCGTGTAAAATATTCGTTAGCGTTGAAATAGAAAACAGCGATTCTTCATCATAATGACTTTGAATAAAAGGCTACAATTGAACAATTACATACGTATCGTAAGTTTTAACGTCATTATTAGAGTTGCTTACTAGCGACAACTGGCAGTGGCGGAGGTTAGATACCCTCAGTATAACTGCAAGTCTCAACCAGATCTGTTGTGTATACATGTACGCTGCCGTAAATACTATTTCGTAGTTATACGTTTGTTTTAAAAATGTTGTCTACGTCGCGAAAACGACCAATCATGGACAAAGTTACAGAATTTATAGCAGAAATACCTGACCTAAATTATGATGGCGTTAAAATTCAATGTGTAGTTTGTAATATCCTTTCAATATGTTGGTCCAAAAGGGATTGACTACGTCACGTAAATAGTAAACAGCACACTGACAAATTTAAATTTAATTTATGTGTTACCTTTATTGCATGTAATCTACCGTTTAATTTACTAGACAAGGAAGCATATGTCTTCTTTTGGAATAAATATTCGGACTGGAAATTACCAAGTCGGGTATCGTTACAAAGAATTGTGCCATCTGCTCTTGAACATGTTGAAAAAAGAATTAAATCGGAGTTGAAAGATAAAAAACTGTGGTTATGTAGACGCAAAAAATGTTTGTGTTCTAGAAAGGTTTGAAAGTGTTTTAGAGAAAGATTCTGATTTTGGCACATTAAGGCAAATTTGTGAAGGTGCGTCAACAGAACCGTTAAGTTGTTCCAAAGATTATTTTAATTTCGCAAATATAACGTCACTAGATGTAGAACGTTCATTTTCTGCGTATAGACACACTTTTTCCTCACGCCGCACTAGGTTTGCCGAAACAACTGTGGAAACATATCTAATGTTGCAGATATTTAACAGACATTATTCACTTTGTGATTTCACGGAAGACTCTTAAGACGGTAAGTGTTTGATCACGTACTATATTTTATTTCTGACCATTTATTTTGTGTAAACTTTTATGCGCCCGCCACTGGCTGTTGGCGCAAATTGAGCAACTCTAGTCATTATTACAAACCGTCAAACTCAAAACTACTCGCGAACCTACTCAGAATTTGTCGATATTCGTCGGATGCAGTCAGATGATTTCGCAACACAGGGTGGGGTGTATATCTAGTTGAGCGAACTAATCTGTATGTGTCATGGCTTACCCAACAATAGGTCGTTTAAAACCAATGTTAGACATTGCTTCCTGTAAGAAAGCTGCTGTCTTTTCTTGAGGTCTTAAGAGATACTTCAAGAATTGCCCGACCCACCAAACAATGGGATCTCCATGAAGACGTATTAATCTAGGTGCTAAATCTTCTGGTACTGATAATGGTAGGTAAGGTGGTCTCGGTGATATAGAATCTATTATAGGTAACGTGATCACTTGAGTGTCCTTAGTGCCTGAAACAAATTCGGTAGATATGATTAGTATTGTGTAATTTTATTATTAGCAACAAACAATATCTTTTAGTGCGGATATCCGGATCTACTATTTTCTCTCGCATCCGGATCCATTATACGGTTTTCGGATCCAGATCCTTCTTTACTATGAAGGGTGTTTGATAGCAAAGACATAGATTGAAGTTATCCGGAACACCCAAGATTATTTTGGACTATGTAGAGCGTTTGACAAGATAAAATTTGAAGTTGTGTTATGTGGGGAACCAAAATAGTTCAAAGAGATTCTTCTGTTTGGGTAATTTAGTATACCTTTATTACTGCACTCTGTAATGATTAATAGTTTCTGACATAGATACAAACAAAATTTCATTATTGCAGTGTTGACTTGTCATTAACTTAAGCAAACCAAAACCTACCTTGTCATTTCTAGTTGTAATAAATAATCGATATCATATCTTTTTAAATATAGGAATAAGAAGTAAAATATGTTTTACTTGCATTTGTTCCTATAGAATGTGTGGACATTTGAAAAAATTTAATTTTTTTTCAGTTGATAGTGTTAGCGTTTAGACAATGTTTTTGGAACACTGTGTTTTTGGTATGTATTTGTAGCTATATAAAGGAATTTATGTTGCCCATAAATCTCTCAAAACTGTTTTACAGGGGTAATATCAAACAGAAGACATTGATGTTTAAGTTAAACCCTGAGTTTGTTAAAATTTCCAGAAAAAAAATTATATCTGAAAGGTGGTGGATTCTAGTTCTCTAATATTATATATCGTTGAACTTATCGTTGAAAGGTCTGTCTAAAGGATCCATCATATGCAAGGTATACTACTTGAAATAAGAAAGTTGATATCCGTATCCACTTTAATGAAGACTGCCATGAAGTTGAAAATATTTTTAGGAAGTACATCATTATCCACAGTATCGTCCACCAAAATTTCAAAAAGGTACTTTAATTATTCCGTTATACTTTTAATAGTTTATCGCGAATGACCCTGTATAAACATATTGCTAATACGTAGCTTACTTATTGGTATATCTTTATGCTTAGAATAAATACAATAGAACCCGCCTCGAAGTGTTCTCAGTATTTACTGACAAAATTCTGTGGAAATGAAATGCAGTAAGAATAGGATTAAAATGGGAAAATTAAAATTTACTTCAGTCTTAAGAACAAATGCGCTATTTACAAATTTTCTAAGAAATTCATATTTAATTTCATGTAATAATTTCAATTCATGTTTGGTAAGAACTACTTCGAATAACCTTTGTATAAATATGTACATAATTTGATACTTCATTAAATACAACTTTTTTTGCTTAAAATTCCAATCGTGACTATTAAGCGTTATAGTGCTTAGCATAATATTCCGTTTATAGGTGATGTATACGCTGAATATGGTATGGGTATAAGCCTTGCTCGTGGAGTGTGTTTATTACTCTATTTTGTGGAATGCCCAATTGAAAACCAATTCTTTGTGAGCTGGTCGTTGCATTTACTAAATCCAGAATAACTTCTATTTCTAAGTCTTGTCGAGTAGCTCGTTCATATGTTACGTTAGCACTGGGAAGTATTACAATCTCGCACAGTTAGTTGAAAACTGATAAATACGTTTCTACCAGGATTTCTCTGATGAGGAAACCGTTAACGATATTCTTCAACAGCAGCTATAGTATTCCCATTACAAAACCCATAAACAAACACCATATTTACTATATTCTAAATTTGAATAAGTGTGGCATTTTCTAACAAAATAATGTACAAACTCGAAAATAAACGTTAAATCATTGTCACAATAAACTGACACCGACACATATAAGAACAACAAAATTATTTAAATGATTTTTAGATTGATTCAGATAGCCGGTACGTCATATGTGATAACAAGCCAAAAAGCTTTTAATGTCGAACGTACCTGACTTTTTGTTTTATTTATTTATTTAAGACATATTAATATGAAAATAAGTGAAAATTTGGACCATTTACAAGAACGCAAAATTTTTTAATTACGCTATAACGTGAAAACAAATGAAAATCCGACAAGAATCTATGGGTTTTTCTTACATTATTTACACGTGTACAATTCACTCCTGGAGTTTGATCCGTTCCATCCGACTAGCCCTGTATAACAAATAAAGAATGAGGTCAAGAATGCTTCCTTGAGGTCCCCTATTCTTATATTTCTTAATTCGGAATAATGACCTTCATTTAAAAATTATTTAATTTTTGCACCGAGTTTTCATGCTAAACATTGCCAAAAATTTGCAGAACAATCTAAAAGACTGCTGAACTTTAAATGCCCATTCAATTATGTTAGTAATAAAATCGTCGAATCTGGTATGTAGACTTCCGCGGTCGTCGATAATACTATATTCTTGGTTTCCGGGTTGGAACCGCGTCGTTGTCCTAGCGCTTTTGCCGACGTACCGTCCACACTCTTATGGGACATCTTCAGGGCTGATACTGCACACTGATTGCACAGTGAAGAGATTCCATAAGAGTGTCGACGAAACGTCGGCAAAAGCTACGACAACAACGCGGTTCCAAACCGGAAACCAAAAGTAAAAACGTCGGATGCTTCCGCAAGAAGCCAAATAGAAAATCCGGATTCAGCTTCATCTTCTTTTCTATTACTGGTCTTTATTAAGCAGTAACTTATCACATAATTTTGAAATATGTAATTTGCAAAACAGACACCACCACATGATTTCCCTGGCGTTGACAACAGGATAACTTCTGGCAAGTCAAACCGAAAGTTGCATTAAAAGGACATATAAGCATGATTACATTTTCTTAGTAACCGTCTCAGTATCTCACCAGTGATCACATCAAATCCGGGTGCTATCTTGCAGTCAAATCTCTTTGGAGACTTATTTTGGTGCCGTAGAAGGTATGTTCCCGAGAATTCATTGACTTCAAAGAAAAGCGAAGATTATCTTAGCAAATTAATCTTCGCTTCTCTTTAATTAAGCATAAAAATAGCTGGATGCTCTGCAAATAAGCTAGCCTTTTATTATCACTGGTCCATGGATCTTTAACAGCACATGGAACGGGGTTACAGGTCTTTGGATCCTTTTCAAAGGAAATAATCAGTTTCTCCATCTGCTATTAAGTTTTGGAGATAAAAACAAGTTCGAGCCTGTTTGTGGTAAGAACTTTAATAATAATAATAGAACTTTTAATAAATATCTTCAATAATCTTTGATAAAATCAAAATTTTATCATATAATGAATTCGAGTTCAAATGCGCCGCATCAAAAGATACTTAAAGATTGCATAATAAATTCCTCTTGAGTTCAATTGCTTAGTTTAGATATAACAATAAATTGGTAATGCTCAATACTTTTAAATAATAAGATTTAAGAACATTTTTAATGGGAATTAGTAAAGCATCTATACCAGTGCAGGCAGAAAGAACGCAGCACAGTGACTTTGAAAACTAAATTCTTACCAGGCCAGTTGGAGCCTGAATCACCCGTGGTATCAGTACATGTTTCACTAATTGGTTTAAAAATACTCTCCCATCCACCTTTATTATATCTCCATCCTTTTGACTTTAATATCAACGTTCTTTCTGTACCATAAGCAACCATGAAGCAATATACTGCGTGATGCACCTGACAGCCATATCCACAACCCTACAATAAAGGACAAACATTAAAATCAAATTATTTAGTAAAGTATATGTACAATACCTTATTCAAGTTACATACTAATTTCTTTGCGCTTTTACAATCGGGAGGATTTTGTAAATATTTAAGACGTCCCTGAACTATGTTGCTTAGATCATTTGCTTCTAGTTCACGCCAAGTAGCATAACCATCATTCTCTGCTAATGCCCTTATATCGTGTATTAATGATCTAAATATTTATAAAATAATGGTTACTCTTTATCTTATATTAAATAGGTATACCTTTTATGTTCATTTCCTAAACTGAGTATATGGTCAAAAGATGGCTGCAGATCTGGCACTACCTCACTTATTTGCTTTTGTAAGTTTTGCAATTCTGAATTAATAAAATACCAAAATTCCTGCGTATTAGACGTTATCCTACGTCTTAAAACTTCATATTGTGTATTTGGCTCTTCTTTCTGGCTCACGTAACCCAGATCTTGTACATTCTTTGAGGGATGTTCAGCCTTTGTCAGTCTCATTTGAAAATTTTCTATAACGTCTCGTTCTTCACTCTTCAAATCGCTATACAAAGTAGTATTAAATCATGATCGGAACTATACAAGATAAATATACCCTAATTTGATGTCCCTAAATAATTCTTGAAGTTCTATATTCTGCTTTCTTAAAGCTTCCAAATCTGATAGTGCCCTTGCTAGACGTTCCGAGGTCTTAGTATCCAAATTATTTACATGTGTTGTTATTAGAGGTAGGCCAGTAAATAACAAAATAACTAGCCAAATGGCAAGAAAGAATATTAAAATGCGATTACATCCTACTGCATTTACCTGCCTTAACAGCGGACTCATTATCACAATAATAAATTAAAACTAAATGTAAACAAAGGAAGGTTATGTTTTTGTTAAATAACTTTGTGCTTTATGGCGATGCTCCGAAATTTATCGCACGTTAGTATTGTTTTTACAAAATTCATCTTTATTTATTGTTACATTGACGTTATAATTAACTTGTTTCTGTATTTAGGTGTATTTTCTTTATGTACAATATATCCAACCAAGTTTTGACATCTCTCTTTTAAATCTTTAAATGTCACTGGGATCGGTTCACTAATCAGAGTCACTAAGTGTTAATCACAAATAAATCACATCAAACTATGTTTTTAAGTAGCATTTTTTATTCATTGCATTTAATTAAAATGGTTTAATTAATTATCACTTTAATTTACTAAAAATGAAAGGTAGATTAACCGAGCTGAATTTACATGCAGTTAACAGTTGGCGAAATTTATCCTTCGATTAAATTGTTCTCACACACTTTATGAATATTCTATATATAATTATTCAACAATTTAAAATCACTACACGTCAAAAATATTAAGCGAATATGCAGTACAAATTACTTATCATGTGTAATAAAATCAAATACCCTCTTGTCGGCTATCGTTAGGTACACATTGAATAACTACACAAGGAAAGCAGATCGCACAGTGGAAATTTATATCGCAATTTATTAAAAAACATCCTGCACTTTAGATAGCATCGTTTACATATGAAATTAGATATGTCCGCAGGCAAAATAAGAAGGTTTATAGTAATTCAACATAAAATTATTCAGAACGAACTATGGTTATAGTTTAGTACTAAATTAATTTTTATTCGTGCTAAGGAAATATTAGTATTGTTAGTAACGCCAAAATTTCAATTATTCAGTATACGATAACTAGAAATTCTTAAGTTTACGTGTTCATAAATAAACTTGTCTACTTTTTATGTACCTACATGATTTGTTTTAGAGCTTTTCTATTTAGAAACATGTATTATGTATATTTTTAACTTATATGTTTTTATTAGCTTCCTCATTCCTGCGGCGTATTAATTATCTTTGTAAATTCTAAATCTGCTCTCACACGGGCTTTATATACTCACCCCTCTTGTAAGTTGCTATCTTAATTTACAATATCAATGCAGTAATTTCTAATTTTTTTTTTTGTTCAAGGTGGATGTAGATGCTTCTGCTCTAGCGTTCTAACATTTAGTATTTTTTTTAGAAACTTCCTATTGTAAATATCTACAGCTTTTATATATCGAACGATCCAAAATTATGTTTGAAATAAGTGGAAATATAAAAAATACAAATACAAACATTCAATTCAATTTGTACAAGGAAATGATCGTGGTTTAAAATAACTTATTTTGAAAACGTAGAACATAAAAATATTGCACAAAAGAATTTTCTTTGCTCCAAAGTTAGAACCATTTTACATGACATGTAAAATTCCACTTAATGTGACTCACCGTAAAGTTAGGTTACTTTGGTCCACTTTTGAACTTTACAGTGTAACAACTTTTAAACCAAATGTTATTAACTTTTGTTTTTGGTCGCATTTTATAGGTCTATATTAGTACTTTCAACTTTGAAATTGACAAGAAGTTAAAGGCTTTCTAAATACATGGTTTAACAAAAAATAAGGATGGCCAAAGTCAGACGACCAAGTTGGGTTACTTTGGCCACACATTGTTTTATTTAGAAAACGCAAAGATACGCAAGAACATAGGTAAGTTTGGCCATAGATATGATTGCCAAGTAAGTTTGTAGTCGTTTTTGGGGCTTTTGGACATTGAAATAAGTCAAAAATACATCATTTTTATGTTACATTGTCTAGTGTATTATGAATAAAAAAAACGAAATGTTTTATAACTGTTTTAATTGCAAAGTAAGAAACACATTCTTTGTTAAAAAAAAACACATTCGAAAATGTAATTTAGAATAGTTTAGGAGTAATTTTCTATTTCCGGTATCTTGAAGAAATCTCTCTTGGATGGGATCTTTATGATCAAATCAGTACCAAACCTGTTAGATTTTGAAGCTTCTTAGAATAAACAAATACATACTCAGACCTAAATTAATAATTTTATTGTGGGCGACTTTGGCCACCCTTTGGCGGCAAAACCTACAAGTTTAAGTTTGCGGCTACCACTCATAAGGTTTCCTAAAGGTTTTATGATTTCGTATTTCCACATAGATGCAGCCTCTTCATTCACTACTAAAAAACAAATTGTGTGGTGTCAATAATTTTGTTTTAGTCCAGTATAATCCATAGAAACAGTAAAAAATCACATTTGGCCAATAAGTATTATTATAACGTAATTGTGCATAAATAAAACAAATATTGAGAAATGGCCAAAGTCAACCCTGGTGGCTAAAGCCACCCAACTTTACGGTAATGCAAGTTATCCAGTTCAAAATAATACTAAGTAAATATATAATAAACAAATGAGTAACCTTGAAGATGCCAAAATAAAGCATTTTTTTTAAAGCGAATTCCTCAACAGAGAATTATAGATTTCAAAACATAATACAACGTTGTATTGTAAATGACGTGAAAATTAAACTGAGGTGAATCGCTCAATGTAAATGAAAAATTTGGGGGTTGTCCCTCGCCAAATAAAAGTTGACCCGTTTTAGAAAATTTATGAAAAACATGTCTTTATAAAGGTATTCAGGGTGTTTCGTTTGTCCCAGGACACTCTATACTAACGTATTTATTTTCTATTGTTTATTTATTTACTGCATATTACACAACCTATCTAAAATCCAATGAAGATCTGCCTTTTATATGGATACAATTGTGGTAGATGGGAACATACCCAACATACAAATGTACAAATTTATTTCAAAGTTATTAACAGGAGGGAGCTTTTTGACAGAAAATGGGAAAATTTCTTGCTACCAAACGGATTCCTAATAGGTTTCATATGCCAGCACCAAGCGCAAAGCAAACAGCATTTTTCTGCAAAAAGTGGCATATGAGACCAAGAAAAATTTACATTTGATTTATGTGTTACTCTTATTTTATGTAATCTATCGTTTCGTTTACTAGACAAAGAAGCATTTGTCTCCTTCTGGAATAAATATGCGGACTGTAAATTACCTAGTCGGACATCGATATGAAATGTAGTGCCATTTGCTCGTGAACATATAGAAAAAAAAATGAAAACGGAATTGAAAGATAAAAAACTGTGGTTGTGTGTGGACGAAACAACAGATCGTCAAAAACATTCTGTGGTTAATGTAATGGTACGTATAATAGAACCACATCGACCGTCATCCTCCTTCCTACATGCTTCCAAAAGAGTTATAAATTGTAACTGCTGATGAGTTTTAAAGGTGGTGTTGAACTCATTGAACAAATTTGAAGATTCAACTAAGCAACTTTTAATGTTTATGAGTGATGGTGTCGCAAACATGCGTTCTTTGGGCCGATCTCTTAAAGAACACAGTGGTAACTTCTTACATGTAACGTGTATAATATTTTAAATCTTGCGGCACAAACAATTCCTACATGTGTTCCACTAGTAAATGCATTGATTGCTTGTACAAAGGAAGTGTTTCTAAAGTCCCCGAAACGTACCCGACTATTTCACAAACTGTGTCCTGATTTACCTGAACCACCACAGCCGATTGTTACACGTTGGGGAACATGGTTGCAGGCTGGGTTTTACTACAACAAATATTTTGATCAAGTAAAGAAGGTCGTTTTAAAATGCAGTCCGATAGAAGCTGCAGCAATTAAGAAACGCCAGGTAATATTTCAAGATAGTCAGGTTAAAAGAGATTTACAAATTATTCACAACAATTACTTCGGACTAGCGGAGGGAATAGAAAAATTACAAAATGTTTCGATGTCGCTAGTGGATTCTGTTCAAATTGTGAATGATGTTCACGCACAGTTATGCGCTCTAGAAGGCGAAACAAATTGGTGTGTAATACGAAAATTTGAAAGTGTTTTAGAGAAAGACTCCGATTTTCTTATATTAAGACAAATTTGTGAAGGTGCGTGTGAAGATGCATTAAGTTGTTTCAAAGATTATTTTAAATATGCAAATATAACATCGCTAGATGTCGAACGGTCGTTTTCGGCATTAAAAAACATTTATTCCGCACGTCGTACTCACTTGATTGAAACAGCTGTGGAAACATATCTAATGACTCAAATATTTAACAGATGTTACCCAGTTTGTGATTTCACGGAAGAATTTTAAAACGGTAAGTATTTCAGCACGTTTTATAATTTATTTCTTACCTTCTATTTTATGTGTAAACTTTTATGCGCTCGCCACGCCTCTGGCTGTTACCGCATATTTTCCCATGTTACTTATAATACTACTATACAAAAATGAAACAAGTTTTAGTATAGAACAAAAAGCATTTGCAGCTATCTTGATTTAAATCTGCAATACTAAAGATTTTGTAACATGCCTCGGTAAAACCATGACTATAATTTACCTAAAATTTAGTAAAGATATATTCTTAGAGGTACCTACTTAATATTTCAAAAACCTTTCAATTCAGCATTTGATGTGATACTAAAAACCATTAAAAGGAGATGAAAACAAGTAAATCCAGACAGAGTGATCATTTTCAAATTGTATATTTTCAAATACTGAGCAAAGGAAGATAAACTAGATTCATAAATATCTAAAAATATATTAATTATTTGGTATAGATATATTACATTAAACCTACAATAATTATTGTGCGCATACAAAATTCAAAATAAATTAAATAATCAGTAAATTAACAAGATTACGTTGCTGATTTTACTTCTGACGTCTGAGAACAATTTTCTAATTTCATAACTAAAGTATTATTATTCGTTGAGCAAGTGTTATTGTTTTGTTCAGACGCAAGCGCTCCTATTGTGGTGATAACGTATTTTGACGTCGGCGAAGTCTCTTCTAAATTCGGTAAGGCTTTCTTATATAATTTTCTAGCCACGCAACTGAGGAGAACCATTTCTCCCAGCATTAAAGTATTATGAACCACTGAAATGTCAACAATGGATTAATAAACTCATTAACACATTCAAAATGAGAAATCAAATTTTTTCTGTTCCGATATGTGCACTTACAGTTTCCATAGACCATGGGTGTTATCGGTGGTTTACATGGCATGAGGCCGATCCAGACAGTAATTCTAGTAACAAGAGCTTGTAATTTGGCAAATAAAAGCACCAACTGTAGTACTAGAAATTTTCCTTGCATAGAATGCCCGTCCAGAATATCTTTTAGTAAATTAATAGTCATTGTCATACCCCACACACCAAATAATATGGACATTATTATAAGTGGTTGGAAGTACATATAATTTACTTGGTATAAACTCTATACAAAAAATAGTTTAAATAAATATGCAATGAATAATATACAGGTCTTGTAAAGCGAATGCGTATAGCAAAAAATGTGAGCGTTAGTCCGAGCAAGTAAGAGTGTACATACTTACGCGTGAGCAGGAGAGGGCGCAACGGCGTGATTAACTTGTGATCTCCAATCGCTGAGAGGGAGCGGGTGACACTATTTTTTACTGTACGTATTCGTTTTACAAGACCTGTATAATTCAATGTACTGCATAGGTGTACCTCTCTTTCTGCCCATAGCACCAAAAGTGTGGCGTAAACTAATCCTTGAACTACAGGGAGTTGCAATACCAATAACCGTAGGTACAGAACTCGATTCCTGAAATTTGAAGAGATTTATGTAATATAATTAATCGTCTACCTTCTAATATAATATTTAGTCTAGATAATTTCAAACCATTTTTGCGCTTTGTTAATTTACGAATTCAAACATTGATTTAGTCGTAGCATACTTGGGGTTTATTTTAAATAAAAGGTTATATACGAGGGTGTATCAAATATAAACGGGACTCGTTTTTTTTTTTAATTCTTAAACTTTATTTAACTAAGCTTACAAATATATATTATTTTTCTACATATTCTCCCGCCCTAGAAATACCTTTTTCCCATTGGATTGGGAGCTTTTTTATACCATCATCTAAAAAATTCTTCGGACGTTCGTATAGCCATTGGAGCACAAACGCTTCCACCACTTCGTTGTCGTCGAAACGCTGGCCTCCAAGCGCTTCTTTGAAGGGTCCAAGAAGATGGAAGTCACAAGGTGACAAGTCTGGACTATAGGGTGGATGTTCCAGCGTTTCCCATCCTAATGCATCCACTTTTTGCATCGTGGCGTTAGTCACATTAGGCCTGGCGTGGTCATGCAGAAGAATGACACTTCTGGCCGATTGCTTCTTCGTTTTCCTTCGAAATGACAATTTCGCGGCATCCAGTACTTCACAATAATATTGCGCATTAATTATACATCGATCGTGGAGGAAATCAACGTGAAAAGTACCTTGCCGATAAAAAAAACTGGCCTCGGTCACACTTGTCCGTGGGCGGCGATCATGGCTCTCGTTCTCGACCTTTTCACGCCCTCCAGAAAATATTTCGTGCCATGCAAACACACGGGTTCTTGTCAGGGTGTTGTCCCCGAACTGTGTCTGTAATCGCCGCAAAATTTCGGTTGCGTTCACCCCCTCCTTGGTCAAAAACTTGATGGTAATCCGCTGCTCCACGAAGACATGCACTTCTTTCTCGCTCATGGTTTCTTTTGATACTAAAGCGACCCGAGAGAATTGTGGTCGGTTCCCCCCTCTCCCTAACGGTACAGGCTACCTGCGCATCAACCCCTTCCAGGTGTAGAAGCCCTCCGGAATTTTTAAGGAAATCAGTCCCGTTTATATTTGATACACCCTCGTATGTCAACTTTCTTCATTTCCTATAAGCCTATTTAGCTTAGTTTTTGAGATATTTATAATTTGGAATTGTTGTGAAATGCTGTTGTTTCTTTAATGGCCGATATCTTAAACGCCTTACATTTTATAACGTTGATTCAAATTTTATTCGATTGAGTATTTCTTGGAGTTATCGAAAAATTATAGTAACCAATTTCTACAAGATGGCCATCGAAATCGCTTCCATCTTTGATTCCCGTTATTTCAATTTTTTAAAAAAGACATCAAGTATATTTCTCCACCATGTGATACAGAAACTCTTCTAGACATTGTTTTATAGACATTTCCTTATACCTATAGTACTTCCTTCTTTAGTCAATTAAATATAAAATGAGGATATCTTTTCTTGCTATAATCCATGTGCCGAAATATTGTAAACTCTTGCTTTTCGAAAAATATTCATTAAAAATAATCTGTAAAATGTACAATTTCCAGATCTACTTGAAGTATCATCATTTTCCTGCATAGAAACTATAATGCGATTTCTTGTATTTGACAAGGTATGTCCAGAAACTAAGTTCTGTTTGGTAATAAAAACAAATTGAGTACAGATACAGAAAAACTATTTATTGCAAAAAAAACTACAAATCTTAAACTATTTTTCTGCATAGCTCCCACCATTTTGTAGGGGCTTGTCATAGCGTGGCACAAGTTTTTGTATGTCTTCCTCATAAAACGTTGCCGCCTGTGCTGTTAACCATGTGGTAACACGTTCTTTGAGCTCTTCATCGTTGTTGAATTTGTGACCACCAAGGAACGTTTTCAGAATAAGCGCCAAGGAATGCTCACAAACGGTATTATTTTGATCCATGACAATGACCGACCTCACACTACGAACAAGACACAACAACTCTTAACAGGACATTGGCTGGACCTAGTTTGGCCACCCTCCGTACAGCCTTGACTTCGCTCCTAGCGACTTCCATCCCTTTTTGCACTTGAAAACGTTCTTTGATGGTCAAAAATTCTACAACGATGAAGGGCCCAAAGAACATGTTACCACATGGTTGATAACACAGGCGGCAACGTTTTATGAGGAAGGCATAAAAAAACTTATGCCACTCTATGACAAGTGCCTACAAAATTGTGGGAGCTATGTAGGAAGATAGTTTAAGGTTTGTAGTTTTCTTTTTGCAATAAACAGTTTTTCCGTATCTGTACTCGTTTTGCTTTTATTACCAAACGGAACTTAGTTTCTTGACGTGCCTTGTATTATTGAACATTTGCTAAAATTTCGGGAGTAACATTTTGTATAACGTCTAAGAAATTCATCTAAAAAGTTTTTTCAACATTTCTGTTTAGTTAAATTCCGTAATTCTTTAAACAAACTTTCGGTAGGTTCCTTGTTGTACTGTTTAACGTGCGATTCTTTAAATAAATCTATTTCCTTTCTTGTAGAACGTGCTTGATGGTTATTTCGAGTAGACGTTGGAATTGTATTAAAAAAATAATTTTACAGATTATTTTTAATGAATATCTTTAGAAAAACAACTGTTTGCAATATTACGTCACACTACTTTAGCAAAAAAAATATCGTTTAAGATATCGAATGTTAAAGAAATATCAGTATTTCACAAAAATCTAAAATTATTTCAAAAACTAAGGTAGATAGATAAAGGAGATGTTGAAGAAAGTTGACATGAATTCAAGAAAAGTACCCAAAACGTAATAATATACAGGATATTATATTTAAAGGACCACACTTGTACTATGTGAAGCGAAAACTGAACATCCTGTATAGTGCAATTTTATATTGTGCAGAACTTGTCCCTTTTTATTTTGAATGTTTTTCTGTAAATTGCTCAGGTAAGGAATTATCTTATGTCCACGCTGTATGTGCCGGCGGCAAACCCAAATTCTGTAACGCCTAGCCGTAGAAGTGCGGCCAACAAGCAGAGGAATTATAAAAATATTATTCTTTCAGTATTTGACTAACGATTTCAGTAGTTAATCAGATTCAGACAAACGCTGGAACTGGTCTAGCGAAGCTCGATTACATTATTTACCTAATTCAATTATTAATATATTTAGAAAATAATCACAGAAAAACTAAAATTAGTCTGCTATTTAATTAATGTTTAATTTTTAGTATTTTTACTACAACAACATCCAAATGTAAAGCACATAGGAACAATAAAGTATGAATAAACGTAGTAAGTATTATAGCGATTTGAATTGCAAAGCAGTTATTTCTTGTAGTTGATGCATCTATTAGATAAACATTGCCTCTTTGGCAGTTTACAGGAACCTTATTCCTGTGTTAGTGATAATGGTATATACCTCTAATTAAGGTACTTGTAACAGCTGGGCATTACAGGGATTCAGGGTCGCCGCCGACATACATATGTATACCAGACCACTATTGCGTCTCTGTTATCTATTGATGCTACCAAATCGGTTAAATTAGTGAACTAAGAGTGTTTTTGTGACTGATTAACATGCGGTTAATAGAAAAGCGATTGAGTAACATTTTATAAAAAATCAAAATTTTACATTTTGTTAATATTATATAGAGTAATATAATAATAATATATAATATATTTGTCCAACAGACGTTACTCCAATACAAGGACAAACTACATAAATAAAGAAAACAGTAGTGACAGTGATACAAACGTTTGTACGTACTCAGTGGCACATCACAAATAAACACCGCGACTCACAAAATTAGCATTTATAGCAGAATGCACAAGCGACGCTTTACTAAGAACATTGGTTCTATACAAAGGAACGCGAAAAGTATTACAGTGTCTTGCTGCTATCCTTGGGACGTTAAACTGCAAATGCGCTAACAAATAGGGCCAGTCTACTTTGTTTTCAATTAGCTTGGATGCGAAGGACGCACTGGCATGAACTCGACGCGTACCTAAAGGTTCCACCGCATGACGTCTCAGTAGCAACATATAGTCAACACCTCGCTCTGGGTACATTCCGTCAATCTTGAACGACAGGTATTTTAAAAACCTTCTCTGGACGCTCTCGATCAGACAACTATGCACTTCATAACATGGATACCAAATTATAGTGCTGCATATATTCAAGCTTGCTTCTAACAAATGGGTTGTATAATGATGTAAGTGCGTGAACTCCTTGGATATTCGCATGATAAAACCAAGTGATTAGATGCAGATGAGCATAACTCACGTATATGTTGCGCAAAACTCAACTGGTGGTCAAAAATGACGCCCAAATCTTTGATAGCAAAGCTGCGAGCAATGGCAAATTCGTTGATGGTGTAAGCAGTGAATAGTGGACTTATGTTCTTCGTAAATGAAATGATATTGCACTTTCCAATGTTTAAAGTGAGTCGATTGTTGTTACACCACTCCACAATTATGTCCACGTCTTGTTGCAGTTGTAGACTGATTCATCATTCACTGCGCTATATATCTTTACGTCATCGGGATATGCCAAAGAGTGACAGAGAAGAGAAATCAGCAAATTGTTGATAAACATATTAAAAATAAGCGGCCCGAGATTCGATCCCTGTGCCACGCCTGAGTTGGCAACATATATATAAGATCTGAAGCCGTTGTAGTAGACGTAGCTCGGTCTCATATCTAGGTAGCTCTGGAACAGCGATAGAAGTGGTGCAGTTAGCCCAAAGTAACTCAGCTTCCGTAGTAAAATTCCGTGATCAATAGTGTCAAATGCTCGTGAGAAGTCAGTGTATATGACATCCATTTGATCCTGCGATCCAATTCCTCCGCAATGTCCTGAGTCAGACAGCCGAGGTTGGCTACGGTAGAGCGTCCGGGAACAAAGCCATGCTGTAGCGGAGATAGATATACCTATATTTTCGGGAGCAGATTTTGATAAATTATCTGCTCAAAGACCTTGGAAAAATTACACAAGATAGACACTGGTCTATAGTTGTTCACGTTAGCTAGATCGCCCTTCTTAAAGATAGGATATATGCGTGCTTTCTTCCAACGTTTAGGAAATTTAGAGTGTTTCAAGCACAAATTAAAGATCAATGCTAATGGTTCACTGAATACACATGCACAACCTCTAACCAGAAAGGAGGGAATTACGTCATCGCCAGCCGTCGATTTATTCTTCAGCCTCCTAATAGATGTGGTCGCGCCATCAGAGGTAACAGTTGGAAGCGACAATGCTGGAAGTTCGGATGCGACATCAGGAGAAGTAACAATAGTACTAGATGGCAGATAGACCGACTCAAAGCAAAGGCATTCACGATATCTTGTGAATTGGCGAATTCATTGTTGTCTAAATGCATCTTTCTCGGTATCCCCGATGTATTCTTTTTAGTATGAACAAAATTAAATGAAATACTCTGCATATCTTTGAAAGTTTTGAAAATTAGCTCAATTTTTGATACAAAAGTGTTATAAATTGTTGTTCTAAAATAAATAATAAAGTTACATTTTTATTTTTGATTAAACATAGACTTTAATTAGCTTGTACCGTCATCTCGGTAACAATATTAATAACTCTCTTTCATCATTTTCCACTATATACGCAATTGCTGGACAGTTTTGGGTACAGTATTGTATAAGATCGACTGTATACGTAATGAGAAATGCTTAACATAATATTTCCCAATCCTTTAGCATTCCTATTACGTAAATACAATAAATGTTTTCAACTAAAGCTGTTGTCCGAATCCGGATATTTTTGGATTCGGATAATTTACTATCAGAATGTCCGGATCTTGGTGTTATTATCAAGATCCATTATCCGAAACCTTGGATCCGGATCTGTTATCCGAAATCTTGAATTCGGATTCTTTATCCGAAATCTTGGATCCGAATCCATTACCTGATGACCCGGATCCAGCCTCGTTCTACGATAACTTTTTCGAGGAAATAGTAAGTAGCGGAAAGTTTCGTACTGAGATCAAACTGCATACTTGGTTCTATCTAGACATTGTATTAAAGTGCCTTCGAAATATACAGGGTGTTGAGTATTGTCAAATTCAAACACCAGAAAAGTATTTTGTTAAATAGCGCCACGTTTTTATATAATGATGCATACATATGTCTAACATTGAAAGTAAAGCGGATATTTAGAGTTAAACACGAGTCCTACATTTGGGTACTGCATCTAAGTAGTTTATGGTGTTAGTATTGTTTGGTTACCAAGATGACTGTAAACAAAACATACTGACATCGCTGTCCTTAAGTGTTGATTCAACATTTTAAACCTAAGCAGCTACTTACGAAATAAATTAGATAAAAAAGAGTCAACACATATGAGTTATGTATGAAGTTAAGGATAACGCAAGCATTCTGGAGTGCAACACTTAGTATTTTTTAACATCCTTTATGGGATATGGTTCGCACAATCATAACAGAGTTAATTTATTACTATGTTTGAAATGTGCTTACGTATTTCTAAAACATACTGCAAGTAAGACGTGTGCAGGTTAGAACACCAATGTGATCTTTCCTAAGATTAAATTAATCCGACGAAAAATTAATTAAATTAAATTAAACAAAATTTAAATCAAATTAGATATTGAAACTAAACATATTTTAATGTTTATAATAGTTCATGCGGTTTAATGCACTTCGATCTTCTCCTCACTAATCCACGTAACTTCGAAGTCGTTATGGAGCTTTTCGTTGGTTACGTAGCGGTATACATTTGTTAGCAAACGGAGAACTTTATTTGCCTATGTTGTATTATTAGTTAGCTTGGTGCAACCCCATAGTTGCACACCATAGGTCCAGATTTTAAATTTTAGGTCAAGATGGGAGTATCTTTCGATCAACCAGTACATTTTTTTCACTTTAAGTTTGATTAGTTCAGCGTTTTGTCTCAAATGATGTTTCCAGTTCAACCTTCCATCAAGATGGAGACCGAGGTACTTTGTTGATTTTGTTTGAGAGATCTGACATCCCCCAAGAGTTAGTACCTTGAGAAAAGTGCAAAGCAGCTTTTGTAGATCTTTGCGTTCACTGTAAATAGGTGAATAAGTAGATAGCTATTAATTATTGCAATACAAATGATAATACAGGTTATTAAGTTTATTTATAGTATATTTCAGTTGTTACATATTGTTTCTTTTTTTGTTTGTTGATGTGTTGATTTTAAATTTATGCATTATATTTACATCACCTGTTGACTTATATGAACTTTTATTAAATTATTGTTTCTCTCGTTGTGTGATGACATCGTTGGTCAGAACAGCGCAGCTTATACGTCCTGCTAACTAAAATACACAATTTCTTTCACTTTTTCCTAATACAGAAATTATACTTATAACCTAATTCTGAGGTTAAGGGTTCGAAATCTTGAATCAGGAGTTTAAGATCGTCAATGTCAGTATCTTTTGTTTTCTGTTGTCATAGTAACCAAACTATAATGGCACCAAAAACCACTTGGATGTAATTGCCAAATGCAAAACTCGTCTTTGCCTACGAATAGCTACTTAAGCTTAAAATATTGAATCAGTAGTTTAAAAGCGTCAATGTCAGTATCTTTTGATTACTGTTGTCATGGTAACCAAACAGTAGTAACCCCAGAAACCACTTGGAGGCAATATCAGGACTAGTGCCTAACTGTAAATATCTCTTTTACTTTGAATACATCATTATACAAAAATGTCAGAGTTAAAGATACAAATTTCCTGTACGGCGGATGGTGCTACTTGTTTCTGGTGTTTGAATTTGGCAGTTTGGTGTTCAATGTTGACCACGCTGTATATTTCGAAGGCGTTCTAATAGCATGTCTAGATAGAGATAAGTATGCAATTTTACCTCCTAAAAGTTTACGGTAGAATGTATTTGCATTTCGGACTTTTTGAAGGCAATAGATAAGTTAAAGCTTAGATGACTGAGGATAAAATCAAATATCACAATATTTGTTGGAAATAGATAGATGAAGTACATCTTACAATGGTTTGTTTGTAGATGGAGAAATTGAAAACGTAGTAATATACAGGGCGTTCCATTCAAAATAATAAAGAGGGTGCCCTGCTCGCTACTTATTGATCACCCCGTATATATAAAAATATTTGTTATATATATTTTTGACATGTTTCCTAAAATAAAATATCAAATTGAAATTACAAGTCGGGTTTATTGTTTTCAATGCTCCACTTACAAATGTAATTTTGACTTACAGTAAAGGGTAGTGTGTTACCGTTTCGTTTAAAGTTCTTCTTTTAAATCCTGTTTTCTTCCTTTTAAGTTGATGCTCCAAGTCCTTTTGTAACAAATTCCTTCCAGTTTTATTTCTTAGCTTCTTTAATTTATTTTTCTTGGTTATTTTCTTCAAGGTCTTCTCTAGTTACTTTTAACAGTTTTTAACTAAACATAATACTTCAAATATTGTTTTAAATTAAATTTCTAGATGAGTATTGCCGAAAAATGTCTGTTGTCAGAAATATTTACTATCTCTCCACTTGTTTACTCACAGGAATGCCAATCCAACAACTTGATACTTTTGTGGTTTTCCGATGTTTTAGATGACGTTGGATTACTGGACTCCACATGATGTATGTTGTGCATGAGTTTTGTGTGATTTTTACAAAAAATATTTTCAAAGTGTAAATTATTGAAAATAGCTTGTGACTTTGATTATCCTCCATAAAGTAATATTAATGGAGTCTTTCTTTTAAATTGTCAAAATGCCAAAATTCGAATAACTAAAAATAATTCGAATTCTGTAAATTTTAAATTAAATTTTGATATTTAACCAATATTGAAATTAAAATAATAAAAATTAACGAGTGAAGGTGTAAATACGCGCCCTTCACCCATATATCCCACTATAATATATTTAGAGATATATAGAGATTAAAGATACCCTATGATGTCTGTCATGTCATCAGAAAATTTTAGTCCTGTTATTTACACAATAGGCGCAATTTTACAATTCCAGAAAGTTGGAATATCCTGTATGTATTTAGGTGACAAAAACATGGAAACTGCTCTTCCCAAGGAATTTTACCATTTCAGGACTACATAATAGATAAATCTAGATAATTCACTTCTTACTTTCTTAAAATAACAAATTTGTACTCTTTTAAGTTGTGAGCATGTTCAAGATTTTCAGACGCTCCGCAGCGGCAATTGTTTTGAAGTTGTACAAATTCTTACTTATTTATGTTAATAGACGGAAGACAACAGCAACATGGCCAGCAACAACAAGGACCTACACGAGGATTTAAAGAGTCAGGTTTAACTTTTCTTATCAGTTCTGCTTCACCGCCACAATATGCCACGAATAGGCAGAATAATTGATACATGGCAGCCATGAACGTTCCCTGGGTCATAGCTTCAGCTAGTAAGTGAGCTCTTGGTACCAAAATAGCAACATACGTAGATAATGCGACTACCTGCAATAGCAACACACATTGTATTATATTTTGTGTTTGATGTGCAAAAGATGTATGTGTAATGATCTTTTTAGTATTAACAACCTTACTTCTATTGGTATTTTACAATTTAACTGCAAAATATGTGTAAGATGTATACTACCGGCCATAATTATATGCCCACCCAAAGAAATACGCATAAATAAAGGAAGTGTTAACTGAAAAAAAAATGTAGTTTTGCATTTAACAAAATTATAAAATTAATTTGACACAAGAAAATTAAATTTTCGTTTCGGCGAAATGTCTACATTTTTACATGTTTCGGCTTGTACATTTAATAAAACCTCTACAAAATCAAACAAATTTGGATGAGCGCAATATAGATTTTCATTAAACTTGAAATGGAAAGATTCGCATCCGTTTGTAGTGCGGGCCATATCGTCTGTAGAGCATGCCCAAATATGGGGAGGAAACAAAAAATCTTCAACGATATAATTGTCAACCAAATAATCCTGAGACTCTACAGTTCTAGGATTACTGTCTTTAATATCGAACAGTTCCACAAAACAGTCTCCAACTTCATTTGGATTCAAAAATTGTAATCCAAAAAAGTGCTTCAATAATTTTCCCACTTGGGTTTCGCGAATATAATCATTTACTAAACCTAGAGGTTGTATTTTGCGAAACCATGCTTGAATGGAATCGGCAACCAACAATATGAACATTTGGCCACATTTTTGTTACAGTATTATGTATCGCCATTTCATAATCAATTACCACTGTTTTAGGCCGCAATGACAAATTCAACTCCTCACATTTTTTTTGCTAATAACTGATATAATTTGAAATAAGTGCTACTTGTTTTATCTGCTAACAAACAAAAAACTAAAGGCACATAATGTCCATTTTTATAGCTATGTATTGTGAACATTTGATGAAAAAATTTTGTACAAAATTCAAATGTCCCTTCTATATAAAACGAACCGGTGGAACATAGAAATTTTAAATTTGACTAGCAAGACAACACTATTATTCGTTCATGCTTATCATTAATTAGCAAAAAAGACTCATCTTTCTTTGTTTTAGGGTTAAGTGCGTCCAGTCAATCAAACACTTCACATTGAGTTTTTGGAAGTAGTGGCACAACACTTCTTCATGCATTCCACATATTTTTTCTTATTCGTTCCAAATCGTGTGCTACTACTTCGTCAAAATTGTTTCTTCTAAGCTCGTCACAAATTATTTTCGAAGGTCTTGCCACCAAATAGTCCACAGCTTTTCTTTTAGCACTGTTACTTAGAGTCTCCCTTTGAATGTTTGCTCCCTCTAAATGATTGTGAGTGAGATCACTTTTTATAACAACCTGGACATCAGATTCCGATGTGTACACTTTAGCACAACACTTAGATTTCTTATTTACGCACTTCCATCGACATTGTCCACTTTTTAGCTTTTCAGATAAACAAAATTTGAAATTATTTATAATAAGTAACTGCTTTCCTTTTTCACTTAACCATGCACTTTACTTCCATCTTGTTAAATAAACGGATACAAATTTATTTTGTGTATGCAAAGCAGAAAGTACAAATGGCTTACCTATCATTATATTAACCCCTTTTAACCACCCTCTCCAGCCTCCTTAAACAGATTTGGTCCCACCGGTCATTGGCCCAACTTGGACATTGAGCAGGTAATAAACCTTAATTTCTTAATTACCTTTTCCTCGCCTGGGATTAACCCAGGTATGCGGCCCAACTCGGACGCGCCCCTTTTACTTGTAGGTAAATAATTATCCCCCTTAAATAACAATAAAAAAATCATTTTCTAAAATCCAAAAAAAAATTTAGGTGGGCAAATAATTATGGCCGGTAGTGTATCTTTTATTATAATAATACTTACCGGATAGACTCCTATTACAAAAGCCGAATAAGTCTTCACTCGTGGTGGTGAATTTTTCATAATATATTTCAGTGTGTCCAAAAACATAAAGAGTATAATAAGAACGGCCAGAGCACCCAATGAAAATAATGTAATTCCATAAATATTGATTGCTGTAAATTAAAAAAAAAAAGATATACTGTTGTATGAAAATATTCAGAGGTAGCTTTTGAAAATTGGCTCATATTCAGTGCTTTCGCTTTTATACGATAACAAATTTTTTGCAAATATTTTCGACGATGTTTATTTACGTAGAAAGTTCCATTGCGCAATAAGAGTCACAGGGAGAGAAGCTACATTAAGGTGTAATCAACCGAGATAAGTTTTGCAACAACGAATTGCCATATACATGTAACGATTTCGAAAATTAAGTGGATAAGTTGTATGCGTATACATATAGCACCGAATAAAGTGTTACGCGTTAATTTCGAGGAAAAGTTGCATTATTACTTATTACAACAAAGTTTATTGCCCTAGCGAAATAAGTCACTGCAGCGTAACATCTCGCAATTGTCCAAAACTGAAGAGATTTATCGTTGTCAATAACTAAAATCAGGAAGTGAGTTTCATTGACCGATGTAAGTGTAGCAAGAACGTAATCCGCACTAGCAGTTTGTAAAAACTGTTCCTTGTCGATTACCTTTCAAAAAGAGATTAAAACACCTGCAGACGGGATTATTTTCTTATGTAATTTTAATTACCTAAATGTTTACGATATTATATAATACGATTTTATAATGTTATGAATTAAATAACGATATATATCGTAAGCGTGCTAGAAACTAAATATTTATGATTTTTCATGATCATGTTCCACTTCTTCATCCTTGTTTGAATTTAAACAGGTAATACGACAAAGTTTATCGAACTATGTACAGGGCAACTCACCAGACAATTCCGGTGGACTGCTACCATCAGTGGAGTCAACTTACACGCACCTGCTTTTGAGTTATTTAAAGTTTTGGAAAAGAAATGATATGTGCTGCCCAAATATATCTCTTTCTCACAAACGCTATCCATATTTCATAATGTTTTTAGAATTTTGTAGTATTGGTATATAGGACACCTTATACAGGCCGATTCATTTTCGGCCTCCACCATGGGGACTTCGCTTATTATAATTATTGAAGATAGAGGGTAGATGTAAATTTGGCAAAGTTGCTAAATTTTGTGTTTGTTATGAACAGAAAATGAACTTGTGACAAATGACGTTCGAGATTTAAAAAAAAAAAAACAAAAATACTTAATTTTCTACTTTTGCCTTCAGCACCTTCATCCGGCCTTGTAGAGAAATACTAAAACCACATTGTCAAGGCCACTTTCGATCTTCTACCTGGTTCTTTCTGGCCATCATCAACTTTTTTCACCGTCAGAAAGAATTCTTTTTCTGATTTCAACCATGTATAACATGACGACGAAAGTTTTCGATATATTTAATTGATGAAGAAGACATTTTAAGATTAAATAAGGTAGCCACGAAATGTCATGCTGTCAAAAATTTCAGTTATCGTTCATTAGTCATAGAAAAAAGTCGTATGCCAACGAAGAGCAGTATTGTTAAGTATTTTCTATTCATCAAACCGAAATGCAACAGCGAGTACAAGATATTTACAGTTGTATCCAGAACAACAACTGCCACATCGTATTACTTTTCCAGATCCTGATAGAAACTTGGTCGAGAATTGATCGTTTATCAAGCCGCATAATGCTTATGTTAACAGAAATTTGAATGAAAATCAACGAGGTATTTTACGGATGGTAAATTAAATGCGTGTTTTTGCAAAGTTTATGTAAATCTTGTATTTCCTAGATAAATAATAACTAGAGTAACCAAAACTTGCGGACTCGCATAGGCGTCGGTATTACGGGTTAATATAAGAATACGAAAAATTCATAAATAAACATACTTGCTAATGATTCAACAAATTAGAGGCATCAGGATGTGAACTACTGTAAACTTGCATCATTGCATATGTTTCCACAGTTACTTCTTTAAACCTTGTGCGTCGACAAGAAAAAATATTCTTATACATAGAAAACGATCTCTCCACATCTAAGGAAGTTACATTTGCATGTAGAAACTGTTTTTCAAAATCACTTAAAAGTTCACTATTCTTACACTTATTATAAACGGCCTCTAAAGTATTAAAATTGGGATTTTTCCTTAAAACATCTGCCAACTTTTGACTAGCGCATAATCCTGGCGTATCATTTAATGTGTGTAATTTATTTTTTACACTCTCCACTATGTCTAATGATTCCTGCAGTGACAATTCAGTACATTGTAGTTTTCTGATGGCATCTAGTAATACTGTATAATTGGTACATATTGTTGTTAAATCTTCTAAAGGTTGAGGAATTTGAAATTCTCTTTGACTTTCTCTAATTGCTTTGGATTCATTCCGATTAAATCGCATTATAACTGATTGAATTTGTTGAAAATGGATCAAATAGTAAGAAGCTGCTGTTAGCCAAGTACCCCATCGCGTTAAAATTGGTTCAGGAGGTTCTGGAATACCTGGACAAAATTTACGAAATTCTTTTAAACGTTTAGGAGATTTACGAAACACTGCTTTAGTACTTCCAATCATCCGATCAACGTTTCCGTAATGTTGTCGAACAACTTCACCAACTAAATGCAAAGCATGCAGCACGCAGGTTATATGTATTAAGTTAGGAAATATGTGTTTTAAGGATCGCCCAACACTTAACATCGTTGCTGCACTATCTGTCACAATCATCACAACTTGATCTTGGGCAATTTTAAATTTTTTCAAAGCGATCATTATCACTTTTTGAATATTTTCCGCGGTACATTGTTGAACACGTTTGCAAGCTAACAAATATCGAGATGCTGTGTTCTCGCTAGATAAAACGCGAGCTATTACATTCACAATACTGTTTTTCTTTATATCGGTCGTCTCATCCACGGTAATCCATATTTTTTTGGAACACAAATCACGTTTACACACATTTTCTAGCATCTCTTTCATTCGTGGCAAATGATTTTGTAATTGTGTTTGTGGGGGTAATGGGTACTTTGGAACGTATTGTCGCCAAAACGTTTTAAAAGCTGCTTTTCTCACCAACGACAACGGAAGATTACAAGAGGTAAACATAATTAATAAATGTATGAGGAATAGTGTATAAGGTATTTCAGTTCTTGCATTTCTCATATGCTTAATACCATTGACATGCCTCTGGAATCAGTTCTGTCCAATGCAGCTAAACGAACATTGCATATTAAGCAAAAAACTGCACTACCGTCATATTTTAAATGGGGAAAAAGTGACACATACTTATGTACATTAGTAGCAAATCTATTACGAGGCATTGTTTTCTTAGGTATGTAAATATTAGTTCTATATGAAACGATACACTAATTATGTACTTGGTATAATACTACAACACACAAAAAACACCAGCTATATTTTCAAAAGCGACACGTAAGTACATAACCTTGACCGTTCGGCTAATCTCTGCAACAGCTCAACCGGTACTAAAACGAAATCTCTCTCAGCGCGGTTTAACATGATTTATATTCAAGGTCGACACTACATGCCTGCTTCTCTACCGGTTTAATTTATTTGTGAATTTTTCGTATTCTTATATTAACCCGTAATACCGACGCCTATGCGAGTCCACAAGTTTAGGTTACTCTAATAATAACCAGTGAACGGCAAAATCGTAAGGGATATGACTCAGAACAGCGAATCGTAAACATGGTACAGAGACGTACTAAGTGAATGCTGCATATTTTAGTTTTTATAAATGAATTTAAACGAAATTTATATATTAATTATAAATTGAAATAGAAGATATGTACATATGTAATAAATTTGTTTCAAGTGGGAAATAAGAGAAAGGAATTAACCGTTACCACAAAAGATTTTTCTATATTTTCTGCAGTAAAATGGCATCTTCCTAAAGTTAGTACGTTAGTAAGTTAGGTAGTATTTTTAGCAAAATGAATGAGACACAATTTTGCAGCTGGAAATCTCAGCCCGTCTTGTATCAATCAAATCATACAGCTAGTATTATTCAAGTAATTCACTACAAGCAGACATGTAATTCAGAATGGCTGTTATTTATTGAAAGAAAATAATACACTCTTAATACAAGCAACTGTGAACAAATTTTTATCAAAAAATAATTACCTATCTAAACTAAAACAACAAAAGATACTCTTAGTACAAAAAGGTAACAAACAATAAATTATGAAAAATATTGTCTCATGAAGTAAGTTAACTAGGCAAGTTTTCAAACTGTTGACCAAACGCTGCTAAATAGTATTCAAATCTTTCTTGAAGGTGATTTTTCTCATTTTGAAGATTTCTTACTGTTATTTCTCTAAGTGCTTCTACTATTCTCTGCCTTAATTCGTTGATGTTAGGGGGTCTATGTCGAATATTGTCAAAAACCCCCGTTGCGACGATGATGACCTATCCATCCATCTGAAAATTCATTATTCAAAAATTCTGTAATTTCCCAGGTGCTATGTGGTGGTGTCGCACCATGCTGGTAAATAATCCTCCCATTTACAGGAATAGCTGGAAGAATTGTGTCTCCCAGCAATTCCAAATAGTTTTGGACATTCAGTGAACCGTCAATAAAAAGCGGACCAACAGTGTAATTACCTAGAATACCGGCCCACAGGTTGACCTACTAAGGGCTTTGAGTATGCGTTTCTAAAGAAAAATATGTTTTTTCGTTTATTTTTAACGTTATTTTTTTGTTCCAAGGCATGAAACGTCTCAAAATCTCATAAAAATCATTCCAACTAGGTATGGACAAAAAATAAATCAAACACTTCCCGTAGGAAAACCATTAACATCACATAAAGGTTTTACTATATAAATACCTATGGCCAGTGTTATCTAAAATGCAGCCTGATGATGACACTTGTCGAAATCGATTGCTAGTTAAATAAAAGTCTAATTGGTATTAAATTGAATTTACATTCATTTATCCTCGATATTTAGAGTTCCTTTTCCTATTATTAAATGTGTATTTTTATTGTTTTTATAGAATTATGAACATCTTAAGATCCGTTAATTGAAGATTCCTGACAACTTCATGTAGAATTTCATTCAAAATAAAGGGAAGCCGAGGCCTTATTTACAACCAAATCATACAAAAGCATAACTTATTGTAGAATGTCCTTTTCAATGGTTGCATTAATTGACAAATAAAATAAATGTATAACAATAACGCAAAAAATACTCTGATTTATCGTTAGCTTCGCAATAATGTATATCTTCCCCACGTAATCTTTGAATTAACACAACGGATGAATAAGCCGCAATTTGGAAAGACGACCCAATCCTAGGCCTATATGAAACGTAATTGAGTTTGTCTGTTAGCTTTGCAAGACTGGCATACAGTTGCAATTTATGCAATTTAATCTTTATAAAATGCCAGATATAACCATTCAACACTATCGTGGCTTTTTATCCTTGAATTCGTGACAAAGTCATCGTTAAATTTTAGTAATCACAGTAACATCGACATTCAACTTGATCCTCTGAACTGCGACGTATGTACACAATATTTATAGCTTATATTGATTAACACAAGTCAACATGAACAAACAAATATTGCAATTGTAATGTGTATATATTGAAACCGCTTTGGGCAATGGAACATGTAGAGAAAAGCTGAAGTTAGACAGATACAAATACCGAAAGCCATAAAAATAGTGACTTTTTAAAATTTAAATATCTAATTTTTTTATTCAAGATTAAATAATAGCGACATGCGCAAATTACTATTCACTACATAGTCACATCAGGGCAATTTAAACAAAACTGGTCAAAACCATTTCATCTTATTTTACAAGGGTCCAAGATTTTTTCTATCGTCGCATTTTGTTTGCTTGTGTCGGAAACATTTTGCTATGCAATTACATTAGTATTTATTCATTTTCTTTAAAAATTGAGTATTTAAATTGCTGGAATTGACCCAAAATTAGATTTGTTGGTGTTGATGATTCCAATTTGGTGGTACAATTTAAACAATTAATCTACTATTTGCATTTTGCTTTTTGTGCTACCCACTTTTATAGACTAATTAAAGAACAGTTCTTTTATCATAAAAACATTGCATATGCAAGATTATTATATACTGGCAGAAAATTATTTAGTTTCAAGTAAATTTAAGTTTTCAATTACCACAATACAATTGTCATATTGGACTAGTAAATATATTTTCTGACATAACTTTCTTGATCACAGAAAATATCACCCAGCAAGTAAAGAAAAAGATTCCCTCAAGTAAAACCACATACTTTCTGGTATAAGCAAATAATCTCACATCTTGGTGTAAAATATCTTTCTTTTTATGCATGTGTGTTATATATTTTGACCAGTGGCATCCAAAGAGCGCGGCATTAGTATTTTCAATATTTATTGCTAAACTATTTGCTGAAAGCCAAGATCCCCCACAATCAATCCACACCGCTATCACTACATTTGCATCATCTGCGCACAGCGTAATTTTCCCGGAAGCATTAGAAGGTAAACTTTTGACGAAAACATTAAACAATAATGGGCCAAGTATGGAAATCTGGGGAATGCCGGTCACAACACCCCTCCACCCCTCAACAAGTTCCCATGGTATTGATATAACGTATTTCTACACATTGAATCCTACTTGTCAAATAAGACTGATGGCTTTATCAACGAACTTTCTACCTATATACCTATAGGAATGATGTTTTCGTAAAATGTTGTTAGCTGGAAGAATTGGTTATGCATAAAATACACATCTGTCTACCTGTTGTACTTCATGTACAACTATATACTATTTTCTTGGAATATTTTCCTGAATAAAGTAAATAATTGCTTTAAAATAAATTCCAAAGAATATTTTCTCCTAGAAAGTAACTCAAATCCATTGAGCCGAAACTTGTTCCATGGTCCAAGATAATAATTGCATCCTGGTTACTAAATATTATAATTTACTTGAAACAAAATAAATATTTGCCAGTATATAAACTTACATATAGAATGTTTAATTAAAACTTCTTAAGGAAGTAGTTAAAATAATTGTCACCTTATCGAAAGTAGTATCCATTGTATTTGTTTTAAATCCGTAATTTTAAAAACTTTTTAAATTTTTACGATATGGGTCATAAAATGATAATTTCCTGCATTTGAAATAAGTGTACAATTTGATAGATGGTAAAGAATTTACCATACCTGGCGTTGTTTTATTTTTACTATATTCTAGCATTGCCACGTACAGTGCGACCCATTTAAAATGGACGCACCCTTGTAAAATCTACATTTTACATTAAAATGAAACCCATGTTGAATATATAGTGGATGAAAAAGTCTACTTCTTCACAAAATTTCAAAAGTTCATCTACATTTTCAAGGCACACTATGATTATTTTTCAAAGTCGAAAGTAGCAAAATTTTATTAGTGATTGTTTTATTAAAAGTCTGACAACTCCATTAGATTCAGAAGGTAATGGTTTTAACCAAAGTTTCATTCAAATATATTTGTTAATAAAAAAGTTATGAGCGAATCATTCTTCAAACTTTATCGTGCATTATTTCATAGATCCGTTTCTTACAATATCTATTGTCCAAGGTAGATCAAAATTTATTTAACAAAAAAAGGCAATTAAAAATTAATCACACCTATTATTAAATGCCATCAAATTGCAACTAACCTTTTTTAAAAAATCTACAATGAAAAAAGTGAATATAGTAATACATCCAATTACACATTTTAGAGAAATAAGTAATACCTGCTGGCTACATTGGTTTTTTAAATAATCTCGCTTTACTTTTATTTCGTGCATTTTTGTATTGTAGTATCTTTAAAAAATGTTTCAATTGTTAATAGTAAATGTTATTTCATACAAAAAATACTTGTAATTTCAGTAAAATCCAAAGTAGGCCATGACGTCGAAATTAATAATTTATAAATGAAATCAAATACAGGCTGTGACATTGACAGTTACTGCATAATTGTTCATTAACTTCATTGATAGTTGAGTGATTGCAAACTAGGTTTGATAATTGTTGAAGTAAATCCGAATTAGGAATTGCATTTGTTTTCTTAATTTTTAGTTGTTTTTTTTTTATAAATTTGTATCTACCTTGGTCAGTAAATGTTGTAAGAAAGGGATTTATAAAATAATGCACTGTAAAGTTTAAAAAATGATTCTGTGATAATTTTTTTATTAATAAATATATTTGAATGACATTTTGTTTAACTCCATTTTAGAACCTTCTGAATTCAGTGGTCTAGTTAGATTTTAATAAAAAAATCGCTAATAAAATTTTGCTATTTTCGAAAAATAATCATAGGATGCGTTGAAAATTTTAATGAACTTCTGAAATTTTGTGTGGAAGTAGATCTGATGATCCACTATGTATTAAAAAAAAGTGGGTTTAATTTTAGTGTAAAATATATGTAGGTTCTACGCGGGTGCTTCCATTTCAATTGGGTCACACTGTATATTTACCTAGTATTATAATAAATAAAGTTCAGTAAAGTACCGTTTTTTACTTTAGTTTGTACTTCGAAAAATCTGTATACAACGTGTCCACCGCGTGGGTGGAAGATATTTCCTTTTCTGAGTAAATTAGAGAAAGTTTTAAATAAAAAGCATTCGGAGACAAGTGTTGCACAATATCAAATTATAGTTAAGTGTACAGAATGTTGTTTTCACTGCGCATGATACATGTTTGGTTTTTTAAACGGAACACCCAGTATCTTAGTTTTTGAGAAAATTCACATAATTTGAGATTGTTGCGAAATTCCGCTGTTTTTTTAATGACCGCTATCATAAACACCTTACACGCTAGAGAGCTCATTCAAATTTTATTAGATTGAGTGCTTCTTGGAGACATGGAAGATTTTTTTTATATCAACCAGATTTTATAAGAAAGTCATCGATATTGCTGCCAAGATTGATTCATGTTATTTCAATTTTTTCTAATGGAACACTGTATATTTCTACAAAATGCACTTCTAGAATCCTTTTTATGAACATTTCGCTAGACGTAAAATGCGTCCTTCTTTAGTAAATTAAATATGAAGCTATGCAGATAAGTTTTTCGTTTAAAAACAGAGTGCTGTGACGAAATATCCTTTTTGGTACAATCATCTTCTCAAAGTAACTATCATTTTCCTACATACATTGTCTAGTAAGTTAACCAGCACGTATAAATAATAAATAGCGAAAATAAGTAAATAAATCTATTTAAAGCATCGCATATTCAGTTTTTTCAGTAGTAAACAATATAACTGTATAAGTGAACTGTTTCAGTAAAATATATAATAAAGTAATTTTAAAAGTCGCAATTTAGCTAAATAGAAACTTTTATGAGAGAACTTCCTAGATAAATTTCTGAAGGCAATGCGTAATATGGACATTACACAAAATAATATTCCCGAGATATTAGTTAATGTTTAATAAAATACAGGGAAACGCATTACAGTCTGTACGATGTAGAATGGTGTTCACTTCGAATAGATGTTAAAGTTGTATGTGTAAATTAAATTTTACAGTTTACTTTTAATGATTATCTTTAGAAAAAGCAGAAGTTTATAGTATTTCGTCGCAGCATCTATTTTGTTTCTTGCTGTACGTGCTTGTTAGTTTCCTAAACAATGTGGTATATACGTAAAGAAATGATGGTCACTTCAAGTAAACGTTGAAATTGTATCAAAGAGATTATTTTGAATAAATATCTTTAGAAAAACAAAGGTTTGTAGTACTTCGCCGTATGCATTTTAGCAAAAAACTTATTTGCATAGATTTATATTTAATTTACTAAAGAACGACGCATTATTCTACATAGGGAAAATGTTTATAAAAAAAATTGTAACAGTTTCTATATCAGATCCTGGAAAAATATACTATTGTGCGCTGTAGAAATTGAACAATTTGCATACTTGGGTATAATTTTATGTTATGCAGTGTTAATCTCCGAGTATTTTTTATTTGAAGCCTTTTTCTCTAAATTACTTAGGAAATAAATTATCTTCCACCACCACCCACGCTGTATAATATGTCTTTCATTAACTTTTTTTTTCAGAAATCCTCTACTTTAAAACTGAAATTTAATATTTATATTTACTTAACAAAATGTAATTCGGCGCTTAAATTTCACCATTTTTAAATGCATAATCCTTCTCAAAGGATATATCAAGAAAAGAAAAGTATTCAATTAACGTCGATGCAATAATATTAAATTTAGTTTTTTGGCGTGAAAAAGTATTAAAAAATTATCTTTAATAATTAGATAAGATAAAGAATTTGTGCCACTATAGTTTAAAAATGTAAGCTATATAAAGCACAGAAATATTTCGGAAACAATATTATAACATTTTTATTGTCTTGATAACATTAAGAATGGTCAGTTTCACTTTCCTAGATATTTGTTGAACTTTAATATTCAGCTGCATATGTATATCATGACCTACTTTTACTGTTGACGTAATTTTTTTACCTATTTTTTAATAGATCATTATATAACTTTCGTTTTCAACCAGATAACGTAAAGATAGTGCCACATAGTATCTTTACATTATCGTTCCATTATGTAAGTACTAAAGTGATCGAGATAAACTGTAACAGCATCAAGAATTTTCATCTCTCGCGTAGTACCATTCAATATTTAATTGTCTCGCTATTCACTTTCACCCGATATGTAGCGTATTTTCATACTTGAGTTTAGTTCCCGCACGTGAAAAAGAATTAAATTGCATGGTCATTAATTGCGCAACTTAATCCGTGTTAATTCAAACAACAGTTGTTAACATTAACTTAACTCACCTGATAAATATTCAGATGCCGATGGAATATCCTTTGGGCAAAAGCTTGCATTTTCATTGACAAAATTCGACATCCTTGCTAGTCCAAACTTTTTGATTTTTTCAGTAATTACATCCTTGTGATTATCGCTTGGATCTACTTGAGCGTTTATAAATTCCATATTTTTAAGTAAAAGATGCACCAATACAGTTTTTCAAAATTGTGTGTACTTTTTCTTTTCAAAAATATCTCTGAATGACTACATCTTCCAAAAACGGTTTTATTTTAGTATATAGCTAAAGAACGCTTTGTACTACACGATGACAAGTATGAACACTTCAGAAGTTTAGAAGAATGGTCAGCTCGATTTAGTCCCACCAATTCGTTCACCGTACTCTTGCTTCATGGTAAACGCAATATAAACACTTTCTATATCCTCGTCATTGCTTTAATAACGTCGGGTTCTTACATTACGAGTAAAGTAATATGTATGTATTTTGGACTTCTCATTTTTATTTGTTCTTATTGTCTTTGAAAAATGGCAATTTCTAATTATATTATACCTATACGATTAGTAAACATTGTTTACTGATTAGTTTACCATATGTGAAATTTAAGATACCATTTACGTGGGCATACGGATTGCTCATTGTCAAAATCATACAGAGTGTTCTTTCCGATGTTTAGTATAGAGATTTCGGAAACTAGCGGAGAATGAGCCTTTTGTTTTTTAGAAAAAATGCACGGCTGACTACATGCAGAGAAACGTTTACTTGTATCAAGACTGTCCGCCCCAATTCAAGACAATTACTATTTCAATTATCCACCAATACGATAACTATTTTAAATCAAAAGAAATATTTTCTTAGCGTTCCTTTCTCCGCTTAAGAGAAGTATATACGTGTAATGAAATAATTGTATTTCTTTGTTTAAGACATTTGTTAACTTGATTCAAGAAAATCTTGCAAAAAATTTGAAGAAAGCGATTCTTAATATAAGTAAATGGCCATTATAACACAAAATAATATTTTCTTAGGGATAGTAAATAGTTTTCTTAATTTAATTATTCACATTGCTTGTGATTTTAAAAAAGCTGAGGTAGAGGTTATCTACAGAATAATGTTCAAACAAAAGTGAATTTAACGTAGAAATACACATGAAAAAAGTGCCTAGAAACAATAACCAAAGTAATGTTGATAAATAGCTCAAGGTATTGAGGCGCCACCTAGTGCCAAGAGATGTAGTCATGCCGTCCTAGAAAGTAGCGAAAGAAACCGGAATACAGATGCCATACTTACTCATATAATGATGCAATCTTTAACGTGCAATGTTTCATAAACATTTTCAAAAGATACCGGTTAATGTAATATGTTTTTTTTTCATTTTATTACTATTTATCACGTGCTGCATTGAGAAATGTATTCAAAAGCAAACTGATCTCGAGAGGACTTAAAGTGCGACTTTACAAAACCGTTCACTTCCATATATGTGAAGTGTGGACGGTAAGAAAGGTGGACCAAAAAGTTATAGAAGTGTGGGAAAGAAAGGTTCTGCGAAAAATATATGGGGGGAAACTTTATGATGAGCGAAGCATAACAAGAGTAGTGAAAGCACAGAGAATCAGGTGGCTGGTGCACATTTGGAGGATGATCGAAGAACCGAAAAATTCTAAAACTAATACAGAACAGAACTATAGGTGAAAAGAGGAGAAGAGGAAGGCCAAAAGAGAGATGGAAAATGAAGTAGAAGAAGATCTTAGGAAAGTGAGCATTACCAACTGGAAGAAAGAAGCGGGACATAGGTTGAAATGGAAAAAAATAGTAAAACAAACCCAGGGCCACAACGGTCTGTAGAGCTAGAATATATATACATATTTACCACGCTATTTACGACGTGTACTAATTTAACTATAGTTTTCTTTTTATATATAATAAATAATAATAATAAAAGGGATAAATAAACTTAAATATTAACTCATTAATTAATAAGCTGCATAAAATAATCTATATTTAATTACACTATTAAAGAAATAATTTAATTATACTGTTACCTATAAAAAAAACCTTTTCATCAGTTCATTCACTTGCTCCTAATTTTAATTGTTAACTTTAGGTTTTTTTCCATTATTGTAATTTTTCTTTTATTGGATATCGTTGTAGCTGGCCCGATAATGTGTTTTTTGAATACGAAACCGGTCACCTAATTTCTCAATAGATCATTTTTCTATTCCTACAATATTTTCTTAACTTAAAACTAAATGATTTACTTGAAAGAAACATTTTTTTGTCCTAGATTTTCTTGATTTTCTAAGAAAATATTTATTTAATCCAAATAAAATTTCAAATTCTTGATGCAAGAAACTATTTCTCTACGTGTATGCCTAATAAGTAAAAGCATGACAAACGGTATGCGGATGCAGAGATCAATCATGCGGTAGACATTGAGGAGTTTGGTCGTTCGGCTATTTATCGGATTCTCATTGTGTGTTTTCGAAAACATGGGACGTAAGCCTGGTGTACCTCTTGCATCGCATGTGAAGAAATATATTTGGCGTTTCCCTGATTTGGAATTTATAGGTTCGCACATTCGTTGCAAATTTTACGGTATAGGATTGCTAGGTCGTACATTTGAATGTTCATATTAAAAGTAAACGTCATGTATTGAATTTAAGAAACAATATTCCGTACTGGCAATTTTTGTGTGACTTTATTTTCATGTTGAGCACGTGCAACATCCCACAACACCTAGTAGATAATGAAAACTTTCGTCCTTTTTTGGGATAAATATGGTCCATCATGGAAGCTAGCAACAAAAAGACAATTGCGATACAATTTACCACATGTGCAAAGTACAGTAAAAGACTGTATAAAAGACGAGTTGAGAAATCAAAAAATCTGGCTCACTGTGGACGAAACTACTGACGTTCACAGTGTGATTCATATTGTGGCGCGTCCTTTAAAACGTAATGGTCCAGCAGCTTCCTTGTTGTTAGCCAGTAAAAGGATTGAAAGAACTGATGCCGAAACCGTTGTAAACATAATAAAAAATATGTTAAGAGAATTTTGTATCGCAGGAGCCCAAATCACCATGTTAGTTTCTGAAGGAGCCGCAGCAATGCTGAAAGCTGGTAGGATGTTAAAAGTATGCTTTCCGACTCTTCTTCACATAACATGCCTCATACACGCATGTCATCTCGTAGCAGAAACAATTCGAAGCAAGTATCCTTGGGTGAATGACTTAATATCATCTACCAAAAAAGTGTTTGTGAAATCTCCCAAACATATCCGCGTATTCAAGCAAATGTGTCCGCAAATTCCGCTACCACCTCAGCCTGTATTGACGCGATGGGGAACATGGATCGAGGTAGTATCTGACTATCGCAAATATTATTCTCAAGTGGTTCGCGAGAGTCAACAACTTTTTTCCGATTCGGACGTTCAAAAAGAAATAGATGACATTTCCATAAACTATTCTGTAGTGACTCAAACTATTTCGCAGTTAGAAAATACTCACTTATCTATACAAGATTCGTTAAATAAGATCAACAATGTAGCAGCCGCTCTAGAAAGCTTCACGGATGCTATAGGACTAGATGCCGCGCAAAAATTTCGTGCGGTTTTAAATAAAAATCCGAATTTAGAAAAGGTTCGATGTATACCTGGAATTCAAGACTGCACAGAAGACCGTCGTCGAGGCTTGACCGAATCGACAATGGAAGCATTGCTTATGTTGCAGTACTACGCGGCGTACCATGGCAGTCGCACATTACCGCAGTGGTTATCGATACGTCAATAAAAGGTAACAATCTATTATTTTTTTATTAATACTGTGTCTACTTTTGCACAGTACGCCCCGGACGGTTCCACTAGTTTCTCGAACATTATAAATAGTACACGCACACCGATCAACCGATAATAACCGAACGTCCACTCGATTTCTTGTCTGTACATAGTAAACACAGCTCCTTTCATGGCGCCTCTGCGGGTGCAACCGTTTGTCACGCTTTACTAATAAGTCTAACAGAACTTTTCATTGAAGCTATAATTTTTGAGGTATCACAAAAAATTATGTTTTTCTAATAGAAGCCATAGTTGGCTATGAGTTCATAAAAAAAGAATTTTTTCAGCGATTCAAGTGATATAACACTTGACATAGTCATTTTTACAAATAAATAAACGGCCACTTTCTCCTTTTAATATCCGAATTGTTTATGTAACAAGCTATGAAAACAATTTGTATGTCGACATGTTTACTAATAGTAAGCAAGTAGTGTCAGTGTTGAACCAACCAATAACATCGAATCTGCTACTAGACTGTCACAGAGCTCTATCCTTATCTGAAACAAACAATATCAACTCAATATGGCCACAATGGAAATCCTGGTAATGAGGAAGTAGACAAAATGGCTAAGAGGGTTTCGAGTATGACGGTATACATCTCTAAACCCTTCAATCGACCGCCTATGTCTGCGCTTTATGAAATGATCAGAACTATCACCCAGGAAAACTTTTTGAAAAGATGGGATGAAATTAATTCCTGCTGCAATAGACGTATCCGAATAAGTGTACAGCATTAAGATAATTAGGACTGTCTAGAAGGGGCTTTCGCATGGCTGTTCGGATTCTGACTGAACATTGCCGGCTAAAGAGGCACCTCTATAAAATGGGATTATCCGTCAAGCTGAAGATGAAATAGTACAACACTTCCCCTGCAAGTGTTCTGCGCCGACGTGAATTAGAAGGACCATGCTGGATGATGAGCGGCTACACCTTGCTGTCATTAAGCTGATTCCTCCGGGCAATGTGCCAACGTCCCAGTGGGTTGGTTGACGGCGTAGAGCGCTCCCCGCTAACATAATATACATAAGCAAGAAACTGAGTAAAATTATTGCTTTAAGACATTGATGTACTGATGTAGAGTAAAATATGTCACTCCTAGGTTTTTCATTCGGTCTTATTTATTACTTTATTATATTATTTCCAGCGGTAAAGAAGTATAATACTAAATTACATGTACCTACTAAATATAGTGTTATGACATCTACATACAGTGAGGTCATAAAGTGTCCCCCCTCCCCTCATGCTAACTTTTGAATGACAGAAGCGAGCGTTTTTAGAAAAAATAGATCGATTTTTATTTTTTATGAACTAACTTCTGCCGTTATCGGCAGTTCAATTGTGTTTCCGGTGTCACCGGAAGTGACGTCAACTTTCTTATTTTAAATAGAATATCCTGTATATTTTTATGTTTTTAAAGAGGTAATCGAAAGGTGAATCCAACGATACCACATATGTTACACTTTAATGTAACAAATATGACGATATACAGCAATAAAAGTTTTGGTAATCTGTTTTTGTTGTTACGCAAAGTTGGCTAGGAAAGAGCGCCAAATTGTTTCTTGTGACACCAGACTGATCTAAAGAGCTCGCTCTTAAACAAAGTAATAACAATTGTCAAACTGTCAAATCTCAATTCTAAAAGCGTAGATTATTCTTGTTGTTTATTGTTATTATACGCTGCACTTGTCATACGTTCCCTCTTTATTCTCATTATTATTTCTTCTCATTTTAACTTGTTTTATCAATTGTTGCAATTAATTAATTATGGTAAGTTTGTTTAAATGTGTTTTGATAGACAGTATGTAGGTATTTAGGTTTTCTTGTGTTGTTGCTTTTGTGATGACTTCGCCACAAACCATGCTGGGTCAATTTTAATACTATGAAAATCTGGCAACAATTATCACCTTATTTGCCATGGTTGCCCAATAAATTATACAATAATTTAAATGATATTACCTTCTGTTAAAGCAGTTCGCCCTGTAAATATTACACTGTCTATCCTTACTTAGCGCAAAGTTCAAATATTTCCGGCTGTACAAGGGCAAAGTTCATCATGTTCCACTTCCTGGTAGTTGTTGCCAAATTCACCGAATATTAAAATTAGGTACTTGATGTATATCTTGCGTGGTCCATGCGGAGGCCATTGCAAAATCAACAGCATAAAAAACTGAAACTTAAGCACATTGCCTATCAAAAACTAACAACTTTAAACAAACCTACCACAATGAATTAATTATAATAAAGTTCGATAAAGTAAAGGAGAAACAACAATTAACAATACAAGTTAAAATGATAACGAGCATAAAGAACGAAAGTATGACAAGTGCAGGTTATAATAACAATAAATAACAGGAATAATTTACGCTTTTGGAATTGAAATTTGACAGTTTGGCAATTGTTATGATTACTTCGCTCAGCAACGAGCTCTTAAGATTAGTCTGCCGTCACAAGAAACAATTTGGCGCTTTTTTCTAGCCAACTTTGCGTAACAAAAAAAACAGATTACCAAAACCTTAATTGCTGCATATAGTCACTGTATATTACGCGGTATTTTCATATTTATTACGTTCTGATTATTGTAAGAAAATGTCACCAAAAACAATGTTTGATGCTCTCCCAATGAAAGTCACATCTTCAAGAAGGTTACAAAGTCGAGAAAGAACAACCTATAACAGTGTTACTTTCTGTAGAAGTGTCTTCTGTTTTCTGTCGTTATAGTTTGTATAACTACATTATATGTTTTCTGAATGAATCATTTTTATTACAAGGATATGGCATTATCTTAAGTTAATAATAATGCATTTGTGAATGTTAAAGATAAAAGCCTTATTTTTACAACATTATCATATTTACACTAGACATTAAACTATGAAGAAGTTTAACTATTACTAATACCGACAAGTAAATCTTGTATGCTTAGCCTTTTTCTTGAATTTACGATTAGACATATTTTTCGAAAAGTAAATTTCACCACGAAACGTACAAAGTAATCTTGGCTTCGAGGAAATTATGAACAAATACGCTTCTTATTATATGTACTTACACTTAATGTCTTGAGTCTTGAATACGCATCGCTTATAACAACTACATAATGTGTAGATTATATGTATGTTATACATACTTACATACATATGTATAGTGCATATTCCTTCGCTATCATTTATTTTCTCCTGACTTTTTTAACCGAAACAGATGGATAAATATTTTGCGACCATTATATTTACACATATTTTTATAAGCGTATAAACATGTATGAATGTATTACGTTACGTACATCTTGTGTACATAAAAGTATCTTATCATTTTTAGATAGAAATTATCGTATCTATCAGTTTTGTATACATATACATGACAAGCGGAGAAGTGTTAAAATATCATATTTATTCTAAACTTTATATACTTTTTTATTCGGCGAATAACTAATATATTCGTATCTCGAAATTATGTGCAATGTCTTAAGTTAAGTTTGCGCCTTGAAAGCGAAAGAACTCACCATACTTCAGCAAGATCGTCTTAGGAGAAAGTCTTCAAGTAAGTTACTTCATATATACATATATTTTTTGGGGAATTACGCTGTTAAGATGTTTATTTAAGTATTCTAGTTTAAAGAAGTCAGAAACGTTTCCGTTTGCTTACGGAGATTTCACTAGTACGCTTTTAGATTTATCGCAAATCAACGAAAAAATGGGAATCCTATAAAATATATCAAACATATTTACGTCTACGTTTATATCTCGTAGCAATTTTATAATAATAATGACGTCAATAATGAAACCGACTGTCAATACACAGCTTTATAATGATTTACTATTGCTCACGTTATAAGTAAGGGATTATGTAAAAAGGCAAGGCGGTAATATAAATCATGATAGTAAAAAGTATTATGGATAAAATTAAATTTAATTACTTTTATTTCAATTGTTGAAACGTAGATATCATTCTTCTTCCGTCATTTATGATGATACGCATATTTGAACGTATATGGTATAATTAAAAATTTATAAAATAGAATACATTAGACTGCTTAATCCTCAATATTCAAAACACTCAAAGTATTTAGTTGTAATCAGCAAAGCTTCTCTATTATGCGACGATTTATTTGTTTCAAACGTAAAGATTCCGTAATTGTCATTTTCTATGAAAGTCAAATTTCCGTTTATGATTAGGGAGATGCAAATCAGGAAATATAAGTAAGTGTCCGCAAGTGCAGTAAAAGCCAGCCTAACAGGCTAACACAGAAACAAATATTTTTTGTAAATTCAGTTTTATTTCTCAACGTAGTCTTCTTGTAAGTCTATATACTTTTTTCGTAGAGATGTTCCCATCTTTTTGATCCGTCCAAATAGTAGTTGACATCTGTTCTACAAAATAGACGTTTGCGAATGTGATGACCTTCTCATTCCTGTCCTCCGAGCAAAACCTGAAACCTAGAAAACAGAAAAAAGTCGCTGGGGGCCAGCTTTGGTGAATAGGGTGAGTAATCTGTCAATTCGAACCCCAATTTGTGAATTTTTGCTATGAAGATCACTGAAGTGAGACGGTGCGTTCTCTTGGTGGAACAAAACTTTCTTTTTCTTCAAATACGGCCGTTTTGCGCAATTTCTGCTTTCAACTTGTCAAGTAATGATGCGTAGGATACTCCCGTTATTGTTTTTTCCTATTTCAACGTAGTCGATTAACACAATTCCATGACTATCGCAAAAACCAGTCGCCACCACTTTCCCGCCCAATGGAATTTCCGAAATTCCGCATTTTTCGGAGTCGTTTCACCCTGCGCAATCCACTGTTTTGACTGCGCTTTGGCTTCAGGAATGTACTGGTGTATCCAAGCATCATCTACAGTTACTAATCGACACCAAAACATCGATTTATTTCGGTTAAACTGCTCATTCGTATGCGTTTTTAGTCCTGAGTGAGTAAGCGTGGCACCCAACTCGCGGCTAGCTTTTTCAAATCCTAATCTTCAACCAAAAACCTTAATTGGACCGTCGTCTAGCACCGTTTGGTGAGCTTTTTCGATGTTATCCGTAGTAGTTGCAGTTGCTGAACCTAGAAGGCCTCAGCGCTCTTCGGTGATGTCACGCTGGGTTGATGATGTATCGCCATGCATGATAATAGCCTAAGCGGTAAAGGAATCGTTTTATTGCATTTCTTTTTTAAGTTTGCAAACCTTTGCAAAGTTTCGCGTCAAGACAATTGTTTTGAAGTGTTTTAAGTTACTTGGGAGGATAAATAATGGACAATGGCAATGGAGAAGCAGCTAGAACTATAAAAATAACAACCAAAATAAATAAATAGTTGAGATAGACTAATGTAATTTGGCGCATTTACTATCCTGACGCCTGCATTGGTCGCGTACCTTGCCACATTATGCCGAAGCGTCCCCCCGAAGATAAAAATATCTTAATGAGTATTAAATAAAAAGCACAAACGAAATAGTAAATAAATTAAAGATAGTTAAATTATAAAGAATTACTAAAAAAAGTGTGAAACTGAAATTAATAAGAAAAAGAGAAAAAAAATTATAAGGGAATTTTAGAAGACGGAAGACAATCAAACTGGATTCATTCAATTTCAAGAAATACGTGACGCCAGTTTTGTTCTACAGAAAATAAGTGAGAAATCAATTATATAGGCCCATATTGCTCGATTGAGTTGAAGAAGGTCCTTGACAGATTTGATAACAAAGATATGTATATCGGACACATTACAAACAGAAAAAACAGTTCTAACAGTTAAAGATTTATACAAAAAGCTAAGTACATGCATGAGAGTAAAACACCAAAAATAAAGTATAACAGTATAGACACGCCACTAGTGCATTTTAAGTATTCTTCTGTTCTCAATGATAAAAAAAAGTGGTCGTACACCATGGGAAATATAAGAGAAACAAATATTTCACAGAATTTATGATTAATTCATTCATTAATAACTTCTAGCTCGATAAACAAATTTCTAAACATACAAAAATACAGATTTCTAAAAGAGTATAACTATACCAGTTATGATATTCGCTTTTGAAACAAAACATTCGCTTTTGACAAAAAAAAAATCAAAACAACAAAATACAAAGTAATGTGAGGTCTTAGGATAGGAAACATGAAAGGGGAACGAGTGGCTTGAACAAAAGAGATACAATTATATAAAATAAGTATTATTATATATAAGTAAGATTCATCATTTTCTTCTGGAGATGAAGATAAAACTAGAAAGCATCCAACGTAAGGAGAACAAGAGACAAGTAATACAGAAAAAGATTAAATGTTACCAGTTAAGAGAAAGAGAAATTAAAGAAAAATTTCAAAAGAATATAGAAGAAAAGATAAGGAAGAAGGACGAGAGGGGAAGTAGAGGAAACAATTGGAGGTAGCTTAAAGATATAATATTGACCGCAGCGGAAGAGTTGTGGGATGACAATAATAGCGAACAGAAACCAGAAGAAGACGCACTGGTGGACAAACCTAGTAAAACATGCAGTAAAAGAAAAGAAATAGAAATGGAAACATTACTTACATATAAGAGACACAACCAGTTACGAAAAATATAAAGAACAACGAAAGAAAGTTAAAAGAATAATAAGAGAAGAAAAAGAAAAATCCTGGAAAGAATTTGGAGAGAGAATGAAAAATGCTTATAGCGAAAACCAGAAAATGTTCTTTGGAATATTGAAAAATATGAGACAGAAGAAAGCTACAGCATTAACAAGTATTAAAAACAAAGAGGGAAATGTGATACAAGAAGTAGATAAAATTATGGAAAGGTGGAGAGACTATTTTAAGGAATTATTGGAAGGAAAAGATAGAAATATGGAAAAGTATCAAGACCTCACAAGAATGCAACATGAAATACAACTAAGAAAAGAGGAAGAAATACATTTAGAGGAAATAAAGGGAGCCATAACAAAGATTAAAAGAGGAAAATCACCAGGAGAGGACAAGATCACTGGAAATATGCTGAAAGCGTTACCAGAGGCGGGTTTACAGAAGTTACAAACAATTATGAATGAAGCACTAAAATATAATACCGATTTATAAAAAAAGAGGATGCAAGAGAATGTCGTAACTATAGAGGAATAGCCCTAACCAGTACAATAGCAAAAGTTTATGCGAGAATCCTGGAAAAAAGGTTGAGAGAAAAGTTAGAAAACACACTTGAAGAAACCCAATTTGGCATTACACCAAATAGAGGTGTGAACGACGCCATTTTCACAATGAGGCAAGTAGGAGAAAAAGCCTTTAGGGAAAATCGAAACGTACACTTAGGCTTTATAGATTTGGAAAAGGCTTTTGATCGAGTAAACCGAGATGACATATGGAGAGAACACAAGAGAGGAACGCCAACAACACTAATAAGAGGAATATAAAGCTTGTACAAGAAAACACAAAACTACGTAAGAACAAAACAGGAAAAATCGAATATGTTTGAGACAACTGTGGGAGTAAGACAGGGATGCATCCTAAGCCCCCTACTGTTTGCGATAGTCCTGGATGAAGCAATAAAGGAAGCAAGGAAGAAGGTGAAAAGATACGAGGTGGGATACTGGAAAATGAGAAGAATAGAAATTTCACAATTGTGCTATGCCGATGACATGGTTTTAATAGCTAAGGATGAGGCAACCCTAAATGAAAACTTGGAAATATACAGGAAAGGTTTGGAAGGAATAAACATAAAGATTAGTAGGTAGAAGACAAAAACAATGATTATGGAAAGAAATGAACAACAACACAAAATAAAAATATGTACTGAAGAACTATAACAAGTGCAAACATTTAAATACCTAGGCTCCACCTAGGTTGTCACACCAATACCTATACATGGAGCGGAGACATGAACGTTAACAGAAAGACAAAGGAGGAAACTGACCGCCACAGAATCTGGGAATAAAATCATTAGAGGAAAAAATAGAGGAAGGTCAATTACGCTGGTTCAGACACGTAAAAAGAATGGAAGATGAGAAAATAGTCAAACAAGTGTTCGAAGCAAGAACATCTAGAAAAAGAAAAAGAGGACGTCCGAGAAAAACATGGTTAGAAAACGTAAGAAGTGCTGTTGAAAAAAGAGGAGTGACTTGGGACAATGCACAACAAACCACACAGGAAAGAAAGAAATGGAAGGAAATATGGAAAACTACACCTAGAGAAAACTCAAGTCCCACGCCTGCCTTACACCTGTAAGGGTAGACAAGGTTTTAAGGATTAAGAAGATTAAAAGTATTCCTGCTGGAATTGCAAAATACTATGACCATGAAGAGGGCATTAACTAAGAGACCATAATCGTCGAGATGGTTGCAAAGCTGTAGGAACCTATTATGAATAAACAGACCTATAAGTATCAACTGAAATTTTTATACTAAATGAATGCATTTAAAATATTAATAATCTTTAAAAACAATAACTATATTCTTCAATCAAAAATTGATTCCGTGATTTTGTCTAAGAAATCGGTTGCTTTCTTAACCACGTTGTGGTGATTTGTGCGTTAAATTAATCAATCTCTATCTATTTTTAGTGTTTATATATAGAACATTTTCTTATTTAAAGACCATCTTGTACAATCAATATCGTTTTGGTAATAATTATTATTGAAAGTTAAAAATATTTTTTATCATTTTGGTTTTTGTTGCAGGTGGAAGCTGAAATTATGCATAGAAAATGGTTGCCCTTTCTAGTACCAATCCTTCACTGCGTTCTTTTAATTTATTGCGCTACTTCACTAGAGGAATGTTACCACAGCGAAATAGAGGAAGGGGGAACTAAATTATTATGTTTTAATATCCAAAAAGAAATACCATCCAATTATACATTTCCTAACGTAACCGAAATGTTTATATTCAAAGCAGAACTGACAACAATTGCTGCGAACTTCTTCGACAATTTCACTAAACACGAAATACAAATGCTCACTTTATCTCATGGCAACTTGTCAACGGTGGATGACTCTAGCTTAGACTCTTTAACTGGTCTAAAACATCTTAATTTATCATTCAACAAAATTTCGAACATTTCTGAAAACGCTCTACAGAAAAACGATAAGCTTAAGTCCATATCTTTAATGTGGAATGAAATAGAGCAGCTAAAACCTGCTACATTTAAAACATTAGTAGACTTAGAATCAATAGATCTAACACGAAATCATCTAAAAAAACTGGAAGAACATCTACTTTTATACAATCAAAATCTAAAATTACTTGACGTAAAATTCAATAATCTTGTTGAAATATCCAGCGTTATGTTTCATCATTTACCTAAACTCACAACATTAGATCTATCGTTTAATCACATTGAAAAAATTCCTTCACACGTTTTCAAATATAATTATGGATTAAAAGAATTAAATTTACAAGAGAACAAAATTAAAACGGTAGATTTCGGTCTATGTCATCTTGGTTTAAGCGAATTGAACTTACTAGGGAATCCTTTGGATATGCAAAATCAAAGGAATTACGATGTAATAAGACAGCTAAAACGTAGTAATATGGTATTAAGGGTAAATGAACATTTTGATCACGATGCCGTGAAACATACGAAACACAAAAATATTTCACTAAATGAGCAATTTGACCACAAGCACAAAAAGGCTCATCAGAATTCGAAACATGTTTTCCAAACATCTGTAGCTTTGCAATTTATATTGGGTACAATAGTTACCCTGTTGATTATCATTTTGGTTGTTTTAAGTACATTACTTTATTATATCTACATACGGAAGCAGCAGGTATGTAAATAGGTCTAAAAGTTTATATGGAATATATTTGTTTTCGTGTAATATGTTTCAGAACATCCATAAACGATATTATCCAGAAAGAGCGCGAAGTGATGAATATTTACACGAAGAAGATTCCGATATACGTTTGAGTATACCTGATGGCAGTGCTTTTTTTAGAAATAACATAGAAGAAATTGAGATGGAAGACCACAATGGAACGTGTTCGTGTTCAACATGTTTTACTAAATACGGTCATATTGTAGATACTTGATTTGTTTTCGAAATGTTATGACAAACCCTCAACAAGTGTTAACCAAAGAACAGTTTTGCGAAACGAAAACTAAAATGTATGTTATTATTACGAAAGAATAAATGAACTATTTTTGTTAGACAACGACTGAAATTACATTACACCAATAACATGTATTCTGATGCTCCAAACTAATCTTGTCCCTTGTTGTTGTATTTTCCATTTATTATGTATGAAGTATGAAGAACATGTGTTAAAGAAACAACATATAAGCTATGTCCTGTTGATAATAAAGAAACCAATTACCAACAACCACCATTTCGCCGTTTTACGGCTCATCAGCGCACCTTTGTGGAAGTTGGTAGATATATTTGAAATTGTCGTATATATACGAAGATAGTAGTTCTGTAGACGTCGATGGAGCTATTAATTGCGACATTTTCAGTAATTAGAGTATCTTTAAACGGATACTCTAAAACTGTGGCACTGGAACACTGAAACAGTTCACTAAAACCCTTACCACAACACTTAATTCGTACTGGACGCACGTTTCGATAGCCAAGCTATCATCATCAGCAGCAAGACTGTTGATGACAGTCTTGCTGCTGATGATGATAGCTTGGCTATCGAAACGTGCGTCCAGTACGAATTAAGTGTTGTGGTAAGGGTTTTAGTGAACTGTTTCAGAGTATCTTTAATTAGATACTCTCATCCATACTAGTATTCACTATCTTCGTACGACAATTTCAAATACATCTACCAACTTTCACAGAGGTACGCTGATGAGCCGTAAAACGGCAAAACGGGCGTCCGTACCTGATGGTTGTTGGTAGCTGGTTTCATTATTATTTGACTACCTCTGGCGGGTTAAGCCACAAATCGAGCTGCTACCCTCACAGAAAACGTGGAGCATTACGAGTTGCTTACTTCTGTAGAAGTTGATATATGTAGCTATTAATTTGTAATTACTATTAAAAAACATTTCTTTATATTTTTACTATATAACTTACTTTTTGGGAAAAACTGATTTGTTTTGGGTGGTCCGCAACATATACGTATCAGATTTCAACAAAATTCGATACTTAAAAAATCTATTGTTCTCCACTTCTTAGTAAAAATATAAGTGGAGAACAATAATTTGATCTTTTGTAGCGTAATTAATTTGCGGTTAAAATTTTATACGGGAAAATAAATTATCACATTACTGTACTCGCTTGCTAGCGACATTAAAATTTTGCACTCTTTAAAGGGGATGCAAATTTTAATTTAAAACTCATAAATTCAATTTATTTTTATTTTATTTGATAAATTTTAGTGCAAAGTGACATTTGAATTTTAAATGGCGTGCGCAAGGTTGGCAAGTTAGATAGTTGGCATCTCATTTTGTATAATTCAGGATTGCCAAATGCTAAATGTAAAATATAGTTCTTAACCTGTGACTTGTTAAATCTTTGACAGATATAACACCAATATAGTTTTTAGGTTAGGTATCGGAGTATTATTTAATATTAAATACTTTATTCACGAAATGCTGCGTATTTTAACATGATTCTAAGATCAATATTAGTGGTCAATAGGAGTTATAAGAGGTTATCTTTGCCGCAATAAAAATCATTGCATTTGGAGTATTAAACTATTATTGTTATTGTAGGTTTAATAAAACAGTCTTCGCACGAAGATGGTTTTCAAGTCAAACTAACGAAGGGGTAGTAGATTTCATAGACATACCTCCTGAAAGAACAAGAAACTTTAGTATAGTAGCCCATGTTGACCATGGCAAAAGTACTCTTGCGGATAGGATATTAGAATTTACAGGTGCTGTTAAAATAGATAGTGGTCAAAGTCAGATTTTAGATAAGTTACAAGTAGAGAAAGAAAGAGGAATAACAGTTAAAGCACAAAGCGCTTCAGTCTTCTATCAATATAAAGGCGAAACTTTTTTATTAAATTTAATAGATACCCCGGGACATGTAGATTTTTCTAATGAAGTAATGAAACACATTTAAATAAAGAAGTATATGTGAAATGTAAATGTTACAGGTAAATCGATCATTGTCCGCGTGTCAAGGAGTGATATTACTTGTAGATGCCAATGATGGAGTACAAGCCCAAACAGTAGCAAATTTTTATCTAGCATTTGGTAAAGATTTAGTTATAATTCCAGTACTAAATAAGATAGATTTGAAAAATGCTGATCCCGATAGAGTCTGTACCCAATTAAAGTCATTATTTGATATTGAGAAGGAAGAAATATTAAAGGTAAGTTTAAATATTTGCTGGTAAGGAAAACTATTGTTAACCACCCTGAGTTAACTCAGGCAGTCCCATATTTTACATTAACTTGTTGCATGTATCCACGTTCACCTGAATATTAATTTTAGCAGGTCTACTAATTAAATACCAACACTTAACCACAAAATTAAATTACTTACAAACAATTTCTGTAATATGTTTTATAGATAAAACTGTGTACTATTTAAAACCTACTATCTTTGGAAATACTTGGCATTAATTCGGATGGGGATAGGTTACTATTTTATTTCCGAGTTAATTTCATTAAGATTTGAAAAATATTCATCAAAATTGACGGTTTCTCAGCTGTAAGATTCCGCTGCTACAACTTAATATCCATATCTAAATGCAGAGAAACGTATCAGGCGTGGGCAATCCCTAACAGAAACATATCTACATATGCGATGCAAGCGAAATCTTATGCTAGTTAGTCAACCTCCAAATTTGTACCTTAGTTACGGTAGGCAATATCATGCACGTTCGAAGCTAGTCGAGTCTCATTTGATTATGCGGATACTGTACGTATCGACAAACAGATAGCCGACTGGGCGAAGCGAATATTGACATCGACCGCCGATCGGAGATGCATGACGGATATACCACGTATGTATACCTACACACAATAGCGGATCCGATCCTGTCGCGTTGCCGGGAGTTACAACTCTACTTATAGCAAACACTGATGTCTGCAATGGTCTCCAGAAACTGCATCGACGTTGTTTTAATTTATTTTATAAAAGCAAAGTACCTACTATAATCATATATATTCAATAAAGTTATATATTTTGAAAATCATCAAAATGCTACTAGAAACATGTTACCAGCATCTGATTAGACAACGACATAGCAACCACACCCATATACATATAAATCCTTGTAGTGTAGTGTGTCTGCTGGGTCCTATCATGATGGTAAAGTTAGGAAAGTCAACCGGACACCGGTGTCCGTGGCTTTCAACCTGTTAACTAAACTAATATGTAAAATTACGGACACTTCAAAATAATACATTTTTTATTTCAAATAGTTCATACCGGTAGTATATTACAAATTTAGCATTATAAAATAAATCATATGCAATAAGACTTATTCACCATACTCTTGGTTTCCCGGTTGGAACCGCGTCGTTGTCGTAGCTTTTGCCGATGCCGACATTTTGTCCATACGATAAAAATAAAAATCATGTTCAATGCGAAAAGAAATAATCATGTTTAAAATGCTTTTAGATATCTGCCAAATTGGGTACTGGTATTGAAGAAGTTTTTAAGGCTATTATAGAAAGAGTTCCATCTCCATGTGTAGATAAAAATAAAAAACTGAGAGCATTGCTGTTTGATAGTTGGTATGATCGATATCGTGGTGTCCTTTGTTTAGTATATCTTACAGATGGAACTATTAACATTGGAGATGAAATATCCTCGTGTTATACCAAAAAAACCTACGAAGTAAAAACGCTGTCAGTACTAAATCCGAACGAACAAAGTGTAACACAACTGTAAAGTATAACAAGTGCCGATTTCACATAGTTTATATTTAAATTAATTTTTTAGAACAGCTGGACAAGTTGGATTAATAAGCTGTAACATGAAACTGCACAAAGAAGCACTAATAGGTGATACCTTCCACAAATCAAATGAAACTGTGGAACCGCTGGACAAGTTTAAACCTGCCAAACCTATGGTATTTGCTGGAATATACCCATTAGATCAATCACAACATGTAAATTTAAGAAGTGCAATAGAAAAGCTATGTCTAAATGATTCTGCTGTATCTGTTGCACCTGATACAAGGTTAATAGAAGTACAAATTATTCAATCAATTCCAAAAACAACATAATTACAGTCCAGCTCTGGGTCATGGATGGAGGCTAGGTTTCCTTGGATTGTTGCATTTAGAAGTATTTTCCCAGAGGTTACATCAAGAATATGGTACCGAATCCATTCTAACTGCGCCATCTGTTACATATAAAATAAAATTAAAACCAACAAAACAAAATATCAAGGATGGTACTGATATTGTGTATGTAAACAACCCAGCACATTTTCCCGACCATATCACAATACAAGAGTGTTTTGAGCCAATGGTGATAGGTAAATTTTTATTTTCAATTAAATAATTTATATTCAGTATTTCAATCCTTAGGTACAATTATTAGTCCTGATAAATATTTAGGAGCTATAATGTCTTTGTGTATGGAAAGGCGCGGCATTCAAAGGAATGCTGTAAATATAGATAATGATCGAATAATGCTTCAATATGAATTACCATTATGTGAGATTATTGTAGATTTTCATGACTCCTTAAAAACCATATCATCAGGATATGCAAGTTTTGATTATGAAGATAATGGATTTAAATCGAGTGCTTTAGTTAAAGTAAGGATTAAAAGGTCTTATTGATGTAATCTTTAAATAAGCATATTTCAGTTGTCTATATTATTAAATGGTGTTGCTGTTGATGAATTGAGCAGCATTGTACACATAACTAGAGCTCAGACGATAGGAAAGAAAATGTGCATTAGACTTAAAGACATCATTCCAAGGCAACTGGTCCAAATCGCCATCCAAGCTGAAGTTAATGGAAAAATTTTAGGAAGAGAAACATTGAAAGCATATCGAAAAGATGTTACTGCGAAATTGGTAAATATACGTATCTTTACTATGTATTAAAGAAGTCAAAAGCGATAATGAAGGAAAGTAAAAATTTACAAAAATTTTTGGAATATGAGTTACTTTTTGCATGCAGTTTTATTAGTATAACAAAAACTAAAGTAATAAATGTCTATTCTAGTATGGCGGTGACGTTACAAGAAAAATGAAATTGCTAGCACAACAGGCAGAAGGAAAGAAAAAAATGCGTTCTGTAGCAAACATTTCATTACCTAGAGAAACATTTATAGATGTTCTTAAGAAATAAATATTTTAATTTGTACTTTTAGTTTTTTTTTTCTCAATAGAGAGCAATTCCTCAAAAGTTTGTATTTATACAGAATGTTCCGAAACATGACGAAACAATACTATCAGGTTTGTTTCTGCAGCCGATTTGTGATGGTTTGATCAGAGGTTAATTTGGATTAATCTACGCATGCGCGAACTACAACTGATTTGAAACTGATTTAACAATTTAATTGCACGAACGCTTTCTTTACATTTATCTTTTATCAGGCGTATTTAATAGACTTAAGAGAGGAAATATACTCAAATATGCAGACGAAAACAATAGATTTATCTTACATTCAAATATTACAATAAGAGGTACGCGAAAACAGAAATAAACGCGAAATGTTTAGACAGAATTACCAATTTATTACAACCTTAAAGGAACTGTTAATTTCTAACAGAACCACATACATGAATAAAACACGCGTAAAGTGTGAATATATACATAAAGCTTATAATACAACTTTTCACTTCACAATATAACGATGCGCATGCGTCTGATGGATCACTGGACGATAATCTTCAAACTGGAGCAACTATCAGCAAACGGTTAGAAATTAATTTGGAGATCTGTACGAACGCCAAATTACGTCAAACTAATAGTCAGAGTTTGGAGTTTTAACTGCACGAACACTATTTTTGTAATGCGCCTGCCCCGACGATTTCAAATGATTTTAAATCGCTGCAGAAACAAACCTATTGAATTGACACCCTTTGCGAAATTAAATTCCATTTTGAAGAAAATATCTACAAGTTTTGTAATTATCGGGAAATTATGCATGTTCATTTTAAATTCGCAACAGATAGGAGTTGCACGCTGGTTGAATATTTCCAAAATGAAAATTTATACGCTGCGTCCGTTACCTCGATACAACGCACGTCCATTACAATCACGACGCGCCATTTCAATTAGTTGTTGGAATTGTTGCATATTATTAATATTATTTCCACTATAAATTATAACATCACTTTAATCCTACAACTAGGTAACTTGAATTTTGGGTATTGTATTCATTCAATTTTTTAGGATCTATTTAATGCAGAAAGTAGGTAATTTTAATGCACAAAATATAGGCAAGTCCCTATATTTACCATAACTATTGCAAATTAAAAAAGCAAAGAAAAATTATTTGAATTGAAATTCTTACATAAAATAAAACTTAATTTTAAATTCCAGGGGTTTTTGACACGTATTTAAAATATAAAAATTTGTATGTGTGAGAAAGTCTCATAAAAATTTACAGGATATTGAAGCAAAATTTATAGGACAAATTCGGCCAAGAATCGTTTTTAATTTTAGATTTAACAAAAATATAAGCACCTATATAGTAAAAGTTTCTACCTAGTTATATAGGGCTACTGCTCAAGTTCTTTCACATTGATATTACCTTCTCTTATTTCATTGTATGTATAATTTTTTGTTGATTTATCAATTAATGAATAGTTATTTAATTGAATATTGTTTTTAATGTGTTATTTTGTGAAACACTATTATTTTTTTAGTATTCATGTAATTTTGTATTGTTAATAAAAATAACTGTTATGTTTTAATAAATTTGTTTGTTTCTTTGTAAGTTGCCCTTTTTACGATAAATTGTGTCAATAAACAGTAACCCACAAACATATATTTAGAAACCACTTACGTTAAAATTCGTATTTCGCGCCTGTTATAACTGCAAAAATCTGTAATATCTAATGCACATAGCTTCTTTTCAACGAAGGCGCTGTAAAGATGTCTACTTTTTTCTATAGATTTTCTTAGTCTCTTTTGCATTTATTTTCTCTACTTCTCTCCCTACTCTCTAACTTCATAAACGCTTCAGTGATGGGCAAAGTAGGGGAAATTACACTTTTCTACAGACTCCTGTTTTATCGACTCTCGAGGAAACCGGTATGCAACACAAACCCCTTCTCATGAGACGAATAAATACAATGTGTAAAAAAGTAGTAATTTCCCCTACCTTGCCCATTTTTGGCCCCAACGATAGCAGAACTACTTGATGCAGTGTTTCGTAGACAAGGAGTTAAATATTTTTTCTCATACTAGTTTTCAAGAGAAAATAGTCAGCGACAATAATAATTGTAACCATTTTGCGTTCTAAATATCATTAAATATGAGTTCATGTTACTTTCTGCTGGCTTCAAAAAAAATTGTGCAACCACTGTTATTTACTACTATGAAATTATCTTCACATTAAAAATTATTAGCTTACTTCACTTTGAAGATAAGTAGTTTTTGCTATCTTGCACTTGTCGGTTGTCAATATTTAAGAAAGAGAGAGAGAGAGAGAGTGGATTTTTAAGTGTGCAGTTGGTGTAGACGTGTACTGATGTATCTGATATCTTGACATACTAAAACCGGCAATAATAAATTGGCTTGTTTAACAAATAATAAAATGAAATGTGCTTTAGTTTTCGTGACCTTATATTCCTTTTGTTTCTACAATGCCGGAAGTCAAGTCCGTAAGCCAGTAAGTTCTTTGTTTTTATTCTTATTTTAAATAATCATATGAACATAACCTACATATTATTTATCAAGGGAATATCGATGGCAGAAAGGGTGCAACAGTTAACGGAAATGGCAAATGTTAAACCTGTATTGAAGTTTAACGGCAATAAATTTCGTGATTATGTAAAGGCAACACCTAGAAATTATTCTGTAATTGTTATGTTCACTGCAATGGCACCCCACAGGCAGTGTATGGTTTGCAAACACGCTCATGATGAATTTGTGATAGTCGCCAACTCATTTAGATATTCTCAAGCATATTCGAATAAGCTATTCTTTGCGATTGTTGATTTTGATGAAGGTTCAGATGTGTTTCAAATGGTAAAAATAGATTTTATATGTGAAGTAATTAAAGTAAATATTTGAAATACATTTTTAGATGAGATTGAATACAGCTCCAGTATTTATACATTTTCCACCTAAGGGAAAGCCTAAGAATTTAGATACTATGGATATCCAAAGAATTGGATTTTCAGCAGAATCAATTGCTAAGTGGATTAATGAAAGAACAGATATAAATGTAAGTTACAATTAAGTATAAAATAACAAAGAAATATTGTATTTTTTCAATAGATTCGTGTATTCCGTCCACCAAACTATTCTGGCACGTTAGCATTGGTCGTCTTGTTTACACTAGTCGCTGCAATTTTGTATCTAAGAAGAAATAATTTGGAATTCTTATATAATAAGAATATGTGGGCTACTGGTGCACTATTTTTCTGTTTTAGCATGGTATCAGGACAAATGTGGAATCACATAAGAGGACCGCCGTTTGTACATAAAGGTCAAAATGGACAAATTGCTTATATTCATGGGTCTTCTCAAGCTCAATTTGTTCTTGAAACATATATTGTTATGGTTTTGAGTATCCTTGACATTTGAATTCTGTATTTATTATGTTTCACTATCGAATCAAATGTTATTCCTTAACTCTCACGCAGATGGAGCTATTGTTCTTGGTATGATTTTGTTGACTGAGTCGGGTAACCGGAAGCGCGATCCGAAAAAGAGGAAGATATTAGCAGTAGCTGGATTAGTTCTAGTTTCTGTATTTTTTTCTCTAATTTTGTCTGTATTTAGATCAAAAACGCAAGGCTACCCATATAGGTAATATACCTTCATTGGAATACAAAATCGTATTTAAAATGATCGTGCATTTTTGTTTTAGCTTTTTATTTAAATAGAAGATTTTATATTTTGTTCACAGAAGAAAGTTTGTTACAAAACGTTTGTACAAGTTACATAGAAACACCTTTTTATATTAATTTATATCAGAAGAATTTATATTTTGAAATTGTTTATTTTCAATCTGACTTCAAAATAAAGTGTTGTGTTAATAATGTATGATTATTTTATTGCTTTTATTTTATTTTTAAACCAATATTTATACGTGGTCTAAAACAAAATATGTATAATGTGGTGGATTTTCTCCCTCCAGCATCAATTTACTTTTTCCTCTTCAAATTCTTGAGATAAAAAAATAGCACATTTCATGAAGGGGCGAAATAAATTGCAAAATTGTGATTAAAAATGTAGTTTCAATGATTAATAAGAAGAGTAGTAAAGTACCGCATATTGCAATCAATAGAAATAATTTTGAACTTGTTGGGTTATTTTGAGTAGCTCCAATTATTTTTTGAAAATAAATTGATCCGTTGTAATGTGCATTTGTTTTCCTTTAATCCAAAAGATTAAATATTTTTTCAAAAAAGACCGTATTTATGAAAAATAAAAGTGCCTAATATTACCCTTCTGGTGTTAGTAAAAACGCCGATCTATTTCAATAAAAGTTGGTATGTGAACCACTCCAAAGGTTACAAAAAACGTTTCTGCAAGCGTTTTAAAATATGTATAATAATTAAACATACAAACAAAAAATTGTGAAAATGTGATATTTTGCAAAGATTTTTTCTATAAGAAACAATGGGAGGTTTTCAAAGTATCGAATTTGCGAAATTGTTATACTAATGGCCAATCTTACGGACATGTCTTAAATTATAAGTAATTCTTAAAGCACTAAGTATTACTTAAACAAGTAAATTTTACCTGTGGCGCATGTTTTTCTGTAATTTAAGTGTTACTTAATTAAGTTACATCGATGAGATTGGCCATAAATGACCATAAAGTAAAAAGATTCTCTGCATAACGTAGGTGAAAACTTAGAGCTTCTTTGCAACCGGCAAATTCCGATAAGTCATCTCAAAAAGCTACGCATCCCAATTCGTATTATACAGGGTGTTAACATCGGCCACAGGTGTTCGGTAAACGCCCCATAGAAAGAAATCCCAAGATGTCAGATCTGGCGATCGAGGTGGCCAAGGTGTTAGACCACCCCTGCCAATCCAACGGTCATGGAAAGTATTGTCCAGGTAACCCCGTATAATTCGCGCAAAGTGGGGACCTGCCCGTTGTGCATAAAAATTATATTTTGCCAGACATTTAGAGGCACATCATCCAACATTTCTGGAAGCTGTTGTTGCAGAAAATCTAAATAATTTTTTCAATTTCTGCGGTGCGGCAAAATATAAATAAATTAAAAATAATGGAAAGTAATTACAACAGTTAAAAATAAGTTTTGACGTAACCAGTCGTTCACTCAATAAACCAGCCCAAATATTTAAACCAACGTTGGCGATTTCTAGGTATCATTAAATGTGGATTCTCATAACTCCAGTGATGATGATTATGAATATTGAAAATACCATCTCGGTAAATAAACATTCACCTGTCCATAGAATGGAATCTTGGATGTTCAGATGGAGATTTAAATACCATTCACAGAACGCTTGCCGAAGTGGACCATCATCATCTTCCAAATACTGGACGCTTATGAAATGATACGGATGTTGTTTGTTCTTAATTCCTTCGCAATGCACATAGTGCTTCTTGAAGGATCGTTTCTTATCAAATCAATTATTGCATTTTCACGTAAACGAGAGCGGCCAGCATTTCTACGTGGTTGTATTATAACGCACCCGGTGAAAAGAATTCATTACATTAGCATTTGGCAGACGATGCCAAGTAAATTGAATCACATGAACATGTAATACTTACGATTTGAGCAGTTTTGTGCCATTATTTCATACGTTAAAATTCAAAATAAAAAACTGTATCCTTGTAATGACAAGAGTAGAAATGTCAAGTAGTTATTTGCGCGCCACATTTGTTTTTATAATGATTGCAAAGCCCTCTTGGCTCATGTTTAGTCATGTTTTGTTTCATACATTTTCAGTTGTCTAATATTAAAAATGTTTACATGTTTTATTTTTAATTTTTAAAATTGGTATAGGTCACAAAATATTGGTCACATTAAAAAATTATAAAGGAACTTTCGTTTCAGTTTTTGTTACTTAACTTCATCCCATCGTCTGTGCCCACGAATTTCGTAACACCCTGTATAACTGATGGATTAATTAAAGCGAAAAGCACAATTTTTAAATGCTCGTTTTTGCACAGAAGGTGCTCTTGTGTAATAAATAACTTTGTAAGGTTTCAAGTGAATGAGCAAACCGTAAAGTATATCGGCAAGACATTTTATAGAAAACTATTGGAAAGCAAGATTGTACCCCGACCAGTTATATTGTGAGACATTACCATGGAAGACCGAACAACAGGTGGATGAAAACAGGGATCTTAACCATCAAGTTAAATATTGTTTAGGAAAATGTTCAAAGGACAGTGTTTAGATGTTCAACGTGTTAAACAGTCCATAAATCCAATAAATTCGTCATGTTTAGACAACAAATTGGGCTCCACAAGGTTCCGTTTATCAATTTATATGTTTATGATACGTCTACTATAATTACTGATAGGATGGGAAATTCTTTGGAATATAAATGTAATGGCTTTCTCGATAGAATTGATTAGTGGCTGAGTGGTCATAGTGTACATCTAAATATATGTATAACACAGTTTTTAGCATTTGAAATAGTCATCATCGGCAAAGCACCTAAAGTGAGTTTGAATATTCATAATAATGAATTAAGGCAAGCCAAAACTTTTAAGTATCTGGGTTTGAATATCGATGAAACATTCAAGTGGAAAACTCATTCTAATCAAATTGTCTCAAAATTAAATAGTTTATCACTTCTTTTTCGAAATTAAAGTATGTATATCTTAACAAAGGAACAATTAATCACAGTTTGTCATGCTTTGGTGGAGAGTAGACTGTGATATTGCATCTGCTTCTGGGGAGTTTCGCCTGTCACTCAGGGTGTTTTATGATTCAGAAATGCATTTTAAGAATTATAGGGAATATGAACAGTACATATATAGGTAGGGCAATCTATAAAGAAATTAATGTGCTAACATTACCTGCGTTAATGTTTCCGAGATGTGTGTGTATATATTTTTGACGAGAAATGAGTTTGTAAGGAATTCAGAGGTTTATCAGCACCAAACCAGGACTGATAATTGACTTCGATACCCTTTGCAAGATTGGATGTAAGTTACCTTTAAATTTTGTTAATTGCTCGAATTTAAATCTTTTCAACAGGCAGTTGAAACCGTATTTAATTGATAAAGTATCGTATAACTTAAATGAATTTCTTAATGATTAACTTATTGCTATTAATTTTATTTTTGTTTGACTAAACCCTTGCACAGTGGCGGCTGGTGATAATGTAAATTACAATGCTTCAATTTCCTCGTATATTTCTGTTGCATAATATAATGTACACGATATGCAGCGGAAATACACGAGGGAATCGAAGTGTTGTGATACAGCTCTGCAGCCACAGTGCATCAGCCGCTACCCGTACATACCGATTGGGAAAATGCGAAATTAGCCATATCGCTATCCAGGCAGTAGATGGCTCGAGGTTATCGATGTACTTAGTTACGAGGTAGACTGCAGTATGTGCGGACGACCTTAGAGAGAATTTCTGGAGTGTTTATTTTTCTTTTTCTCATTTCCAGGCGCTTATGACTTCAAATTATTACGTGCGCTCTTCACACAGTAGCTCTACATCCCGACATTATTTTAAGTGTACTAGCACGTCCCGTATCGAATTGCTCGGACTTCACTCAGTCCCCTCCACGCTCTCTCGCATGTACGACGAGAGAACGAGGAGGGGATATCGATGTAGCTAATTTCTCATTTTTCCATTCGGTATACCTACATTATCCAAGGTTAATTTTATTATTATTATTATTAGGAACAGAACTCAACTGTACTATCTTATAGAATTAATTTAGCTAAACGAGTTTTCACCAATGTTTGTAGGTGAATTCCTCTTTTCCACAGCAAACAATAGCGAATTTGTCACATGCCATTTATTATTACCAATGATGGGCAAGATAGGGGAAATTACAAATTTTCAGAGCGACTACAGAGACTCATCATGTTTTGTCGACTATTCGATTAGTACTATAAAGAAAAAATGTGATTTACTAATACATTTATTTATATTTACAGTAAAATGTGTCTATTTACCAATTTCATTAATTTAGAGTATTTTTTAGATGCATTAGAGTCCCTGAAACAAAACAGTACTGTTATAAAGATATGTAAAATTATTATAACACAAAATTAATAAATTGGCACATGAATAATGAGTAAAGAAAACAGCTGCGAAAATATTTATAGCGTAAATTTACTGTTTGAACGCTGCTTTACAAATTAGCTTCTTTATTTGCCTAAAGGTGAAAATTTCTGTTTCAAGAAAGATTACATATTATTATTATAATTACAAAGGAATTAGTAAGTCCTCTTTTTCTTTTTTGACTCTGGATAAATTCAAAACGCCGTACATGAAAGCTATCCTAATACTAGAACAGATTTTATATGTGAGTGTATCTTATATTTGAGCATGACTTGAATGATGTAGTTTTCCATTTATTTCATCGAATATGAACGTAATAAAGTTATCTTTCGCGTCAATTGGAAATGGATTTGAAAAATTATTCGTACTTCCCAACTCTTTGCTTTTCCATACTGTAATTCCTCACAATGAAAAAAAAGCGTCAAATTGCAAAACTTACACAATAGATGACGTAAGCTACATAAGCTTAGAAATGGAATACCCTTAATTAAACATCCATTATTTAGACAATGCATGATTGATTTTATGCATTACAATCTTTGGACATGAGATGACAGAGACATGATAATATCTACCTTAATCTATCTGCTTGTCTCAATTCCAGTTTCATTGTAAGTACTACATCTCAATAAGTTATATTATATTAATATGACTTACAGTGGCAAAGTGTCAATGGAGACTTTAAGACTAAGTCTACCCAAAAATAATAGAGAGATATTCTGTATTAATTATTGAATGAGTTACTTACATTTTTGTGGGAAAAAAATACTTATAATAGAATTACAATTAATTATACTAAGCTAAATTAATCTACAATATGAATTTTGCTCTCGCGTTTCCGAAAAATGCCGATTATGCTGGCTGATCATAGTACGCTCGCTCTTACGGTATATCACAATTAATGTAAGCAAAAAGCTTTTTCAAGATGGCCTATATCCGTTTGCATATAATTGTCTATAATGATACCTTAAATTAGTTGGGAAAAATAAGAACTTGCAGGAATTCAATACTAAGTTCTTGAATACTTATTATTCACCAGTGAATTATCAAATTACATTAAATTATTTGTTTGTCATTTTAGTTACACTGATGTCAGTGTACAAAATAAAACGGAAGGATGTATACAAATGATTTTAAAATGCATATAAGTAAAAGAATCCATACACAAAATTAAGACATGAAGTAAGTAATGTTTTAAACATTGTAATATCAGATACACAAAGTTCATAAAATTCGACTTTTGGACAAGTTAAATCGTGTAATTGAAGTAATTCTAAATATTGCAGAGTGCTTTCTTTAATAGAATATATGCATTCAACAACCAACAATCGAATACACATTAAAAAAATGGTTGATGAGTTTCTAATGATCCTTATGTTTGGTTTTTGAATTTTAGTAATCTCTCGCTTTCTGTATTAATGGACATTTACTATAGTTGGAGCCAATATATATCAAAACATGTATTAAAGTAGAGAATAGTCGACTATGAACTGAGAATTCAGAGTTTGCATGTCATTTGATAAAGGTTATTTTACTTTTTCCTCCGATATTGTTTACATCCCAGGACTACTTTTGTCTAAGTATGTGACACTACATGTTCTCATATTATTTTTGAACGTTTCTAGTACATACCGGTAAGTAATGCTCCAATTATCGTAAATGCCTTATATCAGCCCTACATTGCATTTGTTTTTTTTGCATATGACCACCGATCACAATGATCTAGAAGCGTAAACTGCAATGTTACCTAATTTAACTTAGAAATCTCCATTGTTTCATAATATAATGTTGATTTAGTATATCAAGTCAAAGTACTAACATCCATGGGAGAATTTCGTTCCTGGGAAACATCCATTTCTATCTCGTCCTCATCTTCCTCATCATGGCTTTCTGATTCTTCATCATCCTCATTATCATCTTCATCATCCTCCTCTTCCTCTTCTTCTAAATTCTTGAAAAATGTTATGATTTAAGTAATGAGTGTAGTTTTATGTATCTTACCTTACTTCTGTAACAATTTTGCCAATAGGTGTTAAGTCGCTATTTCTCTGAGCTATTGAAGATAACTGGCAATAAAATGTTTATGATTCAACAAGATATGAAAACAAAATAGATTATTTTGAACAATACCCATTTTTGATGTTCTTGTTCCAATGACGTTACTTCATTCTCATCGTCAAATGGCTGATCTACTGTAAACCAAGAAGGATCTAATAACTTTGGTGTTAGCTTAGGAAACATAGACATTGTACGATTAAAATGGGATCTTTATATAAGTATACGTTAAAATTAATCAGTTAATATGGAAACCTCTATGACAGTTTGCTGCTTAGCCTCAGCCTTTTCAACCGCTTTGTTTTGACTGTTTTTAAGGTGTAAACAAGGAGCAGGGTGGAGCAGGGTTGCAATTGCATAAAGAAAAATACACTAAAATATATGTATATATTTCTTTTAAAAACGAAACGTCATATTTAACTTAAGGCTACGGTAATTTAATTTATTTCTAGTAATCCTGCACTTTATGGCTCCCATTTCATAGGATCACTGTTCATATACAAAAACCAATGCAACGTTACCAAATTTTCGTCGGTTACTTTAGTTCCTGTTCCAGAATCGTTCAGCCAAAAATAAATATTTTACTTACAAGTGTTTGCATTTATTAGTTTAGTTCAATTTTCTCTGTTAAAAATAGCAGAAAAAGGTAGTATAGTCATACAGAGTTAGGAAGGGTAATTAAATGATCAATATTGCAATAATGCCGCAAATCACAGGGTAAATGACAGGCAAGACATTTTATAAAAAGTTATTGGATACTTGACCAAATTTTAACGATGTATGTATGCTTTTGATAGGGAAATTAATAAATAAATATGACTATCTAATATGTTTCTTTTGATATTGGCTTTCTAATCTGGCAACACTGTCTAGTTATGTGTATGCATGGATGAACCACGTGAAATGGGAGTCGTAAACTGCAAGGATTACCGTATTTCTAATTAATCATTTTAGAGAATGATTCACTTGTAAATATTAAATCGTACAATCATATAGTAACTTTATGGTTTTACAATTTGAGCTTGAATAATGTTCGCGCCTTTACAAAATTAACTTTCAATTTCAACCAACATACAAATAAATGAATATATTTATTAATATATTGATTAAAAAGCGCATTTTCAACAGGGCAAATTCCTTTATTATGCAGGTGATCCAAACTAACAATCAGTATTGCCGTTTCGGTACAATTGTATTGAATTTAGTACACTTTTAATAAATTCAGTACGTCAGTACTACTTTCTATAAAAGGCCAATTTCAGTACAAAATTAAAAAATTCTTTCATTCAAATTTCACACAATTGTTAGGAAACTGTAAATTTCCAATGAGGACAGATTTGTGCTTCTACCTGTTGCTAAGTAGTTTAGGCGAAATTATCATCAAACAGTGATAGATTTAAATTTGTTAAAATATGAACCCGGTAATTCTTTCAAACGATCTCAACAAAAATTAGTAAATCCCCAAACAAAATTATTCCCCGAAATTATAAATAACGGGATACGTTGTGCGTTATTGTTACTATAGAATTCGATCTGTACTCTGTGGCTGTGGCTATAAATTATATATAAGTGTACAGGTACTTTATAATCTATTCAGTAGAGTTGTTTTTTTTAAATTATGTATTTATGTATTTTAAATAGCATACTAAACCACTAAAAAATCACATTTATTTGTATTTTCTGGAATTCAGTACATTTTTCGTACAAAGTTCAATACGTTTTAAAAAGGGGGCGCTATCTCGTTTGTTGTTATTGGAACTACGAAATTGGTTAAGTTAGTATGTTTTACAATGATGTTTTGAGTTCGGATTACTTTATATTATAAATTTATAGGGTACTGGTTGTATTTAATGTTGCTGTTTATTTATCGGAAAAATTTGTTATTTGTAGTGCAGTACACATCCAAGATCCCAAAAGCACTTACGGCTTACGGGCGGTCCTAGTGACATGCATACTGGTAGAGGGCGCTCTAGACATACTATACAATATACAATGCCTTGGGCAAAAGGGAGAATTGTCGCCTTTTTCATAAGACGTCTGGTAGAGGATGTTCAAATTGCACTTTTAACTAGGTACCATTTATGCTAGTTTGGAATCTCTTCTACCTGATTTATTGAGAACGGTATGTTTCTGGGACATATTTCTTAACTAACTAGACAGTAGGATTTCAAATCGTCACATTTAATTTTTATCTCATTATCAGTAAGATTTTTTTGCAAAATTTGTTATTTCTTATTGTTATTAGTAGATATGCGGTATTTTATAGTTAAATTAGGAGTTAACAGAGAAACTTGTCTTTCACGACTTCTCCAGACTTCGAAAAAAATATCCAATGCTTAAACATCTACCAAAGTTACTTTGTTGGTACTCCTACTCGTTGGGTGAAAATTGGTGACTGTATGTATGTATGTACCTATTTAAATTGATTTCAATAAAGCAAACGTTTCTTTCCTTTAAAAATATATTCATCTACATAATTCTTTACATAACAATTGATAATGTGTTGTCTATGCTACATTTAGTTGATGAATTCGTTCCGTTCTAGACAAATAACTGTACCAATAAAATAAGTTAATAGTCACAAACAGCAGTGGAAACACCACTCGTGAAGCTCTATCAATTTTCGAGACGGAATTGAATCTGGGCGTACGTTTTTTCTTTTTTCTTCTTTGTTTTTGGCCCTGGAATGACAATCGTTGACCGCTAACTACGTTTACGGTTGTTGGCTTGTAGGTTTGCTCCTCTTGAGGTTTTCCTATGCATGACAAATTACACCAAGGCTGAGATGTTCTGCGAGTTGGCGGTATGGGTATTGAACAAGCAGATAGTGGAATTACTTCGATGAAATGGTGCTCGCCGTTTTGGTAAGATCTTCCGTTGTTGGCCGTCGAGGTTGTACAAGAAAAATCTTCAGTTTCCTATAATAATAATTTTAATGACATGTTTTATTGTTATAAGCATGATAAGCATAACTTTTAAATGGAAGACCCTACTTTTTTAATATTCGTATTACAAAATGGGATAACTTAATAGTAAATTCCGTAGATATTTACTGCTCGGTATTAGGAAAAACCTATCGTTTGGTTTGAGAAACTAGAAAGGGTTTACAACAAAATGTTACGAACCATACAAGACTGCGTATAAAGTGTGCAAAATGCATTTAAACCATCGACATCGTCTAGCAGTGCTTATCTAGGCCGTAAAAACCAGTTGGAGACCACATTTCCGAAGTAACATACCTATTTGTTTAATGGTACTCCTAGCGCGTTTAAACATCAATCAATAGAAAGAACATTCTGAACAATATATTTTTGGACTCTTAACGTAAAAAATAAAAAGCTATTGAATTTCGTATACGGTCCCTGCAGTCATGGTAGCGGTAAAGTTGTATTATTATTATTATACATTTGCTTAGCCAGACAAAAGCGACATTTTACGTAAAAATTATTTTTTTGTTAATTCACGAAAATAAAAGCAAAATATTCTTATGATTACGAAAATAAAGCAATCAAATCACATTTCTACGAAAAGCTCGCCTATTGGAGAATAATATATTGAAATCTGATAATCTGTTCTGGATAAGTTTTTGAATAATTCGTTATAAATAAATTTATTTTTATAATAGTTATTAATGGATTTTAATCAACTTATTTAGTTCGTACTGCAAAGCATAACTAGAATATTTTTGTTCAAAGAAAAAATCACAATCATAAAATTACCCTCTTTTCTGTATTAGTAAATAAATATACAGCTGCTCCAGTAAAAAAAAAGTAAAATTTTTACGTGCATTTACGAATGCGATTTATAATAATTGTTTTTTTTTTATTACATTACACCATTGTCATCAGCGAAGAAGCCAATGTTCTCAAAATTCGACAAATTGGTTTTGGTGGTATTTGTGACGTAAGCACTGATGAATCTCATACTGAACCTGAATTTGAGTTGAATTTTGAAATGACTACGAATTAAGTTGACGAGTATCTAGATTGTGACAGTTGACATCACTTAAGTATTAATTTAAGATTATTTTTTAATTAGTGTCGGTTCAAATGCCCACAGAAATGGAAAATTCTTTCCGTATCAACAATGTTGATTTGATTGATTGATTTTCCTACCAAAGCAGGGCTGGTCTTTACATCCCTAACACTGAGTCTTAATAGCCTACTGTATTATTCCTGCTTCGGTTTTGTTTTACTTGAACAGGTTAGTTCCGCAAACAGATTTGAGAGCCTATGTAGTAAATCTTTCTCCATTGGTTGGTTCAGTTGTGCTTCGCATAGCGAATCTGCGTTGAGCTAGCGCTGCACATTCGAAAATAATATGAGGGGCTGTTTCCTCCTCAGTAGGTATACTATGCCGGTACGGGACCACTTTTCGCGTCCCATAACTTCATGCATCCGCGGTTCGCGGCTAATTTCGCGGAATTTTAGGCAATTTCGTGGAATTGATGTTTGATTAGCGGCTCACGTCTTTAATTCGCGGATGATTTCGCGGAATTTTATTTAATTAACGCCCAACCTCGCGGATTTTTATTTAATTAACGCCCAATTTCGCGGAATTTTATTTAATTAACGCCCAACCTCGCGGAATTTTATTTAATTAACGCCCAATCTCGCGGATTTTTTTAATTAACACCCAATCTCGCGCACTTTCAAGAACATCCGCGTCCCATAACTTCATGCATCCGCGGTTCGCGGTTTGATTTCGCGGATTTTTATTTAATTAACGCCCAACCTCGCGGATTTTTATTTAATTAACGCCCAATCTCGCGGAATTTTTTTTAATTAACGCCCAATCTCGCGCACTTTCAAGAACATCCGCGTCCCATAACTTCATGCATCCGCGGTTCGCGGTTTGATTTCGCGGAATTTTATTTAATTAACGCCCAATCTCGCGGAATTTTTTTTAATTAACGCCTAATCTCGCGGAATTTTTTTTAATTAACGTCTAATCTCGCGGATTTTTTTTAATTAACACCCAATCTCGCGCACTTTCAAGAACATCCGCGTCCCATAACTTCATGCATCCGCGGTTAATTTCGCGGGTATTTAAAGGGTCACGCCTTTAATCCGCGAGCAATTTCCTGGAATCTAAGTTTGATTAGCGGCCACGCCTTTAATCCGCGGGCAATTTCCTGGAATCGAAGTTTGATTAGCGTCTCGCGCCTTTACTCCGCGGGTAATTTCGAGGAATCGAAGTTTGGTTAGCGGCTCGCGTTTTTAATCCGCGGCTATTTCAAGGTCGCGATTTTATTCCGCGAGTAATTTCACGCTTTATTAGACAGCCAATTTTAAGTTTGCGCTTTTTAATCCGCGGTAAAGATGGCAGTCGCGGAAAGATGGCGTCCGCGACTACGCTAATTAGCGGTTTCGTTTCGCGGCTATTTCAAGGTCGCGCTTTTTATTCCGCGGGTAATTTCGCGGAATCGAAGCAAATGTAATAGATTGATTGGCAGTCGGGGTCGCGGAATCAAAGCAAAGGTTTTATGGATTGATTAGCGCTTAATTTCACGGTCATTCGCGGAATCGATGCCAATGACACTTTGCTCGCGGTTTTATATTGTGCTTAATGAGTAATTCCAGGAATTTTTAACACGTACCAACCTGATTCTCTCTCATTCGAATAGACGTAAATAGAACACAGGTAGAAAGTACCCTTTAGTGATTCTCGGAATTTTAACACGTCCTATCATGATAATGCAATATTGTGAAATATTACCATTAAAACTTTATTAGACGTAAATAGAATTTACGTCACACGCAGGTAGAAAGTACCCCTCTAGAATTTTTAACACGTCCGAACCCGAAAATTTGTATACAACTACGGGAATCGACGGCGTTGCTTTTTCTCCAGGTAAATGGGTTTTACGTACCTTTCTATACACAGGTCTAGATACTAGAAGTTTCTCCTACTTGAGATATTAGCTTATGTCATTTCTAAAATTAGAAATTTCCCCGGAAACCTTACCTTTATTGCGTTCGTGACGATATAAAAGGAGATGTTTTCTTCCAAACGCCGCATAGTTTTTCCCGAAACCTTAGTGCTTCGTACGAGTTGTTATACATTTGCAGTTCCATTTTACATTTTATTACATGTAATACTTTTCTATATCCTTAACAATTTTTATTTTAAATAATTTCCCTATATTTATAATTTAAAATTATTTCTATTTTATTTACAATGTTTTAATTCCTCTATATTTGCTTTTCATTTAAATTATTTTTCTATGTTCTTCTTGTAATTATAGTAACCTTCATTTAAATAATTGTTGCAGCACAATGACTTCTGAAGTGTTGAAATCGATGTATAAGGTCATGGAGCAGCCCAAAGCCCTCGTTCGCAGGGGCGACGACGTAACCGCCTTTATCAAGGCGACCTCTGAGAACATCAGACTGTTGAATCGATTGATGAAGGAAGCAGGGAGTGTTGGCGAAAAGGTATTTCAATTCAAATTATTCTTAAATTCAAATTACTTAAATTCGATTTTATGTTTGTAGACCCAAGTTCAAGCGGCGTTGTGTCATGCAATGTCTCATCGCACATGGCTCAAATCGCTGAATATACAGGGCAGGGGCGATGCTCGAGTTGTCCAAAGCGACCGCTTAGATGGAACGACCTGAACACCGCCTTCCGAAGCCGCATCCGTACTGGATGCATCACCAACTTGATGCACCAAGATCCCAGAACATTTTTAGACGACGCCAAGTCCATGTTCGTTCGCGCATGAGGAACGAGTTGCGCAAGCAACCGTTCCTAAAGATCAACACGGTGTTTTGCGGGAAGTTTGTGAAGCCGGACATGGAGGAGGATTTAAAATATATATCTCCCAAGAACCGGATGATCAACATGGACAGCAATCTCGAGGAGTGGTACGATCAGTATGTGCAGGGATCAATTTTGCGGGAGTTGGAGGAATTTCAAGTAAGTTTAAAAATATTATACTTTGAACACTGCTGTATATTTGTCATTTTTGTAGGAAAAGGATTCAGGGTGGGCACTAGTCGCGGTAGTGGATCTAGCAATCAACATAAATAATTATAATCCGCAGCGTGTCGGCTCTTATCTGCTTCTTCCACCGGCGATTAAACGGAAACAGGCGTGCATCAACGTGAGAAACACCGACGATGCATGCTTCGCGTGGGCTGTAGTGTCGGCACTGTATCCAGCAGCCGCACATGTCGACAGGACCACCAGTTACCCGCATTACAAAAGAGTTCTTAACTTGGGGGATATCACCTTCCCGATCCAGCGTAGTGATATTTCAAAATTTGAGAGGTTGAATAATGTGAGCGTGAACGTTTATGTACTGGACAGGAAGCTAAACGTCTCCCCCAATCGTCTTACAAAAGACAAGCGGGATCGCCACGTTAATTTATTATTGATTAAAAGCAAAGATGCGATAAAATGCCACTACGTCTGGATCAAAGATCTCAGCCGCCTCGTCTCCAAGCAGCTTAATACGAATGCTCACAAGAAATTTTTCTGCGATAGATGCCTCCACTATTTTCATTCGGAGGCGAGGTTGAAGGCTCACAGCCAGGAGTGCGGGAAGGTGAACGTTTATAAGGTCTCGTTCCCCGAAGAGAAAGTTATCAAATTCAAGAATTTTAAAAAATAAAATTAAGGTTCCGTTCGCCGTGTACGGGGACTTTGAATGTTTGGTGCAGCCGACCGATGACCCAAAGAAGCCTCAAAAACATGTGCCCTACAGCGCGGGCTATTATTTCAAGTGTAGCTATGCGCCGGAGCTCTCTTATTATCGCGGCTACAGAGGTGAAGATTGCGCAAAGTGGCTGGTACGGGAACTGCAGAGTATCGCAGAGGATACGGGAAACTGTTTATCAGTGCCCTATCCCGATGGACAGGTTAACTCCCGCCCAATATAAACAATACGCCACAGATCCCACTTGCCATATCTGCGAGAAGCCCCGGGGAGCCGATAGAGTAAGAGACCATTGCCATTTAACCGGCAAGTACAGGTAAGTCGTAAATAAATTATAAATATTTTATTACTTATATTTTTATTTTTACAGAGGTGCAGCACACGTCCACTGTAATCTGGAATATCGGATACTAAAACGATACCCGTAATCTTCCATAACCTCTCCGGATACGATGGACACTTGCTGGTTGAAGAATTGGCGCAATCCGGCCACTTGAAAGTCATTCCCAACAATACCGAGCAGTATGTAGCTATGTGCAGACCACGGACGACAGCGACATTAAATTTAAATTTATCGACTCGTTCCGGTTTATGGCGTCTAGCTTGGACAAATTGGCTTCTTATCTGGAGGAGTACCCCGTGCTCGAGAGCCAGTTTGTTGACGCTTTATTGCTGAAGAGGAAAGGCGTGTTTCCCTATAGCTACATGGTGAGTTGGGAAAGGCTCAGCGAGGGACAGCTGCCACCGATGCAGGCGTTCCACAACGATCTGTCCAATACTCCCATTAGCATGCGCGATTACGAACATGCGCAGAGCGTCTGGCGGGAATTCAAATGCCAGACCTTAGGGGAGTATTCGGATTTGTATCTGAAGACGGACGTTTTACTGCTCGCGGACGTCTTCGAGAACTTCCGGGAGAGCTGCATCAAGAATTATGGGCTTGATGCAGCCCATTATTACACCGCACCCGGACTTTCGTGGGACGCCATGTTGAAACAAACAGGTGTAGAGCTAGACACTCTCCAAGACGTTGACATCTTGATGTTCTTGGAGAAAGGCATTCGAGGAGGCATGACACAATGCTCTTCAAGGTATAATGCGTAATATTATGTTTTAAAAATATCTAATTTACATGTATGTTTACAGGTACGCGAAGGCTAATAACAAATACATGCCGGACTACGATCCCACATCGCCCAGTACGTACCTGATGTATTACGATATCAATGCCATGTACAGCTGGGCGATGTCGCAGTCTCTGCCGACTGGAGGCCTCGAATGGGTTGAGAACGCGGGAAATTTGAATTTCCACGTTCCCGACGACAACCCGGAAGGATATATTCTGGAGGTCGATCTAGAATATCCGCAACGAATTCACGATCGACAAGGGACCTTCCAATGGCTCCTACCAAGCAGAGACCGCCGGGGTCTGCGTACGAAAAAATGTTGGCCACCCTGTACAGTAAGGAGAAGTACGTTGTCCACTACCGCAACCTCAAGCAGTATCTAGCGGAGGGAATAGTGATGACCAAGGTACATCGAGCCTTAAGGTTTAATCAGTCGACGTGGCTCAAACCATATATCGACCTGAACACAACGCTACGCCAACATGCGAAGAATGAGTTTGAAAAAAATTTGTTCAAACTCATGAATAATGCAGTGTTCGGGAAGACTATGGAGAACGTGAGGTTGCGGAGGGACATCAAGATCGTGGACAAGTGGGACGGCAGGTATGGGGCGGAAGCATATATCAGCAAGCCGAATTTTAAGTGTACGACGATTTTCAATAATAATTTGATTGCTATCGAACTATTGCGAACGGACATAATGTTTGACAAACCTATTTATGTCGGGATGTGCGTGTTGGACGTTTCAAAAACAGTCCTGTATGAATTTCACTATAAATTCATGCAGGACTTTTATAATAATAAGTGCAAGTTGTGTATACGGACACGGATTCCCTCATATACGCAATAGAGACGGAAGATGTGTACTCCGATATGAAGATGAACATTTCGCGGTTCGACAATCGGACTATGCAGAAGGGAATCCATACGAAATGCCACGCGTGACAAAAAGGTGCCGGGACTCATGAAGGACGAAGGAGCCGGAAAGCTATTGCTGGAATTTGTGGGCCTACGAGCAAAAATGTATGCCTGCAGATTCCAGGACAGCTTAGTTAAGAAGGCGAAAGGGGTCAAGTCCTACGTGGTGAAGCAGGAGATCTCCTTCGCGGACTATGTCAGCTGTCTGCGCGAGGAGAAGGAGATGACTCACCAACAACGTGGGATACGCTCCATAAAGCACCAGCTTTACACCACGGCGCAGGACAAGATTTCCCTTAGCCCTTTGACGACAAACGCTTCCGAGTGCCCGGTTTCACCGACACCTTACCCTGGGGATATTCATCGGTACCCGTATAAGTAAGTATCCCCACCACTTAAGTACCCCCACCACCACTAACTTGCACATAATAGAACAATAAGAAAAATTTTTTAAATCAGTTTCAACTTGCAGCACAACCCGACCAGACGCACAGACCGGATCAGACGCGCCATGGAATCGATTAATAAATCAAGTAAGTTTCTAAAAAAAAATCTCCAAGTATATATATTTTTAATTATTAATTGTTCTCAGATACATGCAACAAATTTCTTAACGAAGCCACAAACAGTGATGAAGCAACAAACACTGGTGAATTCCTTGATGAAACAACAAACACCCAATAAAGTAAGTTGTATTTAGAAAATCTCCGAGTACATATTCTAATTATTATTAATTGTTCTCAGATACCTACAACGAATTTATCGACACCGCGTTAAAAATGCGGGAAGAGTCCATCGTTAAAGAAAGGCAGCTCATAGGCCAATCGACCTACATTCTGAACAAAAGCGGGATCAAATGGCTTAACGTGGGCCTCAGTCCAGCAGCCGGCTACATACCGATAATCCAGATAAGATCAGCCAACGCATGCATATTCTTCACGGAAGACGAGTGGTCCGAATTCGTGAAATCGGAAGGCTACAGCCCGAATCATCAGATCGAGACCAGCTCTTACAAAGACATCTCCATCATAAGATTGAAGAGTCGAAATCAACAGATTGTATTGTCAACAGAGACTATAATAATTTGTATAATCTTCAAACGCTTATTAATCACAAACTTAGCTTGCTGCAAAGCGGTGAATTTATTGTTTTTATAAATGTATATTAAAATCATGTTTAAGCCTGTCAGGCGATTTGTACACTAATATTAAAATTTGATGTGTAGTCACTTTAAATCATTAAGTATTATATATGCTAGAAGTTATAAATTTAAGTTACAGCACTGTATATTTCGATTATGAAGTGATGAAATTGGAAGAATAAAATACTGTATTTTGCTAAATAATGATTTTATTTATAACCTAGTTTTAACACATAAGAATTATAAGTGTACAGGGCTGTTTTAAAAGCTGTTTGAGCTGTTTAGAAGCTGTTTTAAAAGCTGTTTGAGCTGTTTAGAAGCTGTTTTAAAAGCTGTTTGAGCTGTTTAGAAGCTGTTTTAAAAGCTGTTTGAGCTGTTTAGAAGCTGTTCAGAAGCTGTTTGAGCTGTTTAGAAGCTGTTTTAAAAGCTGTTTGAGCTGTTCAAAAGCTGTTTAAGCTATTTAGAAGCCGTTCAAAAGCCGTTCAGAAGCTGTTTAAGCTGTTCAAGGATGGATGAGAAGTTTGAGAAACGGAAGCGTGAGCTGAAGTTGAAATTTTAAATGCCAATAGGGCGGTACAGAGTTGTTGCAGTATGTCACGGGGGCTTGCGACGTCATAAGCTCCCGATATTTAAAATGGAAGGTTTTAAAAGCTAGTAAGCCATATAAAAGAAACATACGCAACTGAAGACTAGGCCGGGGCAGATACTGCCGAGTTGTTCTAGTATGTCATGGAACGTGCGACGTCATAAGGCCCTCGATATTTGGAATGGACGGCACAACTGTATCTCTTGGCACTAGGTGGCGCCAGGAATTTATTTTCGGGTGTGATACGTTCCGGATGTGAGCCACCTCCACAAACAATCGCTTCCATACGGTGTATCACATCCGGAACATTACCTCTATCATTTCAGCTTTTACAGAACTATCGAAGATATTCATTTCGTGTAAGAATAAATGCCTTGTTAACCAAATAAACGATCAGTGAAATCGTTTATAACTGAATAGCTGTTCAAAAGCTGTTTAAGCTGTTCAAAAGCTGTTTAGAAGCTGTGTAAGCTGTTTAGAAGCTGTTCAAGGGCTGTTCAGAAGCTGTTTAGAAGCTGTTCAAGGGCTGTTCAGAAGCTGTTTAAGCTGTTCAAGAGCTGTTCAAGGGCTGTTCAGAAGCTGTTTAAGCTGTTCAAGAGCTGTTCAGAAGCTGTTGAAGCTGTTTAAGCTTTTAAACGATACGTTACAGGTGTGATACGTTCCGGGTGTGATACATTCCGAGTGTGATACGTTCCGGGTGTGATATGCCGTATGGAAGCTATTATTTGAGGAGGTGACTCATGTTTCAAATGTGTTTGGGGGTCGGATAGGTAGTAGTAGTTATGGGGTCAATTAAGCGTGGTTCGTAAATAGATAATGAAGATCCCCCGCTTAATTGACCCATAACTACTACTACCTATCCGACCCCAAACACATTTGAAACATGAGTCACCTCCTCAAATAATAGCTTCCATACGGCATATCACACCCGGAACGTATCACACTCGGAATGTATCACACCCGGAACGTATCACACCTGTAACGTATCGTTTAAAAGCTTAAACAGCTTCAACAGCTTCTGAACAGCTCTTGAACAGCTTAAACAGCTTCTGAACAGCCCTTGAACAGCTCTTGAACAGCTTAAACAGCTTCTGAACAGCCCTTGAACAGCTTCTAAACAGCTTCTGAACAGCCCTTGAACAGCTTCTAAACAGCTTACACAGCTTCTAAACAGCTTTTGAACAGCTTAAACAGCTTTTGAACAGCTATTCAGTTATAAACGATTTCAACTGATCGTTTATTTGGTTAACAAGGCATTTATTCTTACACGAAATGAATATCTTCGATAGTTCTGTAACAGCTGAAATGATAGAGGTAATGTTCCGGATGTGATACACCGTATGGAAGCGATTGTTTGTGGAGGTGGCTCACATCCGGAACGTATCACACCCGAAAATAAATTCCTGGCGCCACCTAGTGCCAAGAGATACAGTTGTGCCGTCCATTCCAAATATCGAGGGCTTATGACGTCGCACGTTCCATGACATACTAGAACAACTCGGCAGTATCTGCCCGGCCTAGTCTTCAGTTGCGTATGTTTCTTATATATGGCTTTACTAGCTTTTAAAACCTTCCATTTTAAATATCGGGAGCTTATGACGTCGCAAGCCCCGTGACATACTGCAACAACTCTGTACCGCCCTATTGGCATTTAAAATTTCAACTTCAGCTCACGCTTCCGTTTCTCAAACTTCTCATCCATCCTTGAACAGCTTAAACAGCTTCTGAACGGCTTTGAACGGCTTCTAAATAGCTTAAACAGCTTTTGAACAGCTCAAACAGCTTTTAAAACAGCTTGTAAACAGCTCAAACAGCTTCTGAACAGCTTCTAAACAGCTCAAACAGCTTCTAAACAGCTCAAACAGCTTTTAAAACAGCTTCTAAACAGCTCAAACAGCTTTTAAAACAGCTTCTAAACAGCTCAAACAGCTTTTAAAACAGCCCTGTACACTTATAATTCTTATGTGTTAAAACTAGGTTATAAATAAAAATCATTATTTAGCAATATACAGTATTTTTTTTCTTCCAATTTCATCACTTCATAATCGAAATATACAGTGCTGTAACTTAAATTTATAACTTCTAGCATATATAATACATTTAATGATTTAAAGTGACTACACATCAAATTTTTTAAATTAGTGTACAAATCGCCTGACAGGCTTAACATGATTTTAATATACATTTATAAAAGACAATAAATTCACCGCTTTGCAGCAAGCTAAGTTTGTGATTAATAAGCGTTTGAAGATTATACAAATTATTATAAGTCTCTGTTGACAATACAATCTGTTGATTTCGACTCTTCAATCTTATGATGGAGATGTCTTTGTAAGAGCTGGTCTCGATCTGATGATTCGGGCTGTAGCCTTCCGATTTCACGAATTCGGACCACTCGTCTTCCGTGAAGAATATGCATGCGTTGGCTGATCTTATCTGGATTATCGGTATGTAGCCGGCTGCTGGACTGAGGCCCACGTTAAGCCATTTGATCCCGCTTTTGTTCAGAATGTAGGTCGATTGGCCTATGAGCTGCCTTTCTTTAACGATGGACTCTTCCCGCATTTTTAACGCGGTGTCGATAAATTCGTTGTAGGTATCTGAGAACAATTAATAATAATTAGAATATGTACTCGGAGATTTTCTAAATACAACTTACTTGATTGGGTGTTTGTTGTTTCATCAAGGAATTCACCAGTGTTTGTTGCTTCATCACTGTTTGTGGCTTCGTTAAGAAATTTGTTGCATGTATCTGAGAACAATTAATAATTAAAAATATATATACTTGGAGATTTTTTTTTTAGAAACTTACTTGATTTATTAATCGATTCCATGGCGCGTCTGATCCGGTCTGTGCGTCTGGTCGGGTTGTGCTGCAAGTTGAAACTGATTTAAATTTTACTTATTGTTCTATTATGTGCAAGTTAGTGGTGGTGGGGGTACTTAAGTGGGGGGATACTTACTTATACGGGTACCGATGAATATCCCCAGGGTAAGGTGTCGGTGAAACCGGGCACTCGGAAGCGTTTTTCGTCAAAAGGGCTAAGGGAAATCTTGTCCTGCGCCGTGGTTAAAGCTGGTGCTTTATGGAGCGTATCCCACGTTGTTGGTGAGTCATCTCCTTCTCCTCGCGCAGACAGCTGACATAGTCCGCGAAGGAGATCTCCTGCTTTACCACGTAGGACTTGACCCTTTCGCCTTCTTAACTAAGCTGTCCTGGAATCTGCAGGGATACATTTTTGCTCGTAGGCCCACAATTCCAGCAATAGCTTTCCGGGTCCTTCGTCCTTCATGAGTCCCGGCACTTTTGTTCACGCGTGGCATTTTGTATGGATTCCCTTCTGCATAGTCCGATGTGTCGAACCGCGAAATGTTCATCTTCATATCGGAGTACACATCTTCCGTCTCTATTGCGTATATGAGGGAATCCGTGTCCGTATAACACAACTTGCACTTATTATTATAAAAGTCCTGCATGAATTTATAGTGAAATTCATACAGGACTGTTTTTGAAACGTCCAACACGCACATCCCGACATAAATAGGTTTGTCAAACATTATGTCCGTTCGCAATAGTTCGATAGCAATCAAATTATTATTGAAAATCGTCGTACACTTAAAATTCGGCTTGCTGATATATGCTTCCGCCCCATACCTGCCGTCCCACTTGTCCACGATCTTGATGTCCCTCCGCAACCTCACGTTCTCCATAGTCTTCCCGAACACTGCATTATTCATGAGTTTGAACAAATTTTTTCAAACTCATTCTTCGCATGTTGGCGTAGCGTTGTGTTCAGGTCGATATATGGTTTGAGCCACGTCGACTGATTAAACCTTAAGGCTCGATGTACCTTGGTCATCACTATTCCCTCCGCTAGATACTGCTTGAGGTTGCGGTAGTGGACAACGTTACTTCTCCTTACTGTACAGGGTGGCCAACATTTTTTCGTACGCAGACCCCGGCGGTCTCTGCTTGGTAGGAGCCATTTGGAAGGTCCCTTTGTCGATCGTGAATTCGTTGCGGATATTCTAGATCGACCTCCAGAATATATCCTTCCGGGTTGTCGTCGGGAACGTGGAAATTCAAATTTCCCGCGTTCTCAACCATTCGAGGCCTCCAGTCGGCAGAGACTGCGACATCGCCCAGCTGTACATGGCATTGATATCGTAATACATCAGGTACGTACTGGGCGATGTGGGATCGTAGTCCGGCATGTATTTGTTTTTAGCCTTCGCGTACCTGTAAACATACATGTAAATTAGATATTTTAAAACAATAATATTACGCATTATACCTTGAAGAGCATTGTGTCATGCCTCCTCGAATGCCTTTCTCCAAGAACATCAAGATGTCAACGTCTTGGAGAGTGTCTAGCTCTACACCTGTTTGTTTCAACATGGCGTCCCACGAAAGTCCGGGTGCGGTGTAATAATGGGCTGCATCAAGCCCATAATTCTTGATGCAGCTCTCCCGGAAGTTCTCGAAGACGTCCGCGAGCAGTAAAACGTCCGTCTTCAGATACAAATCCGAATACTCCCCTAAGGTCTGGCATTTGAATTCCGCCAGACGCTCTGCGCATGTTCGTAATCGCGCATGCTAATGGGAGTATTGGACAGATCGTTGTGGAACGCCTGCATCGGTGGCAGCTGTCCCTCGCTGAGCCTTTCCCAACTCACCATGTAGCTATAGGGAAACACGCCTTTCCTCTTCAGCAATAAAGCGTCAACAAACTGGCTCTCGAGCACGGGGTACTCCTCCAGATAAGAAGCCAATTTGTCCAAGCTAGACGCCATAAACCGGAACGAGTCGATAAATTTAAATTTAATGTCGCTGTCGTCCGTGGTCTGCACCATAGCTACATACTGCTCGGTATTGTTGGGAATGACTTTCAAGTGGCCGGATTGCGCCAATTCTTCAACCAGCAAGTGTCCATCGTATCCGGAGAGGTTATGGAAGATACGGGTATCGTTTAGTATCCCGATATTCCAGATTACAGTGGACGTGTGCTGCACCTCTGTAAAAATAAAAATATAAGTAAATAAAATATTTATAATTTATTTACGACTTACCTGTACTTGCCGGTTAAATGGCAATGGTCTTTACTCTATCGGCTCCCAGGGGCTTCTCGCAGATATGGCAAGTGGGATCTTGGCGTATTGTTTATATTGGGCGGGAGTTACCTGTCCATCGGGATGGGCACTGATAAACAGTTTCTGTATCCTCTGCGATACTCTGCAGTTCCCGTACCAGCCACTTGCGCAATCTTCACCTCTGTAGCCGCGATAATAAGAGAGCTCCGGCGCATAGCTACACTTTAAATAATAGCCCGCGCTGTAGGGCACATGTTTTTGAGGCTTCTTTGGGTCATCGGTCGGCTGCACCAAACATTCAAAGTCCGCGTACACGGCGAACGGAACCTTAATTTTATTTTTAAAGTTCTTGAATTTGATAACTTTCTCTTCGGGGAACGAGACCTTATAATCGTTCACCTTCCCGCACTCCTGGCTGTGAGCCTTCAACCTCGCCTCCGAATGAAAATAGTGGAGGCATCTATCGCAGAAAAATTTCTTGTGAGCATTCGTATTAAGCTGCTTGGAGACGAGGCGGCTGAGATCTTTGATCCAGACGTAGTGGCATTTATCGCATCTTCTTTGCTTTTAATCAATAATAAATTAACGTGGCGATCCCGCTTGTCTTTTGTAAGACGATTGGGGGAGACTTTTAGCTTCCTGTCCAGTACATAAACGTTCACGCTCACATTATTCAACCCCTCAAATTTTGAATATCACTACGCTGGATCGGGAAGGTGATATCCCCCAAGTTAAGAACTCTTTTGTAATGCGGGTAACTGGTGGTCCTGTCGACATGTGCGGCTGCTGGATACAGTGCCGACACTACAGCCCACGCGAAGCATGCATCGTCGGTGTTTCTCACGTTGATGCACGCCTGTTTCCGTTGAATCGCCGGTGGAAGAAGCAGATAAGAGCCGACACGCTGCGGATTATAATTATTTATGTTGATTGCTAGATCCACTACCGCGACTAGTGCCCACCCTGAATCCTTTTCCTACAAAAATGACAAATATACAGCAGTGTTCAAAAGTATAATATTTTAAAACTTACTTGAAATTCCTCCAACTCCGCAAAATTGATCCCTGCACATACTGATCGTACCACTCCCCGAGATTGCTGTCCATGTTGATCATCCGGTTCTTGGTAGATATATATTTTAAATCCTCCTCCATGTCCGGCTTCACAAACTTCCCGCAAAAACACCGTGTTGATCTTTAGGAACGGTTGCTTGCGCAACTCGTTCCTCATGCGGCGAACGAACATGGACTTGGCGTCGTCTAAAAATGTTCTGGGATCTTGGTGCATCAAGTTGGTGATGCATCCAGTACGGATGCGGCTTCGGAAGGCGGTGTTCAGGTCGTTCCATCTAAGCCGGTCGCTTTGGACAACTCGAGCATCGCCCTGCCCTGTATATTCAGCGATTTGAGCCATGTGCGATGAGACATTGCATGACACAACGCCGCTTGAACTTGGGTCTACAAACATAAAATCGAATTTAAGTAATTTGAATTTAAGAATAATTTTTAATTGAAATACCTTTTCGCCAACACTCCCCGCTTCCTTCATCAATCGATTCAACAGTCTGATGTTCTCAGAGGTCGCCTTGATAAAGGCGGTTACGTCGTCGCCCCCGCGAACGAGGGCTTTGGTCTGCTCCATGACCTTATACATCGATTTCAAAAACTTCAGAAGTCATTGTGCTGCAACAATTATTTAAATGAAGGTTACTATAATTACAAGAAGAACATAGAAAAATAATTTAAATGAAAGCAAAATATAGAGGAATTAAAACATTGTAAATAAAAAAGAAATAATTTAAATTATAAATATAGGGAAATTATTTAAAATAAAAATTGTTAAGGATATAGAAAAGTACTTACATGTAATAAAATGTAAAATGGAACTGCACTGTATAACAACTCGTACGAAGCACTAAGGTTTCGGAAGAACTATGCGGCGTTTGGAAGAAAACATCTCCCTTTTATATCGTCACGAACGCAATAAAGGTAAGGTTTCCGAGAAATTTCTAATTTTAGAAATGACATAAGCTAATATCTCAAGTAGGAGAAACTTCTAGTATCTAGACCTGTGTATAGAAAGGTACGTAAAACCCCATTTACCTGGGAGAAAAAGCAACGCCGTCGATTCCCGTAGTTGTATACAAATTTTCGGGTTCGGACGTGTTAAAATTCCTAGAGGGGTACTTTCTACCTGCGTGTGACGTAAATTCTATTTACGTCTAATAAAGTTTTAATGGTAATATTTCACAATATTGCATTATCATGATAGGACGTGTTAAAAATTCCGAGAATCACTAAAGGGTACTTTCTACCTGTGTTCTATTTACGTCTATTCGAAATGAGAGAGAATCAGGTTGGTACGTGTTAAAAATTCCTGGAATTACTCATTAAGCACAATATAAAACCGCGAGCAAAATGTCATTGGCATCGATTCCGCGAATGACCGTGAAATTAAGCGCTAATCAATCCATAATACCTTTGCTTTGATTCCGCGACCCCGACTGCCAATCAATCTATATACATTTGCTTCGATTCCGCGAAATTACCCGCGGAATAAAAAGCGCGACCTTGAAATAGCCGCGAAACGAAACCGCTAATTAGCGTAGTCGCGGACGCCATCTTTCCGCGACCTTAAAATTGGCTGTCTAATAAAGCGTGAAATTACTCGCGGAATAAAATCGCGACCTTGAAATAGCCGCGGATTAAAAACGCGAGCCGCTAACCAAACTTCGATTCCTCGAAATTACCCGCGGAGTAAAGGCGCGAGACGCTAATCAAACTTCGATTCCAGGAAATTGCCCGCGGATTAAAGGCGTGGCCGCTAATCAAACTTAGATTCCAGGAAATTGCTCGCGGATTAAAGGCGTGACCTTGAAATACCCGCGAAATTAACCGCGGATGCATGAAGTTATGGGACGCGGATGTTCTTGAAAGTGCGCGAGATTGGGTGTTAATTAAAAAAAATCCGCGAGATTAGACGTTAATTAAAAAAAATTCCGCGAGATTAGGCGTTAATTAAAAAAAATTCCGCGAGATTGGGCGTTTAATTAAATAAAATTCCGCGAAATCAAACCGCGAACCGCGGATGCATGAAGTTATGGGACGCGGATGTTCTTGAAAGTGCGCGAGATTGGACGTTAATTAAAAAAAATTCCGCGAGATTGGGCGTTAATTAAATAAAAATCCGCGAGGTTGGGCGTTAATTAAATAAAAATCCGCGAAATCAAACCGCGAACCGCGGATGCATGAAGTTATGGGACGCGGATGTTCTTGAAAGTGCGCGAGATTGGGTGTTAATTAAAAAAAATCCGCGAGATTGGGCGTTAATTAAATAAAATTCCGCGAGGTTGGGCGTTAATTAAATAAAATTCCGCGAAATTGGGCGTTAATTAAATAAAAATCCGCGAGGGTTGGGCGTTAATTAAATAAAATTCCGCGAAATCATCCGCGAATTAAAAGCGTGAGCCGCTAATCAAACATCAATTCCACGAAATTGCCTAAAATTCCGCGAAATTAGCCGCGAACCGCGGATGCATGAAGTTATGGGACGCGAAAAGTGGTCCCGTACCGGCATAGTATACCTACTCTCCTCCTCTTTTATTTTTGTCACAAAGACAGACAATGATACAAGTCAATCAGCTCGTGAAATTCTTGAATTTTTAATGAAAGAGAAGGAAAACCATAAATAATACCGAATTACGTAGATACGGCCGTTGCAAGTAGTTTTTTAATAAGAGGAACATCATCTGTTATACTCTAAATTAAATTGAATTTGTTCATTCATATTTTTATGATGAATAAAAACAGCTGACATATAAATCAGAATTTTTTGATACCGACGATTAGTAAATACTTGCAATATCGTTGAATACCGAAATCAAAGGTGGTTTGGAGAATTCTGAAACGAATAGATGGAGATGCGTTTGCTGCATCGTTGAATTTTGAAACGCACGTTTAAAATTTTGATTGACACCTTAGCTTGTTTCATGACAAAGCTACGTCTACTACAAAGTCCCTATACCACATTCATAACTCTTTTGTTTTTAATTTTAGGTGCATTGGACAATAAAAATGTTTTTCCTACTACCGACTACGTTAGTCAATCATTGCTGCCCTGATTTGAGGGATGCAAAGTAATAATACGATTAATAGGTCTCAATACATAATAGAAATTACAACTTTGGCAATTATGTAAGCAAAAAATGTCAAATATTTTCAAAAATGCTGCGAAATTTTGGGCTGGTCGTAGGGAAAATATGATATGACACTCGAGCTGTGAGTACTTCTGCGGTTTCGGATGTATTGCATACCTCGGCTTCGCCTCGGTTAGCAAACAACATCCTCGACCACAAAACTGCACTTGTGTCCCTTGTGACTATTGTACAGAATTTTGTTTTCTACAGGTTGGCGATTAAACATACGGACTGTTCTGTTCGAAAAGTGTAAATAACCTAAGGCTATTTGCATGTGACGGGCAAATTCGCCGACTAGTGATTTTGCGAATTTGCTTTGCATGTCCAAAGCATCAAAACCTTTGTGTATTACAATTTTTCTCTGCATTTCTTCCGGTCTACAGGCGGTTTTGCCCATCGTGTACGCCTGAGATAGCTAGGAAATGTGACGGGACCTGTTGACAGCAGTGGCGGCTGGTGGCGACGTAAATGGGAGGTCAATGACAATGCTTCGATTTCTACGTATATTTCCGTTGCATAGTATAATGTGTACGTTATGCAACGGAAATACACAAGGGAATCGAGGCGATGTAATGCAGCTCCGCAGCCACAGTTCACCAACCGCCGCTGGTTGACAGCATTACAATCACCGAAAAAAATACCGCAATATTGATTGTTTAACCAACAGCCTGTATACATACGATGTTTCAGTGTGAAAATGTAGAAACTGTTTGAAGGTTTGTACGAACCTTTTTTTAATATTTTCTGAATTTAAGTTTACTACCTTATGAAGTCAACAACGGATTTTTAAGTTCATTCATTTGCGTTTAATAGAGCTTTCTAATAATATTTATTTCTGTGGTTTATAGAATTACTGCAATCTGCTTGTTTACGACCATGTCCATGATTTATTTTATTCCCGCCAAAAAACAACAATCTGAGAAGAGAAGAGTGCATGTCGACAGACATGTTTCTGTCTACCCTTCATCAGCAGTCCCTTTCACACCGTTGTTACTCACCTCTCGGATTTATGTCACTAATCTCCACAAGCAGCACTAAAATATATTTCCTGGCGTCACCTAGTGCCAAGAGATATAGTCATGCAATTTAGAAAGTACCGACAGAAACCGGAGTATAGATACCCACCACCTCTCGAGCAGCTCATGGGCTGCTTAACACAAGATGGCGTTTCGTCTAAGCAGTACGGTATCTGCACATCTAAATGATTCCTCAGGCTTACCATTATATATTAGAAATGCATATCTAGTAACAATAACAAAAAATAATGCTAATATGGTATTGGTGGAATCACTCCCGGCAAAAAACAACATTGTGAGAAGAGAAAAGTGTTGGCCGACGGACATGTTTCTGCCTACCCGGCGTCATCAACGTCGCTCCGAGCACAATCCATTTCATACCGTTATTATTGTTATCACCTCTCGGGTTTATATGACTAATCTCTACAAACAGCATTAAAATATATTTCCTCACGCCACCTAGTGTCAAAGGACAGTCATGCCGTCTAGAAAGTAGCATTATTTGCCCCATCCAGTTTAACACTTTTAAATGGAACGTAATCTACAATAAGTTGATTAAAACATATGGAAGCGTTAATGAGAAACTGACCTCTCCCACCTAGACTGGATAGTTCTTTTTTATTGTAAAATCTTGAAGAACTCAACAATTTTTGTAAGTATAATAGGAAGCTTAGAAATTCAAAATTGCAATTAGATACATGGCGTTTCACTTAAAATGGATTGGTATTGATTTTTCTAGATTCCTGCACACTTAAAGACCCAATTAGTTAAAAGAACCAACCAATAGTTACTTCAATTAATATCTTCATTTGAATACGGATAAATAAATATCATGTTGTGTTTGAAACTAAATACAATACTGAATACTTTCAACGAAATAAATTTGGTTGAGTTGAATACATCGATCCTTCAGTGTAGTTGTAATTTTTGTTGGGACATTCTGTATATTTGATATTTACCTGCACGTCTGCCTGCTGCCTTACATCCGACGTTGTATTTAGCGGCTTCCAGTCCTCTTCCTCACTACTCGAATCCGAGCTAAAATCTGAGCTGAAGTAGCATTCGCCAGATCCGTATTTCGTGAAGTAATGGACAACTGCGAACTGCGGAGTGTTTAATTCAATTAAATGGTTACGCTACTATACCTCACTTACTTGTATTATAGTGGCGAAGATAAAAGCAAACGATAAAAAAACGAAGAAATCCAGTGCCGTAGGGTAAGGGACCTTTGGGAGATCGGTCCTCGCTTCGAGGCCTAAGAAAGTCATTGTCAGGACGGTCGTTATGCCTGTAAAAAGTTTCAAAAGCGTCAGCTTCATTGAAACCTTAGTGTAGTGTTTTAAATGGCGTATTTTTAAAGATTCGACGCTTCAATGGTTCAAAGTCTATCAATCAATCTTTTATGTATGTATATCGGAGGGAAGTACGAATCATGACATATTCCTTCTAGATCGCATTGATGAGATTTTAAGTAGGAGTTCTATTATTTATTTTTCAAAGAGCAGTTTACAATAGGGTACATGAATAAAATCGATTGTATCTTTCTATATACAAAACAATTTGAAGACATAATTTTGTTATGGCTTTAACTTGTAAGTAGAAGTTCTGGCAGACATCTCAATGCTTTTAGAGAAATGACTTATTTTACTTTTTCGTCTCCCGATTTGCTTAAAATACTTACTAAGAGTTTATAAAGTGCGTGGGCGGAAGAACAAGTTTTCAAATAAAAAATTATCGGAGGCAAGTTCTGCACAACACAACAGGATGTTCCATTAAAAAAATAGTATGAATCAAACAGAGGTTAGCTTATATAAAAAATGTCTCGATGTATTGCCGAAAACTCCAAGAAATATTCAATCGCAAAAATCTCAAATTATATCAATTATCTCAAAAACTAAGATAGATGGGTATAGGAAATATCGATGAAAGTTCACATGAATTGAACAGAGGCATCCAAAAGTTTAATAATATACAGGGGGTTTTATTTTAAAACCAAACTTGTATCGTTCGTTGCGGACAACCTGTATACTTGAATATTCATTTATTCATTCATAATCTAAACCTCTTCTACTATCTAATGATAGTATCGAGGTGATGATTTTGTAGCTCATTCTTGAATTAGTTTCCTCCAACCTCTCCTATTTCGAGTTAGCTCTTCACCTCATTTCCGGTCCAGCCCCATCTTTGCTAAGTAGTCGTTAACTTCTTCGTTCAAATTCCTGCGTGGCCTTCATCTCGACATCTTTTTTTGTATACCCATTTTCTATATTCTCTTTATCAATCTTGTGTTGGGCATTCTGCAAAGATGACCACACCATCTCAGTGTGTTTTCAATTATTCTCTGCTCTACCTCTTGCACTCCAATCTTTGCTCTTATTTCGTCATTCCTAATTCTGTCTATCAGCCTTACCCGCTATTTTTCTCAACAGTCTCATTTTTATAGCTTGTAATCTCCCTCTCTGCTTCTTTGTTGGAGTCCAAATCTCCGACCCGTATACTAATGTTGGTACATACAGTGCTTTGTATAGCTTTACTTTTGTAGCTGTCGAGATTTCCTTCTTATCAAGTATCTGTGGGTACCTCGAAATCGTCATTATTTTGGTTTTCTCCATATTTATATGTAGGTTGTATTTTTTCAGCTCGCTATCCCATATTTGCAGATTAAATTGCAGGTCTTCCACCTTCTTAGTCAATAAGACCAAGTCATCAGCAAACGCAATTGAGTTCACAACTATCTTTTTTAAGTTGTAATAACCGCATGTTGTTGCATGATTTGATGATTTCATCCATGACTATTGTGAATAAATAGGGGCTCAATTTGCTCCCCTGCATTACTCCGATATTAGTTGTGAATGTACGTAAAGTTCTATTTTCAGTTCTTACGAAGTTCTTCGTTCTCTTATATAAATATTTTATGTCCCTAATTAGACCATTACTTACTCGTCTCCTATATTGTCCAAATATCCTTTCTGTTGACAGAGCCAAAGGCTTTGGTTATATCGATGAAGCATACTTGAATGTATATTTTTTATTTGGAAACTTTTTCTTTAAATTACTCAGGAAAGGAATTCTTTTCCGTATATACAGTAGGTGAACACGTTGCATATGTGTCTGTGGTTGCCTCAAAAAAACCTTAAATTTCTGAATATCAATTGTCGGTCAATATACGGTAAAAGTTTATTACTTTTTGGACTTCTTATCTTCTTTTTAGCGTTTAAAAACTAAAATTAAGAAATGAAATGATAATATAAAAAGTGATAGCCTTCTAAAATTAATATTAGCTAAATATTTACCCCATACCACAGTACCATTTACGTTAAGATGACTTTAGACACTTGAATGTGGGGCCTTTTTCCCTCCTCATATATTCACATACAACGTGGGCAACTATATTCGATGAAAAATTTTGAAAAGCAGCTAAATGTAAATTCTCTTGCTTTTCTAACAATTTAAATTTGTTTAATAATAGTTTCTGTTTTTTTATTGCTGCTTATTGCTTATTTAAACATTTCAACATTTCAAAATTTTGCATAAGTTTTTGAGATTTAGGAGGACTTACCTAACGATACGCGATCGGCAGTCGCTTCCCGATTTAACCAGAATGACACCCAAGACAGGACTACGAGTAGAACACACGGGCCATATACTTGGATGAGGAAGTTCCCCATATGTCTTTGTAAATGAAAGCTGACCAGTAACATTGAGTATTCTGCTAGAATTGTAACCCCTGTTAATTACGTCTCAATGGTAAATATTTGTATGGTTTACGGTACTACGCCAAAAGTAACTATTATATGTTAGCTAGAATTAGATAAAGCTGCAATTTACATTAATAAATAAGTAAATTTTACAAATAATCAAAGTAAAGGCAGATTTATCTTATACATTACGTTTTAAGAGCTCCTGGGAATATCTCAAATTAGTATTATTGCTGCCAATGAAAAATTCTATAAATCATTACGTAAAGTAGTATTTTTTCGAAATTGAATAGAATAGAACTAACAGAAGAACATTTTAAGTAGGTAAAAATTGAGTTTGAAAAATCCACAGTAAATCTTTTATTTGTTTTAAAGAATAGGATAACACTATTGATAATATTTTGATAAAAATGATGACATCCAAGGAGTATGTTTAAGTAACATCAACTTTCTTATTTTAAATAGAACACCCTGTATATTTTTACGCTTTTGGAAATGTGATCGAAAGGCGAATCCAACGATATCGCATATGTTGTACTTTAACTTAAGGGATATGACGATATGCAGTAATAAAGGTTTTGGTAATCTGTTGTTGCGCAAAGTTGGATAGGAAAGAGCCCTGAATTGTTTCTTGTGACGCCAGGCCGATCTAAAGAGCTCGTTGCTAAGCAAACTAACCATAACAATTGCCAAACCGTTAAATCTCAATTACAAAAGTGTGTTACCTCGTTTTTGTGCTCGTTATTATTTTCTCATTTTGTTGGATTCGTCTTCGACTATCTTTCATCTTTCGATTACGATTTAAAATAAGAAAGTTGATGTCACTTCCGGTGAGATGGAAATACAATTGAACTGTCGATAATGGCAAAAGTTAGTTCACAAAAAATAGAAATCGATTTATTTTTTCTAAAAGCTGTATAAAACGGATAACACAAAACTATTCGGCTGTTATGCTATAAAACACATAATATTCATTTTAATGGGAATTCAGCTTAGATTAAAACCAATGTTTTCAGCGATTGTATAGGGTGGCACACGGGAGACGGACGTTTCTGAACTGCGCAGTACTGAGAGCGCGGTGGTGGGGGACGGTCGTATGACAAGCAGTTCTTCTCCACACAAAACGCCATTTTAGTAACAATGAAGCAGTGGGACTTGCAGCAGCGTTTGTTCGTCTATGACAGTTTCGTTAAAAGTGGTGAATCTGTGACAGCTACGCAGTGAATGTTTCGTTTACAATTCAATGTCGGCCGACACGGAGCTGTTCCGTGTTGTAACATAATACTTAGATAGGTCGAACACTTCAGATCAACTGGGAACATAATGAGTAAGAAACATACGTTTTGGCAATGTTCCTTGGCTTCCCAGATCCCCCGACTTACCAGTGTGTGTGTTTTTTTTTGTGGGGGTACCTCAAGTGCCGTCTCTATGTCCACAAACCGCGAAATTTGGACCAATTGAAGAATGCAATCATTGAAGAAATTGCTGCCATCCCCTCAGAGATGTTGAACTGTGTGATGCAGAATTTTGAGAAGAGAATTGAGACGTGCATTCGAAATGCACGACATTATTTTTCACACATAAGTCTGTCCTACATAAAAATGGCAACTAGTGAGCTTTAATTACATGCCAATAAATATACATTAATTTGTGAATTTTCTGAGTATTCGTTTATTAAAAAACGTTCTTTTCCCGTGTGTCACCTTGTATAACACTTTTTTTGGTGGATGCGCCAAGATATGAGTAAATTGTTTTTCTGTCGTTTAATAATACCATAATCGATTTTTTAATTAGTTGAATTTCAATATGTAGAAATTATATGGTTTATGAATTTTAACAATAACACAGTTTTTTGTACATACAGCAATTATAGAGGGACAAATATTTGATATGGAAGCAACATTGAGACAACGAGAACGAAGATTGAAAATATGAAAAACGCAGAATTTAATAACAGTAAATGATAAGAACAATTTTCACTTTTAAAATTGAGATTTGTCCAAATGGCAATTGTAGTAATTATAGTGCCCAGCAACGAGCTCTTTGCATGAATCTGGTGTCAAAGAGATAATTTGGCGTCTTTCCTAGTCAACGTGGCATAAAAATAAGAAGCGTTTATTGTTACGTATTGTGATAATGCTAGAGTTAAAGTGTAACACATCATTGGATTCATCTCTTCATTACCTTTCCAAGAGCGTAAAGATATACAGGATATTGCATTTAAGATAAGAAAGTTGGCATCACTTCCGGTGATATCGAAAATGCAAGTGAATTGTCGATAACACCAAAAACTAGTTTATAACAAAATAGAAACCGACCTGTTTTTTTCGGAAAAACCTGCCTTCCGTCGTTCAAAGGTTGATATAAACTATTCGGTTGTATCACACATACGTGATTTTGTTCAAAAAAATTCATTAAATGCTTCGGATTGTCCGATAAATTTGTAAAAATGTTGGATATCTAAGGAAATAGTTAGTAGAGATAGGAAATGTTTGAACTTTTATGCAAGCTTAAAATAAAAATATTGTTGAAAATTCTAACTTTGTAGTTTTTTTTTTCCTCAAAACAAAATCATTATTTCTCTCATAAACAGTGTGCAAAGCCGCAGTTAAATAAAAGTTGTGTAATAATATGTTTACCTTCAAGCAACTTCTTAACTTCATTAAAATTTAAAGCTATATCAGCTTTTCACCGCTTTTCCATCTACTGTATTAAAACCAAGTCAACGTTATAAGGATTGCCCAATGCGACTGATTTGTCTGTTCAACGTCAAGTAAATACTATTACGAACACCGTATTTGTACGTGGCGATTTTAACATAAATTTTCTAAAAGATAGAAACGGAACACAAGTTCTAAATTTGTTCTTACCATTTGGTTTTCATCCTCTAGTTCATGATGATACACGAGTCACAAGCACTACACACACTCTAATTGACAACATATTTGTAAACTCTAATCTTGAAATACATGCTAAAGTAGAGAATACTTATCTGCCTGATCACTAACGCTGGCCACGAGCGGTACCGCGCATCGGCGTAGAATCAGTTCGGACCGAGAGAAACGGTAGTATTACTTCGTCTGCGGAGCAGTACGGACATTTTCGCTGCCGGTCATTTACGCAATTACTTATCTGTCCTAGAAAAATTATGATTTCGTCAGCAAAACGGCCGCGGTCGGACAAACTTCGAAAATTTATTGTAGAAATTCCAGACTTAATATATGAAGGTGCTAAAATTAAATGTGTAATATGTAAAGTCCCGTTAATGTGTTGGTCTAAACAACATTGTCTACGACATGTAAATAGTGAAAAGCATGTCTCAAAAAGAAATTGCGCACGAGACAATTAAAAATTTATATTTAATTTATGCGTTACGTTTATTGCATGTAATATACCGTTTAATTTACTCGACAAGGAACCATTTATCTGCTTTTGGAATAACTATTCGGAGTGCAAATTACCAAGTCGAACATCGTTGCGAAGAATTGTGCCATCTGCGCGCGAACATATTGAACAAAAAATAAAATCGGAGTTGAAAGATCAAAAATTGTGGTTATGTGTCGACGTACCAACAGATCGGAAGAAACATTCTGTTCTTAATGTAATGGCACGCAAATTGGAACCTCATCAATCGGCACCTTCAATTCTATTAGTCTCCAAACGAATACAACAGTGTACTGCCGAAGTAATTTCAAAGTTAGTGTTAAATACATTGGACAAGTTTGAACTTTCAACAAACCAACTCTTGATGTTAGTGAGTGATGGTGCTGCAAACATGCTTTCTGTAGGCCGGTCTCTTAAAAAGCATTCTGCTAATTTGTTACACATTACGTGTAAAATTCATGCTCTCAATCTTGTGGCGGATAGTATCAGAAAATGTTATCCTGAGGTAGACGCTTTAATAGCGCATACCAAAGCAGTATTTGTCAAATCACCGAAACGTATTCGCGAATTTCACAGACTGTGCCCCTCTATACCAGAGCCACCAGGACCTATTCTAACTCGTTGGGGAACATGGTTACAGGCCGCGTTTTATTATCATAAATATTTTGACAATATTAAGAACGTGGTTTTACAATTCGATACAAAGGAAGCTGCCGCTATCCAGAAAAGCCAGTCGAAATTTCAAGATAGTCAGGTTAAAATGGATTTAAAAATCATTCACGACAATTACTTCGGGCTAGCAGATGCAATAGAAAAATTACAAAATCCCGCGGTGCCGTTAGAAGAATCTCTACAAATAGTGCAACATGTTCGCGCACAGCTATGCGCGATTGAAGACGCAAAAAATGTTTCTGTTCTATAAAAATTTGAAGGTGTTTTTGAGAAAAATTCTGATTTTGGCACATTAAGACACATTTGTGAAGGTGCGTCAACAGAATCGTTAAGTTATTTGAAAGATTATTTTACTTACGCAAATATTACGTCACTAGATGTAGAACGTTCGTTCTCTGCATATAAACGCATTTTTTCCTCATGCCGTACTAGTTTTGCCGAAACAACAGTTGAAACATATCTAATGTTGCTGATATTTAACAGACATTATTCACTTTGTGATTTCACGGAGGACTCTTAAAATGGTAAGTGTTTGAGCACGTGTTATTTAATTTTTATTTAAAAGATGAGCGAAATTATTTGCGGCAGCAAACATCTCTATTAGCAGAATAACTCTAGTGGAACGCGAGGCCTGGTCGACTCTACGCTACTGCGCGGTACCCCTCGTGGCCAGCTTTACTGATCACAGAAAGACCTAATTTGTACTTCAGCAAATCCCGAACGGATTGAAAAAAGGTCCTTTTCAGTTGCTAATAAAAACAAGTTTCAATATTATCTGGAACATGAAGTATGGTCTGAAACATAATGTTGGAAGCTTAGATGAAAAAGTTAACTATTTCTAAGCACATTTTCTTTCATTATAACATGGCATTTTCAATATCATCGCATATAGTTACTCCCATTGCAACTACAAAAGGATGGATTACAGATGAAACAAGAATTTCCAGTGACAGGATTAAGGATCTTTTTGTTCTACAAAAACAATACCCTGATTTACGGAATTTGTATAAAACTCAATCAAAGAAGCACCAAGTTCTTGTAAGATGCGCTAAGGTAGATTATAACCATCATCGCATTCAAATATCAACGAATAAAACCAGGGAAATGTGGCGTATTGTTCGAAACTTCAATCCTTCTAACGCTGATCACAAGAACATTACAACTGAGCAGGATGGAGCCATTGTAGATGATCTACGAATATTAGCGGATAAATTTAGTGCTTTCTTTCAACAAATTCCAGCACAAGTTTTACACAACTTGCGTAACATAAAAATTGATAGACAATACCGGAAAACGCGTACACCATATATTAATTTATTTAGTTAATTTATCTTTCATCTACGGTGTAAGAATAAGGAAATAAGACGAACAAACCATTTAGCACAAGACACTCGACGTAATGTGGAACGCAACTGACGTCACACTGTCACGCGACTCTATATTGCGAGATAGGAATTGAGCAATCCTTGTAACGTTTAAAACGTCTATGAAGTAATTGGTTAGATTTCCTACGCGACGTATATTCAGATACGAACGAACGGGTCGTATTTTAGGTCTGAATATCCAATTAAGAGCGGTCTAATTTTCTTACTGATAGTGATGGTAACACTTCGGACACCTGATTTTGAATCGCTGCTAATTACGGTGTCCGTGTGATTAGCTGCAGGGGTGGCGATTAAATCGAACTGAGATAGCTTCATATCTTCGGCGATGGCTACTTGACGGTGTCTGTTCCATCGATAAATAACATCTCGGGAAGTGTATCCGACTGTAAAAGAAGTGACGGGTGAAATAGTAGAATGGGATTAATTGCACAATATAAATTCTAAAAACATTAAAAGAACATTTTTTTAGAACGTTAAATGATTCTATTACCTCTGAAAAAGTTATCTAAATCAATTTAAGCTGTCAAACGAATGAAATGTGAAAAATTACTTTATTACATTATTTTATGTGTAACTGGAGTACTTACAAGAACCAAACTTTAGAGGGCATCGTTGTATGTCCATTGGGAAATCTTCCAAGTTCATAGGACAACCAGCTTTGATCGTCAATCTGTAATAAAAATCAGATTTTGGTAGTTCAGTGGTTCCTTCCGTTACTTAAATTCACCACATGAAGAATTTTAATAATCTACTAATTATTAAGTTGAGATTGCTGTTAGTAATTAACGAGGTGTCTGTGGAGTCTACTTAAATTTGAGAAGTTGTTCTTCAGTAGTCAAGCATTATCTGTAGCTGACAGTTTTCTTTTCTCATATCAATTAAAAGGAACGATCGAGAACTAATTTGCTCTGCGTCGTAAGTGGTTGCTTTTTTTCTTTTTGATAAATTGGCTATTCTTGAGTAAATCAACGTGGAATTTCACTAATTATGGTTCAATATGAATTAGAAAATTAGAAATTACTTTCTTAAATAGCTTAAAGGTCGTGATGTTTTTGATATGCTGAGGTTAATTTCCCAAAAAAATATGCGTTTATCTCAGACACACATTATACTCGATGAAGCCTTAACAATAGCTGAAGTCGGTGGTTTGTTGAAGTGAAAAATTAGAAATAAATTCTTTTATATTACTACATTTAATTTAGGATCTAATTATGATCTTCCACAATACAAAATCAGTTTCAGTGGCATTGTCTCAAAGCACTTAAAACTTTATGTACGAGATTAAAAGGTTTCTAAGAGCAATTGTCACAATCTGTTTTGTTGTGTTGGTACACTTATCCCTAACATTTGTTGATATAGGTAGCCATAGTGGATGGTTAGCCTATTGTTGGCCGTCGAAAAGGTTACACGTGTTTAGGTGCGCTCGGCGATTTTTTACTTGTGAAAAAAAACGGAACAAAGAATTTGTATCAAATTTTGCTTTAAGAATAGAATAGTGCAGCACCGCATTGCAGCGCCGCATTGGAAATGTTGAATGTTGCTTTCAGCGAATCTTCTATGAATAAGGTATAAACGCGTCCAAGAAAGCCGTGAGGACGTTGAAGATGACGAGTGTCTTGGACGTCCTAACATATTAACAACCTATGACAACCTTAAAAAACAATTTCTTCCGATATTTTGGGCAAGAAGCGTGTGGCAGCAAAATTTGCTCCAAAATTATTGAATTTCGACCAAAAGTGGCAAATGGCCTTTGTTTAGTAGTTGCTGAATGAAGTCAACAACGATCCAGAACTGCCTAAACGGATCACAACTGGTAATGAAGCATGAGTGTATGGGTATGAAATTGAAACTAAGGCCCGATCGTCCCAATAGAAGATTCCTGAAGAGCGAAGACAAGTTCGGTCGAATGTGAAGGTCCTGCTCACTTTGTTTTCGATTTCAACGGGGTAGTGTGCCACAAGTTTTTGCCACCAGGTCGTACGGTCAATAAGGGATATTACCTGGAAACCACTTCATGGCAATTCCACCACGACAATGTACCTGCTCACACTTCACTGCTTGTTCGTGAATTTTTGCCCAAAACTAATACCGTTATAATGCCTCAGCTGCTGTATTCACCAGACATGATCCCCTGTGGTTTCTTCTTATTTGCCAACATTGTAGAGATAAAGACAGAATCGCTGAAGAAGCTATACACCATGCAAAAAATTGCGTTCGAGAAGTGCTTCGACGATTGGAAAAAGTGCTGGTCCAAGTGTCTGAGGAGGGACAACATTAATATCGATGAATAAATAAAGATTTTTGAGAAAAACTAAAATTTCGCGTTTTTTGATCAAAAATACTAGTTAGTAAAACAGTTTTACCTCAAAAATCCTTTAAAAGATTTGTGATTTTATCTAATTAATTTATTGAAAACATCAGTTAAGTTAAGTTTATTTCTTTATGTAAACTACAATAAATTTTAATTATTGTACTGGGATTACCAGGATTTGTACAGGTTATTGTTTGATTCTCTAAAAACTGTGTTTATATTCATATTACAAGGCAAGACATTGGCAGTTATTAAAAGAGACGCATTATCCATATAGTTAACAAGACGCTGGCCTATCGGACGTATTTCTGAAACAAATTAAAATATCTTTTGGAAATTTTGGTAGACGATATTACGGATAAAGATCCATTCTTTAAAAAATAATAAAACAACCTGTATATTATGGATTCTTTGCACAATTCTCCTAAATTCAAGTTAAATGATGTAGCATATTATTCTAGGATGTACCAACTTTGTGGAACTTCATTTTAAGCACCAATACGATGGTCAAGCTGATATTATTGAGAATAAAAAAAATGGTTAATTTATTTTAGAATGTTATTTTAAATATGATCAAAATAATTCCCTTTAGCAATAATGTATTTGATTATTCTCTTTTTCCATTTCTTAAAGGTCGCCAATCAATCTTTTTTTGGAATACTTGCAAATACTGATGAATGGCTGTATCAATTTCTTCCTCAGATAAAAATTTCGTACTTCGCAAATCATTGTTCAAGCCCATAAAACATCCAAAAATTATATATTGTCGAATCAGATGAGTAGGGTGGATGTTCTATTACTTCTAAATATTGAATCATGAGAGCTGCTATGGGGAACTCTACTGAACACCTTAGGCAAACATTTTCCTGCGTTCCATTTAGCTATAGCTGTTTTTTTGTTCATCTATTTTAACTTTTTATATCAGGCCCGTACTTCCTGAACATCGCATATATAATTTATTTCATAACTGGCTGCTTCTTCGTTATTGCTGGTGTTTCTTCGTTTTTTTTTTCTCTTGACAGGTAGGTACGTTGAAAACGAAATATACGTTTATATACGTTTCGTCACCTATCGCAATTTTAGAAAAAGTTTGGTGTGCGGCATTCTTCAAAAAAGCTAAAGTTTCATGGTAAATTCTCACACGCTCTGCTTTTTAAAAGTCACAAAGCTGATGCGGCACAAAACGACTAACGTCTTTTTTTAGATGTAGGTGATCGTGTATAATCCAATCTTGAGTTGATGCCTTATTACAGCATACCTGACTCTGTTATCCTCTTCAATTGTTTTCGTAATTTCTTAAATATCTTTTTCAGAGATGACCGAGGACGTCCTGTGTACAGAATTTCTTTCACGTTCAAAGTCTTTATACCATCGGTAAATTGTTGCCAAAGAAGATACCAATATTGTCTGGGTCTAGTCCTAAGGCAGGAAAAAGTTAGTTCATGCATTTAGGTGAAGTTCGATAATTAAATCGTCTGTACAAATAAATGATAATTCACTTATAAACTTACACATTTTCTACTAGTTACAAGATATTAGGAAAATAAATTTGCGATGCTTCTTTCTCCACAATAAGGCGTAATGTGATGCAATGCTATAACAGCCTTAAGCTTTGAAGGAAATGATTTACCTAATAAATATGCCATCGTATACGCACATGATATAATGACGCCATTCTATTCCCGAGTTTTTCTTTCTATTTCCCACATTTTTATAAAATGTATTGCAGAAATACAGAGAAGATATAATAATCCAGTTAAATTGTATAGCTTTTCTACAATTGTTTGAATCGGTGTAATACAGAATAGCAAAACTTTTTATTTTGACGAGATAAATTTGTTTAATTTATATTGAATATTAAAACAGTACATTCAAGCATATTCTTTTAACCAAGTATTAGAAATTAGACTGCGTTTTGTGAAGTTTCGTTATTTGTGTACCACATTTTATTACAATAAAATTACTACGATACTTTAATGAAAATTTTCTTAATAATTCTTGACGACTGCACAGCTCTCTCCAATTACGTGAATTTATAATACAAAATCATTCCTACAATGTTGTTGCAATTATCTTTAAAGTATAATTTTTGTGCAGGTAGCATTACCTATTCGGTAGTACAATTGCGCAATATGCGACTTAAAAAAGTTTTGATGATTCCAGTAATGTATTTCTTTTTAATACATTGGTTAAGAGATTTCGATAGGATTTTTGCAAAAACCGGTACGATTATCCAACTTTTGCTATACATAAGAAGGGTTGACAATGCTTCCCCCCAATGAGAAAAGATGATTTGTCACGTATAAATATGGCACTATCTATTTTAGAGCAGCAGCACTTCATCACAGATGTGTCTTCGTTCTACTAGCTTTCCAGATATTCATCCTCAATTAAATACGGTTCTTGAACATCTTTTTTGCGATAACAACTGAATCCGCTTCATATATTTCTGCTAAACTCAATAAGTTACGCGTGAAAGTCACTGCGTGTTTTCAATAAAAAGTTATGTCTTGTAAAACTTTGTCAATAATCAATATACGCGGGACTTCAATTGTCGCATAATCAAATTCTGCAAGATTTAAATTTGTTTCCGAACGCTATTTAACCGAATTTATCGATGGTCTCTATTCCGTTTTCGCTCCGCTAGAGAGGTTGATGAAAAAGAATTTCAATAGAATCTGGCAAATATGCGGATACGTTTTGCGGTAGACCGAGACGAAATTACCACAGGAAATAGTTTATGGATTTATCGGGATTAGATTTTCGATTCAAAGCGCGTATCGCTTATTTATTGATAGCTGCAGAGAGGAATTGGCAAACTGCGCGCCGAAGTCGTGCAGGAAGTAATCGGCTGCATTCTCAAACAAACTTTAATTAAGCCTTATCTCTTTGCGTGCAAAGGCGACATTTAAATTCGCTGTGATTTGCATAGCACCTCTGGTAAACAGATCACAATTATGTTCCCTGCTGATTTAATCTCGCTTGTAACTAACAACTAAAAAACAATTCGGAAAGCTATTGAGTAGCATTTAGTGTTTATTTTGAATGTTTAACAAACTACCAGCATACTTTAGCCAACTGTGCACTCAGTTTCGTATTTTATTAATAAAACTGTAATAAGGAAGATAGTCTTCAACTTGATGCTTAAGTAACTGCGATAAGTGTAGTACAATTTGGAGAATTTGTAACACAATTTGGCGGAGGAGCCTGTAGCACAATAGTGAATACTCTACTTCATTGCGGTTAAATACGATAAATCAACTTTCTCTGTCAAATTTAGATTATTATGGTTACTGCGTGTTGGTTACAATGATACTCACAAGAATGGACTAAGCAGTTCATAGAACTATTTCATTGGCGCGCTGGTAAACGGTTGGTAAGTTCTTTTCCAATAACGATAATTACCAAATTTCAAATAGCTATGCTCATTATTCACATTACGTTTTGGCGATTATTTGACTGAAAGCGCACTTAGTTCAGTTAAGTTCTTTATTCGCTTCTATGGTAAGTACCTACTAGTATAGAATACCTCAATAAATACGAAAAGACAATCCATATACACCACAACACAAAAAATAAAAATATGTTAAAACAATGGAGAGCTATTCCAGTAATATCTTACAATTCCAAAAGACTTTTAAACTATAAAAAGAATGTGTATACATAATTGATTCTAATTTGTACTTAAATTGTCGATCATTCAAAAGGCGTAAAGTTACATTCACAACCTCTTATACTTGCAATTAAGCAAGCTAATTAAGGCAATGATTTACGATTTTTGATCATTCATAATGCAGCACGCACTAATTTCAATTAATCTGTATTTTTCGTGGCGTCCTCTATTATTTACATTGATCATTATAATTGATTCAATAATGTAGAGTTGCGATATTATCGACCGAGATAGGAGGCAGAGGAAAACGATTGACATAATCAAACTGTTCAAATACAAACCTAACCTAATCCACATAATCTGAATCATTATCATTACGTAGTACTATCGCTTTTATAAAAATCTGGGACAATTCCTATGAGCTCATTTTGGCGTTTTTTGAGTGTTGCGATAATGACTTTAAAAATGACAATATTTTGTATTTAACCTAAAAGTTATACATTATATTTGTTTATTTTGAAAGCTGTTTACTTTTAGCAAAAAAATTTATCAAAGATTATTTCTAAATATAAACATTTTTATTGAAAACCATATTACGTTGATGGGGTATTATTATTATACTTCAATAATACTATTGCACAACATTTTTCGATTTACGATTGATGCTGACAAACAATTTTCCATTAAATTATTTAATTGTTATATTTTACAAAACATGATTAAAATGGATAATGTCGTAATAGTATCGCTTGTCCCAGATTTTTATGAAAGCGATAGTACGTTTCAACATGGTTTTAACATTACTCAAAGATCATATTACCAAACATAACATTGTTGCTGAACCACCATCGTGCTATTCCAAAACAACGCACGCGTCAACTTTACGTGTATACCGTAAGAGCGAGCCTACTATGACCACCCGATTTTGCACGAACTCAGCGCATCTAAATGTGTGCTGTGTTGAATGTCACTGTGGAATGTCACTTGCTTGTCAAAATTGCGTAAACGCAAATTCATTTGTGCACTTTGCTCACGTTATAAACGGCGTATTCGTTCACGTACACGTGTAAGCCACGACTTCGCTCTCGCATTTCCGAAAACACCTTGCTCACGTTCTAAACGGCGCATTCGTTCACGTACACTTGTAAGACTTTGCTCTCGCATTTCGGAAAAATGCCGATTATGCTGACTGATCATATTATGCTTGCTTTTACGGTATATGTACGAGGTACCATCGCTTTCATAAAAATCTGGGATAAGGGATACTATTATGACATTACCCATTTTAAACATGTCTTTTGTAAACTATGAAAAGATATGTCAAATTGTCTGTCAGTGTCAATCGTAAATGGACAAGTCATTGTCACAAAATTGAAAAAAAACGTTAAAATAAGCTTATAAGAGTTGTCTCAGATTTTTATGAAAGTAATGGTATCTTACGCGCTCAGTTTGGCGTCAGTCAATTCCATGATTGTTGTCAGAATGACGCCAAACTGATCGTGTAACACAATGACTGATGGACTGATGAACCAGACTGACAAATATTTAAATTTTTTAATAATTTCTATCAGTCTAATCAGATGGATGGCAGACTGACGGTGTAGCACTGATTTGTTATTCTATAATCAGTCACCGCCTGACCTGCGATGGAGACGGTCGAGAATACTGCGCAGCCTTTGGCTCATGAAAAAGAATTTATTCTCACGTTAGAAACACTTCCCCTCTTATGGGACAATAGAAATAAAGATTACGTAAATAAATGCAAAGTTAAGAGTAGGTATTAATTTCAAACACTGTGAACGGACGCATTTAAACACCTTTGTTATACTTTAAACACTAAGTGTAACTCTAATGATGATCTAATTCTCACAATAGCACAATAAACCATCATTACATCTTTTCCTAGCTATGAGTATGAGACCTTGATACCTTGGATCGTCTTAATTAATTGTAAAACAACATTTTTCTGAGTTATTGTTAAATTAGGTCTTGGTCCCCATATATAAGTACTTATAGTTGTCGCTTTAGTAGAGTATATATCGGTAATTTCAAATTGTTTAAAAAAGGTGTTGTAATTTTTGGGAACAAACATTCTTCATGCAACTTTCTAAACTGAATATGCTTCGGATACAACGTTTTTGGATAACAAATAATCGGTCAGCATCGCTACTATTACCCCAAAACACTAGCCCATACCGGAGGTGGGCCCCCACATATGCCCGACACACGCATAAACTCGCGGATATGCTCAGCGAGGAGGCGATCACTCACAGAGCGTAGCTGAATGGAGCGATCCTGGTAGCGATGTAATCCATGTGTGTCGTCCGATTTAGATGGTTGTCAATTTTTAACCCAAACTGCGTAGTACTGGCACTTGAAGTGAGTTCTTCGTCTTTGTATTCAATGGCAAGTATATGTGTATGTGTTGTTGCGAATTTAATTAAGTTAGTCCTTTATGCTTAATTTTAGGTTATAATTTTCAAACCAGCTTTCATTTATATCTAGTGTTTGTATAATTTTATTGTTTAGGGTGTCCAGATCTGCGGCTCTCAAAACAACACACATTGTCCATGAAAAGTGCCACAAAGTCTTGTTGTACGTAGTAGGCGCCATAAATTGTTGGGTTGATATAGAAAAAAAACTTGGTATGATATAACAGTTTTGAATTTTCAATATAATCTCTTCTGCAACACATTTATTATAGCGATCAATTAATAATTCTATACCCTTGTAACAATAATCTAAAGTTTTTCCCTCAAAACGTTTTATTGCAGTTTTCTGGGGCCAAGTTCATCGGGTCGCCGCCACCTCCTGTGACAATGGACTAAAAAATCGGTTTCGAGTCGTTTCCATTCCACACACTTGACCCGTTGGAAAGCACGGCGAATACTTGTTTCAGGAATGTTAGACATCACTGCTAATTTCTTCAAATAATTGAAACATTTGGAGGGGTTATCAGTTCAATTGGCCGACGGGGGGGCTTATTATCTTTAAGAGATTGTTGCTCCAAACGGAAACATTTTTTTCACTTTTTTACAGTGGAATATGAAGGAAATAAATCACCGTAAAGGCCGTATAAACGTTGTTTACTGTGATTAGGAGTATGCCCTTCTTTTGTTAAACATTTAATGATCGCGCGGTATGCGGTACCGTTACCTGATATTTTTATGCACTAGTCACGTTGTCTGGCTGGATACTAAAAACTACTACTCTTCAAGCCGTAATATATATAGTGTATGCCTCGCACATGCGCAACTATGACGCAACGGAGTTTGAACAAGCTCGAATCTGTGTAAGCCTGTCAGGCCGAGAATTTATGGCGCCTACCTCGTATATTAGTTTGAGAGCCAGCGACCGCCAAATTTAAGTCATGTTAGCAAGTGTCATAATAGGACCTGCTGCTGTTGTTTATATTGGCACTGTTATCGTATAGGAGGTGCATTCGCCAGCTCTTTTGGAATTGAAATCCATGTTGCCAATGTAGAAGGGAAACGAAAAATGTACAGTATAACTAACAATTGTAGAAGTACATACATGAAACTGAAATACTTTACTATTACATTTGGCATAACACTCCACTAATACTGCGCACGATTCGATAGCTAAGTTATCATCTTCATTAGTAAAACTGATTAAATATTACTGCCGAAGATGATAGCTTACCTGTCGAAACGTGCGTTTAGTGTTAGCGAAGTATTGTAATAATGAAGTGATTTAGTGTTCGAGTGCCGCAGTGTTGGAATATATGATGTACATACGATGGTACTCTGCTTAACACAGAAACAAGTTTTTTTGTCAAATTCAGTTTTATTTCTCAACCTAGTCTTCTTGTAAGTCTATATACTTTTTAATCCGTTCAAATAGTAGTTGGTATCTTGTTCCGCAAAATAGGCGTTTATGAATGTGATGGCGTTCTCATTCAATGAAAATTTCTATCCTCCGAGCGAAACTTTGAGCCTACGAAACAGAAAAAGTCGCTGAGGCCCAGGTCTGGTGAATAGGGTGGATGGTCTATCAATTTGAGCGACCATTGAAGCGTAAGACTGTGAATTGTCTTGATGGAACTTTTTCGTCAAACGCGGCCATTTTTCCCTCAATTTCTAGATTCAACTTGTTAAGTAATGATGCGTAGTATGCCTCCGTTATTGTTTCTCCATTTTCAAGATAATCTATTAACACAATTCCATGACTATCCCAGAAAGCAGTCGCCATCACTTTCCCGGCCGATGGAACAGTGTTCGTCTTTTTCGGAGCCGATTCACCGCTCGCAGTCCACCGTTTCGACTGTACCTTGGCTTCAGTAATATACTGGTGTATCCAAGCTTCATCTACAGTTATTAATCGACGCCAAAACTCCGACTTATTTCGCTTGAATTAACCGCTTCATCAGGGCTTTGCGAATGTTCATTCGAATGCGTTTTTGGTCCTGAGTGAGCATACGCGGCACCTAACGCGCGGTTAGCTTGTTCAAGCCGATATCTTCGGTCAATATATGACAATCTCGTCCTTTCGAGATGCCCACAACTTAACATCGACTGACACAAATGACTGTTGAACGTCCAACATAGCCGAAATTTCCAAAAGTGTCTTTCAACGCAAGCGCAATTATATGTATTACTAGAATATTTTTGACGCGTAACGCTATCTTCATGTTGCGGCTCGAAACTTTTCAGACTATCCTCGTATAGTAAACTTATTTCACTCCAGAACCATCAAGTTAGAAACTAAATTGATACGCCTCAATGAATAGACTACTTAAGTCGTGACGTAAGAAGGAGGCAGAGCCAAACAAATGTCAATGCAATATTAACATTTTATGAAAATCTTTCCTTTTGTACTGTGTGAAGTAAAACAACGAGAATAAGTAAAATTGTTTATTGCTCCCAGTTGGTATATTTGTTTTTCGTTTATCACATTTCATAAGAATTAATATCCAATTAGAAAAATATTATAATCAATCCATTAAGATGTGTTTTGAAGATTTGTTTTAAACGTGAGACATCTTCCTAACATAAATGATTATTTATAAAATAACGTGTTCTTTTACCAGCTGTATCATTTTCTAAATAATCAGGATTCCTACTCCAACATATACGTTATTTGTACAATATTACCGATCCGCAAGAAGTTTAGCTAAACTATTTACGAAGCATCGAGAGTATTTTTGTAAACGATACGAAGACATTCGATACGCTTCCGTAAGAATAAGACGAGAAAAGCGAAGACAATTAGCAAAAGAATTTATTCCTTCTTGAAGAAAGAGCTAAGTTTTTACTGTCGACGCATTTAAATCATTGAGAATGGATATCGTGTTACGCTGGACAATGATGAATCCTGAAAACGAACGGCGAGACACAACAAATATTTAAATTGATAAGAGCTTTTACCCGCCATGGGAAGATGTACCGGTTCGCTAAAAGGAATCGAACGCTTTCGTCTTGGCTTCCATTGGTTGTTCGATGACGAACGTGATTTGAATCAGATAAGGAGATTTTTGCAGCACCTATATAGATAAAGGTTGAGTGTTTGTTAAAGACTACTGTTACGTTTCGGCCGTGATAGCGAGGAATTTCACGAAATTCTGGAAGGCATAATGTTTTTATTGCGTAGAGATCGTAGTTGGCAACATTGATGGCGTTATTCCATGAGCTCCATTTATTATAATACTGCCTAAATCAGAGCAAGTAACGTTAGAAGGTACCAGTGGCGTAACTACCAAATTTGGGCCCCCACGCAAGATCTTTCAAAGATTTATTTATCATAACAGGAGTAAAAACATAGAAGATCGGAAGGCCCTTTGGACCCCCCCCCCCCATACTACCCAATGTCCTCACCATAATCTTCTTAAGTAAATGATAATAATGACCTAAACGAAGAGGAGTTGAGAACGAGGAAACAATTTTGCAACATTGTCTGCAAAGTGTAAAAGTTCAAAGCAATTTACGCGATTTTAATTGACGAAAATGGTCAATCTAGAAATCATCAAAGAAATTTGTGCGCATTTAATTCACAAAGATAAACAAAATGTAATTCTTCGAGGTTTTCAAAATAATTGGGATCCATTGTGTGCTGTTCTGTTCAACCTGGTTTTAAAAAATATATTCAGAGAGAGTGGGATAAAGCAACAGGCTTAATCTGTCACTCTCAGAGTAAGGTTTTGAGAAATTTAGTTTAAGTTAGAAAATTTAGCAAAAATATTCCAAATTTGGCCCCGCATTGGGCGCCAAATTTGAAATATTTTTGTCTCAGGGGATTTTGGGAAAATTGTTAAATTTTTTAACTTAAACTAAATTTCTCAATTCTTAGTGGGTTCGGGAGTATCCCTGGATAACCTTTTGGCAATTTCCTAACGAATTTCCAAATTAATAAAAGGAAATTAATGAATTTTAAAATTATAAATGTAACTAACCTTGAAATTTGAACGAAGCCAATGTTATATAAACTCTCTGTTTATAATAACCTCTACAGGAAACTGCCTGTTTTGGAATTTAATCCTTTTTCTCTTCGAATAAATACTTTGATTTCACAATTGAACACTTTAATTTAACGAAGGCTGAATAATGGTTGATGAAATTAATGGCGTCGCTCATCTTTCTTTTATTTTTAAATCGCGAAAGACCGGCGATTGTTTTATTCCACCGCAAATTTTGATAAAGTAACCCAAGTAGAAACTTTTATAACATCATTTCGATGATATGATATTATTCCGGCAAATAGCATACGAGAATGAATGCAGTGACGCAACGTGGTGGTTGTATTTCGGGGATTCTATGATATAAAATTTTACTGACAAGCTTTAAACGTGAATTCTTCAACGATTTATTTAAACCTTTCAGATAAAGATTTAATTGATGAAATAATGTTTAAAATATCTTTTAATTTACGCTGTTGTTTGTTTTAGACGATTTCTACATGAATTTGGACGAATTATGTGAATAAGAAAATTAACTGAAGAGTAGATTTGTCCATGTTACCCTACGATCGTCGCTATCTGGACTTATATTTCTAATATAATGTCCTTGCTCCACAGCCAGTTTGCTGGAGGGGAGATGGTGACTGGGAAATTTTCATTTCTTACAGTAAGGGGGATATTTAATTACCAACGTGTGGGTAACTTGAACCTTAGTGGTTCAGAGGCTGACAGTGGATGCTGTAATTGTCGTAAATATTGAACATTACAATTTTGTACTATCAACCAATTAGAATAACATATTCTATCCGATTAGAAAAAAGGTTGTGGATACATTTATGAATAACTGCAGCATCGCTATAAAGTCACTACGCTTCAATAAGCTTTTGACTAGGCAATCAATACTGGGAAATATATAAGTATTCCATCTGAAAGATTTTAATTTTCTTTGTTTTCAACCTGTCGATATTCCTTTAATCAAAAGGGGAAACTTCGAAGTTTCAAAAAAAGAGAAAAACACTAGAGCCAGCACTATTTCATATCTTCATTCGAGCAAGAAATCCTAGGAATCTAATACGATTTGTAATAAAGACTAGGCAAGCAATCCCTTGACATTATAAATAGAGAAACTTTTATAGATGTGATTTTCGTTGGAAGTCGATTTTCCGATATCCTTTGTGGGTTGATTACTTAGATCTATTAATAACTGTATAAATAACTGAAATATATCTGTATTTAGGTATATTTTCTGTTTCACTTTACTTCCAACTTACATCTATTTTTTATATTCATAGATATCCATTGAAATATCTAATACACATTAGTCATCTCTGAATGTAATTTCTCTGCTTTTCTGTCGTAAAAAATGGAAGGTTAACACGTTCCACTCATTCTTCGTGTGTGTGGGGTATTATTCAAAGTTATGTGTATCAATTTATTCTTGTATCCCGTATCTAAATTTTCCAAACATATATCTAATGCTGTACACTTTATCACAGAGAGGAACATGCTTCAGTGAATTAATTTCATTTCTTATTAATGAGTGGGAGTTAGGTGAAATATTTGAATTTTTATTAATTCTCAATGAATGATCAAATGCTGCTGATTTTCTGCTCGGCAAATATCAGAAAATTTTCTGACATTTGACCATTGGTATGGTAAGAAAAGGTGAATATTTAATTACAAACTCGCGAACAAAGTACTATTAACATAAAAAAGCATCTACAATAAATTTTATGCTAATGTACACATTGTGAGACAATAAACAAAATTTCGACATACAAATTCTTCAATATTTTTATTAAAAAACTTGAATAAACATGAAACTTTTCTAAAATAAAACTGCAGAACATTTTATAAGCCCTTTCGACATTGTAATTTGAAAATATCAACCCACGGAGCAAGGCCCGAGGACCAAGCTACCTGGCTTCCAACGAAGCCTGGTTACGATTTGAAGAAGAGAACACCGAAGAGCTGCTACAGTGTGCAAGTACCGAAAATTAAAATATTTGGCCAAATAAATAAAAATTCAAAAGAAAAATCCAATCATTTAATTTAAAAATTCAAATTTCAAAATTTAACTTCAATTTAATAATTTAAAAATTAAACTAGCTATCGGTTAGAGATTGATTTAGGTTTTTGTACATTTATTGTTCGAAAGAAATATAATCTATCAAAATTTATTCATTTAATAATTCCAAATAAACCCACTGTCTCTTTTCAAAAAATAAAAAAGTCGTTTCATTTCTGTAACATTGGTTAATTCGCAAAAATGTCATTAAGTGAGATTCTCCACGATTAATAAAAAAAGTTAGCCCTGAAATTAATTAGATTAATTTGATTCATTTAATTCATATTTAACTTTATTTACATACAAATATCACTACAGTATTTGACGCCCAACGTGGGGCATTTAATTTTTGCAATTTAATTTTGAAAACGTTTTAAACATTAAACATGGTTAAGACGAGAAGAGGTTCTCGTACTCGTAGGTAGGTGGTTGATGAGCGGGAGGTCACGATATATAGGGTGTTATATATGTTGTGCAACATTTATCGAAATTCAAACGCTTTTTTTCGATTTTTTAAAACAGAACCTATTTTCCTCATATTGGTAACAATTTTCTTGTAAAATGGTAACAATAACGTAATACATATTTCTAGTATTTTCGAAGATTATGGGAAATAAGTTTGTAGTATTCCATATGCGGCATATCTAATAGGTAGATGGACATGATTTCCAAACAAAAATCAAATATCAAATAGTGACTATTGATATATTGATAAGTAAAGAAGATTTTGATCAAACGAGTGGGTTATTCAGTAGACGAATTTCTATCAAGTAATGAACTGTGATTCTATGGTACTGTTTATATTCAAATGTCTGTTTTTGTCTCATTGTTAGTTGTTGTATTAAATGTCGGGCATATTGATATTACAAATGTATTTCCCATAAAAGTGTAATAGCTTCGAAAATACGGGAAATAAGTATTACGTTATTAGCACCACTTTTAGCATAATTTTACAATGGAATTCTCGGCAATATCCAAAAATATATGTAGGTTTTAAAGAAAGCGTTTGAATTTCTATAAATGTTGCACGATATATTTAACACTCTGTATATATTTTTACATTATACCACTTTGAAATATATGAAGCGACACTACATTGAGAGTCAGAGTCTGGAACTGTCAAAATTTGCAATATAGCCAAAAGTTATTATACAGCGTGTCCCCGGTTTAACGCATGGATAGGTAAGGCAAACAGAAAATTGATGAGTTGAAATTTCATCTTTTGGTGTTCAGCCATGCTTGAATAGTAAGTAATTTATGCCATAATTTTATTGCCGAAAAGTCAAGTATATCATGGAAATTTACAAAAAAAGGAATTTTTTCAATTAGTAAAATGTATTTTCTGTAGGAGATACGATAATAGGGTTATTAGAAAACAATGTTCAGAGTAATAAATTATGCTAGTACTTAGTGTGTAGGCACGGCTGAACCCCAAAAAGATGAAAATTCAACTCAATAATTTCCTGTCTGCCTTACCTATCCATGCGTTAATCCAGGGACACACTGTATATATCGGTATTGCACATAACCATATATAATTGCAAAGGTGATTTAAGTGGCTATCAAAATGATTAATAAAAACATCGAAGGCGGTTACGAAAATTTGGAACACTCTGTATATTTGTAAATAATTTTACAAAATTCGCTGTGATGTACTATATACCTGCAGAAAATTTAATTTTTCTACAACTTATAAACGACAAAGGCAATAGGCACTAGATTGTAGGACGCAATGAATCCTCAAGTATAGTACAACATATAGACGAAACCGAGCACATTATTAAATTGGAAAAGCTCAAGTTAATTAAGAACTTTGCAGCGAGAATTAGACGCTTATGAAATCATATATATGAAAAAGAATAAAAAACTGTTATACCTAAAAGGGGACCAACTCAGCCACTCTGTATTGATGGATTTATTACTGTAAACCGTACAGGTGGTTTATGTTTTGTGATAGGCATCAATTCGAAGATTTTTAGTTCCTATAGTATTTCGGATGTTATAGTTTAAGGTAAGCGTTAAAGTTAGGTACTTGTAAATATTTTTTAGAGTAGCGATAGAACGAGGAATCTTAGAATAAACATCTTTCGCTCGCATCATTTGGTTGTTCGGTTGACAATAGAATTTCCAAAACATATGTTCGGAATTTATTAAATATTTTGCGTAGTGTGCCGACTATTATAGGCATCAATATGTTTGCTTAAGATCTACACACGTTCAGTGACTGTTAATTTTTTTGAAGTTCTTCAAGGGAACATGTTTGGGCCTTTTATATTTAACATTTGCATAACTGCCGTCAATAAAAAATAAGTTTAAGATATTAGAATATACGGATAAGATTGTGGTGTAGCATTTTACTAAAGTAAAGAAGATTAGTGGATATAAAAGCATGTTATTAGTTGAAGGTGAGAAAAAGAGAGCAAGGTTGTTAGATCTAGTAGAAAATAGAAAGCTTGGGGACAGGAAAGGTGTTAAATTTGGTTTTTGAAAGAGGCTCACTTGATAGAAAGAGGCACGCAGGGGAATGTTAAAGGTATAAACACCAAGGACTGGAAGAGAAAGTAATGAATGGAGTCAGCGGCTTTTACATTAAGTATTTACACGCATCTTATGAATCATTGATAAGAAATATATACTTGTTTCGCATAAGTTTTTAACAGTTATATTTTTATGAAGCAGTTCTTTAAGACGATTGGCTACAAGTCACTGTGATACAAATAAGTCAAAATTAAAACAAAATACATTTGCAGGCATCGGACATCTACATAATTAAGGATTCGATTCTACAAGAGACTCTGTGGTGTAGTGGTAGCGCGCCTGTCTGGCAAACTGGAGTCGTGGGTGCGAATCCTATCGGCGTCTAATGAGATTTTATTTCATTGATTAAATTTAATTACATCGGTAAAATCAAGGAAATATCGATTTTTGTGTCCCAGAATTGGTGTTACAAGAGGTGTGCGGAACTAAAAATCTTCAAACATTAATTTAGCTTTTTGGAACTAAGTCCTGCTTGCGTTGAAACTTATTTTCAGTTTACTTTCGATTTTTTTAAATCAAGAAGGCGTTGACAGTTGAGCAAAAACCATTTTCGTTTCAGGTAAAGTGCCTTTTTCATTCACAATATGCTAAAATGTTACTAAGAAAAGTTGTTCAGAATGGAAAGCTATGGCATTGTTTTCTGAAAGATCGGCTTACTTTGATAAAATTTATTATTTGAAAATTTCGTATCTGCTAAAGTGTCTATTTGGTAAACAACGTAAATTCTTTGCAGTAACGTTAATACAATTTAGCAGAAATTAAAATTTGAACTAAAGGAGTCAACGAACCAAGCAGGGCTTAGCTCCAAAAGGTCAAACTAAGATATAAAGATTTTTAGTTCCGCCCCCCTCTTGTAATACCAATCCTCGGATATCCTGTATATTAAGATAAAATTCAATTTGGTAGAAATACAAGCTGCAGTATTTTATATACTCAATACATTGTGTAGTATAGCTCCAACAATAAAACATAAGCAACATGAATTTTTAGTAAATAACATCAATGTTAGGCACTGATTTGAAACAATAGGCATTTTAATGGCGTTTGGCAACTTCGCAACAAAAGAGGCAGCTTTAATGAATAGGTATTTTTGTAAAATCTGATATCAGATCTTGCGCCAGCATTACATATGTATGTAAATCTTCTAATTATATGGTAGCAACAGTAGTTTTCTTTAATTGCTATTGTTTTCCATTAATACTAAAAACACACCGTTTAAGTATGATCCTGAACATACATCCTTTAAGACAGAAACCATTCAATAATCACGTTCGCTAAATTTTATTGTGAAATAATACGTATTTTACGTTATTTAGTCATGGTTCACTCACCTCGACGAATATAAGACACGGCCATCTTGATAAAGTCGTACGAATTTATTCGGTGTCGTAATTGTATGCAGATACGATTGTTTACCGTTGTAAAAGTAGGTATCTGGTTTCCAGATCCTAGCGAGCATCGATATACTTAGGGCGAGAGTGTCCTTGTCATCTCCAGGGAAGGCGAGACGCCTATCAACCCATGACTGGCGGAAGTAACAATCCATGGAGTACGTCTGGGGAATAGACAAGAAAAAAGATAAATATGTTCACCTGGTAATTGTATCAAATATTGACTTATTTTCGTTCGTTTCGATGTTATGGGTGACAACAAAGAAAGGTGAATGGGAAATTTATTTGTCTTTTCGCTTACGCAAACTTCCAACAAAGTTTTTACTAAAGATTGTCTTCTAAAATGAAATTGGAATAGGATTTAACGATAGTTTCTTTAATGTTTGATGGTAACCATCTTTTAACAAAAAAAATAATCTTTGTATTATTTTATCTATTCTTTTTGAGCCAATAATAAAAATTTCTGCCCTGGTGATTTCATTTGATTTTCAAATGTTTATAAAAATGTGCCCGCAGTCAGTAAAAATTCTCACATATTTTTAACTTAACAATTAGAGGTAGCTTATTATTTTACAGACAAGTATCTTACTATAATTACTGGTCCTTGCATATGACAGTAGGACATTATGAACACCATAGTGGTTGCTGACCCATAAAGATTGTAGGTTTATCCGTTTTGTCAAATTATTTACCTTGATTTTTATAACAAAATGTAAAGTAGTATTGGCATCGCACAGACTCTATACAATCTGCTTGTAAGCTTATATTGAAAATTTAATCTAGAAAAAAATATAATTGTGCGTAGGTGGAAGATAGTTCCTTTCCTGAGTAATTTACACATAAGGTTTTCAAATGAAATACATTTGGAGTCAAGCGCTGAATAACATAAAAATATATTCAAATACACAAGGTGTTCAGTTTCGGCAGCCTACAAGTTTGGCTTTTTAAATGGGAAATTCTATATATTATTCCGTTTTTGAATGTATCTCTGCAATTCATGTCGACTTTTATTAATATTTCTTATACGTATAAGGGAGATAGATACATATCTATTCCAGTTTTTAAGATAAGTGACGGCCGATATCTTAAACGCCTTGTACGCTTTTGATCGATTGAGTATTTCTTGGACTTTTCGGCAATACGTCGAAAATGTTTATATATCAACTAACGTCTACAATATGGCCATCGAAATCGTTGCAAGGTTTGATTCACGCTATTTCATTTGTTTTTAAATAGAACACCCCGTATATTTTTTTATTTTATAAACATTTCCCTATATACGTAGACAAATGGTTTCTTGCATCAAGAAAATTGATTTTCATGCAAAAATCAGTCTCCATTTCAGAAAATAAAAGACAGAAAAATGTTTCTTTCAAGTAAATCATCTAGTTTTAAGTTAGGAAAATATTCATATTAAAAGTAGGAATGGAAAAATGGTCCACATTTCACAAAGTTCTATTGAGAAATTAGGCGACCGGTTTCGTGTTCAAAAAATACATCAGGCTAGCTAAAAGGATATTCAATAAAAGAAAAAAAAAAACTAAAGTTAATAAATAAAGTTAGGAGCAAGTGAATGAACTAATGAAGAAGGTTTTTTTCTAAGTTACAGTATAATTAAATTATTTCTTTAATAATGTAATTAAATAGAGACTATTTTTATGTAGTTTAATAATTATTGCGATATTATATATTATATATAATTTATTGCATTATGTACGGATATGTCGTACTGTTTTAAACAAAGTAAGGGCAATTAATAATGTACGTATAACTAATATGCACTTCAAGAATTCTAAGTAAAAAATGATTTATTTTAAGAAAATCAAACTGTTTGATTAATGAACAATACCTAAACAGTTTCTGGAATTAGGAAAACTATTTATGTACTATCCTTAAGAAAATATTGTTTTGTGTTATAATGGCAATTTACTTATACTAAGAATCCCTTTCTTTAAATTTTCTGCAAGATTTTCTCGAATCAAGTTAACAAATGTCTTAAACAAAGAAATTTGTCTTGAATTCAGGCGGGCAGCTTTGATACAGTAAACGTTTCTCTGCGTGGTAATTTCTATCTATTCCACTTTTCTTCTTGCAAACTGTAATACGATTTCTTATATTTTGCTTAGCATTTACTAACATATCGGGAGTAATATTCTGTGTAATGTCCACCTTACGCATTGCCTTAAGAAATTCATACAGAGAGCTTTTTCATAAACGTTCTATTTAGCTAAATGCGAAACTTTCAGTATGTTCTTACCTTTTTCTGTTGAAAAAACTTGATGTGCTCTGCTTCAAATAAATCTATCTGTTTTATGCTGAACCCTAATCAATACTTGTCTGCTGATTTTCGCTATTTGTTATTTATACGTGCTTCTCAAATTGCTAGACAATGTACGCAGGAAAATGATGGTTACTTCGAGTAGGTGATGGAATTGTACAGAAAGAGAAAACGTTTACACATTAGCCTTAATCAATATCTTTAGCGAAACAAAAGTTTATAGCACATTGTCACAGCACTGTATGTTTTTAAACGAAAGACTTATTCGCGTAGCTTCATATTTAATTTACTGAGCAAAGATGCATTTTGGGTATAGGGAAATGTTTATAAAAAGAAATCTAGAAGAGCTTTTCTATTAGATTTTGTAAAAATATACAGGATTTAAAAGAATTGAGACAACATGAATTAAATTTGACAACGATATCGATGGCCATTTTGCAGAATCTAGTTGATGTAAAAAAAAACTTCGATGTATTGCTGAAAACTCCATTAAATACTCAAAACAATAGAATTTGAATCACCACTCTAGTTTAAGATATCGACCGTTAAAGAAATAGCGGCGTTTTATGGAGAAGCGAAACAAAAGTTTCAGTATTGCGTCGCAGCACATGAAAAACTTATATGCATACCTTCATATTTAATTTACTAAAGACCGACATATTTTAGGTATAGGTAAATGTTCATATAAAAAAAATCTACAATAGTTTTTCTGTCAGATTCTGGATAAATATATAGGCTGTTCCCCAACGTGTAACAATCGGCTGTGGTGGTTCAGGTACAGGACACAGTTTGTGAAATAGTCGGGTACGTTTCGGGGACTTTAGAAACACTGCCTTTGTACTAGCAATCAATGCATTTACTAGTGGAAAACATGTAGGAATCGTTTGTGCCGCAAGATTTAGGGTATGGATTTTACACGGTACATGTTACCATTGTGTTCTTTAAGAGATCGGCCCAAAGAACGCATGTTTGCGGCACCATCACTCATAAACATTAAAAGTTGCTTAGTTGAAACTTCAAATTTGTTCAATGAGTTCAACACCACCTTTAAAATCTCATCGGCAGTACAATCTATAAGTAAGAAGTGAAATTTTGGAAGGTTGAGTTTGTTCGTGGTCGTAAGAGTGTGTTTGATGATGAACGTCCAGGTGCCAAAAAAACCGTCACTACACCAGAAACCATCAACAAAGTCAAGTATGATCATGGCAGACCGTCGAACCAAAGTGCGTGAGATAGCAGAGGCTCTAAACATGTCAACTGAGCGTGTACATAAAATTATACATGAAGATTTGAATATGAAAAAACTATCCGTGCGATGGGTGCCGTGTTTGCTCACTGTCGACCAAAAATGCGCACGTGTGGCGGATTCGAATAAGCTTTTGGCAATGATAAAACGCCGTCCGAAGGATTTTTTTCGACGATACGTCACTGTTGATGAAACATGGGTCCATTGCTACACGCTGGAGACGAAGGAACAGTTGAAGCAGTGGAAAAAAAGCGGTGAAGGCTCACCGAAGAAGGCCAAGACCACCCGATCGGCCGGAAAGGTGATGACAACTGTTTTTTGGGATGCGAAAGGCATTACTCACATTGATTACTTGGAAAAGGGTAAAACAATAACTGGCGTGTACTATGCAGATTTATTGGACTGTTTGACTGGTTTGGCTTGCAAAAAATTTCTCTTCCACCAGGACAACGCACCCGCCCACAGGGCGGCCGTTGCACAGGCAAAATTGCACCAGTTAGGCTACGAATTGATCGACCATCCACCGTATTTGCCAGACCTAGCCCATTGCGACTTTTTCCTGTTCCCAAACCTAAAAAAATGGCTCGGAGGACGCCATTTTGCAACGAACGATGAGGTCATGACCGAAACTTCACATTATTTTGAAGAGCTCGAGCAAAATTACTTTTCTGAAGAGATAAAAAAGTTGGAAAACCATCTTATCAAGTGTATTGAGGTAAAAGGAGACTATGTTGAAAAATAAATGAGAAAAGGAACAAAAATCGTGCGATTTCTTACTTAGGCTAGATTAATGTCAAACTACCCTCGTAGACTAGACGGAGTTGGAAACCAACACATCAGAGAAGAATTGGAAGTGGAAGCAATAGAAAATCTTAGATGGCGGGAACACCTGCAAAGGTTGAACACTAATATACCTAACAGAATTTGGAAGGAAGAAAGGAAAAACATGGTTAGAAGCTATTCTTAGCTTCTGGAATAAATTTATTAAGAATTAGCTTGTAAAAAAACACCATTACATCCTAGGGTAGAAAGGGTATTGATTATATACAATATATATACTTCGAGTTACGTCAAATTACGGATTTAACCATCAATTACATCATTGATTGGATACATATATCACAGCATTTATAGTGGCAGTATTGTAATAATTTGGCTATTTACTAGGCAATATGTCATAACAACGAGACAACAATAGAGTCAAATTTATATACTAAAGTCACTTATCGCTAGTAATTACTAGTATACGCTTAAAAAACAATAGACAATTTAACTTGGCGATTTTGGAGAAGCTTTTAGTAAAATTGAAATCATTACCATTTTGCGGTTCGCTTTAATTTTGATCTGGTGAAGGTGAATATTAAATATTCATTTCCCGAGTCTACCCAAATTTATCGTCCAGGTGTTATTTTACAATTCAAATTTGAGATGCAACTCCTACAAAAGGCTTTTGATGGGGCGCTGTACAAGTGTAAATAGATAATCTCCTACATTATACTGGCCTACTGAGAAAATCGTCCAATTAAATTGTGTTGCTAATACAAGTTTATTTAACATTAGTATTACATTGAGTTGTAGTTGTGATACACCCACAAATAAACAGTTTGTTGGAAATGTTTCCTGTGCTAGGCAAAATAATTTGCTGTCGCTATTAAACAGTACAATTACGAATGAAAGAGTACTAGGCGCAAGTAAATAGTTCATTTGTGTTAACTAACAACTTCCATTTGGTATTTGTAGGCGAACCCACAATGCTTGCCCTAGTTGATTTTACTTCTTCATAATAAGCTACTTGAAATCGATTTCCATGATTTGTCGTAAAATTCTGTAATGATGCGAACCTCCCATTTGCACATTATGTATTACGTGGCATTGTTTTCCGGCTCATTTAAGCTCACTCCCCGCCATTACCATGTGTGCATGTGTATTTAGGAACGTCGTGGGTGTAGAAGATAAAAAGTTTTGGCGCTAACAAAGAGCCTTGTGGGACACCAGATAATAATGGTCCTTTGGAGGAAAACCAGGAAAATCAGCCTGCCTCCAACTCTTACTTTCATTAATTTATAAATCAAGCCGCGGTGCCAGACCGTGTCAAAGGCCCAGGAAATATCCAACAACACCGCCCGAACTGAGCCCCTAAGTTCGAAAGCATCTGTTACCGATTCACATAAACGGAGCAACTGGAAATCCGTGGATAAATTGAGAAGACAGTAAACTTATGGGGCGGTAATTTTGGGGAAAAGGGGATCTTCCCCAGGCTTAGGGGGTACCACTTATCTGTAATTGTTTCTTGTTTATCCAATTTGACTGCACATGTCAGGCCCGTACGTCTAAAGAACACCGCATACATAACCTTTTTTTCATAGCTCACTGTTTCTTTGTCATTGTTTGTGCTTCCTCGTTTTCATCAATTCATACACCACTCTTTTGGCGGGTAGGGGTATGTAGAAGAACGGAATATACGTTTCGTCACCTGTCACAATTTTAGACAAAAATTTGTGTGTGACATATGCTCTGCTATTTGAAGTCAGAAAGCTGATGTGGCACAAAACGACTAAAAACTTTTTTTAAATGCAGGTGATCGTGTATGATTGTCTATGCTTTATTACAGCATACGTGGCTTTGTCGTTCTCTTCAATTATGTTTTTAGCAGCAGCAACCTGCTCCTTTCTGATGTTGAACAGAACTTTTTTCGCGTTCAAAGTCTTTATACCATTACCAAATTATACCTAAAGAGGACACGTTTTCATTAAATCTTGAATCTGAATGTAGTTCATTCATTTTTTTTTTTCACCTGACAGATAGAGAGTTGCCGTAGTTTTGTTTTTCATGGCCTATTGGATTTTTTTATCCTCGATAATATTGGCTTGGGCTTCGTATAACAATTACTTCAACATAAGCCTTATTAGTATTACTCTTATTATATTCCGCAATTACACTTCAAAAGTTGTCAAAAGATAACTTGGTTTTATTAAATATTTAATTGAGACTATTAAATATTTTTCTCAGTGCGATAACTCATATTTTCATCGAGTATTAACCCTTTGATTCGTTATATTGAAGATGCATTGGATGTGTTTAAATAATACAACTATTTTTTCCGCAGTTGTTTAAAAAATTGAGACAAAATGATAAAAGAAACTTACCATGTCAACTTCTGATATAGGACCCATACTGCGAACCATTATATCCACTTCAACAATAGCTGGCGGCCCTCAAACAAAAAGTTACACTAACTATAATTGCAAATTTTTTGAACAATATTATAAAAACTCTGTGTTTTATGTAATTTCTAGGATCCACTCTCTCCTACTCGAGCTAGGTTCAAGACCTAAAGGCTTAAAAGCTCGTTTATCACAAGTTGATGACCTACCCTTTGGTAGGATTACCAGACGCAAAAGTTAAAAAGGAGGACATTTTATTTCAAAAGTGACTGGAATGAAGGACAAGATTCAATAAAATTACAAATATTTGGGTTTTATATTTTTATATTTGGACAAAAACATGTGTCATTAATTACATTATATGCGAAATAGAATAATATAACTAAAAACTAAAAATTATATTTCTCAGAACTATTGATTTTCGATAACAACTCTTCATGCTTCAGCAAATAGCGGAAAAAATCTGCATAGGATAAATCTTATATTGTATGTACTTGTACAATTGCCTTCAGAGATTCCGCAATTAATTTGTTTCGTTTTTTTGTCCACTGGGCATTTATGAATGAAAAACTTCGTTCGGTGTTTCCATTATGAGAAGAAATAGAAAAATAAAATTGCCATATTTTGAGTACTGCTCAAAATCACTCTATATTTGGACGGAATGTAAAAAATTTGAGCCATTGCTCGTGCAGCAATGGCTCAAATTCGAAAGATGTGAGACCCATTAGATTTGAGGAAAGAAATCATTCCAATACTGGTCATACAATTTGGTCATCTACTACAATACCTCGTCTTCTTAGAAAATCAATACTTGGAATTAAATCATCATATTTGTAGTTTGCATACTCCTTTAAATTCATCTATTTGAAACATGTCAATTTATCAAACTGATTACTCAATCTCTCCAGATATTCTAGAGTGGCCTTATAAATTTGCTGAAATTCCTCACATATTCTCTGATTTTGTGCATCTTGACGATCTGCTTCGCGAATAATTTGCTTCATTTTTAATGGCAAGAACTTATCTTCTATTCGATTTTTTAACAGATGCTTTACGTTTTCCAACATAGTAGTAGTTTTTATCAAGTTTTTTTCTTGTTCCGCAGGAGCCAAATTTGAGTGAAAAATAAACATCAACGAATGGATAAACCATAAATATGTTTTTGAAAAGGGATTTTCAGAGAACCTCATAATTACATAAGGTGTCTGATTTTGGGAAAGAAAATACGATCTTAGCGAAGGAAACGGTTTCAGCGCTCTCTCTATTGCTGGAAATAAACTTCGCCATATTGTCTTGCTGTGATTCGAGATAATTAATTTCGACAAAATCACAAAAGTCTTTGAGTGATTCAGTTCTCACAGCGTAAAGAGAGAGATAGTTTAATATTTTTAATATAATTGTCCCTACATCTACTTTCATTTAGTCAGTACCATGATGGAGGCTATTATGGATAATGTGAGCAGGACAACCAATGCCAATTGTTTCATGAGAGAGTACACGTTTTGGTCAGATTTTCTATTCATACCCCCAAAACTATTTGCGTTATCTCCTATAAACGCAACACATTTTGTAGATAATCCATGTTTATCAAGGGCCTGTATCAGGTAGTTCAGTTCTATAGTTTCAGCTGATTTATTTGGTATGCTACTTAGATCCAAAATTTTAGTTTCGATTCCATGGCCGGGTTAAAATATTGAATTATAATAGGGAAGATCTTTTTGCACCATGGTTGGCGGCATCAGTTGCAACTGAGATAAATGGTATACTTTGCAAAGTTTCACTCAGTTTTGTAATTATATGTGGAGCTATCACATAGTTAACAATAGCTTCGGTGTTTGTTCTAGCGCATTTTAAGTCTTTAGTAGTCTCTGAATCATCGTACATTTGCTTTGTTGAACTAGCGGTACATTCCATAGATTTGATTGACTGGTGATGTTTAATGGTGTGAAGCGCTAGTGTTCCTGCTACAGTATTTCCTTTTTTATTAGCAACCGAACACAAATGTGCAAAAGAAGTGGTGACTTTGGAACAAGAAGCCGAAGTACGGACCATGTTTCTGTGTTTATCCGAATCAATGTGTCGCTCCAAAAAGAAAGCACCTTTAGAGCTTACCTCAACTTGACAGTCACATATAATACACTTAGCATCATAAACATCGTCCTCTGTCACAAAAATATGGGAATTTCGTCTTCAAGATGTTTGTAAATTTACACTTTCTTTTATTGGAACTCATTACAGTGAATGAAGAAGACAGTCAATTCAATCCCATAAATTGCATATTCAAAAACCCCCTCGCAGTTACTTAACAACTCTACATGAAATTCGAAATAGCTTTGTGGCTTATTCACCTCGTCACTAGAAACATGCACTTTACTTTGAACACGTATGTACTGGCGGCTGAACGCGCATACAACAAAATCAGCGAATCGCCAACAAACTCAATGTTGGTAGAATACATTTACTCTGAAGGTTGTCTCAGTTCTTATCTTGCAATACTTGACCGAAAGTTTGTGGGTGGAGGGGCGAAGGACGCATATTTTGACGTCATTGGTAGTAATATATAGGTATACTTGCTCACAACAACGTTTAAATTGATGGATCTCATATGTCCTATATTCCACTACCACTGACGTTATTGCGCACGCTATTTTTAAACTGAGACTGAGGTTGGTAAAATGTATGTATGTTAAACGTTGTCTTAGTTCATATCTTGCAATACTTGACCGAAAGTTTGTGGACGGAGGGGTGAAGGACGCATATTTTGACGTCATTGATAGTAACAACGTTCAAATTGATAGATCTTATACATATGTTCTATATTCCATTACTGCTGACGTCATTGCGCACGCTATTTTTAAACAGAGACCACCTTTAGAGTAAATGTATTCTACCAGCCTTGAGCTGAGACCACCCTTGACGTAAATGTATTCTACCAACCTTGCAACAGATTGACTATTGCTGCCATCTACTAGGAATAAAAATAAAATTATTAATACATATTTAATGCAAATGATCATAGATGGCACCAAAGAAGATATACGGTAAAAAACTTTGGGGGAAAATGCTTTTGAACAATTTTAGGTAATGAATGGAGGACATTTTGTGTTCAGAGGGGCACCTAATATTTTTTTTTGAAAACGCAGGACATGTCTTCCATTAGGATACCATCTGGTAACCCTAACCTTCGGTCATTAAAGGTTTGTGTTATTAGTGTCTACATAAACGAATGGATTAAATGGCGTTAAAAATCGATTTAGGGCGACGTTATGGCATTATCCAAGGATATCTTAGCAGCAATGTTTCCACCACACTGGCGAGAAGAGGATTGTCATAAATACTGGCCCTTCGCCACGTGCATTTCGCCAGCTCTTTGATATATTCATTTAAGCTTGGAATGTTGAGATCGGCCTGAAGTTGTGAATTCCTAAAAAAACCAAGGGGCTCCGGTTATGGTGCTCGACATCTTATTTTGAAGAGCATCAATCTTCTTCAATCTGGCTTTGTAGATGGTACACCAGGACAACGCTCCATAGATGATGATGATTGGTCGAAGATAGACCTTGTAAATAAGTAGCTTCGTTTGAAGACCGAGTGGTCTCCTCCTCGAAAGTAGATCCATCAAAGAATTTTTCGCCTTAAGATGGTTATGTAATTGAGAATAGTTTTAATATCATTTGCGATCAAGCTACAAGTTTAACAGAAGTTAAACAGTGGTATGGTTAAAGGTTATTATTACTAATATGAATACATAATTTTTTAGTAATAATTGTGTAACAATATTTTGGCGAAAGGAGATTTTTCCAAGTACCTTTAATATTAAGGCCTTTACACAAGCTTTATTTGTTGGATGTAAGCTAAAATACTTACCTCCAAAATCGGGCCTTATGCTATTATCATATCCTCGCAGTAAATTGTCTAAGAGCGTGGATATATTCTGGTGGTTGTTCTTCTGCGGCGCGCTGAACGATTTTATAAGAGACATGGTGATGGATAATTGTATCCCAGCAAGCAAATAAAGAGCAGGCAATTCGTAGCGTGGAAAAATCATTTTACACCTGAAACAACATTACATGTAAGAACGCCTTGCGTAAAAGAGCGCGTTCTTTGTATTTTCCGCGAAGCGCGTTTTATGTATAGAGAAAAAAAAACAGCTTTAATATCTCGCCGTCGTTATCTACTTCCCTTTTTTGACGACTAATCGTATCTCGTCGCTCGAATTTGTGCCTAAAACTTATTCATGTTTGAAAGATGTGATGCACAAACAAACCGAAAACATGACATATGGGATTTATCGAGCAAACGAGCGTTCTCGCGAGGATTTCTCTATATCTGTGATTGCTTCCGTTTGGTTAATTTGTTCCTTTAGCACACAGATGCTTCCTATTGCGCTGAACTAAGGCAAATTCCTTACCTGTCTATATGTGCACTATGTTCTAAGAGTAGCGAGTATAATTCATATTTCCTTTTTATTTTACGCGAAATAATTCTCTTAATTCCATTTTATCTTGTTAGCCTCAATAAGTTATTTTTGCTCAAATGTAAAAAGTAGAATACGAGATATAATTCATAATAAAAATCCTCTAAAATAGACACTTTTTTATGCAAGCATCCCCGTTGAACCTATATTTTTTTGTGGAGCCAGTGTACTAGTTTTTATTTCTGGGTAAAATGTTCTCTTTTAACTAGACACCCTCTTGATCGTACGCAGAGTATTTGGGTCCCAGATTTTGAATATTTCCAGTATTTCTATCCAATATTTTCATATATCAACTTCCCACAAGGGTACTACGCCCTCATTTGAATTACTAAGTTGTAATTTTTGTCTTTTACTATGTGATGAACTTGAAACCAGTGACGGTTCATGATTTTTTACCTTTAGCTTACAATGATCTTTGTAAAAAAACGAAGGAATTGCTGACAGATTATTAAAAAATACGCGCACTCGCAATGGTGGGCATAGCAATGAATATAATGTGAACAAGGATATTTATTTCTAATGTGTGCGTGAACGCCGCCCATCCTTAATTCGTTCAAATCGTCAAAAGTGCTCATAAATTTACGTTTTCCTAATTTACCGGTTACTTTATTTACAAGAGTATTTTTAATTTATGAACTGTTTACTATTTTAGAAATATTTTTATTTGTGTTTTTTGGTGCTTTCAGTGCCTTGACGTTACAAGCAATTAAGGCAAATATATATTTCATATTAATGTGTATACAGTGAGGCCCTAAAGTGCTCCCCCCACACTAACTTTTAAACGACAGAAGCTGGCGTTTTTAGAAAAAAGTCGATTTCTATTTTTTGTGAGCTAACTTTTGCCGTTGTCGGCAGTGCAATAGTACTTTCGGTGCCACCGAAAGTGACGTCAACTTTTTTATTTTAAATGGAATACCCTATATATTTTTACATTTTTGGAAAGGTAATCAAAGGGCGAATCCAAAGATACCACACATGTTATACTTAAGAAATATGATGATATGCAGTAATGAAGGTTTTCGCAATCTGTTCTTTGTTACGCAAAGTTGGCTAGGAAAGAGCGCCAAATTGTTTCTTGTGACGCTAGACTGATCTGAAGAGCTCGCTATTAAGCAAAGTAATCATAACAATTGCCAAACTGTAAAATCTCAATTCCGAAGACGTAAACTATTCTTGTAGTTTATTTCGTTATTATTTTCCCCCATTTTATCTTGTTTTGTTAATTGTTATTTCTTTAATTTAACGAACTGTATTGCAATTAATTAATTACGGTAGGTTTGTTTAAATGTGTTACTATTTCATAAACAATATGTCTGTTTTTTAGGTTTTCATGGTGGCTTCGGCAAGAACCATGCAAAATTGCTGGGTCAATTGGTAATTTTCTGCCAAATTCATGGAATATTAAAATTAGGTACTTGATGTCTTAAGTGGTCCATGCGGAAGCCATTGTAAAATCAATAACGTAAAAACTGAAACTGAAGCACATTGCCTATCAAAAACTAACAAATTTAAACATACCTACTACAATTAATTAATTACAATAAGTTCGACAAAGTAAAGGAGAAACACCAATTAAAAAAAACAAGTTAAAATTATATAAAGTAATAACGAGCACAAAGAACGAAAGTATGACAAATGCAGGTTATAATAACAATAAATAAAGATAATTTACGCCTTTGGAATTGAGATTTGACAGCTTGGCAATTGTTATAATTACTTTGTTTAGCAACGAGCTCTTTAGATCAGTCTGGCGTCATAAGGAACAATTTGGCACTCCTTCTTAGCCAACTTTGCGTCACAACAAAAACAGATTACCAAAACCAGCAAAGAATTTATTTAGTTAAATGTTACGGTCTTGGCGATGTATCATATCAGCACGCAATTAATTTGTTTTATCAAAAGTATCCAGATGTAGCTGTAACAAAAATGGCTCTCAAGAAATTAATTGCAAAATTCGACGAAACAGGATCGGTGGTCGACAAAAAGAAGATAAGAAAGATGTACAATGAGGACGATGCGGTAACTATTATGGCATTGCAGTCCGTTGAAGACAATCCACGTTTATCATTAAGACGGAGGGCAGCGGAGCTTAATGTCAGTCACACCTTATTACAAACAATTTTTAAAAGAAATAAAACTTTCATCCGTTTAACTGCTAGTTCGACATTTATTTGGATTTCATTAAGATTGCGATCGAAAGAAATATGATGTTTTAGTTTCACCCTCGTACGTAACCCTGGTGCAACCTTCCCGCAACAAATAAATCTGGAACCAGTTTAGGCCCTAGCTGTGCGATTAAGTCGACAAAAGGTTAACAAAACCAAATCAAATGCCGGCTTCAAAATGTTATGGAACTCGAAAGCTATTTTTAGCACCATACCATGTGTTCCAAAATTCAACAAATTGGTTTGCTATATTTACATGTTAATTATTTACATCTTTTCATATTAGACCTAACAATATTTTATACTATAACTCGATAAATAAAAGTAACTTATTGTGAAACTTTATTTTTTATTGTAAGTTTGATAGTATACTATGCAACAATGTTTAAACGAGAAAACAAAAAGGAAAGTTCCGTGTTTCTTCTATTCTCCATATACTTTTCTGAAAATAATAAAGAGGGATAAGTAACTCACATACCATTACAAATTTTATTTCTTTGCAATTTCAAAATTATTCTAAAACTAGGATATTTTCAAAAACTGGATTTGATGGTTTATTTTCCCAGATATTGATAACAATTTGATAGCAAAATTACAAATTTTATTGTCACATTGTACATACATATGTATACATATAAACATTCATAGTCCTTAGTAAACGTATTCTGTTTATTTTAGTTGGTAGTTATTTTTATTTTTTTATTTTTTATTCTTAAAGAAACTTCTAACCGTTTGATATTTGTTGTTTCTAGCAGAAAGAAGATTGCATTCTTCATTAATATGATTAGCTCGCTGCATAGCTTCATAGATACATTTAATTAAATTGTTTGTTCTTTTGAACAATTTAATGAAAAAAAATTGGTCTTAGCAAATTTTCTTCCATCACTGAACTATGAAGTTTATGTTTACCATGCATGTACATATATAGAGAATAACTAATTCTAATTCTAATTCTAATCTCCAAATAACACGGCCCGTATAACTTTATTTTCCATTTTCATGCAATAAACCCTTGCATTACATATTTACACTAAGTATTGATATGGATTGTTTAAAACAAATACCAACGTATTTTTTTTTTCTTGGATCCAAAGGTATAATATAAGCATTAATACCACACAAATATGCCCGTGTAACATGCATACGATAATAAAGACTTGATGTTTTGTTCTAGCGTCAACACCTAAAATGTCTTAAGGAATAGGAGATATAATATTCTTATACGTGCCGGAATTTTGATACCAACAAGAATGTTTTGGTTTAATTTTAAAATACGTTTTTAACATTTCAGAATTTTTAAAAATTTTTGTAAAATAAATTTTTGCATAATTTCATATAAATACTAAAGGTTTATAGGAAAATTACCAATTTGAAGGAAAGCTCCTTATGTTTATACCGGAAATATATACTTTTTCGTAATATGAGGACTTAAAATTACTCGCATTCCTTTCAGTGTGTAATGTGTTGACCTTTATGTTATGGAACTGTTCTATAGGAATTTATATATCAAAGGAGATATAAAGAATTCTTGTAATACGCATGCAGTTGTGTGCGAAATAATAGCATTGCTCATGACATACCATTGTTGTAATCTTACCCAAAAAAATGAACTGAAGCCTAATTGCGTATTAGTTATTACCCGTGTAACTGTGTCACAATAGCAAATCTATTTACCTACCGATTAACGCAAAAATAACTGTATTAATTACTCCATTTTTCGTATAATTACGAGAAAGTCACCAGCTGTAAAAATTGAATCCATTCAGAGATAATAATGCGGTTCTGATTGTTCATCAATTTGTGAATAATGGTAATTACAAAGCGTCAGCGAAATTGATTTTACGTCTGCGCGTTCGAATGTCGTATAACTAAATAATGACAATTAGGATCCGTCTTCTGTTGATTTGGGATTAAGCTTCAATGTCCTATTTAGTATTTCTGCGGAACGCCGCTTTCGAAGAGAATTTATTGGAACGAAGATTATTAAAATTAAGATTCGGAAAAATTTTTTCTCTCAATCGAAAGTGATATGCTGGAGTACAAACTTTGCTTATCAATAAACCAGTAACATGTTGTAAAATGTGATATGATTTATAACAAAGTTGGTCTCCATTTGGTTTTATTAAAGGTTTAATTCTCCTACGTCAAAAAGTACGTTTTGTTGTAATTGCAGGAGTGCAGCATAATATGTCCCGTAGGTTTTTTTTCTTTAAAGTCTACATGCAGAGAAATGGTTTCTTGCACTAAGAAAATGGATTTTCTTCCAAAAATCAGTCTCCATTCAAGAAAATATTTTTATTTCGAGACTATAAAAATGTATAATATAAGAAAATAATTTTCTTGAAGTTGTATTAAATAAATATTTTCTTAGGGTTAGAAAATCAAGAAAATCCAAGACAGGAAAATGCTTCTTCCAAGTAAACCATTCAGATTTACGTTAAGAAAATCTTCATATAGGTTCCAAAAATAATCGTTTACAGCCTCTACCAGTTCTTCATTCGACCAAAATCTCTTTCCACCCAGAAATGTTTTGAGTTTCGGGAACAGGTGGAAGTCCGATGAAGCCAAATCAGGCTAATACGGCGGATGCGGAAGGACTTCGAACTTCAGTTCTGTCAATTCTCGGGTGTTTTTCCTGAATTGCTGCTTTCAGTTTATCGAAAAGTGTTGTGTAATATTGGCCAGTTTTTCCTTTTTTTTTTTTAGCAAAATTCCTTTTGCGTTCCAAAAAACCGATGCCATCACCTTCCCAGCCCTTCCAGCTTGTTTCGATTGTATTTTTGTTTCTGGTGTGTAGTGATGAATCCAAGTCTCATCCATGGTCGCGAATCGTCTCCTGAAACTCGTTGGATTCCTCATAAACACTTCCAAACAATCGGCTAAGGTTCGGGCGCGAATGCGTTTTTGTTTCGGATCGAGCAAATGCGTCACCCATCCTGCAGAAAGCTTTTTTAAAGTCAATTCATTATTTAAAATATGAACTACTCGTTCATAAGAGATGCCTACGGCTTCCTCAATTTCACGCACCTTTATTTGGCAATCTGCCAAAACCATGTCATGGATTTTATACACAATTTCTGGCGTGATAGCCGTGTTCGGACGTCCTGAATGTGGTTCATCACTTGTATGCGTGCGGCGACACTTAAATTCCGAAACTCATAAACTCGGTGGAAAATGAAGTTGATGAATCCACAAGAACGGCATCTAACCTTGATTTGATTTCCGCGGCTGGTTTTCCCTTGCAAATAGAAAAATTTGACGACCGCTCGAACTTCGTTTTTATCCATAATTGAAAATACAAAAAGGTACTTGACTTCAATGCTTGCCAAAATCAGACTATTTGACAGATCGATTTGACATTTGCAGTCAATTAATATGAAAGAGCTGCCAACACAACGACATAAAGTATTTGGGAAAAGCAACCCTCTTGTAGCGATTCCGGAAACTTGTCAGTTACCCTCGTATACTTTCCTTAAGCGGAGAAAAAAACGTTAAGAAAATATTTCTTTTGATTTAAAACAGTTATTGTATTGTGGATGATTGAAACAGTAATTGTCTTGAATTGAGGCGGACAGTCTTGATACAAGTTAACGTTTTTCGGCGTGTATAAGAAGAACGCCCTCACAATCCATCATTTTTTGTCGACTGATAGACCTTGAATCTCCTTGGCGGTGCTGCTCCTTTTCGCTGCCATTCCATCGACTTACTTATAGAAAACAAAAATACAGGCCATGTATTGTGAAAAAATCTTTGTGGGTTATGTGTTTCCTGAGTAAAATACTCGTTTTAATTTCATTCCCTGGAATTGCACCATTAGAAAATCAAAAATGTGATAATGAGATTCCACATCTAAGTCTTAATAAGTTAATTGCAAATTCTATCATACTTTATTGTATGCGTCTGTTACAAGTTAATTTATTTACTCTGGAGCATAAAGTACTAACTTAGTTATATAACTTTATTAACGTGCCATCTTCTAGTATGCAACTAAAGCCACTTAAATGAAATGTAATTCTGAAGTAGTACAGTTGTTCAAAAAAGGTTTTAATCTTATAATTATCTACCAACTTTTCATGCTGTTGTCTGTTTGCCAAGTCACATTTTCGTAAGAAACGACGTCATAAGCCTTGATGATGAACGGCTTAATTCTCAGCCTACAGCTGTTTAGAAGATTCTTCGTGAAACTGATAGGGAAATGAGAAGATTTAAATCTGACGTGATTCGATCTTTTTAATCAATATTGTAGTCGTGAAAGTAATACATAACTTTGACATACTTTTTGATTTACAATGCTTTAATATGGCTTTAATTTTAGCATGATCTAACTTCTCAATGAAGATATTTACTTGCTATTCTAGATTTAACAATTTCCGGTTGTATAGTCTTATAGATTTTTCGTTACGCTCTTAAGAGAGTGTCGAAATAAACAAGGGGTCTGTTTCTATTTTTACCCCAGTTAGTTAAATTTAATTTTCGACATGACTAAACCGTTCTATTGAAATCCGAAAATCAATTTCACTTTTTAATACTCTTCTTCGACAGTTCGTCATTCCTCGTTCGTGAGTAAATTGCACCGCTTTAACGTAATCCATATCAATCTTAAATATTCAATTACTTTCGGATCTAAATTCGGTTTTATAGTATACATCATTCAATTTCTTAGTTGTGGTTTCATAAATTTTCTATTATTCCTCGTTGACTAGTTTAATTGCCATTTAAACTACTACAAACGTTGAAGAATATAATGTACTGCTTTTGCAAGGCAAATTTTCATGATAATAAAGAAAAAGAATGGAAAATGTATCTTATTTTATGATTTCGTACATAGTTATATAGCATACAATGTAATCATAATATAAATAAGTAACTTAAAGACAACAACTAGACTAATAAGGAATGATACCCAGCACGCACTTTCAGAATTTTATGAAACTTGGGTGGTTTATAGACCTTATAAGACTGTGTAAAGTATTGGTTTCCGTTTCTTCTGAGAAATGGTTTTGGAGAGAGAAACCAGTTTTTAAAAATTGGGGGTTTCCGCGTTTTTCGTTATTTATTTCTTATTAGATGTTCATCAAAATTATCGATACATACAGACGTTTAGCATTCTTAAAGGGCTGTTGAAATACACTAAGGTTGATACAATAGGGGTTTAATGGGAATGAAGTCCAACCCCGTCCCCTATGTATAAAGGGGTGTGTATCTGATTTTGTAGCGATTATTTTCACTTGGGATATGGGTATACTATTCGAAACGGACCTACCGTGGTGATTAAAAATAATTCTTGATGGTTAGTAACTTGGACAATTAGCCAGGTGTCATCAGACGGAACACTACTTCTGTAAGTCGCCTCCCCTCTGTCGGTAAGATCTCCAAAAGTTCAAGTATGTTACCCCTAAAATCCCATAATACTTCAGTTTTTGGACGAGGATTTCTGGCGTAACGAAATCAAGACTTTTGACAGATCCAATATACCTTGGTACAGATATCTATATCGAAGGCCAGGGAGGTCTTATATACCACCTCTAGTTACGCCCGTAAAACAGATTGTCTCTTTTTATACCCGGCTTGTTTGCTTGTGAAAATCTTCAATTTTCCAGGTGAGCTTGTTAGCTTTCGCATGTCCGAAGATCTTAGGTTATCTGTGGAGCACCACAAGCATGACCGCAAGATTAGATAATTTGTCCTAAAAGAACATGTAAATTGGTAAATTGGAAATTAGTAGGAAATATTGTTTATAGGTAAATCCGGATTTTATCACTATAATTTTGATCGTCTTCTTGACCAAATGGAAAACGTAATCCCCAATGATGGTTTGGAGAATTCTTAAGAAACTATCCATTTGACATGGCGATAAGTGCAGTCCATAGAACTAATTTCTCTGGGTGTGTTCGCACCGCAAGGAACCCTATTAAAAAGTATTTAGGTTTAAGAAATCGTGGGGGTTACGATGGGAGCATTCGAGTATACTGACCACAAAACTCAAGGTTCCAAGAAACTTGTATCTAAAAAAATTGTAACATCGGAAAATTCTCGGTAAATCTTTGAGCGTGGATTTGTGTGTTAGGGCCAGAGGTCTGCTGGAGAATCGAGAGCTGATTTAATAGCGGTATATACGAGGGCTGTCTAAAAAGTATCCGACTTTTGACCGGAAAAAATATATTACTTATGTGACGGGATTGGGACCCTAATCCCCTTCAAAGTAGGCCCCTTGCACCTCCACACACTTAGCCCACCGATCCTTCCACTGCCGATAACACTTCTGGAAGGTTTCCTTTGGAATGCTGTATCTCCCTCGTCGCGTTCTGCTTTATCTCTTCTCTACTCTCAAAACGGGATCCTTTCAAGGGCGTCTCCAATTTCGGAAACAACCACAAATCGCAAGGAGCCATATCTGGAGAGTAAGGAGGTTGGGAGACGACTGGAATTCCGTGTTTCGCCAAGAAAGTCTGGATCAGGTGCGATGAATGAGCCGGAGCATTGTCATTATGCAACTGCCAGTTTTGCGTTGTCCAGAGGTGTGGTCTCTTGCGCCGAACAGCATCACGAAGTCGGCGTAGAACTTCTTGATAGTACTCTTTTGTCACTGTTTGTCGTTCCGGTGCGTATTCGTGGTGCATAATTCCACGGACATCAAAGAGCACAGTTAGCATCACCTTCATTCCTGCAATTTGCATCTTAAAGAGAAGACCCTCGTACCAGATTTTGTCGAAGGCTTTCGCAACGTACAAACGTACTGCTCCTGTGTATTGATGCAGGCAGAACGCTTGCTTAATGTATTCCACTACCCTAAGGATCTGCAGGGTGGTACTATGTTTGCTACGAAAGCCAAACTGTTCATCCAGAATGATCAAGAGATCTGCAACTTCAGTCTGCAACCTGCTGAGAATTAACCGTTCAGCAAGCTAATGGGCTGATAATTCTAAGGCCACGTCTTCGTTTCCCCAGACTTCGGAAATACCACATCTGCAATTTTCCACTGCGACGGATAATACCGCAGACGCAGAATGACTTTAGCAAAATACGCAAATAATGCAATAGCCCTAGTAGGGAGGAACTTCAAGGCTTTGTTGATAATGCCGTCCCTACCAGTATGTAGCGTTGAAATAATTGCCTTTAGGTTCCGCGACGAAACCGGCCTTAACGGCACATCTTCCACTGGCATTGCTTCATCAAGGTCCCTTAGCCAACGTAAACCATTCTCAACATGATCGACATGGTCGTTGTCTATATTATCATTGACCAGGCTGCACTGTTTTTCCAACGAAAAGTAAATGCCATCCCGCCAGAACCATGAATAGGCGGGATTGCGAACTTCTTCTTTTTTAACATTCTTACGATCCTTCACAACGCTGGAGCAGAACCGGACGCCCTGTCCATCAATTGTTCCCAGCGGCTGCCGCGAAAGTCGCTTAGCACCGCCTTCACTTCGTCAGTTACTTGGTTGTATTCCTCCCTATCCGCAAGGTCAAACGTTCTTTGCCAGCGTTTTCTAAGCCGGTTCTTCCGCTGAATGATCGTCCTTATATCTATGGGTAATAATGGTTTGTTGACATACACTCTTACGGTGTTCGTAGCGTAGTCTAGACCGTGTTGCACGGACTTCGCGAACCTACTAACTACCGCCCCCAATTGGGCAGGGTTGTCCATTATAGTGATCGGCTCGATCGTGCGGGCAAGATGGGCTCGGAAAGTCGGCCACGAAACTGCCTTCCTCTCGAAGGTGTAGTCTGAGGGTAGGATCTCGTCACCAAGGTACAAGAGGACGAGGTTATGATCCGAAGGCAGCTCGCTGCAAATCTCAAGACGTCTTTCATCACTACGATGCTCAAAACATCTGGTCTACCATTATATGGATAGATTGTAGGCTTACGTAGACATTGTCCAGTCTAGAATGCCAATAAGTATGCTTGGCATTCAGATCATCGGCTACGATGATGGGGGTGTTACTAGCAAAGGTCTCCGAAAGATCATCCTCCAGCAGCAGTCGCCTAGAAGCGTTGTAGGCAGCGATAAGTTTAAATATGCCATGGCTGGATATATACACGTATACAAGATAGTTTCCTTGAATGCGTAACAGTGCTGCTGGGACCACCAATCAACCTAAAGTCCAACAATAACTATTACGAATGTAGGATGAAATTCCACACGAGGGCGTAAGCAGATTATTTATTCAAATAAATAATATATTTTATTTGCAAAAACAACAGTTACCTTAATTGATTTCGAAGAATTGTTGAATTTGAAAGTGGAGCGGTAATTTGGCGATCTAGTGTAATTCTGAAATGTCAAATGTCACAATATTGATTATCTAAAATTTTCCCATCCCAGAAGGAATCATATTTTACTGTTTCCTCACAATTAAAAAAAACCATAAAAACTGAATTATTATTCGAATGGTTGAATTTTTAGGTAAAAGGCAAAAGGTTTTGTCTTGACAGCCTTGCCTTATTATCAACTGCATAATGGTTAATAGAATTTTGGGTGTGCCTTAAAACAAACATTCTATTTGACAACCGTTTCCATAGATTTTTATATTATTATCACTAGTGAATTCAATTTTAATTTATGTCACTGTCATTCACCGCCATATACACGGTCAGCGATCTATAGGTAAGTGTTGGATTTATTTAATTCTTTTGAATTGATCTTATTTCATTTGAGGTAACAATTCCGATATTCTCGTTGCACACGCTATTTCTATTTTAAGGAAATCATTCAGTCTACGTAAACAATTGCCTTCGCTATTTGGAAACATAGAGATTTAGATTTAAATTTGTTTACTGTCAATGTTTTAAATTTGATATGTATTTAGTATAAACAGAAACATATAAAACGGTTTCGCTTTTCGACTCAAATCAAAATTCTCACAGTATTACGAACATTCGCTTAATATGGATGGCTATTAAGACTTAATGTTAACAAACTTTGAAACTCGAAACAAACAATTATAAGGTGAGTTTAATTACTACTCGTGTTCCTTTGACAAATTTGGATTTTGTTTGTATGTGTTGTTACCTCATCAGTCATCAGTCAAATAAGTACATATGTCAAGTATTTTGCGTAAGTAATGTCCTGCAAATTTTTGTTTAGCTACAGAAGAAAGATTAGAGATTTAAGTGAGAAATTGAACGTCATAAAAAATGAAGAAACGATCTAAGGAAACTCCTCGTATGTTGCCATATGTTATGCAAGCGGTCACAGATCTAAAAGACATAAATGGTTCTGCTACACGTAGGATTCTAGATCAAGTCCATACAGCAATAAATCTTTTAAATGTGAAACCTAAGCCGAGAAATGTGGTCATGCAAGTAAAAAGAGCTTTAAGACATGCAGTTGACAATGGAATTTTGAGACATAGGGCTGGAAAATACAGGTTGGATATACTTTGTTTATACTTTGTCAATGCTTAATTTTATTCATAAAACCATAATCATAACCACTGAGAATTATTTATTTCTCTATTTATTACACCAGTCTACTTACGTCAAACGAATGTTGACATATTTCTTAAAAAAAAATGCGTTGTTTTTTACCACGATTTTAAAAGTAATTAGTATCCTTATTGAGTGTATTTGATAAACGGGTAACATTAAAATGAGATTCATCAAAACGTAGTTGTTAGTTTTACATTAAATAGATAGCTTTTATTTTGAAAACTAGGTTGAGTATTGACTCGAAGGCTGCCATCAAAGACAATGGATTGAAAATGCGATCTAGAAGGATGAGAACCACAAAACACCAGCGAAGACATAGAAAATCAAGACGCAGTTCCAGAAGACGTCATAGACGTAGGAGAAGGATTGTTGAATTTAGATATTCTCCATCAAGCGTTACTTCCGGTTGTAGTGAGCGCAGCTATGCAAGTACTACTACAGATTCATACGAGAGTATGAAAAAATCCAGAAGTCGTCGAAGACGCCGCAGGAGTCTAGCAAAGAAAACAATTCGTATTAAGCGGTCCGCAACGAGAAAGAAGGACAATCGCAGGAAGCGAAAAGTGCGACAGCCGACACCTATGCCAAGGGAAGTTAAAGGTGAGGACATTGACGAGACGGCACCGACCAATACAGAAATGGAAAATATCGAGAATATATACACTAACAGTAATGTAAACAATGAGCAAGGAGGTAAGTCTTAGTAGAATGTCTAAATTTTCTAGTTTATTCAGAAACAGGTTCGAACTTGGTATCAATATCGTATTGGAAATTGCATAACAATTTATGTTATGCTAAAATTATATCATGTTTTAGTGCTTTCTTTATACAGAATAAATACGATATATACATCTTTATAAAGTTAACCTACTTAATTTACTTCTAACCCTTACGTTTGAACTAAGAAGACTTTGTGGGGAGCAAAAGGTTTTAAATTTTTTGTCAGCAATATTGAATTTAACTATATAAGAAACCCAAAGATAATTAATATTCAAAATATAATCCATTATGATCGATAGTTTTCTGCCATTGTCCGGTAAGATTTTCAATTCCACGCCTGTATAATTCCATTGGTTTAGAGGCAAAGAACTCATGACATCCTTCTGTTTGCATAAACACGCCCAGCAAGAAAGTGTGCTGTTGACCTAAAAAGGATGGCACTAAGTTTGGATTGTAAGGCGAATGTCATAACTCCATCCCATCAATTTTTTTCAGTTTCTGGAGATTTCTTTGGTCAGTATGCAGCCTAGCATTATCTTGATGGAATAGTATGTGATTTTTGTTGACTAATGCGGGGTATCTTCTCCTTAAAATTGCATTAATTTGATCCATTTATCGCCTTCCCTTCTACCAGTTCAACGTGGGTAACACCTTCGTAATTTCACTAAACACAGAGCATAACCTTTGCTTCAAAGCTTTTGCGCTTGATCACAGGTTCTGCAGATTAGTCACGGGCTAACCATTGACTTCATTTGTTTGAATTACAAAAGTAGATCTACTATTCGTCACATGTTACAATTCGTCGATAGATCCTGTGGATTGGCAAGAAGTTGATTATAGATTTGCACCGCAAAGGGTCACACTTCTGTGATAATTGCTGCGTACTAGAAGCTGAATTGGCTCCAATTCTTTGGCGAAGAACCTCTTGGTCGACGATACAAGGTCTTCCGAAACGTAGTTCCTCTCGATGGCCTGTTTGACCATTCCTGAATTTTTATACCAGTTTTGATAGGCCGATCTGAGATAACATTTTGACCTTCAATTTGACGCAGTATACGAGTGGCGTCGACAGCGCTTCTTCCTAATTTCCAGCAATGACGGAAAATTGTTAAATTCTCTTCATTTGTATTTGGCATTTTGTGTCCACAAAAAGAGCACAACAAAATCTCAAGATAACTTGATTACACATACTTACAACAATGATGTTTAATATAGCATTAATAATGACAACTATTTTACTTTTATTTTTGACAGTTCTATAAACCCAAAGTCTATCAATCCAGAAAAACGAAAAATATTTTACTTCATCCTACATATACGTAGATACATTTGTTTGTGCTTTTTATTATTGAGTCGCTGTATATATGAAAAAAAATGTCTAAATTGTTTATTTTGGTGTAAAAATAAATATTTTAACAAACAATGAGCTGCAGAAATATGACTACCAGGAAAACTAAAATATTATTCTTTCTAAGATAATAGCGATTGACTAACTAATGTAAATGTTTTTTGAAAATATAAGTCACTACCTATACATCATATACAGATGTGTTTCGCCGCCTGCGGCACACCAATGTGTCTACGTGGAAGGTAGTGGCAACTCAAGTATTGACGACTGCCAGCAATATACTAATACTTAATTTGTCTACTTCTTTCTCTTTTTTCGATGAATAAATGCAAAATAGCTAGATCCTTTTCCTCGGATTGGGAATGCAGATCAATGATCAAGTATAGCATGCGTCTCCATGGTGGGACTCAACTGTCTGGGACTGAATTCAGTATGCGGTACCTTGTCACAACCGTGGGCGTAGGAATACGTTGCGTTGGATGGATGTGGGTAATCGTAGCGTGTACGTGTGCTGGGTTCAATTTGTGCCGGGTTGTTTTGCTCAAAAGCTTGAAATGAGCACTGTTGCCTCTACAAAAAGGATTTGTTATCACAAAACATTGTGTATATGATCTGATTTTGTCTCCACATTTAAAACAATTAAAAACTGGTTTAATAATTTTCAATTATACATTTGGTGGTTGTGATGATTATAATCTAAGAAAATGTTGATCTCGTTCATATCATAGTGTTCAATATGATCGAATGATTCCAGCAAAATTTATAATAAAAGCATTTAATTTTTGAGTAGCCAGTCGTGAAAAATGAATTGGGTCTTAAATAGGCTTTACCTGTTGGAACAGTCTGGGTGTTAAACTCAAGTAAATCGCTAGTGAGGTAAATTTGACTATAATTAACATCAAATTTAATTTTTTTTTTAAACATTTGTTTTGTGAAGATAGTAACTTTTAAAGTCACAGAGTCGGACGTTAGCAAATGCTGCAATAGCGATTTTTAGAAAAAAAAATGTTTCACCGTTAAATGTACTCAATATTATACTAAATTAATTAAAATAACTTCTTATACTTATTTTAGATGGTGATCCCTACCCTAAAACTGAAGAACCAAAGATGCCAATATCCCCCGAGTGTGACAATCCTGATTGTTTATGTAACTTGAAACAGGAACCTTATGAAGATAGTAACTACGATAACTGTGGCAAATCGTTTTCTATGTAATGCATTAACATTTCTAAATTTGGCGTCCTAATAAATGTTACTAATGAAGTAGGAATATTCTATCATAAAATACAATGAAACTGATATATGTAAATATATATGTATGAATAAATTTTTATACACTTCTTTTTTAACACATTATTTCTGTTTTTGGTGATTGGTAATTGTCAAACAATCACACTATGGTCAAAATATCTTCAAAAGTGCACTTTATTCAATTTTACTGATACAGTCTTCATGTTTAGCTTTCAAAAGATTTTTTTAAGTATGTAGCTATATGTAAGAATTGAAAATTTGTGGTTTTGGTTTTATTATAAGTTTATTAAAAGGTATATAAATAGAATCACACCACATTGTAACTAGTATTTAAATTTTATTTTAAACTAATAAATTCCTGGTAAAGCAAAACCTTTATAAAACTTAAGAAATAATACATCTGCACTTACCAATTCATTAGGAATAGCAATTTCTCCTATGTTATCGTTCCCCAACCAAAGTGGCTTTTATGACAGGTAATTCCAAGAACAGCAAATGTTTCAACAATTGCCACAAATGAACTAAAAGGAAGCAAGCCATAAATGACATTGAAGAATCAACATTATGCTCAAATTGTAAAAATACTTAGCAATACATATTATTTCCTGCTGTTGAACACTAGAACCATAAAGTCTGGTAGGTATAATCATTTATGCCAAATCCAATACAGTCGAATATGGAACTTTATGAAATGGAGCAAAAGCATCCTAAATGTATATTTATGAATAAGGTGTAAAATTAAATAACCCTATTACACAATTATTTACTTGAATAAGTTAAAGTTACAAACTTTAAAGTAATAAAGCAGATCTAGACTTGTAAACGGAAGATCACTTATATAATTCCTCATATTTTCCAAAACGGTTACCAGCGGTTCTTGGTATTTATACACAATAATCTACATACCACCTCTAAGAAGTGTTGTAAATATCTCCGTACATCTCCGTACATTTTTTTAAAATCCTCGAAAAAGTTGTACAAACACGTATTTTTCTTTCTTACACATAATCTACACGTAAGTCTATCAACTCCTTTCACAAAACAAAATTGAAGCAATAGGTTTTTACAATAATGTTGTATGCTACACTTTAGTAACAAGTATTTTCGTCTATAGTTTTAATAAAAAGTAACTGTAACTATAAGAAGAATTATTAATTTTTGGTCAAATTTGTGAAAAGTATCCTTCTTCACTTTTTCTGGCTCTAAAACTAGTCCAGGTTACGCTAGAAATATTGTGAGAATGAGAGCTCTTAGATATTTCCTTCAAAACCCTTTAATCGAAATTTCCATGCAAAAAACTTTGATTTTGGAAATAAAGTGAACTTTTGAAGTCATTCCGACCACAAAGAATCGTTTAGAATGTAAAGGATTTGCAATAATTATATTTCAATTAATCTATTAGCGCCCAGAAGTATTATTTTCTTGTTTTAAATTTTTTATGTCTTTCACTGCAGTTTATGTTTAAATTAACATCGGTACCAGTTTTTTAAAATATTTTTTATTCGAAGTTTGAAAAAAATATAGTGTTACTGGGCGTTGATGGACGCAACTGTTCTATTTAAAAACTACATTTCTGGTTTTATATGTATTTACCATTGTGTATGATATACATGTCATAAAATAGTCAAAACAAAGACCTACATTACATTTTTGACATATGATTCTTCCGGAAGATTTACACCCTGCACCCTGACATCTTCTTCGGTCACATTTTATTACAAAATGATTGATTCGATCGTATCTGATAACACGAAGCACTTTTGCACTTTTGCACTTTTTGTGGTGTGCCTTATCTAGTTAGAGATGTTTGTACAATTTCCGTGAGATCTAAGCCGGGAACCCAAGAATGATTCTTTCCGTACGAGAACCATGTATTATGCACCGCCGCATCTAGTAACCACGTAAATAATAGCCAGTACAATTTTTTCGCTCATATACCAATTCAATATAATAGAAATAGCTTGGTCCGATAGGGCGGTTCCACCCATATTTTCATTATAAGAAGCAATGCGCCTTGGACGAGGCACCATAATATTTCTATTTTCTTCTTGGGAGTACTTCCTTACATTCCAGGTTCGGTTCCAGAACTTGACGACGTAATTATGACGACCGCATTATCCATCCAAAGAACAAATAAAATTCCATATTCTTTTCTATGATTTTTTCGAAATCGCCAGGGTTTTTCTTTTTGAAACATTTCTTGTCACTAAGTGGACTCTACGATGGAATTCTATTATCCTTAGTCGTGCCGATTGCTTCGTAGCTCAAGTGTCGTAGATATGCAAATAAATTAAAACTGGTAAACAGATTATCCATACGTAAAACATGGATGTTTCTGGTGCAATTCCTTCAACATCGAAACCACTGGAGACGCCGCCTTTTCAAAAACTGAATTTTCCGGTTTGTTTCCCCGTGGATTTTTTCCTTGATATAAATCAAAGTTGATAAGCTAGCTGTTACCTGAATTGAGGCACCACATTTTGTATCTAAACAGAATTGGTTTGCCACGAATGTATTGTTTGGATCCTGATCATAGCTTCGTCAAAAGTCAGATTCTGTGATGGTTGGAAATTTTTTAAGAACTTGGATTTGAGTCTATTCATTAGTGGACGTATTTTCCACACTTTATCGTTTTCATTGATAACAGTGTTGTCGGCAAAATGGACAAATCGTTGGATCTGAAGAAATCTGCTTCTCGTCATGGCAAGTGATTGGGATTATTATAGGAAGCAAAATTCCAATAAAACAGCGAAATTCGTTAATCGAGATATCGGGATCGGGCTCATTTTTGAATTCTGCATATTTCTGGGATTCTTGTGCTATGTACTCAAGCAGAGAATTGTCAGAAAATAATCCAAAAATATCAACACATGACATATCCTTATAAACCAAATAATTATCTATTATAAATTACTTTTCTTATGGTTCGAAATCCCCTTCAACCCGTATCGGATCTTCTCGTTCACTAATTCTCCTAGTGATCCATTCCCGGTTTTTAGAAAAGTCAGAAGGTTGGATAACAGGCAGGTTATCTATCTGTGATGAAGTTATTGTTTTAGATGTCGAGGGAACAGGGTTTTCAGCTATAAATAATGGATCATCTCCCAACCCTTCATTAGTTTTCAACTTTATTTCAGTGGAAGTTCTAAGTTCATCTTCGTCTCCACAGTCTTCGTCCGTTTATTACATTTACTTTCGGTGGAGTTACGTATGTATATCTCTTCTACTTCCGCTTCTAATGATTCATCATCATTGAGCATATCCAACGAGAAATAATGAAAAGCTAGGTCGAAAAAATGTACACTTTGAAATATCTTTGAGATCTCTACCCCACTGATACCATATGGTATTAGGCTAAATTACCCTGATACCATATGGTGTTAGGCTAACTTACCCTGATACCATATAATGAAAAATATAAATAAACTAATTGCACAAAGTTGAAAGTATTCTATTGTATAGGATATACAGCATGCAGTTACACAGAGAAAACAAAAAAAACTGAACCCAAAAAGAGAATTTTACTTAGACCCAACGAATGTCCATGTTTGAAGACAAAATAAAATTTGGTTAAAAACAACGTACCGACACACAAGGTTAACAGAAAGGGAATGACTTGCTACTTGCTCCAGTTGCATATTGTAGTTTAGGGAAAGGATTGGTGCAGCGTAGAAGACTTTGCACAGTGAATTGTTTCCGAGAAAAATAAAACCTAAAGCGATATTTACCGATGCCATGTGGTATTACTGGGCACTAATGGATGGGAATAGTGGTTCCCTTCAAATTGAAATCGGGATTTTGTTCATCATCCTTTATTCATTATTATTATTATTATTATTATTATTATTCTAATTGCAGAAATAGAAAGTACTGGATTACTTCTGAGAGAACACGTCAGATAAGACAAAAATACTGCGTTATTTGTGAAGAATACGTCTGTAAACAAATGATTTTTGTAATAGCACGTACGGTTGTCTCACCAGGAACTGTATCGATCGATATATGAAAGAGTATACATTGGAAAATTCTGAAAACCTGGCAATATATTAAAGCCTATATGAATTATTGCATTAAAATATTTTCAATTATTTAAGACTTCCTGTTATACCGGAAGTAGCTGTCAACTTTGTTATTTTAAATAGAACACCCTACAAACAACAATATTCTCGGCACACTCTGCACCACACAAATTATTAATTAACTCGGAACAGCCCTTTTAAAGACAAGCGGCGAAATCACGTTTCTAATCAATTTTAGATTTTCTAATTTAATATTATGCCCGGTATCGTTTATGTGTTGTGCTACGCTTCTATCTTCCCGTACCTGTAACACCTGATGTGTTCATTGAATCTAGTACCTATCGCTCGTTTCGTTTCACCAATATAGGCTTATATTATAGAACACCATACATATTATACTATTGAATTCCTAGTTTAATTCTATGGTTTGTTGGATAAAACAACTATGTTGTTATTTCTAACGATATTTGGAATATTTGCACTTTTTGAAAATTTTTCACAGATCGACGAGCGCCTATGAACTTTTACAACTGTGAAAGTATTTAATTTGGAAAATTGAAATTTTGCAGGACTATTGGCCGTATAGGGTAGGATTAAAAACCGAATGAATTTTTCGAAAATATTATACAGCGTGTCCGACAATTACGATTAAACATTTAAATGGAAAATGTGACAAAACTTAATTTTTTTAAATACAAGTACTTATTTTTCTATTTCTTATTAAATTGCTTTAACAACAAAACCAAAAAATTTGTCATTCATTACGCATCTAAAATGGATACTTTTCGAGATATTAGGAAAACGTGTATTCAAATATGATGAGAAATAGCGACTCAGTTGTTTTATCGAACAAACCTTAAAATTGAACTAGGAATTCGTAAATGTATTATTATGTATGTCTATTTATAATAATAACGTTGACAGTTACTTCCGGTATAACCGGACGTCTTAGATAATTGAAAATATTTTAGTTCAAAAGTACATCTAGGCTTTAGTATATTGTCAAGTTTTCAGAATTTTCCAATGTATACCCTTTCATATGTCGATCGTTGCAATTCCTCGTGAGATACCCTGTATAAATAGCGACCAGCAAACATGCGAAACTGTATTGTTAGATGGCTTTGCTCAAATACTAATAACGTGAGGATCACGTTGTACAAACATTTAATACCTTCAATAGAAGAAGCATTCCAATAACGTAAAATGGGCCAATAAATAACGTATTTGCTTTTCTAGGTTTATGTAGGTATATATATATTTTAGATAAAAGGCTTCCTAACAAGTACCTTGTAATAATTTTTTCGGTAGATACAGGAACTGGAAACATTTATTAAGTTATATTATGATTTAACTAATTAGAGTTGTTCTCATTACAGTCAGTATCTGAAATCATATTACAATTACATACATGATTCAAAAAAAAATATTGCTATCTCTAAAAAGCCAAAGTTATGAAATTATGTGAAAGTATTTGATCAAATACTTTTCTTTTCTGTTCCGCGTATTCATGATATTCAATGCTGATTGTGAGTTATGTGACGTATGTACGCTCATTATTTACAAAATGTAGGTATCATGTTAAGCGCAGATTTTATAAACGAAACGGTTAATAGGCGGAGGATATTTCGTCCTGAAATCCATTCGTTTGTTTGCTTCGAACTACAACTCCTAACTAATAATCAAGATAATTCTGTTGATACATATCAATAATATGTTTGCGTTGGTCTCTTCTTCAAGGATGCTGCCTCATGTACTTTTAAATATGATAATTTGAAATATCATTCTCGGGGGATTTTTGGGAAAATTGTTAAATTTTCTAATTTTAAATTGAATTAACGATTCTTGTAGGTTCAGGGGTATACCTGGATATTCTTTCGGCAATTTTAGAACGAATTTCCAATTCAGTAAAATGAAATTAATGAATTTTAAGATTTTAAAAGTAACTAAGTTTTGAAGAACTTTTGAACGATGCCAATGTATATAAACCCTCTGTTTATATAACCACCACAGGAAACTACCTGTTCTGGAAATTTAACCCTTTTCTCTTCAATAAAGAGTTTAATTTCACAATGGTGCACTTTGTATAGGGATCCGAGTTAAGAACACTTTGATTCAACCAAGGTCGTAAAGATTGATGAAAAATTATGGCGTCGTTCATCTTTCTTTTATTTTAAATCGCGAAAGACCGGCGATTGTTTTATTTCACAGCTAATTTTGAAAATTTAACCCAAATAGAAGCTTTTACGATGAATTTCGATCAAAAGATATTATTTCTGCAAATAGCATACGAGAACGAATGCAGTGACTTAACCAGGAGGTCGTATGCTGATGATTCTGTGATCCCCAATGTCACTGGCAAGCCTTAAACGTGAAAATCCACTACTAATTTACAGAAACCTTTCAGATAAAGATTTAATTGATGAAATATTATTTGTTGTACCTTTCAATTTACGCTGTTGCTTATTCCAGACGATTTCTACATTAATTTGGACGAAATAAGTGAATAGGAAAATTAACTGACGAGTAGATTTGTCCATGCTACCCCACACTCGTCGTTATCTGGACTTATATTTTAAATATAATGTACTCGCTCCAAAGCCAGTTGGCTGAGAGGAGATGGTAACGAGGAAATTTCCATTTTTCCCAGCAAGAGGGACATTTAGTTACTAACGAGTGGCCAGCCTGACATTTAGTCATTCCGAAGTGACAACTGAGAGAAGTTGTTGTTGTCGCAGATACAAATATAATATTATATCTGAGATTGGATCAACGTACACCATTTTATTATATATATATACGAGAACGTTTTGTTAGAATTAAAATAAAATGGTGTACGTTGATCGAATCTCAGATATAATATTATTCCGCATTCAACACGTTTAGTATGACGCCGTCTTTTTGAATTAACAGCACCAGACGACTAATCCAACTACCTATTTCAGTTTACTAGTTTTCCAGTGACCGAAAACAAGTGATCGCATAATTAAACACTGCTTGAGAGAACATTTTTGCTACTGAACTCCTAAAAGGAATGTTATATTTGAAGCTGAATACGAGGGTGGAACAATAAATACCCGTGTTAGGAATGAAGACACAAATTTTCAAAAAAAAAATTGTATTTACTTTTATATTTAATCTCGTTTTAGTAAGTACACTTTTCTTCCAGACGATGGAACTGTTTTCGCCTTGTTTAGAGCAGATCGCCATGAAAACTCCATTGTTTTGACTGTCGCTCCGTCTCAAGGGTATAGCAATGGCTTTAGCATTTATCAGCAGTGATGATTTGACACAAACATTTTGCGAATTTTGCTTATAGGGATCCAAACACTGCTTGTGACATTCGTATCCGCTTATTGTCCACTGTTAGCAATCGTGGCACCCATTGGGTCGACAGCATTCTCACTCTTAACGTTTGCTATAATGCTTTTCCTACGATACGCCTACATCCTCTGCTACTTCACGTACTTTAGTTCGGCGATCAGCGGGTTTTGTCAATGGTATCATCAGCAACCACGTCTGCTGGTTGACCAGGACGCTCCTCATCAAAAACCGATGTATAACCACGTTTGAATTCGTTAAAGAAATTTAAGTTCCCCTCAATATCATCATTATTTAATACATAATAGCATTCACATGTGTAATATTAATATTACACGCCATAGAAAGGCAATATTCTTTATGTGATATTAAATATTAAATTCTTTTTTAATTACTTAGACATTTATCACTATTCATTAATGCATTTTAATCTATCCAACAACAGTATCTCACGTATACCATTAATCATCTTGAAGATATGATTTTTAGCGTGAGGTATCATCTATCAATAGAGCTCTTAAATAAATAATATGTGGAGAAGACAGAGAAAAGACCATCTGCTGCAAGAAACGGTACTTATAAGCCATAGCTGGCATATTTTGAAAAATTGACTAGGTAGGTAAGTAACAACTTGGTACATCTTCCTTGTATTCTATCTCTTGAATAGAATGCATTTCAGCCCGATCCAATTATTCGTTCCCAAAATAAAGTAGTTGTAAACCGGTAATGTAGAAATCATGTACGGATAATTGATGGGCAAAAGTTGGTTCACGTATAAAGCTAGTAGTAAGGTGAAGCTAGGCTGAGAAATCTGGTAATTAAAACTTGCAAATTAATGGAACGTTAAAAGTAATTACAAGTTTGTAAGCATTTACCGGAAAAATTAAAGTGAAGAATGTAGTCAGAAATTGCTTGTTTTGTGCAAATTTAGGATGTAAATTGAGTTGTTCGGAGTTGTTATATTATAAAGACCCGCGAAATGGAAATTAAAGAACAAGAAACCTCTTGAACGTAGGGAAGGGTTCGATCATTTTCATTTAGATATCCATTTTGGTTTATAGTGTACAAATAAAGGGCGGCTGAACTTCACGCGTGGGATTTGAATTGCACGAGATATTAAGCATTCGTTACCTAATAAAATTCGCACAATTCGTTACCTAATAAAAAAAAAATTGAAGATACTCTTGTGGCTATTGATAAACTAAAGGTTCGGTATTATCATAGTGGCAAGAAAGCTGAAAACGAAGTTTAAGGAACAAGGCTAAGGTTACGGTTTACGGGTTTCCAAAATTCCATAACCAGCGATAAAACCTATTCCCAACTTGGTGGCTGCGCTGATTCTGGGTAGGCTGAATCGATTTTCAGACAATTAAAAGAAACAGTTTATTTCACGATTATCCTACGATCTGACATCGTTGGACTTTTCCTTTGAGAATTTTTACAGCAAAGAGTGTATGCTATAAACCAAATTTGAAAGAAAATATTCAGCATGTTGTTGCTGAAGTAAAGTTATAACTATACGAAAACGTCATAAGAGCTTCGAACAAAAAATGTATTACATATGTTAAGTTAGTCGAAGGGATCATTTAGCCAAGATAATAGACTAATTTATTAAGAATAAGCCTCCATACGCAATAGCCTCCATATTCCATACACAATGGCCAATCTCGCACTTTTCGATTAGATTAATAAGACTAAAATCTTTTTAAATTTTTTTAGTGATAGTACTTTATGCCAAACTGAATGAACAGATAAATTAGTTAGATGATAACTGCGATAAAACGTATAAAATAACTAAAAGCTTTAGCAACGTTCACATCTCATTTTAATGTTGTAACTGCCAAGGGTCAACAAAGCTCTGAGCATTATTATATTCACACTGCCCATTCTTTTCATGCCATTTTTGAAACGGCATGGAAATTTATTTTTGCATCCTACTTCCTGCATTTTTAGTGGCTCTTTCGAAGATATCTGAAATATGCAATATGATTATAAAAAGCGTAGCCAAGAGGGTCATGTGTTTTTTTTTGAATTATTTTTATGTTGCTTACAACTACATCTGAAAGTTAAATCTATGTTTGAAACTTCAAATTATGTTTGACACTTATTGACATGCTTGCCAATTCAAATCACATTCGATGTTTTTAAAGCATGTTTACTACAGATCACCAAACATTTATCTATCATTGAAAGCTATTTTGGTAATGGACAAAAGCAATAGAATGGGGGAATGGTTTTATTCTATGCAACTATGTATGGATGAATTTTGTCATCAGTTTTCACATTTTGCAGTATCATATATTTTCACTTACATCAACGAAATAACGATCATTTCGTTGATATAAGTGCAAAATTTCGTGAAACTGGTGCAGTAATTCGCAAACCCGGTATTGGTAGACTCAAGAACAGAACTGCTGAAACTACTGCGGATGTGGGGAGGCGTATAGATCATTCACCTAAAAACATCAATTAAACAGCTTTCACAGGAAACTAATTTGTCATATTGTACTTGTTAGCATATTCTTAGAATAGATCTCGAAAAATATCCGTATAATTGTGGAAGAACTCAAACCCATGGTCATGTGCTGAGAGTGTGATACTGCAATTGGTTTGAAAATCACATGAATAATGATAATATCCTTGACAAATCCTTCCTCTTAGGTGAAGCTGGGTTCCACCTTGATGGTTTTGTTAACAACCGAACCATGCGCATATGGTCCAGCGAAAACTCTTATATCCTGATACAGAAACTATTGCATTCTGAAAAGGTTGGTGTTTGGGTAGCAGCTTCACGCAGAAGAATTATTAGTCCATTATTTTTTCATGAAACGATAAACCCAGAAAGATATTGTAGTAAATTGATCTATCGGCGGTTGATATTGTAATCGCTTATTGCAACCTTTTCTAAACCAGTTGCATGGTGACGAACTAATGGATGGATACTTCCAACAAGACAATGCCCCAACTCATAAAACACTACAAACAATGAACCTCTTACACGAATATTGTAATAACTGTGCAGTAGATTTTATTTCACGTTCTCTTCATCTAACTATTTTAGGCTATTTTATTTTTCCACACCTAAGAAACGCGATTTTTAAAAATACACGACACACAAATCGAGAAGTTACCGAGGCAATTCAAAATGTTTGTGACACGATAACGTCTAAACACCTTGTCAACGCACTTAACAACATGAAACGACGAGTAAGGATTTGTGTTGAAACTGTTGAGGCCACTATTTGCTATAATTATTTGCTAAATTCCTTTAGTTTTACTAGGAACATATTTTTTATTCTGCTCGCTTTATTATTACTGATTCAGATTACCACATTAGCCATTTACTCTTTAAACAGAAACTTGCATTATTACTACATATTAAACTTTGTATATAATCACGAAAATGAGATATATCATAAAATTAAATATTCATTCAGCTGCAGACGGGAAATTGTTGAAGATCCAGAAGGACTTTTCGGTTACAATATAACACATTAAATATTTCTTCGATGTATAACAGAAATTTAGTTTCTGAACATAGTATGCTGCTTTTAATATAATATTATGTCAGCTGAAGTTACCTAATAAATGTTTCTTGGTAGATATTGATAACATTCCTATTAATTATTACTATTAATAATTTTCTTTACATAGTGTTGCCAGTTCATTAGGAAATAAATTGATTATATTCTCGTGGTTTGCTTCGTATTTTAGGATCTGCGGGCTTACCACCCATCGTCTTTGTTTTCACTGTAACATTAACTTTAACGCGATTACAGAAATAACTACAAATGACATCTGTTTTGGTAGGAAACGCATATCCTCAATGTACTCAGTTTTTCTCTTGAATAATGGGGAAACTATAAAACTTGTTGTTGGATAAATTGTTTCTAATTAGAAATAAAAGTAGTAATAAATTCGATTTTATTGTTAGTTACATTTACTAATTTAATTTCGATCAAAAGCAAATTCATACTGGATTGTATTTAAAAATGTATAATCTAAACATTTTGACAGCTTCATGGACATGTATCGCCAAAATGCACAATGTTCATAGTTCATTAAAATGCGTTATTGCATAATTAAAGGGAAACAATGATGCAATTCATTATCTAAATCTTCCAAAATAATTAAAATAAAACAACCAGCTACTGGTATCCAGAGTAAATTTTAAAGTAAAAGTTTATTAATACACGTGGAAAGAATGCCTAATAACAATAACTAAAAAATAAATGCTAATATAGTTCATGGTATTGGTGAAATCATTCTCGGCAAAAACAATGTAGCAGAGAAAATAGCGCTAACACATGGACATGTTTCTGCCTACTCGGCGTCATCAGCATGGTTCTGAGCACAATCTTCTGCTGCTAATCATTGCGTTTGCCTCTCAGTTTATGTTACTAATCTCCAAAACAGCGCTGAATATGTCTTTCGGCGACACCTATCGCCAAGAAACACAGTCACGCCGTCCCAGAGGGTAGCAAGACAAACCGGAGTGTAGATGTCCACCACCTATCGGGCAGCTCCTGGGCTGCCAAACGCAAAGGGGCGTTGTGCCTAGGTACAGCGACATCTATACGTGCAAATGATTCCTCAGGCTTACCATGATGTATAAAAATACACGTGGAAAGAATGCCTAATAACAATAACCAAAAAATAAATGCTAATATAGCTCATGGTATTGGTGGAATTATTCGGCGTGATTGTGTTTCTTGGCGATAGGTGTCGCTGAAAGACATATTCAGTGCTGTTTTGGAGATTAGCCACATAAACTGAGAGGCAAACGCAATGATTAGCAGCAGAAGATTGTGCTCAGAACCATGCTGATGACGCCGAGTAGGCAGAAACATGTCGATGTATTAGCGCTATTTTCTCTGCTACATTGTTTTTGCCGGAAATGATTCCACCAATACCATGAGCTATATTAGCATTTATTTTTTGGTTATTGTTATTAGGCATTCTTTCCACGTGTATTAATAAACTTTTACTTTAAAATTTACTTTGGATACCAGTAGCTGGTTGTTTTATTTTAATTATTTTGGATATCAAGGTTATTAGTTTTCTCAGACAGAAAAGCTAATTAGAAAAAGAATTTCTATATGAGTGTTACTTTATTGGAAAGATAATTTTTCATAAAGACGGAAAAAAATCTTAAAGATACTTTCAACATTTTTTGGAAATCTTCAAATTTTGATCAAACATATCGGAGCACTACGATATTGATTAAATTACCAACGTTGCAATGCTTTTTCCGCCTATTTATTGCAAACAAAAGAAAAACAACTACGCGTTTTGTTTCCGAGCTAGTTTAGAACATTAATTTTTTTAAATGGATCACGTTTATATGTTTACGCACTAGTCAAGAATAAAATCCTGAATGAAATACTTTTACTACAGTATTTCATTCAGGATTTTAAGAGCAAATTATAATTTGCTCTTAAAATTAAAAACCGAAAAGCTGCAATAAATTTAGTGTAGGGTCCTCGTTAATGAAACAAAGACGGAGTAATAAAGTAATAAAATTTTGTTCGTTGATTATAATGTTGTAAATTTGCTAGAAGTTTCAATAACTATTAGTTAACTACTTCGTAACGTTTTGTAAATACAAAAGCGTGTGTTTTAGATGTATAGATTCAAGTTTAAGACACGATATAAGACTAACTTTCTACAAGTTCTCTAATTTTAAATCTACCCAATGTTTAATAGGGACAATGGTATGGAGATTGTTTGCTTTACATATTTGAAAAATGGGAAGTGTATAAAATGCTTAAGATGATCACATGAAAAATTACCACATTTTTTTTAACTACGATTTATGAGTTCTAGTTCTCACGATTCAATTGCCCGAATTCATCACTTTCATAAGCAAACAAAACCTTTCCCAACGTCTAAAATATTTCCTTCTAGTCCTTCTAAGATCGCAGACTTCCATTATTTGTACGAATATCGATAAACATCTCGTAAATTTTTATTATTACCACGTCTTTATTACAAGACGAATAAATTCTCTTACTAATTTTATAATTAATTACAGGATCCGAAATGTAAACGTTATTATGGCCCCGAAATAACCTTCGTTAACATCAGTTGCGAGCTTTCCTTGATGAAAGTCGAGCTCCTAATCTTTATATCTACCCTTATTTAATGTGCGCACTGCCATTACAAATCTTCTAAATAAACTGTCGTCCCTTACACCCTCATTATCTCACAATTATGTCCTATCGTACTTTAAAATTATTTTATATAGCGAGATACGTTGGCTAAATTGGAATTTATCGATTTAAGGTGCATTTATTTATGCGTTCAGCAACCGATTAAGCTAGTTCTTGTAAAAAAGCTCATTTAACGTAAGACTTATACGATAAAACTTGGCATCTAGTAGAGAAAACGATAAACGAAACCAATGATGGTTTTCATAAAGTGGCTTATCTAATAATGGCTCCATCGATTAAGAACCCGTTTTGGATCGGGTTTACGGAAATCTTCTTAACGAAGGGGTTTAGCTTGTTTTTTAATTGGTCGCACAGTTGATTTTAAAATAATATACGTCAGATCTTACGTTTTAAATTACTTAATAAAAAATGTTATAATTTGATTTGTATTTTTATATTTCACAATCATTAATTTAAATAAAGTATATGACAAAAAGAAAACCAGCGTTTGCTTTGCGATATATAATACTCTTATATACTAATATAGTACTTCCGAATGTGGAATATTTTTAATTTGTTTTGTACATTTTATAAATCTTCATACTAAAAAAATTGAGCAAATATTTTATTCAAATGCAACTCCAGGTGTTAACACTAATGTTAGAGTTCTAGTTAGAGTATGATCAGCTTTTAAGGAGCAATTCGAACAGAGTGAAATTTATACACAAATAGTGAAACTGTTAACTGTTCCTTGAGAGTGTTGTCTATTATTTAAAAGTACGGAAAATATATCTATATATGTACGAGGCATATTCCAAAACTAAGGTCCGGTGAGCGATATTTCACGGTTGGTAGGCCTGAATGAAGTTTTACTGATGCAGCGCCATCTACTGCCTCTTTACGAACCTACTTGACGTGTTGTTTTTATTCAGTAGTCGTTTGACAGTCGGTGACAGCAGATCGGAATGACCGAGACAATCATAAATCCCGCCTGTTGTGAAGTTCGCGGTGTAATTAGATTTTTGCTAGCAAAAGGATCTTCAGCTGCTGAAATCCATCGTGAGTTATGCGTAGTGTATGGACCTGAAATAATGAGTGACAAGCAAGTTCGAAAATGGTGTCGAGAATTTCGAAACGGCCGGACAAATGTTCATGATGAACAGCGGAGTGGCAGGCCCAGTATTCGAACCGACAACATCGTTGATCAAGTGAACCAAAAACTTCGAAGTGATCGGCGATTGACGATTAGTGCTCTGAATAATGAATTCCCTAATGTTTCTCGAACCTCAATTTACAGGATCGTCACCGAACAGCTTGGATATCGCAAACTGTGTGCGAGGTGGGTTCCAAAAATGCTCACTGATCAGCACAAAGAGCAAAGAATGCGTAGTGCACGACAGTTTTTGGAACGCTATAGACAAGATGAAGATGATTTGTTTTCCCACATTGTTACGGGCGACGAGACGTGGATATCATACACCTACGCAGAATCGAAACAACAGTCAATGCAGTGGCGCCATTCAAGTTCACCCAAACCAAAAAAGTTTAAGCAATCTCCATTCTCGAATCGAAAAATGATGGCTACGGTTTTTTGGGACGACAAGGGCGTCCTTTTGATTGATTTCATGGACCGTGGGTCAACAATTACAGCTGACGTATACTGTGAAACGCTAACTAAACTGAGACGTGCGATCCAAAACCGACGCCGCGGGAAACTGTCGTCTGGAATAATCCTTCTTCACGATAACGCACGCCCTCACACCGCAGCCAAAACCAAGGAAAAGATTCAAGATTTCCGTTGGGAACTTTTTGATCACCCACCGTATAGTCCCGATCTTGCACCGAGTGACTATTTCCTCTTCTTGCATTTGAAACAGTGGCTGGGTGGGCAACGATTTCAAACCGACGATGAACTCAAAACTGCCGTTACCAAATGGTTCAATTCCCAAGCGGCAGATTTCTATGCAAAGGGGTTAAAGAAGCTAGTGCAGCGTTACAGAAAGTGTATAGATGTGAACGGCGATTATGTGGAAAAGTAGAGTAGATATATAGTAAAATATTACTGTCAATAAAAACCTTTTCTCATGAGCTTATTTTTTTTAATGACCAAACGGACCTTAGTTTTGGAATATGCCTCGTAGATGGTTACACATGAATGAGAACGAATTTGCTTTATATAGAATATATCAATAATACTGATAAATTATCTTCACTTAAAGTACATATAACATCTTATGCCGATGATACATACCACTGTAATAATCTCTGACAATAATACTGCCGAGATTGAAAATTTAAGTAATACTTTCTTAAGTACATTAAATGATTTTGTTGGCAATTTGGATCTTTATCTCAACGCCAGTAAGGCTAAATTTCTTGTCTTTCATAACTATCGGCCCCATTGTGCTGTTCCAAAATTAAGGGTGGGTTCTGGTGACATTACCAGTGCCTCAGAGATTTTTGAGAATTATCATAGATCAACATTTGCTCTGGAGGTCGCATTGTGACAAACTTATAATCAAATTAAATTTTGTTGCATATTTATTTAAAAATCTTCGCTGTGTCTTAACACGGGAGCAGTTGATAGACTTGTATTACGCTCAAGTTGTGTCGCGTTTGACTTATGGTGCTAATATTGCTAATATTCCAATAAACTGCAGATACCTTTTTAAAAACTTTAATTTGTTGACTTTGTGTGGTATTTACATAGTTGAACTGTGTTTATATGTATATAGAAATAAATGTAAATTTATAACTAGAGTTGCACACTAGCGCCAACAGGTAGTGGCGGAGGTTCGATACAACCCTCAGTATAATTGCTAGTCTCAACCAGATCTGTTGTGTATACATGTACGCTGCCGTAAATACTATTTCGTAGTTCTACGTTTGTTTTAAAAATGTTGCTTACGTCGCAAAAACGACCAATGTTGGACAAAGTTACGGAATTTATAGCAGAAATGCCTGACCCTTTAATGTGTTGGTCCAAAAGGGATTGTCTACGTCACGTAAACAGTAAACAGTAAAAAAAGATTGCGTTCTTCAAAAAAAAATTGCACACGACACTATGACAAATTTAAATTTAATTTATGTGTTACCTTTATTACATGCAATCTACCTTCTTTTGGAATAAATATTCGGACTGCAAATTACCAAGTCGGGCATCGTTACAAAGAATTGTGCCATCTGCTCGTGAACATGCCAAAAAAAGAATTAAATCGGAGTTAAAAACTGTGGTTATGTGTGGACGAAACAACAGATCGTAAAAGACATTACGACAGTACGTACAATGGAACCACATCAATCGTCACCTTCAATTCTATTAGTTTCCAGACGAGTACAACAATGTACTGCCAAAGTAATTTCAAAGTTAGTGTTGTAAACTTTTATGCGCCCGCCACAGGCTGTTGGCGCAAATTGAGCAATTCTATTTATAACTAACAGCCAGATCCACAATATTAATACTAGACAGAAAAATGATTATCATGTAGATACATGTAGATATGAGGTTGGAATAAAGTCCCCAAATATTATGGGTCTTCGGTTGTATAATAAATTACCTATAAACATAAAGGAATGGTGGTGCAATATATGGGCAACAAATAATCCAAATACGATTGTTCGGCAAGGAATACATGACGTCAAGGTAACTACTTAGTGCAGCTTTAAACCAAATTTTCTAATAGGATCTTATTTCTATGAAGAAGTGGAACATGGACAAACGAAAATAGTAACAATAAATGGGCAGCGATATTTTCGAATGTTGCAATGCTTTGCACTGTTAGCATTACCTCAGAATTATGATAAAGACACTACTATGCAACAGTTGATCTTCTACAGTCTCTGGCCATCGAATTAGGACGACTTAAAAATATTATGATTTTGGGGTAAAATTAAAAAAAAAACAGTTGGTAATGTTGGCAATATTATTTAATTACATGTAACATGCAAGTAAGTATAATTTGAACATATATTTACTAATATTTGCTTGTTCCTCCTCTGCGTTTTATTATTTCTTCAATCCTTTTTGGCATACTGCCAATGCAACTTTTTATTGTTCTTTTTTTTAAATTTCGTCGTTATTATACCATACATCTTCAATATGTTGTTGTAATTCTTTCTTTGTGGTTCAGTTTCGTGTACTTACGATGTTTTTAAGACATTCCACACATTTTCAATTGGATTTATGTCTGGCTAATTGCCTGGCCAAGGTAGTACACATAGATTTTTTGATTCAAGGTAACGCATTACTTTTTTTGTCTTATGATACGGTGCATTGTCTTGCATGAAAGTATATGGTCCTTGAGTCGTATCCAATAAACTAGTAATAAATAGCTTTGTAAAACATTTTTATATTGTTTTTGTTCCATTGTACCATTAACGAAATATAGTGGTCCTGGTTCTTCTGTCATAATACATGACCAAACCATTAGAGATGGAGGGTGTTTAATAGATTTAATTGTACATGCTTCTTTATAACGCTCTGAAGCACGTCGACGAATAATTTGGCTTCTCTCCGTTAGCATTTCTAGCCGTGATTCATCGCTATAAATAATCTAGGAAAAAGTAAAAAATATAGAGAACCATTAAGCGAACTATGAGGGCGAATTTGACCAAAAATACAGATGATAAATGAAACTTACCTTTCCCCAATCTTCAATTGTATATTTTTTTTATATTCTTTAGCCCATTGAAATCGTGTCACTTTCATTTTAGATGTTAGTCCTGGCTTCTTTTCCGGCTGTCTGCATTTTAAGCCTGCTTCATGAAGACGTCTACGGACTGTTCGGACTGATATTTGTATACTTTCTCCACTAAGAATTGTATGAACACCTATAGTGGATAAAAACGATGTTCTGTAGCCACTTTTACTAAATGACGATTATCTCGTACAGCTGTTTTGCGTTTGCCGGCACAGTATGTTCTGCCATTACTTGTACTAGGAATATTATTCTTAATTAATTTCGCGATTTTTAGAGCAGTTTGATGTGATATACCCTCTTTTTGTGCTACTTCACGCTGAGAGAACTCTCCCGTTTCTAAAAGAGCAGAAATTCCTGTTTTTTCTCTGTATTTACATCCTTCTTCTTTCCCATTATGATAATAATTGACCGCGAAAAGAGACGCATTCAAATAAAATTAACTCTGAAATATAAGTTATTGGGAAAATCGGTAAAAATAGAGTTTTTATTTATATTTGCAATGATGCTAACGAACTAATGAACGACACAATTCAAACTAAATATAATTATTGTACATACGCATGGCATTTCAATAAAAAGTTGCATTGGCAGTATGCCATAAAGGATTGAGGAGATAATGAAACACGAAGGAGGAACAAGCAAATATTAGTAAACATATGTTCAAATTATACTTACCTTCATGTTATAATATATGTAATTAAATAATAATATTGCCAACAATACCAACTATTTTTTTTTTAATTTTCCCCTAAAATAGTAACATTTTTAAGTGGTTCTAATTCAATGGCCAGGGATTGTAGGTCACCAGATATGAATCCGGTGGTCGTAACGGGAAAATGGTTGAAAATAATATACAGGTGTTCTATTACAAAAAAACCTTTTAATAAAAATATGTTATACCAACTTAACGCAATATTATACGTATCTCATTAGGAATTCAGAACCACATAAGCACGCCCTTTTACGTCTAATCTCCATCTCTGTAAATGAGGACTTTTTGAAAGAAACCATAATAACTCTTAAACCTTTAGTTTTAGGATAATAGCAACTTATCACATTTTGCCTTAGAATTTAACGAGGATTCCAAAGCTGGAATAATATGTATAGCATGTTTCATTTAAAAAAAAAACAACTTTGGGGAGCAACGAACTTTTGAGATATTTGTGGGTTTCAATATAATTTTAAAACATGCTCAGAATCAGACCTCATAATAAGAAAAATAACCGTTTTGAAAAATCGCCCGAGCCCCCGGACTGACTCTGTATACATGCTAAAACGTATTAAAGTAAATTAAATACAGACCAATTGGAGAAATACTTATAGGAAGTTTTCAGTTAGTCCTTGCAATAAGAATGTTATTATTAATTACAAACTATTTACTTATTCGAACTTGACTCTTACCTTTAAGTCTTTAAATATTCGAAAAAACATTAGATACTATTGCTGAAGATATTTTTCTGGTCCATTAATTATAGTTACCGTTAATTAGTTTTATACCTAGGATCACAAAATAGCGATATGGAAAGTAAAGATTGTGGAACAAGGTAACGCTAATATTGTCTCAATTTACTTGAATTTAACTAAGTTTATAGAAGTGATTTAGATGTTAAATGCGGATAACAGATAAACTGCCTTAGATGAAAACACTTGTGATAATATTTATTTCATATAAATGTCCTTCCTAATCTAAAGCTAAATTTATCTTGTACTGCAAGTTGGCAATTGCACGTTACAGTCTAAATGATGACTTTTAATAATGAATATGTCAGATGTAACATATTTGTTGTAGGTTCCCTCTAATAATAATTAATAAATGAAATAATAATATCAATACTAATAATACCTATTAACATCCATTAACATATAAAGTAGTAATAGTCGTAAAAAAATAGAACAAAGAACTAATACACGGACAAGTTTTGGGAAGTCTATAAGTAAATAATATGGAATGTTAAGATATATTAAATTTGCATGATGCAATAAAAACACTAACTACTCGTACAGTCTACATATTGTAAACCTCAAATATTTATATTTATTATTTAATTGGTTGGCTGGTGTTTTTAAAGAAGTCGTCAAGTGATATTTGTTTTATGTTTAAGGAAATGCTGCTACGAAAAGAAAAACCAAGGAAAAACATATTTGCTTCTATTTATCCACCAGTCTGTAAAAACGTGTGTAAATCTAAAAAAAATTTCGTCTCCTCTTAACGCCTATCCTTTTGTTTAGCTACGTATTTACCTTCCGTCAAAAAACGTTTACTCTTTTAGTAAGGCGTAAGAATTTGCTTGCTACTAAATTTTAACGAAGCGTTGTTGTCCAAACACATACACGCTTCTGCCTAGATTGTGTACACAAACAAAGCTTTCTAAATAAAACAGGCTCTATACGTTTTAGTCCAAATTTTGTACGCAAATAGGTATACACAAATAGGTTTTATTCTATTCCGAGTTTTAAGAATTTGTATGTTAAGAATAAATATGAAAGTTTGCAAAGAAATCTGCAAAGTTTTGATGAATTTTTCGCATCTCTATATTGTTGAACTTAAAATGCTATTCATTTTTTTTTAGTTTCGCGAAGTATTAAAGGGGTGATCGACGGACGGGCTACAAGATCTCAATGATGACGGTTTTCTCCCTGGCTTTGTTGCATAAAACCCAAAGAAAGGAGTGATAGAAACATATATTTACATCCAGTCCTACAAAGATGGGAAGAACAAGATTGAATTTAATCTTTGTCTGTGGTACTAGCTGCATATACCTCTAACTTCGATCACCTAGATGTCATATCTTTTTGAGCCTATCGCAGATTGTAGGTGAAATATTCTATAATTTTATAATAAAACCTTTACGCTATTGAACGTTGCTGACCAGATCATATTTAATATACAGACTTTCGTGGGCAAGATGTAAAAAGTCCGTGTTTTTCTTGGATTTTTTCGACGTAATTAAAGCTTTTTCATTCACAAAAAGTTATTTTAACTCCGGCAGGATTCGAACCTACGACTCCTGGGAACCGTTTCTTAAATTAAGAATTTAATTACATCGGGAAAAGTAAAGAAAAGCATGGATTTTTCAAGGTTATATTTGTGTACAAAATAGTCTTTATGATGGCTTCATTCTGGAGTATATCGAATAATCGGAGATGCTGCTTTTAGTATTTAAAATCATTTGGTCGTCGATCAACTTTCTTTGGCTTACATCTTGCTTAAATTTGTTGTCTCACTGATGTTATAAATATATAAACTACTCAAAATAATTAAGGAGTCAAAAGTTAGCCGACTTCTATTTTCTTAAGAAAAATTCCACTTGCGTAATATATTAACTTATTTTACTTTAGCAAGCTACCTTGTTGCAACACACATAGTAAACTTAAAATAATTGAACACAAGAATTTGTCAACTTAACCTAAAGTAACTAACATCAATTAATTGATGTGAAATCGAAATTCCTATTACAGAAATAAAAGCTGCATTTGAAACGATTCATTGTACTGGTACCGTGTAACACCTCCATGAGCTTGAATAACTGCATTGCATCTCCTTGGCATACTTCTTATAAGTCTGCGGATGTTGTTTTGTGGCATTTGGTTCCATTTTTCTAGCTCTCGGAGTTGATGTCATAGATGTTCTGTGGGGTTTATGTGCTGTGCGGCTTATGCTGGTAATATAGTGAAGTGCAAAATATTCCCTTTCCACTTGTGCCACATGTGGTCGAGTATTATCCTGCATGAATAAAAAAATACCTTTATCAACATCTGTAAGAGGTTGGATGTGAAGCTCTAAAATATCATCGATGTATCTCTGTGCCGTCAGAAATCCATTTCAGACGATGACAAGTTCAGTACGGTTGTTTATAGAGATGCCTCCTCACACCATTATCGATCCATCACCAAAGGCAACGGGTTCTTGAATAGTAGATGGAATATTATCGTTCATGGGACCTTCTCCATACTCTAACTAGTCGATTTATCCATAATTTAAACCGGGATTCATCTGAACACGTTATTCGATTCCAGTGCCTTAATTGCAAACACCATTCTCGCATGTCGATGGTTTCCTGTGAGCTTTACTCTTTTAACTGGCTTTCTGTTGTGTAGATTAGTTTCTGGCAACCGATTTCTCACAGTTTGGTCTGAAACACGCACACTCCTAGCTGCAGAAAGGCAATTGCCCCTGTTGTTGTTATACGGTTGTAAAGAGCCCGAATTGTTAAAAATCGGTCATCCATAGCCGAAGTTGGTCTTGGGAGGCCCTGTTCAATATCGCGATATCGTTTCTGCAGTCTTCAAATCACTCCTTGTACAACATTAAGGCGATCAGCAACATAACGCTGAGTTCTGCCGTCTTCGGGTAAGGTAACTGCTTGAATTGCTTCAGTCTCCGTTAAATGATGTCTTATCTTATTTTTCGATATAGTCAATCAAGCAAAAATAAGTACACGGCAAAGTGTCAGAAAACACACAAGAATAGCAACTTCACAACTGCGCCGTCTTAAAACAAATGGGGAAGGCTCAACAAAAATTGTCATATTTGACAGCAGGTTGCTTGATTATTATAATTTGAGGAGGAGCTTACAGCCTGGGGATCTCAGGGAGCACCTCAAAATCCTTGAAGATCCCAACATAAACTATCTGATGTGTATTGCAAAGGACATGATCCCTGTGCAATACAATTTTGATCAGCCCTACAATGTAAAAGGGGTACCCCGGAATGGTACACGGACGGCTCGAGAATAGAAGGTGTCGGAACAGGTACAGGCATTAGTGGCCCTAACCACCACCTAAAAATGCCTACAGGATCCCACATCAACATATTTCAAGTAGAAATTTCTGCTTTAAACCTGTACGCCATAAGGAACCTCGAGAAAAGGATACGAGGCGTGTATATAAATATACACAGCGACAGTCAGGCAGTTCTAAAGGCCGTTAAGGCCTACACATACGAATTTGCTCTGATACACGAATGCGTGCACAATTTAAGGCAACTGGGACGCAATGACCACATTACTTTGCGGTGGGTCCCAAGCCACAAAGGGATTGAAGGAAATGAAAAGGCAGATAAGTTGACCAAAGAAGCAGCGAAAATGTCTTTTGTTGGTCCTAATCCCTTCTGTGGTCTCCAAAAGAGTCACATAAAACAAGGAATTAAAGCATGGAAGAACAATCAAAAGTTCTCGTACTAGGAAAATGTTCCAGGACAAAAACAGGCGAAAGCACTTATATCAGGCTCGCCAAAGAGAGCAAAAATAACGCTATCGTTCAGCAGAAGGGATCTTAGATTACCGGCAGGATTTCTGAGAGGCCATGTAGCCCTAAAATATCACTTATTTAAACTAGAAAAAGCTGAAGATCAAATCTATTGTCTATGCCAAGAAGATCTGGAGACGGCAGAGTACATCCTATGTAAATGTGTTGCCATTAGTCGCACACAACACCAATATTTCAGTCATTTCTTGCACTTACTGAACTGAAGGAAGCGGATCCTAGAGTAGTACTAAGGGCATTTTGTTACAATAGATCTATTAAGGTCGCAGTGACTATAGGCATCTGCGCCATAGCCCGCCTAAAATAATGATAATGATAATAATAATAATAATAATAATTGCAATTCGCTTAGTTAACTAGATACGGGTTTGAGATACTTCCGGTGACACCGGAAATGCAATTGAACTGTATAAATGCTTATACTTCTACTGTGGAATGTAGAAAACTTGACTGACTATTTATTTGATTCACAAGCAGTGCCATTTCATTTGCAATTGTGTTTTTGCTTTTTTGTTTCTCTATTTAGGTTGAGTAGCAAACAAAAATGTCTAAACATAGCTGTTTTGAATACATGGTTTACATCTATAAAATTGTGGCTTATTTTATAGAATAGCGATACATATACTATCTGGAATAAACTGAATTTTTAGTATGTTGAAATATAAATCTGAATTTGTCTCCTGTGAAGAGTATGGTCTAGTGAATTGCACATCAGAAAATTGTAATCTCGAAATGACCTTCTAATATATTTTCCAACAATATTTATCAAATTCAAACAATCGATATCAGTACAGAAACATTTTGGAATTTTGTATGACATATAAGCTAACGGAACAAGGAATATGTATTAAGAATATTTTATCTTCATGAGGTATTTTACTAAAGGTCCACGAAAACTAGAAATTCAAATAAATTAAATTGTAAAGGTCGAATGCTCTCAGACGACTATCTACTTATAAATTGAACGCGATTTGTATCTGTTAACGCAATCACTTTCGCCGCACAAGATCTCCGTAAATAAATCCTGACGTTTGAGGGTTGTAATGACGAGATCGCTTCTGACTGAGTGATTATGATTTGCGATGTTCGTGTGTTTGAGATATGCTTGACAAAAGGCATGTCGCTTGACACCGGCGAAAAAGAACCTTGGTAAAAATCGCTCAGAGATGGAACGCAACAGATCTAAATCGCTAGCGGTTGGAAACGATGAATCCTGCTTGAGATAACCCTGCGGGTAGATGCTGACACGTTCGTATTCCGCTGATGCATTCTTGATACATAACGTTTTAAATATTATATGTGAAGCAGATGCGACGTATTATAAAGTAAAAGTGATGTTTGCAATATCTGATTAATGTATCTTGTTCAGATTTCAACCTTTTCCTTACAACTCCCACTTACAGTTTTACAGTATAAATTTCAAAATATTTGCGCTTCCGTTCTGAAAAATATACGCAAATTCTGTTATAAAACATCATATAATATTAATTTTCTTTATTTTTGTATGAATATTATGAAGTTGCTTCAAAGTATTTATAAATTGAAAATTTCAAATCTGAAACGATCAGTATTCATCAGCTTACCAAATTTTCTGCAGTGAAACGTCTAATTTGGACTCACCAACCTGAATGAATGAAACTTGATAAACATGCGTAGGTGTATTGGTTGCATCGGTAAGTTAGGTGTATTTTAAAAACTGTATTTTTTAAGTGCGTAGAAATAAAATAATCTAAAATAGTTATATCAGGGAAACGTGGAGGAAAACCTACTACGCGGTTATTAAAATATTCATGTAAGAGGTTTATTGTTTGTAGTGTTTTATGAGCTGTGGCATTGTCTTGTTGGAAGTATCCATCCCGTAGTTGGTAATCATTAGAGCCCGGTAACAGGGAGCCGTGCCATAGCCGTACTTGTCTAGTATACAAAAACAATAGTAAGAAAATAGAGAAAAAATAACAGAACTAATACATAATTATAATATGTGAAAAGTAGTGAAACACTGACCCTTTTAAGCAGCCTTGGCTACGGAACAGTCAAACTAGAAGCACTTTTATCAGTATTAACATCATATGGATAAGAGTGGCAAAAAGTTGACACCATTAGTTGTGTTTCCAGTTGTCGCGGTGAGCAATGTTTGCCGTGGTGAGAAAATGAGTTTATATTTTGAAAAAGAGCGTTCAACATCTACCGATGTTATACATGCATGATTAAAATACTCTTTGTACTTAGTCAGTGGATTATTCGATACACCATCACAAATTTGTTTTAGTGTGCTAAATCGGGATCTTTCTGTAGCATATTTTGCGTCATGTATAGTCAGTAGCTGTGTATGCACTCTGTCCATAATTTGCAGACACTCCAATAATGATAACGATCTATTTTGTAATTGGTCTATTGCTAATCCTTTATAGTAGCTACGAATATTTTTTAAATCTGTTTCAACGGAAATATTTTGAAATTTCGACTGGCTCTCCTTAATAGCTGCAGCTTCGGCAGGATTGAATTGTGCAACAACAGCTTTTACTATTTTGAAATACTCAGCACAATAAAAAGCTGCCTGCAACCATGTTCCCCAACGTGTAAGAATTGGCTCCGGTGGTTGACGAATACCAGGACACTCTGTGTGAAATGATCATAGGCGTTTGGGAGACTTCAAAAATACTTTTTTTGTGCTTGCTATTAATGCACCTACCTCGGAAGAGCGTTGTCGAATGCTTTCTGCCACAGGATGTAAACCATGCACTTTACACGTAACATATAAACACTTGCAACCATGTTCAAGAAGAGAACGGCCTACCGAACGCGTTATCGCTGCGCCATCGCTTATAAACATCAACACTTTATCTTTTGAAATTTGATATTTTTCCAACGTACTAAGTACAACCTTAGTAATTGCTGCAGTAGTACACTCTTGTAGTCTTCGGCCAACACGCCCTATCCGCTATCCAATGCTAAACTGAACTGAGCGATGATGATTTGTCGTGTCGTATCGTAATCGACCAGCCCTCCCCGCCCACCTAAACACAGTCACACCGCCGCTGCGATTGCTCTCCAGTTACCGGGCTCTAGTAATCATGCAACTGGTTTAGAAAAGGTTGAGCGAATGATTGCACGAACTTCCAGCGGGACGCATTTTGACAGAGGAGGCTCCATTATTATCGCAATAATTTCCAAAGTACTGATCGGCACAAAATAAACGATGCACTAACACTGAGTGAAAAGATGACACAATAGGACGACTTGATTGCAGAGTTGAAATAATAATAATAATTCATTTATTGTCCAACAGACGAGTCTAATAACAGGACAAAAAATATACACAAAGATAACCATCACATTATGATAAACTAAGATAATATTATGTATCAATAAGCTACAACAAAAGAGGAAACTAAACTAAATTAAATTACTAAATTATACATGCAAATAACTACTAAACATTATTTAAAACGGCACAAAGATCAGAACAATTGATATTAACATTAATATCAGAAATATCATTAAAGTAAGAGCACATTCTATAAACAGGCGATCTTAACATAACGTTGGTTCTGGGGAAGGGACAGTAAAAAGTTGTTGATAATCGAGTAGAATAGGAAGGAATCGCGAAACAAAGTCTTTCCAAAAGATGAGGAGCATCGATTTTGTTGTGCAACATGTTATGTAAAAATCTAATGTCAGCCTGTTTGCGTCGTTGCTGTAAGGATTGTACATGAAATGCGGCCAGTAGAATATCATGGTCAAATCCTTGACCTGGGTATATACCATTTTTGTTTGAAATCACGCGATATCATGCACATGCACAGGAGTGTACCTTTGTTCCCGAACACGCCTCGTATATATATCATAAGTAAAGTGTTTTCCCATTTAGTGCAAACTTTATGGCTGTTACTGTATAGTATCTTTAAAATATAACATTTTTATGATTTAACTAAAACTTTTTATATAATTTCCGATAAACAATATTGATGTTGTCGATTAGAAGGATGAATCGAGCCTCGCTAAACAAATTAAGGTATACGCAAGGAGATATACATACATACGAGATGGTTACATTTCTACAATGCGCATACATATGAACACTGATGACAAATTACCTCAATAGGACATATAGAATACTGGCGTCGCGTCGTACCGAACCCATCGATCATCATTGATATAGGGCCAGCGGTGGGAATTGATCTTAATTGGTGTAATATTTACGTATTACACTACAATAAGCTAATTGTATCAGCAAATACTGTAATTAATTGGATATTCATATCTGTTTTCATTGAAAAATGGGAATGTATGGATAAAATTATCAGTACCTATTAATAATAAATTATGATTAATATTAAACAACATTTCTATCTTTAACTATCACGTATTCCCTACTTCTTGGATAACTGCTGAAAATCCAATAATGTTGATTTCTCTCCATGTGTAAAATTGACTCAGTCAATTAGATTTAGATCTCATAAGGCAGAAATCGATTCAAATATTTCCAGATACTCTAACAAGATTATGCTAATGAACTGAATATAATATAACATGAAAATGTAACAGAGGGAACTCTCACACCGTTAGTTCTCTAATATTACGTTTTTATTTCCCATCTGCTTATTTAAATTACAAATGTCTCCTATAAATTTTCGTTCGTTTTCTTTATTGTTTATTCAATGCTTTTTTACGTGGTTCGAAATGATTTCTATATACACACCTATTTGAACGATAATTGAAAATAATAACTTTGTCACTATCAATCTGATGTAACTGGCGTGTTTTCTTTAATAAAATATAATTCCTGGGAAAAGATAAATTTGGAATAATATTCTTCCATACATTGTTTCTGATTTCAAATTTTTTGGAATAACTAGAGTCAGAAGGTAAGTTTTGCTATTGCTTGTTTTACTATTGCTTACCATACAGCTTCAGGACCTGAAAGCCATCTTTCAGAAAGCGTTTGAAAAAACCTACGTTACCGAATTTTGAAGTACGAGGTAGGCGTGTTCAAACTCAGTTGCGTCATAGTTGCACATGTGCGAGGCCTACGCTATATATTGTGATATTTATTTACCTTGGTTGGAAAGTGTTATATTTGACAGTTTGAACTATTTTAGTTCCTTATTTTTACGAGGCGAAGCAGTATTGGTGACCTCTACCCTCTATTTTCCCCTACTTTGATTTCTTTTCTCCATCTTACACATGGAGACAAAATGTATCTTCGTTAAAATAAAAAGAGTCCAGTAAGCAACAGACAGAGATAGAATCTAATTTTACTAATGGAAATTTAAATTATTTTTTAATTTCTTAGTAATCGAAAATATGTAAATGTATCGTATTTGTATAAGCAAATTGCTATTCATGTGCAATTTACGAATTTAAAACAACTTTCTCATGGTAACCACATTTAATACACCGTACCTGGCACTACCGTACATGCAAAATTGAACGTCGTCTCCAAGGGAGTGGATGGAATTTTGAATTTAGAAAAGTCAAGATTTATTTTTTCAAAATAGTTAACTGGGGCTCTGGATAACAACATCAATCAGAGACAGAATAAATAAGTTTTCGACAAGCGGCTAATTTCAAAATTCTTCGATATTTTTATTTATATCTCGAATAAATGTGAAACCGTTTAAATAAAAACTGCAGTACGTCATTCAACAAACCATTTTCGACATATAATTCGAAAATTACGATCCAAGAAGCAAGATACCTGATTTTCAATCGAAGGCTGTTACGATTTCGAAAAAAGACACCGAAGGGCGGTTTCGCTGAGATTCTGCAACAGTATGCAGGTACCGAAAATTAAAAATTGGGCGAAATAAATTTAAAAAGGAAAAACTCAATTATTTTAATTTAATATCCAAATTTCAAAAACTTCAAATATATAATTCAATGCTTAAGCAGCTGTCGGGTAGGGATTGAAATAGGTTTTTGTCCATTCTTTGTTTATAAGAAATATAATCTTTCCAAATTAAAAAAAAAATACAATAAACTTATTGTGTCTTTTAAACAATAAACCGTTTCTTTTTTTTATTATCTTGTCGATTTGCAAAAAGTTATTATGTCAGATCTCACGATTAACGAAAACATTTTCAAAACGGTAGCCCTGAGATTCATTTAATCCATAACATACTTCAATTTCACACATACATATATCATTACAATATATTACGGCTCGAAGAGTAGTAGTTTTTAGTAGCCTGCTAGACAACGTGACTAGTGCATGAAAATGCTACAGGAAACGAAAATTGAGTACGGCGCAATCAATAAATTTTTAACGAAAAAAGGGCATACGCCTAATCACATTAAACAACGTGAAGGCGGCGTCTTTTTTTATCTCCTTTTTTTATCTCCTTCATATTTCACTGTAGGAAATGTATCCATTTGGGGCAAGAACCCCTTGAAGATGATGAGCCATTTGAACTGATAACGCCTCAAAACATTTTAATTATTGTACGTAGAAATGGTATTATCAGATCACCGTTTGAAAGTGAAGGAATTAGCAGTGATGTCTAACATGTCTGAAACAAGTATTCGTCGAATTGTCCATAACTATTTGGGTATGAATAAGATTAGTGCAAGATGGGTACCGCATCCTCTTTCTGTTCTCCAACGTGAACGTCGGGTCGGATATGCGCGCTCGTTTTTAAACATATGTGGAGACGACCCGAAACCGATTTAGGAGTCCATTATCACAGAGAGACGAAATAATGGTTCTATATTATGATCCTTTATCCAAGAGGACGTCATTTTAAGGATGATAGTGAGTTGCAAGCAGCTGTAATACAACATTTTGAGAGAAAAACTTTAGAAGGGTATAGAATTATTAATTGATCGTTGTAATAAATGTATTGAAGTTAGGAGAGATTATATTGAAAAATAAAAATTGTTATATTTTACCACGTTTATTTTTTCTATATCAGGCCGGGAATTTACGGTGCCTATAATAATAATAATAATAAGTTTATTGGCCTCACAGTACAAAATACAAATACAAAATGAAAATGAAGGAAACAAATGATAACCAAAAGACTAAATTGCATGTATGATACATGTACTGCTAACTCTTCCTTTAGCCTAATATATGAAATGAAATTAAAAACACAGTGATGATAACAAAAGAAAAATAAAGAAAGAAAAAGAAAGATAATAACAAATACTCGTGAATATGTATAGCGTTCATAAAACAAAACTATTGAACTCTCTGTATATTCCAAATAGTGAAACGGACAGGTTTTCGGCACAGGAAAGTGCCGGGATTATGTATCATTTCTTTGATTTGACATCAACAAATTAATTACATGTTTTCTTATAAGTTTTGTAGAGGCGGTAAGTTGTATTCCCTCATTCAATAAGCGAGTATTTATTAATTTACTGACATTATAGCTATAACTCCGTTTTAATATTTCTAGATTATGCTTCGGAATGGATAGTAGGCTGGAAGCACGCGTGTTACGTCTATGTTCTTGAAATCTAAAGCGGACCCTGCTGTACAAATAGAGCAGTGTTTCCTTCTTAATAATATTTATAAAAAAAAGTACACATTCAGGGTGCTAGCCTGAGTAAGTCTACCGCGGAGACCGTAGATTAAACGAATCCAGAAATTCTGTACCATCTATATTCTCCTTTTGTCGTGTTGCGTGATGCAAAAATTATAAATACTTTAACAGAATGTAAAGTTACTCAATACAAGTGCTTCACAAAATATCAGTCCGGTCGATAAATCTAGTGCGTGTCCATGCATGAAAATTGTTTTGAGGGCTGGGATTGATTTTTGAATCAAATGTTACGTATTGTTGTAGAAGCAGATGTTGTTGTCCAGAAACAGTCCTAAGTTTTATAGTTTCATGTTAGTGCTTTCGTGTTCATGTTTAATTCAAGGCGCTTTTTGTAAAGAATTTTCTTCAATTTTAGCTAATTTTGATTTAAAAATTATTTGAAATCTTTTCATTTACGACTGTCTAGATTTGAAGGCTTAATCTATATTAGTAACAGTAATATTTTGTTTTCTAGAGCATTACTACCTTTGATTTTGAAAAAGTCGTTGAGTATATTCAATAGCTCTTTTCTTTTAGTTTTTATCGAAGCACTAATTACAGTGGCCAACAGTAAGTGAAGAATTTTTACGATGTTACCTAAGTGTTTGAATGACAGCAGCATTTTTCTATTGGCCCATATTTTCTTGTAACAAACCAACCTACGCGCAATATCAATTTTGAATACACGGCCTTCACTATAGCCTGTACATCTTTCGTCACTGGAAGAAATGTATTTCCAAACTGTTTGAATCAATTCGAGGCTGCAGTGTGGGGTGTGTTACCGATAAGATTTTTTAAATTTATAGGAAACAGCTTTTTCCAAATGTATCTATAAAGACAATTTTTAGCCATTACAACATAATACAATGATGGGCAAAAGTCTGGAAACACATAAATACCTCCAATAATATTGGAAATATTGCTATGTAATTCAGTACTTGTAGATAACTGACTATGAGGACTATAATGGAAATACCGGCATTTTAATCTGACTTCCGTTTTAACCGGAAGTCACTTTCAATTTTGAAATTTTAAATGAACCACCTGTATATTTCGTATTTTGATAGAGCACAATATTCCAATTTCAAAAATGTAGTTTTCTACACCTGAGTGAGTGATTTATTTAATCTACATTCAAATCGATCACTAATAACGTACTGCACAGTTTGCAAAACATTAGAAAGGTATCTGTTGAGTAGAACAGCGCATAATTTACTAAAACAGAATGGTCAAAAGTGGCAACAGATGAAAATAAAGCATAAAATGCAATTTCGTTAGAAGAAGTACCAAAAACGTTTACAACAGATCTTGCGTCATATCTGTCGACGCCCAGTAGAAAGAATTTAAAAAAAGGAAAAAATATTGTTCATATAACCTCGTCTTGTATAAGAAATTTCTGATGATGATTTCGATAGAAGACGTGATTGAGTTACGATGGAGATCTGCCAGCGTTATCCTAATTTTGCAATAAACCTTGCTTTTTCTAATGAGGTCACATTTTGTTCAAATCACACTGTTCATCGGCGTAATTGTCGCGTTTGGTCTTTGGTCCCCAAAATAACCCACATTGCCTACACTCAACACCTCCAAAAATTAAATATTTGGGCTGGTCTTTGCAGAAATGTCGGACTCAATTTTTTTTTGAATAATAATTTAACAGGTGAAACTTATTTGAATTATATTCTTCTGATCTCCGAATCTTACTCTTTTGGATTATTCCTTGTGGAGCTACCTAAAGTCAAAAATGTATTCCGATTTGCTGAATACTTTAGATGATTTGTGAGCTAGAATCATGGAAGAATTGCAAAGTATCACCCCAGATACTATTTCAAACGTCATTGAGGGATTCCAGCGCAAATTAGCGTACTGTCAAGAAGTAGGTGGTTGCCAGTTTGAATATTTGATACATTAATGTTATTTAAATAATCCGTAGTGACTCTGTATGAGATGCGGTATGAAAGGTAGAAATGAAAAAGTGGTCTTGATCTCTCAAAATTCCGTATTAAAAAATTAGGTGACCGGTTTCGTGTTCAAGAATACATCCTCAGGCGAGCTACAAGGGTATCCAATAAAAGACAATTACAATAATGGAAAAATCTAATGTAAATAATTAAAATTAGGGGCAAGTGTCCAATGAAATATTTTTGTGTTAGAATGTAATTAAAATGTTATTTTTTATTAATGTAAATAGATAAGGATTCTTTTTATTCAGTTTAATTATCAATGTTATTTATTTGCTCATACATGGTGCTGTAACGTTCTTCTGTATAAAATCGCTCTTTTATTTCTTTTTTCCGTTATGTTAATGTATAGCAATTACAGCTAATATCTTGGTACACTATTGAAAGAAATGTAGAAAACTATATATTTTTGAAATCGAAATATTGTGCTCTATTAAAATATAAAAATATACAGGGTTTTTTATTTAAAATTTCAATGGTGAAGATGACTTCCGGTTAAATCGGAAGTCAAATTAGAATAGCGATATCTTCATTTTAGTCCTCATAATCAGTTACTTGCAAGTACTAAATTTCATAGCAATACCTACAATATTATTGGAGATATTCATGTGTTTCCAGACTGTTGCCCATCACTGTATATCTAGTTTGAAATTCATTTGCTCTAATTTTTTTCAAATTCTGAATTCCAAAGAATTTTTTGTTAGTCTTTTGATTACACCAGTAGCTGTAAGTCTATATTCTTTTTACAAAAGGAGTACTTTAATGGAATTGTCATAATTTATGGGAAATATATTTTTTCCTTCTTCATTTAGGATACGACGTCTAATTTGCAGCAACATACGGAGTACCATGTTTACATTAGTGAAAATATATAATGTTAGAACCACCCAATGGCACAAATTAAAAATGTAAGAGTAATTAGAAAATATATACTATATTAGCGGTGTGAAGAAAAATATCTGGATACTAGCACTAAATCAAAAACAAAAAGGCCAGTACTAGGAGCAACCTGTTTCATATAATCAAACAGAATTTGTAATAAGACAAGCAAAAGCAATAGTCTTTAGGACCGTATTGGAGGAACGCATAGTAGCAACGTTTCTGAGCGAAGCTAATATCGAAGCAAGAGCAGGAGGGGGATGTCCTCAAGGAGGCGTATCGTCATCCATTCCATGGGCGTCCCTCGTCGACGACCTAATAACAAAACTGTCCAAAGAAGGCCCCTATTGCCTAGGATACGCTGACAATCCAGCAATAGTAGTACGAGGCAAATTACCTGGAGTAATATCAGAAAGAATGTAAAATGCCTTAAATACAATGAATAACTTCTGTAAACAGGAAAGACTTACAGTCAATGGCAAAAAAACACAAATTATTGTGTTTACAAAGAAGCGTATTTGCCAACGAAACGAAGTACCTGGGAATATGGTTCGATTAAAGTATTACATGGAATTCTCACATCAATAAAACCATCAACAAATCTACAATTGCCTTAGGCAGGTGCAGAAGGTTGTTAGAAAAAACGTAGGGCGTAAGCCCAAAAATGAGGCTGTGATTATATATGAAGATCATCAGACCAATGATAACATATGGCTCGATGGCATAGTGAACAAAGACTTTGCAGGCGGAGGCAATAAGGCGGTTGAGTGGCATATAAAGACTAGCATGATTGTGTGCCATGGGAGCCATGAAAATCTCGCCAACAGGCTGCTCTGGAAGTCATCCTCAACATAGAATCACTGCATATACATATTTAAGGAAAGGCTAGCTTAACAAGGTACAGACTAATGAATCTTTCATCGCATGGTGCAGATCACCAGAAACAGTTAAAGAAGCTCAAGACGGGGCCGATTACAAGCAGTTCTAGTGACGTTATTAATTCCAAATACAACTTTGATAAGAACTATAAAATGGTAATACCAGATAGAGAAGAATGGAAAAAAGTCCTGCCCATTAAAACCAACATCAACAAACAACAACCATCTGGTACACAGACGACTTAAAGACAGAGATTGGAGTCAGCGCCGAAATTTACGAGATTCGACCAAGAATAACTAAATTACTAAGCCTAATTCAAAACGCTACAGTATTCCAAGCCAAAATAGCGGCAGTGCTGGGGTCTATTGAAGAGTTAGATAAGCAAGAGGCTAATTATCGTTGTATTGCTATTTATTCTGACAGTCAAGTAGTGCTAAAAGCACTGGACTTCACACAGACGAAGTCGAAACTGGTGTGGGATTGCATGAACACGCTTAATAGGATGGGTAGCAGAACTTGGATGACCCTGGTCTGGATACCAGGACACGAAGGCCATTTAGGGAATGTTAAGATGGACGAATTATCCCGAGTGGGTTCGTCAACTGCTGACAAAAACCTAAGGCCCTTTGTAGGCATACCCTATATGGTAGCTAAAGCAACTACTAAACAATGGAAAGATAAAAAATCTCAAGACAAGTGGAAGAGTATTCCAGGTCAGAGACAGGCAATTTCTAATTGGATACAGGGCTAAGTTTACAGCAGACTTACTAGGCAAATACAGAAAGTCTGTTAGAACAATGGAGGGCTACTAACAAGACATTGTTTGCTCAAAAAAACACACGAGAAACCTAGGCCTGACAGAGGAAACAGCATGTAGATTCTGCCAGGCGGAAAAGCAGATTGCCATTTATTGTAGAGTGCTAATAGAAATACTCTCAGAAATAGGCTCACAAGATTATAAAGGAATCACAATAGATTTGAAAAGGTCGCAGTGGGGTAAGTCAGGAACCACCTCATGTATTAATCTAATCTAATCTAACAGTCTTTAGGGTTAAAATCATTTAGACACAATCATTTTGAAGGTCAATTATTTTGGATTCTTTAAATAAACCCGTAATTACAACATTGTAACTTCGAGTAGCTAAAGTAAATTCTAATAGATCACGTACGCCACTGATCAAATTGGCGAGAACGAAAATCGATATTACGCAATTTAGAATCGAAATTAGAAGTAAGCTAGTTTCTCTTTCTATGTTACACATATATCCTGTTAACTTATAGACGATAATATCCTATCACATTTCGTTAAGCTTTAATGAATAAATGTTAGTAGGTTTATATTGCTTTACTAGGACGTGGTGTATCCACTGCCTAGTGATAGGGCATTTATATACATGTGTGTGCTAAATAATGGGGCATTATATGAAATCGCTTAGTTTCTAATACTAAAATTTGTTATGACAGTATAAGGATCGAAATAATATATCTCTGAAATATATGAGGGTCACGTTAAGGAGGCAATTATGAAGTGCTACAAGAGACACGAACTAAATGCCTTCGTTCAATGTAATAAACTTTGAGATGTTAAAGTTGTTATATAGGATCATATTTTTTCTAGACAATGAGAGTTAATGTTGAACTTGTCAACTGGATTTATGAGGTTTCTCAAAAGAACGTATATTTCTTAGTCGAGGAAGAAAAAATAATTTCGGACACATTTTATTTAAGTGTGGTACATGCTGTAGATCTTGGGGCGTTAAGAAAGTTAGCCTAAATTATATTTGCCAGAAGAGATTTTTAATATACTCTTCCGTTCTGCTTTTATTGCTCGCAGATAAATAAGTTCCTGTAACTGTCTTTCTTCCTTATAAAAATTGGTCACAACGGTTAAAAAACATGGAGATTAATTATCCTAAATAATAAAACTGTTAATTTAGTCAACGTTAACAAGCTACTATTTGGATAATCTATGCGCATAAGTGACCTATTAATTTAATTTTTTGAAAATCTTAAACTACATATATTCGTAGCAAATCGAAGTTTTTAGTATTTTGATCTCATGAAAGTATCACAAGTACCTATTTTGCAGTGTTTAAATGACTTACAATATCAGTGTTATATATTCCGGAAAACTAAATTCAAAACAGAATACAACATCAGAATTTAGGGATACATGAGGCGTCCTCCTTTAAAAAAATAACTAAGTAGAGCAGTTCAACTGAAAATGAAGTGATTGGATGTTAGGAAGAGGGACACTTATTTTGATTTACGTAACCACAACGTAGCTAATCAACAAAATAAATAATTACGATTTGAGCTTGTTCAGTATCTTAGTAAATGCACCGAAACTGAATATTTGTAAATGGAACGCAATCAGCGTCAAAGTGATTATGTGGTGACTTTGAATCAATAAATGTTCAGTTAATAGGGTAAAAAGAGGACGTCTCTGTTGTAAATAGAAAATGCAAAAAGTGCATTAATGCGTGCAACGATGTTGGTTCAACTACATTTGACGATTAAATCTTGCTTAAATCATATCAAGATTAGAATTTGAATGTTAAGGATTTTAAAAAGTCTTTTTCTCTTAAAACGGTGAAATTTGAATGAACACTCCTTGAAAATAGTCTACCTTTACTGCTAAATTTTCATTACATAAAACCCCTGTAGCAAGAAAAAAATCCTGCAACCTCCCTACTGGAATTTCGAATTTTCACAAAGAAAATGTACATTACTTTTGGATTATACAGTGAGGTCCTAAAGTATCCCCCCCTTGATGCAAACTTTTTTGAACGACAAAAGTTAGCGTTTTTAGAAAAAAATAGGTCGATTTCTGTTTCTTGTGAACTAGCTTTCGCTTCTAATAATTGCCAAACTGTCAAATCTCAATTCCAAAAGCCTAAATTATTCTTGTTGTTTATTGTTATTACATCCTGCATTTGCCATACTTCCCTTCTTGGTTCTCCTTATTATTGTCTTTCATTTTAACTTGTTTTACTAATTGTTGTTCCATCTTTACTTTATCGAACTTTATTGCAATTCATTAATTGTCGTAGGTTTGTTTAAATTTATTAGTTTTTGATAAACAATATGTCCGTTTTTTAGGTGTTCGTGTTGTTACTTTTATGATGGCTTTGGCACGAACTAGGCAAAATTGCTGGATCAACTTTAAAATTATGTAAATTTTACAACAACTATCACCTTACTTGCCGCGGTTATGCAACAAATTATACAATAATTTAAATCATATTATTTTCTGTTAAAGCAGTTCACTCTGTAGATTTGATTCTATTTATATTTACTTAACATAAAGTTCAAATATTTCCGGCTGTACAAGGGCAGTGTCCATTATGTTCCACTTCGTGGTAATTGTTGCTAAATTTACAGAATATTAAAATTAAGTACTTCAAGTTTATCTAAGGTCCATGGGGAGGCTATTGTAAAAAAAACAACATAAAAAACTGAAATTTAAACACGTTGTGTATCAAAAATTATCAAATTCAAACAAACCTACCATAGTGAATTAATTGCAATAAAGTTCGGTAAGTAAAGACAAAACGACAATTAACAAAACAAGTTAAAATGAAAGAAAATAATAACGAGAACAAAGAACGAAGGTATGATAAATACAGGATACAATAACAATAAATAACAATAATAATTTATGCTTTTGGAATTGAGATTTGACAATTATAATTACTTTGCTTAGCAACGAGCTCTTTAGATCAGTCTGGTATCACAAGAAACAATCTGGCGCTCTTTCCTAGCCAGTTTTGCCTAACAACAAAAATTGATTACCAAAACCTTTATATACCTGCATATCGTCATATTTCTTAAGTTAAAGTATAACATATGTGGTGTCGTTGGATTCGCCTTTCGATTACCTTTCTAAAAAGATAAACATATATAGGATATTCTATTTAATAAGAAAGTTGACGTCACTTCGGGTGATACCGGAAATACAATTGAACTGCTGATAACGGCAGAAGTTAGTTCACAACAAATAGAGGTCGATCTATTTCTTCTATAAACGCTAGCTTCTGTCAAAAAGTTAGTATGGGTGGTTGGGATACTTTAGGACCTCACTGACAAAATGATCCCCTGCGGTTTCAACACAAATCCTTACTCGTCGTTTCATGCTGCTAAATGCGTTGATGACGTGTTGAGGAGTTATCGTATTACAGACGTGCTGAATTGCTTCGGTAAGCTATTGTGTGCGGTGTATTTTTAAAAACTGTGTCTTTTAGGCGTGGAAAAATAAAATAATCTACAATAGTTAGATTAGGAGAACGTGGAGTAAAGTTAACTACACAGTTATCGTAATATTCATGCAAGACGTTCATTGTTTATAGCCTTTTATGAGCTGTGGCATTGTCTTGTTGGAAGTATCCATTCCTTAATTTATTATTATGCAACTGACTTAGAAAAGTGAAACAGTTCACTAAAACCCTTACCACAATACTTAACTCGTACTGGATGCACGTTTCGATAGCCAAGCTATCATCATCAGCAGTAAAACTGAATTAACAAACTAAATGAAAAACTAACCTTATATAGCAAATAAATTATGCAATATGTCAATTTAAAATAAGCATGGTAATCCTTAATTATATCTTAATTATATCCTTCTACTTTACATGTTTCTTGATGAGGCGTTTCATTGTATAATAATACTATAATTAAGCTTGAAATGCAAACCTAAGAATAAATAATAAATAATCCCTAAATTAAAATGTAAATGCTCAGGATGACATGAATTATTAAAATCCTTGTTTTTCAATGAAGCGGTTCATTGCACATGGTTATAATCACAGCTGTAATTAACTAAAGATGATGTAACAAAGGATAAAGGCTGGAATTTAGTGGTCCTAAATCTGAATTCATTAAGTGATTTTTGTTTTTGTAAATTTCCATGCCTACATAACAATTTAATTGAACAATATTAACTTTATATTATCAACATTATGGTTATTTTCAAGCATATGTAGGGCAACGCTAGATTTATCAAACTTACTCACAATCTTTACATGAAATTTTGTAAATTCCTGTTTTACCCATGTTATCTACTGGGTCTTTGGAACTTTCTAATGGGTTTTTAAGGTTATTGCCTTTCGTATAACTTGGATAAAAGGGTAATTTAACATATTTCTTATTATTACGGCCGTCAATACGTTCTAGTGTACCCGATTAGATTTAGAGAAGGTTGCAATAAGTTATTGAGATATTTTTCTGCGTTTATCGTTTCATGAAAAGGTAATGGGCCAATAATTCTTCTCCGTGAAGCTGCATCCAAACACCAATTTTTTCAGAATGGAATAGTTTCTGTATCATGACATAAGGGTTTTCACTGGACCATATACGCATGATTTGTTTGTTAATAAAACCACTAAGGTGGAACCAAGCTTCGCCTGAAAAGAAGCATTTGTCAAGGACATTACGATCATTCACGTAATTTTCAAACCAATTGCAGTATTGCGTGATCAATGGGCTTGAGTTCTTGCACAACACGAATTTTATATGGATATTTTTTGAGGTCTTTTCTAAGAATATGTCGAGTACCATATGACAAATTAGTTTCCTGTGAAAGTTTTCTAATTAAATTTTTAGGTGAATGATCTATACGCCTCCTCATATTCGCAACACCCGTTCTTTTCTTGAGTCTACATATACCGGGTTTGCGATTTCCTGCACCAGTTTCATGAAATCTAGCAACGCAGCGAATAATTTGTTGATATAAATCAAGATGTGATACTGCACAATGTGGAAACTGAAGACTAAATTCATTCATACATAATTGCATAAAATAGAACCATTCTGTCGCTCTTGACCATTACGAAAATAGCATTCAGTGGATAAATGCTTGGTATTTCGCAATAAACATGTTTCTAAAATTTATGAGATACGTCAATAAACATCAGGGGCGAGTTCGAAAATTCAGTAGGTAATTCCCATGTACTCCCCTACCCGTTCGAAAATAGCGAATAACTTGATCTGGACAATGTTTACCGTACTTTTCGAACGCGGGTAGATGCTCTACTATTACTGACCTCCGGATGTCGGGAAGAATTACCCGCCACGCACAGTGTTACTTCATTGTTTCAAAAGCCAAAACAAAACTTTTGAAGATTATATATTGGACGGATATTTGTTATAATATACATGTTTATATAAGAATATAAGTAGCTCATTTGATAAGCATTACGCTACATTTAAATAAGCAAAATAAATATATGCACAGGTATACAAGAAAAAAACTTTCAACAGAAACAGAAAAAAAATATGTAACCAATGCGCCAATGATTATAAGCCGCTTTTTTCTTTTAAAATCCATATTATATCAAATTATAGAGGACATAGAATTAACAAATTTCAAAATATTGAAATCTAACCTAACTAACAATATTTCAAACTTCACCCCACTCCAGCATCCATCGCCCATTTGCGTTCGAATAATAAGGGTAATAGAAGTCACGTGAACATTACCTCTATTACCTGTAGCCTACCTTTACTCAGCTTCTTCGAGCGCATCCCAAACGAAGTTTGAATTGTCAAACTTGTCAAGAAATGTCAAACGTAAATTAAAGTTTCAATCTTGGAATTAACTGTCCGATGCAAATGTAACCAATATAAAAAGTAATTAAAAAAAAACATTGCCCTCCCGATGATGTGTTTTAATGATTATATTGTATTAGCTTTAACAAAATCATCGGGGTATTGAAGTGGATCCACAAAGAATTGGAGGATATTACAGTTGTACCGATTGACATTATATCATATAAATCTACGGATATTGTGTATAGAAATTTATGAACTCGCGCAAAGAGGTCTAAAGAAAACTGCATACATCTACTATCGAGCTTGTTAAAATGTCTCTATCCGTTGAACCATAAATCATATAGATTTAGATGTCAGTCGTACTTGAATGTGCTTGGATAAAAGGGAATCTGGAGAATAAGTAGCATAGAAATACATACTACTGTAGCTGCAATAAAGATTTACTATTACAGTTGAATGTTACAGAAACGGAATAAATAATGATCGTTAGGGATTAGCTTTTGTTAAAAATATTAATTTTGCAATTCATTGAATTTCTTCCGTAAATTGTGAAGATTTTCCATACTTTCAAACGAACACGGATAACTTGAAACATGGATTGAACGTTTATAGGCTGATGTAATGTAAGACCAGTAGTATTTTTTTAGATATTAAATTACTCGCTAATTGAGTCAATATAGGATTATCAACAGCATAAAAAAGCTTCAAGAGGCTTTTAAACTGCACACCATAACATCCAAATAACAAGATTGTTATTATCCAAGTCAAAAAAGAAAGTATAAATATATTAAATTCAATAGTTGAAGCACAAACACATAATCTGAAGAAAAATATTAATAAAAGTTTTGTAAGTTGTAGTAACCAATAAGAACTGGTTTACATATGTTTCTTTTTACCAAATATTGCATATTTAGTCAGAAAAAAATGTGGGAACGTTCCCGAAAGAAGTATCAATTTCGATCCTCGAAATTTAATTAATTTGGAAGAAACGTGTTGGTGTGAAACCTGTATTTATTCCTTGTAAGCAGTGGAAGTAATTCCTTTACTTTCAACAATTTCAACATTAAATTTATGTAATGTATTTTTCTAATTTACTTTTTTGTTATAAGCGAGTACCGCATCCATATAATTTTATAAATAAAATTGTATGGGTATTATTATATGGCTGCTTGTTTTTATTAATTACTTTCAAATGGAACTATTTTGCGGTAAATTTAGTTTGTATGGATGAAGTCAACATAATCTTTGAAATGTGAAGTAATCATTTGGTTCCCCAAAAGCAACTGAAAAGTTGTCGAAAGTTTCTTCTTACATCTGTCATAGTTTCAGCGCTTTGATGCAAACAACAAGAAGACAGTATTGCGTTTAGGGCTGCCCTATTTGTCGAAAACGAGATCTTAACAAATGCTTTCTTTTATTTCTTTTGTGTATTGCATGCATAAATGCATGGTTTCGTTTAAATAAATTGCACAATATCCAATTAAATTTAGTCTAAATATGCGGTAAGTACTGACTAGTGTTATAATAATTTATTTGCAGTAAAAAAAAAGAAAATTCACCCTTATTAATAATTTATTTCCCCAGAAACATTTTTTTTATTACCCGGCACCTCCACCATTTCCATTTAATTGCGGTATATAAGAATCTATTATCAATTATGATCTAAACTAGTACAAATAGTAATGCACGTATGCGTCAGATTGATTTTGTTCTCTTTTCGTAGATAGTTCGTTTGAAATTTCATAATTGCTAAAGTTAGATGGGTTTATTACGTTTGAGTTGCATTGGATTGGGTTGTAGTCGCTCATCAATATTTATTGTATAGCAAAAAACTCCACTTTGGCACACGATCCAGAATATGGTGAATGAATGCACTATATAAAAATCTCAGCATAGAACGTATGGCGTATATAGTACAATAGTTAGTGGAAAATTGATTTGTATTTTAATTGGTTCATTCGTACATACAAGCATTATTTATTTTAATCCTATTATAGACATTATTGGCATAAATCAGATAATGTAGAAAAATATGTTTTCTGCTTGTTTCGGATTATCGTTGAACTAATTCATAAAATTTGTATTGTAAGTCATTTAAACACTGCAAAATAGGTACTTGTGATGCTTTCATGCGATCAAAATGTTAAAAACTTCGATGTGCCACGGATATAGGTTAAGATTTCCAAAAAATTAAATTAAAAGGTCACTCATATGCAAAGATGATCCAAACAGTAGCTTCTTAACTCTGGCAAAATTAACAGTTTTATTATTTAGGATAATTCTTCTCCATATTTTTTAACGTTTGCAAGAAATTTTTACAAGACAAGAATTCTAATCAATGTTAACCTTCTTAAATAAAAAGGTGATATTTTTTGTCTATTCCTTTCATGCAAAGTATTTTATAATTTGATGAAGAAGAATAATAAGTATTAGTGATTTATTTTACTTGGTTGATTTCCCGAAGCAAAAGTGAACCTTCTATTTCACTCTTATATCCATCTTTTCGGTTCAAAAGTCAGGATCTATTTGGTAACATAATAAATTTCTTGGAAATCCATGACTTAATTCTTTACTTCGTGTAATTAAAAATATTTTGCTTCATAAAGGAACATTTTGAAATATGTGTAGTTAAAATTCGTGGTGTTTAGAAAGAAATCTAGGTACTTATTTTCTAAAAGTAAAACTTGAAAGGTACATCGGTGCTTATCAGAAATACTGGCTGAGATGCACCTTCTTTGTTGGTATTAAAGCTTAGAATTGTGAAGTGCAACAGAAGCACTCCGTGTGCGAATACTGATGCAGGTTCTTTTGGAGAATATAATAGCGATTTTGTGGAAATGTAAAGATAGTACCGTGCATATACAGCGTGACCCATTTGAAATGGAAGTAGAACCTTTATTTTACATTAAAATCAAACCAATAGTGGATAAAAATGTCCACACAAAATTTCAGAAATTCATCTAAATTTTCAAGGCATACTATAATCATTCTTCGAGTTCGAAAATAGCAAATTCTTATTACCGATTTTTTTATTAAAAATCTGTCTACACTACTGAATTAAATGTCCTAAAATCGCTGTAATTAAAATTTCATTCAGATATGGTTATTAATAAAAAAGTTATGAGAGAATTATTTTTAAAACTTTACAGTGCATTATTTCATAGATTCACTTCTTACAACATCTAAGGACCAAGGTAAATGAAAACTTATACTTCTTATGGAACAGAACAACTAAAAAATAAGTAAACAAATGTAATTCCTTATTTAGATTTACTTCATCAATTATCAAACCTAGTTGCAAACACTCAACCATTAATGAAGTTACTCAACAACTATGTAGTCACTGCCAATTTCATAGCCTGTATTTCCGTCGTGTACATTGAACACGACGCGTGTACTATGCGTTGCTCTTATTTTATGTAATATATCGTTTCGTTTACTAGACAAAGAAGCATTTGCCTCCTTCTGGAATAAATATGCGGACTGTAAATTACCTAGTTGGACATCGATACGAAATGTAGTGCCATTTGCTCGTGAACATATAGAAAAAAGAATGAAGACGGAATTGAAGGATAAAAAACTGTGGTAGTGTGTGGACGAAACAACAGATCGTCAAAAACATTGTGTGGTTAGTGTAATGGTACGTACAATGGAACCACATCGACCGTCATCCTCCTTCTTACTTGCTTCCAAAAGAGTTATAAATTGTACTGCCGATGAGATTTTAAAGGTGGTGTTGAACTCATTGAACAAATTTGAAGTTTCAACTAAGCAACTTTTAATATTTATGAGTGATGGTGCCGCAAACATGCGTTCTTTGGGCCGATCTCTTAAAGAACACAGCGGTGACATCTTACATATAACGTGTAAAATCCATACTCTAAATCTTGCGGCACAAACGATTCCTACATGTTTTCCACTAGTAAATGCACTGATTGCTAGTACAAATGCAGTGTTTCTAAAGTCTCCGAAACATACCCGACTATTTCACAAACTGTATCCCGATTTACCTGAACCACCACAGCCGATTGTTACACGTTGGGGAACATAGTTGCGGGTTGCGATCAAGTAAAGAAGGTAGTTTCAAAATTCAAGCCGACAGAATCTGCAGCAGTCAAGAAAAGCCAGGAAATATTTCAAGATAGTCAGGTTAAAAGAGATTTACAAACTATTCACAACAATTACTTCGGACTAGCGGAGGGAATAGAAAAATTACAAAATGTTTCGATGTCGCTAGTGGATCCCGTTCAAATTGTGAATGATGTTCACGCACAGTTATGCGCTGTAGAAGGCGAAACAAATTGGTATGTAATACGAAAATTTGAAAGTGTTTTGGAGAAAGACTCCGATTTTCTTATATTAAGACAAATTTGTGAAGGTGCATGTGAAGATGCATTAAGTTGTTTCAAAGATTATTTTAAATATGCAAATATAACATCGCTAGATGTCGGACGGTCGTTTTCGGCAATAAAAAATACTTATTCCGCACGTCGTACTCACTTGACGGAAACAGCTGTGGAAACATATCTAATGATTCAAATATTTAATAGATGTTACCCAGTTTGTGATTTCACGGAAGACTTTTAAAATATTAAGTGTTTCAGCACGTTTTACAATTTAGTTCTTACCTTGTATTTTATGTGTAAACTTTTATGCGCTCGCCACGCCTCTGGCTGCTACCGCATATTTGCCCAGGTTAGTTATAAGGCTACACAAGAAAGGCAACATAATTAAAGTAAAAAATAATAAGTAAAAAATGTAATACAAGAACCACATTAACTAATATTTGCAAAGTAATTAACAATTAAATGTTTTTCAAAATTTTGTATTAAAAATTTGTGGCGATTGTTGGTATACATATGTTTGAACACAGAAAAGCTCCTTTCTACGTCGACTGATGTTATAGGACAATACTTGAACATTTTTCAGCTTTTTGTATCCTACATTCTTATCAAGAACTGAAGCAAATTTTTTACATATCGAATTCTCTGGCTTGCCCTTCACCATTTGGCATTTTTTTTCAAAATCATTTACTAAGGTCACTGAATTAAGTAAAGTCAAATTTTTGCTTTCGAGCTTTGCAATTCTCGTATGTACAAAATTGTAATTGGTTTTGATGAAAGTTAATTGTTGAGTTATAAATGGTGACTTGCGCTTACTATTTTTAAGGGCAACGCACGAGTTGTCATGAATGTCCTATACTATAGGTTTGATTTGATAAGGAAATGTTAGGCAATTTTTCCTTATAGTACTGGACTCTTGAAGGCGCTTTAACAAGTAATTTTTTTCATATTACTGTATAAATCTTCCGCTACTAAATTTAGACCGTGAACAAGTCACATTAACACATGAAGTTTGCATAAAAAATGTTTAGATTGCCTACAGCCTTAATCATATAACTAGCATTGTCGATTAATATTAACAACAATTTTTCACTTGGAATACTTTGCGGTAGAAAAAACTAGACAATTCCCCTTGTATGAAACGAATAATAGTTACATTATTTGTTTTAGATAACTCCTTTGACGCAATTAGATATGATTTAGCTGCGTATTCGTCGTGTAAAACCCCTATAAGCAAATTTGCAATGTAACGACCAGAAGAGCCTGTTGTTTTATCAACTACAAGATAGAAATAATTATTTCCAATAATATTACGTATTTCCTTAAGTATGTTATTGTAACATTTGTGCACAATAATTTTTTCTTATTGTGCTTTCATCCGGAATATTTTTTCCACAATGTTTTTGCAAAAATGATCGAAATTTAGAATTATTTATTTTAGCTAACGGAATGTCAGCAGATAGTAGAGCTTCACATAAATCCTTGTTGAATATTTCTTGTTCTGTTTTTTTTTAAGTTGTCCATCGCACATTCGAAAATGTTCATATATGTGAACTCCTTTTAGATTTTGAGCGCGTTTTCGTATGTGAGTCGGTGTTTTTACATGTTGCTCTATGAGAAATTTGCATTTTTAAATCAACGACATATGATAGAGTACAAATTCGGCAATTGCGCGTACGAATCACCAAATAAAAAATACCTGTCCTGGTAAATATAGCAACTTAAAAAAAAAGACTTGCTGTTTTGCTACATGCAAAGCAAAACACTTTCACTCCATCCACAATAATTTCGGGATAAGGTTTGATCCATTCTTCCACTTTGGCCATTTTTTTATTATATTTTTAGCAACTGCCCGACTTAAGAAGCGTCACTTCTTCAAAATTTGGTTTTAACGATGTTACTTGAATGACTCACGAAAAAGGAATGATGCATAATCGAAATTCATCGCTCTATATATACAACTCCAAGCAGTCATACGTCGTAAATGCCGTCCGTAAAAATGTTGAATTTCTAATAAAGATTAAGATTTATTCGAATGCATTTTAAAATCTCAAAACTTTGATTGCAAAGGTATCGAACAATATGCCGCTGCAATTCGCAGAACCCACAACACGGTAGACAAAGCGCCTATAATGCACCGACAATTTCTACGAATACTTCGGCAAACGCCAAAGCTAATAGTCCAAATCAAATTATGTAAAAAAGGGATTAAATATTTTCTCCTAATGTCTAAATAAATAAAAATTTACTTATTTGAACTACTTGAGGACTAAACCCCCTTTTCTGCTAAATCGATATAATTATTTAATTCTAGAAATCTGACAATAAAAATTGATAAAATAATGCTTACAATATTATCGGTCTGTTATATCACCTGCATTATAGTCAGTAACAATTCCTTTAAAAATAGGGTATTAGACAGATTATTTACATGAAATTGAGCTGCGCAGGTAAACCTGCATTATTTTGTACCAGGGAAAAGTACTGGATAATCCGTTAATTGCATTATAGGTAAACAAGTAAATATCAAGGAAGCTAATGTGATGGTTTTTCCAAATTACCTGACATTAGTGCCGTTCGTTATAATAAATATCGTACGATGTGAAAGTAAATGCAAATTGTTTAAAAATTGAATTATTTTCCTAAAAATGAAAATTTATTATTGAGCCTGCAATTTTTAATAAAATATGAAACAACTACGAGAAATATGCAACTTATGTAAAAAAATCTTTTCATATGCAAAAAATACAAGATATGCATTTTTCATAAAATCCGAAGCCTAAAATAAGTATGCGCTTTCTAGAACCGCGTAAGTAAATGAAGTATTTTCGCAGGTACAATTGTTACAACTCTCAATTAAGTTAAGCAATTCTCAAATTACTAAAGTTTATTACCGTATTACCGTAATAAAATTCGAATAAATTTTGAAAGTCTATAAGAGCTTTACGAAGAGCGCATAAGTTAAGCTTGACATACTAGCTAATATAAACAGTTTTATAACTTACCCGTAATGCAGCGCGCAACAAATATTTGAGCATTCGCGTTTGTTCTAGCGCGCGAAATATCATTAAACTTTAGTTTGGAAAAGAAATAAAAATTCGTTTAAAGTTAAGTAAATTTAGCCTTTTTCCGCTTTTTTTCAGGACATTACTCTCAAATTACTTTATTCCCAAAGAAATTCAACTTGTTTTAAATAAATTCCCGGGGTAGCGTGACGCGATCCATCGGCTGCCGATCCCTCGAAAGCTATCATCCGTAGCACACCACCGACAGTAGTTTTATAACAACACGGAGACAGATTTATCACTCGGACCTAGCGCATCTAAAATCGCGCAAACGTGACGCGTATATACTTCTATACCTGCCTTGCTAGACGTCAACGTGTTCTTATGTCTCCTCAAGATTACCAGAGGCCCTTTAATTTTATCCGAGGAGAATTAGTTTTGTCCTTTCGGCGCGGACGGCTCACTACAATTTACTTGATGTATTTGGATGTCCTGGTATTTACATTGTCGTAAATACGTGAATATATGTACATATACACTTACGCCGGTGCTGAAGAGCGAAAAGCGGCCGGTAATTAAGCCTGAAAATGGTACTTGTCGGAAGCGCCTTTTTGTGTTTTTCCGCCTACGCGTACTCATTAAAAATTCGTCCGTTTAGAATGTGTAATTGTAACGACAGAAGCAAAAAAAGTTAAAAAGCGTGTCAATCAGTTAAAGCGTTTAGATGATGAAGTATTTAACAAGCGTTGCTTATTAAACATTTAAGTCTGTAGAGTGGCATGCTGTAGGTGGTTTTTAAAAATAAGAGCTGCTTTCAATACGTGCGTAATAAAACTTTCTGTGATAAATTTAGTGAATTTAAGGTAGCAGCATACTCTATAAAGCTTCACTAACACCACTGCTTTCATTGGAATTGTAGTAAAGGTGGAGAAGGGCATAGCCCAAGGAAGTGTCTTAGGTCCCGTAGTTCTTTTGCTTTTCGTAAATGACTCTGTGGATTTTTTATTAGACTATAAAGTAATTATGTACGCCGACGATACTAGCGCCATAGTATCTAGTTCAAACATAAAACACACGGAGAATAAAGTAAATATACTCCTGCCAAATATGGTTGCATGGTTTTCAAACAACAAATTATTTTTAAATAATGACAAAACTAAATATATGATTTTTCACACACTGCAGAACAAAACAGATTACAATTTACAGATAGGCGCGCAAAATAAAAGGATAGAACGTGCTACCGAATCAAATTTTTTAGGTATGCATATCGACGAGACTCTTTCCTGGAACGCTCACTCCGAACAGCTAGTTGGCCAGTTGAGAACAAGTTGCTATCAAATTCGTGCTTTAAAATCAGTTATTAACTTTAATTCTTTGCTGGCGTTTTACTACGCCAATATTTATAGTAGATTAACTTATGGTATAACTGCTTGGTGATCATCATCTGCCAGTAGAAACGTTTTTCTGGCACAAAAGCGTATAGTACGATGTATTGCTGGAATCAATAATAGAGATTCATGTAGACCTTACTTTAAAATGTGGAATATTCTACACATACCGGCAATACACATAGACGAGCTCTTACGTTATATATACAAAAACCGTCAAAATTTTCCGCGGTACAGTGATTTTCATTCATATAACACTAGATTTAAACAAAACTTTCATTTACCTAACTATAATATAAATTTGACTAACAATTCTTCTAACGCTGGGCCTGAAGCTGTTTAACGCCTTGCCTCAGAGATTTCAACTTATTTCTAGCATTAATTCATTTAAGCGAATTCCTGTTACAGACATGCGTAGGAATATTTTGATGTCTGCAGCGCAGATTCCTGTGTGTAATTCTATATTTTTTATCTGTGTTATGTACCTGTAGACTAATTCTGTGACATGTCTTACACATTTGATGCATACAGGACCAAATATATATTATTATTAAAAAAGGCAAGCAATACATCAAAGAAATTGGTTGCAAGCAACTGAAACACCTTAAAGCTTACCATAGACCAGGGTAACTCTTCAATTATCAGTTTAAAATGAAATGTAGGATTGATAAGGGCATAATTGTATTTATTTGTAGTTTTCAAATAAAAAAATTAGCACAAGTATTGGCTTCATCTTCTTGTAATACGAAGGACACATTTTAAGTTTTTACAAAAACAATGAAGAAAAGAATGTTTTTGGTACCCACAAATCATTTTATTGTTTTTGAAAATATTCGCTGTTAAGAGTTATAGACGTTTGTATGCGTTGGAAGCAATTCTCGAAACATTTTTTCCACTCCCAAGGAGGTATCCTCAAAACATGGGTTTTGGGGGCTCGAACAGCCTCTTGAGTTAAAAAAGTCGCTATCCGTGCATTTTTTGTTTGACATTCGGGAGCAAAAAAGAGTCCTTAGGTGATAAATCAATGATACATTAATTTTCCTTTAAATACTCAATTGTTTGGCGTGCTGTGTGAGAGCTGGCATTGTGATGATGAAGGATGATGCGATCTTGTCGATTGTTTCTCCTGATTTTATCCATGACTTCTGGCAAACAAATTCTTGTATACCATTCAACAGTAACTGTCCTTCAATCCTCCAAATGCTTACGACGTGTCCAACATAACGAAAGAACCAAGCAATCATTTTCTTGGAAGTGCTTCATGAACGAACAACTTTTGTTGGATTCGGTTCATCTGGGAAGACCCAAGCAGTTGATTGTTGCTTAGTTTCCAGCTCGCACAAATATATCCAAGTTTGGTTACCTGATACGATGTTGTATACGGATTTTGAAGTTCCTCTGTCGAATTTTTACACCAACTGATACAGATTTTTAGACAAATTATGCAGAAACCTGGAACAGATATTTTTCACACAAATCTTCATGCAAAATCGAATGTACTGGTCTTGGATATGCCTAAGGATACCTTTATCTTACGGTAAGTCACACGCCGATCCTTCTCAAACATGTTGCACACAGCAACGATGCGTTTTGGAACAACAATCGATTTTGGTCGACCTTCACGAAATTTATCATTGACGGAAGCATGACCACGGCAAAATTCTATAAACTAGTTGCTAACAGTCTTGCCTACTTTGCCAAAAGATGAACGAAGCGATTCGGGGCATTGTTGTTGTGTTAGACCTTTACTAAAATTGTAAAAAAGTGAAATTGCCATTTTTTCACAAAATTGTTTTTTTTTTAACGCTCACTGTAAACAAACTACTCGGCCGATTTCTGTGCTATCACGGGTTTAACAACAATAAATGTCAAATTTTACGAAAATAGTAATATCAAATCTCAATAGCGCCATCTAGTGGCTACACTGCTATACGAAAGCGTGATAATAAAATATATTGCGGACATTTGCTGCATTTTTTTGCCCAGTAAAATGAACATCAATTTTAGTATGGCGTTGGAAGTAAAGGTTAGCCTTTCCTATGCAGCATTTAGCTTGCACTTATTGATGTGCTCCTTTAAATTGAAATCATATGAGCAGAGGGTGTCTCCCGTTTGTTTCTACAAGTTTACTATTATGTATAGGTAGTAAAAATGACGTTATGTTTCGTTAAAATTAATTAAGTATCTACAAAATGGACATACGGCATCCTCCATTTAGGACGTAAACATTCAAATAAAATTTGAGGAAGGTCAGTGTTAACGTGTAACGGTACACTAACTTATCCCTTGCGTTAACGTAAAATTTTAGTGCAATTTGGAACAGAAAATATCTGACGTCAGTACCTCACTTTCATTTTACGAAGCTAGAAATGTAATTACGCGCTTACTATACAGCTACTTCGTGATTTGGCTTCGTCATAACGTAGAATATTTACTTAAGCGATCATCGACAACGCGAATTACCACACCCCTTCGCTGTAATATGCTAAGGTTTGGAAATCCAAAGAGAAACTCGAACGTAACAAAATTCAGGAGGTCTAACAAGCGTTCAAGTAGCTGAAATTTCAACAATTGCTTATTCTCTGTTTGAGGTACGCTTGTATATCTACTATTTTGTACACCTGGTATTTATGTATCTACGTATGTACATTCACAAATCAATATAGAATGCCTAATAATGAAGGCAACAGAAATAAGTGATAATTGCAATAACCATTTTGCAAGCTGTAGAGTATTGTTCAGAGCCATGTACCTAATCTGTTTCATGCAACTATCGGACAACATTTAGTATTTTTTTGCTACAATGCGCATAATCGGCTTGAATTCAAACAATTAGAACCAGTATAATTTCCAGTACTCAATGTATTTTCGTACGAAATAGAATTTCTATATATTCGGCTATTACAGAAGCAATATGGAGGTATGTATTCATACCCTTAGAGTATGCGATTTATACACATGTTCCACAGATATTTCCTTGTAATAGGAAACTAAACTACATGTATGTATTTGGTTTAGTTATTGGACGCGTTATTCCAGTTATTGAGCAAGGATTGGGATAACTTATACATTACCTTCTACGTTCTACATTATGTTCTACAAATAGATACCCTTCTTTTTCTTCTCAAGAGTTTAACTTACAAGGGAACATACGAGGTAGGCGCCATAAATTCTCGGCCTGACAGGCTTATATAGGTTCGAGCGTGTTCAAGCTCCGTTCGGCCATAGTTGCACATGTGCGAGGCCTACACTATATATATTACGGTTCGAAGAGTAGTAGTTTTTAGCAGCCAGCCAGACAACGTGACTAGTGCATGAAAACATCTCAGGGTCATCAAACTTTTAACAAAACAGGGGCATACGTCTAATCACATTAAATAACGTTTAGACGGCGTTTATGGTGATTTATCTCCTTCATATTCCACTGTAAAAAAGTGGGCAAAATGTTTCCATTTGGGGCAAGTATCCCTTGATGATGGCCAATTGAACTGTTTACGCCTCAAAACATTTCAATTATTGAACAAATGGTATTAGCAGATCGCCGTTTGAAAGTGAAAGAATTAGCAGTGATGTCTAACATTTCTGAAACAAATATCCGCCGAATTCTCCATAACCATTTTGGTATGAATCAGATTAGTGCAAGATGGGTATCGCATCTTCTTTCTGCTCTTCAACGTGATCGTCGGGTCGAATGTGCGCGCTCGTTTTTAAACACGTTTGGAGACGACCCGAAACTGAGTCCATTGTCACAGGAGATTAAACAATGGTTCTGTATTACGACCCTCTATCCAAAAAGGAATCTATGGAATGGTGGCGACCCAACGATCCTCGTACCAGAAAGGCGAAAGTCGTTCAATCAACGAAAAAGGTAATGGCCACAATATTCTGGGATTGTGAGGGTATTTTACTTATTGACTTTAAAGAGCGGAATACAACTATCAACAGCACATATTATGCGTCTTTGCTGCATAAATTGAGGGACAATATTCGTGCAAAACGTCGAAGAAAATTGACAGAAGGTGTTCGATTATTGTACACCAATGCACCGGTCCATACTGCCGCCATTTCACAAGCTGCCATCCGCGAATGCGGCTTTCAAGAACTGGAACATCTCATTTAAGGAAAGACCTTAGAGGATGTCGTTTTAAGGACGATAGTGAGTTGCAAGCAGCTGTAATACAACATTTTGAGGGAAAAGCTTTAGGTTATTTTTACAAGGGTATAGAATTATTAATTGATTGTTGAAATAAATATATTGCAGTTAGGGGTGATTATACTGAAAAAAAAATGTTATATTTTACCAAGTTTATTTTTTCTATATCAGGCCGAAAGTTTATGGCGTCTACCTCGTATGTAGGTAACCGGAGAATTCAGAAAAATTAAAGCTTTGTGGGTTTGTAGACTGCTATAGTGTAAGAACATCGGAATTTCTTTTAAGGTACCCAATCCCCCCGTATTTGGAGAATTTTTTACCTGTATTTCGTTAGTTGAAAATATTATGCCTAAGACTCCCTTTCTGTAGAGGATACCAAGTTAGTTATCGAAGTATCTAGGTTATGAATGCTATGATGGTTCAGATTTATATTTTATTTTCTCTATAATACTGAAATTTTTTGCAATTATTGAAAATCATTTAAAAGATATGCTTGTTGAATACTGATTTTCTACACAGTAAAAAAACGAATGTTGATATTGACATTCAAACGTGACACATATAAGTATATATGTATGTACGTAGGCCCACACTCAAGAGAAATCTTTTACCGAGAATTTTCAAGTGTAAAGAATTTCTCATGGATGTTTAATCATTCCATAAAGTACGTGTAAATTTGTAACACTCTAATTGGCAAGTACATATAATTTCAGTAGTAATTATATATGTACCACTCTGTTAAAATGTACTGGGTATAAAATTCACGCTTTACGGTGTATAGGCATTATACAACAACGTACTATGACAACTGTGGCACAAACTAAACGATTGCCGACGAACAAGAGAACAGTGTGCAAAACAGGTAACAAGACTGGAACGTTATTCAATACAGGAATATGTAATTTGCACCCTAGCAATCTTTTTTTACACTAAATGATTCCGAATTTCACAAGCTTTCGTGGGTGTAAAATTACAAAATTAACACTGATTAAGTAAAATATCCTTGACTTAGAGTAAAATTCTTGTTTGTTTTCTGGAAAAATATTTACCTTGCATGAATTCATTTTTACCAGCCCTTGAATTTTTACTGTCTATGAAGAATTATATCATTATACACTCACAGGCAAAAATATTGCATATGTTATTTTAGGTCTCTTTTATTTTTTTCTTTAAAACTTTTGTGATTTCTGTTGCTAAATCTTTTACACTGGAATGTTCTACGTATTATGCAATTTCTTACAGAAAAAAATAATATTTTAATACAGCCTTTTTTGAGTGAATAAGAGGTAACGGTATAAAACAATATAAATTAACGTAATGTGCCTTGGAGACCAAAACACTGATTGATCTCAATTCGATGTTGTCCGAATGACATTTTCCACAGCTTTTAAGTGTCATAGATTGCGTTAAAATTGTTTGTTTGGCTAATGAAGGGTACACACAAGAAGATATTGCACGGAGGTTAAATACCCACCAATCGACTATCTCTCGTATAGTAAGACGACACAATGATACTGGAGAATACAAAAGGCGGCGTGATCAAGGACGTAAAAGATGTACAACGCCAAGAGATGACCAATATTTGAGACTTCAATCTTTAGGAAATCGCGCACTTACAACACCACATCTTAGAAATGAATTATTGAATACAAGACAAATCAATGTATCTGTCAAAACAGTAATAGGGAGACTTAAGGAGGTCGGCCTAAATCCAAAACGTCCTGCCAGAGTTCCTCGGCTTCTCCCACGTCACAAAATTCGACGCCTAGAATTTGCAAGAGCTCATGCTAACTGGAATGAATATCAATGGGGAAAGATTCTTTTTACAGACAAAAGAAGAATACAATTATGGAAGCCTGATGGACGTAGTCGTGTATTCAGAAGACCAGGAGAACGTTTCGCAGAATGTAATCTTGCACAAAATCTTAGCTTTGGTGGCGGTTCCATTATGTTATGAGGCGCCATTAGTTGGAAGAGTCGCACGGAACTCATTGATGTAAATTTAAGAATGAATACTGACTGGTACATACACAACATTCTTGAAGAACATGTTTTACCTTATGCCGGCTTTATTGGCTACGATAATTTTATGCTAATGCATGATAATGCCCGAGTACATGCCGCAAGGACAGTGATCCAGTACTTTGAGGATATCGGGGTTGCGGCGCTTGAGTGGCCAGCAAATAGTCCCGACACAAATCCTATAGAACATCTATGGGACTTTCTAAAAAGAAATATACGAGCACGAAATCCAGCTCCTAACTCAATTTCAGAATTAAGAATTGCTGCACAGGAAGAATGGAATCCTCAAGAAATCATCAAAGATCTTTTGCGCAGCATGCCTAGGAGGATGCAGGATATCGTTAGAGTAAGAGGAGGAAGTATTAAGTATTAAAGTGTCATTATGTTGCGTTGTTATTATGTTTATGGGTAATTAATGTTGCTTTTTTCAATTAAACGTTTTTGGCGAAAAATAAGTTGTTTTAATAATTCCTCCACGAATTTGATATAAATCCTCCATATGTAATTTATTTGATTACCAATAACGTAAAACACTCCAGTGTACAAGATTCGGCAACAAAAATCACAACAGTTTTAAAGAGAAAAACAATAAAGGCCGAAAATGAAATATGCAATATTTTTGTCTGTGAGTGTATATTTTTTTGTATTTGGCAGGAAACATAAGCTTAATCCTTGCAAACTTAGATGTCATGGACTGTTTGACAAGAGTGGAACTTGCAATATGTGTTCCAGGATTGTAAATTGATATTGAGCGGAGGTGATACAAATTGGCCTCGGACTTTTTCCTATGGGGACACTTTAAAAACAGAATATATACATAGTGTGTATATACAGCCCATTTTCACTGTATTTGTAGGGTCTTTAGGTTGTCAGCGACGATTTAAGTTTGTGATTTGCACAATTCTGATGAACTTTCTTTTTTAGTCCGTGAGGATAGTTCAAAAAATAACCCGATGTCTCGTTTATTATAGGATGAAATTGAAAAATTTCTGTTTTTCAAGACACTTTATTGGTTATTCTGCAGTTTATAGAAAATATAAAATAATTCTTATGCTTTTCCAGTAGAATTCATTGGCGTAGTTACAATGTTTACATTTTATGTGTTTTAATTAAGTAAACCTGCTTTAATGTAGAAAATTTTGAATCGTTTCGACTGAAGTAGTGTTTTAACAAAAGCGAATCAGTTTTTTTTTATCAAATAAGTGTCCTTTAAATTAAAAAAAATGAGATTTTAGCGAAGGACAATTTGTAATGCTTATTTCATGAGAACTATTTGAAAATTAAATACAAGCAAAACTTTGAATATATCATTTATTAAAACCATATTTTTAGAAAGTGATCGGGTACTCTAAATCTGTGGCGCTGGAACACTGAAACACTTCACTATACTTAGTGAACTGTTTCATATTTTTAGAAAGATGCTAAATCAAAATATGAAAAAGTATACATAGTTATATAAGAAAAATACTTCCCACTCAAATTCTTAAAACCTTATTCTTCCAGCAAAATGAATTAACTTTTTCATTTATTCTATAAGCTGCGATATATACCGTGTCCCAGGATTGATGTTGCAAGAGGTGTGCGGAATTAAAAATCTTTGAATCTTGAGTTGGCCTTTTGGAACTTAAAATAATTTAAAATAACTTTCAAACCAAGCCCTGCTTGGTGTGAAAGTTATTTTTAGTTTACTTTCGATTTCTTTAGATCAAGTAGGCCTTAACAGTTGAGTAAAAACTATTTTTGATACAGGTAAATCCATTATTTGTCAATTTCGTTTCCGATAAAGTACCTTTTCCGTTTACAATACGCCAAAGTTTTACAAAGAAATGTTGTTCACAATGACAAATTATGGGCCTATACATATATATAAATTTCAGGAGGTAGATCTTCCTGAAATTTTGTGTAGGTTGTACTTTGATTAAACCGTCATTTTTTAGATTAAACAAAATAAATTGTATTTACTCACAAATTAAATTTATAACACGTAATAATAGGCTTGTTCCACAATCAAGTATTTATTCAACATAGCTGCCACCATTTTCTGCACTGTTCTATGCTATGTCCAAATTCTCTGAAACTGTTCCGAATTTCCTCGATCAGTATTTGGTGTTTCGTATCCTTTCTTTTAGTATTTCTCTACTGTTGGGTATCAGTTGAGAGTAAAAGGTCTTTGTCTATTTCAATGGCGGCTGGTGGTGTCGTAAATAGGAGTCCCATTACAAGGCTTCGATTTCCTCGTGTATTTCCGTTGCATAATACAAAATACACGATATGCACCGGAAATACACGAGGATATCCAAGCAAGCCACAGTGCACTAGCCGCCGTCGGTTCGTTTACATGAGTGTTGCAACTGAACATGTTGGCATTTGTTGTTAAATGAAATTAATTATAAAACAATATTCCAAGAACTGTTACTTTTTGACGCTTTTAATGATTCAAAACCAGTAAGCTGCTGCACTGTATTATTTATATTTTTTTGTTTTTAGAGATAGTGAAGAAGAAGGTATTCAAATAGGCTGCCTGATTAGTAGTTATTGCATGTGCCTGAAACTGAAAGCAGCAGAAAGTGCAGATATGTCATTATATAATAAATTTAGAAATACCAACAGATTCAAAGTCAGCAGAAAAAATATTATAAGAATCAATTATTCATTCTAATTTAACAAAGGAAAGGTTACATTTTGTTGTCCAGTGTTAGTAATATTATTATTATAGACGGGCCATGGCATAAATGCCTCTAGTAACGGAGGATGTTCTTCCTTCAGTTCGGTATGTGTAAGAGACGGCCTCTGCTGAAGTAGGATACGTTCTACCGTCTCCGGATCTTCCTGGCATAGACTTGGTGAACGATTGCACTATTTTTGCTGTTCTAGTCCTGGCATGGTTTGCCAGTACGAGACCTTTTCATTATCCTCTTATTTCTTGATTTCCTGGTTTATGTGGCCCCTTTGTAGACCACAGTAGGAGTTAAGGCAGTGAAAGACGTTGCTTCTTTGGCCAGCTTATCTGCCTTTTCATTTGCTTCAATCCCTTGGTGGTTTGGGAACCACATTGCAAAGTAATGTGTGGGGCAGAGTAAAGAGCGGTTTTGAAAAGCGCGGGAATCGTGCTCAGCTGATGGAAAGTGGCAGGAATGCAGTCGGCCATGTTTCTGACACCTTAGTATTCAGTAGCAATGGAGCGGTGGACACTTCAGTATCGTGCGTACGATGTGAAAGCGTTTTAGCAAAACGTTAGTTCTTCTTCAAATTAATCGGAATCGACTGGTGCCGTCTGCCTGTGCGATTAAAAAGTGGGCTAATAACTTTGAAGAGACTTCGTCAGCGACGATAAAGAAGCCTGTGAAACCAAAGACAGTGCGTACTCCTGAAAACATCGAGCGTGTAACAGTTGCAATCGATAGAACCCTGCGTCGTTTAGCTCGCCGGCATGTCACTACACTTGAGATTTCCAACAGAACGGTTAGACTGATTTTACATAACGATCTACACCATCATTCTTACCAGATACAAATTGTTCAGGCTCTCCAAGAAACAGATAACGTGAGTGGAAGACGGTCCTGTGAAGAAATGTTGAATGTAACTAATGAAGACGAATACATTGTAAACAATTTATGGATGAGTGACGAGGCCCACTTCCATTTGTCACATTTGTTGATGCGCAGACATGTTGGAAAACTTTTTTACTCCACAACTTACTCAGTACTAAGTTAACGAAGAGACATTTTTTCAACAAAACGGAGCAATCTCCCACACGCAAGAGTAAGCATGAATGTTGCTAATGCTTCATTTCCAAATCACGTGATCGCTCGAAATGGGAATATCGCATGGCCTCCCCGTTCACCGGATCTAACAACGTGCGACTTTTTCTTGTGGAGTTACCTGAAAGGTAAAGTGTATCAGGAAAAAATACCACGAACAGTTGAAGCACTAAAAGAACGGATCCGGCAAGAGGTGGTTCAAATCCCACTGGCAATGCTGCGGAATGTGATGAATAACTTCAAGGCTCGCCTGGAAGAATGTTTACGCCTGAACGGACGTGATCTTACTGGAATTATTTTTAAGCCTTAGTTACATTTACTTGAATTTTGAGTTAGCATTTTCTTGAATGCTTTTTTATGTAATTTAAGGTGGTAAAAATACAATTTGGAAAAATTGATGGCATTTTTTTTACAATCTTTTCGAAATCGCTCTTTACTCTGTCCCACCCTATACAAGCTTTAATAGCCTATAGTGTTGCCTAACTGTCGGTGAACATATTTATAATTGCGCCCAGTATCCTTTTCTTGGGGTTCTTTATGGCGCACAGGTTTAAAGTAGAAATCTCGGCTTGAAATATATTGGTATGGAGTCCGATAGACGTTTTTAGGTAGTAGTTGAGACAATTAATTCGTAGGCCTGTTCCGACTCCTTTTATTCTCGAGCCAAGCTTCCTCTTTTGCATTGAGACTCGTTGGATGCCCACTCAATACGGCCTTCAATGACCACCTTATAAGGCTGATCAAAATTGCTATTTGCAAAGTGTATCAAATAGTTTATGTTGGAAGCTTCAAGGATTTTAAGATGACCCATAAGATCACCAAGCTTTAATTCCTTCACTCTACTGAGTGACGGCGTTTGATATAGTTTGGTTCTGAATGTGGATATGAAACGATGTTATTCCCAGCAGGGCTTCAAGTGCTGCTGTGAGATATACGAGTCTCCGAATATGTTGAAGTTGTTGTGATACAGTTTGCCGTGTTGCTTTTGGCCACCAGTTGTTAGTATACAAATTGCATTTAAATTATTGCAGTGGTTCGAAATATATACGAGGGATGATCGTAAAATAAGGTTCCCATATTTTTTAAGAATAGACAGCATTCTATATTTCCCTAACATTACATCGTTTTAAAGGTAAAAATTTAATCTATTTTTCGACATAATCGCCATTTCTATCCAAGCATTTTTGCAGACGGTGCTCCAACTTCTGTATCCCCATGTCGTAAAATTCTGCCGCCAGTCAAAATCTTATCAATCGTGGTGTTGGAAATCTCAGGAATCCGAAGAGCGAGTTGACGAATGGTGACCCTCCGATCTTCAAGCAGAATGCTCTCTACCTTTTCAACGATTTCCTCTGAAACTGATGGTCTTCCGCTCCGCTCTTATTCATGAATTTCTGTCCGATCTCCAGTGAATTCCCTACACCATTTGCGGACGTGTTGAACAGCTATACACTTTTCTCCATAAACTTCGGTTAATTGACGATGAATGTCTATAGGTGAAACCCCGCACCTGGCGGTAGCGGCGATCGGAAGTTCCACTTCGGACGGCTGCTTAACCAACACCAAGCGGCGTAGCAAAACGGGAATGGTACGTATATAGAGTGGGAGAGCTGCTGCACACGCCAATGTTGTCGGATTTCGCCTAACACGTCTTATTGCTGCTGTAGGGCTTTGGGAACCTTATTTTACGATCATCCCTCGTACATAATCTGACATACTCAATTAGGAAAAAGATTTTTTTTAGATCGATAATATATAAATAAGATACTGGGGTGGTGCCATCTAAAGCGAGACACACTGTATATTAGGTAACAACAATAAACCTGGAACTAACTTAGTTTTAATTGTATAAACCTTACAATTGCTTAAAACTTTGTAATTTATTTGATAACTGATAAATAAAATAATAAATTTTCACCTAACTAAAAACAGCACACTTTGTTAGGCAACGCTAAACATTGATGTGGTTATGGTAAAGTTTACATAAATGGCGTACCACTGCGGGTTCCTGTCAAACTGATCGATTGTTTGTTATAGGTGTATCAGATGACGCAGGAACATTACGTTTTTTTGGCCATCTGCGTACAAGGAATTAGGCCGACATTCTTCAAAGTGGAACTAATAAAAAGGTATTTCAACTGAAATTTTCTTGTTTTATTTAGAATATAAGAAAAAGTGTTTAATTTAATATAAATACATATGTACATCCGCTTCATGGTGAAGGGTTCTAAATACTAAATCCATTTAAACTACAATTAACATTACACATCTTTCTTCTAAGCAGTCTTTGCTTTTTTTTAATAATTCAGTATTGTATTTAAAATTTAAATACACCTTCATCAATTATACACTTGATGAATCATCCATGTCCATCAAAAGAATTAACTTAATTTTATGAAAAGTATTTGCCACATTTTAACGATTGCTGGATACCATTCCATACGAGAAGCTCTAACGGGACAGTGTTTTGTTATGTTGATGAATAATTCTTTTATGAGTAGCTTTGTTTGCGGGCGTGGTATTAGTCATTATGCGCTGTTTTTCATTCTTGAACTGATGAAACAAACATAAAACAACTGTTATGCAACCTGAAGTATATTCATTATACAACGTCGTGTGCAAGTAATTAGCTCTTATTTGAAAATATTTAATCCTAATTAATGATAGGGGTTGTATTGTTTCACTTGAAGCTTATTACTTATTTATGTTCAAGCTCGAATCTGTGTGTATGCCGTCATAATGGTTACAACTCCTTATTGTTCAGTATTTTATTTGATTAATATACCTCTAACAGCTTTAACTGTAAAACATAAAAATAGCCGTTTTATTGATGTAAGCGCTTCAGTGCAGTCCTCAGAAACTTTCAGTGTCATTCAGAGACGATGTATTGCTTTAGTAATAGCGTCTACATTCCAGATGCAAATCATCTTATTCGCTAAGTAAACTGCAAGGTACATTACAATAAAATAATGCTTTGTATTAACAAACTACTAAAATAACGCCTCAACAACTCAAATGGGTCCAATTTATAGTAACCCCCGTTAAAGTTTGAATCTCTGAAGAGAAAGAAGAGAACACGTTTGTAAAATTTTGAAAACTCAGAATAAGAGAAGAGAAAGTTTGTAAAAATAATTTTTGAAAAGCTCCGGACATATTTGGAGAACTGAAGGATCTAAACATGTTATGTTAATTCTTCGGAAGTGTAATTTAATTTTAAATTGTATTATTTGTGTTAGTAAATTTATCATTTTATTGTTTTATTTGTAGATTCATATATTTCATGTCAATATGTTGTACTGAGTCCCTTTATACTCGTTTAAGGAAAATTGAAACATAAAATTAAGTAAGCGGGATCTTTTTCAAAAAAATGGATCCTACCTGAATTCCAGTCCTGGAGATACTGCGTATACAAAATGTAACGACTACCATCCACCGATATCTCGACTATTTATAATGTAAAGTTCATGTAGCGCACGAATCCTGATTCGCGTGATCATCATTTCTTTAGTGGGCAATACTACGAAGCATACAAACAAAATACATATGGTGGCAAGTATTTACCATCACGAGAACGTCTGGATAGTCGCTAGTATTGCATATTTGCAGTAGTGATTGGTTATTTCTGCTACTGTAGAGTTTGGTGGTTCCTTTAATAATACGATAGGTAAACGTTGCGAACTCATGAAGGTAGTTAAATGCCTTACACTCGTACTAGGTGCGTTTATACAAATATATAAATACATGCGTTCACAAAATATGTACTGAAATATTTTTCTCAGGGGATTTTGGGAAAATTGTTAAATTTTCTAATTTTAAACTAAATTAACGATTCTTAGTGGGTTCGGGAGTATCCCTGGATACCCTTTCGGCAATTTTATAACGAATTTCCAAATTAATAAAACGAAATTAACGAATTTTAAAATTATACATGTAACTAACCTTGAAATTTGAACGATGCCAATGTTATATAAACTCTCTGTTTATATAACCTCTACAGGAAACTGCCTGTTCTGGAAATTTAACCCTTTTCCTATTCAAATATATATTGTCATATTTCTGGCTGTCGAGGTAAAAAAAAATAAATATATATATATATATATATATATAAAATAGTAGTACATCTATAAAATATCAAATTTCTGCTTAGACTGCAAGGATACTTTTAGTAGAGTTTGAACAAATAGGTTTAGTTAAAAAAAAAAACTACTAAAATATCTTAATTTATTTATATTTATTTAGATTATGTTTTTCTTTCCTTCACATTGACAATACCTATCATTGTGCACTCCTTGTAAAATGTGCTTACAGTGTAACGAAACAACAACAGAAACAAAATTCTATTAGCATTTCAACTTGTAATAAGATCAACAGTTTGCCTAGATTATATTATTATAAGACAAATTAATGTTGATGACGCTAATGCAGGTAAGAAATTTATTGAATTTCTCGATCATTTTTTTATTGTGTTCGCGAAGGTTTCTTTTAGACATCAGTGACAGAATCTCATTTACTAAATGAAATATTTGAGATTGCAATGTTTCAAGTTTCGCTTTCGTATTTTATAATCAACAAGTTCCTGCGAAATTATGAAACACGATCACTATCGGACTCAATTCAAAAAATCTTCAGCAGCAATCAAACTACAAGAAACAATCTTATTGAGTTTCATTTAAATTTCAATTTTAAATAAAGGGAACGATATATTTTAGCTGTCGATTGTTGTTATGAAAGTCGTTTCAGGAAATAAAACAAAGCTTTGCAGCACCTATTGTACGAGTTGATTATGAAAATTAATTTGAAAGCGGATGAAATTAGAAAGCACTCTTTATGAACGACCACCTGCTTAAAGTTCTGGAGTTGTTACAATTTAAACCGGATCGAATTTAACTCCCAAAATTCTACGTAACGACGAAAGTCGAGCACCTAAACGTTATTATAAAGTAAAATATTCGGTTTAAACTAAAACCAGATGCTCAAAGAGAACACCCCAAAATGCTTGCAGAAGCTACCGTTGAAACCGCATTTCTACGTAATTGAAAATTTCAATTCGTTATAGAAATAAATGAAGTATTTCCAAATACTGTAATATTGCGTGATCATTTGAATTTAAGTATTTATAAACATAGAATCTAATACGCATTACTGATACCAAGATTTGACAAATGTGTCGCAATACCCGATTATTGACTGAACTAATTTTGATTGAAAAATCTTTCAATATTGCGTCAATATTTGTATTTATAGTATAATCAACTCTTTTTAAATAAAATAGTTATTTGTGTCACAACGGACGTATGTAAGTGCAGTTTTGCGGTCGACGATGTTGTTTGCAGATTGGGGCGAGGCCGAGGTCTGCAATGCACAGACGATATAATTTGTAATACAATAAGTTGTACAATCTAGGTTGGTGCAACTGTTGGAACAATAATTGCAATGTGCGTGGGGTTGTTATTCAATCGGTCGTTCGAAGCGGTTGGATCGTATGGAAGTATAGCATGCTTATAAATCTGTAGTACAACTCGATTAGATAGACAAGTTTGAACGTGTGTATCTGTTTTTAGACTTGTTGATACAATTTCTTAGCTCATTCAAAACAAGATTTTATTAGTGCATGGTGGTGTTTTCTTCTTCTATTGAACAATGAAAGGCGATAGAAAATGATAGAATTTATAGAAATGTATCGCGAACATTCTTGTTTATGGAATGTGAAAAGTAATAAGTACTCCAACAAACACAGTCGTAACGCGAGCTTCGAAATTCTTTTAGAAAAATTAAAAGAAATTAACCCTGAAGCAAAAGTGGAGCTTTTGAAAAAGAAAATTAATAATACGAAAACGGCATTCAGGAGGAAATGGAAAAAAAATTGAGTTATTACATACACTTCAAATCAGAAAATACTTTAAATGGAGTTTAGAAAACATTTTTATGATTTTTCAAGGTACAAGATTCCAAGTATAGGCAAGGGAACAGATGATTTATATGAACCGACGCTTTAGTATTACGAAATGAGCCACTTTCCGGTGGTTTTTTGATAAGGACACGTTTCCCGTCCATTGTTATCAAACAGTTGTCAAATTATCACATCTTTTGAAATCAACTGAAACTTGTTGCCACTCTTGTTTACTTGTTAGGACCTAAAAGAATATATACATTATTAAAGCGTGATAAACGGTTGCACCCGCTGTACATACAAGGAATCGAGTGGACGTTCGGTTATTATCGGTTGATCGGTGTGCGTATACTATTGTTCGCATGTAATAGTACACACACACCGATCAACCGATAATAACCGAACGTCCACTCGATTCCTTGCATGTACAGCGGGTGGAACCGGTTGTCACGCTTTATAACATGATATACTATTGAGTACAAACAGATATATGTATATGCGTAAATTGTAATAGAAGTCTCTCCTTAGATGGATTTTAAGGACGGTATGGAAGATGAAAGAGAGTTTGCACCACCGACATATTTAATCTCGCTTGATGAACTGGAATGTCATATAATTTCTGTAGAGGATAGATCTGGTTCAACACTATCTAGTAGATCTTCATCCAGCGTTACCTCTGCCAATTCTCGAGAGAGAAGTACTACTAAGAAAAGCCAGTAATGTATTTGAACAGAAGAGCACTGGAGTTGGCGCATAACGTCTTGACTAGTAACAATAATAATGCTGAAGATGAATATTCAATTACCGGAAAACGAATAGGTTACCAATTAAAAGGAGTAGATGAACGTCAAAGAATTATTGCCGAAAAACTAATATCCGATGTGAAGTATTTTGCGAAGATGAGGAAACTTACAGAAGATTCAAGTGCATGTTGTAATAGGCCGTCTACACAAAATGATATTAACAATTCTGCCCTACTATAAGTTCCAGCATACTCCTCGTCACAATTAAAAAATTTTAACATTCGCGAAGTTATACTATAACAAATATTTTTTTTTCTCTTCATAAGTATTTTGACAGAATGTTATTTTAATTTTGTAGTAAAAAATCGTAAAAATAAATGTTTTCGAAATTCGTCCTTACCTACCTTCAAATATACTTTTAGTGCTTTATAAATGGCTCGACAAGTTTCAGGAATGATTTCCAGTAGCCAAATACCTTAGAGTAAGGGTTAACCTTTCTTTGGCACTAATTGCATCTGGCATAAATATATTTTGCTTTGTAATTACTGGTCGTACTAATTCTAACAATGTGTTGAACGAATTGTCGTCCATTCGTAAGCAAGTTTTAAAACTTATTGGTTCACTCAAACATAGTTCATTAAGCAAATTCATATGTGAATAAAGATGTCTTTGCAGTAACCATTTTTTGCACCACTATTTTTTTTCTTCTTTTTCACGTTATTATTACTATACTGAATACAAAACGACTACTAGAGTAGATATTTCCTTCCTTGAAATGGATGGTGCCATCGCGAACACTATACTAAACTAGTTGTACTACTGATCGCTTGGGAATGTTTACACGTCTGTGGACAAGAGTCTTGTCGATCGGTCTCTTCGATTTACAGTGCAACTGGTTGCACAATTTGTTATACTACAAATTGTATCGTCTGTGGGCCGCTTTACGGTGCGCGTGTCACAATATATTTTCCCTACTGCTAGCCCAAAATTTCGAAAAAATCTGCATTTTGAGAAAGTACTTGATATTTGCTTGTATACTCCCACAATTATTCCACAAAGTTGACATTTTCTATTATGTAATGACACCTATTGCTATAATGTATTACTACTTACGTTCCTAGGAACGTTAAATTCACTTGCGCCCGCTGTCAAGTGCAACCAAGGTACATAAATAACTTGTAAATCGCACTTACGTGCCTCCAATTAGGGGTGCAATGATTGACTTACGTAGCCGGAAGTAGGAAATAACAATTGTTCCATTAACAGTTTCTTAGTAATTGCAATGATGTAAGTATTTTACGTGTTAGCTTACAAACATTTAGATAATAAAACAGTGTGATAAAATAAGGAGTAATGAATATATTGTGTTCCATTGGCGAATAGTGAAAAATCGGTTTTTCCTTGATTTTACCAACGTAATTAAATTTAATTAATGAAATACAATTGCAAGACATGGGTAGGATTCTAACCCACGACTCCCTTTTGCCGGACGCGCTAGCAACTACACAGTAGGAACGAATCTTTTTAATACCCAGATTTCCGATGCCTGCAGATATATTGCAATATCTCGACGGACATATCCTTATGTGCCAAGTATACCCTAATTAATGAATATATTGGCTTCCATCCATACTGAAAAATCGGTATTCCCTTTATGTTCCATTGGCTGTAAGAATGGATACGTTCTTGTGGCATGACGAAGCCCCTGCATATTCTAGCCGTTAGGTGACATATCACCTAAATCTAAAATTCCTCGAGAAATGGATCGGCTGAAATGGTCACATTCATTGACTACCAAGGTATCCAGATTTTATCCCTTTAGATGATTGTCTATGAGGATAGAAGGCGACGTCTACAAAGAAAAAATAAACACATGAGACCAATTACCCGTTCGCATTATGAATAGTGCTGCCCAAGATGACCTCAGAAGAGCTACACATGGTATTGTCAAGGGTGTTCGAAAGTGCATTGTCGGTGGTGAAATTTTTGAAAATCAACTTTGACCTTTAATAAGTCATTTGCTTTTGCTTAACATTCAAACAGCTGGATCCATTAAGAATTGGGTACATGTTTATATGAACCTTTTTATTCAAAATAGTATGTACTACAACCTTCTAAAAAAATTACTATTTCTCGAAACAGCCCCGAAAATGTCATTTAATCAAGTTTAATATATAATATAATATCAGTTTATTGTCCAACAGTTTTACAACCAATAATAGGACAAAAATAAAAATATATATAAATGCATACGTATAGTTTATAACAATTGATTCATATCATTATAAAAAATATCCGAATAACGAAAATCCGCTGCCTGGCACATTGCAGCGAGTGGTGGGGCATGTAAGAAATTCGTTCTAGAGAGTGGCAAAGAAAAGAAAGAGGAAAAGCGAGAGGAGGATCGAGGAACACGAAAATTAAGAGAGGAAAGGAGGTAAGGACTGTTAATAGAACCATGGACTAGTTTCCACACAAAGCGGGCTCCTTGACATTCCCGTCTCGACAATAGTGATGGGAAACCATATCTAGCAAGTAGTCTGGAATAATGCATTCCTCGCTCCGGATATACACCATCCTCTCTATAGGCAAGATACTGTAGAAATCGCCGTTGAACTTTTTCCAAAGAAAGCTGAAGGTAAACATAGTGATCCATATTCCAACTTACTGACGACGAAACTATAGAAGAGGGTCTTTAATAATTGAACACCGCGAAATGACGTAAATGAACGTATAATAAAGCCTAAGGTCTTAGAGGCTGATAAGCAAAGATCTGTTATATGTGAGGAGAAACACATCGAAGGGTTGAACAAAACTCCAAGATCTCTGATCAACTCAACTTTCTTCAAAAATCTATTATTTATACTATACGTAGAAGGAATAGGATTGAGCTTCCGAGTAAAAGACATGTAACAACATTTGCTGAAGTTCGAGCGCAGTTTAAATTCGTCGCACCAAGCAATAATATGGTTAATATTATTCTGCAGGCATATAAATAATTTTTTATAGTTTATATACAAACACTGAAGTATCGGCACACTTCGCACTACAAAAAGTCTTTGGTTAATTCGGAACAATTGTTTCGGGAATTCACAATAATACACAATAAGCCGTAGCAGGTACTGCTTACACATTATAAGCTTTTGCGCAAAAACAAAATAAATATGATCATATCCATAGGATATTCCCTACATTCCTAATTTTACTTCATTTCAATACGTTATCTTAATGTTAATCCTTAATCTTCTGTTGAAAAGATGTCACTATAGTATGGGGAATGTGTAACATTCCCGTCATCTTACGATCTATTAATGATCGGGTTGTTCTGAGGAGGGGCTCATAATTGTTCATGTATGACAGCAATTGCGTGTTCCCACACTTTTGCCTAGCTCTGTATGTGTAACACTATATGTACTTCCTGGTTTACCTTGAACATTTTGTCAGACTTCGCAATTGTTTTTTTAAAGTGTTTCAATTTTTATATTACGTCATCAATCATAGTTTGCCATGTAATCATGGTTTCTTCTGTAAAGTTCCTCCTACTTACTGTTTGATAGTTCTCGGTTAATTTTAGTCAATAACGTTCAAGTCAGGTTTGTATCGTCAAGGTGATTCAGAAGTTAATTTAACTGCAGATGTAGATATGCAATTTATTAAATTTCAGTGCAAACTAAACATCAGATAGTATACATTCTATTTCAAAACTCAGGCAATAGCAAACTTATTAATTGACCACGTTTATGGGTACTCAAAGTGTTCCATTGAACATTGAATTCTATTGAGCTTGGCAGAGTTAATTAAGCCAACTTAACGATCGGTCAATTTCAACTTAGACGCTATTGTAAAACATGCAACTTGCATATATGTAGATATGTGTACATGCGTGACGTCAATTGCAATTACATGTATGCAACAGGCATGTACTATTTTCTTTTATTCTTTTTCAATAACGATTAGACTCGAGGAATGGATAAAAATGCAAGCGTACAGCACATATCTACAGGAAATATGTTCATATAAGAGGAACTTTAACATATAGATAAAAGTTTTAAAACAGAATTTATCACGAACATTCACCAATGGATGAATCAAGAAAGTTTCGAAGTACATTCACAGCCAAACCTCACCTCACCAAAGGAATTTCCTATAGACATTCGAAAAGGCTGAAAATAGTTTTCCGGGCTTTCAATGTGCATATGTTATATCGCAAACAACGAAGCAAAAATAATAATTCCTAGAAGTTATTCCTTTCTTGTAATATAGAGATAAATTTTTAGCGACGTCTCGATTAACAGCAGTATTAACAGCAGTACCTGTATTATTGATAATACAAAAAAGTTCTTACACAAAAATCATAGATTAATAAATATCCATAAGTATAGATCATAAAATTATTTTGACATTAAAAGAAAAAACATTTATTAACTTACATATATGCTGAAGGTAAGTCTAAAATAATTGCTAATAAAGATAGGGATCTGGTTGACACAATCACGAGCTGAGTGACGGTAGAATAGTCAACAGACAAACACTTTGTATATTAATAATAAATTATTATTATTATTATAGTCGGATCATGACACAGACGCCTTTAATCACTGCGACCTTAATAGATCTACTGTAACAAAATGCCCTTGTGTTCTGTTAGAATAGTTGGAGGCTTTTAATAAATGTTAGTACTATTCTAGGACATGCTTCCTTCAGGTCAATGTTGGTGTCGTATGCGACTAATGACAACACATTTACATAGGATGTGCTCTGCCGCATTCAGATCTTCTTGGCATAGATGACAGATTTGATCTTCAATTTTTCCTAGTTTAAATAAGTGATATTTTAGGGCTACATGGCCTAAGAAAGCCTGCCAGTAATTTAAGATCCCGTTTGCTGAACGGTAGCGCTATTTTTGCTATCTATGGCAAGCCTGTTATGAGTGCTTTCGCCTGTTTTTATCTAGGAACATTTTCCCAGTACGAGGCCTCTTGATTGTCCTCCCATGCCTTAATTGTTTGTTTTATGTGTTTTTTTTTTGAAGACCACAGAAGAGGTTAGGACCAATGAAAGGCATGTTCGCTGCTTCTTTGGCCAGCTTACCTGCCTTTTCATTTCCTTCGATCCCTTAGTGGCTTGGAACTTATCGCAAAGTAACGTGGTTATTGCGTCTCAATTGCCTTAGTTTATGAACACATTCGTGTATTAGAGCAGATTCGTATGTGTAGGCCTTAATAGCCTTTAGAACTGCCTGATTGTCGCTGAATATATTTATAGTCGCGCCTCGTATCCCTTTCTCGAGGTTCTTTATGCCTATACCTGTTTCGACACCTTCTATTCTCGAGCCGTCCGTGTACCATTCCAGGGTATCTCTTTTGCATTGAGCCTCACCGGATGCCCACTCAGTACGGTTTTCAATAATCACCTTATAAAACTGATCAAAATTGTATTGCATAGGGATCGTGTCCTTTGCAATATACATCAGATAATTTATGTTGGGATGCCTTCTAAGATCCTCATTAAGAGTGAGAGCATTCGATATAGCCAGCTTGTGAATGTGGATGTGAAGCGATGTTATTCCCAGCAGGACTTCCAGAACTGCCGTGGGACAGGTACGCATCACTCCTGTGATGTTGAGACATGAAAGTCTCTGAATATGTTGAAGCTACTGTTGCACAGTCTTCTGAGTTGTTTTTGGCCATCAAACTAGAGAGGCGTAGGTGATCATTGGTCTGATTACTGCTATATAGGACCAGAAGGCCATTTGAGTCTTAAGACCCCAGCCCTTACCGAGCAACCTTCGGCATTAGTGATGCCGTAATGGCTTAATAATAAACAGACAAACCGAAAATTATTTTTTTGGTTTATAGATAGATCGTATTTAAAACTAGAAGACAGTCTAAGGTTTATCAGTGCCGCATAAGGATTGGTCATCACCTTCGCATTCACTTTACAAGGTTAGAAGTGTTTACGTTTTCATCAACCTACATCGGACCAAAATTGTTTAATAAGTTACTTTCAAATTCATTAAATGTAACTATAGTTTTGTTCCAGCAACTATTTTAGCTTTGGAGAACACAACTTTGAGTTTAACAGGATCCGTTAAATTTGTGGACGAATTTCAACAATCATGTGCTAAAGTGCAAGATAAAATCGGTCTTACCATAAATAAAAAATGTGAAAATATGATTTCGAAAAAAAGGAAAGGATATTTTCAGTATATAAATACTGAAAATATCCTTTTTCAGTGTATAAACAGTTTAAGAGAGCCGATTCTTTGCAACGAAGTAGTACAGATCAGTCAGGAGGCTAAGTTTTTAGGTGTAACCTTGGACTCCAAACTGAACTGGAACTCACATTTACAAAAAATGATCGACAAATGTAAGAGGGTGTTAATGACAACCCGTAGAACAGTTGGGAAAACATGGGGACTCAAACCACATATGACGTACTGGCTGTACACTACGGTGGTAAGACCCATGATAACTTATGGCTGCCTGGTTTGGTGGCCTAAGATCACACAGAAGCATGCTATAACTAGTCTCTCGAAAATTCAGAGACTGACATGTCTATGTGTAACAGGAGCTATTAAAAGCACTCCAACAGCTGCTATGGAAACCATGCTAAATCTACCTCCTCTTGAGATTTATATCAAGGGAGAAGCCAGAATGGGTGCATACAGACTGAAAAATACTAGCAACTGGAGATCCCACAGTGGATCTGGGCACACCAGAATAGAAGCAGTAGTAACAAACCCTACCTATGATATGGGTAGTGATACAACAATCTCCAGGATCTCCTATGTCAAACTTTTCAAAGTTTTCTTGAATTGGAAAGAATGGAGGGATGGAGAGGGGAGAAAACCGAAAACACTAGTCTGGTACACAGATGGGTCCAAAACGGGCACTACATCTGGCGTTGGTGTATATGAGGAAAACCAGGGATATAAAGTATGTGTATCACTTGGGCGATACATCACGGTATTTCAAACAGAAATATATGCTAGACAAACCTGCGCGTGGGAGAGTCTGCGTCGGCGATCGCAGGGTGAGATGATTTGCATTCTCTCTGACAGTCAGGCAGCCTTAAAGGCACTAGCATCTTATCGTATAACCTCCGAGCTAGTATGGGAGTGCCTGCAAATTCTAATGGCTTTGAATGGGTGCCAGGGCACAGAGGCATAGCGGGCAACGAAATTGCAGACCAGCTAGCGAGGGAAGGTTCAAAAATGAATTATATAGGCCCTGAACCGGGTCTAGGTATTACCAAGAGTGCAGTGCGTGGTGCAATTAATGAGTGGATCATAACACAACACCAATTAAATTGGAAAAATGCAGCTGGACAAAAGCACAGCAAACGGATGATGGGAAGACCGTCGCAACATCTGACTGCTGACCTGCTTGAATTAAGCAAGATACAGCTTCGGGCAGCAACATGTATATTAACAGGACATGGCTGTTTGAGAGGCCACTTGCATAAGATGGGGATCTACAAAGATGAGCCCTTATGTAGACTTTGCAATGAGGAGGAGGAAACAGCCCCTCATATTATTTTCGAATGTGCAGCGTTAGCTCAACGCAGATTCGCTATGCGAAGCACAATTGAACTACCAATGGAGAAACATTTACTACATAGGCTCTTAAACCTGATCGCGGGAACTAACCTGTTCAAGTAAAACAAAACCGAAGCAGGAATAATACAATAAGCTACTAAGTGTTATTGATGTAAGGACCAGCCCTGCTTTGGTAGGAAAATCAATCAATCAATCAATCAGTGTATAAACATATGTTCACAGATAAACGACATAATTTTTTAGTAGAAAATTTTGGGAAATATTTAGTAATAAAGTGCTTTTATAATAAAAATTAATAATATTTGGATGTATTTTAAGATCTTTTTAGACTTTAGTGCAATTTTAAATGTCTTAGTTTGTTACCTGTATTATAATTTATTATCTTAGTACACCATGCTTGTTTTTAATAAACATACATTACATTTTTATTTGGAATTTTCAGTTGCATATTTGTTCGTTTTTTTGCATATTTCGACGAAAAAACGTGCATATACATATATGCGCATATTTATATTTTTTTTTGTGCATATAATCCGGTCTTTATTCATAACATTGCTGATAAGATACCAAGTTGATACTCCCGAATTCACATGAAATCAACGGAAAAAATATCTAACTTATCATCTATTCTATTGTTGCAATTCCAATTATAATATTACAACGTATTTCCTTATTTTTGATTTTCCTTGGACTAACTACTGAATTTTTAAGGGTCATTACCGCAATTAGATTCTAAGTCAAAGAAAGAGATGCATTAAACCATGCTAATTTGAAAATATATGCACGACACATACCTTCCACATACTTATGTATATCATAAGCTTTTCCATAACGGGCGCATACGTGTGGCTTTTGTAATCTCTGAAAAAAGCTTTTACGTGCATCGTATCTTGTTATTCAACAGTCGACGGAAAATGAACATATGCATGTGGTTACACTGCTTACTTCGTACCGGTTTGTTGAGCATGCAAAACACGAATTAGACATATGTATGTGTGCAATAGTTAGTTAACACGTTGTTTATGTTAATTTGTAAGTAAATGAGAGATAGGATTCACGACTACTTGAACTTATTTAAAGACGAGTATATTTCAGATAAAATTTAAAAACCCTACTTGTTTTTTTTTTACTACCCAGTAGATGTAACCTGTTAACAATTTAAAATAATTTACGTTAGACATAACGCCATGGAACTTCAAACACTTTGTTCTTCATTTCCTTATTTCACCTTTTTTTTTATCTTGCTTGCTACGAGTGATTTCATTTTTATATGTTGTATAGGTAATTCAGTTTGCCGTAGATACAGCAATTCGCTTCGCTACAGAAGGGATTTTCCCGATTTTATGTTGTAAGTAGTGATGATGGGCAAATCGAATGAAAATATTATTCGGTAATGTTGAACGAATGAAATGCCGGTACTGCAGGAAAGATCGATTCTTTCTTCTATAACGATTCATGAATGGCTTCACAAAATTCAGATTTACAATACCTAACACATGGTATTCATTCAATGAATAGTAAAGAATCCAAAGATATGTACATATTTTTACAGCGTCAATTTAAAACATAGTGGCAAACTTGGGAAAAATGGAGAATTGCATATTCAAACATTGTTTCAAAGGATTTCTTACTTCAGAATAATATGATGCTTTTTTAAATAGTGTCTACAAATTTACATATGTTAATAAAACAATTTCATAACAAGTTGTTAGTTAATTCCGTCGACATATTTACAATTCCCAATTTATTTTAATATCATTGATATTGTAAGATATTAATCCATTGCAATTTTTTAACATTAAGCGTAATTAACCATGTAATCTTGTTAATCCCTGTAAATATTTCTATTAGCATAATTCAAAGATGAAGGCAAATTAAGGAACGTAATATTATTTAAGTAATTTCTAAGGAAAAAATTACTGAGAAAATATTTTCATTTTGTGATTCCTTATCGTCCTCAAAAGCTTGTCGGTTGTTTTCAAAGAGATTCTGTATGCGGACAATTGTAACTTCTTAAATTATGACGACTCTACTTCTAAGTGGAGGGCCCGTGGTTACTCCACCATGCGTACCAAGAGGAAGAATTGTCAACTTTTTCATGTTTTTTGACAACTCGCGGGTGCATTTGTGTAAACTGAGAATTTGACGTGCCGCACGAACCAAGAAGCATTTTCAATTGGTCTTAGTGTCCTATTTTGTAGGATCTCCAGTGTATTCAGGTTACTAGTCGTCGCCGTCATCCATGTAAGCGCCCCATATGTAAGGATAGGTCTTAAATAGGTCTTATGAATTAACAGCTTGATTATCATTTCAAGTTGGGTGTCTCGGCTTAAGATTGCTATCAACGCATTCCTGGCATGAAAAAATCTTTCGCTGATGCATTCTATGCACGCTTTCCACATCTAGCGTTGGTCGCAGATCAGGCCCAAGTATTTTACCTAGGTACTCCATTCTATCCTCTCGCCCTCTTTCTTTAGATCCTTCGGGGCAGGTCTTCGTCTCCGAGTAAATCTAGCAGCAACAGTTTTTCGGAGTTAACCTTCAATCTCCACCTTCTTACCCAGTCCACTAACTCGCCCAATACGTTCTGGAGCTGTCCGGTCATCCAATCTTTACTCCTGCTGGCTATGTATTGAAACATTTTCTCTCAGGGAAATTGTTAAAAAAAATGGAATTTTTTGAATTAATTAAATTTCTAACTCTTTTGTGGGATTCGGGAGTATTCTTTCATACCCTTTCGGCAATTTTTAATGAATTTTGATATCAATAAATGGAAATTAACGAATGTTAAAATTGAAAATGCAAACCAACCTTGATTTTACGAAGATGTCATACAAACTTTAAGTTCCTTGTGACGTTCACAGGAAGTCTGCCTATTCTAACCTTCTCTTCTACCTTGAATTTATTCTCTAATTTCATTACCGGACACTTTAATCTGGGAACGCAGCCAAAATACGAGTTAACGAAGAAAGCTTAAACAGAATTAATGAATTTATTGGTGTTCCTTTTCTGCTTTATTTTAATCGCGATAGCGATTGTTTCTCTCCACAGCAAATTTTGATGATTTCTGTCTAAACGTAATATTATGATGAATTTCGATGAATAAAGTCATTTTTAAAAGTAGAATGAGAGAATGAATGTAGTGACGCTACTAGATGACTCATACTAGACGAATCTATGCTCTAAAACACAAGCACACAAACACAGCTGACAAACACAGCTGACATCGTAATTATGACAAAATTCACTGACGTTCTACTTAATAACTTCACGATAGATGATTAATTCAAAAAACCCTGCTAGAAATATCTCTAAATTTGCCCTGTTGTTTGTTCTAAGAGAATTTTACATTAATTTTGAAGATTTATGAAACGAGATGAATAAAAAGAAGAGTAGTTTCGTCTTCGATCCACCAAGATCGTCGTTATCTGGATTTATATAAATTATTTAGTACCCCCACTCCAAGGCCAGTCGACCTGGGGGGAAATTGTGGCTTCCGAAATATAGCTTTTATCCGCCAGAGGGAATTCTATATCTCTCGACTGACAGCTGATATTTCCGATGTAAATATTTAACATAACAGTATATTGCTATATCACCGGCATATTTTGATAGCTGAAGCTTCCAGGAGGGAACCCTGCGGCACTCTGGCCAACATTGTTTTCTTAGATGACAGGGCCTGGTCACACCTAACCGACAAAGTCCTCCTAAGAAGGTAAGAACTGACGAGTTCAATCAAATTGCTGCCGGCTCCTATCCTCTTTATTTTTTCCCTATTTTCGCAGCAGACCGTGGTGCCAGACGATATTAAATGCGCGAATACTGTCTCTACTGCTCTGAAAAATTCCGAAAGACAAAGTAACTGGAAATCAGTGGAAAGACCAGTACGAAATCCAAGTTGCTCGTCAGGACTTAGGATGATTGATTCCAACAGTTTGGACAACGATGATAGTAGATTTATGGGGCGGTAATTCTGAGGGAATGGGGATCCTTGCCTGGTTTGGGAATTGCCACCACAATCGCTGGATTCCAGAGCTGCATTGAAAAGCAAAGGGAGAACATCTTACTATGTCTCTTCGTACTAAACAAACAAGCTGTGGCAGCTATAAATGGATTCCAGAATGAGATAACGTATTGAAAAAGTAAATGAATATTTGTGTACTACGGTGAGAATACCGTTGGTGTGGACAGTTCTGATTTTCAACAGCGAAAATAAATTCTTTTTCAGACGTTTGCTTTGGACACTTGGATGGTTGCTCTATAGCAAACTACCTTGCTACAATAAGACATTTTGCTGCTTGTGATCACTTATTTATTGCAGCAACTGGTAATACACCTAACACCTCTAAGTATCAATATTTATGACCATTTGTCGCTGTCATTGCTGTTTCCAGAGACTCGGTCGTTACCAAATTGAACAATTTCTCTCGGTAGCCAGGAATATTGCAGTAGATTTATTGGAGAGACATCAAATTACCTAAACTCAGCAATTGAAGTAGCGCAGATATCAACTCCAGTTACTTACACTCCTGAAATTCTACGAATTCCCAACGTTTCATTCAAATCGGCTTTAAGTCGTTTGCAAATAATCTTTAATTGTATAGCTAAATGATCTATCCGTAAAATTTGAGTTTCTTGTATTAAATAGCTAACCGGTAAAATTACAAGAAATGTTTGAATCCTAAATTACGCTGATCAAACAGCCAGAGTGGCTTCCTTAAATTGAAATATTATCTAGCAGATCTTGAAACTTCGCTGGTTAGTTATATTCTACTGGAATTTAATCATTAAGACGTGCGACACAGTTACCTACAGTTATAATTAAACTCAAATTGAGATCTACGGTGTAATCCGAAACTCACTTCAATTAGACCAAGCCGATTCTAATGTAATAATTGACCCTTATTTTGAGGACACCATTTATATTTCCTGCAACTGAGTATATAATACACCGTTATATTAAATTGCTTCCAGGTAAGCAAGCTAGATAAAACTGAGAACAACGGTTTAAGTAATAGATCAAGAGTTTCTTTCATATTCGTAAAGATTACACTACAAAATTGAACTCTAAAAATTGTCCGGATCTTTATACGCTGTTGTTTATTGCCAGTCAGGTCAAACTTTGTCTACAATTAATTTATTTCAAATAAAATTTAATGCAAAGCATCTTTATTATTTTAGAATTTGTTGCTGTTTTTTTACATTTGCGTTATAATAGCTAAATTAAATTTTATTTTCACTTAATTAAAGTAAAACAAAGGTATTGTAAATAGTAAAGAAAACATAAAAGTTTTATTTCTTTCTTTTTGTTTGTCTTCAGGATTGTTGATAGGGTTTTTCTTTTTATAAGGCTTTTCCATGATTGATGGAATTTTTCTCCATGCGCGTTTGAAACTTCTCCTAAACTCTGAGTTTATGTTTCGGGAAAGAACAATACCTTCTTTCAATTTTTGGTCACTTATTCATGGAAATACTGTTTTCAGATGTGGAAATCCTTCACAAGTTTTATCCATTGCCTTTACAACATTTTTAACAATTTTTAACAGTTGATATAATGCTTTCCCTTTTGGAACTTATTGATTAGCATAATAATTATGTTACCGGCAAGGAATCGAACCTCACATCTCCCATTTTCCGGGTGGGCGCGTTAGCTACTACGCCACGGAGATCTATGTGAGAAAGTTCACTACTTATATGCCTAAATGTTATTTATCTGCAAATATATCGTAATATTTCGATAGACAATTTTTAGTTTTATATGCCAAGTATAGTAATTTAATTAATATATTTGGCTTCCGTCGGTGAATTATGAAAATCTATAATTTTTCCTTGGAATTTCCGACGTAATTAATTAAAGACAATAAAAATAAACACCGTGGCGTAGTGGCAAACGCGCCCACCCAGAAAGCGAGAGATGTGAGGTTTGATTCCTTGCCGATGACATAATTTTAATTTATTTAATTAATTACGTCGGAAATTCCAAGGAAAAATTATAGATTTTCATAATTCACCGACGGAAGCCAAATATATTAATTAGCATTATTTATTATTTTTTTGCTCTAAGCACGTACCGTTTTCGGTCCGGATAATTAAAATTTGTGTAGTGTTTTTGACAGTCTCGACTGTTCCATTGACACAGGAAACATCTATGTTTGGTGTAATCCAACTAGATCCAGTTATAAATGAAATCTTAAAATCGCGATAAACGCTCCAATGGGAGTTTAAAGTTTCAAAGAGGTTGATATGTTGGATTATTTATTGATAAGGTGTCACACTGAAATGTAGATGTAGTGCCTTCACTACCTCCTCTTTCGAGTATTAGTGCAGTTTCGCTGTGTAGTTCAGGTCTCATAGCTGTTGCCAAGTTTGGGTAACTTATGACAGATTTCGTTTTTAAACTGTGCCCTGTTACATCTAATAAGGAAAAATAATAGCTGTCTTCTTTATGCTCAACAGCCAGTGTCCATAGATTTTCGTATACCATTAGATTCAATAGCTATAACATTGTGCATAGTAAATGTTAAGAGGCACCATTTATTTCAATACCAAAGCATCTTTCGCATATTTCTTTTATAAGTTCACTACTCTTCTTCTTTGCTGTGGAATTATAATTCCCCACAAATATAACAGAAAGTATATACAGCGTGTTCCCGGAGTAACGCATGGATAGGTAAGGCAGACAGAAAATTATTGAGTTGAAATTTCATCTTTTGAGGTTCAGTCGTGCTTGAATAATAAGTAATTTATGCCATAAATTTATTTATTATAAATCAAGTATGTCTTGGAAATTTACTAAAAAAAGGAATTTTTTCAATTAGTAAAACGAACCCCAAAAGATGAAAAATCAACTCAATAATGTCCTGTCTGCCTTACTTATGCGTTAATCCAGGGACACACTGTAGATTAACGTATAATCCCAAAGTCTTCGGAAAATTTTCAAATGGTTGTAGTTGTACCAAACGGTGTTTAATCAAATTGTTGCTGACAAGTGAAATGTTACAATTACCTTGTTTTAATTATGACAGGTTAGTTTCTGCGATTTGGTTCAGCAACAATCTAGTTGGACGAACGCCCAAGCGTTATATAGTGGCCATTTATCGAGAACAAAATATTTCCGTATCAACAACTTATTAGACCATAAAGGAATGTGAAGAGGGTACAATTTGCCCAAATGTGGTCGACCAAGAATTTTGACCCGACTGAAAGAACAAAGACTGATTGAAACCGTTAAAGACAGAGTTGGAGTTTCATAGCGAAAATTACCTCAAAGATTCTGTGTTTCAAAGACCACTGTTTTTTGATCAATTTCCGGAGATAATGTGGTGTTATAAATAAATAAAATATACCGTGGTTTAGTTAGGACGAATTCCTAGATGTCGTGCTTTAAGGCGCAACCATTTTGTCAATAAATTAATTGTTGATGGATGATGAGAAATATTTTCCTTTATCCCGTTCATAATGAAGGGAAACGACTTATTTCGCAGCTGTACATTAACCGTGTTCGAGGAGAAAGATACCTCTCTAAGGTGCTTCAGTTTTTAAATACACATCATGCCAATGACGATATATTGTTTTGGCTTGATCTGGCTTCATGTCATTATACAAAAGTAACTAGAGATTGGTATAATACAAACAACATAAACTTTGTTCCTAAATTGGACAATCCTTCCAATGCACTTCAGGCTCGGCCAGTAGAGGACTTTTGGTCAATATTTGCCACAACAGTGTATGAATGGGAAGTTGCAAATGAAGACGTCGCATTTTTCAGAAAAATTCGAGAAATCGACCCTACTGTTCCGAAAACTTTGGGACCATATGTTGCTTTTGCAGAACATTTTTATGTATTTTGCTGCTTCAATTCAGCTCGATTAGCTCACATTCACAGTCACAATGCGAATAATGTGTGATAAATGTGTCAATTTTATAATTTTAGTTTCAACTAAATAACCTCTGCATAAATTACACTTGCACAAAATTTGGCATTGAGAGGTTTCCTCAGACGAGAGATTAAAATCCCCTCATATTTTAGTCATGGAGGGTTTTCTAGAGCCACTTTTAAAACTTCGTAACTTTTTTTTGTCTGGGAACATTACATTTCTAATTGGAAATTCTAATGTCTTACATCTTTCATCAAATGGTATATCTGGTAAGTATAGTTGAGTATTTGTTTTTGATACATTTAAATTCAAAGCTTTATTTTATGCTGAAACTGTGGTCTGAGATAAGTTGGGTAAAATCATACCTTGGCTGGAAAGCAACTAAGCTGCTATCTTCAGTAGAAATTACCAACAAGAATGTGTTTAGTTTACCACTGACTAACCACTACATACATCAACAATCGATAAACGCTACTTCCAAGGTTATGGGGGATACTTTACTTATAAGTACTCCATCTTTTAACATATAATCTGTTAACTCACTTACTACTACTTATTGCATTATTGCACTAAAAATTGTTTCGCAGAGCCAGTTAATGTAATAGATATTCCAGACATTTTTTACATTTTCTGCAGGAATAAGTTTAATTTCTGAAAAATGTTAACCCAACAACCAAATCTAAAATCATTCCTCTTTATTATTCTAAAGTTGAGGGATAACTGAATCTTACTAAAGCTTTAGTAATCTCTGGCTCCGTATTTATTTGCTCTTCAAATATTTGACCAGTTTGCACTATCGTCGAAAATATTAATTAAAAGAATTAAAAAAATATAAATTTCGTATATAAGCGGATTTCATCATATCAGTAGAGCTGCTGTTAAGGTAACTATAAAGCTTAAAAACAAATCAAAAAATTGTCAGCTGTATTTGGAATAAAGTTTTAAATGTGGGAAGAAAAAAAAAAGAGGAAAATTCTGTTTAATATCATTAATACAAACGACCGGTTTCATGCACGATGCACATCAGGCCAAAATTCGATAATGCACTAAAAAATTTTCAAAACAATAAAATAATTAATTTCAGTTCTACATATTTCTACTGGTCACTGAGAAAGGCTACATAATTTCTCGATTGATAAAAATAGTAAAACTTTGTAAAAGAGAACAAAAACAATTTTATTGAAAAGTTTTCGTTAGGTATCATACGATACGGTCTAAGAACTTTTAAATGCATTCGAAATTATTAAGTATTCATGTCCATATGCTTGAATCATATCACTACCTTGGTGACGATATGATTTATAGTTTCACCTCTCTTTAATATGTATAAACCAGCACCGTTCAGTATATTGGAAAAGTTTTGGGTCAACCCTTCTAATGTCAAGTGCTAAGCAGAGGCGCTTCTTTAATTGTATGTATTTGCATTAGTAATGCAATGCATCTCACTTAAATTAACGTTCTATTCTCTGGTTTATTAAGTACCTACAGGGACGGACGGGATTATTTTAAATAAGCAATGAAAAAATAGGCTTTCCAATCGATCGTCATTCATTTGCGTTAACAAAAGATCGCAAAGACTACGTAATTATTTAGAAGCCGAGTAAGTAATGCTCTTAAATTGCATCTGAACCCTTTTGTGTCTATCTAGGCAGCAATTTTCGAAGCTGTATAGAAGAACGGAATACAGTAGGAAGCTTGATAACTTGTAGTCTTTTTAAAATAAATGTATTTTGGTTAGAGTTTTTAGCAATAATTTTTTTAGCAATCAACGAAGTTTTATTGTTTTCCTTAGATTATACTTTTAATTTTTATATCATAGAAATTTCTAATCCATTCAGTAGTTATTAATATGAAAGCATTTGCACATTACAGTTGGAGGACGTGAATTTATTCAGGTAAGTATATTATCTATCATATATCCTTTAAACTAACCCAGATTAAATGGGAATTATTTACTAAATGATTTTTAATAATCGTTCCTCCTACAAAATTTACGAAGGTCCTGATTTGACCGTTAGACTAGAGAACTTGAAATTAACTAAAAATGTTATTATCATTCGTCAAGTTAGCGTCGTCTTGATCTTAACAGTGCCCTTTCAAGCAAAATGAGTGGATGTAACAAGAATATGAGTCGTCTATATCAAGCGGCAATATGTAAGATGGCGACAAGGATAAGTTCGTAGTATTAGAAATCATACGACTGGAGTTGTGTCAAAAGGGTATCGATCAATAGCAAAATACAAAGGATCTGAAGATGCTAACGACCAGGTGCGGAAGTTGCGACGTATATGCTCCAGTTGCAAGACTTGCAAGGCTACTAAAACAGCAGTAACTGCTACTAGATGCTTTGGTAGCATCTCTGGACGAGGTCATCAACAAAGCTGTCTTAATGCGGTCCATGCTGGATGCTAAGGGACGCAAGGAAAATGAGAAGAACATCAAGGGAAATTAACAGGATTCCAAGGATCTCAAAGGACCGCAGGTCCCAAAGTACCTGGAAAGACTACCACCGAAGATGGTGGAATGGAATGTTGATGAAGTAGATTAAAATATTTAATTTTCTAATGCTTCATGTTTATATGTAATTTGTTTGTAAATAATTTCTCAAAAATGTAGAGTTTTGTTTAAAATAGTTCAATTACTTATATTTATTAACATTTTAGTAAAATCTTGTAAATTACGTAAGACGTACAAATTTCGTTAATAAAAGTGTTCTGGAAAAAAAAAGATGCAACTGATAATTAACCAGAATCAATATAAGGCGGCAACGATGTATTAGTAGCAATGATAGAACAGTTAGAGGATAAAAATTGCGTAGTTTCAGTTATGTATGCAAGATGAACAGCTTCAGTACCAGGAAAAAAGTATAATGAAAGAAGAAAAAAGGAGCAAGAATGGCTGCAAGTAGATAAGGCTAGCATTAACAATAAGGGCACTATTTAAATATCACATTTGAAGCCCTCGCCATAATATGAACAGTTAAATATCTATTACTACTAGAGAGAGTAAAAAGGTCTTGTTAAATAAATTACGATACAAGACTTAGTGTCAAGATCAAATAATCAAGTAATTTTAGTTGATCTAATACTGGAATATATTACGGCAATGTTATAGTAAATTTTACGTTTATTGTTGCAACGAAGATGATTACAATTTAACAAATAAAATTGTCAATAGGAGAATCAATTACTTGTTATTTACAACTAGAAATGATTAATAACTTAAGAAATATTGGTTGCAACATTGAAGTCATTATGTAGTTAATTAAGACAACTACATATATGCTAATATATATTTTTATTATAAATAAAACAAGTATATTAAGTAGTCCAGCAAAACAATAATATTTATAATATCAAATCAAACCTACCGAGATTATCACACTTTTTATATATCTGCCGCTAATTCGCAAAATGTTGTGTGAGATCTTTGACAGCGATATCTATCATTGCTAACTAAAAACCACAAGTAAACGGGTAATAAAATCTGATTGCGTGGTATAAATCCAAAGTATATTCATGAATACTTCTATGAGGGATACCTTTTAAGTTTTTACAAAAACAATGAAAAAAAATTTCTTTGTACAAATCGCTTTATTGTTTCTCAAAATATTCACCATTCAGATTTACAGGGTGAGTCGGTATAAATACGGTTTTGCCATCCTGTATACACTTTTGCATACGGTCGAATCAATTCTCGAAACATTCTTTCCACTTTGAAGATGGTCCACGCATTTTTTGTTCATATTTGGAGACAAAAAGAAGTTATGCCATACATCATGTGAATGTGGGCTATGAGACATTAATTCGATGTTTTTCTCCGTCAAATAATCAGTTGTTTGACGTTTTGTGTTGGAACTGACATTGTCATGATGAAGGATGATGCGACGTTGACGATTGTTTTTCCTGATTTTATCGATGACTTCTATCAAAACAAATTGTTGTATACCATTCAGCATTAACTGTTCTTCGATCTTCCAAAGCAATGCTTGCGAAATGTCCAGTACAACGAAAGAAATACACAATCATTTTCTTGGAAGTGCTTCGTAAACGAACAATTTTTGTTGGATTCGGTTTATCTGGATACACCGAAACATTTGATTGTTGCTTAGTTTTCGGCTCGTACGAACATATCCAAGTTTCGTCATCTGTTACGATGTTGCATATGGATTTTGTTCTTCTGTCGTATTTTTTGAGCATTTCCTTACACCAATTGACACGAGTCTTTTTTGTGTTTGGGTCAAATTATGCGGAATCCAACCGGAGTACCCAAATGTTGCATGCAAATCACAGATATTTGTGTGGTCTAGTCGCGTCGCTACATTAATTTCATTATGTCATATTTGTAAATAGGTTAATTCATCAAACTTCATCGTTAAATTGTATTTGGAAAGGAATTATCAAATTTGCTGTGGATGAAACAATCGCCGTCGTCAAATAAAGAAGAAAAGGGACGCCAAATGATTTTCTCACTTTGAGTCAAATTTTCGTCGAGGTAACTTGTATTTTGGCTGCGCTCCCAGGTTCAAGTGTTAATATTTGAAATCGTATTATAAATTCAAGTTAGAAGTGAAGGTTGGTGGTTAAAAATAGACAGGCCTCCCGTAAATCTAATATAAACATAAAGTTTATATTGACATCGTCATGAAATCCAGGTTAGTTTTAATTTTCAGTTTTAAATTTCGTTAAAATCCCATTTGTTGATTTTTAAGTTCATCTAAAAATTTAGATGAACCGAACCGTCAGTTCATATAGTTAATCCACTAATTTTCGAAAATTTACTTTTTTTTCACAATTTATCATTTTCAAAGCATTTCAAATTTGGCGTCCAACGTGGGGCAAAAAATTTCAGTATAGTAGTATTAGTAAATTCCGTAGTGAAGTGAACCGCTAAAATATATGGACAATGTTGCAACGTTTGCCCGCAAAGAAAGTATAAGGTGGGGAATCTTGAGAAGCGAGCCGTGCGTTATACCCGTAGTTTATTTCTTTAGTAATAATAATAATAATAATAATAATAATAATAATATCGTTTATTCCATAATGCACATGCATAGAATACGTCACAGTATGTATAAAAGTTGATCATCCTTGCTTCCCATGTTTTCTTCTTGGCTATTTGTGATTTACATTCTTTGTGTCTCGAAATTTTACTGTAGAATAGTTTTCTTTTTAATCATGTTCTTATAAACTAAGGCAGTATTGCAAATGACTGCTTATTTGAACATTTATTATAATAAATAATACGTTCAACTGAATTTTTACACATACAAATATGATTCATTGTACCATAAAATTCCATTCATTAGATTTAGTAAACGTGTAAGTATTTGTTATGCGCTTATTATCATTTGAACATTTAATATATTGGATATTTGGAAATGAAAAAATGTAGTCTAGTTAGTTTATGAGAGGTTCTATTTAGTTTTGGAATTCGTAATTTTTTTTTTTAAATTAAGGACGTTTTCTTTGCTTTATATTTTGAAATAATCAACGATTAAAGTGCATCAATAGGACAAAAATCAAATAAGATGTATTACGTATTTCCTGAAATCTGTGCCGAACTGTTACCTCGACTACGTATGCTAGCCGACTGAGCTGCGAGTGTGTGCGCTTGCTTCGAGGCACTGAGGAGCGGCAGCAGCATTATTCGATATATGTATGTGACTCGCGCCTATAAATGAATCCTTACCTACTCTAGTATATACATATATTGAGTTGGATGAGGATAAGACATCGAAGGTTTGCAGGCAATGTGTATGTAAGGCAGGTTTGCTCTTTATGTATTGTACATCCGGTAATTGTTTGCTTACAACAAATTGTAGGAACATAAAAAGACGTAAGTGAGATAAGTTATAGTGAAGTTATGTATCTCCTTTAATTCTTGAAGTGATAGCACTGGTATGCAAAGCAGACCTCACGTTGGGTAATCGCGTGCTGTTATGGTTCAGCGAAGTAGTCGGGGGTAAGTCCGGTCGATCCATTGGTATGCTCTGCACTTTAATTAATAGGAACAGCCAGATCTGAGGCAGAAGAGCTGGCACCTATCTATTATGCGCCCCAATATTATATATAATTTGGAACTGCCAGAGGTGATGGAGCATATCCGTTCGATTGCCCAATTAACTTGGGGTAGGATCTCACAGAGTTATCATAAATTGTTGTTGTTCGTCCACTCCGGACCGGGCTGGAATTTAGCAGACGCCAGCGAAAGCCAGAGAAGATCCTGGGTTAAAAGCGGGCGGACGGATAATTCCTTGACGCTATTAAAGACACCTGGGTACAAATAAGTCATTGTGTCAGTGTGGAGACGTCAACATTACTGGAAGCCAAGAGGAGCTCCAAAGGTCAGAAGATGGCCCGACGGAAAACCCTCGGTTATTTGATTGATATTGATATTGATAATAATACGAGATTTTTTTATGCCAAAACTGACAACAGCACGTTATATTACCACATTTCAGATACTTGCCAATCGCAAGGAGAAATCTATTCATGTGTAGTTGTTATAATTATATTTAGATAAATTGTGATATTCTTGTAGTCTAAGAGAGCTTCATAATGCTTATTTCTCAAATATTAAATGATTCTAAGTGTAGAATTTAGCACTTTGGTTTCAATTTGGCCTACGCTGTTGAACAATAAACTTGTTATTGTTACTACTAATTATACTTTGTGTTAAACATTTCCTTTTTCATTTTCTAAACAAAAAGTGGCATGTTGCACTAAGACAAAATTTACAAGCTGTTTGGGGCATCGTTTTACCATTACCATACCGTTACAAATTGATGATATTGATATTATTAATTACCGAATAAGATATTCAATACATCAACTTTTAATATTTGATACAAATTTCATCTCATTTAATTAAAAAAGGTGCCAGCTTTCTATATATTTACAAAATAAGTGAAATTCATAATACCAATTGCTATTTATTACCTTCAATTTCGTGGTAATTTCCTAGTTCCAGCTGGGAAGATGTGAATTATCGCGATTATCTTTGCTGCAACGGCAGATATGAATAATTTACGACGTTCATGAGTAATTTCAAAAATTGTATGTCAAGGGTTTGTAACGCTTTTATCGTATCATTCGGGTCTAGGTTAGGGACGACAACAGGATTCTTCAAAGTCACGGCATTGAAACGCGCTGGCAAGCCCGCTAGAGAGTGAGCTTAATGTTTTAAGCATGCTTGACTTTCCGTACATCAGCATTATTTAAATTTTAAACTTCGACACCTTTATCTCCGTAATACACGTGGAGATTGTTAAATGGGAACATTACGAATAAATTTAATAGTGTCTCGTTATTCGAATTGAAATTGTCACTGTTTTCAAGTCAAGTACCTCAATTACGTATAAAGAAATTTAGCAAAGTGCAAATGCGGGTAAATTGGAGCACTAATGTAAAGCAGTACCGCATTTAAGAGTTATCGATTTCTTATAAATTGCTTCTAGGATGCATAAGCAATTCATGACCTTGTTACTGGTTTTGTACGAATAAAGGTAAGTACATATATCGGAAAAAGAGAACTTATTTGTTAAAGGTTAAAAATGCTCGCAGAGAAATGGTTTCTTGATCAAGAAATTAGATTTTTTTGCAAAAATGAGTCTTTATTCAAGAAAATATTTTTACTTCAAGACTATAAAAATGTTTAATATAAGAAAATAATTTTCTTGAAATTCTATTTGTAGGTATTAAATAAATATTTTCCAGGGGCTAGAAAATAAAAAAAATCCAAGACAGCAAAACGTTTCTTCCAAGTAAATCATTTAGCTTTAAGTTAAGAAAATATTCACATTACATTAACCGGTATCTTCTGAAAATGGTTATGAAACGTTGTACGGTAAAGGTTATATCATTGTATGGTTAAGTATGGCATCTGTATTCTGGTTTCTGTCGCAACTTTCTAGGACGGCATGACTATTTCTCTTGGCGCTAGGTGGCGCCAGGAAATATTTCACTGCTGTTCTTGAAGAATAGTGGCATAAACTGAGAGATGAACAGCAATGTGGACAGGAGCAAAAATTGTTAGTGCTTTTCTCTTATCACATTGGTTTTGCCGGAAGTGATTCTATCACGTTTCTCTGCGTGTGTATTGGCCTCAAGGAATTGCAATATATTTATTTTATAGTATTACAATAAAATTTACTTAATGTTCGATTGTTTTAGGTCCAGTTGTGATTTTAGGCGGAGCGGTTAGAAATTTATTTTTATATTAATCTATTTTGAAATGCGATTTTAAACAATTTAGGGTTTTTATGTAAATCTAAATGAGTGAGTAAAGACATTTGAAAGCAAGTACTAGACGTGAAAGGAAAAAGGGTAAAACAAATAGGCAGCGACCACTACCTACTGACAGTGGTATTAAAATAAGAGAAAAGTAAAGAAGATATCCAAAGAAATTTTTCAAACACAAAATTAGGACGCTATAGATTAAATCAGGCAGAAATAAAATTAAACTATCAGAGAACAATAAAGAGAATAGTGAAGGAACAAAGAAATAAAATTAACCTGGAAGACATGTAGAATAATTTTGAAAACGCTGTGTTAAAAGCAGCAAAAGAAAGCTGCAGAACTACAAAAATAGCAAATAGAAATATCAAGAGAATCCACGATATCCAGAGTAAAGACAGCAGTGAGCTAAAAGAAAGGAAAATGGAAAAAAATCATAAGTACTGAACAAGAAAACGACTACAAAGAATGTAAGGAAAAAAGAAAAATTACGAAGAAAATAAGAAAGGAAAGGAGAACGAAAACAAAGCCTGGGAAGACTTGAAGAAAAAATGAAATTAGTATACGGAGGAATTCAAAAAGCTATTAGGAATGCTAAAGCGAATGAGACAAGGAAAAAATACGACATTGACGAATATTAAAGAAAGCACGAGAGAAGTAATAAAAGAAGAAGAAAATACAGTGAACAGAAGGAAAGAATATTTTAAGGATCTACTGAAAGGGAAAGACGTGCAAAAGAAGGATCATAGGAAAAAGCCTAAGACAACGTTTGGAAGGGACTGTAACAGAAACAATTAGATTTTAGATCGGGTCGCGGAACATAGAATGCAATCTGCATATTAAAAATACAGAGTATGGCAGCAAATCTTTAACCAACAAAACTGTACCTTCAATTATAAAAACAGCAACATATTTGTACAATAACCATTCATTTTTATTAACAAAATTCAATCTCTTCGAAGTTATTTAGTTATTTATGAAAGACTTTCTTAAAAGTAAAGCAAGAGTAGACAAGTTTAATCTTTTATTGAATAATCAATATCACATAATTATAGTAGGTGTAGTGTTTGAATCTAGTTAAAATTCTTTTTACGCTGAACAAGAAGCATCTCCACAATCACGCCATGAATTCCACGTGTATTGGTGTAGCTTGGGATCGCTCTTTTCAATTTCCAAACTTTTCTCTTGCCACTCCACGAGTCCTTCTCGGTATTCGACCATTTTCCGTTTCATTTGTCTAACAAGGCTTGGTAGAAAGTTCACCATGTTATCTTCTTCACACGGATCCCTTGTTAAGTTAAATAAACAAATACCACCATCTAAAAATTAGTAGATTTGTTACTGTATAACGTATACTAATTATATAACCTGAATTTATTCATGATTTGCTGCTTTTGATTCATAAAAGGAAAAACTCTCAATTAAAATAACCTTTGTATCTTACCTGATAGATCACATTCGTTTCTTTTAGCGTTAGGATCTAAGCAGCGTAAAGTTGCCAGGTCTCGTAAGGACATATACTCGTATTCTGAGGTGGGCGAATAGCTAACTTTATTTATAGCTTGAGCTGCGGGGCTGTTTGCGACTGCAGATGTGTTGTATACAATCGGTTCTATATTGTCTTCACCCGATTCTCCATAGTAATGGTCATATGTACCATTCTTAGTCGAACCTTAAATAAAATATTATTATATAAACTCAATACGTGTCAAATGGTTTACAGTATTTATCTATTCTCCAATACTTTAGACTGGAAGAATGTTTGTAACATGAAAGTAGTATTTCTGTAGGTATACAGGTTGTTCAAAGTTATTGGGCCATAATTACTAACTTTATTATTATTGTATCTAGGATGTTGGTTAAATTACCAAAGATGGAGTGACTTGGTGGAACAAGGAGCTTGAACTACTGCGAGCTATGACTAGAAGGCTGTTTAACAAAGCCAAAAACTGGAAGCTCGATCACCAATGAGAGCTGTATAGACAAGCCCTAACTCAGTATAATTCCGAAATAAGGAAAGCCAAGAGGAGAACTTGGCGGAGCTTCTGCAAAGGCATAAATAACACGTCAACAGCAGCCCGTCTACAAAAGGTCCTCACCAGAGAACATGCTAATAAATTCGGGTACCTTCAGAAAGCTAACGGCAACTTTACAGAAAACTCCAAAGAGGCACTAGAGGTAATGCTAAATACTCACTTTCCAACCTGTATTGCATCTACTAGCAAAGACTACCACCTATAAACGGACTCAAGTCATTCATTGAAGGAGGCACGAAGTCTAGCAAGTAAAATCTTACAATAAGAATAATAGTACAATCTTAACAATAAGAATAAGATGGGCGTTAATGACATTTAAACCCTATAAATCACCTGGAGGAGATGGCGTCTTCCCTATGGTATTGCAGAAAGGTATAGACGCTTTCCTTCCAATACTTGCGAGCTTATACAAAGCCAGCTATAGCTTCGGCTATATACCATTATTCTGGAGAGACGTAAATGTGGTATTTATACCTAAAGGAAGAAGGCGATCATCCGCAGACTCTAAAGCGTACAGATCCATCAGTCTCTCCTCATTCTTGCTTAAAGGAATGAAAAAGATATTAGACCAATACCTAAGGAATGAAGTACTTGCAATAAACCCCCTTCATCCTAACCAGCATGCTTTTCAGAAGACAAAATCAACAATAACGGCCCTCCAATTTATCACAAGTAAATTGGAAGCGTCACTTATGGCAAAAGAAATAGCTCTCTGTGAATTCTTGGACGTAGAGGGTGCTTTTGACAACACCTTCTTCGACGTTATTGAGAGAGCAACTTCTACCAAAGGTTTTCACCCGTCGTCTACAAAATGGATTAAAGCCATGCTCCAAAGTCGACGAATAAGCGCTGCGCCGTGATCCGAAATGACAACAATTAGAGCTAACAGAGGCTGCTGTCACCTCTACTCTGGTGTCTTGTTGTAGATGATTTCTTACAGAACTTAACTTCTAACGGATATGAGGTGCAAGGGTACGCCGTCGGCCTGATAATCATGATCCGTGGAAAATATGATAATATCATACCGCAAGTTATGCAAAGAGCTCTTGATGACACCTATAAGTGGTGTCAAAATCACAGCCTGCGCATAAACCCGCAATAGATTACAATCATCCCTTTTACAAGGAGAAGAAAAGTCTGTTTTAAATCACCCTCCATCGAAGGGAAAACCACTAGCCTCAGCGGCGAAGTTAAATATTTGGGAATTACGTTTGACAAAAAACTAACATGGAACTTTCACATCTCTAATTTACAGAAAAGAGCCATTACGGCGTCACTAGTAGGCCGAAGGTTGCTTGGTAAGAACTGGGGTCTTAAGCCTCAAATGACCCTTTGGTCCTATACGGCAACAATCAGACCCATGATCACCTACGCCCCTCTGGTTTGGTGACCAAAAACAACTTTGAAGAACAGAAATTTTGACATTTATGTTTTGAAGGATTGCCAAGTCAAAAACAAATAAAACTTTTTATCAATGCTGCCCTTTTGTTTAGGGTCGCTAATTACTGACTCACTCTCGTAATGTAACTAAGATTATATCAAAAACTTTTCCTGAGGAGTCGCAAATAAATTGATATATTTTTGGTGCATAGTTGCCCATACAAGCACACAAGTTTACAAGGATCTATAGTGTTAAACCTTTTACATGACTGCATTATCAAGCCCAATAATTTAACAGAGTCTGCGCAGATCTTAATAGCGTGTTCATTAAATTTTAACGGCATCGGTTGAGAATTCCGATCATCAAAGAATTGTTAAGTACAATGTTATCTGTTCTATCAAGAATGTTATCTGTTGCCTTTCTTTAATTAGAACACACAGACCTACTAGGTTTCAATGGTCTTAAGAACTCGCATACTGAGAAGACGAGTGGGAACATGTTATGTTTAATGATAAATCCAGATTTTTTTTTAGTGTTTAAGGGCATACTGACGTTACACCAGGAATTACAACAATCTGTAGCGCCATACGCATGTCTTCTTTAACATTCGTTTGAAGCAGGTTAAATATAGTTCACAGTTATATCAAAGAAATTATGAGAACCGTCGTGACACGGGCTGGTGTCAGTTCTCTTTCCAATCTTCAGTTAATATTCCCTAAAGACACATTTGTTTCACGCAAGCCTAAGATGCACCCATGCAAACTTTAATATTGTGAAAATTGTTTTGTCACTATAAAGGAACTTGAGATTATAGGCAAGAACACTGACAGGAAAAAGTGTTCTTTTAATTATTAGAACAACCACTAGAAAAATAATCTGTTATTCTTTCGCTATTTATCTCGCCAAAAATAGGTATTGGTTAGCTTCGATAATGAGACTGCCTCTGCAAAATTTATTACCTACATTTTAAGGGAACAGATTACATTAACTCACCCACGATTAACTTAAAATTGGACAATATTAAAGCGGCGTTTCTATTCTTCTCGTCGATGTTCAACAGTGTACTCCTCCTCGTCGTATCAAAATTGTAGACGAGACTCGACCAGATATCCGTACCGTCGATGTCTAAATCCAGAAAGCTGACGTCTCCGTTAGCTGCCGAGAGCAACGTGGGTAACCAGTCGGTAACGTGAATCAAATCGTTCGAAACGCGCCCCTTCTGCAAAAACAGCTGACTTGATATGAAAGCGGGACTGCGTATGCCACCTTCCCATAGGGTGCCTTTTAATCCTTTCAGAGGAAAATTCGAGCCCCAGTTCTGAAATTCGCCGACAGTCGGCGCCCCATTGTCGGACATGAAAATGATTACGCTGTTTTCCAGTATCCCTTTTTGTTCAAGTGCCGTAACAACTGCGCCGACACTGTCGTCTATCTTCGACACCATTGCTGAAAAGATTAATGAATTTTAACAGTTTTTCCGTATTGTATATTTAAAACGGTTAAAAACCTTAGCAATGAATGGAACCGAATAATCGTATATTTGTATGTATGTATGTGGGCGTAATATAAGAGTTTGGTAAGGGTGGAATACTCATTGTATTTTTGAAAATAACAAATCATGACATGCATTTCATACGTGTACCTCTTCTCGTTGTTATAGCAGTTGTGGGTGAAATGAAAAACAGGCACTCGCATATTTGTGCTAATTGTCTGATTTCATCCATTCGCCATCTATTAGTTTGATAAATATGTATTGCATTTTTGTTTGTATTTGTATTTTAACTTTGATGTGCAATAAATATATTATTATTATTATTATTATTATTATTATTATTACTATTATTATTATTATTATTATTATTATTATTATTATTATTATTATTATTATTATTATTATTATTAATAATATTAAATCCATTTTCATTTAATATCAAAAACACTGCTTTAAATACAAATATATGACATTCTTGGTTTAAATAAAAATTATATTTATAACTAGGCTTCGGATAACTATGCATTTGCATATTTACATTTGTAAATGCACATTTTAGACATTTGTATCAATAAATGCATATTTTAATTCTTTGGAGTATTAATGCATAATTTGCAAATTTGCCAGTATTAATGGGGTTGTAACCTTCGGGCGGTGCGCCAGGATAGTAACAAGTAAGTATGTAAGTGTTAATTTCTAATTTACCACGGTTTGAACCCAAAACATTTGGCATTCAATGGAGAATTTTGTACGGTCTTTATTTGCATTGATATTTCGTTAGCTAAATTAAATAATGAAGTTCTTTGCAATTTTTTGAAAAAGTATAAATACAAAACCAAATATTCCAGGTGAATCTACTTAAAAAAAAAATAATGAAAAATTAAGAGAGAAAGTAAACGATCTTTCTATTTGGGTAGCGCTGGGTGAAACAACAGATAAAGAACAGAAATGCATAGCAAAGTTTGTGTGTATATCAGGAGTTCACTACTTGCTACTGGTTTGTAGTGATGTTGCACTATATACATACGTGCAAAGCTATACCGGGGTTACAGATGTTGTACCGTACCATGAAACATGTGATTTATTTAGCACATGGTTTATACCGAGCAGCTGATTTAGTTCGCACCCTTTATCCAAAGGTTAGTACGCTGATATCGTTTGTGAAAAATACTTTTCTGAATGCACCAAGTCGTGTCCAGAGATTTCGAAAAATTTCAGGGGACGTTCCACTTCCACCCGCGCCAATCATTGCAAGATGAAGAACTTGGATCGAATGTTCATTTCTTTTTTCATTAAGGGTTTTTTCAATTTGCAACACCTTACTTATGTTCTTCAGTTGTTGGTAGTCCGTATTTTTTGACAGAACTAGATTTAGTTTATTGATGAAATTATTTTTCTTGATTTTAGTTAAACGTTTAACTATATCTTCTACTATTTCAACGCTGTCTTGTAAAGATAATTCCTTAGCTTTTACCGTAGAGATTGCAGTGGAAATGCGTACCAGATTAGCTTCTTCAATGCACTGCCCTTCTTCAGAGTCGAATTCATCAACAATTTTCTTCACAATTTCAAAATGTTCAGCGTAGTACACATAGTACACAGTCCTTAATAAAGAGGGCAAAGTCCAGTAAAGACTCTACTTAACTTAACCCAAATAACATTTAGCTCCATATAGTAATAGAGTCCATTTATATTCAAGCATTCAAAGCTGATACAATAATCTTTTTAATGAAATCATCGCCTACTATTGTTTCCATTTAAAGATACAAAAGTTTGTTTTATATCTCGTTAACGTTAACGGAAAACTAAATAGGGTCACATTACCTGCAAAAAATGTAAATAACATTTTTTCCTCATTTGAGAAATAAAAGAGGTAGAACGATTAATAGAAACGTATAAAAATTTGATTTCTGCTTATAACTCAAGAACCGCTTGAAATATCAAAAATCTGTTTTGACCAGTTAATTTATCCCGAAAAAGGGGCCCGTGACTCTGTACTTTGTTTTGGTCTAGCTATGCTCCTTCATAGGTATACCCATTAAATACGACCAATTTGGCCCACCCTATACAGCGGTTAATATTAGGGTTGAATGTGCTACCGCAGTGTTAAATCCATTGTTTATGGAAAACTGCAGAATAAATCCTTTAAATAGATTACTACATAAACGTTGTTGGATAAATTACACTATTATATACTAGCAAGATCCTTTTTTCCTTACCTTTTTAGCTAGGAAGGGATTCAGATTTTACTCGTACGAACATCCGCGTTTTTTGATGACATATCCTATCGTTAAGCAACAACGTACCTGCGTATGTTCTTCTACCCGAATCTATTATATGCTTAAATTTATCCACGGTCTCCTGAGGCGCCTCCAATGGTTTGGCAGGATTTGCAGCGTGCGGCGCCAGATGTGAGATCATCATGAATAAAGGTTTCGTTATATCGTGTTGCTGAATTGTATTCACTGCGTAATCTGTAAGGACGTCCGTTGCGTATTGACCAACCAAATCCCACGCAGGTTGAGTGTCTCTCCGTAAATCTAATCCTGAGTAGTCCTTGCCGTTTACCTGATCGATGATGTAAATAAATTTAGTAGTAGTTACGGATAGATGCCGTATAAGTAAGTATATGTAACGTGAATACATGAAACTGCTTTTAAATCGATCATGATTTTATTAGTAATACAATGTGGAAAGGACAAATAGAGTATCTAACACTACATTCAATATAAAATTACCTTAGGTGGGTCTATTGTTCGCACTAACACAATTTATTTTTCTTGTATACCTCCTTCAGCATTGGTTTTATTGAACGACTATTTCATTTCATGGGTATAGGATTGTATATAGATTTGTGAATTTAAATATATAAAAACTGTAGTAGTTACAATATTTAAATCAACACGTTGAAATAGGTGGATTCTAAACCTTTTCTATTATTACCAATTTGGAACATCTTAAGAACTTTTTCTTTAACAAGAGCTCAATCATTTTTGATTTGAGGTATGACTGTGTCTTGTTCTTGTTGTGATTGACGAATTCCTGCTTTCATTTACAAATAAGTAATAAAACAAATTTTTTGAAGTCATTGACCATCCCAGACTTTGATTAAGGAAGAAATTAATCAGAATTCGATTTAACCATGGGTGAAAATTACCCCAAAATAGGAGGCAATTTTTCCATCTCCTATAGTACCCTATGAGCGAAATTAAAATATTGGTAGTTAGGTAAATGTAAATAAAAAATTTTAAGCTAGTTAAGTAAATGTTTTTAATTTCATCTACATATGTATGTATGTATATAATACTTAACCTTCATCCGCTCGCGCGGACGGCAGATTAGTCACATTATTTTATTGTGGCCCACATTTTCCCCCAGGAAGTTGAGAGAGGCCTGGGAGGGAAGGTATTCTTTAGTTGGTTTAATTTAATTAATACATTTTTTTATGTAAATAAAGCGTGTATATGTATATTTTAGCCTCATTTTACCTCTATGTAAGCAACACATTTTTCTTTAAAAATAAAAAAAATGCCGGGTGTAATATTAAAAAAGGAATAAACTCCAAGGACTAAAAATGTGTTACCTTTTCAGTAACTATAAAGCGAGAAGAACTGCATTTATTTTGAAAATTTCTGTGAATTACGTAATAAATATTTCTGTAATTTATTCAACAAAGATTTTTGGTTGAAAACTGCGCTTGTGAAGTTTTGCCAGAGTTTTAGTACTAATTATTTTGAAACAGTGTGGGTGAAGTGGAGAAAAGTTTATGAACCCTAGCAAACATTTACTCGGTAATTGACTTGATAGAAGAAAATGGTTATAATCTAAAAGGCTTGTGACAGAAGGAGAATTAGTTAGTGTTTTAAACATTTTTACTTTTTGTGAAAGATACGATCATTAGGGTGAAATATTTCATATCGGACTTGTTCTACGAACAAATTTGATCAATTAAAATACTAGAACTTTTCAAATACGTGTTCTGAAATTACGGCAAATTTACATATAATAATAATAGTAGTTTATTAACCCAGCAGAAACAAGTCTATTAACAGGATTATGGTACATATACGAAAGCGTACCTTACAGCTTACAGGGACGCTAAAAACTAGACAAATGTAATACGTTCGGTGATTACAAACAATAAATAAATAAAATTCATACACAAGTTTAAAATATGCAGAATCGAACGCTACGGTAAGTGTAAGTATCGCAGAAATCTTTTTTGTAGTGATTTTAAAATATGAATATACACATAATAATAAGGCGCCCATACTATACTACAATAATCCAACTTACTTCATACTAGTATGTTGTATACAGGTATCAGACTTTGCAAATCCTAAAAATATATATATTTTCTTCTCATAAATCCTAATTGTCGACTATAATCTCCATAAATATTCAAGACATGGTTATTAAAAGTTAGTTTTATATCAACTGTGACACCCAAATTTTTGTTAGTAACACATCTGTCGAGAACGATTCCATTGACTGTATTGAAATGTGCTTTCTCAGGGGAATTTGTTAAAAATTTAAATTTTCTAAGTTAATTAAATTTCTAAATTCTTTGTGGGATCGGGAGTATTCCTGAATACTCTTTTGGCAATTTTCTTATGACTTTTGAAATGAATAAATTGAAATTTAATGAATATTAAAATTTAAAACGCGAACTAACATTGAATTCGATGAAGCTGTCACATAAACACTCTGTTTATTATGACCTTTACAGGAATCTGCCTACTCTAACCTCGAACCTTTTCTTCTTTGAAGACTTCTCTATTGTACAGTTTAAACTGAGACTGTAGTCAAAACACAAGTTGATTCGACTAAAGTTGAATTAGAATTTATGAAATTTCTGGCGTCCCTCTACTCTTTTATTTAATCGCGATAGCGATTATTTCATTCCACAACAAATTTGGATAATTTTTGACCAAATATAAATTTTATGTTGCATTTCGATGAAAGAAGTTATTTATAGAAATAGCATGGGTAAATGAATGTAGTGACGCTACCAGATGACCACTGACTACATAAATATGACGAATTTCACTACTAAAAACGAAGATACCTTAACGAAATATATTTGATGTACGAAATAATGTTTGAAATACCTTTGAATACACCCTGTTGTCTGTTTTAGAAAAATTCGACATTAATTTTGACGATTTACAAATGGAGAAATTGCACAGAAGATGAAGTTTTATCTACGTTACCCTAAGATCGTCGTTATCTGGACTTATATATTTTATATAATGTCCACGCTCCAAGGCCAGTCGGCCAGGGGGGAAATTGTGACTTGGAAAAATTAACTTTTTACCCGCTAGATGGACTTTTCATTACTATCGGGTGGCTATCCTGAATACCTTATACGTCTGAGATTGACAGCTGATATTCCCAATGTAAATATTGAACATTACAATATATATGTGCTCAACGAGTTTTTTTTTCCTGGAAAAGCTCATCACCTTGCATTTTTCAATATTCAACGTCAGTCCGGTTGCTTCACACTCTATCAATATCTCTTTGCAAAGTATTGCAATAATTACTAAACTACATAAAAATAGTCCCTATTTAATTACATTATTAAAGAAATAATGTAATTATACTGAAATCTATAAAAATAAAACATTTTCATTAGCTCATTCGCTTGCTCCTAATTTTAATTATTAACTTTAGGTTTTTTTTCCATTATTGTAATTTTTCTTTTATTGGATATCCTTGTAGCTGGGCCTGGTGAGGTGTTTCTTGAACATTAAACTGGTCGCCTAATTTCTCAATAGAACTTTGTGAGATCTGGACCATTTTTTCATTCCTACCTTTAGTATGAATATTTTCTTAACTCAAAACTAAATGATTTATTTGGAAGAAAAATTTTTCTGTCTTGGATTTTCTTGACTGTCTAACATTAAGAAAATATTTATTTAATCCAAACAGAATTTCAAGAAAATTATTTTCTTATACATTTTTGTAGTCTTGAAATAAAGACATTTTCTTGAACAGATTCATTTTTGGAAGAAAATCTATTTTCTTGATGCAAGAAACCATTTCTCTGCGAGTATACGGCAGTATTAGAGTGCATCAGAGATTGTAAGATTTCAATCTAAGTCCCCAACAATGTGGCTGACGGACGATGATCGCACAATGCCAGAAAAACAACATTTTTACATTAAATGTAGCAACCCCCCCAGATAGGCTTGTCCTCGTCGAAGGCATACAAAACGTGCCAACCCTACGATGCATCACGGGATGTGAGTTAGAAACTGAATTTCAAAGGCTTCGGTTAGGTTAGCTAATTATGCAAACAGGTATCATAGCTTATTACTAATGTCTGCTGATTATTCACTTGCTCATTAGTGTCGTGGTTTGATAAGTCACAGCTTCTTTACTTACCTTTTGAACTGAAGTTTAAGCCCTTATAATTCGCTTATCATCACAGAAATTATGAGATAACGACACATTGGCCGTCACGACAAGTTGCATATACGCAAATACCTCATTTTGGGTAAATTATCCCACATTCTCATGCTTTTTGTTTTCCCCCGCAAGAGGTGAAATTTCCTCCTAATTTGTTTTAGTCACGTAAAATTTTAAATGTCTCTATAAAAGAATAGGTGACATTTTGATTGCAGTTTTTATATCCCACTTGTAGAATAATATCTAAGTAAATGTAGAATTAATTACAAACTTACTGTGATTGTAGTCAGAAAATCGTAGTAGCTTGTCCAACTATTGTAAAACCCAAGGTGATGATCGAAACCTCTATATGTGGGAGTGTCATTCAATCTACTGTAACCTAGGTCCCATTTTCCAACTAGATGGGTGTTGTAACCAAAATCCTGCAACAGCATAGGCTTTTCATGCTAAACGTGCTTGCTCAACTAAAATAGTTTACAATACAATAAAAAAAATAACAGGTTATATACAATATTGCCATCTAAGAAATTCAGCGTACGACACACACAGCAGCCCTTTCAGGTTAATTGATTTTCAATCTACTTTTAAATTAATTTATTCCACCTCACGCGCTGTCGTTTTTTCCAATATTAATTACATCCAGATTCCATAATTTCATCAAAGTCGATCAAAGTTCGTTAACGATTTGTTTATGTTTGGTAACAGTTAGACACGCCTTTATTAAATATGTATTTCATATTTTCTAAAATGACTTTTCACTTAAAATTCGGATTCTTTCATAATAAGTATGGTTCTGGCGGATGTGAGTATACACGCATTGTAATGTCATTTTAGAACAATACCATACAAAAAAGCTAAAAAGTCTTGAAAAATGATCAACCTTTGTGGTTTACGAAAGTAAACTACTACCTTTTCTGCGTTATTGAGTACATTACTTAACAATGAACGGAAGTACATGCTTAATGTCTACTGTTTCAGACGATAATAAAGGTATCGGTAAATATGTTACTTGCACCTCCTAAAGTAAGATAATATGATTTAAATGATTGTTCAATTTGTTGCGCAACCACGGTAAATAAGATGATAATTGTTGCCAGATTTACAGGATACTAAAATTGACCCACCAATTTTGCATGCTTTGACATTATACTTATCAAGCTTTGTAATTGTGCTACCATCATCATCATCATTAAACCCTTAAACCCACTGGATTATGGTAAACGCTCGTGCGTTGAAAATCCTTTTATTGGGGTGGATTACTTGTTCTTGTTCATTCGCTATAACTTTGTATTAGTCCTGGCTGCGTTCGTTATTTTTCTCCACTCTTTTCTATTTCGGCATTTTGATTTCCAATCAATTATTCTTAAAGTTCGTGCATTTTCTTCTATTTGGTTTTGCCAAGTGTCTCAGTCTGCCCCTACCTCTTGTCCATAACGGTATCTACTGACAAGGGAACATCCCGAACTCGTACATTCCAAAAAATTTGAAACTTTGTGTGCAAGTAGTCCTCACCCTAAGATGTTCCAAGCCATTTTCCTTATCGGCCCAATTTCGTTTTAAGAGGGTGGAACAACCCCTGAAATTTTACTTGATTTTCGGTTTTTTGAAAATAATTCGATAACGGTTGGACCAAATACATCAGTTATATATCAAAATAATCGTCTCTTTAAGCTTTATTACATATGTGAAAATAGCATACCACGTTCTTAATATTCTCAAAATATTTATGATAATAAAACGCGGACTGTAACCATGTTCCCCCCCCCAACGTGTAAGAATAGGTTCTGGTGGCTCAGGCATACGGGCGCACAGGCTGTGAAATTTGCGAATACGTTTTGGGGATTTGACAAACACTGCTTTTCTATGCGCTATTAAAGTATCTACCTCAGGATAACATTTTCTAATACAGCCACACTGAAAGCATGAATTTTAGACGTAATATGTAACAAGTTAGCATAATGTTTTTTGAGACACACAGAAAGCATGTTTACGGCAACATCACTCATAAACATCAACAGTAGGTTTGTTGAAAGTTCAAACTTTCCCAATGTATTTAACACTAACATTGAAATTACTTCGGCAGTACATTGTTGTACTCGTCTGGAAGCTAATAGAATTGAAGGTGACGATTGATGTGGTTCCATTGTGCGTACCATTACATTAACCACAGAATGTTTTTCACGATCTGTTGTTTCGTCCATACATAACCATAGTTTTTTATCTTTCAACTCCGATTTAATTCTTTTTTCATGTTCAAGAGCAGATGGCACAATTCTTTGTAGTGATGCCCGACTTAGTAATTTGCAGTCCGAATATTTATTCCAAAAGAAGACATATGCTTCCTTGTCTAGTAAATTAAACGGTAGATTACATGCAATAAAAGTAACACATAAATTAAATTTAAATTTGTCATAGTGTCGTGTGCATTTTTTTTGAAGAATACTGTTTACTATTTACGTGACGTAGACAATCCCTTTTGAACCAACGCATTAAAGGGATATTACAAACTACATATTGAATTTTAACGCCATCATAATTTAGGTCAGGTATTTCTGCTATAAATTCCGTAAATTTGTCCAACATTGGTCGTTTTCGCGACGTAGGCAACATTTTTATTAACAAACGTAGAACTACGAAATAGTATTTACGGCAGCGTACATGTATACACAACAGATCTGGTTGAGACTCGCAGTTATATTGAGGGTTGATCAGTGACTTAGCACCTATATGTTTTGCTGTTGTACATTTACATATGCGATACTTTCCTTTGAAGTTTAATGAACACACAGCACAATCTATTTCGGCTTTTTGTTGGTTAATGCTGCTTTGTTTATATTTATAAATTCGCTTTTTCGACATTTCTAATAAAATTGCGCAAATGAAAATCATCTTACAACTAAAATGAAGTAGTATAAACCGAAATTGCAAAGCATTCATAATAAAAATAACATCTCACAGTACATAACGTTTTATTACTACAGATACGCTGCCTTTCTACCTATAATTGAGGGTCGTCTTACTGAATTACCTAAAGGAATTGTTTCCCTTTTACTTCGCTCATACTTACCTTCAAATATTCGGGCAATATTTTTCCTTCCGGTAGCGCTCTCGCTTCTCCCGGTTGTATGGAATCACCTTGCATTCCTTTCAAAAGTGAGAACGTAATTACGAAACAGAATTTATCCTTTAAAATTAATTACATGTGTAGATAGAAATTTACCCAGTTTAATTGGATATTTTCCAGTAAGCAAGGCGGCCTTTGTAGCGGAACCAGATGGCTGCACGTAATGACTGTTGAGAATAATGCCGTTATAGGCGAGTGCATCGATGTTTGGCGTTAGAATTTGATTACTGCCATGGAAACTAATATCATTCCATCCCTTGAAACAAACTAAATTAATCAATTTACAATTTCGAGGATTACCGATGCTATCTATCCTACGACATGGTGATGGACATAAATTCTAATGCGAGCGCATATTGTCACTTCCTGCTAGGATGATTACTTTTTGTTTTGTTTACTCGTACACAACTGCTTGTAATTAACAGCCGGGTTAAATTTATCTGATTTCATTTAGTACTTAATGATGTGTGCGGCGAATTGATTACTGCAATTTAACAATTTGCAGTGCCAGTGAGTTTGTTCAGAGTAAATATATTAGATAAATTTGCATGCGTAATCATATTTTAAAGCGCTAAAAGGGTATGATTGTATCACATGTATAATGCTTTTGTCGTAATTAGTTAAAATGAATTGCTGATTAATTAGTGCTTAGATTTAAAATATACTTTGTTTCCAAATTACGTAAACAATAGAGCTTTAATTATACAAGTTTTTTTTTTACTATAAAGTGTTCTAAGTTCGTGGTGTAGTATGTGACCCCTATTTATGAACATATAAATAGTACTATGAAGTCTATTGAACAAGATATGCTTAAATATTTCTATTTATGGCAGATAAAAGAAACGCTTGTCTGCGAAAACACTAAGAATTTACTGTCTTAGGTGCCCCATAGCTTGGAACCACATGGAATCACACACTGTATCCAGTGTTCTTCTAGTTTTGGGTAACAAAATTTGAACACACATACATGTAAATAATATCATCCTCAGTTTTGCCTTCTTCACTATCTGACAAAACTAACGGTGGATCTGCATATCTCAAATGTGTAGATTAAACTGCTTGCAAGTGTCTAGAAGATAGGTGAGTACGTTTACGATTTTTTGTCTTTAACAAACCTAGACATAATTAATAGAGGCAAGGAACCAACTTTTGTTACTAAGAATAGAAGGGAGGTGCTAGATGTTACACTAGCCACTCTTCGCCTTAGCACAAATATAATAAACTGGCATGTCTCCCCAGAGGCCTCACTGTCAGATTACAGACATATAAGGTTTTGTAATAGAGACGGAAACATACCAAACTTCTAATATAAAAATTCCAAGGAAAACCGATTGGTGTTCATATGAAAGACACTTCAGGGAGGAAGCAGATGAAATCTGCACCGAAATAGAGAATATAGAAGAACTAGAGATAGCTTCTACTCAATTGCATTCTCTAATTTATAAAGCATTTGATGCAAGCTGCCCCAGTACACAAAAGAGGCACAGACACAAAGTGGTGGAACAGGGAGCTTGAACTACTGCGAGCAAAGATTAGAAGGCTGTTTAACAAAGCCAAAAACTCGAAGCTCTATCACCAATGGGAGCTGTATAGACAAGCTCTAACTCAGTATAATTCCGAAATAAGGAAAGCCAAAAGAAGAACTTGGCGGCAGCCCGTCTACAAAAAGTTCTCTCCAGAGAACATGTAATTGAACTCGGGCACCTTCAGAAAGCTGACGGCAGCTCTACATAAAATTCCAAAGAGGCATTAGAGTTAATGCTAAATACTCATGTTTCAGCCTGTATTGCGTCTACTAGCAAAGACTACCATCTCGAAATGGACTCAAGTCGTCCATCAAAGGAGGCACGAAGTCTAGCAAGTAAACTCTTTACAACGACAAGGATAAGATGGGTGTTAATGACTTTCAAACCCTATAAATCACCTGGAGGAGATGACGTCTTCCCTATATTATTGCAAAAGGGTATAGACGCTCTTCTTCCAAAATTAGCGAACTTATATACGCATAAACGCCAATTGGAATTGGTCCAACGCAGATTTGCTAAACTCCTCTGGTTCCGGCAGGACGGAGTGTACCCACCCATAGGCGTTGATCATACGTTACTGTTGTTCCGATTTAATTTACTCTCTCTTAACTTTCGGCGCATATCCTCCGGTTTGGTGTTTCTCTGGAAATTGGGTAATAGCTGCATTGACTACTCTGCACTACTTCAAAGATTACAATTTATAATCCCATGCTCTGGTGTCCGGTATTCGAATACGTTTTATCTGCCGTTTCCTCGAACAAATGCTCTTTTAAAATCACCTATTTATGTAACTTGTACAAACTTTAATCTCATATCTTCGCAATGTGATATTTTTCACGATACTTTACATACAATAAGGATAGTCACTGCTCTTTACTTTAATAATTTTTTGTAACTTGTTACTCTTACTTGTTTTTTGTACTCGTTTTGTAATTTGTTTAATTAATTACTTGTCCAGTAATTGGAATTTTCTCTGTTGGGCAATAAAGCTTATTATTATTATTATTATTATTATTATTAATATTATTATTATTATTATTATATAAAGCCAGGTATAGCTTCGGCTATATACCATCATTGCGGAGAGACGTAAATGTGGCATTTATACCTAAAGGAGGGAGGTGATCATCCGCAGAACCTAAAGCGTATAGACCCATCAGTCTCTCCTCATTCCTGCTCAAAGGAATGGTAAAGGTATTAAACCAATACCCACTTCATCCTAACCAGCATGCCTACCAGAAGGCAAAATCAACAGTAACGGCCCTCCAATTTATCACAAGTAAATTGGAAGCGTCACTTGCGGCGAAAGAAATAGCTCCCTGTGCATTATTGGACGTAGAAGGTGCTTTCGACAACACCTCCTTCGAAAGCATTGAGAGAGCGACTTCTGCCAAAGGTTTTCACCCGTCGTCTACAAAATAGATCAAAGTCATGCGCCAAAGTCGACGAATAAGCCACGTTGGGATCCGAAACGACAATAATTAGAACTAATAGAGGTTGCCCCCAAGGGAGGGTCCTGTCACCTCGGCTCTGTTTTGTTGTAGATGATCTCCTAAAGAAGCTAACTTTTAACGGATATGAGGTGCAAGGGTACGCTGACGACTTGGTAATCATGATTCGTGAAAAATATGAGAATATTATACCGCAAGTTATGCAAAGAGCTCTCAGTGATACCTGTAAGTTGTGCCAAAATCATAGCCTGCGCATAAACCAGCAAAAGATTACAATCGTCCCTTTTACAAGGAGAAGAAAAGTGTGTCTTCGATCACTGGGCAGGCTAATCCAGAAGATGGAATCTATTTCCGTGAATCCACTTTTTAGTTTTTCAAGCTGTATGGCAGGAAGTGTTATTTTGCTGTTTTTTTTTCCTAAAAGCTTCTCTGAAAATGGTTTTGCGTATGATGGCCTTTAGAACGTCTACGTACATTTGGGTATTCATGTCGCGTGACATTTTCCCAACGCCCTGCGATGGCATGATGCACTCTCATATCATAAAGCTACCACCTCTATGCTTAAGAGTAGGAATGACGCAATTTCTATGAAATTCCTCGTTAACTCTACAACGCACAAAGGTACCTTCAGGGGTACCAAAAAGCGGAGAAGGAACTATGGATATACTCTATTGATCCAAAGCAATGTTTGTCCTTTCAAATTAACATTATTATGATTATACCATTCAGTTTGAAAGCAATGTATTTTTAATAATTAGCCGTATATTCGTTTCGTTGGACCACAACACTCTTTTCCAGTTTTCAATTGTCCAATGCTGGTGTCTTTTTGTCCATTCTAAACGGTTTTCTTCAACCTTTTAATTCTGCACCATTTCAAAATCTTCTAATAGTTCTAGCAGAAGTTTTTGGACCACTTTCTGCACCACTTTCTGCACCAATTTCTGCAGATAGCTGCAAAGAAATGTTCTTCCTATCCCGAAGAGAAATATATAATATGTATAATAGAAAGTCTTCGCTAGCTGTTGTTATAATAGGACGTTTGTCTCCTGGCTTATTTTTATAAGATCCAATAGTTTTATACCTATTTATGCCTAACGAGAACACTTTAACTTTTGAGCAACTTTACTTTGAGTCATTCCTGTGGAACAAAAAATTAAAATTTGAGTCCTCTTGGTTTCACTTAATTGTCGCGTTTTTCCAAAGCATAAGTGTATACCCATATACAAATTTTCACTGTTGCCTCCTGCCATGTTTTTCCTTTATTATGAAGTTTTTTTTCGATCGTAACTTCCTATGTTTCTCTTGGTTGCCCTCGTCTTCTTCTTGCAGAAGCAACAGATCTGTATAACCTATTTTGTGTCTTAGATTTGTTTGTGTCTCTATTTTATTTGGTTTCTCAGAGGAACACCTGCATGCCATTTTAGAGTAATTCGCAGTATATCAAAACAACGAGTACTTCTTATACATTTGCCAAAATCTACGGGTTCTCCGTTTTATTGACCAATGCTGTACACAGACATTGTTTTATTTCGCTTCGTTTTAAGGATAACCAAATATAAATGATAAATTACAACCTTGACCAAGCTTAATCGTATAGTAACGGTCATTACGACGTAAACAGGTTATACGTAGATATGTAGTTGCGACCGGAAGTAGTTTTCGCACCAATTATAAGTTTTATAAGTTTAAGTACCATCGAAAACAAAATATAAAATTATGAAATATACTTAAAACAAAAAGTTGCTGATTTTCCACTAGCAACTATCTAACAAAGTTTAGATTGTTTCAATAAATATAAAACACATGTATGGTTTTGAGGAATACTTGAAATTGTTATTAAATTAAGTAATACATACGTACTTTTTAAAATATATAATGAATTATAGAATAATAAGGAATTGGATGCTTGGAGATTGAGAAATTAACGTACATAAATATGTCAATTTGAAGTGTTTTGAAGATGGTTAATGATGAAATAATGAGACAAAATTACACCAAAATTATACCTATTCCGAGAGCCAATTTTTAAAGAACAACTTTTCAAATAATTCCATCAGTAGAAGACGTATTATTCAATTGTATTTTTAAATTCTTCAACAGTAGTAAATAAGTATTCTTTATTTTACTTTAAGAGTTGACTGTGCGATTCGTGATCTTAAATTTATTATTTCAACAACAAATTCCAGAAAACATGAATATGTCTCAAATCAAACTGCTGGTAAAACTGCAAGATATTCATTGTTTAAGTAAAATATTTGCGAAAGGCGTTGGACAAGGAGCAGTAACTATTTTACTTATTTCAGGATCAAGTTAGCAGACATCAAGGAATATTGAATGGAGTTTCAGTCAAAGTGAGAGTTTCTACTGGCGTATACATACTATAACTAATGCTACATCCAAATTTTTCATATATTTTAAGCATTACACTTTTAGTACGAAGAAAGGGTTTATGGAGAGTTGGAACTGTGTTATAGATAGTGTTCACTGAGACATATTTCAAGAGCTGGATACAAATGAAAAAGATCGAAAGGCAAATAAAATAATTATGAACCATTTTATTTGTAGATTTTTCATTTTAGTCTGATAGGTTTGCAATCACATAATTTAATTTAGGGTTGTTGTAAATTGTTACAATTAGCTGAAAAAGTTTGAGTAATATATCTTAATTTCTTATACAGTCAGATGGCAGTTATTTTAATATACCAATACATTGTTTTATGTTTTATTATTTCTAAAATTAATAGAAAGTATTATTAAAACAGTTACCGTAGCATAGGTAACTATGAAAATTAAGAATGCGAATATACGTACGATTATACAAATCACATTAGTAACACAGTAGAAAAGTAATCCTGAGGGGTGTCAACGAGAAAAATTTACAATCAATAAAGGCAGAACATGCAGTTATCAAACCCACGAGCTGCTGCTGAGTGCAAGGATTACAATGTACTTGTGAAAGTTTGCTTAATGTAGATTAATAAGACTGTTCACACAGCGGTGTAGTCTAGAATTACCTTCGCATTTGTTTTTGAAGTTGTATATCGTGATTTGCAGAAATTGTTAATAAACATACCATATAAGTATATTTCGTTTTCTTAGCCGTTCCTTGTTTAACAATTTAAAAGATTTTAGTTCTTGATTTTAGCGGCTTTATCGTTATTGTAGTTAGAGTTAATTAAAATTTTAACGTTTCGACAATCTTTATTGTCTGTTTTAATCACAAGTAAAGAAAATGTTTGCACTTTGACAGTGTATCAAGCCAAAATAAACAAAAATGTTCTCCTTCTAAGTACGCGACATTCAACAGTTTCGATTGATGCTGGTACAAGAAAAAAGCCAGAAATAGTTTTATACTATAATAGCACAAAATATGGCGTTGACGTAGTAGATCAAATGGCCCGAAAATACAGCGTGAAGGTACCCTCAAGAAGATGGCCAGTCCAGGTTTTTTTATAATATATTGGATCTTTCTGCAATCAATGCGTTTTTTGTATACAAAGACATCACTGGCAAAAAAATAAAACGTCGCGACTTCATTCTGCAATTGGCAAAAGAACAATCCAATAACAACGAAGAAGACCCTCAGGAGGGAACGAATCAAAAATGCAACAAGAATTTACAGGCTGGATTAAAGACAGATAAGCAATCTCGCAAAAGACGCACATGTCAAGAAAAGAAATGTGAAAATAAGACTTACGATAGATGTAGGAACTGTAACAAGAAATAAGAACATATGGGGAACATGTGGATTTAAAGTATCTTATTGCAAAAATTGTAACGATATTTAAAATACCAAAGTTAAGTTAGAAGTTATTTTTATATTTTGTGATTAAATATACACTTTTATGCAAACAAATTATGTTAATTAATAAAAACAGTCGAAACAAAATTGAGTTTTAATCACTGGTCAATTTGACCGGGGCGGCGGTTCGATGTATGAGGAATTCTCGGCGGTTCTAGTGTTAAAAAACACCGTATAACCTTCCTGCGTAATTCCGGGCAGTACAAAATAAATTATTATCAACAGGTACATTTGGCTACGTTATAATAAATCATCGGTTTCAATTATCAAATTAGTGCGATAGATTTCACTAATTTCACACTAATTCTTACGCCAATTTCGCGCTGCCTTATGGTATTCAGTTGGTAGTTTTTAAGATATTGGAAATTTAAAATCAGTACTTTTATATGCTTATTTAAAGTTTTAAATACATATTAACTTATTCAACGATTAAGTTCAAGATAGAAACTTTTTTCTTTTACGCAAACAATGTCTAGAGGAAACTCGTCAGAGTTGCGAGCTAATTTAATCTATTCCACGAAAGATGTAATTTAGTTCGAACTACATAACACTATAAACACAATCACGATGAGCGAGAATAATTATTACGTAAGTAATAGGAATTATAAATTTCGAAATAAGTAGGTATATTATTCGATCAGTGTATTTTATAAATAATATCAATAGTGCAGTACATTGTTTCAATATTGTTCCTTATTACTGCTCCTGTTTACTGTTTAAAAGAAGAAAAATATTTTTTTAGATTAGATAGTTTGCTGGGGCAATGCTATACACACTTTACAAAATTACCGTTACATTAAGTGAAAAGCTGGCCATTTAGTTAATTGGACTGTATATATGGTATATGTGATAGCGAATAATGTGTTCGTCGGGTATTTTCTCTTGCTCTCCTTCTTTTTGAGAATTACATACCCTACACGTAAATAGTAGTTGCGCTAGTACTCGTACTTCAGCAAGTGGGAAGGAATATCTACAATTTTTGTATTACAAAAATCTTCAATGAAATTCTGTCTAAAAAGTATGAAAAGAATAATTATATTAATACTAATCATTATATTTGGCTATAAAAATAATCATATCTTTCATATAATAGTTGTTCTTCCTGCTTACAAGGTTCAATGTTATTAAATGTACACTTTATGGTGCAGCCAAAACAATGAGACTAACTAAAGATTATGTCATGATTAACATCATTGTGCTATATGACATGGAAATTGCAACAACAAGAAGGAGTGTGAATTTCTTTACCAAACTTGGCAGAAACGTATAGAAACGATAACTATTCAAAGGCAATAATTGATTATAATTTTGTTGCGATGGATCAAGTTGTCATGGCATATCTGACACTTCTTGCAGACTTTTCTGACATTAATGTCCGATGTATTCCTTGCGAGTTTTGATTAAATTATTACTGTTTTCTCTTGTCATATTTTTGTTTAACGCATTTTGAGGGTTTGATTATGCAAAGAGGGCGGCAACGTGAAAATTACCGCCAATTGAGCGAATTCGACAAAGGTCGAACGAAATACCACCTACGTGCAAGCCGACAAGCACGTAGGTGGTATTTCGTTCAGGAAAATCGCAAATCGCCTTAACTGCAACCAATCCACCATCATGTGCTGTTATCAGTCATGTACTAGGGAAGGCCAGGAAAGTCGTCGAAGCGGAACTGGAGGTCGAAGAAGAACTAATGTGGTGGACCGCCACCTTCGCCTAATTGCAGTAAGATACCGATTCTCCAATACCAAGTTAATTGCTGGTCTATGGTTAAGTAATGAATTTCGTTTTGTGATCCTTTGAACTGTTTACCGCCAAATTAGGGCTTTCGGCTTGCAATCTTATCGACCACATCTTGTGTTACCACTTACGGCTCAACACCGACAGCAAAGTTTGGAGTGGCAATGCACTGAAACATGGACTAGCATAGGGTGGTGTTCAGTGATGAATCTCGATTTTGTATAGCGATGCATGACGGCCATATGAGGGTTAGGCGAAGACGTGGGGAACGTCGCGTTATTCAACCTTCAGTTGAATGGCGTGTGCACCGAATCGTGGGAGTTATGGTATGGGGTACTACAGCATATGGGAGTAGATCTCAGTTGGTATTCATCCGAGACACTGTTAACTCTCAACGTTATGTTGATGAGGTGGTGGAACCCCATATTCTTCTATACCTTCAGCAGCTCGAAGACCCACTTTTCTATGGTAATGCGGGTTCAAAGAGGCCTATGTCAATATCTTACCATGGCCACCCAGATGTTCCGACCTCTTTCCAATCGAACACGTGCGGGACCCAATGGGAAGAAAACTGAAGAACTTGGCGAATCCTCCGCAAACATTGAAAGTTCTGCGGCATGAATTGCACGTTGCTTGGGACACCATACTCCAAAAAGACATCGACTAGCTACTGGAATCAATGCCACGAAGAGTGGGGGAGTGTGAAACCAATAGGGGGGCCCAACACATTGTTAATAAAAACAAAATTAAATTGTGTTAATCTTTTGTTCTTTTTCTTTGAAATTATAACCGATTGTTACCTTTGAATAGTTATATGTACGTTTCTTAGGTGCACATAGTGAAAAAAAGGTATAAGAAAACATTAAATTATTGGAAAAAGGACTAAGTAAATGAAACATGAAAATTAGCTTGTTTCAGAAGTAACTTACTACTACGTAATTTTACGTATTAAAAGGTAACGCCGTCAACTGACTCCACAAATTTAGAAAGGCAAAAAAAGTTGGGAAGGCCTAAATGCTGTTATTATTTTTATTTGAAACACCATTTTTCGAGTGCTTTTTCACTCTTCATCAGGGTGACAATATTTGAAAATTTTTAAATACATATTTAATAAATGTCAATACAGTGAATATTTAAACGTTTTCAAATATTGTCACCCTGATGAGGAGTGAAAAGGCACTCGAACAATTTTGGTGTTTTAAATAAAGAAGATAACGACATTTAGGCCTTTCCAATCTTTTTTGTCTTTCTAAATTTGTGGAGTCAGTTGACGGCGTTATTTTTTAATAATCATGAAAATTAACACAAAGAAGGTGATAGTGATAGGAACGGAGATCAAGGTCTGCAGTACAGAAATATATCAAGAGAAATGGAAGAAGAAATAAAGGAGGATGAACAATGTTATCAAATTATACTATAGCTTACTTACGTCATTAAGAAAGATAGAAGTAGTCAAAAAATGAAGATATCCTTATACAGAACGATTTTTGACTCAAAAAAGTGCATGATACATCTGCCAGAATAGGAGAAATGGGAGAGCCCATTGTTAAACCATAAGGTTGGGTAAATAATACGTAGTTGAATTGAAAGAACTACTTACATTTTTGAACAAAAGATTCATTTTAACAACTACGATGTACATTTATAAATTTAATTAGTAATGTGACCTTTAGAATTTATTAGTTATGTTTTATTTAATATTTTGATAGATTTAGTAATCATCAATGTAACGCTTCCTATGGTGTCTTTTCTAGCTGGCCTGAAGATGGGCGCCTGCCCGAAACCGGTCGCATTATAATTACATTTTATTAAAGAATTTCGTGAGTACTGGACCATTTCTTTTTTCCTTTTTCGATATGATCGCCTCACAACGAGTCAGCATCCAACATTTACAAATTGCTTAGTTGGATGAATATGTCCGGATGCTGTATGTATCTATCCGTGGGGATAAAAATGCAAAATGTTTGATTGATATCGCGATAACGCATTATATAACATACAAATTGATAATTGATCAATTTTGAAATGGGGTTTAATCATGACACCGGTTACTATGCTTTCAATTAACTTCATTTACACCGATTGTCAATTAAAATGCGATTTAATCTGTAAAATAGGTATAAATGTGTTATATGTGAATGATTGTTGTAATGTTTAATGTAGCCCTAGAAACTATCAGAAAATATTACTTTTGGGAAAGAATGAATCTTCATATGCTTCCAAAAGTTAATAACAAACAGAATTCTCATTAAATGTTTCTAAACTTTAATTCAACAACCGACGTAGAAACAAGAAGGCTAACGTGAGTAAATTACATTATTCCAATATTACGTAGATTGTTTGAAGTAATAGGCATCATATTTTTAATTTACTATGGTTATTGTGTTAAATTTTCAATATTAAGCTTTTTGTTGTGAGTAAATAACAAGAAAACATATATAATAAAGTTTCTAATAATAACTCATTAATACTCTTGTAACAACAAAATCTAGCTAAAACTAACTTTATGGTGCAGGATCTAAATGAAACAAAAACGAACCAAGTCATCAGCAATAATAAAGATGATATTCGGTTCCCCAACGCATCTCACAAGTAGTACATTTGCGACGATTAGAAAGAAATAGCAACACAGCCTAGCACAACCCGACATACTTGCGAGCAGGTAATTAAACTACACATACAATGTCGTTCTTATACATAGAGTTCAAATCAAGGATGTTACGCCTCTTAATCCGGCAAAAAGTTTAACACTGGAAGTTCCTATTATTGTCTGGGATTTATATACTAAGATGGATCTATAGTCAATTAGTCCCCATATGAAATCTCCAGTAGCCTTTACTGTTAGCATATTTAATTAGCTATAAAGGAATTAAAATTTGTTGTGTACCGATCTTGAATAACAACCTTTTTTTTTCATCTTTCGGACGGAGGAAGAAGTTAAGAAGCAGGTGTATGAGAGTTGATTCAGTAATTTATTATTTTGAAAACAGATCAAATTACCTTTATAGGTAATTTGATTTGTTTTAGTGGTAAAATAATAAAATTATATGATTTGTTTTAGTGGTAAAATAATAAAATTATATATTATAAATTAAATTTAAGTATAAATTAAATTTATAATCCGAACAATAGTCTCACCTTTGTTTTATAATGTTTACACAATATTAACCACTGTCCAAACTAATATTTCAAACAATTTCAAAGATAGGGTATGGTTTTAAATTAGAGAACACGAATCTTGTAAATCTCTCAATTACTCCAAGCGTATTTATGTACAGTGTAAACTGGTCCATTGCAATTGGTTAGCAAAAAGTTATTAGCATTATGCTTTGAGGGTAACGTTTATAAATGATTTCATGAGATAAGTAATTAAGATTATTTATAAACACATCGGCAAATTTAAAGGAACGGATATAAAATGGATTTTTTCTCTCCATAACTTTCTTTTCTCATAACAAATTTGAATGGAATTTTTTTTATTGGAAAAATTAACTAATGGCTTGGTTTTGTAAAGCTTCATGCCATTCTCAAGCCTCTTTAAAAACGTAATACAAAAAAGTTAAATTTTTGCAGCAAATGAATTGTACATTTTGACTTGTTTTAAACATTTAATGTTCAAGAAAAATTACAACAATTTTTTTTTCTATAACGGGTGTTTCCTCCACGAGCTCTTACAACTGCGGTCATCCGCCTTCCGATACTTCTAATGACGTTGTCAATCATTTCTTGAGGCAAATCTTTCCATATTTCAATTAGAGCAGCTCTCACATCTTCGGTGTTCCGGGCTGCAGGAATTTTTGACCTAAATCGTCTGCCTAGCATGTCCCAAACATGTTCAATTGGATTCAAATACGGGGAACATGCATGCCAGATCATTGTTGGTATTTGTACTTAATTTAAAAAGTCAGTTACACAGTGAGCTACGTGAGAGCGAGCATTGTTGTGCATTAACATGAAATTTGGACTGATATATGGAGCGAAAGGTATCACATGGTCTTGCAGAACTTCCCTTACGTATCTATCGGCAGTTAAAGTGACGCCATCAATTACCACCAACTCTGTGTGCGCCCCTAAACATATTCCACCCCACACCATAATTGACCCTCCACCGAAAGAGAGTTTAGGAGTAAAATTAAATTGTTCATTTTGTTCTCCTGGACGTCGATACAATCTATTCCTACCATCTATCGAATTTACGCAGAAACGGTTCTCATCCGTGTACAAAATTTGACCCCATTGATTATTCCAATTTTGGTGTTCTCGAGCGAAGGCTAGTCGCGCTACTCGGTGATGTCTTTGGAGATTTGGAGCTTTTTTTGGCCTATACGACCTCAAACCAACTTCTTTAAGTTTTCTTCTAACTGTACGCTCACTTATTCTGATTCCATGTACTTCTTCCAGTTCGTTTCGTGTTTGAATAGCCCTTTGACGCCTATTTCTGAGGGTTTGCTATGCTATAAATCGATCATCTACAGGCATAGTTGAGCGTTTCCTGCTTTGACCTCGTCTTCTCACAAATTCTCCAGTTTGCCTCCATCGTGTAACATTGCTATGGATCGTCGATTTTGATTTACCGAACATTTCAGCAATATCCACTGTAAAATCGACCAGTTTCAATCATTGCTACAGCCTTAGCGACATCAATCGGTGCTAAATCGCCCATTATACCTTATTTCACAATCAACGTAGTGATAATTATGAAAAACAAGCCAAATTTGAACAATGGTTTAACAAAAAAATAACAAACTCTTATGAAGAGAAAATATGCCTTTTACTTTAAACGTAACAACTAACGGATGTTTACACTTTCACAATGAATCACATGATAAAAATGTAGGTAGTAAACGTCAGTCAAACATCATGGCTGTCTAGGCCTACGCAGCACTAAAAAGAAAAGGAAAAAGAGGCAATTTTTTGAAATTTAACTCCGTTACCTTAGAGTTGCCGGTGTGTATATGTTACGATTTTTCAAACAGCAGATAATAGCCACAAGATAATGCTAATATAGCTCATGGTATTGGTGGAATCATTCATGGCAAAAAACAAAGCGAGAAAAGGAAAAGCGCTAGCCCACTGACATGTTTCTGCTTACCCGGCATCATCAGCGTGGCTCCGAACACAATCCATTCCTCGCCGTTGTAGATAATGGTGAATGTTGGACAAATATATTCTAGTTTATTATAATGCATAACTGTTGAAGTATGTATTAAAAATTATTTTAGTGAAATACGAATAGGTATGCAAATGTAAAGGATGTTTTTTCCTCTACGGTCGTATACCTATTCGTATTTTTCTGTCACAGAAAATGCTTTCTGTAGTTATACAAAGAACGTCTAAAGGCAATTAATCATAATAATTGTAATAAATTACATGGAAATGAAATACGTCCGTGCAAATTACAATTCATTATTACTAATAAAGTGGACCACGACATTAACGCTTATAGTCCCTCCGATCTGAATAGATCTGTTGCATTAAAGCCTTGAATTAAAAATTACTTGTAGGATTTTGATGAACCTTAGCGATAGTTTAAGATCTTCCTTCAGTTCAGCAGGTGTTAGCAGTGATCTACTGAGCTGTTGATGTCGATTGCGGTTGATGGCAACACATTTGTATAGAATGTGTTTTGCTATCTATAGATCTTCTTAGCATGCACCATAGAGTTTACCTTCAGCTTTGCCGAGTCTGTATAAGGGATGGATTGTCTATATATTCACCAGTATTCCAGGATCCCCTTTGCTAAAAGATAACATTGCACTTGTTGTCTTTGGTGAGCCTGATGTGATTGATTTGATCTGATTTTGTATAGTGTGTCTTTCGTTTCTCTTCCAATTGCCTGCTTTTCGTAGACCACAGTAATATCACCTTTAGAACACCGTTGTTAATCTTTTAGTGTGTTGAATATTTGCTATAATAAGTGCCATCGCTCTCAATAGAACAAGGAGACTGAAGCTGAGGGATTTCAGATGACATCTAAAAATCCTTGAAGATTTCAAAATAAATAACTTGGTGCGTATTGCGCAGAACACGGTGCCCATGCAACAAAATGTTGATTAATCTTACAAGATGATCATTGAAAACCGTTCTGACATGGTACGCAGATGGTTCGACAACAGAACGGGTCGGAACTGCGAAAGGTACTAGTGCTTTGAATCACCACATATTTCAAACAGAAATTTTTGTTTTAAGCTTATGCACTAGACAAAAACTAGAGAAGAGGATACGCATTTTCATAGATAATGGGGTATCATTAAAAGCGTATATGAATCTGATCTGGTACGTGAATGTGTATAGATTCTAAGGCAGTGGGTCCCAAGCCACAGGTTGGTTAAAGAAGCAGCGAATATGTTTTTCATTGGTTCAAACCCGTATTGTGGTATATAGAAGAGCCGCCCAAAATAGGAAATTAGAAAATCGAAGAAAAATCAAAAGGTCATGGACTGATACTAGCACAAAATCAGGCGAAAACGTTCATATCAGGCACGCCAAAGACAGCAAATACAATGCTATCTTTCAGCAAAAGGGATCTCAGCATAGTAAGTTTATTAGCAAACTAGGAAAAGCTGAAGATGAACTCCATTGTTTATCCAACAGCGTCTGGAGACTGCAGAACACATTTTGTGTAAATGTGTTGCCAGTGGTCACAAATGACATCAACACTCCGGTAGACCATTCCTAATAACACCTCCACCATTGATGGAATAAGATTCTAGAGTAGTATTAAGGTTCATCAAAGCCCCTAACTATTCCAATACGCAATAATAATGATAATAATAAAGAGTAGTATTCTATAGGTAAGTGGGTTTCTTGATCTATTGGTTGGTGTTCTACTGCTATTATCTATATATTTTTTTTTCAATTGAATATGTTTATTTAATTCTCCTATAATTTCAAGAATGATGTAATATAAATTTGTTTTTAAAAAATTATAACAACTGTTAAAATAATCTTTTTAGAGGTTGATTTTTCTTTTTGGTCTTAGTCAGGTTTTTTTTCCTGCTACCGACTACGTAAGTCAATCATTATTACCCTGGTTGCTCCTGTTTGGAATGTAATGGATTTTTATGTCTATAGGGGGGTAAAGTAATAATCAATAATATAACAGTAAGTGTTTTTATACTTAGCAGAAATTGACTTTGACAATTGTGGGAGTATATAAGCAAATGTCAAATATTTTCGTAAAATGTCGACTTTTTCGAAATTTTGAGGTAGTAGGAAAAATGTAATATGACACTCGGAGACCGAGGCGAAGCTTGACGGTACAACTACACTTACGTTACTTGCGACATAAGTAACTATTTCCAATTTTATTTAGTAAACTTATTAAACTCTTTCCATACTTAAAATTGTTGCCTGTATTAAGAATTTAAGGATTATCACCAGTTTTGCACTGCACAGAGTTCTGAGTTCTGAGTGAGCCAGATGTCTACAAGAGTAGTAACATCGAAGATCAGATATGTTAGTGTAAGTTAATATATTTTCCTTACAATTTCCGACGTAATGAAATACTTGAAAAAATCTCGTCCCGGTAAGGAATCGAACCTGATACTTCCCGCTTGCCGGATAGGCGTGCTAACCACTACACCACGAGGACCTTATGTCAGGAACGTTCACTTTCTAATATCTAGTTGTTTTATCTGAAAATACACATGATATTTCGACAGACAATTTTAATACTTTCATGCCAAGTAGTTAAATTAGTGATTAGCACGCCCCTCCGGCAAGCGGGAGGCATCAGGTTCGATTCCTTACCAGGACGACATTTTTTTTCAAGTATTTACTTACGTTGGAAATTCCAAGGAAATTACTGATTTTTCATAATTCACCGACGGGAGCTAAAATATATCATTTAATTAGTGTACTTAGCATGTAGGAATTAAAATTGCCTGTCGAAATATCATGGTATATTTACAGATAAAATAACAACTAGGTGAACATTCCTGACATAAGGTTCCCGTGGCATAGCGGTTAGCACACCCGTCCAGTAGTCGATAGGTGTCAGGTTCGATTCCCTACCGAGACTGGATTTTTTCAAGTATTTCATTACGTCGGAAATTCCAAAGAAGTTACAAGTTAGTGTAAACATTTATTGTACCACTCATAATTATTGTTTGGAATGTTTATATTCTTATATAAACTAATTTATTTATAAATTAATTGCCTCATATTTTATTCCAGTAAGATCTAGCCATATGTAAGCTTTTTTGAGTTTATTTTATGGATTTTGATGTTACAGAAGTTACAAAATTTCAAAGGTAAAGTGACGAAATACTTGCTTCTAAACAATTATCTAGATCCTAGAGGCTAGAGACATAAATTTCGTTTCGCAAATGACTTCTCATTAACTACGCAATCGAAACCGAGAACTTTAATGTCATCGATTAAGTAAACGAGTAACCGGAAGTACGTCGATTCAATAGATAATTAAGCGAAAATTTTTAAACGCCATCCAACACATGTCTGATATCATCTCGAGTCTTAATAGATCGGTGGAATAAACCTTCATTAACTTTAATACGTATGTAAATTAGCATTTATGTTATCATTCCATTCTTCTTCTTCTAACTCTTTAAAGCGTGTCATTGTTATTGCAGTAACTCTGCAGGCAACATTTCTTAAAGTAAAAACGCTTCTCATTATTTATGGTGTACTGCATTTTTTACAAACTCCTGGAGGTATTTATTATTTTTCCTTAATTTTTCCATAAGGAAAAATTATTGAATTGATGCAAGCTTATATCTAGTTATTAAATGTTATACCGGGCATTGGTTTTTACTCAATAATTTATTTAATTACTTAGCAAAGTTCGATTTAAGTGTGAAAAATGAGGTAGGAATTGTAGTAATGGATTAACACACAAAAAAAAGGTTGTTATATTGCTGTTAATTTGTTGTTTGCCTGTTTTGAACGCTTTGCACTGTTTTTGGCTACAAATTCTTATATCTGATCAACGTGTATTTGAGAGAACAAAGTTTTTTAACACTTTCCTGTATACGGGACACTCAGCGTGTCCTGTACACAGGACACCAATTCAAATGCTATTCTAGTGGACTCACTTTAATAAATCGTGACTGAAAGGGTTAAATCTTTCTTATTTGTTTGTTGTTACTTTTATAACTTTGATACGAACCATGTTAAATTGCTGGGTTAACTTTAATATTAGATAAATCTAGCAACAATTATCACCTTATTTGCCATGGTTGTACAAGAAATTGTACAATAATTTTAATCATATTATCTTCTGTTAAAGTAGCTCACTCTGTAAATTTTATCCTATCTATCCTTACTTAGCAAAGTTCCAATATTTCCGGCTGTACAAGGGCAGCGTTCATTATGTTCCACGTTCCACTTCGTGGTAATTGTTGCCAAATTCACTGATTACTAAAATTGGGTACTTGAAGTATAACTTACGTGGCTCATACGGAGGCCGTTTTAAATCAACAACATAAAAAGCTAAAACTTAACATTTTCTATCAAAAACTAACTAATATAAACAAACCTACCATAGTTAATTAATTGCACTAAGTTTCGGTATAGTAAAGAAGAAGCAGCAATTAACAAAACAAGTTAAAATGAGAGAAAACTATAACGAGAACGAAGATCGAAATCATGACAAATGCGGGATATAACAATAAATAACAAGAATAATTAGATCAGTCTGATGCCACAAGAAACAATTTGGTGCGAAAATATTTATTGCTGCATATCGTCACATTTCTTAAGTTAAAGTATAAGTGTGATATCGTTGGATTCGCCTTTAAATGACTTTTCCAGAAACCTAAAAATATACACGGTGTTCTATTTAAATTAGGAAAGCTGATGTCACTTCCGGTGATACCGGAAATGTGATTGAACTGCTGATAACGCCAAAACTTAGTTCCCAAAAAATAAAAATCGATTTATTTTTTCTAAAAACGCTAACTTCTGAATCCACTAGCGACATCGAAACATTTTGTAATTTTTCTATTCCCTCCGCTAGTCCGAAGTAATTGTTGTGAATAGTTTGTAAATCTCTTTTAACCTCATATATTTCCTAGCTTTTCTTGATTGCTGCAGCTTCTGTCGGATTGAATTTTAAAACTACCTTCTTTACTTAATCAAAATATTTGTTGTAGTAAAACGCAGCCTGCAACCATGTTCCCCAACGTGTAACAATCGGCTGTGGTGCTTCAGGTAAATCAGGACACAGTTTGTGAAATAGTTGGGTACGTTTCGGGGACTTTAGAAACACTGCCTTTGTACTAGCAATCAATGCATTTACTAGTGGAAAACATGTAGAAATCGTTTTGCCGCAAGATTTAGAGTATGGATTTTTCACCTTACATGAAAGAAATTACCACTGTGTTCTTTAAGAAATCGGCCCTAAGAGCACATTTGCGGCACCATCACTCATAAACATTAAAAGTTGCTTAGTTGAAACTTCAAATTTGTTCAATGAGTTCAACACCACCTTTAAAATCTCATCGGCAGTACAATTTATAACTCTTTTGGAAGCAAGTAAGAAGGAGAATGACGGTCGATGTGGTTCCATTGTACGTACCATTACATTAACCACAGAATGTTTTTGACGATCTGTTGTTTCGTCCACACACAACCACAGTTTTTTATCTTTTAATTCCGTTTTCTATATGTTCACGAGCAAATGGCACCACATTTCGTATCGATGTCTGACTAGATAATTTACAGTCCGCATATTTATTCCAGAAGGAGACAAATGCTTCTTTGTCTAGTAAACGAAACAGATTACATAAAATAAGAGTAACACATAAATCAAATGTAAATTTTTCTTGGTCTCGTATGCCACTTCTTGCAGAAGAATGCTGTTTGCTTTCGATGTGACACACATTAAAGGGATTTTACAGACGAGACATTGAATTATAGCGCTATCAAAAATTAAGTGCGGCATGTCCACTATAAAGTTTTTAACTGTGTCTGCCATTGGTCGTTTTCGCGACGTACCTAACTGCGACATTTTTAAAGCAAATAAGCGTACAATTACGAAATAAGTTACGACAGCCTACATATACACAGAACTACTCGCATACAGCATCGATTTAGTACTGACGCTGTGAACGCGTGAAATAAATAATCGCCGAGTCCGCACCACATATCTACTACACTGACTGTTACCGCTGTTTGCCCAGACTAGTTGTAAGTATAATGCAATGCTATAAAGATCGAATCAAATAAAATATTGGCTAAGATATTACACTTGAACTATTTCTTGAAGACAGTCATATAATGTAAAATTCTAAGGGAAAAGTGTTGTAAAACGGTAATTATACAATTATCCCTACATACCCACCTATTTACTTCACAAAAACTGTACTTGTAATAGTTTTAGAGATTTCACAATAATAAAACATGAGAAAGAAGAACAATTTATAATTGTTTTAGAGACGTTAAGATTGCTATTTTATAAATAATACCACAGAGTGTGAAAGTTATATTTATAACTTCATGGGGAAGATTTTTGTTAATGGCCACAGCTTGTGAAAAATAACACATATAGACATGTCTTCTAGATAATTATCTTTAAAAGGTTGTAAGGATTAGGCAATAAAAGAAGTATTAAATTTAATTACAAAAAGGATTATTATAATAAAAATAGATCTATTTTAATTTGCCTTTGTGTTGAACAAGTTTTAATGCATTTCGAAATATTTTTGAAAGTATATCAAATTCTATTCCGTTCACCAACACGATGCTATAGTGTGCTATGGTCAACACACAATATACATTAACGTTATTTATTTTCAACGGATAGTAAGTGTTAAAATATGGTAATGAGATTATACATTAATTATAAGCGAAAACCTAGTCACTATATTGGAGTTCTGGTACCGTGTAGACGTTAAAAGTTAACACAACCAAAGAATGTTGCAGTTACGATGTCAAAAAGGCTAGGAGTTGTTAAAGACATCAATATAATTTTTTATTGATAAGTTTAAATAAGATAAAGCTAATCAATGCACTAGCTCTCAGCAATTCAAGAATTTCTTAACTTTTAAAATAGGTATGACATAATTATTCAATTTTATTGAAGACAAATTGGTATGCAATATAATTATATACCGAAAGTTCATTGAAACTTAAAGGTAGGTAAACCACTTCTATTTCTTTTGAAATTTAATTATGAATAAGCGTTGATCATAACCTGTCTTTCGACGAACAAATTAACATCTGCAAAAGGCTAAATTCGACATATTACGCGATTGAGCGATTAATGCCTGGGCATACTCGGTTTTTGCCTGTAATATCCTAATATAGGGCCGTGCCGATTACCAATGCGTACTAATTTGAAGAATTGAAGAATTTTTAGGTTGATATTTCGCCAAACCCTACAGAAAATTACGTAGATCTTTGTTGATACAAAATAACCTATTGATTGTTCATTGCTTGTACAAATACCAAGCGGAGGTCTATGTCAGCAACAGTATGAACCGATTCCAAATGCCCTCAAATATGTACAATATCTGCAAGGTGAACCTACAGGGTGTCCCAACGTTCTAGAATTGTAAAATTGTGTTTATTGTGTAAATAGTAGGGACATACCAGACTAGAGTACCTTTCAAAAATATTTCTATATATACAAGGTGATCGATAAGTAGCGGATGAGGTACCTTTTTTGTTATTTTAAATTGAATGCCCTGTATATTATTACGTTTTTGGTTTCTCCATCTAGACGAGTCTTGCATTTTGAAATTACATCCAAATGGTTCCAGGTGTTAATATAGTTTAGTTACCACGACTACAGTAAACAAAGTACACTGACATAATGATGATAATCTTAGACTGTTGATTCGGGCCTAAGTAAGGATAAGTTAGGTAATAGGTATAATTTATGTGTTAGGAAAAAGGAAAAAGACGCTGTATCTTAGCCTGTAGATATAAAAGAAGAATTATAATGCACCTTTTTAGCGAATAAGAACAAGAAAAACTATCTTGAAAGTTCATAGGGGTTAACAATAAGTAATATAAACGTAAATATGTCAGCATAAATTTAATATCATATCAAAAATCCTCGAAAGAATATTGTTTCCTTTTTGCAACACAAATAAAATACACCGCTTGAATAAGCTTAATAACCGTTATTATAACTTCGATCGCAATGATTAATTGCTATCTGCAGTGGATGCTCGAAATTTCTTGGATCCATCTCGATACATTTGCGCAAACGTTTGTAAAAGCTGTTCTGCACTTTTCTTAGTATAGAGTATTGCACTCTGGAATGCTGGCGTTATCCTTAACATCATAAACAAGCTACATGTATTAACTCTACTTTTATAATAATAATAATAATAATAAACGAATTTATTGCCCTTTATAGGTATGTAATTAATTTCGCAAGTAGCTACTTATGCTTAAAGTTTTGAATCAACAGTTAATAACAGTATATTTTGTTTATTGTTGTAATGGTAACCAAAAAATATTAAAACCGGAAACAACATGGGTGCATCTAAATGTAGGACTCGTGTCTAACTCTAAATTTCTGTTTTACTTTCAATGTTAGACATACGCATCATTGTAGAAAAACGTTTGGAGGTATACATTTCCTCTACGGTTGACATAGAAAAAACATAGGGAGCTATTTAAAAAAAATACGTTTCTGGCATTTGAATTTGGCAAAGTCTGGTGTTCGATTCTGAACAACATACTTCGAAGGCGTTCTGGTAAAATGTTTAGATTGAGCCAAGTATGCAATTTAATGTTCTAAAAATTTACGATTAGCATCTCGGATTTTTTGAAGGAAATAGATAAATTTATGCGATTGAGGAGAAGATCATAAATATCTCTGAAATCTGTTAGAAATGGAGATATGAAATCCGTATTGGCAGGTTTTTCGATTTAAAATAACAAAGTACCTAATTTACTACTTATCGATGACCCTGTATATACGGAAATATATTTGAAAGATATCTTATAGTGACTATTACATTATCTGAATATGTTGACGTCCTACCACTTATATAATACTTTACACGATTCTACAATTCGAGAAAATTGGGACACCTGCATACAATCAACAACATAAAACATGTCTTTTTGAAAAATCGTCCTTATATTTACTTCCAAAATCGTATTTTGCACTATTCAATTTTTATAAAAATATGTCCAAACTAAATACCTTCAAGAATGTAATAGAAAGGTTCCTAACTTCTAGTTATTATATACTCTTGTTAGGGGCGTTTTGCTGTTTCCGTTGGGCGCTCCTAATCGTTTTAATGTCCTATAGATTTGTTTTTATTTGTCTTGTTAAGTACAGTAATTGTTACATATTGTATTTTTTAAACCATGTTTGACATCGTTAACACACACGATTATAAAAGGCATTAATACATTGTTATCATTAACTATTTTTTCAGTACCCGAATAAGCAAGTATATTAAATAACACCGAAACATTTCTTTTGTAAAACAGAGTGTTAAGCGGCTACACATTCGTTAAAGTATTGCATATACAGAGAAGTTTTATAAACTTAAAAAATGTTATAACGGAAGTGTAACAAATATAGAAAAATTAATACAAGGGCAATAAATCCAAAATTTGACAAATTTTTAAATGAGAACTGTGTTGCAGATGAAATTTCTATAAAATTCAATCATACTAAAATCAGTTTCGAATAATATTTCTTAAAAGGCATATACAATAAATTATTTGGATTCAGTATTAGGAAACTATTTTATGTGCAACCGCATCGCTTTTTAGGTAATTTAATCAATATCGAAACAAATTCATGTACATTACATTCCTTTTCCTATCATATTTTGCAGTGTATATGTCACCATTACTTTGATAAATGTGTTAGAATGCATAATAACCGGATATTATACATAATAACCGGGTATTATACATAATAACCGGGTAATATACATAATAACCAATAAAGGTGGTTAATGTAATAATATGTATGCAATTTATTACCTTAACCGATTATTTTATATACAACCCAAACCCTCATGGCTGAAGTGATAAATTACAATGGCACACCACGAAGAGTCACAATTACATCTGGAACTTCCTCTTGTGAAATGAAATTCTCCTTACAAATGGCAAACTGGTTCCTAGAATACCTTTGAGCCAATCGTCCTTCCTTACTGCCGATCTCATACATCTTGCCATCAGCATCCATCCCCAGAATAACCCCAAGAATGTTCCTGGAATCACTTCTACCCCTGTCGACATGAGGAACCCGTATTTTTACAGTATCTCCAATCTTGCCTCTTGGAAATTCCGATTAAGACATTAACCTCATCTTTTTTGCCTGGCTCTGTAGTGCACTTATGGCATTTTCCCTCTTCTTCTTAATGATGTTGATTTTCACCATTTCTATTACTTCCCCATCTTCTTCGCCACCATTCTCTGGTACTTCCCCATCATCTTCGCTACCATTCTCTATGTGTCCACCTTCATCTCGTACTAAAGCACCCGGAGAAGAGTCGATTGGGGTTTCCAGATCTTTTTCAGATCCTAGGTTTCTGATGACATCAGTAGATAGTGATGATGTTGTAAGACCGACTTCTGCTGGAATCCCAAACGTGGCCTCATATGGGTTGCAATTTATGCCTTTATGATGGGCTCTATTCTTCATGAATTGAACAAATCTCAGACCCTCAGATCAGTGTGCAGTTTGGTTTGTTTCCGTCCAAGTCGTCAGCATGTTTTCAATGTCCTGATTTGCGCGCTTCATAGAGCCTTGCGACTGGCTATGTTTCGGCTTTCTGTGAACTATCTTCAATTCACTCCACATTTCGCATACTTCTTGAATGATGTGATTGCAGAATTCACGGCCATTATCACTTTGCATTATGCTAGGGGCGCCCAAAATTGTGAAAATATCGAGCAGGTTATGTGCAACTTCCTCTGCTCTTTTACTTCTGAAAGGCCGCAACCGTACAAATTTCGTGACACGACCCTGGTAAACGAGGATGAATGTGTAGTCATAGTTAGGCTGACTCTGTATGTCAGTTAAATCAACCTGACATCTTGAGTTCATCTCCTTAAAAATCATGAGACGCACTACAAGTCCTTTTTTTGCCACTTTTGATTTCTTTTCATAGGTTTCACATAATGTCAAGTACATTTTTACCTGTTCTTGAGTGATGTTTTTGTATTTGTTCTGCAGCTGCTTCAAAATTCTTGTTCTTCCTTCATGTCCAATCGCCAAGTGTGTCTCGTGAATTATGTTAAAGATCTGCTCTGTATGCACATAATAACGGACTGATGATGACTCGTCGCTCACCGGGTATATTAATTTTTCGCTATCACCCAACTTCATAATGTCGTACCGCTTCAATCGTAGATAATCCTCAGGTTTTTCCTACTGGGTTTCAATTTTGACACTCGCACTTTCTCAATTAAGTTCTAGTAGCCTTCTTTACTCATCATCTCACTATTTTTCGTCTTATTCTTAAAAGCATTCAATAAACCTTCATTAAAACGAGCCTCCATTGTGTTAAAACGACCGGTATCCATATCAAGATAACACAATCAAATGCCACGTGCAACCAAGACAGGTTGAAACTTGCACACAGACAGGTTCAAACTTGCATAAGTGTGACATTTATCATACTAACCAGAGGGTGCTGAATATTATTCATAATAATACGTTAATGTGATTAATTCTTTAAAATATAAAATATTTATGACATTAACCAGAAGCGCTTGGTGTTATGTATAATACCCGGTTATTATGCGTACTACCCTCATTTAGCAAAGTAACGGTAACTTATGTACATACTACTTATATTATCTTATGACCTCTGTTATGTTTATTAATTAATAAAGTGTTCATTAAATTTCTCATTCCACAGTGAGTTCAATTACACTAATCATATTGCAATATTCACTATATAGCTATATTTAATTGCAACAACATATTCAGCCATGGATGTATGTATAACGTAGCCTTACGAACCTATATTTAACTTTAATTCAATTAAAATGTTAATAACCTTAATGAAAGATTCATATAAATAATTTGCAAACTCCGGTAATTTGATTAAAAGCAGGTTTGGAGAGAGACTTCAAGGCTGGGTCAGGTCACATTTTTATCTTTTATTACGATTAGCGTCAATACACGCATTCGCAGATCCGGTAGGTAGTAATTAGGTAGAATATATTTTAGGAATTCCCGTCTTCATATTAATTCAAGTTCAGCTGACCTTGTTAGAGGATACACATCCGTTACGTTATGTTTTGTTTTGAATTGTAGATATAAGTTGTAAAACATTAAAAATAGGTTGCTGTGAAGAAAAGTAGAGAACTGAATAAAGAAATCTGTAGAAAATCTGTAAACATGTGACAGAAGCTGCCATCTGTTCGCATAACTCTATTACTTTTGTATAGATGGAATTGTAGTTCACTGGAATTAATTCCAAGCCCAACCATAGGTTTTATTTTTGTGGTTTATGCACATAGCTCATGGTAAAATGTTTTAAGGCAAGGTGCTCGTTTACTAATTTTTACTTTTTACAAATTTATCAAGAATATTTTATATCTTGATTAATAATTATCTAAAATTGCACAATAGGTATACTTTTCATCGAACTATTAGAATCTATTATATTAAAACGATGTTTACTAATGTGCTGCCATATGCAAGTTGAAAATTTATCAATATACCTTTGCAGTCCAAGAAGTTATTGCTTGCCTGAACTGTACATTCTGGAATATAAATATCAAGTTTACATTGAACGAATACGTTCTCTAAAATATGCCAATATCTTTCCCAGTTAAGTTTTCGTTGTAAAAAGCTCTAGGGTACTTAAAAATTTTGTTCTCGTACTAGTCTAGTATTTTCACCTGCCCAAAAATGACTGTTGTTTCTATTACATAAGCCATTTTTGGTAAACTTGGCTTCATCAATCCATATAATTAATTGAGCGAATTCTGCATTTTCTTGAGATTTTATCAAGAACCATCCGGAAAATCCTACCTTTAAAATAGGATCTTCATTTCGTAAATGTTGAACTTGATATTTAGATGGTTGCCATTTATGTTTTAATAAGATCCTATGAATAGTTCTCGACGTAATCCTAAAAGCAATTTCTGCATCCGCTTGCAAGTTTGTAGGGGATTATTTTTATATCCTTGTCGTCAATATATGATTTTTGTTTTATAATTTTTGGTCGAAATGGATTCAAACCGTCTACAGTTTTTAAATGTCTGTGTAATATACTGTTATGTTCAATATTTACATCGGAAATCAGCTGTCAGTCTTAAACGGTTAGGGTATTGAGGGTAGCCACCCGATAGTAATGAAATTCCTTCTAGCGGAGAAAAAGCTAATTTCGAAAGTCACAATTTTCCCCCCAGGCCGGCTAGCCTTGGAGTGTGGACATTATATAAAATGTATAAGTCGAGATAACGACGATCTTAGCGGAATAAGGACAAATCGACTCTTCTTTTTATTCTCCTAATTTTGCAAATCTTCAAAATTAATGTAAAATTTTTCTACAACAAACAACAGGGTAAATTCAGAGGTATTTCTAACATTATTTCGTACATTAAATACGTTTCATTAAGGTATCTCCATTTACGTCGGGAAGTTTTTGTATTTTTAGGTTTGTCATGAGGATTTGTCTATTACAGAGTCGTCTAATTGAGTCATCGAGTAGCGTTACCACATTCGTTCTCTCATGCTACGTCTAAAAATAATTTTATTCATCAAAATTCCTAGTTAGATTATATTTAGGTAGATATCATCAAAATTTGCTGTGGAAAGAAACAATCTCCATTGCGATTAAAAATAAAGCAGATGAGGGACGCCAATAAATTAATAAATTTTGGTTAGACTTTCATCGAGTGAATTAGTATTTTTGGCTGCGGTCTCAATTTAAAGTGTTTGAGATAGAAATTAGAAAGTAAATTCAAAACAGAACACAAGGTTCAATGTTAGAAGGGCAGATTTCCTGTAAATGGCATAAGGAACATAGTGTTTATATGTCACCTTCTTAAAAATCAAGATTAGTTTACGTTTTCAATATAATATTTATCAATTTCCATTTATTAATTTCAAAATTGCCAAAAGAGTATCAAAGAATATTCACGATCCCACAAACGAGTTAAAAATGTAATTAACTGACAAAATTCCAATTTATTAACAATTTTCCACGAGATAAAACATTTCAATACATTCCTCTTGTTGGTCTGGGCCGGTCTGGGTACCTCTCTGCAAATGTGCGGCACGTCCTATCGATCTCTCGATTATATTCCTCAGAAACTATTATTAAATTGAAAAATCTTCATTTGTAAAATTTAGGTATGGTATAGTATAATGGACATTACATTTAAAAGAAGTTGACATCTACTTCCAGCATAACTAGAGGTAATATGTCTTCAAAAATATTTTAAATAACCTTTGTATAATCGGATATCTATGTTCACAACATCTTTATTTTTTATTCTTGCTTCTTGAAATACTTTTGCCCTAAGCTCAAAATGCTGTACCCTGTATAACTTACGTGGTAGGCGCCATAAATTCTCCTGATATAGAAAAAATAAACTTGGTAAAATATAACCATTTTTATTTTTCAATATAATCTCCCCTAATTTCAATATATTTATTACAACCACCAACTAATAATTCTATACCCTTGTAAAAATAATCTAAAGTTTTTCCCCCAAAATGTTACTTGTAATTCACCACCGTCTTTAAAACGACGTCCATCGATTGCTTTTTGGTTAGCGGATCACAATACAGACCCATTGTTTCATCTCCTGTGACAATGGACTCCACAATCGGTTTCGGGTCGTCTCTACACATGTTTAAAAACAAGCGTGCACATTCGACCTGACGTTCACGTTGGAATACTTGTTTCAGAAATGTTAGATATCACTGCTAATTCCTTCACTTTCAAACGGTGATCTGCTAATACCATTTTTTCAATAATTAAAATATTTTGAGGCGTTATCAGTTCAATTGGCCGACCGGGGCGCCCATCATTTTGAAGGGATTCTTGTCCCAAACGGAAAAATTTTCCCCACTTTTTTACAGTGAAATATGAAGGAGATAAATCACCATAAACGCGGTCTAAACGTTGTTTAATGTGATTAGGTGTATGCCCTACTTTTGTTAAAAATTTAATGACCGCGCTGTGCCCAATTTTCGTTACCTGAGAGATTTTCATGCACTAGTCACGTTGTCTGGCAGGCTACTAAAAATCACTAATCTTCGAGCCGTAATATGTATAGTGTAGACCTCGCATATGTGCAACTATGACACAACGGAGTTTAAACACGCTCGAACCTGTATAAGCCTATCACGCCGAGAATTTATGGCGTCTACCTCGTACACTCACGCAGAGTAAAAAATAAGAATGCATGATGCTGTCAAATTGCGAGGAGAAAACATAAAGGCTATATACCTATAACAATTAATTTGTCTATGGAGATCAATTAAATATAGCTCTATAGGAAATGACATGCTGGTATAAGGTCCTGTGTTCCAGATGACCATAGTACATATCGGACCATTACTACTATATCTGTTAGCTCTATAAAATCCAACAAATTTTGTAGTATAATCTATAACATGCAAGGTTAACAAAATAAAGCACAACTATCGGCGTACAGATAATGTAAAAAATAAAAGATAAGCAAGTCAAAACACTCAGAATATGGACAAATCTTACGAATAGAAACTCATGCTATCTAATTTAGATATTAAAGTAGAACATTCTTTTTCAACTACAACATTTCAGTGGACACTGAAACATTAAACACTGTATATAATAACTTTTAATCAACGAAAAATGTGAAAAAAACACTGTCTATCTATGTATTTACCAACAGTTTATGAATATGCATGGCGTATCTTAATGCTCTTAATTACGAATGTTACATTTCTTTAATACTTACTTCCTTCTTTCGAAATAGACAATTCTCAATCGCATATTTAAAAATAACACGTAGTTGAGGAAAGAAATGTGTTTCATTTAAAATTCAAATGATCTGATATTTTACTTCAATTAAATATTGTTTGTCGCAAATATAAGACATAATTACTAAACATACTCAAAGCTTTTGTAATTAAATAATAGTTGCTTGTTGGACTATTTAGAGGAAGATCGATGATTTTTTGGAATTTATGACGCAATGATTCATTGTTATAGGTTTAGTACCGTTTTAATTAGAACTGGTAGATCCCTAAGTGTATTTGCATAGCAATTAGTATCGATGACGTTATATTCTTTCGAAAAACGTAGTAAAAAAATTACTATTTCGGTTAATTCATTCGCTGTTATAGGTCATTATAATTCTTCTTAAAATTGGGATGCTAGTTATATATAATTTGCTTGTACACGTAGAGAAAGGGTTTCTTGCATTAAGAAATTAGATCTTCTTGCAAAGATCAGTCTCTATTCAAGAAAATAATTTTCTTGAAATTTCATTTGTATTACCCAAATATTTTCTTGGGGTTAGAAAATCAAAAAAATTATTCTTCATTTAATCTTAAGTTAAGAAAATATCCATATTACATAAAAAAAACATAACATTAACTGGTATCTTTTGAAAATGTTTATGAAACGTTGTACGTTGAAAGTTATCATTGTATGGATAAGTATAGCATCTATATTCCGATTTCTGTCGCTACTTTTTAGGATGGAATGACTATATCTCTTGGCACTAGGCGGCTCCAGGAAATACTTCAGTGATGTTTTTGGGGATTAGTGGCATAAACCGAGAGGTGAACAGCAATGTGGACAGGGTGTTTTTCTCTTCTTAAATTGTTTTTGCCAGGAGTGCTTCCACCAAAAACCATGAGCTATATATCAGCATTACCTTGGTTATTGTTTCTAGGCTCTTTCCTTGCATGTATGCTTCTACATTAAATTCACTTTTGTTTGAACATTATTGTGTAGATAACCTACCTTAGCCTTTTGAGAATCACAGGCAACGTGAATAATTTACTTCATTATGTACGGATATGTCGTACTGTTTTAAACAAGGTAAGTGCAATTATATACTTACCTTGGCGTGCTGTTACATTTTATCGTGTTTGATGTACGTACACATCAACAAATCCAAGTACGTAACGCATAGCGAACTTCACGAACACAACACACGCTGTAGAAATAACTACATAATCCTATACATCGATTAAAAACGTCGCAAGTCTCCACCGACTATCTGGCCGTTAAAATATATAATCATTTGCCCAATAGATTTAAATCGCTTAATGAAAATAAATTTAAGCAAAATATCAAGATGTTACTGCTGCATCATGAATTTTACTCTGCCGACGAGTACTTTAAAATAGTATTATAAATGCATGTACTAATATTGTTATTACATCTATTCGTGTGTTTATGTTTTATTTCCTTTTTTTTATATACACATGATTTTATTTATTTATTTACTTATATACTTTACAATTTTATATCTATTTTATTTACGACAATGTTAATGCCTCTACAGGTCAAGACTGAAATAAATTATTATTATTAATAATGTGGATATAAATAATATGCATTTCAAGAATTCTAAGTAAATAAATGTTTTATTTTAATAAAATGAAACTATTGATTTACGAACAATACCTAAACGCTTTTTTGGATTAAGAAAATTATTTACTATCCTTAAGAAGATATTGATTTGTGTTATAACGGCCATTTACCTATACTAAGAATCCCTTTCTTCAAATTTTCTGCATGATTTTCCTAAATCAAATTAACAAATGTTTTAAACAAATAAATACTTTTCTTAAGCGGAGAAAAATACGCTAAGAAAATATTTCTTTTGATTTAAAACAGTAATTTTATTGTGGATAATTAAAACGGTAATTGTCTTGAGTTGAGGCGGACAGTCTTGTACAAGTGAACGTTTCTCTGCGTGCATGCAATATTTTCTCCGATGATAAGGCAAAAAGACCTTTCTACCTGGTTCTTTAAATACTCCAATAAGAGAGGCCTTATGAAATGTTGATACCAGATCATCCAATAATTCATTGCTGATTTTTGTACTATTTGCTACAAAAATGTAATTTTCCTAAATTTCCATTTCTGTTCAGTAATTCTTGAAAAAATACCGCAGAATTCCAAGAAAATTACGTGGAAGGACTCTTTTAGACCATCCCAATGTGCATACAACTACTCAGATGAAAACGGGAAATTTCTAACTTCATTAAGAATCAAGACGTATATTACTTTCGCGAGAAATATACATATATTTACCAAGGTTTTATGTTACACAACATCGATTTCTCTATCAATCTAAATATCCACATTATTATGTTAAGCCGTATACAGGATGTTTCAGGAGGAAAGGGAAGTAGTTCGAAAGTATTCAGAAAGTCAAAATAAACAAAACAAGCCAATATGTTTAAGTCCGATTCCTAACCATTACGGAAATAAATAATAATATGCTCTTTAAAATGGAGCGATATTTATTTCAAAGAAGTAATAATAATTATTTCTTATGGTAGCTCCAGGATTAAAAATGTTGGATCACATTTTTATCCTGGATTTTCTCGCATAAACTAAATATTTTATCCACCACTACAAACAATAACCTAGAGGGTTAAGATCTGGTGACCTCAGTGGCCAATTTTGTGGTCCACTTTTACCAGCCGTTTCGAGGACCCAGAAGCCCTCGAAACGGCTGTTCCGAGTTAATTAATAATTTGTATTGTACGGAGTACCTCACAGACCTTGCTATCATAATTAAACAAATACAGGTTGGGGATTCGTTCTGCCAAATGGCAGAAAACTACAACTGATCGAGGACATTGTTTGGGCTTTGTTTCACGAATTCGGTTGCAATATGTCTTTAAAGATCAACTTACTTCACACCCACTTGAATTTCTTCCCTGATAGGTGCGGGCAAGTCAATGATGAGCACGGCGAAGGTTTTCATTAGGACATTACCAAGATGGAGAAACGATACCTGGGTAAATGGTCCACGTCAATGCTGGCTGATTGCTGTTGGAAGCTCGTTACAGATACTACCCTCGTCAATTACAAATGACAGACCAAAAGGAAGCAAAAGTTCTAAGCAAATTAAGATATTCTTAACATGTACTGGAATACTTACAAACATATATTTTACTAACTAGAATACCCTGCATATTTTTACGTTATCGTAAAGTTAAGGGAAAAACAAATTCAACGAAGCCACATATATTATTCTTTAGCTAAAAGTTAGTTAACATTAGCAATTAGATTTGTTGCAATTAAACGGTAAGTTTGTTTCAATTTGCCAGTTTTGGGTTATTTCTTTACGTTGTTACTTTTATGAGATTTTCGGTATTATTTGGTAAATCTAGCAACAATTATCGCTTTGTTTACCGTAATTGCACAACTACTTGCTTAATAATTTCTCTTGTTAACTACTATGAAAGTTCTATCAAATCTGGAATTGTAAACACCATACACAGACACGTTTCGTCGTTTTCGGCTCCTCAGCGTGTCCTGTGGAAAGTAATGGCATTTCAATATCTTAAATCGTATATATACGAAGTAGATGATAACATGTACGCATGAGGGAATCTAATTAAGATATTCTCTTTTGTACATTTTTGTCGAATTCATTGCTGCAAACGCCTCTACAGAACTGAACAGCTCATATTGCTCCAAATTCTGACGCGACAGCAGTCCCCGACTATTGGATTAAACCGCCATGGTTAATTGATTGAAATTGTAAAAACCTTCACCTATCCACCCTACAAAACACGTTTCGCCGTTGTCGTGTCAGAATTTGGAGCAATATGAGTTGTTAAGTTCAACTGCAATAAAATTCCAAAAAATAATTTACAAAATTGTAAAAATAATAAGAGAGTGAGAGGGAAATCTAAGCACTGCTATAGGATATAGGAACATGCAACTGGTGAAAATAAGCGATCTTCTTTACGCAGATGATGTGGTACTATTGGCAAATACAAGCAAGAACATGCAAAACTTAGTAAACAAATGAGCGGAGGTGATAGAGAACATGAAGATGGAGATGAACACGATGAAATCAAAAGTAATGATAATTGATGAAAAACAAACAGACGAACGAAATACAAATTAAATTAAATGCAAGGGAGAGATCCTAGAACAAGTAACGACCTACGAACATCTCGGGAGCGTGATGATGGTAGATGGAAAGATGGATGCGGAAATAGCAAATAAAGGAAATAAGTCAACACAAATTCACTACTCATTGAACAAAACAATTTTAGTACATAAAAAAATAGAGACAATAGTAAAAAAGAAGATCCATAACGCTACCAACAAACAGAAGACAAAAATCAACGCTATTCAAATGAAACAGATCAGACGAATAGCTGGAAATGGGAGACCAAATGGGACAATCTGAGAAATGAGGGGATTAGGAAGATGATGGATCAGAAACCAATAATGACAGAAATATGAGAGAAGCAGATAACTGGTATGGGCACATGATAAGAATGAGCCCGGATAGGTTGGCGAAAAAGATGATGGAAATGGGAAAATCAAGAAAGAAACGAAGAGGTAAACCCAGGAAAACATGCATGAACCAAATAAAGGGAATAGGAAGGTAAAAAGGAAAAACCTTTGATGAAATGAAAATTTTGGCAAGAGATAGGAAAGCATGGAGGAGAAGGGTAAAAGAAGAAACGGAACCCCACTCCGACGCCTGAAAAGGCATTAAGGAGAAGAGAAGAAGAAGATCCTGGGAATCATTTAGTGTTAACGTTAATTATTTATTTTCTGGTACGACGGATTAAATAAAAAAAACAAATGCCCATATAAATGTATGTACCCGATCGAGTCGTCTATTTCCACAAGGTATATATGTATCAATATACTGATTACATCTCTGCATTGGCATCTTTGGATAACCTTACCTGCCTTACATGATATATTTTTGTGCTGTAACAAAAGCAATATGAGAATATTATTGCACATCTTATTTTATACGATTGGAAACTAATTATAAATAATTATTACATTTCATCGCATATGACAATAAATCTCAAGGTCTACTTTGACAGGCAGAAGAATTACGTAAGAATTATTACATAAATAAATGGAGTTATTATCTATTTTGTTATACTTATATAAAAATATAAATTGGTTGTTACAAGTTGCACTGGTATGTGCAAATAACATCATTAAAGGTGAATTTTGTAAGATTAAGGAATATTATTTCGTACCTTGAAGCATAATAACCGCATAACCAATAAATGAAATAGCAAGGATATAACAAAGCAAGGATAAGAAATAATTTCAATTAATCGACGAACTTTATTATAACGAAGTTATTTCTTTATTGTCTATTATTTACGATTTCTTATTTACATAATGTGCACGTGTCGATACTCATAATGAAAATATAGCATTAGTTATATTAAAGAATTTCATAATCGAACTGCAGGGAAACTAGTAAATGGAAGCAAATGCAATTTCCTGCTTACAGCTACATTATATTTATATATGTGTTCTTTATTCTTCACTTATTTCGTTATTATAATTTCTAACTTCATGTATATTACTTCCTTACTCCATTATTTGTATAATTTGAGGAAAGAAGTTACTTCATATAGAGCAGTTAAAAGAAAGAGAAGTCACATTAGAAACTTAATACACCTACAGGTCTGTGGATTACAAATTCAAATTCAAAAAGTTTATAATCCAGTTGCACTCCCTAAGCTTATACGAAATTCTCTGGAATCGGCGAATTCCGAAAATCAATTGCAATCACGAATTTTGCATTCTTTTGGCACATACGCACTAAACGGTTACCCGTCATGCGGTCAGCCGTAGCTGGTGGTTGAACCGCATTGGGGATAGCCGCAATCGCAACCGCGGCATCCGGTTAAGAAACCGTTATCAATTGCGGCAAGAACGAACCATTTCAAAGATAGACTTAGAAGAAGCGGTAGCTGTTTATTACGTCTACACTTATTGTATAAAGAACAAAAAGAAGAAGAAAAAGTACTGAGTACATCATTTTTTGCAAACGCGAGGAGAAACCAAGCAATTTGAAATATTTTTCCAAGAGCTTAAGAAATATAAAGATAAGTTTTTTGGGTACACTAGAATGAATTTAAGAACATTTGAAGAATTATTAAGCATTCTAAAAACCTTAATAACAAAGTCGGAGTCACGATTTCGGAATAGTATTAAGTCTGAGGAAAAGTTAGTAATGGTGCTAAGGTAAGTTAAAAAACATCTATTTAATTTTATAAATCTTTATTTTGAAAGAATATACAGTTCACATATTATCTTCTGTCACGGAATTGAAAAGTTCTATATAGGATGTTTGACTGTCCTGGGATGCTTCGGTGCCCATTGATTCAACCGATAGAGGCGAATGTTCTTGCTCCGGACTAACTGTAGTTTGTTGAGGAATCACTATTTGAGCATCAGACAATTGCATAGGCAAAGTGTACGGGTGGACTCTTGAGTAGTGTGCCGTTTAATATCCACGATATGAATTACTGGGCCTTGCATAGTCCCATGATGTGTTCGGATAATCAGAAAACTGAGCGTCTTTAATTACCTTTATAATATCCAATTTTGCTTGAATTCGCAAGATTCGCAGCTGAAAAAATCTTTGTTTCGGATATTTGGCAACAAGATGTCCATTTACAGAATTATATATTTCGGATTGGAATTAGCACTGTTGCAGAAATAGTTCGAGAAGTATGTGCTGCAATATGGTTTTGCTTAAAAGATATATGTCTACCAGAGCCAACAAATGAGAAGTGGTTTCAAATTACAAATGATTTCTTCCAGAGAGCAAATTTTCCTCACTGTTTAGGAGTAATTTATGGTAAACATATAAGAATTATCGCACCTACCAATAGTAGGTCAATGTGCTTCAATTATAAAGGATTTTTCTCTCTAGTTTTGTTGATGATTTGTGACAGTAACTACAAATTTGTTTTAATAGACGTTGATGCATATGGAAAATTTGGTGACTCAGCAATATTTCAAAATTCGAGTATCTATAAAAATATGCAGGAGAATCGTTTAAACATACCCGAACCCATACCTATTTCTGAAAGTAACACCAATTATTTGCTCTAGGTTTTTGTAGGAGGCGAGGCATTCGCTTTGAGTACAAAAAGAACGTTCAATTATAGGCATTGTAGGGCTAGACGTTATGTAGAATGCATTTTCGGGATATTTGCTAATAGGTGGCGCATTTTTCATAGACCCATTAATGTTAATATTGATTTAGTAAATGATATTATTAAGTCTGCTTGCGTTTTACACAATTTTGTGAGAGACAGGGATGGTTATTCTTTTGAAGACACATTAAATAATCCACTAACCGAAACTATTGCTCCAGACAGTGTGCGAAGAAATAACAGAACTGCATTAAGATACCGTGAGTTATTTGCAGAATATTTTATGACTGAAGAGAGACTAGACTGGCACGATAAATGCATTTAAATAAAATAACTAAATAGTACTTACCCAATTGTTTCTTTTCTTTGGTTGATAATTCTGCACCATAAATATCTACCATTTATTCCCATTCCCTTTGTTTTAAATTTCTATCGGAATACTCTGAGCTTTTTGTGTTCCAAATTGTCTATTTTGTATTTCGATAATAAATTTTTCTGTATCGAACTCCATTATTTCTTCGCATGTCCTGAAATGACGACGGCTACCCGCAAACTGATCGCACAGTGCGAATAGCAACCGTGCGGCTGGATGTTGGAGGAGCCGCAGTTCTCCAAGCGACCGGACCGGTTTGCGGGCAGCCGCATCGCAGTGCGTATAGAGATAAGTTTAACATGGCTGGCCGTATCACAGGTAACCGCTTAGTGCGTATGTGTCCTTTGAATGCGTTTCGAATCGGTCACCCAAAGACGCTTGTTATAGCACATACACTACATCCATATAATTAAACACCGACAGCACCAGAGAGTCACACAAAACCTTTTTCGTGTTTCGGTTAATTACGTCACGACATCTGTATATCATCCTCAATGGAACAACTGCTCTCTTCAGCAATGATGAAGTGTGCTTTTGGAATCTCAAGTCTTCATCCATCAGCAATCCCAAATTGTTAACTGTGGTAGCAAACGAGATAGGGACAAGATTAAGATCAAGGGATAGCTCATTTTTGATTTGATGACGGAGGTGTTTAGGGCAGAACTGGATAGCTTGCGTCTTGAGAGGATTTAGTCTCAACAAGTGGTCTTTTGAAAATCAGTTTATATTTTCCAACATATTGTTAAGAAAATCTCGAGTTAGAATTACGTCTGATGGAGCGAAGGACTTATAAAATTGAAAGTCGTTAGCACATGTTGACTTGCTCAAATAGTACAAGTAATTTTTCTCTTCTATTTTATGTACCCTTTCCCAAATTACTTCGAAATAACTTAAAATGCACTATAATTACTAAGCAGCACTATGAGTACAAAGCACCTTCAACACAGTAGTAGTGTTATAAATTCACATTACGTTCGTGTTGTAAAATGCACTAGGACACAACACTATGTAGTGAAGTTGTTCTATTTATAGTAGTGTTAGTTTTACACTAGACACTACACTAAAATAGTGTTAAATTTTTAACATTATTAGTGTAGATTCTGAAAAAATCATAGTGTTCCTTAGAATTAAATAGTGTTAACATTCTTTTACTATGTATCTACACATGGTTAGTAAAAATCAAAGAATCCATCAGAGATGGATTTTTCATTAATGTTTAAGAAGAATTCATAACAAAGACGAAGAATGTTATAGACTATACGTGAAAAATATTGGTACTTCAAATTTATGCAACGCACCTATTAATTTAATTAATTGAAAGTGTATCTGGCGTATCCATTTTAACAGGTTCGTAACGAAGGCTGTTTCATATGAGTGCCACTTCGAATTGTCCTTAAAATAAAGAAATTTGTCGGGGAAATAATTAAAATTTTACAATGCATTTTCGCAACCATAGCAAATAACTCGGCCATTCCAACGGGTTTTTGCGTTTCGACAACGATTTCTAAATTATCGGTATTTACTTTCGGAATAAAATTGCAAAAATATCTCTCTACCTGCTGTCAGCAACGTATGATATATTTTATGTCGAATTCTTTACAAATGTCCAATTTTTTTTTCTACAGTAAAATTTGCTCGTGACAACTTCCTCTTCAAAGATGTGATGTGAGTAGTTTTAACGGAAAATTCACTAAAATGCGCTTTTGCTCCATAATGTAGACAACTGCGTGCAATCATTATTAACTGACCTTTACCACACAATTAATAGGATTTAAGATTTAATCGAGGTGATCCTTACAAGGTTACACATTGATGTAAGATTTTAAGATTGTTGAATCATAAAACCTTTTTAAAACTACAATTATTCAAGGTTTGAAATGATAAAAAATAAATTATATTTATTACTACACAAGAGGTTTATGAACTACATAAATAATATAATCAGTCACTACTAATCTAATTTGGTTTTTATTTTCTAATTGTTTGCGTTAAAATCTAACGCATCCCTGCAAATTTATTGGTAGCATTTAGTACCACAATTAAGGAACCCATCTGATTACAAACAGTATGAGACGAATTATATTAAAAATAAGGGAAATTTACTTCTAATAGCGTAATGATTTACTTTGTTACATTAGTATGAGTAAAACGTGACAAACGGTTGCACCCGCAGAGGCGCCGTGAAAGGAGCTGTGTTTACTATGCACATATATACAAGGAATCGAGTGGACGATTATCGGTTGATCGGTATGCATGTACTATTTATAAAGTTCGAGAAACTAGTGGAACCGTCCGGGGCGTACCGCGCAAAGGTAGACACAGTATTAATACAAAAATAATAGATTGTTACCTTTTATTGACGTATCGATAACCACTGCGGTAATGTGCGACTGCCATGGTACGCCGCGTAGTACTGTAACATAAGCAATGCTTCCATTGTCGATTCGGTCAGGCCTCGACGACGGTCTGAAAACGTTTTCGTATACTTTGCAAATGATCGTTCAGCATCCAATGAAGTAAGATTTGCGAAATTCAAATACTCCTGTATCTCTTTTGTGCAGTCTTGAATTCCAAATATAGATCGAACCTTTTCTAAATCCGGATTTTTATTTAAAGCTGCACGAAAATTTTGCGCGACATCTAGTCCTATAGGATCCGTCAAGCTTTCTAGAGCGGCTGCTAAGTTGTTGATGTTATTTAACGAGTCTGGTATAGATAAGTGGGTATTTTCTAACTGCGAAATAGTTTGTGTCACTACAGAATTGTTTATGGAAATGTCATCTATTTCTTTTTGAATGTCCGAATCGGAAAAAAGTTGCCGACTCTCGTGAACGGCTTGAGAATTAGAAGAATTAAGTTTAAAAATTACATCTTTCACTTGGGAATAATATTTGTGATAGTAAGATACTGCCTCGATCCAGGCTCCCCATCGCGTCAATACAGGCTGAGGTGGCAGCGGAATTTGCGAACACAATTGCTTGAATACGCGGATATGTTTGGGAAATTTCACACACACTTTTTTGATAGATGATATTAAATCATTCACCCTAGGATACTTGCTTCGAATTGTTTCTGCCACGAGATGACATGCGTGTATGAGCCATGTTACATGAAGAAGAGTCGGAAAGCATACTTTTAACATCCTACCAGCTTTCAGCATTGTTGCGGCTCCGTCAGAAACTAACACGGTGATTTGAGCTCCTACGATACAAAATTCTCTCAACATATTTTCGATGTTTACAACGGTTTCGGCATCAGTTCTTTTTATCCTTTTACTGTCTAACAACAAGGAAGCTGCTGGGCCATTACGGCTTAAAGAACGCGCCACAATATGAATCACGCTGTGTTTCTGAGCATCAGTAGTTTCGTCCACAGTGAGCCAGATTTTTTGATTTTTCAGCTCGTCTTCTATACAGTCTTTTACTGTATTTTCCACATGTTGTAAATTGTACTGCAATTGTCTCTTTGTTGGTGCAAGAGGTATACCAGGCTTACGTCCCATGTTTTCGAAAACACACAATGAGAATCCGATAAATAGCCGAACGACCAAACTCCTCAATGTCTACCGCATTACTGAACTCCGTATCCACATACGTACATACACCCTCCCATACAGGCGTCTCTGCGGGTGCAATCGTTTGTCACACTTTAAGTACGAGGTAACAATATCTATTAGATGAGGGTTGGGCTTTCTTAGAACGAGTCGGGCGACTCAACAAGTCCGTTTAACCCGCCAAGCCCGTCCGGTTCATCGAACCCACCCTGCCCGTTCGGACCGACGTACCCGCTCGACCCATCAAGCCTGTTTATTTTGAAGTTTCTTTTCTTTTTAACCGGTGATTACCTTCGCAACCATTTCTTAAATTTTCTTTTGCAAGAAATAAGTGGTGGGTTGAGTGATCAGTAGGCCTGGCATAATCGGTCTTCGCGACAGAATCGGATCAGTCGCATGGGATACGTCTTATAAATAAAAAGTGTATGTGTGGCTCACACCCGACAGAAATGAAATTTAGAAACCAATACCCTATGGTGAGAAAAAAACAGACTCAATAAAAATGTTTGGTAAATATAGCGAATATATGCACGCGTTCAAGTGTTTTTATTGCAATTTTTTATTTAAAAACGGCGTTTGTTATGTATGCAATGTAATAGTCGTAAAAAGTAAACAACAAAGTAAATGTAATTAAATACTTGAAAAAACCTCGTCTCGGTAAGAAATCGAACCTAACACCTCCCGCTCGCCGGACTGGCGTGCTAACCACTACAGCACGAGGACCTTGATGCCAGGAACGTCCACTTTTTAATACCTAGTTATTATTTTTATCTGTAAATATATCACAATATTTCGACAGACAATTTTTAATTCTTACATGCCAAGTACACTAATTAATTAATATATTTTGGCTGGCTTCGGTGAATTATGAAATTCGCAACCTTATTTCAAACCTGGCGCGAAGCACTCTATGCCAGGCCTAGTGATCAATCTCTTTCAAGGAATTCCAGAGCTTCTAAATTGGGTTAAAATTAAATAAGTGGCCAGTATATTGCGAAGCTCTTAAATTTTTTTCAGAAAATATAATGCACTTCGACATTACAGTCTATAAAGCAATCCGTACTGGTCAACGACTACAGAAGCGTACAATAACACTTAGTTGCAACAAGTTGCCAAGCTTAATTTCCTTGATAAATACTCTTTATAAACAAATACGAAAACAGAGGAATGGTATCGCGACCAAATTCGAAAATTGGCTGAAAGATGGCGTATGGTAATCGAAGTTGATGGCGCTTACATTGCACACTAAGTTGTTTTTCGTTTCTGTATTTTCTTTAATTTATTTATTATGATATTTATCTTAGAAAATAAATGATGCCATGTACATATTTAAGGAAAGGTGTTCGTTTGAAATATATCTGTATAGTTTTGTTTGTAGTAGTAATGGTAGTGATTTTGTGTTTATCACTTTCTTGCCATTTATTGTATTCACTTGCTAACATAAAAATAATCTCGTAGTATTAATATGAAAGACACCCATCATAATGTAGAAACAACAGAAAAATATGTATTTACCAATACGATGATGTAGTTAATAAAGTTGTCTCTATTTCGTCTTTAAATTCAAATATTCAAATGTGAAGTAGACGCATATTTATTACCTATGATAGATAGTACACCGCTTAATAGTTATTATGTCTAAAGAATAAGGTAAGTAAGTGGGACAACTTCAATAATCTTAGAATAGTACTGAACAAAGAATAATTAGCCTCGGAAGTAAAAATTATATTTTCGAAATAAATAGAGATTTCCTAGTTATAAATGTTTCTATACGAATCATTTCTAATAAGATAATTAATATGTTGGTCGTTCATAAACTAAATACTTTATTAAGGTGAACAAGTATTTATATTGAGGCTAATCAACTTCTAGCGTAACTAGTAATTAGAAATAATTAAATTCGAAATACTGATACTATTCTGAACTATTTCTTTGATTGTTGACAATGACTCACGACTGTAGACATATTTGGGTATTGTAACCCTCTGAAATTGTAAGATTGTGCCTATTGTGTAAATAGTAGGAAGCTAAAATTTTCTGATGACATAACAGACCACATAGAATATCTTCTAAAAATATTTCGGTATATGCAGGGTGATCGGCAAGTAGCGGACCAAAACCCAGACTTATGTCTATTTCTAACAAATTTCTAGATATTTAGATAATTTTGTTCGCAATCGCCTAAATTTAGATAAATCATTCAAAATATCCGAAATGCAATTATATTCGAGAGTAAATTCTTTACGAGATTAAATTACATGCTTGCTTCTGTCTAAACATTGCATTAAAATACTTCCGAAATATACAGGATGTTCAGTATTGAACATCAAACTTTGCCAAATTCCAACACCTGAAACGTAATTTTTTTAAATAGCATCATATTTTTTCTGTATCCAGGGTAATTTACGTTTCTAACGTTTAATGATGCATATGTCTAACATTTAAAGTAAGAGAGATATTTACAGTTAAGCGCGGGTCTTGCTTTGGATTTTGCCTCCAAATGATTTCTGGTGTTGATATTGTTTGGTTATCATCACAACAGTAAACAAAGGGTACTGTCATTTACGTTTTTAAACTATTAACTCAAAATTTTGAACTCAAGTAGTTACCTCGAGTCAAAGGCGAGTGAAAATTACATCCAAATGTTTCCCGATGTTAGTATAGTTTGGTTACCAACCCAGAGGGAACAAAACATGCTGGCATTGACAATCTTAGACTATTTATTCGATTCTAAGTAAAGAAGAGTTAGGTAATAATAATTTACGTATTAGGAAAAAGTGAAAGAAGTGATGTATCTTAGCCTACTGGACGTATAAACTGCGCTATCCTGACTAACTGCAAATATCTGTTTTACTTTCAATGTTAAACATATGCATCATTATTAACGCTGGCCACGAGCGGTACCGCGCATCGGCGTAGAATCAGTTCGGACCGAGAGGAACGGTAGTATTACTTCGTCTGCGGAGCAGTACGGACATTTTCGCTGCCGGTCATTTGCGCAATTGTTTATCTGTCCTAGAAAAATTATGATTTCGTAGACTCGTTGGGGAACATGGTTGCAGGCCGCGTTTTATTATCATAAATATTTTGACTATATTAAGAACGTGGTTTTACAATTCGATACAAAGGAAGCTGCCGCTATCCAGAAAAGCCAGTCGAAATTTCAAGATAGTCAGGTTAAAATGGATTTAAAAATCATTCACGACAATTACTTCGGGCTAACAGATGCAATAGAAAAATTACAAAATCCTGCGGTACCGTTAGAAGAATCTCTACAAATAGTGCAACATGTTCACGCACAGCTATGCGCGATTGAAGACGCAAAAAATGTTTCTGTTCTAGAGAAATTTGAGTATTTTTGAGAAAAATTCTGATTTTGGCACATTAAGACACATTTGTGAAGGTGCGTCAACAGAATCGTTAAGTTATTTGAAAGATTATTTTACTTACGCAAATATTATGTCACTAGATGTAGAACGTTCTTTCTCTGTATATAAACGCATTTTTTCCTCATGCCGTACTAGTTTTGCCGAAACAACAGTTGAAACATATCTAATGTTGCAGATATTTAACAGACATTATTCACTTTGTGATTTCATGGAGGACTCTTAAAATGGTAAGTGTTTGAGCACGTGTTATTTAATTTTTATTTAAAAGATGAGCGAAATTATTTGCGGCAGCAAACATCTCTATTAGCAGAGTAACTCTAGTGGAACGCGAGGCCTGGTCGACTCTACGCTACTGCGCGGTACCGCTCCTGGCCAGCTTTAATCATTATATAGAAACGTTTACAGATATAATATAGTGCTATTTAAAAAAATTACGTTTCTGGTGTTTGAGTTTGGCAAAGTTTGGTGTTCAATTCTGAATATCCTGTATATTTCGAAGTCATTCTAGTACGATGTTTAAATACAGCCAAGTATGCAATTTAATACTGTAAAAATGTACGTTAAAATCTATTTGGATTTCGGATTCTTCTAAGGAAACGAATGTATTTAAATTTATGCGATTGAGGAGAAAATCATAAATTTCTCGAAATCTGTTAAGCTGATTTTATACCTGTCAATTTATAGATCAATTTCAAGATCTTTAAATTAATCAAATTCTAGCTCTTAGTTAGAACTTGTTTTTGTTTTACGTCTATTAATAATTCCCAGATCTTAAATTTAACCAGTTTCTAGATCTCAAATGAGAACTTAGTCCTTGTATTGCACCTGTCAATAAATTGACAAAAGTCGTAAGCTATCGCTAGTGACATCCGGTGTTCAATAGTTACCTGTTCCTCAACAGCATGTGCATTTTTGAATTATTTCATTTTATTCATAAAGTAATTATTAACTTTTCTTTCACAGTTATAGCAATTCTAAAAAAATGTATCCTCTTTCGAAATCGTATCTTTGACTGTATTCAATAGTTTATTAAAAGAATCATCATCCATCCGAAGGTTTTGGATCTGTTCCAAATTCTGATGTAATAATGATAAATTGTCTTTTTTGGTTTCAGCCACGGTCTAACTCATTATCATCGCGCTCGTTTTGACTCCTTTATAAAATCAGTTATCTTGGTTAACAGCAGAGGAAACAACTTTTCTCAAATTTGTTATTCTCTTTCTTTGCCTTATCGACTTTATTCTCATCATTGTATGTACAAAATTACAATCTACATATACGCACTCCTCCTGATACAGTGACAGTAATGGCAATACGTGAATTGAATTGAATTGGGATGACGATGGAAGTTTTAGAAGAAAAAAGCATGGACATCTCTGAATCTTTGTGTTCACAAGTGCGGCTGTATATTTTAACTCATTTACCCCAAGGAAGCTTTAAAAATAAAAGCGAAATACTGGTGAAATTTAAAAGAATTACATTTTTTCTAAAACTTTAGACATCATTCCACAGTTTTAACCACGTGTTAGTTCCTAACGACCGCCATACTCCTAGGAGTAATGACAATGACCAGAAAATTGAAGAAAAATTAAAGCAAAAGTAGAACATGTTCTAATTCGTCAATTTCTACAACTTAATCAAGTTCTAATAATTGATCAATTTATTGACAGATTGACAGAAGTATTACGTCAATAATTTGGAATTGAAGTAAACTAGAACTTAAAATTGAACTGGAAATTGACAAATATAAAGACATAACTTGAAATCACACCATCTAGTTCTAAGACATTGATCAGTAAATAGATAGGTGTGACATAAATCCGTATTACATATATTTATTTCTTTATAAATACATCTAAAAAATTATGTTGGTTTATTTCTAGGCGTAGAAACCAAATACATAATAATGTACAAAGTGCTCCATTTAAAATAGCAAAGTAAGTGCCTGGTTCGCTACCTATCGATCGCCCTGTATATACGGAAATATTTTTGAAAGACACTTTTTGGTGCTTATTACATTATCTGAAAATGTTGACGTCCTACCAATTACACAATAGGCATAATTCTATAATTCCAGAAGATTGAAACACCTGTATATGTGTACTATATATTAGGAATGTCAAAATTTAAATGAATATATTCTATTAAACTTGATGTTTACTAAATATTTGATTCCATGAGCAATGTTTATAAAGGAGAAATTTGAATTGGGCATTTTAAGTAAAATATAATTGTAAATCCAAAAGTGGCGAACGAAATCAAGATTTTGCTCTCTGTACGAATCATTTCATTCCAAAACGCTTAATCATATATAATCATTGAGAACGGAACAAGTTTTACGTGTTAGTACCTCGATGAACCTTCATTCCAAGAAAAATTTATGAATAAAGAAGGAATATTGTGAGCTGTATATAAATCTAGTGATGATTCATTGCAATTTAGTACCATTTGCGAGTATATCTACATACAACAGCAATTTGAGTTTGATTAAATGCAAATAACCAAACTTATATTTACTTTGGCTTTATCTTTTTAGTTTATATTTTTCCACGTTATTTGTAAAGCAGTTTCAAATATTTTTAAATGTTGTTCTTAAAGTACAAAGTCCATTTAATCTCAAAGATGAAATTAAAGTTTGACGTTTAAGGACGTACATACGTATATGTATAGTAATTATTAGCGTGTAACTTAAAAATATTTGTAACTTCACAGGATGATTATCTACAGTATGGTGCAACCAAATTAACCTTTTTTTTTTTAATAGAATACACCCTATATTATATTATTTTTTGTATTCTGCTGTCAGCAGCTTCAAGCTCTCAAGTTCGGTAGCATTATGCTCTCAGAGCTAGCAGCATTTTCGCTTCCTACTAAATTTAATTTTATAACATATCGCGAAACGAATAGATAACTACTTTGAGCAATACAAGCTATTTTGCTTAAGACTACATGGTTATAGAAAAATAAATTAAAGATTGATTTCGTTCCTGGCATAAAGCCCCGTGATGTAGTGGTTAGCACGTCTGTCCGGCAAACCGGTGATGTGAGGTTTCATTCCTTACCGGGGAGACATTTTTTCAAATATTTAATTACGTCGGGAATACCAAACAAATCATGAGTTATCGCTACGTGTAGTTCCTTTGCAACTTCATGTATTTATGAAACCGAAGTAGGATATCGGCCAGTACATAATTGTTTCCTTCGACTCATTCCGCCTCTATAAAAATGGTTATTATTGAAAATATCCGGAGATTTATTCGGATTCGTACTTCCGTTTCTGCTTCTAAGACAACAAAAATATTTATAATTGTTTCTGTCCAATTCAAACTTTGTCCGGCCTACTGTTTTGTTAGTGGTATTTAAAACAGATGCTTTTAAATTTCAGAAACAGTTTTATTTGAGCTACCTCCAGAGTCCCCTATTCAACTTCATTTAGAATCTTAAGCAGAAGTACTGATTGTACTGCTGACATTAGAAAAAAGGTTTTGAACGTTCTTACTTCAAACTATAATAACCAAATAACTTCGATCAAGTAAAAAAGTGGTAAAAATCTTCTCACAGTATTTGTTTCTCGTCGTAATTGTGTATAATCAAAAAACGATGCTATTGAATCAGTTATAAGTGTTATAAGTTATAACAAAATGCCAAATCATTGCGAATTTATTGACATTCCAATAGTCTAGCAGGATAAATATTGTCTATTGTACGAAAGACCTTGGTAAGTATAACAAAAAAATTGCAATATATGAAAAAAAACAGGGTCACCTTTTATATCTGTTTGAAACAAAGCACACACCTGGTAGTGTGTCATACATACTTCTCTGTCATCTAGATTTTTAATTACAAGATTCCAATCGACAAAAGAAGCATTACCTATACATAATAGGAAGTTGGAGCGTGTTTGACAGAAAAACCGAAAACGAAAATCAGTATTAAATTTAAAAGATGTAGCAGAATGCACAAAATGTAATAAAAGAGGGGTGACTGAATTAAAAGTGCTTATTTACTACAAGAAGGAATCCCACCGATTAGTTTGTTTACAAATTCTTTCCAAATTCATCCCCATACAAAGTTTTGTACTACTTCCAATTAACTAAGATACTTGAAATATATTCAAACAACTGCATCAATCCATTTGTTCGGTACAGCTTTCCTATGTATCAAAATTCAGAAAAAATTATTTATTTCAAAGAAGATTTCCACTGTGCAAAATAAAAGTGTAAGATACATTTTAATTCAATCTGCCAAAACTGACAATCGAAACGGGTGATAAGTATCAGATTCAAAGAACATATAATCCATTACCGTTATGGAAGAATCGAATCGTCAAGCATAGCACAACACATAAACGAAACCGGGCATAATATTAAAATAGAAAACCTCAAATTAATTAATCGCCGCGAGAATTAAACGCTTTCGAAACCATTTACATATATGAAGAGGGAGTGCAAATCTGTTAAACAGGGAAAAAGCTCCAATTAGCCACTCAATTTTAATGAATTTATTTGTGCATCAGCGAACATATGTTTGTTTTGTGCTACAGATAAGAACCTTTTCCTTTAGTTTCGTATGTTTCCCGTGTTTTAGGGTATATAGGCGGTAAAAATTGGTATTTGTAAATATTTTTTAGAGATCGAACAAGGCATGTTAGAATTAATATCTTTTTCTCGAAACAAGTTCCGAATTAATCAATTAACGGGGGCGGAGTGTGCCAATACTTTAGTGTTTGCCATGCTATCCCACAGTCTTTGCTGTCATTATTTTTTTAAATTTAACATTTAGTAAGATAAATGACATGATACTTATATATTGTTTTATTCAGTTCACTTCTCAATGTGTAAGTTTTTTTAATATTACATCTCAAGCAATAATTTTTGTAACGCAACATATGCTGGAACCGTTTATTTTGTCTATGATTCCATTCCTTTCTTCTAAACATACCTATCGATCGAATTCGAAATCAAAGTAAATTCGTAAAATCGTTGAAGAAGATGTTAGAGTTCTTAAAGATTGGTTCCTCTACCCATTTCGAAGGCTTCTTTGTAGCGTGAACCATTACGGGCCTGAAGATCGTATATGTGCGTAGAAAACGAAGGTCGTAACCGGGCTAAATAGAATTTCTTGAGTTTTATCTATTTATGTCAAAACAACGTTGACGTTTCTCTCCTTTTTTTTATTCATTTACTTCCAAATCGCATTAAAATAACAAGACCAAAAGAGTAATTTTGAGAGAATACTCTTAATGTCCAGTTAGCATAAACATATCTACCTTAATGTGCTAAGTTTGAAATTTAATTAATACTCAATTATTTAAACTAATTCGATATGTAAATCAAATATGTAACTATACGTGGATTTGGATCTGTTTTAATAGTGTGCGACCTTAAGAATTAGATGCCAGTTTTCTCTTTTTATAAAAATGAATGTCAAGTTTCTATAAGTGTATTTTTTTGTTTGTGCATTAGTTTTGGATTAATAAGTACTAACACGTGGACCGTATAAGCGAAACAAATTTGTAATTTTATTTAAATATCTTTTTCAATCTCCCGGAAGAACAGAACAAAAGACTATTAGCTGAACAACAATGTATCGTTCTGAAATTTACTCTAATCATTCCAATTCATATAGGAATATTTTTTTCTCAAATTATAATCTCGACAATGTTTTGCGGACAAAACCACTTACGTAACGAAATTTGTTCTTTTTCAACAAAAAGTGCGAATTGGGAAAACAGGTGCTACCACTGAAGGCAAGGACAACAATGAAAGAGACAAAACATTAATTCAGATAGGAGTTAATAAATAAATTAACAGCTTGCGCGTTTTTTCCACTGCATAAACAAAGTAATTGGTGATTTCCAGATTCGTGACTAAATATGAAAGCAAAGACATACCTTTTATATTGTACATAGACACAAATCGCACGCGTTTGATATACTCTCAAATAATTTGAAATTTGCAAAATAATATTCGAACGCTAGATTGATGGTTAATTTTAATGAAAATGGAAAGTAACTAGTACCTAAAAGGAATATCATGTTATACGTGGATCAATAAATATTAGTAAAAAAAAAAATGCTATATTGGAATGGTATTTCCACAAACATTTTATAAATATTCAATTGAGAAAAAACTTTTAGCAAGTTTTTTAACCAGATTGCATCATATCGTAAAAATGTTTATTACATTCATTTATTTTTGTATCATTTAAAGGAATTGGGAAATCAGTATATTAAGAAACAAAAAAAACGACAACCATGCAGATTCATTGATAAATGAACTTCTTATTTGAAGATTTTCTTGTTATTGCTTAAAGTAAGTTTCAGGGTTTGTGGTTTATAGCATATCTCCCTAAATGTTCTCTGTAGGATTCAAATTTAATACCCATTACCCTTTTCCTTGTCATGCTTGCTTAAAGATGTTTTCTATTTGCTTACAATTGTGAAACCTTATCTTTTAGCAAGAATTCTAGAATTTTATTGTGTATTAATAATTCATGCTACGCTGAATTGAACTAAATTATCAATAAGAACCTTACACATTGATTGTATTTATTACCTTTTTTGTTTCCTGTTTCAGTGTCTTTGTGATATATAAGGTTCCTTTTTTTGATGTGATTTGAAAAGTGCACGTCAACTTTATTTTTTTGTTGACATTTCTGTAAACTGTAAATTTCCCTAGCGGTTTTTTACTTCAAATGAATAAATCAAGCAAGCCAATTTCCTTAAGATAACGTCTAATTGTTCAGATGGGCAAATGAAAGATGGAATTAATTAGATTCAGTTCATTTAATCCACAACGTTGTTGTACAAGGCTTAGTTTTCCGTCTCCTTTTATGATTAATAAAAACTCATATCACATTAAATTGTCTATGCTAGGTAAACAACGTTAAAGCATCGGCACACTCCACACTACACAATTTGATTAATCCGGAACAGCTGTTTCGAGAACTCATGGATTCTCATTGTCAACCGTAAGACCGAATGAGAATTCATGAGTTCCCGAAACAGCTGTTCCGGATTAATCAAATAATAACTTGTGTGGTGTGGACTGTGCCGATACTTTAGTGTTCTTTACCATACTACGCCACAGTCCTTGCTATAATTATTGTCTATGCTAGGTTGTTTGTATATTATTTACCGAAATGAGAAAGACATGGAAGTTTGGTGAAAAGTGATAAAACTTGATTTAATTTTTTCAAAATTTTTTTAGGATTCTTACGAAGTAACTCTATGGTTATTGCCTTGGAGAAATGGAGAAATCATGATTTCCTACTCGTAGAATATCAAGAAAAGGTATCCAACTTTATCAATGTAGACGAAATATTTGACATTAAAGGTCCACAAGGACATTGATATTTTAAAATTTAAAATACCTACGTAGCTAGGTTATCAGCTACGTAGGTATTTGAGAAGTGGAAAGGAAACAAAGCGAAAATTAAATCGTTTTGGGAGGGATCATAATGACGAATTTTTTACAAAAGCCTCCAATGAGCAGAATTTGGTGAAAAAGGTAATCAATCTCATTTTTTAGACAACGTTAGGTATAGATTCTAAATTATTTTGGCCTGTTAATGTCTATTAATCGTGATGAATGATTTTTTTCATTGATGGCAATATGTAGTGCCTTAAAAAGATACTTCATTTTTCCACCTACTATACAGGCTGTCTCATGGATAACTGCATCGATCGATATATGAAAGAGTATACATTGGAAAATTCTGAGAACTTGGCAGTACACTAAAGCCTCTATGTACTACCGAACTAAAGTATTTTTGGTAATCTAGCACTACTGGTTATACCGGAAGTAGCTGTCAACATTGTTATTTTAAATGAAACATCCTATATATTATTACATTTTTGAATTCCTAATTCAATTTTAAGGTTTGCTAGATGAAACAACTATGTTGCTATTTTTAACCGTATTTGAAATATTTGCATTTCTTTAAAATTTTTGACAGATAGACGAGTACACGTGAACTTTTATAACTGTGAAGGTGTTTAACTAGGAAAATTGAAATTTTGCAGAATTGTTGGCCGCATCGAGTGGGATTAGAAAGGGAATGGATTTTTCGAAAACTTTGTACAGTGTTGTTTCCCAATGGTCATGACTAGCTTGGATATTTCCGAAGTTGGATGACATTTAAAAAGTCTACATAAGCTACATTCTCATTGGTGGCTATTTTTTAAAGAAAATTGTGTTACAATACACACTTTCCTAAGTATCTTGAAAAGTATCCATTTTAGATGCCTTATGAAAATGATTTTTTTTTTGTATGCTCAATTTGATAAGAAGAAAAAATAAGTGGTTGCATTAAAAAAAAAGGTTTGGTGTTCTTTTCCATTTGAAAGTTTAATCGTAATTGTCGAACACGGTGTAACATGGTTTCGAAAAATTCATTCGGTTTCTAATCCTACCCTATAGGGTCAACAGTTGTGCAAAATTTCAATTTTCCTAGTTAAACACTTTCACAGTAAAGTTCATACATATGCATTCCTCCATCTGTCAAAGATTTTCAAAAAATGCAAATATTTCAAGTATGGTTGGAAATAGCGACATAGTTGTTTTAGCCAACAATCCTTAAAATTAGAATTTCAAAAATGTAAAAATGTATAGGGTGTTCTATTTAAAATAATAAAGTTGAGAGCTACTTCCGGTATAACTGGAAGTCTCAGGAATATTTTAGTTCAATAGTACATGTAGGTTTTAGTGTACTGCCAAGTTTTCAGAATTTTTCAATGTATATTCTTTCATACATCGATAGATATAACCGATTGGAATTGTGATCGAATGGAACCGAACAAAACCGAATATATAGACAGACTGATGGTAAGGTATAGTATTCATCGTTATTCGCCATCAACTAAATGAGGGTATAGTTTGCTGGAACGGGTAAACTGCAGTTGGTATCCCTATGAGTAAAGACCTAGAAAATTTGCTGGGGTGCGTAAACTGAAGCTGGTATCCCTATGACTACAGACCTAGAAAATTTGCTGGAGTGGGCAAACTGCAGCTGGTGTCCCTGAGTGTAGACCTAGGAAACTTGCTGGGGTGGATAAACTGTATGGTATCCCTGTGTGTATACTCGATAACTGATCCTCGCCCAAACCTTTGAGCTTTAAATTCCAGAATAAATTTTACAAACAAACTTTTGGGTGCCCAATGGGATCCCCGATATCGAGCACAATTGCACAATTAGTCCTTGAAGATTTAGAAGAAAAAGTTATAACTACTTCCTAAAAAAATTAATGTTCCACCCAAAATTACAATTTACTTTAGAAAACGAATAAAACAATATGATAAATTTTTTAGACCTTACGCTGATTCGCGAAAACACAAAAATATTAACCAAATTATATAGTAAACCTACATCTTCTGGTCGCTATTTAAATTTTCATTTCGTCCAACCCTTTGCTTAAAAAAGAAATGTCATTACAGCGTTAGTTAATAGAGCCATCAAATTGACAAGCCCAAAATTTAGATATGAAATTTTAAATAAAATTAAAACTAACTTGAAAAATAATAACTACCCCCAGCTTTAACAGAAAAAATAATAAAAAATTAAATCCACATATATACATATTGAAATATCTTTCTCGGGGTTTTACTCAAATTTTGTTAAATTTTCTAATTTAACTCTAATTAATGAATTTTGTAGGTTCGGGGGTATCCCTAGATACCCTTGCGGCAATTTTAGAATGAATTTCCAATTCAGTAAAATCAAATTAACGAATTTTAAGATTTTTAAAATTAACTAACTTTTAAACTTTCGAACGACGGCAATGTATCTAAACCCTCTGTTTATATACCCACCAAAGGAACTGCCTGCTCTGGATATTCAACCCTATTTACTTCTCTAATAATGACTTTGAATACACAACGAACACTTATCTTTGGATTGGATTCAAGACAAACTTTGATTCAACCAAGGCCGAATAAAGATTGATGAAAATTTCGGGCGTCGTTCCTCTTTCTTTTATTTTAAATCGCGAAAGACCGGCGATTGTTTTCTTTCACAGCCAATTTTGATAATTTACCCAAATGGGAACTAACTTTTTGATGACTTTCAATCAAATGATATTAGCATACGAGAACGAATGCAGTAACCGGGAGGTTGTTTGTTGATGATTCTGTGGTCCGAACTGTCACCAACAAGCTTTAAAAGAGAAAATCCACTGCTAATTTACAGAAACCTTTCAGATAAAGATTTAATTGATGAAATATTATCTGTTGTGCTTTGCAATTTATGTTGTTGCTTATTCCAGACGATTTTTACATTAATTTGGAAGAAATAAGTGAATAGAAAAATTAATAAACGAGTAGATTTGTTCATGATACCCCACACTCGTCATTATCTGGACTTATAATTAAATTGTACCGTCCTCGCCCCAAGGACGGTTGGCTGAGGGGGGAATGGTAACGCAAAAATTACCAATACTGACATTTGGTCAGTACCGAAGTGACAACCGAGAGAAGTTCTTGTTGTCGTAGATACAACGTTGAACATAACATAACAATATATATTATATATTAAAATCCACGGATTTTACAATTCCAAGCAGATGATAAAAAACAAAAACAACAACGATAGACCAACAACAAAATATGTCAGTATACCATATGTCCCACAATTATCCGAAAGAATTAATAAAATTTTAATGCCACAGTAGCACATCAAAATTACAATAGTTTAAAGTTTGTATTTTCCAAAATGAAAGATAAGATACAAAAAAGTAAACAAACCCATGTTGTTTATAAAATCCAATGTAACAACTGTAATGGTGTCTATATTGGACAAACACAACAACATTTGAATAATAGGTTAAAAGGTCACAAACATCAAAACAACATCATAGTCTTAAAAAAACATACATAAATACAGGGCACACTTTTAATTTTAACAATGTTTCTATACTTAATAAAGAAGTTAATTATAAAGCAAGATGGATACTAGAAATGATACAAATCAACAAACATAAAAATTCAGTTAACGACAAAACTGAAATCGAAGGACTATCTAAGATTAATTATTCTATTTTGTAGTAATTAATTACTCAAAATATTAATGTTATTACATTCAATTTTTTGCCTTGAGAATATTTGACAATAGTAGAATATTTTATAAAAAACATTTTTTTTTACGCTTACACAAATAAAAAATGTTTGTGTGCCGCCCCACTTGAATCGAGGTATTCGCATTCACCTTTTCGTCAGTCAACAAAGATGGCTAGAATAAGTCTTAAAATTAAGTTAGAATAACCAAAAGATTGTAAGTAGAATAGTAGAATAGTTTTAATGTTTTATTTGATAAAACAAAAAAAAATCAAAGTGTTATATTACTTATACACGTGGTCGAATGCCTAATAACAATAACCAAAAATTAATGCTATTCAGTACTGTTTTGGAGATTAGCAGCATAAACTGAGAGGCAAACGCAATTATTAGCAGCAGAAGATTGTGCTCAGAACCATGCTGATGATGCCGGGTAGGCAGAGACATGTTCATGTGTTAGCGCTATTTTCTCTGCTACATTGTTTTTGCCGGGAATGATTCCGCCAATACCATGAGCTATATTAGCATTAATTTTTGGTTATTGTTATATTAGTTGATAATTTTCTATTGTAAGTGCAAAAAAACAAAAAAGCAAACAAAGAACCGTGTGACTAAAAACGAACTATTTGACATATACATTCTGAAGATAACAATAAAATTTGTCGAAACGTAAAACCTTAAGTTTTAATTAACTTAGTAATCAAGCTGCTAAAATCAAGAAAAATTTTTTTTAAATTATGTATATATTGTAGTGATTATTTTTGAATAAATATCAATTAAAAATGGTATTTTTATAAATTAAAATAAACAAATTATGTTAAATTATCTCAGGGTTTATTTTTTGTTGTAAAACGTGGGAAATCTCACTTATCGACTTTTTGCAATCAAATTATTTAGAAAAATGAAACGATTTAATAATTTTAAAGAGAGACTGATTTATTAATAATAATAATAATTTTGACATAAATTTAAAATAAGATAAGTTATATTTCTTTCGGACAATAGTAGTTGTACAAAACCCTAACCGATAGCTATTTATAAGTTAAATTATTAAGTTAAAATTTTTATATTTTTGAAATCGGATTTTATAATTAAATGAATGGATTTAGTTTCAAAATTTTATTTATTTATTTGGCCAAATTTTTAGTAATGTTCGGTACCTGTGCACTGATGTATTACTTCGGCATCTGTTTCTTTGGATCGTAACCGGTCTTCAATAGATGGACTGGAAGCTTGGTCTTCCAGTCTTGATATTTACAAATTGCAATTGCGAAAGGCTTTTGACATGTCCTACTGCAGCTTATTCGGAGTAAAAATTTCATTTATATTTAAATATTTGTAGAAATTATCGAGGAATTTGAAAATTAGTTGCATGTCGAGACTTGTTTATTTTCTCTCTGATCACTTTTTGTTTTCAGAAGCCCCAGTTGGCTATATTTCATGAATAAGCTTGCCTCTTGTATGTTCATTTCACATTCCTTTCGCTTTCGTGGTTACGGTGGTTTGATATTGTAAGTGCGGTAGTGCAATATAAATGTGGTTACCATGAAAACGATGATTTAAGTCCATTAACTGTAGTGTTTAGCAAATTGCCTCTCCAATTTCAATACATTTTCAATTAATTATCTTTAAGGAAATATAATTTATATTTTGTTAGTAAAAATTAGTGCCTCACTGTACACGTTCTCTGGTCTCCTTTTTTTTTTATAACGAAAATCTCATTCATCTTATTGTGTAAGACAGAGATAAAATTATTCCGCGCTAGGGGAAAATTGAGGGAAGAGGTCTACAACACTGCTTCGCCTCGTGATGAACTTTACAACTTTACAAGCCATAGTGAAATTCATCACTATAATACACGTAATAAAGAGGACATCTGCTTGCCATTTCACCATCTCACCACCTACGAACGATTGCCATAATATATGGGAATAAAGTTATATAATGCTTTACCCTTAACAATTAAATCAATAAATAACGAAGTGGTATTTAAGAGATCTGTGAAGCAGTTTTTAGCAAGTAATGTTTTTTATACAACGGATGAATATATTAACATATGTAAAGCAATAGAATAAGTGGATTTATGTAACATGACTAGGAGTCTTACTTACACACGAAAAAAAAATGTTTTTTCTACTTTTTTTTTCTGTTATATTGTTGCCTTCTCTTCTTCACTCAATTTCTTTGTATTCTTGACTTGTCTTATACCGATTTTTTTGGTCTAATAGACAATAAAGTATTATTATTGAAGTTATGGAAGTTTTTCAGTGTAGCAGAAAGCTATATTGAGGGATCAATATCAAACAAAGTTGATATTGTGATGAGGATCCAATGAGAATAATTAGGTACCAAACAAGAGAAGACAATTGTAATTGGTATTCATTCCTCAAAAACTCTACCAGAATAGTTTCCAAATATTAACAAAAATAAGGTCATCTTATTAAATTTTGAAACAAATGAACAACAACTTTTGTATTAATGTGATTGGAAATGATAATATATTGTTAGTACGCAGTGCCTTAGGGTCTGGTTGAACGAGTAAAATGAGCTTAATAATGTAATTATTATGAGTTGACTATGTCAATAAATAGATTACATGTGCAACAATATTTTTACTTTATTAATAATTATTATTTCTTTTATAACGTTGACTACAATTAGATTTCACCGAAAAAATTACTTCAAACATTTTGAATTGCGATTGCTATACATGCAGTTACATTAGACGTGATATGCGATACGTTTGTGCCACTGAAATATAGTTTAGCCATTGCGATAGATATTAATAAATTCATTTCATAAAATAATTACAAATAATTATATTTATTTCATTTACATATTTAATGAATATGCATACTACATAAATTATTTAAATATTGTAATAAAAATCCTATGATATAAATGATGTAAATAGTAGTATATATTTGCATTTGAAAATAGCAGAAACGCATATTTTTATAACGTATGTGTATTAGCATGTTTCATATTTACAAGAAAACTATAATTTAACGATGCAGGGTGAGGCAGCAGTCCGACGTTATTCGATAGCACCTTTACTATTGGCAATACAAAAAACACACGATATACGACGTAAGCGCCATAAATTCTCGGCCTGATATAGAAAAAAACTTGCTAAAATATAACAATTTTTATTTTTCAATATAATCTCGCCTAACTTCAATACATTTATTACAACGATCAATTAATAATTCTATACCTTTGTAAAAATAATCTAAAATTTTCTCCTCAAAATGTTGCATTACAGCATAGAACAACGCAACTGCGCTGAAAGCCAGTGGCGGACGCATAAAAGTTTACACAAAATAAATTAAATGTGATACGTGCTCAAACACTTACCGTTTTAAGAGTCCTCCGTGCAATCACAAAGTGGATAATGTCTATTTAATATTTGTAACATTAGGTATGTTTCCAAAGTTGTTTCGGCAAAGTGAGTGCGGCGTGAAGAAAAAGTGTTTTTGTATGCCGAAAACGAACGTTCTACATCTGGTGACGTTATATTTGCGTAAGTAAAATAATCTTTCAAATAACTTAACGGTTCTGTTGACGCACCTTCACAAATTTGTCTTAATGTGCCAAAATCAGAGTCTTTATCTAAAACACTTTCAAACCTTTCTAAAACACAAAAATTTCTTGCGTCTTCTATCGCGCATAGCTGTGCGTGAACATGTTGCACTATTTGTAAAGATTCCACTAACGACACCGAAGAATTTTGTAGTTTTTCTATCGCATCCGCTAGACCCACGTAATTGTTCTGAATAATTTCCAAATCTGTTTTAACTTGACTATCCTGAAATTTCAAGCGGCTTACCTTGACAGCCGCAGCTTCCTTTGGGTCGAATTCTAAAATCACGTTCTTTATATTCTCAAAATATTTAAGATAATAAAATGCAGCCTCTAACCATGTTCCCCAACGAGTAAGAATAGGTTGTGGTGGTTCAGGAATACCGGAGCATAGTCTATGAAATAATAGAATACGTTTTGACGATTTTACTAACGCAGCTTTTGTATGTGCTATTAGAGCGTCTACCTCGGGATAACATTTTCTGATACTATCTGCTACGAGACTGAGAGTATGAATTTTACATGTAATATACAACAAGTTAGCACAACGTTTTTTAAGAGATCGACCTACAGCAAGCATGTTTGCGGTACCATCACTCATAAACATCAACAGTTGATTTGTTGAAAGTTCAAACTTTTCCAATGTATTTAATACCAACATTGAAATTACTTCGGCAGTGCATTGTTGTATTCGTCTGGAAGCTAGTAAAATTGAGGGCGACGGTCGATGTGGTTCCATTGTGCGTACCATTACATTAACCACAGAATGTTTTTTACGATCTGTTGTTTCGTCCACACATAACCACAGTTTTTTATCTTGCAACTCTGATTTAATTCTTTTCTCAACATGCTCACGAGCAGACGGCACAAGTCTCTGTAATGTTCTCTCACTTGGTAACTTAAAGTCCGAATATTCATTCCAAAACGAGACGTATGCTTTCTTCCTTAGTAAATGAAATGGCAAATTACATGCAATAAACACATAAATTAAACTTAAATGTGTCATAGTCTCGTGTGGAATTTTTTTTTGTAACATGCCCTGCACTATTTACGTGCCGTAGACGATCACTTTTCGACCAACACATTAAATCTATTTTACACACTACACATTGAATTTTAGCACCATCACACTTTAAATCAGGCATTTCTGCAATAAATTCTGTTATTGTGTCCAACTTTGGTCGTTTTCGCGACGTAGGAAACATTTTCAAAACAAACGTAGAACTACGGTATAGTATACGACAGCGTAGATGCATACACAACAGATCGGCTTTCGAGTCGCAGTTATACTGACGCTTATACCGAATTGTCCCGGCCGTGTTTATTTTGTGTAAACTTTTATGCGTCAGCCACTGGCTTTCAGCGCAGTTTGCGTTGCTCTATTACAGCTGTTTGCAACTCACTATCGACCTTAAAACGATTCCTTTTTGGATAGAGGATCATAATACAGAACCATCGTTTCATCTACTGTGACAATGAACTCCAAAATCGGTTTCGGGTCATCTTTACACATGTTTAAAAATGGGCGGCGACATTCGACCCAACGTTCACGTTGAAGAGCAGAAGATGCGGTACCCATCCTGTACTAATCTTATTAATACTCAAATGGTTATGCAGAATTCGATGAATACTTGTTTCAGAAATGTTAGACATCACCGCTAATTCCTTCACTTTCAAACGGCGATCTTGAAAATTGAACCAAAATATGACAAATGCAGGTTAGAATAACAATAAGTAAGAAGAATAATTTAGGAATAATTTTGGAATTGAGATTTGACCGTTTGGGAATTGTTGCTATTACTTTGCTTAGCAACGAGCTCTTTAAATCAGTCTGGCATCAGAAGAAACAATTTTGCGCTTTTTACTAGCCAACTTTGCGTAACAACAAAAACAGATTGCCAAGACCTTTGTTGCTGCATATTGCATATGCGTACTTTCCCAAAAACGTAAAAATATACAGGGTATTCTATTTAAAATAAGAAAGTTGACGTCACTTCCGGTGACATCGATAATACAATTGAACTGGGCAAAAGTTAGTTCACAAAGAATCGAAGCTTCTGTCGTTTAAAAGTTAGCATGGGGGGGGGACTTTAAAACCGCACTGTACATTGTTTGATATCTTTTTCGCATAAAATTGAGTTTCTTCCTCTATCGCTTGTGTAAATAGGACCCTAAGGTTTTGGCATCAAGAATGAAAAGACCATTATCTTCTGAATTCAGCTATACCCTCAATACTAGGGTGAGCTGTTTCTATAGGCCCTAAATTTCCAAAACGACAATTAATGCAGAAGCAAGAAATCAATTCATAAAATTACCAACTATTCATCAAAATGGGTGTTCGAATTACCATCCATTCATTTCTTGGCAAAAATAAAGACGGTTATGCAATTCTTCTAGTACATTAGTACAGATGTGTTCTGTGTAGTACAGGTATCACCAAGAAAAAAAATCTAGTAGAGTTAGATCGGGCGATCGCACCGTCCATTCGACGCTGTTACGTCTAGGAATCCAGCGATTAGGAAACAATTCATCCAGATATTTCCTAACAGGTTGAGCATAATGATGTGGGGCACCATCTTGCTGATACCAAAGAGGTGCATTAGGAACATCCGGGTCTTCTTCATTAGGAAAGCGAGGTATATGGTCGACACAAAGAAATTGTAGGTACGTCTCACCATTTAATGAACCATCGATGAAATGTGGTCTTTGATAAAATCCGCCCACACGTTTTCACAACTGTTTCTTTTCATTTACTCTGGGACGTCCTCCACCACCACCTCCATGAACACGTCTGCTCTCTTCAAACTTCGCCAAAACTTTGCAGACGCATAACTGCATTATTGGATTGTCGTCTGGATATTTAGCACTGAAAGGCGTCACAACTTCGCGCTGCGATCTGATTTTGTCGCAGTTTCCAATCATCAAAACTTCGATTCTTTCTTCTCTGACAAATGGCGAACCATTTTGACTAAAAGAGCAACACGAGCTCACGACGTAGAAATTTGAATAACTTCTTTTGATGATGTTTTTGTATAGCTTTTTTGATGCAAGTAAAAACTTACTATTAGGTTCATATCGATGTTTTAAAGCGTTGTAGTTTTTATGCAATTTTTGCCTGATATTTTGGGTGTCCTACTTAAGAAAATTTATCATGACCTCACCGCTTCGGAAGTAAGAAGAAAAGAACAACAATTTTATGCCTAAAAGATGGTAAATTAAAAATTGACATGTCCGAGCATTTTCCTCAAATGAGGCTCTTAAAGAGATTATAAATTAAAAATTGACATGTCCGAGCATTTTCCTCAAATGAGGCTCTTAAAGAAATTATGAATTTTATTCGATAATTTTTACGTTCACTATATATCTCAATATATAGTATATATGTATCTCTGTGTACTGAAGAGTTTAGGGTTACACAAGATGTATGATCCAGCGTGTTTATAAGCTACCATCAAACATGGTAGAATATCAGTTCTCGTTTGGGGCTGTACAACATCAGTAGACAGGATAACGATCCGAAGCACACCACGAAGAAAATGTTGCCAAAACCATGGTTTGGCCCTCGCAAGGCCCAGATCTCAGATTTTGTGGAAAGAGCTATGCTCAAGGAAAGTCCAAAGAACGCAGGCGAATTGTTTAGAGACTTGGAGGAAGAATGGAATAAAATTCCAGATAACTTAACCAATAAATTTGTTGATAGCCTGTCCCGAAAAGTACGGAGCGTTATCACTGCTAAAGGTAGTCATGCAGATTATTATATCTTTTTTCTCTTTGTTTATATAATACATATACTTTCATTTTTATTATGCAAATTATTAAAATAAACATATTTAAATTAATATATGTCCGTGGTTTTTCTTTCAATTAACGAATAAATTGGAAAAATAACGTGAAAAAGGTTAGTCTCTTAATTTTGCACAGTACTGTATGTCAAAATAATTATAAGTTATGGCACTAACGCATATCTATGATTGTTATACTAGCAATAGTAAATACTATTGAAAAATTTCGCAATATTGCTCCATCTTGTATGTATATTCAAGCATTCTCCGCATTCGGAATGAATACAATTCCTTAATGTTTATATCAAAAACAATTGATAATATAATATTTGCCTCAACGTGTTCCATATTTTTATCATAGAATTCAAAGATTTAGATGGTGCTATAAACTTGATGGCTGCAGGAAATAAGAAGAAATTACTATTGCTCTTCTAATATTGTTGGTTTCTTGTACTTCTTCGTTTCGTTAATGTCGAACTCAGACGTAATATGTATAAGTATTCCCTTTAGAATGCAGATGCAAAAGATATACGATTATGTGTCATACTTTATTCCATCACATTACAATGCATATCTCAATTACAATTTTAATGTTGGCATTAAGCTGTCTCACTGAATTAAATTGCGAATATATAACAACAGGATACCCGTAACATTGCACTTGACACGTTTTATTTCATATGCATAAATATATTGCATGTCTTTGTGTATATGTATGTATTACAGTTAGTATTTCGTGTGCATTTCAATATTTTCTCATTTACAATTAGATAATACATAAAAATATCTAATCCTATTATAATTGCATGAATGGCATTGATTTTGATATGTAGAGGGATTTCATGACACTGGTTTTAATAGCTGCTGATAGCAAATGGTTTCTGTGGAGATTCAAAGCTTGTGCATTGACCGGAAAAGTATCGCAATTTTTCTAGTTTCATTTCCAATTATTTCTACTATTTCTAAAGTACACCACTCCTTTTCTCAATTTCTCCTTTATTTTTCCTCTGAATGTCAAACAAACTTATCTTACTAAAGAACTATAGGACCACAAAACGCAGAAGGCAATAATAAGTACCACTTGGTTTTAAAATTGTGAGCTAATAAAACTGGAACCATTTACCTCTACTCAATTGTTCTTCTTTATGCAAAAAGTTTAGATTATTTATAAAGTAATAAAAAACCGTACGTAATACAAAACTATTATTATTCTCAGTTTTTAACATGCACTTTACACTTTTAAACTTTTTCATAATAAAATAATCTTAATTCAGAAGGTGCTCAAAGATGTCTCCATTCTGGTCTGTGTACATTCTCAACCGCCTCTATACGGTCTGGTTTACATTTTGAACCAAGTTGTCCTCGTTTAATTGAAGAAAGGCATTTATTATTCCCTGCTGCATATTTTCTGCCATTGTAGAGGGCACGTAAACAATGTTTCTTTATAGTAGGAATATTCAGCTGACATTCGTGATGCTAAGACTCGATTTCTGTTGCAAAAGCCTGGAACAAATATTTTTCTATGAACTCCTCCTTCGAGAGATTCATTTTTAGTTAATGCAAGATGGAAAAAATATAACAGCAACAAAACGTTATAATTGACAAGGTTATAGCAATACGTAATAACTAATAATGAATATGTAAATGTTTCAAATTACAATAAATGAGCCCTAATAAAATTAGAACAAATACTAAAACGCAATGCCAGCAAAGAGAAACTACAAAAGTAAATAGTAGTTTTTGTTTGAAAATCATGGCCATCTCAGATGTCCCGCATATTGAATATTATAAACGTATTTCCAATCCTGGAAATAAGTATTACGTTATTGTATCATTTTGAAGGTAATTTTACAAGGAAATTACTAGCAATATAAAAAATATAAGGTTTTATTTTAAAAAAAATCGAAAAAAGAGCGTTTGTAAATGCTGCACAACATATTTAACACCCTGTATATATTTTTACAATATACCAACTTGAAACATATAAAGTGTTAACCCCCGAATTGATAGCAAAAGAGTTACTCGCGACACTAAAGCTGTTTTCAGGCTAGGTATTAAAACGTCCGAGTCTGCAACTATCAAAATTTTAATAAAATTTGCAATATAGCCAAAGGTAGTTATCGGAACTGCACGTAACCATATACCATTGCAAAGGTAATTTAAATGGCTATCAGAATGATTAATAAAAAATATAGCAATCCGTTTAAAATAAAAAAATTGAAGACGGTTACCAAAATTTGGAACACCCGTACAGAAAATCTCACTTCTCCATATTTGGTAGTTTTCACGCCAAACTTCGCCGACACATTAATGTCGCATCTGGTATATAAAACTATTTTAAGACCACCAATACTGTAGGGGTGTGAGGCATGGACCCTCAACAAAAATGCCGAAGAAAATTTAATGCGATGAGAGAGGAAGATATTTCGAAGAATAATCGGTGGAAGGAAGACTGAGGAAGGTCACTTAAGAAGGACCAATGAGGAGGTATATAGAATTTACAAGGACCAGAAAATAAATGAGATGATAAAATCAAGAAGATTACACTGGCTGGGTCATATAGAAAGAGTGGAGAGTGAAAAAATAGCAAAGATGGTAGCATAGAAAGAACCTATGTACAGAAAGAATAGAGGGCGACCTAAGGAAAGACGGGAAGAAATGATAGAAGCAGACTTAAAGGAAAAGAATATACGAAACTGGAAGATTAACGCAAAGGGTAGGAAAATCACTACACCCAGAGAAATGATTTCTTGCAGATTTTCTCGCAAAAATCAGTCTCTATTCGAGAAAATATTTTTATTTCAGGACTATAAGTGTGTATAATGTAAGAAAATAATTTTCTTGAAATTTTATTTGTATTAAATAAATATTTTCTTCGAGTTAGAAAATCAAGAACATCCAAGACTCACGAAGTTCTATTATGAAATCAGGCGACCGGTTTCGTATTCAAAACACACATCATGAGCTACAGGGATATAATAAAAGAAAAATTACTAGAATGGAAAAAAAAACAAAAGTTAATAATTAAAATTAGGAGCAAGTAAATGAACTAATGAAAAAGTTTTTCGTTATATGTTACAGTATAATTAAATTATTTCTTTAATAATGTAATTAATAGGGATTATCTTTATGTAGTTTAATAATTAATGGGTTCATATTTAAGTTTAGTTATGCCTTTTTTATTATTAAAAAGAAAAAAAAAACATTACATTAACCGGTACTTTTTGAAAATGTTTATGATCTATCTAGGACAGCATGACTATATTACTTGGCAGGAGGTGGCGCCAGAAAATATTTCAGCGCTATTTGTGAAGATTAGTGGCATGAACTGAGAGATGAACAATAACGTGGGCAGGAGCAACATGCGTTAGTGCTTTTCTGTTCTCACCTTGTTTTTGCCGGGAGTGATTCCATCAATAGCATGAGCTATATGTCAGCATTATCTTGGTTATTGTTTCTAGACACTTTTTTCATTTGTGCTTCTATATTGAAGTTCACTTTTATTTGAACATTATTTTCTAGATAACCTACCTTAACCTTTTTAAAATCACAAGCAATGAGAATAACTTACTGCATTATGTACGGTTATGTCGTACTGTTTTAAACAAGGTAAGTGCAATTAATAATGTGAATATAAATAATATGCACTTCAAGAATTCTAAGTAAATAAATGTTTTATTTTAAGAAAAAGATACCTAGACGCTTTCTTGAATTAAGAAAACTATTTACTATCCTTAAGATAATATTGTTTCGTGTTATAACGGCCATTTACTTACACTAAGAATCCTTTCTTCAAATTTTGTGCAAGATTTTCTTGAACCAAGTTAACAAATGTCTTAAACAAAGAACTATAATTATTTCATTACAAATATATACTTTTGTTAAACGTAGAAAAAAACGTTAGGAAAATATTTCTTTTGATTTAAAACAGGGTATTGTGGATAATTGGGGTAATTGTCTTAAATTGAGACGGACGGTCTAGATACAAATAAACGTTTCTCTTGCGTGTAAGCGTTAAGCCTAATTGGCTTGTAAAAAGCTATATATAAAGAACGCCACATTTTAGGCATAAGGATGTTTTTAGATGAGATTCTGGGAAAATATACTTAATGTTCCACTTAAAAAACGTTAAAGTAACGTGCATCAAACTTGGCAACGATTTTGATGGCCATTTTGTGGAATTTAGTTTATATAATTGTTTTTTCAATATGCTTCCAAAAACTCCGAGAAATTCTCAATGGGATAACATTTGAATCATCATTTTTGCATGTCAAATGTTTAAGGTATCGATCCTTGAAGAAACAACGGTATTTCGGCAAAACCACAAATTATCTCAAAATCCATTTAGATAATACTGAAGGTCGGTATAGACAATAAGAAGGTCGGTTGATTGTTGAGAAGTTAACATAAATTGAAGGGAGGTATGCTAAAATCTTAACTTCATAACCTGTATACTTGAGTATAATATTGTGCAGAATTCATCTCCGAATATTTTTTATTTGAAAACTGTTTCTCTAAATTGTTCAAGGAATGAATTATCTTCGTGCCATTCACTAGGTGGGCATGCTGTATGTATATACCTTGCGCTATTATTTATTAGCTATAGTGATTGGTTTGCATACAAAGCGCGTTTAACGAAAATCACCTGCCGAAAAAGAAATATTGATTTCACTTGGTGCAGTTACAATAGAATTTACTTTGAAAGAATGCCAAATTAACTGATTCTTGTATTGTAACAATCAATCAGTTAACGGTGTTTACATTAACCCTTGCGAACATTTTATTTCGTAGAAAGTTATAACATTTTCATTAACAATTAATTAGATGTTTCAGTTTACATTAATTGCTCTTAAATTTAGGTTATATGAGATATCCTTACAACAGAACTGTTAAATAAAATGACACTAGCTTTCAGAGTTGTTTCAGACGTGATCAAAGTTACAATCATCATGTGACTATTGCCTCCATACCCAGTTTAAATTGTATCGGCGTTTTTTTCTCGTGCATGGAATATTTGATATCATTTGGTAATTCACTGACAGCTGCATAAAAAGTATTTAGCGTTTATACCTCGACTAATTGCTATTATCACGGTCGACAAGTTTATTGACCAAAAAAAACTTGAAAGACCTGAAAATGTTCGTTTCCGGGTAATTATAAAAATAATTAAATAATGCATTGTTTATAAACATTATAACTCTGTTCGTACTTTCATTTGGCCCTGATGCACTGATGCTTTTTGTACTTCGCCTGTTACATTTATTTGGAAAACCATAAGACATGCCCTTGACATATATGATGATTGAGAAAAACAGGTATACATATAAGAAAATCGTGTCTGTCAATTCGCCATCGTTTATGTAATGTTATGCGTAACAAAATGGCGAGGAAATTGTTATTCTTGTTACTAGCTTCAAGGTGATCATTACTTTAATGGTCCTTTATTGATTATCCTGCGGTTTCATGCACATATCTGCGGATTTACAAAGCCCGATTGTGGTAATTTCAAGCATTCGTTTCCTTTCGAACATCAATGTAACGCTAGGGTGTTTCTTTTATGAAGCAAATTACAGAGACGCAATCAATAAAAGTAACGGAAAGAATTAATTGCAAATAATTTATGTGCACACTGATCGGGATAGGTTACAAAATATGAATTACTGAAAAATGCAATAGGTAACTAGCTTTTAGCTTTTATTGCAAACAATAATCCAGCATTCAAGGCTTTGCGAAATTGAAAGCATAGCTAATACAATAATAATTACTCCGCAATATAGCAGTAATGTTCTTTGGAAAAATCAGTTAAGAATAGGCGATACTTTAGTATATTTACAATTATTAAATTAGAATTCTATGTAAATTATGTTTCAGCCTAACAATTACCTTTACAAGAGCAGTTTTACAGCCGTTCAGATGATTTTTCCATTAATATGGAATTTTGCCCGACATCAATGACCTCTTTGTTTGTTTTAATTTACTAACACTCTTAAATAATGCAAAATGCCCTAGAATTGTGAGAAAAATCTGGAAACAACTGTGTTATAAACTTAACTTTCCAGTTTACTTCCCACATAGAAGCCGCCCCATTTATTGTGATGCACCTAATGTAAGGCGACACAATAGAAAACCGTTTTTCATTTAATTTTTAAGCCGAAATATGCAAAGTTTTGAATAGAACTTCTGCTATTTCGAATATTTATAAAATAGTTTTACAAATAATCTATCCCGTTAAGGATTCTTCAAAATACATTCGTTTTTCGATTATTGAAGATACGTTAACCATTGAAGAACAGTCGATATGAGTACGTATAATCTCAGCCGATAACTGTGCTTTGAAACGCCTGTACAGGTTAATCTTTTTTAATTTTCTTATATGATATTTTATCCCAAAATACTACTACAAATGTAAATCAATGCAGAAATTGGAATATAATGTAAGCAAATATTGTAACAATACTTTATCTTCAAATGATTTACACAATTATAGACCAATAAATTTACCTACTGTATTCTCAAAAAATAAATTAGTGGACGTCCATCAACTGGGCTTCCTACCTTTGAAAAGTACTATTGCCAAACAAATATATGCATGGCTTGACAGTTTTGTCTTGCTAACTTATCAGTAGATTTAATGAAAGCATTTGAATGCATTAATCTTGAGATATTATAAAGTGCGGTCCTAAAGTCCCCCCCCCCCCCATCTAACTTTTGAATGACAGAAGCTAGCGTTTTTAGAAAAAATAACTCCATTTCTATTTTTTATGAGCTAACTTTTGCCGTTATCGGCATTTCAATTGTATTCCCGGTTTCACCGGGAGTGACGTCAACATTCTTTTTTTAAATAGAATATCCAGTATACTTTTAAGCTTTTGGAAAGGTAATCGAAAGGCGAATCGAACGATATCACATATGTTATACTTTAACTTAAAAGATATGACGATATGCAGCAATAAAAGTTTGGTAACTGTTTTTATTGTTACGCAAAGTTCGCTAGAAAAGAGCGCCAAATTTTTCTTGTGACGATGATCTAAAGAGCTCGTTGCTGAGCAAAGTAATCATAACAATTGCCAAACTGTCAAATGTCTATTCCAAAAGCGTAAATTATTCTTATTATTTATTGTTATTATAACGTGCATTTGTCATACTTTCGTTCTATGTGCTCGTTATTATTTTATGTAATTTTAACTTGTTATTTCTCCTTTACTTTATCGAACTTTATTGTAATTAATTAATTGTGGTAGGTTTGTTTAAATTTGTTAGTTTTTGACAAGCAATGTGCTTAAGTTTCAGTTTTTTTTTTGTTTTGTTGATTTTACAATGGCCTCCGCATGGACCGCGTAAGATGAACATCAAATATCTAAATTTAATATTCCGTGAATTTGGCAACAATTAGCACGAAGTGGAACACTATGAACACTGTCCTTGTACAGTCGAAAATACTTGAACTTTGCGCTAAGTAAACATAAATAGTTAACATTTACCGGGAGAACTCCTTTAACAAGATAATACGTTTTAAATTATTGTACAATTTATTGCGCAACTATGACAAATTGTTAACAGATTTACATGATATTAAAATTGTCCCAGCACATTTCTTAAGTTAAAGTATAACATGTGTGGCATCGATGGATTAGCTTTTCGATTATCTTTACAAAAAAGTAAAAATGTACAGGGGAAAAAAGCAAGAAAAAAAGAAAGTTGACCTCACTTCCGGTGAAACCGGAAATATAATTGAAATGCCTATATAACGGCAAAAGTTAGCTCACAAAAAATAGAAATCGACCGATTTTTTTTCTATTGTTTAAAAGTTAGCATGGGGGGGGGGCACTTTAGGACCGCACTGTATAAATTGGGCAGGTATAAGAAGCGTAGCAAATGTTATATTGTTTTCATGGCCTGCTAGATAACATAAAATATATCTCATATATTTTATGCTTCCATTGGCGTAACGCAGCATTATGTTTGATTTTTCTGAAATTGAAAACGTATGACAGTTACTCTCAGAAACTAAAAACTTGTATGTTTTCTTTCTTTAACGTAATAAATTAATATATCATCAGTATTGCAAAAAAAAACGTTTATTTGATTGTAAATTGGCACATATTAAATTTTGCGTAATATAAGAAGCATTCGATTTATGCATTAAAATTAATTTTATAACCTTTACCTTGAAATTTTCCCTAATTAATAAACCACAAAACCAAAGCGTTATATTTTGAGACAGTCGTATGCCTAAAAAAAGAAATAAAACTTGAAGGCGTTGATAATTCCGTTGGTAACAATCACTCCAAAAAACGTATTCGTATACATACATATGAAGTTATTTTTAGAAAGGTAATAGATATAAATCCCCCAAGATTAAATGGAAAAGAAAGTTGAATCTCTTACATGTAGTACGTATGTACCTGCAACAGCATACGCAAGTTACTCCGGATTGGGAATTCCCTGCAAAAAATTCGAGCAGTAGCCATTCTTGCAATAGCTAAATTAAGCGAGTTGTAATGCAAAGATGCTGGTAATGCGTTTTCCATAAACTGGTTTCGTCTTAACGTTCTGCTACCTCACATTGACGTATGCATGCATGTATGTATGTACTTACAGCTTTCCTACGTTATTCACGACATCATTTTATGTTTTTCCCGCCCGCTTTTACCTTTGCCTACCTAATTTAATCCAAAGCAGTTATATTAAACGTGAAAAGGCTCCCAGAAATTCATTTTGAGTAATAGTACGGATGTAGTGAGTACATCTTTTTTTAACAAATATTTTTTAAAGAGTTATGCATCTTATTTGAATTGCAAATACACTTTTAACAATAATAGTATAAGAAAATGGACACACCGCAACTAATCCTTGAGTTTTTAAATTAATTACGTATAAAAAAAACACAAAACATTATTTATTCTTAATCGAAACATGTAGTTGCAACCAAAAGAGCTTGTTACAGATAAAGTAATTTTGGTTATAGAAATATAAAAACAGCATTAAATTTATTTCATAGAAGTAATATTTATTAAAAGTCTACCCAAAAACGCAGATTATACACCCGTTGAAAAAATTATAGACCTATTACACTGGCGCAGTCCAATTTACGCACGTAAAAGGACAACCAACTATATTTGAGTCGTTTATTTTATAGTCTAACAAGAGAACACAGATAACCCAAAAATTCAGTAAAATTGAAACTATGAGTGCGTAAACTAATATAGTGTAAAACAACGGTTTTAACAGATATTACAGCAAAATTTATTGCAACTTAAATGCTAATAATAACAAATAAACTACAACTTAAAAAATAAATATGTATTTATTTTGCACGTCAATAATAATCAGCGATTAGTCCTAATGGACACCTTAATCCCTGTTAGCAGTGGCAAAGCCTGTGATTTATGTTGGGGAGACCAAAAATAGCAATCTAAGATAAAACGTCTTTGACATTTTCTTTAAATGTGTAATCTATTATATATTATGCTTAATAATTTATTTTCTATGGATAATATTCTATAACTTCAATAGTTTGCCATTTGTCATAAAATTCTCCGTATAGTTTCTAATATTGTTAAGTGTAATCATACTCCTTCTATTACTTATAATTGTGGCAGGTATTGTGAACACTAATTGTAGAAGTTTGGTGGTTTCTTAGTAGATAAGATCTAACTCAATGTCTGCAAGGTACCTTAAAAGGCAGTGACGTAATAAGTGTTTTGTTCTGTATATGGAATATAGTACTTACATACTTACTTAATCCTAAGTCCTTCTGTTTGGGGGTGTAAGACTGGTGAGTAGAGTTATCTTCTTTTTCCAACAGTTCCTATCTTGTGACAACTTCTTAATTTCTTCCCATATAATCCCTCTTTCTTGCGCTGCTTTTTCTACTTCTTCTTGACACAAACATCCGCAAACATCAGCTCTGTCAATTTCACTTTTTCCATTTTCCAATATCCTACTATCAGAGGTCTTATTCCTTTTTTCGCTCTCTTTACTGCTTCGTCCACGACGACTGAGAATAATAATGCACTGAGTACGCATCCTTGTTTTAGTCCTTACTTTGTTTCGAACTCCTTAGGCTCTTCATTATTTGTTCTTACGATATTCGTGGTTTTATGGTACATCGCTTTTACAACCCTTATTAAATCTTCCTCTATTCCTTTATTCCTTAGTCTTCCCCATACATCACTTCTTCTGACTTTGTTTTTATCAATACTCTTTTCTATTGTTTGTTTTAACATAAATAGAGGGTGCTGTACGTTTCTATCCTTTCAAAAAAAAATTGCGTGTCCCCTAGTAGCTTGACCACCTTTTCCTTTAATCGTTCTTCAATAATCCTAGCTGATACTTTGCTGGTACACTCATTAACGTAATACCCCTATAATTTGAACAGTTCCTTACATCTCCATTTTTATCCATTCTCTTGGCATTACTTTTACTTTGATTATCTCGTTGAGTAAGTTTCTGAACATTTCTATACCTTTATCGTTTAAGTATTTTATAATTTCTGGTGTAACACCGTCGACGCCCGCTACTTTCCCAACTTTCAATTTCCCTATCGCCACGTATATTTCCTCCGTAGATATTGGTGTAACGTTATTCATTCTGTCGTTTCTTACTTCTTATAAATTTCCTTCATCTCCCTCGATGATATCTTCGAAATGCTATCTCCATCTTTCCATTCTTTTATTTTCCTCTATGATTAGGTTACTGTCTTTGCCTCTGATGTTCTTGAGGCTATATTCTTTTTTATTTCCTAATTGTCTCAAAATTCCGTAAAAAAGCTTCTGATTCTCTCTGAAGTTTTTATTTAAGTTTTGCCCGAATTTCCTCCAGGATTTCTCTTTTGCCCGTGTAAATTCGTTGTAATTTTGTTTAGCAGATGCAAATGTTGATTTTTGAAAAAAAATAAAAACGGTTTTCCGAAAGGGCCAGCGGCTAGAGAAATATAGGTAAAAGGTCGTCTAAAACGTTTTTTTTAATATTGCGCATGGTTTCGAAGGTATCAATGTAAAGCGCTATAGATGGTGTTGCGTTTAGAGGGCTCAACTTACCAAAAATGGGAAATTGGGCACTTACTACCGTTGCTCTTATACTATATCAGTCTACAAACTCACTGTTTGTTAGTTCATTTTTTTCTGAATTTTTGGATTACATTGTGTTCCCTTGTAAGTTATATATTAAGTTTTCTGTTAGACATAAGTGACAATTTTAAGCATGCTGAATCTTTTGGTGCAAAAACGACCTAACTACGGGTAGTTGTTCTATATCGAAAAGCTGCATAAAATTGGTACTAAAAGGGTTGAAGTCAGTTATATACCCGTAATGTAATAATAAAATAATTTCTTATTCGATACCGACGTAAATCATTTTCAATAAGAATAAAGGAATATAATTTGAAAGATAGCAAGACCCATTGTTATATTTATTATGAGGGTAAATGTAAAAGAAATAATATTTTTTCCAGTAAGAAGGCATTCATTTTTGCTCCGTAATAGAATATTTGAGATTCTAAAAAGAGCCTTGAAATACGATACAGTTTTGAGTGTACATAAATTCACTTAAATCGTTATAAAATCTAGTGAAAGAATTTGTTCACGGTGAAAAAAATCTAATCGAAGCGGAACATTTTGAAATTTAAGTAAGTTACAAAAATACTATTAAAAAAAGCCTGTTTATTCGTTGAAGTGAAAAAAAAGTAGTAGAAATGATAAACTTTACTTTATATTTCAACATCCAATAATTATGAGTGTTAGCGATGTGCATCAGGATAAGTGGCAGTCTTCAAATTTATCAAAGGATTTACATTTGCACATATCAAGCTTTCTCTATTTAAAAAGGAAAGTTGCATAATAACTTCCAAAGGGGTCGGATGGGCAAGTACCTATGTATTTGGGTAACAAAAATTCAACATTTACACAATCTAATTCAATAAATTCCAGAAGCATATAACTCATTTTACATGGATATCATGAACAATTGGGAGGCAAGATGCAGAAGCAGTGAACCAAATGATAGGATAGAATTTAAAATTATTGTAAAATGTTTCATTAAATTATGTTTGTAATTTTTTATTTAAAACATATTCAAATTTCATTAAAGAAAGAACGTAAGTCGTTTTTTTTTTCTAAATTTGGTATTAGAACTGTTAGCTTTGGAAAAGAAATTTCTTTAAAAAACAGTAAAACGAGAAAATACAAAAAAGTCTTTCCTAATTATCTCAAAACCGTAGATGCAAATAAAAAAATAAGAATGTATTCAAAAATGTATCGTACCAAAAATACTCTAAATTGTAACCAATATTTTTGAGACGCGTTGTATGTTAAAAAACTCTTCAAATGAAATTGCTCCAAAATAGGAGAATTAAATCAAGATGAAAGACAGAATAAATATAATTATATACAAAGGAAGTCCTAAGTTAAAATTGTAAAAAATGTTAGGTATTTGAGATGTAACAACAGTTTAATGTGGACAAGGACAGAAAAGAGAAATATCACTCAAGCTATACTGCAAGACCAAGACTGAAAAATGGAGATCTGCAGATTTTGGACCAAGCACCAACTTCTACGACGAATGATCGTAAAATACGGTTCCCATATTTTTTAAAAATAGACAGCATTCTTTATTTCTCTAACATTACACATCCTTTTAAAAGTAAAAACTTAAGCTATTTTTCGACATAATCGCCACTTCTATCCAAGCATTTTTGCAGACGGTGCTCCAACTTCTGTATCCCCATGTTGTAAAATTCTGCCGCCAGTCCTATTAAGAATCTTTTCCATTGTGGTGTTGGAAATCTCAGGAATCTGAAGAGCGAGTTGACGAATGGTGACCCTCCGATCTTCAAGCAGTATGCTCTCGACCTTTTCAACGATTTCCTCTGAAACTGATGGTCTTCGGCTTTGCTCTTCATCGTGAATTTCCGTCCGACGTCCAGTAAATTCCCTACACCATTTGCGGACGTGTTGAACAGCTATACACTTTTCTCCATAAACTTCGGTTAATTGACGATGAATGTCTATAGGTGAAACCTCTTTCGCGTTTAAAAAACGTATCACAGCGCGAATTTCGCACCTGGCGGTAGCGGCGATCGGCCATCTCGGACGGTTGCTTAGCCAAACACAGAGTGGGAGAGCTGCTGCACACGCCAATGTTGTCGGATTTCGTCTAGCATGTCTTATTGCTGCTGTAGTGCTTTGGAAACCTTATTTTACGATCATCCCTCGTACATATTAAACACTTGACTGACAGAGGTAGTCAAAATAGAAAGAAAACCTATGAAATAATAACACTTGTAAAATGCAGAAAGACTCACAATATTTCTTTTATTTCGTTTTGTTAATTTTAGTTCTTTGTTAATCCTATTAAACTTCCTACAGGTTGTAATAGTACACATGAGCGAAAAATTTCAAATCAAATGATTTTTTTGACACTGTTAAAAAGAAGACATGTTTTCTTTTAAAATACTTCGGTTCTATAACGAGAAATTTTGTGACCTTGTACGATATAAAATATACATAATAACTGTATTTAATTACTTATGCAATTTATAAATATATTTGCGTAAATTCTACTAAAAAAGGCACATGTAACTTAAAGTGACATTGATAGATTAAATAAATATCTATACACTAAAAGGAATTGTAGAGGTAAACTACCTATTTACCCTATACCTTGCGAAACTTTTGAGTACCTAAAAACGGTTGCGCTAAATATACCATAACAACACGAGTTATAATCATGGCGAATTTTAATAATTAATTTATTAATTTGATATACACTGCCGATCATAAAAGGTACTACACTTGATGAATTAAATGTTTCACACCTCACGAAATCTTGAATAAAGTGATGTTTTGTTGGTAGTGCTATTGTAAAAGTCTAACTTGGGAATTCAATTTTCATTTTGAAGAAAATTGAAGAAGTCGTCTTTTAGATAATAACTTATTATAGCAAACATTCTTTGTAAATCTATTATATCTAATTATCTTAATGGTTAATCTCTAATGCAATCGTTTACATTTTTTGAGGAATCTTTATTTCTCATTTCTATGATGCACCTGCTGCACTATATCACGTGCGTTCTTTCAAGGTTTCCTATACTCCTTTAACAGGATTGTAGTTATGCAGGCCCACTGGTCTCCATTCGTTTAACCATAATGACTAACCTAGGCAAATATGCGGTAACAGCCAGAGGCGTGGCGAGCGCATAAAAGTTTACACATAAAATAGAAGGTAAGAAATAAATTATAAAACGTGCTGAAACACTTACCGTTTTAAAAGTCTTTCGTGAAATCACAAACTGGGTAACATCTGGTAAATATTTGAATCATTAGATATGTTTCCGCAGCTGTTTCAGTCAAGTGAGTACAACGTGCGGAATAAATGTCTTTTAATGCCGAAAACGACCGTTCGACATCTAGCGATGTTATATTTGCATATTTAAAATAATCTTTGAAACAACTTAATGCATCTTGACATGCACCTTCACATGCAACTTCACAAATTTGTCCGAATATAAGAAAATCGGAGTCTTTCTTTAAAACACTTTCAAATTTTCGTATTACACACCAATTGGTTTCGCCTTCTACAACGCATAACTGTGCGTGAACTATCTTGAAATATTTCCTGGCTTTTCTTGATTGCTGCAGCTTCTGTCGGATTGAATTTTAAAACTACCTTCTTTACTTGATCAAAATGTTTGTTGTAGTAAAACGCAGCCTGCAATCATGTTCCCCAACGTGTAACAATCGGCTGTGGTGGTTCAGGTAAGTCAGGACACAGTTTGTGAAATAGTCGGGTACGTTTCGGGGACTTTAGAAACACTGCCTTTGTACTAGCAATCAATGCATTTACTAGTGGAAAACATGTAGGAATCGTTTGTACCGCAAGATCTAGAGTATGGATTTTACACGTTACATGTAAGAAGTTACCACTGTGTTCTTTAAGAGATCGGCCCAAAGAACGCATATTTGCGACACCATCACTCATAAACACTAAAAGTTGCTTAGTTGAAACTTCAATTTTGTTTAATGAGTTCAACACCATCTTTAAAATCTCATCGGCAGTACAATTTATAACTCTTTTGGAAGCAAGTAAGAAGGAGGATGACGGTCGATGTGGTTCCATTGTACGTACCATTACATTAACCACAGAATGTTTTTAACGATCTGTTGTTTCGTCCACACACAACCACAGTTTTTTATCTTTGAATTCCATTTTCATTCTTTTTTCTATATTTTCACGAGCAGATGGCACTACATTTCATATCGATGACCGACTAGGTAATTTACAGTCCGCATATTTATTCCAGAAGGAGACAAATGCTTCTTTGTCTAGTTAACGAAACGATAGATTACATAAAATAAGAATAACACATAAATCAAATGTAAATTTTTCTTGGTCTCCTATGCCACTTTTTGCAGAAGAATGCTGTTTGCTTTCGATGTGACGCTGACAATGGCTTCTGGACCAACACATTAAAGGGATTTTACAAACTAGACATTGAATTTTAGCACCATCAAAAATTAGGTCCGGCATGTCCACTATAAAGTTTTTAACTGTGTCTGCCATTAGTCGTTTTCGCGGCGTACCTAACTGCGACATTTTTAAAACAAACATAAGCGTACAATTACGAAATAAGTTACGACAGCCTACATATACACAGAACTACTCGCATACAGCATCGATTTAATACTGACGCTGTGAACGCATGAAATAAATAATCGCCGACTCCGCACCAGATATCTACTACACTGACTGTTACCCCTGTTTGCCCAGACGAATAATGACATTCAACCAATTTATTTAGTAGTGAGCAGAGGTAGCTGTAAATGCAGCCCGCCTTTTTTTGTACACTGGAAGACTCCAACTAGAATCTACGTTTCACTACGGGCATCATCTTGTTTCAAACAAATAATTTTGATCATTTAGTTTGATTGTCCTAAAATATATTTCGTTAACTACAATGATCAAAATTAAATATGTTGTTGAACTAACCAAATATAATTTTCTTAGCTACTTACCTTCTAAACCGCTTCCTTTGGTAATACCAAATAACTATTTTTCTCAGGTGAATTATATATTATGTTTAAATTAAATAAAATGGTTAGTTAATCATACATTAGCACTTTCTTTTAATAAAAAATTTGATGTAGGACAAGTAATATTTGTTATTGGTAGCATAAGTATAAGGACGAGGAGTTGTGCGACGGGAATGAATCAGTATCAGTAATAATCTAACCACTGTCATGAGAAGATCGCACTAGACTCTTGTTAAGTGATGCGTTACACCCCTAGTTGACTTCTTTAATTGATTATAATTACCTTTCCTAATCTATTGCTCCTTTGTTATTTTGTATTTCCTTTGTTTGTATTTTCTAGCTATACTGTGGAATAGTTTTTTTTAATTATGTTCCTTTTAGGAAGTCGTTAAATGGTACTACGTTACTAGCGGTACTGCAAATGACTGCTTATTTGAATATCTATCATTATCGTTATAATAGGTTCAATTGATATAAAGTTCTATTAATTAAGTTTAGAAAACATGTTTCTGTTTTGGAATTCAATTTACACTTGAAAAGTTATATTTTTGTTATGTACCTTCTACTATTTGGAGGAAGGCGTGCTTACACATAGCCAGCAACGTTATTCGCTATATGTATGGGATTGGCGCTTATAAATGAATCCTTTCCAACGCTAGTATGTGGATATTTAACAAAAAATGACGTTAACACGCAAGAAAAACTATATTGCGTAGTACAGAAAAAAACACAGTTATAACTTATATAAAAATACTACGATCAGGCGCTAAAAATAATTATTACTTAATATTATGTACAATGTCCCTAAGAACAGTAGATAAAGAAAACTCTCTAATCGTTTTGTGGATTTTATTCTTTCTCCAACCTTTGGTACTAGTTGTATTATAGAATTTTTATTCATTTCTAATACATGTTCATGGTCAATCTTGTTCTCAAAACCCCACTTGGTTAACAAATCCTTTATGACTTCCATATTATTGTCAGCGCGCACAAAATTTAAGAAATCTTGAAATTTAATTGCTTCTTTATTATACAAAAGCTTGTCAACACGTGATCCGCATAACAGATTTTCTAGCTTGCATGACTTGCATCGCTCGCGTGTCTATCCGCCATGTTATTGAGTAATTATGATTTATTACAAATTTTATTTTTAGTTCTACTAAGTATTTTGTTCATATAAGCATTAAATTTACAAAAGTCAGCCAAATGTATGACTACATCAACATTTTTAAAATTCGTAAATTAAGACAATGTTTTATTTGAACGAAAATATTGCATGGTGGTTTCTCGTTCAACCAAATGCTATACCTGTCTCTAATAAATAATTTGTTTCATTGAATACACTATTTTTTTTTTATATGATTGGTATTATAATACAACAAAATAGATAGTTGCTCCAAGGAAATTTCAATTAACAAAATAAATTTAATTGATTCAAACATATCGGTCTTTCAGTGTATAAAGAGACTGGGAAAGGTTGATTACCCAATACCTTTGATTAACACCATATTAAAGAGTAAATAAATCACAGTTAGTACCGATTACAATTTGAGAAAAAAAAATGAGAGAAATAGCTATTTCTCATGCATTTTTAGTTACTTTTTGCTAATTGAAATAAGTTTGTTCAAATTATTGCGACTGGCACTGTATTCACACCTATATAGTAATAATTTAATACCTGCTCAATGGCTTATTTTTAGAAAAAAATTTACACTACCTGTGAAATTTACTGTTAATCATTAATTTACGTAATGAGTCATTTTCTTTCAGATCAAATTCACCTTGAGAATGCATTGGAATTTTGCACATATTAGGTATGCTTACTGTTTCTTTATTGCACCTATTAAATAGTTTTTTGTTTGTGGTTATCTGGGAAAATCATATTTGTTCTCTCTTTGTCTAAGGATGTTATATAAAATTTGACTGATTTATATTCTCTGCGAGCCAACCTGGCCCATGGCTTAAGTGATTGTATGTCTCCATAATTTTCTGTTTCTAGCTTTATTTTTTCAGTTTGTGATTTTTATCATTTCCATGTCCTTCTCAACTATCCTACATGTTATCCGACAAAGTCTCTCTGCTTTTATAATTCCGGCTATATTTGTTTCGTTGTACAATTCGTTAAATTCTTGATCTGTTCTTCTTATTAATCTATCATCAACTACGAGGCAGCCGCCATAAATGCTGGGCCTGATATAAAAACAATAAACTTGGTAAAATATAACAAATTTTATTTTTCAATATAATCTCCCCTAACTTCAATACATTTAATGCAATGATCAATAAATAATTCTGTACCCTTGTAAAAATAATCTAAAGTTTTTCCATAAAAATATTGTATTACAGCAGATCATAATACAGAACCATTGTTTCATCTCCTGTAACAATGGAATCCAAAATGGGTTTCGGGTCGTCTCCACTCATGTTTAAAAACAAGCGCGCACATTCGACCCGACGTTCACGTTGAAGAGCAGATTACCCATCTTGCACTAATCTTATTCATACCCAAATGGTTATGGAGAATTGGGCGAATACTTGTTTCAGAAATGTTAAACATCCCTGCTAATTTCCTTCACTTCCATTTCTTCAATAATTGAAATGTTTTGAGGCGTTATCAGGTCAATTGGCCCACCACCTTCAAGGGATTCTTGCCCCAAAAGGAAACATTTTGCCCGCTTTCTTACAGTGGAATATGAAGGAGATAAATCACCATAAACGCCGTCTAAACGTTGCTTAATGTGATTAGGCGCATGCTCTTCTTTTGTTAAAAACTTAATGACCTCACTGCGCCCAATTTTCGTTACCTGAGATATTTTCATGCACTAGTCATGTTGTCTGGCCGGCTACTAAAAACTACTACTCTTCGAGCCGTAATATACGCCTTGGCTTGGGCATCACCGGACTGCGAGATATATTGTACGTAGCGCATTCTGGGATCCTTGTATTTATAATACATAGGAAACAGGCATTTTTATACTTGGGACAAAAACCTTGTTAACCAGTGTTACAGGAGGCATCGGCCGGCCATCATTATTACTCCACTCCTGCGCCTGTAGAGCGTCTTAGAATGTTCACCCTCACCATTCGCCAAACTTGTTGTAAGGAAAACTATGGAAAACTTTCCCTTGAGAGTTGCGGGCCCGAGGTTCGAACTCGGTACCCCGAGGCTGATAGTCCGGCGCGCTAGGCACTGCGCTACCAATTCCTCTTGACTGTTCCGTCTATTCAGTGTCCACTTTTCGCAGGAAAATGTGACTGTTGGTTTTATTATTGTTATATACACTTTTGCTTTTCTTGAAACATTATTAAGTGCTCGCATACAATAACTTGCCATTATTCTTGCTTATATTTTTATAATTTTGTATTTTTAAGTATCTCTTTATTGATCAGTAGCACAATTCTTTTGGTCTTCCCTTCAATAATTTTATTGCATTTTTCAATTCTTCTTTAGTCTTTGTGGTGATTTTATCACCAAGTCATCCGCAGATGTATTGGTGTAACCGATATGAAGTCCCAGTTATGTTGATATTTGCATCCTTAATAGCTTTTTTAATACAATACTAAAAAGTGTCGACGAGAAACAATTTCACTGTCTGACACCTTCATTGATTTCGAATTCTCCTGATATATTATTATTTATTTTGACCATACTTTTTCGATCTTGTAATGTTACTTATCATTTTTTTTAATTTACTACTTATCTCCAATTCTTCTAACGCTTTATAAAGTTGTCTCCTTTTAATCTTATCGTAACCTTGTTTGAAGTCTATAAAAAGAACCATTATTGTTTTTCCATGCTCATATAACTTTCTGCTTACAATTCTATTAGCGTAAAAATTTGATCAATGGTACTTCTTCCTTCCCTGAACACAAATTTATATTCTCCTATAACACATTCGGTTTTTTCCACCAATTTATTCTTAATCTATGTGGCCATTATTTCATAAGCAATATTTAGGAGAAAAATAGTTATATTTATATTTATATAAATGTTTTTGAAGAACGCTAATTTAAAATGCAAATTTGAAGCTAGTCATAAAGAAAAATGTTAGATATGCTTATTCAAGCGAAAGTTTTTTTTTATTTATGCTAAAAGCAACTTGCGGTTATTTTTATTTCCCGCCATTACTGGAATTAGGTATATTTAATTATCGCGTTTAATTTTAGGATATAATTATCCTAGTCGTTTGCTTTATTGGTCAGGTATATTAGACTCGTGGGTTTCACGTGAATAAAAAATGTAAAAAGTAAACACAAAGCTATAAATATTCCGTTATGAATAATGCCTTGCACTATGCCTTCGAATATGTGGATTCGCTAGCAGTTATTGACCTAGGTTTCCTCGTCAAATGTTATGGAACTGCTGACGTTATTAATTTTCTCTGAACAAACAATATTGCGCAAATAGTTGCGTAATTGTTCGCCACTTTACGTAAATAATTGTTTATTTATAATTGGAAAATAGGTTACCCAGTCAATATACGTAAGTGTTTGATAAATTTCCTCTGAAACTGGAAAAAGGTATAATGCTAATCTAGTTAAATATGTCAGTTACATGATGAATTTATGAAAATAAATGCAATTAAGAGTAAATATTGTTATCACCCTTACTTTTAATTAATTTTACCCATAAGCAGAATAACTTTCTTTGCATTATTTGCATTACTGATCCTTATAAAGTCTGCCTATAAGTTAATTTTTATAAATTTTCATCTTATGCGGATGTCTTCTCAAAGAGCCATATGCTGTTAATAGACATTTTGATGTCCTAAGTTGAATCCTGTTTATTGTATATCAGCAGCTAAATATTTCCTCATCGTTTGTTTGCTGTGCGTCTGCCCAATTGCATGGTTCCAATTAAATTGCACGTTTTTAAGATCCGCTCGTCAATTACACCACGCACTGCATCCTTAGTTAAATCTATATACAGTTTAGGTGCTTAGGCTTTTTAGAACCTTCTCTCGCTAGATAGTCTGCAACTTCATTGCACGCTATTCTCTTGCACCGCACCAAAATAATCTTGTTGTGGTTAGACAGGGCTATTAGAATTTGTGGGCACTCTGATACTAATTTAAGGCTAACTTTCAGAGAAAATGTAAATCGCATTTCCTCGAAGTTGTCAACGCGGACTCTACCATGCACAGGTTTATATGGCATATATTTCTGTTTACAAACCCGTGGTATATCGCCCTAGTGATACATATAGTTAACGCTGGCCACGAGCGGTACCGCGCATCGGCGTAGAATCAGTTCGGACCGAGAGGAACGGAAGTATTACTTCGTCTGCGGAGCAGTACGGATATTTTCTCTGCCGGTCATTTGCGCAATTGTTATCTGTCCTAGAAAAATTATGATTTCGTCAGCAAAACGACCGCGGTCGGACAGACTTCGAAAATTTATTGCAGAAATTCCAGACTTAATATATGAAGGTGCTAAAATTAAATGTGTAATCTGTAAAATCCCGTTAATGTGTTGGTCCAGACAACATTGTCTACGACACGTAAATAGTGAAAAGCATGTCTCAAAAAGAAGTTGCGCACGAGACAATGAAAAATTTATATTTAATTTATGCGTTACGTTTATCGCATGTAATATACCGTTTAATTTACTAGACAAGGAACCATTTATCTGCTTTTGGAATAACTATTCGGAGTGCAAATTACCAAGTCGAACATCGTTACGAAGAATTGTGCCATCTGCGCGCGAACATATTGAACAAAAAATAAAATCGGAGTTGAAAGATCAAAAATTGTGGTTATGTGTCGACGAAACAACAGATCGGAAGAAACATTCTGTTCTTAATGTAATGGCACGCAAATTGGAACCTCATCAATAGGCACCTTCGATTCTATTAGTCTCCAAACGAATACAACAGTGTACTGCCGAAGTAATTTCAAAGTTAGTGTTAAATACATTGGACAAGTTTGAACTTTCAACAAACCAACTCTTGATGTTAGTGAGTGATGGTGCTGCAAACATGCTTTTTGTAGGCCGGTCTCTTAAAAAGCATTCTGCTAATTTGTTACACATTACGTGTAAAATTCATGCTCTCAATCTTGTGGCGGATAGTATCAGAAAATGTTATCCTGAGGTAGACGCTTTAATAGCGCATACCAAAGCAGTATTTGTCAAATCACCGAAACGTATTCGCGAATTTCACAGACTGTGCCCCCCTATACCAGAGCCACCAGAACCTATTCTAACTCGTTGGGGAACATGATTGCAGGCCGCGTTTTATTATCATAAATATTTTGACAATATTAAGAACGTGGTTTTACAATTCGATACAAAGGAAGTTGCCGCTATCCAGAAAAGCCAGTCGAAATTTCAAGATAGTCAGGTTAAAATGGATTTAAAAATCATTCACGACAATTACTTCGGGCTAGCAGATGCAATAGAAAAACTACAAAATCCTGCGGTGCTGTTAGAAGAATCTCTACAAATAGTGCAACATGTTCACGCACAGCTATGCGCGATTGAAGACGCAAAAAATGTTTCTGTTCTAGAAAAATTTGAATGTGTTTTTGAGAAAAATTCTGATTTTGGCACATTAAGACACATTTGTGAAGGTGCGTCAACAGAATCGTTAAGTTATTTGAAAGATTATTTTACTTACGCAAATATTACGTCACTAGATGTAGAACGTTCGTTCTCTGCATATAAACGCATTTTTTCCTCATGCCGTACTAGTTTTGCCGAAACAACAGTTGAAACATATCTAATGTTGCAGATATTTAACAGACATTATTCACTTTGTGATTTCACGGAGGACTCTTAAAATGGTAAGTGTTTCAGCACGTGTTATTTAATTTTTATTTAAAAGATGAGCGAAATTATTTGCGGCAGCAAACATCTCTATTAGCAGAATAACTCTAGTGGAACGCGAGGCTTGGTCGACTCTACGCTACTGCGCGGTACCGCTCGTGGCCAGCTTTACATATAGTTTGCATCACTAGTTTTCTTCATATACACAAGCGGCCAAAATTATTTGCCCACCCAAAGAAATACGTATAAATAAAGGAAATGTTAACTGAAAAAGAAATTGTGGTGTTGAATTTAATAAAATACTTTTAAAACAAAGTAATTGATGGTCTTTATTTAATAATAACATTTATTTAACACAAAAAAATTAAATCTTCGTTTTGTCGAAATGTCCACCTCGACCGTTGATAATTGCGACACACACTTGCGGCATTCTCTCTATCACTTTCGTTAGAGTAGCGGGTTCTATTTTAAGCCAAACTTCTTGTAGTTGTTTCCACAACGATTTATTGGAAGTTGGAGAATTTATTTTCACCTGCCTATCGAGTTCCTCCTTTTCTCTATGGGTTTAGCATCTGGGCTTTGAGGAGGCTATTTAATTATGTTGATATTGCTTTCGCGTGTCACTGGTTCTAAATATTTGCGGCACAGTTCAGAAGTGTGTTTCGAATCATTATCCTATTGAAACATAGAATAGTCACCCATTATTCTCATTCCAAATGGTACAGCATTTATTTACAAAATTTTCTGAAAATTCCATCTATTTTAAACAAGTCTCCTACGGATGCGACGCCAAAACAACCCCAAATCATTATCGATCCGCCCCCATGCTTGACTGTAGGTACTACACATGATTCTGCTGCTCGTTCCCCTTTCGACCTTCCAACGAATGTTCTCTTGGAACCGAAGAGTTCAAATTTGTGCTCATCGGTCTACAAAACATTTTTCCACTCATCAACCATCCAATATTGATGCTTTCTAGTCCACTGCAACCATTTTATTTTGTTTTGCTTGCGTAAGAGTGGTTTACGCAACGCTAACATCTCTTAACCTCCTTTTCACGGTGATTAATTCGTTTTTCAGGCCCAATATTTATTTCAGGCAGTAATTTCAGGTGCAGTTTTTGGTCTATTCCATTTACTCGTCATAATTATTCAATGATCTTCCGCTGGTGTCGCCACTTTGCGTCGTCCTGTTTCCTGTTTAATAATGTGCTAACCTGTTGATATTTTTTAACGTTACAGTCAACAGTTCGGCGACCTAATTTCAATTTTTTTACGATATCTCTGCTACTTCGATCAAGATTATATAAAGCAACAATCATCGTGCGGGTTTCTAAATGCAACTCTCTTGTTTTCGGCATTTTAATACTAACTTTTTAACAATATTCACTCTTTAAAAGAATACTAACTACTAAATCTAAATTCATAATTGTAGTTTGGGTAAATAGAAAATTATAATCTTTACCAGCACTTCATTAGGTATTTATTAGTGAAGGATAATTGTATTAGATTTCAGGTCTTTTTATAACCCTACCTGGACCTCTAATTATCGGATTCAAGTAGATTCAATCAATAACTAACTATCAGAGGAGTCTTTTGCGGAATTATTTAATGTGATATCTTTCTTTTACCTGTAGGTAAATAATTATACCCCCTAAATAACAATAAATAAACAATTTTCCAAAATTCAAGCAAAAATGTAGGTGGGCAAACAATTGTAGCCGGTAGTGTATACGTGTAACTGATAGTACATGAGGCTTTACCTTTTTTTGTAGCTCCTTGCTTAAAAAATTAGTTAAGTTGGGGACCCTGTTTATTTCTTCTGTATATTTTGGTAACAATCCAATGATAACGTGTGGCAAATTATAGTTCTGAAATAAGGACCATTGGCGGTCGAATCTAAAATAGAATGACTTACAGCCAAGACATTTCTATTTGCTGTCAATCCAGTCACTTGAAACCTGTATTTATCAGGTATAACAAGATTTATTTATTTTTTCTATTCGTATTTTATATAACAATATGAATGAAAAGCACAGGCAAGTTCTACATTTTTCACCTTTTTCTGTAAGCACTAATTGATGTGATGGTTTCAGCCAGAAGTCTGCAAGTTTACCTTTTGGACCCTTCAACATGCATGCATTTTGTGAAATATGACCGTTTATTGGAATAAATCTTTTACAGGCCTCGAGCTTTTATTTGAAATAAGCAAATAAATAACTGGAGTCGTGTGAGTTTCTCGTTGAGTCTTTCCAATACTTGCTACTTTCCATGAAAAATATTTTCCATTACTCACGGCGGGCGTTTTTTTCTAAAACCCTGGCAAAAATTAATATTTTGTCTTTGCCAATTTATTTAGTCAATAGGAATCTAGAATTATTGATAAATGGGAAGATATTTGAAAGCCGTGAGGTATTTTCGTAATTTTCGAGATCCTTAATTGTAGTCACAGTGCGCCTTTTTCTGACCTCGGGAATATTCATGTCTATGAAACAATTTGTTTATGAATTTCGATGTAACTGGGCCAATTAGTCGCCATAAAGAGGCCGCAAATAGTGGCAATTGCGATCGTGGCAGATGCGGTCAAAACTTTCACCTCCAGCTTCTTGTAACAGATATAGTCACTACGAATTCAGTTAAAGGGCGATATCCAGTGGATGATTGTGGCTCGATGAATAACGTTTTCGCAAGCTTGAACTTCGCCTCATACTTTGTCCATGCTTAATACTGGCAGTTTAATACTGGCTTGCCTAAAAATTTGGCGTTATATGCCGTTGTTGAAACTACGAGGGTAAGTTCAAAATTACTTACACTTTTAGTTCTACAACTGTATTAAACAAAGATAGGTGTACAACAGATACATTATTTTTCCATATAGTCTCCACCTTTAGCAATACACTTGATCCAGCGAGCCACAAGCTTCCGTATGCCTTCCTGGTAGAAGGTTTTGGTTGGTCGTGAAGCCACTTTTGCACCGCATCCCGAACGTCTGTGTGAGGTAAATCGACGACCTCTCAAAGCTTTCTTGAGCGATCCAAAGAGATGAAAGTCTGAGAGAGCGAGATCAGGGCTGTAGGGAAGGTGTTCCAGGGTCTCAAAGCCCAACCTGTTGATAGCTTTTATGGTGTTATGGGCCGTATGCGGACGGGCGTCGTCTTGCAACCACAAAACTTTCTTTGAGAGTAGACCACGGCGTTGTTTCGAATTGCTGGTTTCAGCTTATTCGACAACAAACCGCTGTACCTCGCACTCGCTGTAACCATCTCTCAAGTTTGCTGAATGTTGTCGTCGGTGGTCGAGGTTGACCGCCGTCCAGCTCCCTCTTTTTGTGTTACGCTCGTGCGGCCACTTTGAAACATTTCGATCCACAAAAAAACGCTTTCACGAGATAAAGCACTGTCCCCGTATTATGACAAAAGTCTCCGGTAAATTTCAGCACCTTTCACACCCTCTGACCCCAAAAATGGAATCACTGCTTGTTGTTCCTCTTTGGTGCAAACTAATAGCGCGGCTAGCATGCTTATGCTGTTGTAGCCAGCAGACAAATGACGCGATCGTGATTAAATTCCCCACACACAGAGGCGCCAACTCAACGCATGCGCAAGCGGCCGCCACTACGATAACTTTCAAAGCTTGTTATGGCGAAAGTGTAGATAATATTTGACTTACCTTCGTAATATTAATCAATTATTCAGTCAATGAATTCACTATAAGTGTTTATTCATATTTTGTTACGTAGGGTAGTATTTCCAAGCATTTTTTAGTATCATGAGTTTTTAATTTTTTCATCCACTTTTATATACAAGCAGTTCCATTTTAATCTTAAATTCTTCTTTATTCATCTTATCGAGAGCCACAAAATGACGATTTCAGTTTCACCGTAGATGGCGCTGAAATCGGTGAAAATAGGGTAGCTTCATTTTTTTAATGGAAACCCCTATTGTTTATTAGATATTGCAATTGTATGCTAAAAGGTAAGTAACTTTTGTTTGAAACATTCTTTTGTTGATTTCGTGATTAAGTGGTACTCGGTGATACCAATTACAACGTCATCTAGGGTCTTAAAAAAAATAAGCACTTACATATGATTCAAACCAAAGTTACGTGGTCTGTAGTCTAGAATCATAATACATACTATACAATGCAAAATGGAGGTTTCAATTAGAATTAGTAAAGGTAATCTTTTTCACCGATTACAGAGCCATTTACGAAATTAACAAAAGAATGTTTCAGACAAAAGTTACTTACTTTCTGCTATATGTAATAAAACGTAGGAGTTTCTATTAAAAAAAATAAAGCTACCCCATTTTCAGCGCCATCTACGTTGAAACTGAACTCTATCATATTTCTCGATTAAGATTAAAATGGGACACCCGATATATCTTCTTGTCTTCCTTGAATGGAAGGTTTAGATTCGATCGGTAGTCGATAGCCGAATATGCACCAGTGATTGATCGTCTCTGAACATTAAACGATGAATAAGCACGTGGTCAGCAGTGAACGGAAGCAGACTTTCATCATGTCAGTAACTTACCACGGGAAACAAACAGGTTGAATATTTTTGAACGAGGTAATTTAAGCAATTTTAGGATAAATATTAAAAAAAGTGTCTCAATACAGCAACCTTTGTACAATTATAATTTGTGAATTTGTTGTGTTGTGATTTTGTCAGAAAACTTACTTATATTTGTAAAATTAGAAACGATAATACTACAAAAAATTATAAAACATAAATCTGATAATCCATTTTCTTCTAAATTTTTATTCATATTCTTAGTCTAATTGTTATTTTCGAGTTATTTATATACAATCATTTGTATTATGATTGTGTATGCTGTATATTATAGGGAAAATTGTGAATCAAGAAGGAAGAATGGTTGGTCTCTGATTTTAATAATTTTATAAGGACGTATACGTTCTCCACACTGATTGTAAAAGAAATGTAGTGGTAAGGCATACAATATATTTGTAGTTAACGTGTTGTGGTAATATCTACCCCAATTATAGTTCTCGCAACAAGCATATACGCAGATCTTATATTGTAGTAAGATCTACGTATATGTTTCTTGCATACAATAACGTTGTACGTTATTGTTTGGGTAACTGGCATCTGTCTTCCGGTTTCTACTACCTAGGACGGCATGACTACAACTACTGGAACTAGGTGGCGCTAGGAAATATTTTAGTTGCTGTATTTGAAGATTAGTGGCATAAGCTGAGAGATGTAAGAGCAATGCTGATAGGTAGAGAGGGATAGGTGGGATGGCCGAGTGGTGCGGAAAGTGACGACTAGCGTTGAATCCGGCTAAAACAAGTGCTGTCAGATTTTAGAAAAGAGTCCGGCAACCGGTGGGCAATTTTCTCCTGCAGTGGTTTAGGCTGCAATGGTCGGAGCAGGCCAAGTATCTGAGCCTGTTCTTGGACAGGAAACTGTTGTGGCACGAGCACTTCCGACAGATTAGTAATAAATGTTATAGAGCGATCGACACAATGTACCCATTGATATGTCGAAACAGTTGCCTTGACATGAGGCAGAAAAGGAGATTGTATTTATCCTTTTTAGGACCCAAGATCAATTACAGGTGTGTCGTCGTGCAGGAAGGGACCGAGTCATCGCGGGGTCATTGAACACCGCCGATCATCAGTCGACGAGAGGGTCTAAGGGCGTAGTTTCGCCCGAGCTTAGAATAATTTTACGGCTCAGTGTCAATGCGGATAGGAACAAAAGGCGGTAGTGCCATTCTCTTATGACATTATGTTTATCGGTAGTGATTCCATTAACACCGTGAGCTATTTATTATTAAAATTATGCTGATTATTGTTGCAAAGCACATTTCTAATGTGCATTAAATTCTCTTTTGTTTGAACATTATTCTGTTACAAGCATGAAAATAATTTACTATATGTCGGTACTGCTTTGAACAAAGAAAGTGCAATTAATAATGTGTGGCAACGAGTATATTTTGTAGTAATACTTTTTAACGACAATGTTACTAAAGTGTATGGTAATTTACCTACAATTTGGTAGTACTCTTTTTACTATAAATATGGAGTACATTCAGCAACTTCAAAAAACTACAATAAAAGGGTATTTTCTACTTAGTTCGATAGTTGTCATCATAGTAACCGTCGATTCTGGTAGGAGATATTGTAATTGCGGTATAATTTACTCTATATTTCTCTCGGTGCACCTATTCCACATATTTTTGGTTGCGGCCGGGCTTTCAAGCCACGAAGCGGTCATAAAATAATCCAAGGGATCCAAGTAGGGTAAGAACGTACACATTCAAGGATGTTTTTGTACCCCAATACCTTCTTTATATAGTTGAACAGGCCTGCTTCTTATATTTTTTTACATAAGGCTTGTATTTTCAATATATAAAGTGGGTCTTTCCTAATCCGAAGTTCCATACTCCCTTTCCTTAATTACCGCAATTCGAGGTGACCGCATCTTCTACAAGAAACTGCAGGTGAAAGTATGCCTAACCGCAAACGCCACGAAAATCCACAAATAATAATTTGACCACATCTACCACGACCGCAACCGCCACACCTAGTTCGATGTCAGGTTGTACATTTCGCCCATTACCCTTTTTATAAATTAGATCTATAATCAAACTGTTACTCTATCGCCGTCTATCTAGTTAATATGAATACCAACGAAGACAAAAGGATGCATACATGTTTTTAAAGAAATAGAAGCAAATTGAATTTTCATTATTATAAGGGGCCTTAATTGCATTTTATTATGAAGCAACAAATCCGCGGCAAAACATTTTCTTCATTTTGGTCATCCACCGAGCCAAATGATGTGTCCCGGCTGGCGAAAGTGTATTCCTTGTGAGGGTAGCTCTCTTATTATAATTAATTGCAGAAATTCTTGATAATCATCATAAGTAGAGTAACCAAAACTTGCGGACTCGCATAGGCGTCGGTATTACGGATTAATATAAGAATACGAAAAATTCATAAATAAACTTATTTGCTAATTATTCAACAAATTAGAGGCATCAGGATGTGAACTACTGTAAACTTGCATCATTGCATATGTTTCCACAGTTACTCTTTAAACCTTGTGCGTCGACAAGAAAAAATATTCTTATACATAGAAAACGATCTCTCCACATCTAAGGAAGTTACATTTGCATGTAGAAACTGTTTTTCAAAATCACTTAAAAGTTCACTATTCTTACACTTATTATAAACGGCCTCTAAAGTATTAAAATCGGGATTTTTCCTTAAAACATCTGCCAACTTTTGACTAGCGCATAATCCTGGCGTATCATTTAATGTGTGTAATTTATTTTTTACACTCTCCACTATGTCTAATGATTCCTGCAATGACAATTCAGTACATTGTAGTTTTCTCATGGCATCTAGTAATACTGTCTAATTGGTACATATTGTTGTTAAATCTTCTAAAAGTTGAGGAATTTGAAATTCTCTTTGACTTTCTCTAATTGCTTTGGATTCATTCCGATTAAATCGCATTATAACTGATTGAATTTGTTGAAAATGGATCAAATAGTAAGAAGCTGCTTTTAGCCAAGTACCCCATCGCGTTAAAATTGGTTCAGGAGGTTCTGGGATACCTGGACAAAATTTACGAAATTCTTTTAAACGTTTAGGAGATTTACGAAACACTGCTTTAGTACTTCCAATCATCCGATCAATGTTTCCGTAATGTTGTCGAACAACTTCACCAACTAAATGCAAGGCATGCAGCACGCAGGTTATAAGTATTAAGTTAGGAAATATATGTTTTAAGGATCACCCAACACTTAACGTCGTTGCTGCACTATCTGTCACAATCATCACAACTTGATCTTGGGCAATTTTAAATTTTTTCAAAGCGTTCATTATCACTTTTTGAATATTTTCCGCGGTACATTGTTGAACACGTTTGCAAGCTAACAAATATCGAGATGCTGTGTTCTCTCTAGATAAAACGCGAGGTATTACATTCACAATACTGTTTTTCTTTATACCGGTCGTCTCATCCACGGTAATCCATATTTTTTTTGGAACACAAATCACGTTTACACACATTTTCTAGCATCTCTTTCATTCGCGGCAAATGATTCTGTAATTGTGTTTGTGAGGGTAATGGGTACTATGGAACGTATTGTCGCCAACGTTTTAAAAGCTTGCTTTTCTCACCAACGACAACGGAAGATTACAAGAGGTAAACATAATTAATAAATGTATGAGGAATAGTGTATAAGGTATTTCAGTTCTTGCATTTCTCATATGCTTAATACCATTGACATGCCTCTGGCAATCAGTTCTGTCCAATGCAGCCAAACGAACATTGCATATTAAGCAAAAAACTGCACTACCGTCATATTTTAAATGGGGAAAAAGTGACACATATGACACATGAATATCAATCTGAAGCTCAAAAGATAAAACTACTCAGAGCTGCTATGAAAATTATTCAGACTGCAACAAAATATATCACAAGCCGAGCTGATACAGTTGTAGGTTTCAGAAACAACAAACTCCACAGAATTTGAGGGCAGTGAATGGGCCCGTGAATAACATTAAACAGAAACTGTAAACCGTGCACAGAGCGTCTAGTAGCTATGGATTGCACTTGGTAGGTATTCTTGTAGATAATCACTAATCACGTTCAGGAGAATCCTGCCGTGTACGAAAATAGATACATTTCTCGAATTTTCTTTGCACACTATATTGTTGCGATTTATAAACAAAATAAATCGGGTTAAGGCTTAATTTATTAACAATACTCCATTTGTACACTAAGTTTAAATTTTCTTGAAGGTGCATAGCATCGCGCAAAAAAAGAACAGACGAAAATAAGTTAACATCGTCCGCGAAAAGGAAGCACCTTACAACTCAGGGGTCGACTTAAACCATCAGCAAAAGGCAAGAACAAAAACGGTCTTAACCTGCACGCAGAGAAATGGATTCTTGCATCAAGAAAACAGATTTTTTGCAAAAATCCGTCTCTATTAAAGAAAATATTTTTATTTCAAGACTAAAATTTTATAATATAAGAAAATAATTTTCTTTAAATTTTATTTATATAAAATCAATATTTTCTTAGAGTTAGAAAATCTAGAGTATCGAAGACAAGGTAACTGCAATTAATAATGTGGGTAATAGTATGCATTTCAAGAATTCTAAGTAAATTAATGTTTTATTTTATGGAAATGGCACTATTGATTTATGAACAATACAAATGCTTTCTTGAATTAAGAAAACTATTTACTATCCTTAAGAAAATATTGTTTTGTGTTATAACGGCCATTTACTTTTACTAAGAATCGCTTTTTCCAAGATTTTCTTGAATCAAATTAACAAATGTCTTAAACAAAAAAATACAATTAAAAAACGCTAAGAAAATATTTCTTTTGATTTAAAACAGTTATTGCATTGCAGATAATTGAAACAGTAATTGCCTTGAATTGAGGCGGACAGACTTGACACAAGTAAACTTTCTCTGTGTGTCTGGATTCTTTTGCGATTCCTGAAGACGCAAATACTGGGGTCGAATTATATCCCTTATAAGATACAAATAGCTGTCGCTTGCTCAGGTGAAAATTAAGCAAGCAAACTAGGGAGTCAGAAAAGCCTGAAGCCAACAACTTAGTGGAACTGCATCGTCAAGTCGCTCAAACGCTTTAGCAAAATCTAAATAAATGGCATCTACTTTACCATGTTCATCCAAAATGCTGGAAACAAACTGTCGTTCTCTTGGGTACGAAACCATGCTGGTAATCTGAAATGCTTCTGAAAATATGGGTACTAATATGATCCTACAGTAAAAAATAAATAAGCATTTTTATTGAAAAATATGTGCAATTACCTAGTAATTTATGCAATTGATTTTGCGTACTGATACATAATTAATAATTACTATGAAACGTTCATTAAAGAATATATGCAATAACAAAATTCTTGCATAGAACCTATAATTTGTAGCAAAGGAAGAATTCCCTGCTCATTGTTTTCTCTCACAATTTAAGATATAGATAATCATTATAATTTAATTCTGTAGAAGCCAGTACTTTCCCAATGTCACATTCAAAAATAAGTTTCGTCTTGTTTATATTCATCAGTTGTTATTTTTGTGGGAAATTTTGTAACATTACTAAACTGACATTAAACATTTAGTTGAATAAATGAATTCCCTTTTGTTTAAGGATTTACGTATTAAACTAACTAGTAATTTGTTGACGTGCTGCTTATTAAGATTTTATAATTTCCCTGCATATAATCTGTTGCATACTCATCTATGACGATCAAGGTCAAACAAGTATTGGAATAGATTATTCAAGTGAAGTAAGTAGCACCAAATTGATGTACAAATATAATTACCGTTAGTTTTTGGATATTCATAATTCATAAACAATTGAGTCACTTCCCACGCTGTAGCAAAAATTGATCTCATCGGTGAATAACCTCATTTTTCCTAAAAGTTGAAGACCTTGCTGTTTGTATAGTTATGTTTGAATTAAAAACCAGAACCAGATTTGTAAGTATGTTCATCAATAGTTGAACTCAACTTTTAATTATAGTCTGGCTCAATGTCATGGCTGTCTGAGAAAAACAATTAAAATAATCTTAAACTAATACAGTAAGTTGTTCATTTTTAACTGTTCCGTAAAGTCAAATTTTTAAAGAAATGTGTTATGAATTCATAATCACATGAATCATATCATTACATTGTTTCTGATTCAACTCCTTCCTATACAACACAAAATTGTTGTAAATTTTGTACCTGTTTAAATTGATAATTTCTTAGGTTCTATTTCACGGAAAATGTACGGTACTGTATCCTATTGCATAATCCTATTACAAATTTCGTGCTTCTAAGATAAAAAGTTTTAAATAGCAGGTAGTAATTATAAATTAACATTGATGCAATAGAGAAAAAAGTTGCATCATCGTAATTTATTCGAGATTTTCTTCATAGAAGACAATAACATTGGCACTTTGACTATAATTTTTTTTAATTCCTAAATTACGCATGTTATATTTTAGATTTACACGCTCGATTTTTGCGACCTAAACTCTATTTCCCTAATTACACCAGATTTATCTAAATCATGATACAAATGGTATTCTAATTTAATAAGATCAAACACCAAAAGTACCTGACCCTATTTCAAAAATTCGGTATTCTTATGCTTTTCTTATTAATTCAAAAATGCCTCTTGATAACTTTAAAAAGCTTTACTACAGTAAGTAGATCGTATCTTCTCCTAAAAACAGACATCAAGAGGCATCTTAAGACACCTGTAAGGAACTGCATCGATCGATAGATATATAATAGAGTATACATTGGAAAATTCTAAAACTTGGTAATATACTAAAGCTTGCAATTAAAATATTTTCAATTATTTAAGACTTCCGGTTATGCCGGAAGTAGCTGTCAACTTTTTTTAATTCTCATATTTCACCTTTAGGATTTGTTTGATCAAACAACCATGTTGTTATTTTTAACCATATTTGAAATATTTGCATTTTTTGAACATTTTTTACAAATGGACGAGTACTATCAGTATTTATTAGGCAAGGTAAGTATATTTACTATTGCGCACATTGTAATGTCGTATGGGGTAGAGGTACTGAATGTATACCCGAAAAATATACTTGGTATATACTAGAACATGGTACGCTTTGGTTTGTGCATTATCATCATTATTTCTGCAAGTACAACGTTAAAAATGTCATCGTCCGGCTCTAAGGAAACCAAATAAACCGAAAATACCAAATAATCACCGTTTGTTTTATTGTAGGTTGAAGGAGGAACCAATACTTCTTAATAAATCTCATATGCCAAAAAGGCAAAAAGTGCGACGATGTCCAAATTGATTAAGGCGAAATCACATTTGGCAAACCTATAACAGCAGAACAAGTGAAAAAAATTAAATAATATGAAAGGGGAGATGAAAAAACGCAAGAGGAAACAAAAAGATAGTTCTGAAACCCTGGAAAGATAATTTCTTAAAACTCTTAAATTTTATGGGAAAGAATCCAAGAATTCACGAAGTACCAGTTGAATATTAAATTAATTTTTGCTTCATTAGAAAAGTATGTAAATAAACATTCAAGTCTCATGCACTTATACTTTGCTAATAAGCGTCAGGGTTTGTGATTTATAGAAAAAATAAATCTAGAATTATAGAAAACCTTCAAAATATTTTCTGACAAAAATATTGTATTTACCATAGTATTTATGCAGGAATTTTTTTTTATATATTGGGGGCCGTTACTACTCTAAAATATAAGTGAATAAAAAGTTGTTGGTCGTCAAGATGATTCCATTTCTCATCCCCCAAAAATCTTGGAGTACAGGGAAAATCAGGGCAATCAGTCTTTGCACAAGAAAATTCTCAATAAATCAGTTATATTAATAATATTTAGTTCTGTTAGAACAATTACGCCATCTTCATGAAAAAACATAAAAATTTCGACAAGAACGCAAGAAAACCACCTCTTGTTCCGGATGGTTATCAGAATTTGAAAGAACACACACATCGTTGTAATTATTGTAAGGTACTATGTAACTGTAGGTATATGGTTTTGGTGCAAGTGTGCAATTTCATCCAATTTTCTTACTCCAGCTGCTCTACTGTCATCTTCCCCATTTCACTCGTCATCTGCATTAATGTCGGCTCCTTCAACTTCATCATCAAAGAATCTATTGTTTACGTATTTTGCTACATTGTGCAAAACAGCTCACAATAACTAAAGGAATAATATTAAGATAAAGCCGAACTTTTGAACTAAGAAGTGGAAATCTTTTAACGTGTCCAAAAGCCTTTTCAATAATGACTCTATTCCGAGCATGGTCTTGATTGTAGTTTCTTTGCGGATCATTGGCGGAATTTTTATACGGTGTCATAAGCCACGGTCTCAGTCCACATTCAGCGTCAGCGATTATAATTGCATTTTCTCTGTGAGAAGCTATAATTTCGATCAGCTCAGATTCCCGCAACACTCGATTGTCATGGGTCGAACCTGTGCTTGTAGCATCAACACTAGTAAACATTTTCTTGCTATTGAAGCTTGCACGGTTAATAGGGTTCCGATTTTTTCTGTTAACATATTCGCCACAGTATACTGAAGGTCTAATTATTCGACATGCGAACAGTCCAATGTTCCTATGCAACAAGGCAATTAGGAATTATTATCCAATGGAATATTTCCAGTTTTTCATGTTGCGACAATATATTACCTATTGTTTCGTCTCCATTGCCCAAGAATGTGTCTGCTGAATACCTTACATGATGTGGGTTATATGTACAGCGTTTCCACCTAGTGTGTGGACGGAAGATAATTCCTTTCTTGAATAATTTGGAGAACAGTTTTAAAATAAAAAATATTCGGAGACAAACGCTGCATAGCTTCATATTTAATTTACTAAAGAACGATACATTGCAGATATAGGGAAGTTATAAAAAAAAGTTATTGGAGTTTCTCTATCAGATGGAGGAAAAATGTATAGAGTGTTCTATTTAAAATAACACTGGGGAACAATTTGTAACACAATTTCTGTTGAGTTTGGTTTTTGAGCTGTTTTATAGTTAATTAGGCATGCAGGTTTCAAAACTGTAGTTAGTTTTCTTCTACCACGTCAAGTTTTATCTCTACACCTTATGAGAATGTGACCACTCTCCGCGAAATCGAGCATGGAAAGAATGCTTGGTTGGCATTCAAAAACATTGTTAAAGACTATCTTGGAAATACACGAACACAGAATTACGCCAAAATTGTCCAGCAACTCTTGGAGAGCTTCAAACTGCTAGGTTGCAACATGAGCACCAAATTGCTTTTTTTACATAGCCATCTTGCTAACTTCCCGGAAAATCTTGGTGCAGTCAGTGATGAGCAGGGTGAACGATTTCACCAGGATTTGAAGGTCATGGAGGCACGGTATCAAGGTAGATGGGATGTACATATGATGGCTGACTATTGTTGGAGCATCAAGCGAGAATGTCCACAGATTAAACTTTCCAGAAAAAGCTATAAGCGAAAATTTTTGCCTTAATATGTAATTACCGTTCGATAAAAAACAACTATTTGTATGAACACAATTTAACTTGCAGTAACTATTATAGTCTTTGTATGAATAAAATTATTCTTTATAAACAGTATATTTGGTAAGTTTTTACTTTATTTTCCTTTATATGCGCAATTTGTATGACTCAAAAAGTTGACGTGATTGACAAAAACTACGGTTATTTTTGGATCCAGAGACCCAAAGTTAGTTGAAAACAAGTCACATGGCAACGATTTCGATGTCCACTTTGTAGACTCCACTTGATATAAAAAAACTTTTCGATATATTACCTAAAACTCCAAAAAATACTCAATCGAATAAAATTTGAACCACTGCCCTAACGTGTAAGGTGTTTAAAATATCGCCAGTTAAAGAAACAGCCACATTTCGCATAAATCTCAAATTATGTCAATTATCACAAAACTAAGATAGAGAGGCCTAGGGAATATTGATAAAGGTTGACATGAATTGAAGAGAGGCATATAAATTCGTAATAATATACAGGCTGTTCCAATTAAAAAAATTCAACTTGTATCGTGTGCAGCGGAAACTGAACAGCCTGTCTACTTGGATACAATTTTATGTTGTGCAGCGTTTGTCTTTGAATATTTTTTATTTTAAATTTTCTCTACATTGCTTAGGAAGGGAATTATCGTCCGTCCACGCACTAGGTGGACACGTTATATATAATAATGTTTTATGTATGCGGAACAGTATTTCGACGGTTTTTGTACACTTTTGAAGCATGCACTTGCATAAACTACGCCATTTTCAAGACTGAGAAACTTTTAAGAAATACATTAGCAGATTTAAAAACTAGTATTTACCTAAGGTATTAAATAAATGCTTGGTCTTGTGCATACGATTTTAAACTTTTACTACAAAATTAAGTACATACTTATTGGTACTAAATACTTGAATTATTATGCATTCGAAACCTAGCATTTACTTAAAGCATTTACTATACATTTATGCATACGGCCCATTGTCTCCTGAGAGTTAACACTATCATTTTCACCATTTCACTATCCTTCGTCTAGTAGTTACAAAATGGACTTTGAATTTCACAAAAATGTAGAATACATTACACATATTTATGTATGCATTTCCTTAACTGTTGTTACCATCATCAATATAATATGATGTTAACAACATCAATATAATATGATGTTAATGAGAGCTAACAAAATGTATACTGATTCTACATTTTTGTGAAATTGAGCTCCTAACTTTGTAACTGTTATATTATGAATTTCACAACTACTCTATTACGTTATATGCTTCGTCTGTTGAATTTATCGTATGTTAAACACATAAACACAACTGATTTGTTTGGGAAATCAGCAAGTTACCGTGTGATTTTGGACTCTGGACTTCTACTTACTGCGTGATATCAGGTGAATCAAGTTTGCTAATTATGTACTGGTTTTGTGTATCCTCCCAAGTTAGACATGCTAGTTGTCTTATAATTCTATTAAGAATGAAATTTTGCAAAAGTAGTGACGACCTTAGTAATTACCAACATCCAATTCTTAAAATTGTATCAATAAATTCATTCATCTTTTAAATTCGTCTTTCCTTTTATATTCTTGTGAAAAAGCTGAGAAGTTGTATTACGCAAATGATGCTAGGAAATATTTTAATGCATCATATTTATATCAGGGTGGAGCAAAAGTTTTTTCGTTTTTTCCGAACAAAATTTAATTTAACAATATAAAAAAACACAAAAATATTTAATATAACAATAAAATGTCAAAATAACTTACTGTTAGTTAGTCATGTTTAATACAGCAGTTTTGTTTTTGACAGTTTTATAAATCAAAAGTCTACCAATCCAAAAAATGAAAAGCTTTTGTTCCACGCTGTTAGAAAATTGCTCGAGACTTGCATTTAATTGAAAGTCAAAGTTAAGTTGTATGTTATAATTAACGCTGGCCACGAGCGGTACCGCGCAACGGCGTAGAATCAGTTCGGACCGAGAGGAACGGTAGTATTACTTCGTCTGCGGAGCAGTACGGACATTTTCGCTACCGGTCATTTGCGCAATTGTTTATCTGTCCTAGAAAAATTATGATTTCGTCAGCAAAACGACCGCGGTCGGACAAACTTCGAAAATTTATTGCAGAAATTCCAGACTTAATATACGAAGGTGCTAAAATTAAATGTGTAATTTGTAAAATCCCGTTAATGTGTTGGTCCAGACAACATTGTCTACGACACGTAAATAGTGAAAAGCATGTCTCAAGAAGAAATTGCGCACGAGACAATGAAAAATTTACATTTAATTTATGCGTTACGTTTATTGCATGTAATATACCGTTTAATTTACTAGACAGGGGACCATTCATCTGCTTTTGGAGTAACAATTCGGAGTGCAAATTACCAAGTCGCACATCGTTACGAAGAATTGTACCGTCTGCGCGCGAACATATTGAACAAAAAATAAAATCGGAGTTGAAAGATCAAAAATTGTGGTTATGTGTCGATGAAACAACAGATCGGAAGAAGCATTCTGTTCTTAATGTAATGGCACGCAAATTGGAACCTCATCAATCGGCACCTTCAATTCTATTAGTCTCCAAACGAATACAACAGTGTACTGCCGAAGTAATTTCAAAGTTAGTGTTAAATACATTGGACAAGTTTGAACTTTCAACAAACCAACTCTTGATGTTAGTGAGTGATGGTGCTGCAAACATGCTTTCTGTAGGCCGGTCTCTTAAAAAGCATTCTGCTAATTTGTTACACATTACGTGTAAAATTCATGCTCTCAATCTTGTGGCGGTTAGTATCAGAAAATGTTATCCTGAGGTAGACGTTTTAATAGCGCATACCAAAGCAGTATTTGTCAAATCACCGAAACGTATTCGCGAATTTCACAGACTGTGCCCCCGTATACCAGAGCCACCAGAACCTATTCTAACTCGTTGGGGAACATGGTTGCAGGCCGCGTTTTATTATCATAAATATTTTGACAATATTAAGAACGTGGTTTTACAATTCGATACAAAGGAAGCTGCCGCTATCTAGAAAAGCCAGTCGAAATTTCAAGATAGTCAGGTTAAAATGGATTTAAAAATCATTCACGACAATTACTTCGGGCTAGCAGATGCAATAGAAAAATTACAAAATCCTGCGGTGCCGTTAGAAGAATCTCTACAAATAGTGCAACATGTTCACGCACAGCTATGCACGATTGAAGACGCAAAAAATGTGTCTGTTCTAGAAAAATTTGAAAGTGTTTTTGAGAAAAATTCTGATTTTGGCACATTAAGACACATTTGTGAAGGTGCGTCAACAGAATCGTTAAGTTATTTGAAAGATTATTTTACTTACGCAAATATTACATCACTAGATGTAGAACGTTCGTTCTCTGCATATAAACGCATTTTTTCCTCATGCCGTACTAGTTTTGCCGAAACATCAGTTGAAACATATCTAATGTTGCAGATATTTAACAGACATTATTCACTTTGTGATTTCACAGAGTACTCTTAAAATAGTAAGTCTTTGAGCACGTGTTATTTAATTTTTATTTAAAAGATGAGCGAAATTATTTGCGGCAGCAAACATCTCTAGTGGAACGCGAGGCCTGGTCGACTCTACGCTACTGCGCGGTACCGCTCGTGGCCAGCTTTAGTGATATCTTTCTTTTACTTGTAGGTAAATAATTATACCGCCTGAATAATAATAAATAAATAATTTTCTAAAATCCAAGGAAAGATGTAGGTGGCAAATAATTATGGCCGATAGTGTAGATCAATGTTACCTAAATTCAGGCTATTACACATTTTTTATTGAAATATCAGTCGATTTCAAACTATACGATATCCTTTATGCTAAATAATTGCTCTGTTAATTACTTTAATCCAATAGTTCGACCTAATTTAAAAAAAAAGAACAATTATATTCTTTTCTAAAAGGTAAAAGGTCTAATGATTGTTTATGTCACATCTATTTTGTGTTTAATGAGGTATAAATCGTTTGGGCATGAGGTCTCTCATACGTAGCATAAAATTTAATTTTAAACATATCTATCCACTTAAATTACAAAGCTTGACATTAACCTTTATTTTATTTACTGTAATAACTTGAAGGAATAAAAGATACAACAAATATATTAGATTACATAACGACAACGGCAATATAATTCAAAAATACTTTTAAGCCAAGGAAAAACAACGATTAAATAAAACGTTAGACATAAACTCGGTATTTTCAAGGTTATTTACGAAAATACATGCTTCTTACGCAATATTAGACCAACTTATTCCATTATGTGTCACTTTCTTTACTTGACGAACGCAGATTGATCACAATTGAGCGCATGTGAACCTATACAATTAAAATTTCCGCTATCCGGGATCCCCGCGATGTAGGTATCCTTTTTTGTTGCACTTACCTACGTGTGGCGATTCCAATGACGCACCGCCAGCTTTCATGTTAACATGGTATACCTACTACATACCACCATTCCGAAAAGCGAAACCCTATCCCCACTCGACGTCTTTTATATGTTTATAAGTGATTTTCTGCAACATTTAATTTTAAGATTGGATCTGAACATAGAGTGACCAAGAAGGGCACTAGTTCATTCAGATTCCGTACGTTTGCACTTGATTTTGCGAAGATTTCAAAATAATTACAATTGTTTGTCGGTCACTAATTTGTGCTATCTTTGGAAATGTGGTTGTTAAAACTTCTGTGTTTGTGCTTCCTATTTAGAGATGGCTTATTTAGAGGTTCTAAACCGAATATTATTGTTATTATCGCAGACGATATGGTGAGTGTTAAAAAAATTTACAATATTAACTATAAAAGAAATCTACAGTAAATACCCTATATTAATTTACGCAATTTCCATAATTTTTTCACTTTATTTTTTAAATGTTAAAGTTTATAGCGTTCTAAATGATACAACTTACAAATTTCTAACGTTCTCATAATGGTAATTTTCTAATCCGAGAAATATTGACTTAGTAACTATAGACCGAATAAATGTTTGTTCAATAACATTTATCCAATTAATAAGAATCAAAAAGTTTCCATGAATAACCACAAGAACTGTTATTAACCACGGCAAGTACTACCAAGAAGATATGAACTATTTAAAGTTTCAGTGTATGGCGGTGGATTATCGCGTAGAAGTTTTGAACACTTTAATGATTTAAATAAAAATAAGGTTGAATATACTTAACGTTTCGCTGAATGTATCAGCTTCTTTAGAAGAGAAAGACTTGTCTTTAGAAAACTCCTGACGTCAAAAACATTAATGCAACAAATACGATAAAACCCGAAAGACACTACTTCAATGGAAAGCAGGAATATATTTAGCAGCTGCATTCGAAAGAATGCAGCTGCTTTTTTGCTACTAACAATCTTCTTTTTAGAAGGTTGTTAACAAAAAAAACGAATCCGTATTTTTCTTATTCGGTCGTACGGTGGACAATAGAAATTGCTACAAATTCCCGAAACAATTGTTTCGAATTAGTCAAATAACGTGGGTGGCGCCGATATTTTAGTGATTGCCATACTACCCTTCAGTCCCTTGCTACCATTATTTCCCAATTTGGTAAAAACTGAAACTTTCTAAATTTTTTTTGTTGATTACCAATTTTTAATCTTCATATTTTCATTATTCCTTCCAACTTAACGGATTTCCTAACATACCCAGTAAGCATTTTTCCTCATTCCTTTGCTTATAACATCTACTAATCAACTAGTTTCTTATGTTTTGTATAATTGTCTAAAATTTATGTCGTGTATAGCGATATTTTATACATTTTTTTTTCAATTTCCTTTTCCCTGTCGAAGTTTTACAAATTTTGTAGATTTGCGAAATGAGACAAGGAACGTCAATTCTTCATGGTATTACCTCGAGCCTAATGATAATCTAAATCTCCACTTTCTCTAAACAAGAACAAAATCAGACGGCTTGTATAACGTGACTGACCCAAACTGATAATTTCACATTTTCAAGGTATGTTAGGGGAAGAGCTATTTCTAATATTCCTATTATAGATTATCTAGCTTACTCTGAAAATAGTTTTAAAAATTATACAACAGTTTCAGTATAAAATTAATAGTATTACTATTGGATACGATTATCTAACACTAATTCCTCATGTTACGTTATAAAATTAAGATTATTCTACATTGTTGGGGCACTTTCTCTAACCTAGCATTGGAATCTAGGAATTTTGGCGTATACAACTTGTGTTTAGTATTAGTCGGCACTATAATATACGCCAATTTCGCATATTTATATAACTTAGTATTTCTGAAGATTAGGCAATCTAACTCAGATGAAAGTGGAATATTGCCCGAAAGAAAGTTCCTACTTGTGCAGCATAACATCAAGGTGATATTTATCAAGTAATTATAATTACTTATACGAACAACATATTTCCATCAAACGGAAGTAACATTAGAACCAAATCAATTCGTAAACACGGCCAAGAATATTTTGGATAAATGAAAGGCAAATAAAGCAAGGTGAGACCTTGATATCACTTCCAATGTCAAAAATTTACGGTCACATACTTATTATGGACAACTATCGTAGTATACATGGATTATAAATGCATTAAGTTTTTTCTTGTTCATTTAAAATTGTAATTTAAAACGTGATCTAGTAAAAGTATATCATTTATATTACTTGTGTATAGTAAATGAAATACTTGCATATACGTAATTAATTAATCAGTCCAAATAAGGGTTTTAAACCGTAAATGAAGTATAAGTCTTGAGTAAAATCAATGTATCCTTGCAAAGGAGTACAAACAGTTGTTAGAATGTAGCAAAACCGTTTCTCGTGAAATCACAATCAAATTTATTTGTAATCATTAGACTATTCAGGTATTCATTTTATGCAGATTAGAATACACCTTGTTGACAAGGGTTTGAAGATTATATACCTAATAGACGTCCTGTCACTTACCTACGGTGTTATGGGAATGTAAATCTTCTAGTCTTTCTACCTTCCTTACAATTAGGACCTTCCACGAAACAAGATATTTCGTCTTATTACACCTATAGAACATTTACAGCTTTGGTATGACTGTACCAGAAAAATATTCGTGCACTTATACAGAGTGTCCCATGTAAGGGCAAAATTTAATTTGGACCAAATCAATGGATGTATATCTGATTCTTGCAGATGTTCTATGTTGTAAGGTTCGGTAATGTCAAAAAGAAATACAAAATTGTATTTTACCTCTTAAAAGCAATAAAAGAGGATTTTGTATATCTGATCATATATATCTGATTGTATTCGATTTTCAAGATATAAATTTAACCACAATTTTAATCAAAAATCTACAAATATCTTTATTAGCTGAATTATCTGGTATCTAAGCCAATAACAATAATAACAATTCTTGGATATTAAGTACCTATTTAAATATACAACAGGTTATGGGCTCAAACATATGAAGAGAAAGACTTATGTAGGAAGCTGACCTTATTATTATGGAGCAGTGTGTAAGTGAAATTATATCAATTTCGCTAGAGCTAGCGGGTATGGATACTTTCTTAGGTGATGGTTTATTAGATGATGGCTTAACCGGTGTGTCCATGACTTTTAAGGAACACAAACGGGTGGAAAATCAAATATATCGAATCACAAAAAACCCTCAGAATAGTTGTATCTAATATAACAAACAGGTTAAGTTAAACCCAGACCCACCTAAACCACGTCTCAACCTGAAGAACTTAATATCTTAAGCTTAGAAAATGTTGAAACTTTTTATGATAATTAAGATATACTTCTTAACAACATAACTCATTACTTATGGATAAAAATTTTGTTGATCAAATTTAAATTAAAAAATGGATTAAACCACTATCCCATTGAATGAATTTGATTCAAAGAAAATTTTACACAACCCACTCTTAAGCACTTGACGAAATTAACAGGAACAACGAAAGAAAGTCACGTAGATAATCACGAGTGCCCTACACACAGAAAAACACTTACTTGTATCAAAGCTGCCTGCCTTAATTCAAGACAATTACTGTTTCAATTATCCGCAGTACAATAACTATTTTAAATCAAAAGAAATATTTTCTTAACGCTTTTTTCTCCGCTTAAAAGAAGCATATACTTGTAACGAAACAATTGTATTTCTTTGTTTAAGATATTTGTTAATTTGATTCAACAAAATTTGAAGAAAGCGATTCTTAGCATAAGTAAATGGTCGTTATAACACAAAACAGTGTATTCTTAAGGATAGTAAATAGTAATATTTAATTCCGGAAGGCGTTTAGGTGCTGTTCATAAATCAATAGCTTATTTTTCTTGAAATGAAGCATTTTTTACTTAGAATTTGTGAAATGCATATTATTTATACGCGCACTACTAATTGCGCTTACCTTGTTTAAAACAGTACGACTTATCCGTACAAAATTCAGTAAATCATTCACATTGCTTGTATTTTTAAAAAGGCTAAAGTAGCGGTTATCTACAGAATATGTTCAAAACAAAACTAAACTTAATGTAGAAGAACGCCTGAAAAAAGTGTCTAGAAACAATAACCAAGAAAATGCTAATAAATAACTCCTGGTATTGATGGAATCACTATCGGCAAAAACAATATGAGAAGAGAAAAGCATTAATGCTTCTTGTTTCTGGCGACATTGCTCTTACATCTCTCAGTTTATGCCACTAATCTTCAAAAAATGAAATATTCCCTGGCGCCACCTGGTTCCAGTAGTTATAGTCTTGCCGTCCTAGGTAGTAGCGACGGAACCAGAATACAGGTACCATTCTAACCCACACAATGATATAACCTTTAACGTACGTTTCATAAACATTTTCAAAAGATGCTGGTTAATGTAATTTCTTTTCCTTTTTATTGCTATTTACCACGTGTACTAATTTAACTATAGTTTCTTTAGATACACAATAAATAATAATAAAAAAAGGAACAAATAAACTAAAATATTAACTCATTAATTATTTAACTACATAAAAATAATCCCTCAAAGAAATAATTTAATTATACTGTAACCTATAAAAAAAACTTCTTAATTAGCCCATTCACTGGCCCCTAATTTGAATTATTAACTTTTGTTTTTTTTCCATTATTGTAATTTTTCTTTTATTGGATATCCTTGTAGCTGGCCTGATGAGGTATTTCTTGAATACGAAACTGGTCGCCTAATTTCTCAATAGAACTTTGTGAGATCTGCACCATTTTTTCATTCCTACCTTTAATATGAATATTTTCTTAACTTAAAGCTAAATGATTTACTTGGAAGAAACATTTTTCTGTCTTGGATTTTCTTGATTATCTAACCCTAAGAAAATATTTATTTAATCCAATTAGAATTTCAAGAAAATTATTTTATTATATTATACATTTTTAGTCTTGATCAGATCGATAACAGAATAAGTTAAATAGTAATAACAAAAATAAACAATACCTTACGAACACGTAGGTGTTTTTATACGTATATAATGCTATAAATATTCATAAAAAGCTGCTCAAAATGTCTTCTGTTAGGTGTGTTTTAATTTGTAATCATAACTTTTGTAAGTCTTGATTAATTTGAACTTCACCAAAAGCATCAAGACTTCTATTTAGCAATTCCTTTTCGGTAAACGATTTCTATTTGGCAAACCTTCCTTGATAATTCATTAATCAATATCGCTCATCCATTCTTTAATCATTTAAAATCATTTTTAAATTGTGCTCTCATTCGTTTACTGACCTTCCTTGCGACATTTTATATAATTAACACATAGGGTACAGGAAATTTTCGATTTACACATGTAAATGATATCTAAAGTTTAGACAGAATGCTATACATAAGCTTTTGAAATCTTTTACATTGAATATTCTTAAAATTATATTTTTCTTGGTAATTGCCAACAAACCGTTGTTTGCATAGAAAGCCGTTGCCGGTAGAAAGATTCTTTCCAAAGTAAAAGTTTTACGTGTAGCCTGGATGGTTTCTAAATAAATATATTCCTAGAAATTTTGCATACTTTCCATTCTATTGGCCAAATGTCTTTAAACAAAGAAAGGAATGCTTTGCATTAAATAATATCCCATTGTGAAAAGATCAAAGCCATATTAGTACAAATCCATCATTGTGCTAGTTTATAAAGTATTTTAAATACATACAAGTTTTAAATTAAAATCAATACAAAAAATATTTATTTAATAATTACGAAACATAATGAGTAAAATAACAGGTAATAAGCTGCCTCTTTTTGCTGATTCCGAATACGTGATTTTATGCATCTCAGCGCACTCTCGACGTCGTGCAATTCGCTGACATTGACCTCCCTATCGATGAGTAAGTATTTTGACATTGCGGATTTTCTTGACGAAATTACAACCAGTAGCCAACCTTTCTACTGAATGAATGTCTGTACTAAAAACTATATTTTGATCCCACATCAATATTATTAAATTCTTCGAATACAGATAGTTGAATCCATTCCTTGAAATCTAAATTTAGAACATATTTACGCTCATAATACAAAGTTCGCAGTGATTAATTGCATCAATTGGAAATAGAAATCCCCCTTAATAAAAATGTATTCAATTTGCATTTAATTGACATGACCCCGATTTCTCATTTAAAATTCCACATTACTGACGTCTGCAGAACTTCCAAGTATATTGAGATGTTTCAATGAAATATAAAATTAAAAAATAATCACAAGTGTTCTTTATTCTCAATAATCTACTTACAACCAATTTTGAAAAACTATTTACAGCTGTAAGCCTCCGCTTGTGTGATGTGCGTGTGCTTCTAAAACTCTTCGTTAAAATCCTTTTCTCTTTCTTTCTAGGTCCTTTCTGATTAGTTCTCTGATGTCAGATCCTCTTCGACTCCTTGGGTTCAAGTTTTCTTCTCCTTTCCTTCGAAATGGTTTTAAACATCTTTTGATTGTTTTTGACAGTCAAAATTCTTTAAGTATTTGTTTTAAAGTTATTTTCAAAATAATTTTATCCAAGACTTGTCAACAATTTCTATTTGTGTCCTCTTGTTTACTTCGCTTCGCAGGAATGCTAATCCAACGACTTTTTTCTGGTTGGCCTATCGACAATCGCATGCGATCCAACTATTCAAATTTAGTAGAATAATACGATTCTAATTTGAAATAAGATTTCTATTATAAATTAAAGACCACATACTTATTTCTTTCCATAAAATCTTAAACCGTATTTTTCTTCGTTTCCAGGGATGGAATGATGTAGGTTTTCACGGAACAAACGAAATACCTACGCCAAATATTGATGCCCTGGCCTATAATGGTGTTATACTAAATAGCCACTATACACAAGCTATGTGTACACCATCCAGATCAGCATTTTTAACTGGGAAATATCCAATTCACCTTGGTAAGTTAAATTTGACTAAATATACTAAATAAATTCAGAATTTAATAAATAATTTCAAAAGCAATCTTAAATTTTGTGCTATAAAAATACTGCACTGGCACTGCAATTAGTATTACTTGCAATATAGTAATTTGTATTTACTTGCAAGTGCAATAAAGTTTTTATGTAGATTTTCCAGTTTGTACATTCGGTAAGATCAGATTTTTTTCCACGCCCATATAAAGATTTTATTTACCAGTTTTACTAGCTAATTAGAGGTTGGAGTAGCTGGAATCAACTCCAACAACCACTAAACGTAACCGTGGAAGAATTTCCTGCAGACATTTATCGACTTAAAATTGCAAATTTATAATAATAATATGTATTTTATTGTTTATTTACCTAAGGCATAGTGAGGAGCAAAAACTTGACGCCAAATGGAAATGTTTTTGTTGTTAATATTTCAGAAAATTGTTACTAAGATCAAAGTTGCTGCATTCTTTCGAACTAAATTTTAGTCAGTGATATGTAAAACTACACTTCCGATTTAGTAGAAATAGAAAAAATTTTAAGAGGTTTTTAAGAGTAAAGTACCTTTACTTGTAAAAATATAGATTAATATTGTAGCAAAAAGTTGTTTAGAATCTCCTTTTGCATACAAATATCAATTCTCAAAGAGAATGATTTTAAAACAAAGATTATCTGATTTTTTTTAATTTTTCAGAATAAACACACCGGCAAATTTAAAGGAACAGATATAAAATGGATTTTTTTTATTAGAAAAATTAGCTAATTTGTACTTTATTTTATAAAGCTTCATGCCATTCTCAAGCCTCTTTAAAAACGCAATACAAAAAGTAAAATTTTTGCAGAAAATGAATTGTACATTTTGACTTGTTTTAAACATTTAATGTTCAAGAAAAATTACATTTTTTTTTTCAATAACGAATGTTTCTTCCACGAGCTCCTACAACTGCGGTCATCCGTCTTCCCATACTTCTAATGACATTGTCGATCATTTCTTGAGGCAAATCTTCCCATATTTCAATTAGACCAGCTTTCACGTCTTCGGTGTTCCGGACTGCAGGAATTCTTGACCTAAGTCGTCTGCCTAACATGTCCCAAACATGTTCAATTGGATTCAAATCCGGGGAACATGCAGACCAAATCATTGTTGGTATTTTTACTTGATTTAAAAAGTCAGTTACACAGTGAGCTACGTGAGGGCGAGCATTGTCGTGCATTAACATGAAATTTGGACCGATATATGGAGCGAAAGGTATCACATGGCCTTGCAGAACTTCCCTTACGTATCTATCGGCAGTTAAAGTGCCGCCATCAATTACCACTAACTCCGTGCGTGCCCCTAAATATATTCCACTCCACACCATAATTGACCCTCCACCGAAAGAGACTTTAGGAGTAAAATTAAGTTGTTCATTTTGTTCTCTTGGACGTCGATACAATCTATCCCTACCATCTATCGAATTTACGCAGAAACGGCTCTCATCCGTGAACAAACTTTGACCCCATTGATTATTCCAATTTTGGTGTTCTCGAGCAAAGGCTAGTCGCGCTACTCGGTGATGTCTTTGGAGATTTTGAGCTTTTTTGGCCTATACGACCCCAAACCAACTTCTTTAAGTCTTCTTCTAACTGTACGCTCACTTATTCTGGTTCCACGTACTTCTTCCAGTTCGTTTCGTGTTTGAATAGCTGTTTGACGCCTATTTCTGAGCGTTTGCAACGCTATAAATCGATCATCTACAGGCATAATTGAGCGTTTTCTACCTTGACCTCGTCTTCTCACAAATTCTCCAGTTTGCCTCCATCGTGTAACATTGCGATGGATCGTCGATTTTGATTTAACGAACATTTCAGCAATATCACTGTAAGATCGACCACTTTCAACCATTGCTACAGCCCTAGCAACATCAATCGGTGCTAAATCGCCCATTATACCTTATTTCACAATCAACGTAGTGATAATTATGAAAAACAAGCCAAATTTGAAGAATGGTTTAAAAAAAAACAAACTTTTATGAAGAGAAAATATGTTTTTTAACATTAAATGCAACAACTAACGGATGTTTACACTTTCACAATGAATCACATGACAAAAATGTCCGTAGTAAACGTCAATCAAACATCATGGCTGTCTAGGCCTACGCGCCACTAAAAAGGAAAAGAAAAAAGAGGTATTTTTTGAAATTTATCTCCGTTCCCTTACATTTGCCGGTGTGTATATATTGCAAATTAAATTTATAGAAATATTTTATGATTGCTTTAAAAATTTGGCATATATAGGATTCGTTTGGATTGTGTTACATCTGTCAAAATGGACTATTATGTTTTTTGACGAAGTTTAATGCTGCAAACTGCTCACGCGTCAATTATATTTCAACAAAAATTAAAAAAGGTAATCATTCTTAATAGCATTTTCAATTAAGATTCTAAACAATTTTTAGTTTAGGTATAATATTAACCGATATTTCTACAAATAAAAGGATATTTTAAAATGTTGCTTATTTCTGCAAAATCGAAAGTATATAAGTATAGATAATAATACATAAAATAATACATAACATTTAGTTTGAAAAAATGCAGAAACTTTTATCGTAGTAAAAATTTTCTGAAATAACAATAAAAAGTCTTTCGTTGGGTACCAAATTTTTGCTCCACACTTTGATAATCGTATGATCCTGATGGCAAAAACAGATTACCTTTTTTTTGCTATGTTAAAAACATAGTACAAATTAAACAATGAATGCACTAAGATCTTTAAAAAATCCAAGTGGATTTCTACATGTAGACAAGTAAAACTTCTTGCGGGTAAAAGACTTTGTAGGTGTTCTATAATATTTCTAAAATTATTAAAATCGCATCTTTTCTATACTTTTATATATACCATTATTACACTAAGATTGTTCAAAAATGTACCTTATAAAGTTTTCAATGTCAGTTCCAATTACTTCCGTTAAAAGTCCTTGAATTCGATCCTTAATGCTAATAATTGCCAAATATGGTTGTAACTATTTATATGTACATACATATACTCATATCAGTCATACATACGTATACTATACGTATAACAAATAAGGGAATTAACTTACTAGGTACTCTACAAGTGCAAAAATCCATACAATTTTGAGAATTTGTCCATTAAGAGCCAATTTATTAAGTACCTATAAATATGTGGAAAATGTATGTTACAAGGTTAATAACTCGTAGTGCATTTCTGTTACGTAGTACATTCTTCTATAATTGGAACTTCAATAAAATATCTAAGTCATGTCATAATTGGCGAAGTTACGAGATTGATTTAGAAAACAATTCTGTAATTGGAGATAAATGAAGTAGAAACCAAACTATATAATATAAGTACAAAGTTTTAACCTTAACCTATTGCTTATTTCCTATAAATGATGTCTCTCTTATTTTATGCTCCAGTTATTCAAGGGAATTTACGTTTACGTGCAAACAAACACCTATACGAAAGATTTATGTACAGGAGTTTCTGGTTTTTCTTTTCTTAACATTAAATATGTTTACTTTCCTGGTAACTAGATTTACAATATAAACTAGAATGAATTAACTATAATTCTAATAGTAAATATTATTAATCTCTCGCCCCTTATTATGTGAAGTTGTAAATAACCTCTTATCTTTCTGCATTGCAGGAATGCAGCATATGGTAATTTTGGAGCCTGAACCATGGGGTCTTCCTCTAAACGAAACTTTGTTACCACAGCGTTTGAAAAACAACGGTTATAAAACGTATGCCATCGGCAAGTGGCATCTAGGTTTCCATAAGAAGGAATACACTCCAACTTATCGAGGTTTCGATTCTCATTATGGTTACTGGCAAGGATTCCATGATTACTACGATCATACAATACATGCCACTGTAAGTATTATTGAATTGAAAATAATTATTTTATAAAATAAGAAATGCCTGCTGCATTAAGCTTTTTCTTTATCTGTAATTAGTATACCAACGAACATGGATACGATATGAGGCGAAATATGAAAGTTGACTGGGATGCCCAAGGAAAATACTCTACTACTTTATTCACTGACGAAGCAGTCAAAATTATCAAAGAACATGACACTAACCATCCGATGTTTATGTATTTTGCTCATTTGGCACCTCATGCTGGAAATGATCAAGATCCACTTCAAGCTCCAGATGAAGAAATAGCAAAATTCTCTCATATTGTTGATCCAGAAAGAAGAATATATGCAGGTATGTAAGTCATCTTAAAGAAATGTTTCCGCATTATTTTGATGTATCTAGCCTCAAAATGCTTTAAAAATCTGAATTACACTAATTTTTTTCTCAAATTTCAGCTATGATGTCGATGATGGACAGAAGTGTAGGGGAGGTAATAAATGCCCTAAGAGAAAAACGTATGTTGCATAATTCCATCATTTTATTTATGTCGGATAATGGCGGTGCTACGGTTGGAATACACGCAAACACCGGATCAAACTATCCATTTAGAGGGGTATGTCTCCTATAATAAAGTATGCTAATGTCGGTACTTAATGTTTCGTAAAATTTCAGATGAAGAATACGCCGTTCGAAGGGGCAACGAGATGCGCTGCGGCAGTTTGGAGTCCATTAATTAAAAAGCCGCAGAGGGTCTTCAACGATATGATGCATATTTCAGATTGGCTGCCGACACTTTATTCAGCTGCAGGTAATTTTTGTTCGGAATATAGACGTAGTATAACCTTTTACAATAAGTATTAAATTAAATATTCTTTTCTTAATTGTAAAATCTTCAGAGAATTACGAACCTACTTACTACTGCATTCGCAATCATTTAAATTTATTGTCATCTGACAGTTATATTTTGACAATTTATTTCATACTTTTTACTTCACTTCACAACCTTTTGACGGGATTAATATCTGCTAATTGTGCTATTGTGTAAACAGTAGGAAACTAAAATTTTCTAATGACATAATAGACATCATAAAGTATCTTTCAAAAATATTTCCGTGTATACAACGTGATTTACAAATAGCGAACCAGACACTAGACCGTGTCAAAAAGTCTACTACCACACAAACTTTCAGAAGTTCATCTCAGTTTTCAAGGCATACTATGATTATTTTTCAAGGTCGAAAACAGCAACATTTTATCAGCGATTTTTTTTATTAAAAATCTGACTACTTTACTAAATTTAGAAGTTCCTAAAATGGTATTAACCAAAATTTCATTTAAATATAGTTATTAATAAAAAAGTTATGAGAGAATCAACTTTCAAGCTTTACAGTGCATTATTTCATAAATCCGCTTCTTACAACATATATTGATCAAGGCAGATCAAAATTTATAAAACGAAAACAACTACAAATGAACTACACTCGTTATTAAATGCTACAAAATTGCAAATGGCCATCTTTTAAAAATCTAACTACAATTACAAAAGTGAATGTAATAATACATCTACCAAATTACAAATTTTAAAGAAATAAGTAATACCTACTACCTGCATTGGTTCTTTAAATGATCTCGTTTTACATTTATTTAGTGCATTTTTGTATTGCAGTATTTAGAAAAAATGTTTCAATTGTTAATGGTAACTCTTATTTCATCCAAAAAAAGCATGTCATTTAAATAAAATTCAAAGTAAGCTATGACGTCGAAATTAATAATTTATAAATGAAGTCAAATACAAGCTGTGACATTGACAGTTACTGCATAATCGTTTATTAACTTGATTGATCGTTGAGTGATTGCAAACTAGGTTTGATAATTGTTGAAGTAAATAAAAAATTGCATTTATTTATTTTTTAGTTATTTTTTTTTATAAATTTTGATCTACCTTGATCGGCAGATGTTGTAAGAAGCAGATTTATGAAAGTTTGAAAAATGATTCTCTGGTAACTTCTTTATTAATAAATATATTTGCATGAAATTTTGGTTAATACCATTTTAGGACCTTCTGAATTCAGTGATGAAGTCAGATTTTTAATAAATCCCTAATAAACTTTGCTATTTCGAATTTCCGTCCTTGAAACATAATCATAGTGTGCCTTAAAAATTGAGACAAAATTTTGTGTGCAAGTAAACTTTTTGACCCAATATGTATTTAAAAAAATTGTTTCATTTCAATGGAAATATAGGTTCTACAAGGTGCTTCCATTTTAAATGGGTCACCCGGTATATATATATGAAATATAAATCTTTCGGGTGTCGATCCGCGCCTAAAGCCGGTCCTGTTGTGGGCACACAACGGTCCTTCTCAGGACCGGCTCCAGACGCGGATCCACACCCGAAAGACATATTTCACATTATGTCCGCGAGAACGAACATCCGATAGAATACATATATAATTTGCTCCTCAATCGCCTAAATTTAGATATATCTATTTTCTTCAATTATCCGAATTGCAAATAAGATGTACATTTTTACGAAATTAAATTGTATGCTTGCCTCCATCCAGACATGGTGTTAGAACGAAATAAACAAAATGTTCAATATTGATCACCAAACTTTACCAAATTCAAATACCAGAAACGTCATTTTCTTAATTAGCACCGTATCTTTTTTCTATAGCCGTCGTATATGGAATATATATCTCAAACGTTTTTGACAACAGCAAACAAAAGATAGTAACATTGACGTTTTAACCTATTGATTCAAAATGTTTAGCTCAGGCACCTACTTGCAGTCAGAGGCGAGTCTTGCACTTGCAAATTGCATCCAAGTTAATATAGTTTGGTTACTATGACATTAGTAAACATCATTATCGTTTGTATTTTGATTGAGAAGCCAATTTTCTTCCCTATTTTCAGTGATACCTTTTAATAACGCAGTGAAGGCAGCTGAACGACTCCTTTTCACTATATACACGTTGGCCCAGGTCTCACCGGGGTGCGAGATATATATATATATATATATTGCACGTAGCGCGATCTGGCATATTTGCATTTACCCCCGCCGGCCAGCCTCGCCGCGCGAAACTACCGTAGCTCTGAGTGGCCTATCTTACGCACTCTTAGTCTATCTATGCGCTCGCAAGGTTCTAACAAGTGATCGTGGATTTCGGATACATTATGTCAGTTTATACAACCGCAGAGAAGATACACATCATTACATGGTATCTTGCCGGAAATTCCTATCAAAGCACGGTCGATCTATTTGCTATAGAGTACGTGAATCGTCCTATTCCTTCGCATTCGACGATTGAAAGGTTCGTCAAGGCATTTAAGAAATTTGCCTACGTAGTCGGGAATTACTGTAAATGCCAACAAATAGACGGACAGCCTCAAATCCCTCTAATGCCTCCCGAGCGGGAGGAGAGAGAAGTGAAAGTTTGTTCGTTGGTTGAAATGGGCGAACCTTGTTCTAGCCGGAAAATTGTAGACAAAATCGGTGTTAGTGGAAGTACTGTGAAACGTATTTTGTAACATAAATACAAAAGTTACAAAGTTAAAAATTGCCAGGAAAATTCCCCTTAATAAAGTAACATTGTCAAAATTTCAATTTTTTTGTATAATTATCGAATCTATTTTTCTTTAGTTTAATTTTATAAGAATCGTTGTTTATTTTCCTAATTGAATTACTTCTTCGTTCTCCTACATCGCATAGCAGCAACAAAATTAATATAAGAAACTGTACTTTCTAACATAATCTGAGAATACAGAAAAATTACGCAGTAATTCTGTATTAACACATTTTGTCAGAAGGCGTTGAATTATAATATTACGTGATTGAGCGGACATGCGTGTGTAGAATATGCGTACGTGACAGTGCTCGCTTTATGATGTACTGCGACTGCATGGGATCTCTCAGTAAGACTCGAATGGGCTGTTGCCAATCACAAAAGCAATCCCCCGTTCGTACCTGGACTAAAGTGTAGATATATTAAGTACTGATATTTTTCCTGATAACTTTTTCCAACTTCATAGAACCTCATTGGTAATTTTAGTATTTCTACACTTACATAACATGTTTTTCGTCCCATTTCGCTAAACGTTGGACTTAGCTATGCAATTAGGTTTGCAACTCTTATAAACATAATGCTGTATTCACAAGCGCTTATTGTACTAGTCTTTTCATCAATAACACATCCCTACAATATGCGACCACCAGCTGTCTGACAATACCTTTCGACAAATGTTCTTCAAGATTTCATAATCATTTGTGAGGATATTGCTTCAACAAATATCCTAATTTGATCTTAAAACTTTTTTAACGTTGTGTCATGGTGTAAAACAAACACATAGTGATGTGATCGTATAGCTAACGGAATTGAGTCTTGTGACCTATATGGATACTAAATAGGTACTTTTAAACCGAGAGGCGTAAAGTATTCAAATTTTATATCGTTGCAACATGTTTTCCGTTTCTCCATGATTTAGTCAAATATCAAGTGTTTTGGCATATTTACCCAACTCCGTTTAACGTTAATCAGCGGAGATTAGCAGATTAGCTTTAATTTGTATCCAGTCTCATTTGTTTCCGTAACCACGAGATCTAATACATTTATTTTGACTTCCTTGCAGGTATAGACAAGAGCGAATTGGGCACAATCGACGGTATTGATATGTGGAAGTCGATTTCCGAAGATGCGAAAGGTTCGCGAACGGAATTGGTTTATAACATTGATGACGTATGGGAAGTCGGTGGCATCCGACGTAATAAATGGAAATATCTCTACGGCAGCGTTACGAAAAAAGATCACTGGTACGGAACTCCCGGCACAGATTCCCATTACCAATACGACATAGACGCGATCTTAGAATCCAAAACAGCTACTGCTCTAGCGGGCGTCACCACTTACCAACAAATACACGAGAAGCATAACAATTTCAAACATAAGCCTTTAAACAAAACCGATTATTCCGTACAAATTTTGGATAGCCCTACCATTGAACGTCTTAGAGAAGAAGCTACCGTGAGATGTAAGGACCGAGAATCGCTAAATATATCTCCAGAGCACGTATGCAACCCGTCAATAGCTCCGTGCTTATTTAATCTGAAAGACGATCCATGCGAAATTAAAAATTTGGCAAATGAAAATCCACTAACCATGAATATTTTTAAAGACGCTATTGAACAGTTAAGGAAGACGGCTGTGCCACCTAGAAACATAGCTCGCGACCCTAACGCCGATCCAGCGTTATATAATGGTACATGGACGAACTGGAATGATATTATCGAAGACATCCAAAAGGAGAAGATTCCAGACAATGTTCTATCTCCTCTTGCCATTGGTCTCATAACCACTGCATGCCTGGTATTTCTAGTAGTAATAGCTGCTGTACTAGCACTATCACTAAGGAGAAGTAGTAAATTTAAAGATAGTGATATATTCTCCTCATTAGAAGATGCTAGAGATAAACCTACAACGGAGCTCACGTTGAAGACCTGCGAGTTGTCTCACATCCCCTATAGAGAAACAACTATTAAAAGTAGAGATTAATTACTTTATATTTCGAAAGTACCTCAAAATAATCTTAAATTATTTGCGACAATGTGATATTTCTAGCTATTAAGTTTTTGGATATAAGATGTAATTTATGTAAATACCCTATCAGCTATTTTATTATAGAAGTAGAGCAGTCGAATTTCATTTTATAAAGAACTTTAACTTTAAACTCAAAATTTATTGTTTTTGAGACATATCAACCTGAAATTTAAAAGTAGAATGTTTATAATTACCAGTAAATTTAGAAATACTTGTAGAAAATTTTAAATTGCAAATATTCTCTTTTTTTAAATAGAATTCGACTGTAGATTTTTATATTCCTATCTATTACATAGATACGTAATTTTAAGTCGTTCAAAATTAAAACCTGCGTTTATAATTTATTACAATTCAATAAGCAGCTTTTAATTTAGAAATATTAACGATTAATGAAGCGACCAACCTTATGGTAATTATCCACACACTACATAATTAAATTATTTATCCCCATTGCTATTTTAAAAATGAAATTCTTTCATCAATCACATGATCATTCTCTACTTTTTTCCAGTACTATATTTAGTATTCACTTCATAATTCGTTTAGACATGAAAAATATGATCTGCATATATTTATATTTTCAACTTCCAGTCCATGTTCGTTAATGTGTATCACTTAGGAAATTATAATAGGCTTGTTACTAGAAAAAAACAAAGCAGAGCCAATAGGGCGTCGCAAAATTGGTCTCCAAACAGTTTAAAATTTTGTTCCATCTCTCCAATATGCTCTATTTCTCTAACTTGTTTGTGATTCTTCTAGGAACAACCCTAATTACGTTATTGTATAGACGTGAATCACCTTACTTTATTTTGTACGTATAAGTTGAATAAGTATTATTAGAATGTAATGTAAAACACATGAGATATTTATTGATAATGCAATAATATTTTTTGCCTGTGAAAATATTTACCAAATTTAAAATAGTTAAATAGATCGAAAAGTGCACAGAAAGCACCTTGTTTTCTTTATTTTCCCATCATTACGTATATACATGTTGGTACAAATACATTTTTTTAGTTGCGTCACTTCATTGAAATTCCCGAGAAATTCCAATGATGTTCGTGGAAAAAATAGCTAAACAGAAAGACGTCAGGTGTCCACGTCATATTATGGTATCAAACATCATGTTTATGCAATACACTTTACGCTGGTGTGAATACAGTTGCATACATTATTTATACCAAAGTGCACAACGATTTGTATTTACTGGATATTACTCCTGATAAAAATTTCCAAGTTACGGAATGATGTAACGATTAATTCTAATGCAACATTATAATCGATCATTATACGGTGAATCCATTTAAATCTAGTTAATTTTAATGTAACCTGACGCACGTCTATGCAACTAAATACATAATTGAGCCGTGGGGATTCCGTGTTTGACAGATGTGATTCATGGTTTGTTTATTATTTGATATGCATAATAATCCTAGTAATGGAAATTAATTATGTTATCAGTATGTGATAACAAACATCACAAGAATTACTAGGTATGTATATTCCTGCTCAGATAAGAGATCTACATAAAAGATCAAGCTTAATATTTAAGGTTATCTCATGCCTTTGCTTAAATTACTAACTTGTTGCCCCAATTCAGGATGCAGTTAAGGACGTACGTAACAACGTTCAGCCTTGCTTGCTTAGCAATCACTGTATATTCACCTGTATGCTTGTCATTATGGGGATTTGGCTGGTTAAGTGGTTTTGTAATCCTGTTTGGATTAGTAGCTATTTTATGGGTACACATTTTGCTTTCATCGCGACACAAAGGTGGACTGGGGACTGAGCGCGTCCAGCAGGAATTAGAATTGTTCCGAAACAATCTTATGGTACATAAAGATAATATTTCATTGAAATAACAACTAATTTATTTCATTTTAGCACGATTATGAATCATTGAAGACTAAATCTCCACAAAACCATTTACCAGTGATTTTTGGACGAACTCTAGACAGTTTGTTACAACAACTCATAGATTATATTATTCGTGACTATATTTTCTTTTATTTCAATACATATGCCTATAAACCAGAGCTTACAAGGGAAAGCATTAAGTAAGATGCAAGCTTGATCTTTTTCAAGCAATTGTTTACAATATTGCTTGCATTTTCTTTATAGGGAAGATATATGGGGAGCTATTGAGGTATTACATGAAAGGCTTTCAAGAGTTGACCATGCAAAGTTAATTGCTTGCGATGTTGTATTAAAAATAACAAACCATTTTGAAAGAATTCGAGATGCTAAAAGTTTGGTGTAAGTACACTACACATATTGTAAAATATAGAATTTGTAATACAATTATCTATTTTAGCGCGGAAAGTGACCATTACCCTCTTTTCAAATTGTCCCCACACTTACTTTCGAAGCAGAAGGAGCTTGAATACTTAAGACAAGTCAGCGAGTTGCTAATGATGTTCCTACTACCAAGAGGATATTTACTATCACCAGCAAAATACTTTTTACGAGAAGTGTTAGCTTGCAAAGGTAAATTTGTTAAATGTCTATGATATAAAATTATGTGTTCAACTGAATGAAAAAGAAAAATGTGCAATGTAAACGTATTAAAAAAATAATAGTAAAAGTAATTTTTTAATTTTTTTAAAAATTACATTTTTTTTAAATTTTATAATAGCTCAACTGAATATGAATTATCAATAAAAGTAATGTTTGCTAAGTAGTTTAGAATAAAAATGCTTGTAAAATTTATTTGTTGCTACTGGATTTTTAGTTTTAGCCCTATTAACTATGCAAAAATGTACAAAACTTGAGTATCAACCAAATTCAGAGATTTTTACTTCAGTTGAACTACTTAAAGGTTTAAGAAATGGAAGAGAAATATAAACAGATCATGATTTTTTTAATATGTTTACAAAAATTTACATATAACCTCAAAATTAAATTCTAAGCAATTTTTCCAAATAAGTTTTTTGGCTATCTTGTTAGCTAATCTCAAGATTGATAGAATACTTACTCTAACGCTTGTCTCGGTTCCTGTCTTGCAATACTTGACCGAAAGTTTGTGGGCGGAGGAGTAAAGGACGTATATTTTGACGCCATTGGTAGTAATATATACATTATACTTATTCCTAACGTTTAAATTGATGGATCTCATATGTTCTATATTCCACTACCACTGACGTCATTGCGTACGCTATTTTTAAACTGAAACCACCGAGTAAATGTATTCTACCAACCTTGAGTTAATCTCACTTTCTATCGATTCATGGCGAGGTTGGTAAAATGTATGTATTCTAAAGGTTGTCTCAGTTCCCATCTTCCAATACTTGACCGAAAGTTTGTGGACAGAGAGGTGGAGGACGCATATTTTGACGTCATTGGTAGTAATATACAGATATACTTGTTCGTTACAACGTTCAAATTGATGGATCTGATATGTTCTATATTCCACCACCATTGACGTCATTGCGAATGCTATTTTTAAACCGAGACTACCTTTAGAGTAAACGTATTCTACCAACCTTGGATTCATGGCATATTTTTAAAATCGCGGCTATGCTAGCGCTCACGTGATGTGTGCCAACATAAATTTCTGGGTTTTTAGACATGCTGAACCTATTCCCAAAAAAGAAAATTTATCATGTTTTAATATTTAAAAAATTTCCCATATGCTGCAATATTTGTCAGTCACTTATTGTACTTCAAAAAATTACCATCAAAGTATTTTTATGACTATAAAAAAGTGATTTACTAATTTAGAAACTCTTATCATTTTTGTTAGCCACCAATTGAATCTTGTTCCTACATGAATTTACCTTTCCGTATTAAATTGATTATATTCTTATTCAATCCGTAACATTTTATTGTTTCAGTTCTATATCCTACAATTGACAATATTACAGATCCCGATTATTTTAACCAAAATGTACTTGTATATATAGAAGCACAAAAAGTAACGGCCGCAATACATAGAAAGACATTTGCATATGCCAACAGTTTTGAAGACTTCCTAAAATTGATACAAAAGTCAAACGACGTAGAATTATTAAAAAGATTTAGGTTTGATATACCTTTGAATAACTCATGGAATCATCCTTGCTTAATTTACTTAAATATTCAAGGTACGATATTGTGACTAAGATAATGCAGGCGACAACTTTACAAAACCTAAAACGAGCGAAAGGTGTTGACCCCGATATTGAAAAAGGAAGTAGCGGCACTGCCATCAATAAGTCTGAGATTAATGCAGCTAGAAAATTGAAGCGATATATTACGCAATTAACGTTTGCTAAGAAGGAATGCGAGAAACGGCTTGGCGAATTAGGTTGGGACGTTGGTTACCAATATCAAGAGGAAAAGGTAGCGCAAATATTCTCGAATATTTTTCTTTCATTTTGCTGTTTCATTCATGTGAAATATGTTTTAGGTGTTACCTTTATCGTCTATTCTTGATAATGTATTAGGCCGTAGATTCTTAACTCAGTTTCTGGAAACTGTAGCTAGTCAAGGTCTAGTCGGCTACTACACAACTGTTGAGGAATTGAAATCTGCACAACGAAAGAATTGGCACCAGATAGGTGCTGAAATTTTTTATACTTATATCAGAAATCCTACTGGAGAGATAAAAGTTGATAAAAGTACGAAGAAACGCATGGAAGCATTTTTGCTGGGTAAGTTATTTAGCTCTTTTTGCATTTTAAAACATGAAACATATGAAATTTTAATTTTATTTCATTATCTCAGGGTTATTGAATTCTAAAATCTAATTTGAAAGCCATATCGATTACCCTTGCGATATATCTATGTAGTATAAATCCAGTGGGTTGTTATTTCGACATATAAAACACCTAAAGAACTGAAATTCAGAATGTACAATAATTACAGTTAGGCATTGATATTACAGCTGTAACAAATCCTTTGCATTATTTTGTCATATGCAAATATTTTGCCCAAAATGGATTTTTATTTGTGAATAAATGTTCAAAATTTTTCCACAAGATTTGAAATAGTAGTTGTAACCGCGTGGAAACCAAAACAGTAGCAATCATCAAGTAAAAAAGACTACCCACTGAATTCAGAGCTTCGCGCCAGGTTAGAAGTGAGGTTACCGCGCCCATGACGCGACGTATGTATTCAGATGAATCGGCACGGGCTATCTCAGCGAATGAAATTATTGATTTATTGCAACAGTTTCTCATCAACTCCTCGCAGCGTTAGTCGTAATTATAGAGTTAAATATATGTACGTAAGTATGTCTAACATACGCAGAACAACAGACAACGGATTGTAAAAATTCTGTTTTGAATATTATAGTACGAGTACTAGATCCTGTTAAGCCGAAATTTGCGATCTTATTAGCTGGCAAAATACTAAAAAAGTGTACTGGCGAAGTAATTACGGGCATAGTGCTTGATGCGTTACAACAATTTCAAGTGTCAACTAGTCAACTATTGATGTTTATGAGAGATGGAGCAGCGATAATGTGTAGTGTAGGCCGTTCCTTTAGAGAAAAGTGCGAGAGACTTTTACATGTTACGTGTAAAGTTCATGCTTTACATCTTGTGGCACAAACTATTCGAGAATGTTACCCGGAGGTGGATGCATTAATAGCAAATACAAAAAGTGTTTCTCAAATCTTGCAAACGGATTCGAGCATTTCACAGGCTTTGTACCGGTATTCGCGAACCACCACAGCCGATTCTTACGCGTTGGGGCAAGCGGCTTTTTATTATTCTGAACATTTCCAAGAAGTAAAATCCGTGATTTTATAATTCAACTCTGACGAAGCTACAGCTGTTAAAGAGAGCCGGAAAGGATTTCTAGATACTTCTGTTGAAACAGATTTAGAAAGTATTAGCAACAATAAAATTATAAACGATTACTAGACGCAATAGAAAAATTGTAAAATACTGGGCTATCGTTAGTAGAATTAGTGCAAATCGTGAACGAAGTTAATACATTGCTACGCGGTATAAACAACGCAAAAAACGATCGCGTTATAGCAAAGTTCGATAGCGTTTAAAAAAAAAATTCCGATTATACGAGATTAAGACAAATGTGTGGTGGTGCATCTACAGTTTCATTATTTTAGTTATGCCTGTGTTGCTTCCGTAGATTTTGAACGGTTTTTCCTGAAATATAAGAACATTTTTCATCACAGCGAACAACCTTCGCCGAGACAAATGTGGAAACATACCCGATGGTGCAAGTTTTTCAACAATCCCATCCACACTGTTAAGAAGTTACATTTATTTATTATACTATTATTCATTGCTACGGTATTAAGTACAACAGATTTTTGAAGAAACTACTTTGTTTACTTTTTGCGGTTATTATATTACATATTCAACAAATGCCGTTTAAAAAAAAAAAACTAATAATGGCAATAAAAACACTTCAACGTGTGCATTTATTCGCTTTATTTACCAAACATTTTTATTGCGTCAGCTTTTATTTTTTACACTGGGGTATTGATTTCAAAATATCACTTCTGTCGTCTGTGAGTCACTGACTGATTCGATTCTGTTGCGAAGACCGATTGCGCCCGACTTAATAATAACTAAAGCGTGACAAACGATTGCACCCGCTGTGTTTACTATGTACATACAAGGAATCGAGTGGACGTTAGGTTATTATATATAATAACCAAACGTCCACTCGATTCCTTGTATGTACATAGTAAACACAGTGGGTGCAACCGTTTGTCACGCTTTAATAATAACTAAAGTTAACAATAGTACCTACATTATTCGAGCTAACTACTCGAGTTGATGACGTATTCGACATGTAACTTCAATAGTGGTAGTATCAAATGCGAAAATACTCAGATTAATAATGATTTGTACTAGGCGATAAGGGACCAGAAGTATTTTACGAAGTGCAACAGCAAGTCGTACAGATCATAGAAGATAAGTACTATCAACCGTTTATACACAGCGATTATTACAAACAGATGCTAATCGCAATTGAGAGCGAAGACGTGACAGAAGTAGACGGAACTGTATCATTGGAAGAGCGACCCGGCTCTGGAGACGCGGTCACGCAAGATAATAGTTTACATGTCGGAGATCATTCCAATTACGCACGAAGAAAATTGGACCAACTGCAAGAGAAACTTAACAATAAAATGCAAGTATGTTCGCGTTAGGGTAGCTGTTGGCAAAAACTGAGTTGCTTGTCTTAAGGCTCTGCAAGCACTGAAGTCTTCGCTAAAACCGGAATCAAGAGTGCTTGGTATATTAGAAAAGGAAGTGGAATGGTTGCAAGGTGAAAGGAGGCAATTGGAAGCGCATTTACTGCGAACAGAAATATGGGGCGAGAATTTGGGAAAATGGAGAGCTGTTGTCCAAAGTGCCGAGGTTAGTAAAAAACACATTCTGTTCTTTCTTGTCAAACTATACATTTACCCATCAAAGTAGACAGTCTAGAGGTAGGACTTTCTAAGGCCAATAACGTTGAATTAGAAGAAATTTTAGTATCGTTTGATGTTTGTTCACTCTTCCTGAACGTACCAATCTTAGAAACCGTAGAATGTTTGGTCGAGTACTTAAAAATAAATAATATTGATTATGTTAAAATTGCTGAATACAAAAGATTAACTTAATTCTGCATTCATCAAAATCGGTTTAAAATAGTATTATTAACAACAAGAAGGTACGGCTATGGCCATTCCGCTGTCTCCTTCCATAGCCATCTTGTTCATGATCAAATTTGAAAGGTGTATAAAGAAGGGCACTGTAGATTTTCCTAGTCATTTTCGTGGTTTTGATGAAATGTACTATTCCAGAGTTTCTCGCGATACTTATTTGAAGACCATTAAATTTACAGAAGGGGAACAATATTTAGAAACAAAAACAAATTCGAAATAGACATCTATAGAAAGGAAATCAATGCTAAAAGATACATTGACAGATTCTAACCACTGTGGGCAATACAAAATGGCTGCGATTAGTTTCTTAATTAATAGGTTCGTAAAATTCCCCTTGAATAAAAGTAGCTACAATAAAGAACTTAAATTTATAAAAAACGTAGCTATTTATAATTACTATTTTTCTATAGATGTCGATCGCATCCTTAAGAAAATCCAACATCGGCATTAGGTGAGAAATTTCCAGCAGATACAAAATTTGTGAAACCTCCCTTTCACAAAATATCGAAAGGTATCAGCAAAGTTTTCAGGGAACAAGATATGAACCTGTTTTTCAGTTCGCGAAATGCACTCAGCAATCCGAAAGATAAACCGGATATAAAAGAAAGGTCGGAAATTTACAAAATTGCATTCGATGACTGTGGTAAAGCCTATATTGGACAAACGAGACGGGGTATAGGAACCAGGTTCAAAGGACACATGGCGCATTACCGCTGTGGGAGAACAGAATCGTCAAGTGTAGCACAACACAAACGAAACCGGGCATAAATAATTAAAAAACCTAAAATTAATTAAGAATGTAAATTCACCGCGAGAATTGGACGCTTGCGAAACTATTTATATGAAAAAGAATGTAAATTTGTTAAACAGAGAAGTTCCACTCCGTGTTGATGGATTTATTGGGGCAAAATGAACACATCTTTATGTTTTTGTGCTACAGGCCAGTACTTTTTCCATTAGTTCCGCATTGAATTTCGCATGTTTTAGTTTTACGATATACAGGCGATAAAAGTAGGTACTTGCAAATGTTTTTTAGAGTAGGGATCTAACAAGGCATGTTAGAACTAAAAATGTTTTCATTCATCATTCGGTCCTACGGTTGACAATTACGCACCATCAAATTAATCAAATAATTTGTGTGGTGTGGAGTGTGCCGATACTTTAGTATTTGCCAAAGTACACACTTTATTAAAATAGCATCGAAAGCAAACTAAAGATTGCTTTCACATTTGTTTTTGTTATTTAAGGTGGTTGATGAAAAAGAGACACTTGTTTTTGTAATCATTGTGGATATGATTGAAAAAGACTCTGTAGAAGGCGAGGAGGAAATTAGTTCAGGTTGGGTTGTCTCTCGAACGCTTACGCAATTTCAAGAACTACATCGAAAATTACGACCCCTGTGTTCTAACCTTAAAAATCTCGAATTACCTTCTCAATCTTTCAAATTTCTCTTTGGGAAAAGTGATAAAAACTCCTTAGAGAAAGCTAAATCCCAGATACAAAGATACCTTCAGGTAGGTTATCGATAATAGTGATTCACGGTGATTATGGAATTGTTCATTTTAGTTCATTTTGGAGGATGATAGATTGAATCAAAGTGAAGCCATATATTCGTTCCTTAGTCCCAGTTCCGAACATTTAAAGCATACAACTCCATCTACTAAGAAGTCTAAGTTTTCATTTTCTACACTATTTAAAAGGTACGTAAATAAAGTTAGTTTACCACTGAAACATATGTAATAAGAATAATATGAGGAAAAGTTATTACTTTTCAATGGAACAATTCTGTTGTAAGAAAACTAAAATCATTATCACTATTTTACAGCAACAGTAGTGAACACAATTCTAAAGAAACTACTTACTCTCTTCGAGAAAGCGAAGATGAAGATATATCACAATATCTAGATGGTATGAATAGTGTAGACAGTGGAGATGTTAAATTAAATGGAGTGTCAGGAAAAATAGTTGATGATGGCAAAGATTCCATAGCAGAACCACTCTATTCCCTCATGAGTGAAATCTTTGATATGAGAGGCCTTTTTAAATATCTTAGAAAAACACTTATCGCCTTTGTACAAATAAGTTACGGAAGGACAATAAACAGGCAAATATATGATACTATTTCTTGGTGCTTCTCCGAACAAATGCTACATTACTATATTACACTCGTCATTAAGTCTTGGTGGCCGGCTGGAATTCTTGCCGGACCAAAACAAGGGAGATCGGACGATATAAAGAAACACGCTGCTAAAGAGGCGAGGGTGCAGTTCATAAACAACGTACCTGAAGTGCTAATTACTTTAGTAGGAGCCAGTGCAGCTAGAAATGGTGCAAAGAAGATATTTGATACCCTACAAAACAAGATGATGAATAAACAGTTATTTTATGTAAGTATTTATAATAATGTCAATGTTTAAAATGACTTAATATGATTAAATCGCTGTAGTATATTTATTTTTATACAGACTGCTCTCCAAGTTGAGGCATTTACATTAACAGGTTGTAGAACTAAAAATAAATTGTTTTGCAAAAAATCAAAAAGCAAAATAAGAAATATGAAAAACCGCATATCGTTAGAATGTGTGGTTTTTGTTTAGTTATATGCGACCGATAGCGCTGGCTATTTGTTTTGTAATAAATTTGTTAGATTTTAGCTGTGATACCGTATGCCAATCCACGGAATTTTCGATTCAACAGTCTTGAGCAGTGGGTACGGTCAAACAGTTTTTGTCTTGATTCGTTGTGTGTTAAAAAAATACAAGAAATGGATTTAACAATTTGCACAAAAACCATATGTTGACACTAAAAAATTCGCATTCTGTTAGAACTGATTTCCAGTTAATATTTGGGTGGTCTACTAAATAGCATGCCTATTGAGACATACTTTCTTCCATCTACAATGATAGGTGAACATGACTAAGATTTCCTTCAAAACACTTGGCTACAATTATTAAAAAATTTTCCTTTACTCTTAGATGTGAGACAGATTAAGTGGTTTTACATGACGAAGCTCCGACACATTTTAGGCGAGAAGTTTACGAACGCTTAAATAATGCGTTTCCCCTAAAGATGGATAGGCTGTAATGAGCCAGTTCATGTTCCCGGAATCTAACACCTTGCCATTTTTTTCTTTCTTCTATTTCAACGCGTTGCGTGATAGGAGCCTAGACTGTCCCCACTTTAATATCTTTGTTATTTTGCGATTTTCTTGTTGTTCTACAACTTGTTAAAATAAACATCTCAACTTTGAGAACACTGTGTACACCTACATATGCACCTTCTATTTTTGTTTATATTTCACAGGACTTGCTGGAAACAATTATGATTGAAGCGTTCCCCGAATTAAATATAAACAATTAAGCTATAAAAAAGACTTCACAAGAATCTTAATTTGTACATTTTATCGTCTGACAACAGAACAAAACTTATAAAATACTCGGAACAGTATTACGTTAGCTTTACATAAGTACTCATGCTCGCATATTTTCTAATAGTTGTAAATATTAGTCTTCCGAAATTTTAGATTTTCAGTTTTTTATGCATTTGATATCGCGTCGATGTCGCTATACTTAGTTCGAAAATCGTAAGAGGATATTACACTGATATCTACAGCCACCGCAACGCTACAGAAGATAAATTCTTAAGCTTTTACAAATGATCGACCAAGTTAACACAGATATTCTGTTCATAATTTGTGGCTGGCATATTTATGAACATATAGTATTATTTTTTCTACATACATACATTTCTAATATATATTTCAGATTTTTTACATTTATTTTTATATTTCCGACTTTATTTATATGATATTCTTCTCAGTTGTTACTGAAAACATACGCAGGGTGATATCGACACTTCTTTTGTATTTAAATTAAGAGAAAGCGAATATTTTACGGAGGAAAATATTTTTATTTTATAATAAAGGGTACAGAATATTATTATAAAAGGAATATAATATAGCGTCGCACTTATATATGAATTAATTAAAAAAAGTGTATTTGTCTACACTCTTTCTTAAAATATTCGTTTACTGTGTGTCTAATTACAAGGATAAGACTCCGTAACCGAACACTTATAGTAGTGGCCAAAATGATAGCACTAAAAATATTTCCTTTTAGAAAACATTTTTTTGTGTTATATTTGCAGTTTTTTCTAATTTGATATAAAAAACTTTGTTACAATTTTTGCTGTGGACAAAAAGTTAGCAACTTGCTGATTTGCACCAGAGTTATCAGTATATTCGTGATGGGCTGTTGTAAAACAGGTTGTTGTAAAACAGGTACGTTGATGACACCTTTGTCATCTGACCTCATGGACACGAATCCTTAAACAATTTCCTATCGTTTCTGAATTCCCAACATGCACGCTTCACCATGGAGATCGAATCGATCGGTTGCCTTCCTTTCCTAGACGTTCTCGTACACCGGCGTCCTAACAGCCCACACACATGGATAGATATCTCAATGGCCTCTCACATTATCATCCGGCCCAAAAACGCGGTGCCATTAATTCTCTTATCCAAAGGGCCATTTCCCTATCTGCAATAATTATTCTAGGAAAGATATTCGAACTACCATTAACCGCTACGCCAGCCCTTCTCCACAGCAACTTCCTTCCTCCAACCCTAATTTCCATAAGCAAACGTATCTTATCTACATTCATGGTGTCACCGATCCCATCAGCAAGATTCTCTTCAGGAAAAAAAAACATAAAAACCATCTTCAAATCCAATTTCAAGCTCTCAGCCTTTTTCCCCATCAAAGACCGCAATCGTCTGGAAGCCCGTGGTGTCTACTATATTTCTTGTTCATGCGATAGTGTGTACATCGATGAAAGAAAGCGATCGGCTAGCACTTGTGTTACTGAGCACGAGCGTTGTACGCGGTTGTTGCGTGTAGCCGCGCCCGCGCTGGCTGAGCATACACTGGAAACTGGCCACCAAATCCAATTTAACTCTACCCGCACCTTATCTCGCAACCCTCGCTATTATAGTAGAAAAATCCGTGAATCAGAGATTTTCAAATATTTAAATACTCCAATACAATTTAAATCGATACTACTTACATCACACGTTGAAATACCAACTGACCAAACCTCCTAGCAACCGCCACGCTCCATTGATCCATAACATTTCCGCTCCGTTGACCAGAAACAAACTCCTCCGGAATGAATAGCCCCAGTCAGTGTGCAATAACAGCCCTGAATATGTCCCATAAGAATAGGACGAAACGTCGGTAAAAGCTACAACAACGACGTTGTTCCAACCCGGAAACCAAGAGTGTAGTATCTAATGGCATTAGAAATGTAATTGTTCAACGATTTAGAGACGGAGAACAACAATTACAGATTGCTAGACATTTGAGGCTTAGTAAATCTACAGTATCGCGAATTATTAAAAAATGTCGCTTCGCTTACTTCGCTTAGGAAGAGTCCTGAAAGACCCCGAAAAGCGACGGCACGTTTAGACCTTTAGAATCTTGGAAATTAGGTAGGAATGGGGAATGCAGGAGTAAGTGCAAGAACAAGAAGATTAGTGGAGGCAGAATTATTTGGTCACCGTTCCGCTAAAAAACGCTGTTATCCAGACGTGTCTGACTTGAGTTTGCCAACAGCCATATTCACTGGACTGCAGAAGAATGGAAAAGAATAGCTTTTAGCGACGAATCTAAATTCAATTTGTTTCGTAGTGATGGGACGCAGTATGTGCGAAGATCAGTGAGCCAGAAACATGGAGATTGATTTATTATGGTTTGAGGCTGTTTTTCGTCATTCTCGATCGGGTCACTGTATCGAGTATAAGGCAAAATAGATAGATTTAAGTATAAAGGCATTTGCAGAATAATTTGGCAAAGCATTCTTCTAAACTTATTCAGGCTAACTTTGCGAATAGATATGTCTTGGCCTTCGCAATCACCGAATTTAAATCCAATAGAAAATATGTGGGATCCCGCTGACAATCTAATTAAAGGCCAAAATTACAGCAATTGGGATCAACTTCATGTTGGAGAAGTATTAAACAAGAGTATATTGATAACATAATTAAATCTATGTGCAGCAATTATAGCTGTAAAAGGATATTGGATGAAATATTAAATTTTAGAGGTAGTTTTGACAAAAATTGGAGAATTTTTTTTAGTTGCTATCTTTGGGTGCAGGTGACTTTTTTTAAATTTATCTATATTGTATTTGATTTAAACATTTTGTAAGAATAGGTAGGTGACTTAAATATTCGTACAATTTATTTCTCTTTATGAATTGCCAAGAACAAAATTATTTGGTAAATATTTTGGTTACTATCTTTATGGTCGCTACTGTATATGTAATAACATACAAAACTACACATTTGAACCAATAAATAGTCGCTACCAATAGCAGTAGCAGGGAATCCAATCGTTGTCCGCACCCTTCCATTTACATCACCCGCCGCTAATGACTAATATAGTATATAAACTAAGTAAAATTCTCATATAAATGATATAATCTTGTGTATGTGCATTGTACCTGGATAATACACAATTGCCTGCAAAATTAGAAACCAAATGCTTACACTAATTTGAAGACTACTTACCACTTGCTTTTGAAACACTGATCATTCGTCTCATACCATCACATTGATTCAAATAAATAAATAAATAAATAACCTAAACATATCTGACAGGCAAATAAATAAATCACATTGATCAACATTTAAAATACATTGTTTATTATCATGGTATCATGTGGAGGCAACAAGATCCATGAATTATATAAATTACATGTCTTGTAAACATAAATCTATTAGTTATTACATAGTAAACACTTATTTTTAGAACATATGTATATGATTTTTATTGTTGTTTACATATTCTTTTATTTAATTATTGTGTATCACTTATGTAAAAACGACTTACAGCAATTAAATCTTATCTGTCTAAAATGTGATACTTCAAACTATTGTTTCCGTTTGTTTAATGTAAAATCAAATACTGTAATAAATGTTTTATGTTAGTTATTGAGCCTTTCTTATTTCATTGAGCTAATTTATAATACTGATGAATACCCCAACCAAAATTAAAATTAAACTGTTCAATAAATAACAAAATATTATTGACTTTAAAAACACGTTTGAAATTACGAAAGGCTTATCAAGATATTATAGTTACATAGATACAAGTACATATATTTTTTTTATGAATACCTAAACAGTTTAAGTTTAATTTTGTCTGGAACTGTTACAATGAGCGAATGCGTTCTTTTATTACTCTAACAAATACATTTACAAAAATCTCAATTTTATATCAATATTCATCTAGGGTTTAGTACAGGGAAGTATGTTGGTTTTTCTTTGTATTCCTCAAATTCATACAAGGTAAACCATACGAGCCTTATATGGTCTGACTTGTATAAAGGCATTTAAAAATAAAAGAAAAAATGTCATTCATACCATTTCATTCTAGCTACAAAAATTAGTTTAAATTAAATATTACACTTTGTGGAAAGTGAAATATGTAATTTATAATAGCAATCCTCCGTTATATTAATATTAACAAATCCTAACAATCAGTCTTTATGAAACTCTGTCATACAATATTACATTATAAAAAATATTAACTCTAATATACCAGACATACATTCAGTTACATTCATTCCCGTTTTGGATAATATATTTTCTGATCCTGATAAAATTATTCACAAATATTACAATAATAAAAATCATCTGTTCTTTAATCAAAAATTATAACAGGTAGTATATTATATTTTGTATATTTTCTCATATTGATATGAAACTATGAAAACTTTTTATCGTTTCACTATTATGATAGGAGTGAAGAAAAAAAAAATATTTAGAAACAATACTTTTTGTTTATATACGAGATATGTCATATCTATTGAATTATACGCTATATTGAAAGAAATGTGGGCAAATCAAAACATTCATTATACAATCGATGTATTTTTAAATTATTCTTTTTTTTTATAAAATCTTTTATTTATTAGTGTATTTCGGTTTTATAGTGTGGTATTTTACTTTTTTTAATAAATTTAGTACAGATTATACGAGTACTGTTGGATCCCATTTCTTGAATATCTTGTTTTCTCTAGGAGGATTTTTCTTAATGATTTATTGTAATTTGGTTTGTTTCTTTTTTTAATTTCCAGTATTATAAATGATTTATTGTCAGTCATCTAATTTGACAATCAACCTATTTACAATAATATCTTCTCTGCTTCCTATATAAATAATCTATACAGGTTGACTAGTTTTATTTTTTGGCATCTATTTATTGTATATGTTTAAACGACCGGCGCTATAGAATCCGTCCGATGCAGTGGCGTAACCGATGGAGAACGTTCCAATTCTGGAGTAACGGCTTCGCAATTAGAACTGCTCGGCGTTAGAACGGCCGGAATCAGACTAGCAACTTCTGGACTTGTGCTTCCAGTTTTCACTTCATAAACTCGGTCCTAAAACATTTATCGTGACTTATTCGATAAAGGCTAGGGCTTAAGAAAGTACAGCCCTGGACAAATATCTCAACTTTCACCAGTAAATAAATGAAACATCTTCGTTCCATTTTCTTGTATTTCACTTAACAATATCAAATGCCAAATTTGCAACACTGGAACATTCTTACAGCATGTAAAGCTTGTAAGAAATAGAATTTTAAATTATTTACTACGAAATAAGACATTTTACATTTCTTTTTGTAATACCGATTGCAGCGCTAACTACTGCATTCTTAAAGTGAATAAAGTATACAAATTTTTAATCTAGGTAAATAGTCCTTTCTTAATTATGGCAAACGTCATATTAGAAGACCAACGCAAAATTATTGAAACATATTTTAATAGTAAAATTCTAGTATTATTAAAAAAAAGGGCAGTTTGTTTAAGATTTGTTACAAATTTCCCTTTGTGAGACAAGCGTATGCACTAGAATTCGTGAAATAATACCTATAATGGCAACTTCATTTTATGTTTAAATTAAATAAATGATATGATACTTGCCCAACAGAATATAAATTAGAGGATAATAATCAACGACTTAAAAATTATGAACACAATCAGTTATTACAAATTAAAAAGGATTAACAACAACTAGAGATCACTTTCGAGAGGCATATGAAACTTGAAACAGGATAAACGTTATCGCACTTAAATCATAAACACTTAATAAAATATTTTGTATTGATTGTAAGATATGCTCGTAAATACGATAAAACTAAGAATTCAATTACAAGATATTCCTGTTTTGACCTTATAGGTAAACATGATTAATATAACAAATATCCTAAACGATTTATTTCATTCTTTGACTAGGAATGTGACGAAATTACAGGAATTTAAACAAATTCATATGGCATTTTACACTACTGCTTCGATTACATTTCAACATTTCCTATATGTTTCTTTTCAAACAAATTCATATTGGGATTTACTACTATTACATACCTGTGATTTATCATACTTCAGACGTTTCCACAAAAAAGGCTTCTTATCCACATTGTTGGGTATTTGTTCACTTCCAGAGGTGTAATAGTTTGGATTTGAAAACGTCATCACACTGCGACCAGTAGCATATAAATACTTCTTCTTACTTTTTCTGTACAAAAACGCTACAATCAGCAAAATTATTGTTAGAATCAATATGCACAACATCGGTATGAGTGTCAAGATATAGAAACGTTTTGGGAGTGCATTATCAGGATGATTAAACATCCCATCTCCGTATTCTGTAGCATCGTCAGCATTCTCGTAGTCGGGACCAGGTGGTTCTTCATCCGTTAAGTGATTACTAGGAAGGGGTACCCATTCTTTAGGTGCTACAATTTAAGTGCAATGGGTTATTTGGCTCATTAACGATAGTAGATTAAATATCTTACTTAGTTTGCAAGATTTATCGGGTATGTCCGGACATCCACAACTGTAATTTACTAATTTGAAGAAACAAATATGAGTGCAGCCCCCGTTATTAACAGCACACGGATTCCATCCCTGTTGACGACTTTCTGATATTGTTGTTATACCAACAGCACCATCTAAATTGGCTCTTACGACAGCATAATTCTTTCCTGTTGCTTTATCAGCTCTTAAGATACTTTTCTGGAACCAATCAGTCCAGTAAATATATCGGCCAAACTAAAAAAGGAAAAGGTTCTTTTGTTTCTCAATCGATCTGTCTAACTATATTTTATTTACAATTGCAAGTCCAAATGGATGCGTCTCCAATACATTAGGAGTGGAATGTACCAACTGAATTCTGTTCCTTCCAAAAAGATCGCAATTTTCAATTTTATCCCATCTAGCATCCGTCCAGTACAACCGATTAGCTTCATAATCAATAGCTAACCCATTAGGAAAGCCGAGATCTACAACCACTATTGTTTTTCGGGCAGAACCGTCCATGAACGCCTTTTCGATCTTCGGGTCTTTGCCCCATTCAGTCCAATATAAGAAACCTCTTTTCGGGAATACTGCGATAGATCTTGGTTCGCTCAAATTATCCCTTACGATAACTTTGCGATAACTTCCATCGAGTTTGGCAACTTCCACGACACCAAGTTGCGTGTCCGTAAAATACATATTTTCAGCGATCCAATCTATTGCAAGACCATTTGGAGCAGTGATATTCTCACTGACAATGATTTTGTTTTTTGTAAAATTTTTCATATGAACACTATGAATTCTTTGACTTTTAACGTCCGTAAAGAAGAGCAACTGCTTTTTCCAATGAAAGTCGATATCGATGGCGTGTTTAATACCATGAATTGGTAAAGTTACTTCCCAAAATTCGTCAGTCACCAAACTCATTCTCGCTAATGCCGCGCGCGTTGCAAAGAGAAGATAACTTTGTGGTTGATGGTCGCAGGTTTTATTATTCATTTTATTAAGCAGAATGCCAGTGGGGCAGGCGCATGTATAACTTTTAGCATTTCTTAAACATAAGTGGGAGCAACCCCCGTTTCGTGATCCACATGCATTTTCTTCTACATTACCAGCTTGGACTGATCGTACATCCATAAGGCCTTCCAGCTTTCCTCTAATCAATGTTCTTTCGGCACCGGTAATTTTATCCGCTCTATGCAATCCTTGCGTCTGCCAATCCGTCCAATACATATGGTTACCAACAATGACTAGCCCATAAGGATGGGGAACATTGGTTAATATTGTTAGTCTCTGTTTTCCGTGGAAATCGCTCGATTCAATTGTTCGCAGTTTGCCATCGTTCCAATAAAGTCGACTAGTTGGTCTATCGATAGCCAATCCATTAGGCCATTCTAAGTTTTGAGATATTATAGTTCGCCTAAAACAAAAAACATGGGAAAATATATTTTTTTGGTGAAAATAACGGTATACCTATGAGTTCCATCCATTTGAGCAACTTCAATTTTAGCGTGGGCACCCCAATCGGACCAGAACATTAAGCCGATATGATAATGTAAAGTAATTGCTCTGGGGTTATCTAAATCAGTCCAAATCAATAGCTTACGATTGCTTCCGTCTAATTCAGCTACTTCAATGCTATTTCTTCCTCCATCGGTCCAATATATCTATAAAAATGTACAAGATTAATTCTTTGAGTACTACTTCGTCCCGTAAACGCTTTAAACTTTGAATCTTATAATTTATTTTGAACTTTTACAAAATGCAAGAGATACGTATAACGTCTTGAATAAGACTGCTTTGAATTATCCCTAATAGTAGCATACTTTTCGTCCGCTTGAATCAATAGCTATTGCGTCAACCATCGTTAGTTCATAGGCCACCAGTGTTTCTACGTGTTTTCCATCTGGTGTAGCTTTTTCGATAATGCGTTCAGCTGTATCAGTCCAAAATATTTCCGCAGTCCTTCGGTCTACATCGACAGACATTACATTCTTTAATTTTGTGAATGGTAATACAACATCAACTATGTATGGTACATCCAAAGATATCTGTCGTATGTCAAATCTGTGTGCCAAAATTAATGAATTAGTAGAACCATTTCTACAAGTTTTACCATCGGCCTGAAATTATATTGTATTTAATCAATATGTTCAACTAAGTATGAAAAGCATACTTTTAGTTTTATACCAATCGGGCAAGCGCAAGAATATCCTTTGTGTGAAGGATGTAGCAAACATAAATGAGAGCATCCGCCATTGTCATTCGCACAAACATTTTTAGTGGTTCTCCTATTTCTATGAAAAATCCTCACGTCCATCAATCCATTTACACCAGAAGCTAGTACAGTTCGATTAGCACCTGTTGTCTTATTTGCCATTTCAATATTGTATGTTTTCCAATCAGTCCAATATATATTACTACCACATACGTCCAGACCGAATGGATGTGGAAGATCAGGACCTTCTAAATAATGTTTTATCAGGATGAAGTTAATATACAAATCGAACAATACCTATTAAAGTTTTCCTATTGCTTCCATCCAAGTTTGAAAATTCGATCGATTTAGTACCACCGTCTGCCCAATATAATTTACCAGCATTATGATCAATAGCTAATCCATTGGGCCAGGTTAAATTATTTCTTATCAGAGCAACTCTATTTGATCCATCCATAGCTGCTCTTTCAATTTTTGGTTTTTCTCCCCAATCGGACCAGTACATATAGCCACCTAAAGATATTACTTATTCAAGTTAGACAAACTTTGAATAAACCTGTGTTACCTAGAGGATCAACTACAATATCTCTGGGTTTATCCAAATCTTCCCAAATTAATAAAGCCCGAAACGTTCCATCACTTTTAGCAACTTCAATGTGTGCTGTTCCTGCATCGGTCCAATATATTTTGTCTGTTATCCAATCGTATGCTAACCCAGCAGGGGATACTGAAAATTAATTATTTATTAACATAATACACGCGTCCTAAATGAGCAAAAGTTCTACCTATATTCGTATGAACTAAAACTCGTTGATTACTTCCATTCCAATGAGCTCTGCTGATTGAATCCTTCTCCACATCTGTCCAAAATATTGATTCCGTAGCGGAATCCCAAGCTAGTGCCACAGCACTTTTTACTCCATCTACCGGTATAACAACTTCATGTTGATGCGTAGCTCCTTTATCTAAGTGCTTTAATCGCAAGTCTTTTTTTCTAGCGAATATAAGAAGCTTCTCAGGGTTTAAACACGTCTTTTGATCCACGTTCAACTTTTGTCCCATTGGACACACGCAAGTATACGATTTTCCATTAGGGAGACACATGTGCTCACAATCACCATTATTAGGACCACAATGATTTTCGTAATGCGGCTGGCGCTGACTGTGGTAACTATGGATATCCATCGGGAAATGAAGATTTGAATGTATTGTTTTAAACCCAGCTCCAGTCGCTTTGTTGGCGGTGGATATTGATTTTGTATGCCAGTCTGTCCAATATATAGCATCTTCGAATATAGTTAAAGCAAAAGGATGTGGGAGCCCTTTTGTAATAACCTTTCTGCGATCGGATCCATCAAAGTAAGCTGTTTCAATTACATTATGCTTTGCATCAGCCCAGTAGATTCTACTAGTTGTATAATCTATCGTTAAACCATTCGGCCAAAACAGCGATTCAGTTATCACACTCTTTCTATCGGAACCGTCCATGAAAGCTTTCTCGATTTTAGGACTTGGTCCCCAATCGGTCCAAAAGACTAACGCCTCACCAGGATGTACAGCAATTGCGCGAGGTTTATCTAAATCATTGGCAGCGATGATAGCTCTTTCTTTACCGTCCAATGTTGACACTTCTATTCTTCTTGTACCAGAATCAGTCCAAAACAGCAAATCGTGCACCCAATCTAAAGCCACACCTCCGGGCGATTCTAAACCCCATTTAATAACATCTGAAACTTTATAACTATAAACTTTGCTGTTTACATTTTGTAGTGCACTTTCATACCTCTTATGTTAGTGCCGTTAATGAAGGCGCGTTTAATAATATCTATAGAAACATCAGACCAAAATATTAGCTTCTTTTCGTAGTGATAATCCAAAGCGATTGCGTTATGTAGACCTTTTAATAAGGCAGTATATTTTTGATTACTAAGAGATACCTGCAAAGCAATCTATAACCCTGAATTCCAATAATATATAAAATTATAAGTATACTTGTCGTATATCCAAGCGATTAGCAAATAACAATGTTGGAGGAGCTCCTAGAGCTTTGCAAGACCTCAAGTCTGGCCTTAGAATATATCCCGTCATACATCCGCATCTGAAACTACCTACGGTATTGTTGCATGTTTGAGAACAGACTGGATCTGTTTGGTATAAGCATTCATTAATGTCATCACATCTAAAATAGAGTAAACAAAATTAATATTATGTGTGTATGATAGAAAGTATTATATAAAGTCTGCTGTGGCACTGACTACTGCCAATTTAATTGAGAATTAAGAACTTTTTGGTTTCTTACTGTTCTTTGGAACATTTTAGACTACTGGAACTATTGTTTTAAATTGATCCATTATAAATTTGATACGGCTTAGAACTAGAGCTGTTATCCGGATCCGGAAAATTTACTATCCGGATATCCGGTTCTTGGTGTATTCCGGATCCATTATCCGAAATCTCGGATCCGAATCCATTATCTGAAACCTCGGATCCGGATCCGTTATTCGAAACTTCAGATCTGGATCCGCTATCCGAAAATCCTGAATTCGGATTCTTTATCCGATCAAATCCATTATTTGATAACGCGGATTCAGCCCCGTTCCTACAATAGGTCGTGTAATTATTAAACAATATAGCTGTAATAATCACCGGATTTACTGAACACTTATGTATTGCAAAGTAACTTTGAATTATGCGCATGGAAACTCAATATTATTCTGAATGTACGAATTTTAAAAACGATTACACTTTTTTCCATATACAGATCAGTCCGCTCAACTAGATACACCCCGTGTTGCGAAATCATCCGACGAATTCCGAGTAGGTGCCCGAGTAGTTTGCAATTTGACAGTTCGTAATAATGACGTTAAAGCTTTAACGATACGTATGTAATTGTTCAATTGTAATGTTTTATTCAAATTAGAGTTATTATAGTTTGTTGTGAAGAACCGGTGCTTTCTATTTCATGCTAACGAATATTTTACAGGCCGCGTCGTATTGATATTGGGTGGCAAGGCAAGCAAAGGGCCATATTTGTATCTAGTCAGGCTGAGAAGACAACAAGACGTTCTCTTCTACAGTCGTTTTAATGTAATTATTACGAACTGTCAAATTCAAAACTATGTACTGGCGCACCTATTGTGAATTTGGCGATTTTCGTCGGATGCAGTCGGATGATTTCGTCACTCGGGGGTGTATCTAGTTGAGCGGACTGATCTGTATAATAAATTCGATGTTTTCTTTATTAAACACGTTCTATATTGCAAAATAGTAACGGATCCAGATCCGAGAACCGGATAGCGGGTCAGGATACGAGAATCGGATAGTGAATCCGGATAGCTGATCCGGTTCCGAGAATCGGATAGTGGATTCGGATCCTAGGATAGTTTTGGATTTGGATATTCGAATCTCAGTTTCTCCTGATACCTACAGCACTACTAAGAACGTATCAATTACTTATAGAAGAAATCAATACTTATATCGTAAACTGGCATAAGATTGGGCCGATTTTTTTTTTAAGTTACGGACAATTTACAAAACTATTGGCAAATTGTTTGACAAAATTTGTCTCAGAAATCGTTTTTTGCTTTATAATAAAGAATTTTATCAATTTTATACCTGTTCTACTTTATCAAAATAACCAAAATTTTTTTTAATTGAGCCCACATTACCATTCATAAGTAAGTTTTTTACGAGGTGAATTGGTAATAAATTTATTCAATTTCAGCATAAAAATTCAACGTTAATTAAAAGGTAATAATTAGTGCAGACAAAGAACTTTCTAATTTAAATCAGAGTACTTACGTAACGCTGTCAGAGTTCAAAGTATATCCAGGCTGACACGCACAAGCATCTTTACCGTCAGCTGTTAAAATACATAATTGACTGCAAGGAGTGTCCTTCGTACAATTTTTCTTTGTTGGACAATCCTTTTCGTCTTCACCTTTGGGACAATCTTTTTGTCCATCACAGACGTGCTTTTTATGAATACAGAATTCAGTGGCAGTATCGTTTACACCTATTCCGGAACAGGCAAATTTGGATTCATCGCAAACTATCTCACATTTAAGTTCGTCTTCACGCTGGTTGCAATCAGCGACTCCGTCGCATTCCCACGTTTTCTAAAAACATATTCTTCATACTATATACCTCAAGGTAAATATTAAGCTAGTGTAGTAATAGTATTTTCCTACTACCAGCTACGTTAGTCCATCATTACTACCTTGATTACAGGGACGTAAGTGTGATTTATAGGTCATTTACTTTGGTTGCCCTTGACAGCGGAATGTAACGGAATTGTACGTTCCTATGAACACAAAGTAATAACACATTCATATGGAAATAGGTGTCAATACATACATAACAGAAATTGATAATTTTGACAATTATGTAAGTACAATGCAAATGTCAAATATCTTCGTAAAATGCAGATTTTTTCGAAACTTTGGGCTGGTAGTAGGAAAAATATAATATGACACTCGGGCCTTAAGTGCTTTTGCGGTCTCGGATGTACCGCAGTTCTCGGTTTCGCCTCCGTCTAAACAACATCCTCAACCGCAAAACTGCACTTACGTCCTTTGCGACATAAATAACTATTTCCTATGTATCTGGCTAAAACTAGAAATGCCTAAGTATACTGAATAAAACGAGAGTAATTTTGATATTTTTAAATTTATTTGTGTGTAGCTGCAGTTAGTCAGGTGAAATTTCTATATTCAAGCCGAAAAGAGAACCAATTAGAATATTACTATACAGAAAACTAAATTTTTCAACTACTCTGCTGAGCGCACTGTAGCCTGCAGTATTCCTAATGCATCGATCTATACTTACACTACCGGCCATAATTATTTGCCCACCTACAGTTATCGGTCGAATCTCATTAATCCGATAATTAAAGGTCCATGTAGGGCCATAAAAAGACCCGAAATGTAATACAATTATCCTTCACTAACAAATAAAAAGAAATAATTAAAAAAGAGGCTGGCACATTACTAAATAGAAAACGAACAGGACGACGGAAAGTGACAACACCAGCCGAAGATCGTCGAATAATTATGACGGGTAAACGGAATAGACAAAAAACTGCACCTGAAATAACGGTTGAAATAAATATTGAGCGTGAAAAACGAATTAGTTTAACCACCGTGATAAGGAGGTTAAGAGAGGGTGGCTTATTTGGCCGAATAGCGTTGCGTAAACCACTCTTACGCAAGCAAAATAAAATAAAACAGCATCAATATTAGACAGTTGATGGGTGGAAATATGTTTTGTAGATCGATGAGCCCAAATTTGTTCTTCGGTTCCAAGAGAAGAACGTTCTTTTGAAGGTCGAAAAGAGAACGAGCAGCAGAATCATGTGCAGTACCTACAGTCAATCATGGAGGCGGATCGATTATGGTTTGGGGTTGTTTTGGCGCCGCATCCGTAGGAGACTTGGTTAAAATAGATGGAATTTGAAAAAAAGAGCGCTACCGGGAAGTTTTGGAAGCAAATGCTATACCATCTAGAATGAGAATAATCGGTGACTATTTTCTATTTCAACATGATAATGATCCGAAACACACCACAAATGGCCTCTTCAAAGCCCAGATACTAATCCCATAGAGCTTTTGAGGGAAGAACTCGATAGGCAGGTGAAAATAAATTCTCCAACTTCCAAGGAATCATTGTGGAAACAACTACAGGAAACCTGGCTTAAAATAGAGCCTTCTACTCTAACGAAATTGATAGAGAGAATGCCGCAAGTGTGTGCCACAATAGCCGAGGTGAACATTTCGACGAAGATTCAGATTCATTCTCGAGATGGTTCTTCTCAGTTACGCTAGTTTTGCTTTTTTCACCAGACCTTTCGGCTTTTGGATATTCCGATCCCACTTCTAAGAGCCGTATTCCTGCTAGTGCTGTACAATCGTATAACACGTGGACGGCACTCTTCTTCTGCCTGGCAGAATCTACATACTGTTTCCTCTGTCAGGCCTAAGTTGCTCACATGTTTCTGGAGCATACAGTGCCCTGTTAGCAGGCCTACTATTACATTTCGACGAAACGAAGATTTAATTTTTTTGTGCCAAATTAACTTTATAATAGAATAAAGACTATCAATTTTTTTGCTTTAAGAGTATTTTATTGAATGAAAACTACAATTTCTCTTTCAATTAGCACTTCCTTTATGTATGCGTATTTGTTTGGTTGGGCAAATAATTATGGCCGGTGGTGTATGTGGCTGTTCAAAATGGATAATAAATATTCAACGGAGGTAAGTAACAATTTTAACACTTGTATTATGATCATTATTTGGATTAATTCCATTAATGTTATGCTTTTTTTGCGGAGCCAATACAATTTATATTTTTCAACCTGACCTACTTTAACCACTTACCAAGATACAAGCTCCATTGTTGCACGTGAATTCATCCGTTGAACAAGTTCTGATTTGAGTATCATCACAAGACGCTTCGTCTTCATTGCCCTCGCAATCCTGGTAAGTATCACAGCGCCACATATCAGGTATGCATTGGCCATTATTGCATCTACAAATTATCGTTTTTAAAATATAGCACGAATACGAGCACACCAAACAAGAACAAAAGGAATAAATGTGCACATACTTGAATTCTTCTACCATACAAGCAGATCCCGGGGTTTTTGGGCAATCGTCTTCGTCACTCCAGTCACCGCAGTCGTTATCCCCGTCACATTTGAATTCCGTCTTTATGCATTTTTGGGAGTCACAACTAAAGTCACCGCTGTTGCAAGACAACGGTTCTATATCTGTAAATAATTCTATTTGTACAGGATTACAGTAAGGTATCACGCAACCTGTGTATAGTTTATTACCGCAATCTGCTTCATCGGAACCATCATTGCAGTCCACTTCTTTATCGCATTTCCAACTCAGGGAGATGCAGGTGCCATCGGAACAACCAAATTCGTCTTCAGTACAGCTGAAAGAATCACCACATTTGAATTTCACGTTATAACTGGTAGAAGTATGTACAACTCCAAAGAAGCAGCGGTAACCAACACGAGTTTAACCTGGTCATTATTTAACAATAGAAGGATATTTTTCGCTATATAGATTGAGTCGTGACCAATGAAGAGATGTTCAACTTTGTACAAATAACAAATTTCTTAATCCAAAAGTCTTCACGTTAATATGATTACATTGTTCCTTTTTTTGAAAAATTTCTGTTATTTAGAAACAAAAAATTACTTATAATTTCAATTTAGTGAGAATACCAAAAAACAACAGGGAAAGTTTACTGTGTTTCCAGATTCATCAATTTCCTTGAGGTTTTCTTCTTAAATGAACTTGTATGAAAACTATGAGAAGGTTGAATGAACTGCTCAGCATGAAAATGCTATTTATTTATAATAACTCAAGAGAAGTTCTGTGAAAATTCTAAGCTTGCTTGGTTGATAATTAAGCAAAAGCTAAACTGCAGGTCCTGGAACAGTTTTGATCTAGAAGTCACTAGAACCAACGGGTTTTCCAATTAGCTTCAGAACTTTCAAATGAGACACAATAATAACTGCAAGTGATAATCCTTTAGTTTTTATTTTATTTTGAAGAACAATCGATGTCACTATGTTTTAAAAATAATATCGTTTAAATGCCCTTCTCGATTTCGCCTGACTGCATGCATTCTAGAGGCCCAAGTTACGATTACTCTTTCACACATATCGCGTGATATATTTCTAATGGTGAATATTCCGTTTAAGGTCGCGAATTGTTTCTGGCTTATTTTGGTAAACCACAGATTTCACATGACCCCATAGGAGAAAGTCCAAAGGCGTGAGATTGTATGATTTTGGTGGCCAGTTGGCGAAATAACGCGTCCAGGAAACTGCTGTTGTCATAAAACAATTGTCTGACGAGATATGTGACACGTTGCACCGTTTTGTTGAAAGACAACATTGTTTATGTCAACGTTCCTCAGCTCAGGCCAAATTTATTCCCTTAGCATATTCCTGTACCTCACTACTAACAGTAACATGATTTCCATCATCGTTTTCAAGAAAATAGGATCCAATCACGCCTTGAGCCCAGAAACCGCACCACATCCTACAGTTATGCTTGTTTACAAACCAATTGAGCCAGAAATGGGCTTAATCTGGAAACATCCTTTCTGCAAAACGTGGATCGGCTTCCAATTACTCAAGAGCCCAGTTCGTGAAGCTTCGACACAAACGACGATTATTTGGCTTCAGATCTTGAGTAATTTGGACTTTATAAGCCTGCAGATGGAGATCTGCATGCAAAATTCTCCACGTAGTCGTCTAAAAAAGGCCGAGTTCTTGAGAACGACGTGGAATAGAGATGTTCGTATCATCTCTTACACTTTGACTTACAGCAGCAATATTAACCACCTTGATGACGCACTAATGTTGACTCATCTGCAACTGAGCCAGTTTGTCCAAACTTTTGAATTAAACGATCAAGAGATCGTTCGGTTGGTCGATTATGTTGACAACAATCTCGCAACGCCCGAAATGTTCGGCGAACCGAACATGCATTTTGATGGTAAATAGGAATAATTTCTAAGTGCTGTTGAATCGATAATCTGTCCATATTAACTTGTTACAATGTACTGAACCCATTTGTCATCGTTATTTGACATTTACATTCCAAGGCAATCTTGTTATTGGCATTAAGTTCTGACGTGCTAATTGAAAAATCCTTTATTTTAAAATTAAGAATTGTTGGACCAGTTAACAAACAGTTAGCATATCTAATAACATTGTGGAAGATGCTGATAGTTTTAGTATATGTACTCACAGTTACGATTATTATTAACGACTGATAATCTAACTAGATGTAAGGAAAAAGTCTCAAAAGTACTATAGGGTGGGAACCACCCTGGCATTTTTAAAATTTGGCAGATGATTTAAGCTGGTAGTTCCGGCAATGGAGATCATATTCGCATGCATTATGTTAAGAAATGAACAAATCGTTGCTTTAGTGAGAAAAGCGCGTAACTCCATTAAAAGGAAATTTACAGTAAACCAAAAAACTGTTTGGTTTTAATATATGATCACAATGTAAACTCTTGTTTCTCTTTTAAAGGCTATTGCAGAATAATTTTAATGATTTTTTGGAAAAAATAATTCTGAAAACCTTTTTTCAGCTATTATTAGATGGCAGTTAAATCTCATTCTGGATAAAAAATGGAGTTAGGTGCTTTTCTTACTAAAGCAACGAAATATATCTTTTATTGACGGAACCACTATCTTAAATTATTCGAGATATTTAAAAAAATGCCAAATGGAAAGCTTTCACGGCCCCACTAAAGCACTTTTATTGCTTTACCGAGCAAGAGCTTCTTGAGAGGTTTACATTTCAAAGCAAACACAGACAAAAAGATGATATTTAATCATTAAGCTTTTGATTTAGAAAAAGGTGGATTACAAAGCAGTAAGTTGCATTGAAATGTTGTAATTTATACTTTAACCACTTTTTTTTATAAATTTCAATAATCATCCATTTTAATGAACAATGCTTGCATGGAATTTCTTAAGAGGCCCGATGCTTACTTGCAGAAATATCGAGAAAAACGTCTATTTCTATAAAAAGTATAATAGCTCGCTACATGGCGCACTCTGTGACATTATTTTGTAGATGTCGAATTGTTTACCCATCGACATTCGTCCATCGTATGTCTTTGTTGTATGAAAGGTGCATTTGATCGACTAACAAAGGACGTAAGTAACAAAGTAAAATGCTACAGATGACGCCATGTAACGGGCCATCATATTTTGAATATAAATTTTTCTGGATATTTCCTTTTCAACTTTATATTTTCCTGTAAAACGATTTAGAATTTTTTCTACACCTTGGTATGAAGCCCGATTACATTCTCACAGTTAATGATATCCTATATTTTTATTTTAAAATTTAATCTAAAATGGAAGTTCATCCGGCAAAATTATATTTTTTGACTTTTCGTTCAAAAACCAACAATTCATATTCGATATTAGTTATACACAACGGTTCCTTAGAACTACTGAAATTTATGCAACCAATCAATCATACGTATTTAGGCCTCTTAGTTTATAACTTCAGTTTGGGTTTCTGTTTCCTTATCAATTGAAAATCTTTTTCTAGTAAATAATGTGTTAATATTAATTTGTGTATCAACAGAAAGGTACTAAGAAATGCTATAGAAAGAACTTCTACGCCTATTTTATGCAGATTCTTAATTGTTTCGTACTTTCAGATTTTTAAAAAACTGAAAAGTTATTTTACAAATTACTAAAATAGCATATGATCGTAATCCAAGAATAACCGAATTTTTGTAGACATTTCAGATTTTACGGAAAAAAGTTATTAGATAGCCGCATCCAGATGCTTTTATGACAGTATAAATCTACCTTCTTCCTAAGTGAAATAAGGGCTTGCATTCGGTATCTAATATACGGTATTCGCATACACAGTCAACTTTGTTGTTGGCGCAGAAATCGATAAGCGTGGGTGAGCGTTGCCATGCCAACCTTTTCATATTCTTCTTAGAAATCCCTCGAACTTCGACGGTGATAAAAATAGGATTCTATTCACAATTATATGTTTCCCTAATTTGTAAACGCCAACACGATACCGTTATGACTTATTATGACCACTGTTGACACAAACGTCCTTGGCTTCATTCACATTTTGAATAAACATGTTCTCGTTATTAGCGAACTTATTATGTATTTGCTTTAACGAATCAATACTTGCTTCATTTAAGCCAACTTTACGATTAAATGACATATTTTTAGAATTCCTGATCGGATTAAAGCAGTATTTTACGAATGTATACATATGTAGCTGCTAGATACATATGATATGTAGGACGCATAAATATAAGATAAAAGGGTTGAAAATATCCAGGTATTTATTACACAGTTTAAGAGATAGCATTTGATATTGACTTTTTGGTGCAACTTAATAAGCATGGACTGCGAGACGCTGTGTAGATAGGGTGTACATTTTATATAGTAATGGGCGTGTCCAAATATATGTATACATACGTTTCTAATATTTGTTTTTACTTCGCTATACGACAACGAAGCATTGGAAATAGTTTTCTTTTTAAATAGATTACGTGTTCATTTGCGAAAATGAGGTATTTTTGTTCTTTAAACTGAAAGCTTGAATAATGTTTCTATTTTAATGTAGTGCCTAATTTCTTCAGTTTTATTTAAGAGATGTTTTCATTTAAAGTTCTTTGCTTTAAATTGTTTAAAAAGGGAATCAAATGAAATTGTAAAATTCAAAAAATTTATGAATGAATTAATTAAATGCGTTAAATTTTTATTGGAAATCCTACAAATGCATTCTGTCCTGCTACATTCTTTATAGCAGCGCAAGATTTGGTTATTTAAATTTTTTATTGGATTCTGTACGTGGAGTATACTTTATTTTGTAATGTTTTGTATTGTTTTCTAAACGTACAGGGTGTTTCAGGAGAATTGGGAAGTAGAAGCTCAAAATAAGAAAAATAAACAAATAATTAGTCAAAACAAAAACCAAAAGTAATGCTAATATAGCTCATGGTATTGGGGGAATCATTCCCGGTAAAAACAACGCGAGCAGAGAAAAAAAAGCACTACGAAACCGACATCTTTCTGCCTACCCGGCGCCATCAGCGTGGTTACGAGCACTCGTTTCTGCTGCTGGCATTGCGTTTACCTCTTAGTTTACGCCACCAAGCTGCTTTGGAGACTGTGGTATCTTTCAATATTTTGCGACAGCTAGATTTTTTAATAAGAGGTATAAAATTATACTGCAAACAGCACGTATCAGGTATAAAAGATAACATATTGTAATAGAGCTTATTAAAATCGTGATAAAGGTTTTTAAGAACGTAATAAAGCTTATTAAATCACTTTTATTACCTGTTTGTATTATTTTTTTAGTGTAACTAGGTTTTTCATCCAGCAATTTTAAAGTTACAAACAACACAATATTTGTTACAAGCAGCAAACAAGTAACTTTCATAGAACATTTCTGAAGACATTGCTGCCAACTTCTACCTAATTGATGATGATTACTGATAAAAGGTAAAGCGCCAAGTACCAAGTAGTGATATTGTGACTTAAAGTACTTGAAGCACTGCTAAAAGTGCTTAAGCACCTCATAAAGTGGTTCATGCACTTTAAAAAGTGCAAATAATATCTTTAAAAATTCACCAGTTTGGTACGTACGGAAATAAAGTACTTTTAACTTCTGTAGCTTGATTAAAAACAAGGATATTTAAAGAGTTAGGGTTGTCTAATTATTATAATTAATTATACGAGCGTAGTCTGTAAAGCTTCAAACCACAACATGAAGATGGCGTTACTCGTCAAAAATATTCTGGTAGCATAATTGCGCATGTGTGAAATGTTCATTTGTTGTTTAACAGTCGTTTGTGTCAGTCGATGTTAGTGTTTCTGTAAAAATTGAAAAAGTCGAATATCGAGCCGTCATCAAATTCTTACATTGGAGTGGCAATACGCCTATGCAAACTAAAGTCGAGATGGACGTTGTTTATGGAAACTCTGCACCATTTGCCACAGTGAAATGTTGGGCAATTGAATTTGAACGTGATCGTACTAGCTTGGTTGACGATGAACGTTCGAGGCACCCAAAAACTGCAATCAATACCAATAACATCGGAGAAGTTAATTAAATGGTGCTAGATGACCGCCGAATTAGGGTTAGAGAGCTAGCAGAGGCAAACAACGTGTTTGTCATATACTCACTGAAGATTTGGGCATGAGAAAGCTAACCGAGGGTTGTATGCCGCGGTTCCTCACCCAGACCCAAAAACACAATCGAATTAACAATTCCAAAGCCCTGTTGAAGCAGTTTAAGCGAAATAAGTCGGAGTTCTGGCAACGATTAAAAACTGTAGATGAAACTGGGATACACCAGTGCACTTCTGAAACCAAGGCATAGTCGAAACAATGGACTGCGAAGGGTGAATCGACTCCGAAAAGGGCGAAGACTGTTCCATCGGCCGAGAAAGTCATGGAGCGGTGTTAATCGACTATTTGGAAAAAGGAAAAACAATAACGGGAGCATACTACGCATCATTACCCGACATACTGAAGGCAGAAATTGCGGAAATACGGTCGCATTTCAAAAAAACTTTATACTTACAAGGAGACTATGTTGAGAAATTAAACAAAATTTTACAAAAAAATACTTCTTCCTGTGTTAGGCTGGATACTTTTCAGACTATCCTCGTATGTTATACTTTATAATCTTCCTATAACGTAATGTTTAATGCGAAATGTAAGCAGGGTGCGCCAGGATCGTGGGATTGCAATGCTATCTCCATCACCACTGATCTTAGGAAATCGGTTAAATAGGCAAAATACTGCCGTTTTATGAGCTCACCGATATTCCGTAAAAGCATGTTAATTATGTAAGTTGCTTTACAAGATATTGGCAAGTAAAGAAATGTTTACATTTTCATAAACCTGCACGAACTTTTTTATTTACAGCTATTGGGAAATACATAATTTATGTAAAAGTTGAGTGATTTCTAGGTCTCTTTTAACTGATGTGAATATATTTTTTGTTTTGTTTGCTACTTTGTTTTTTTTTTATTTTGAATTTTAATATTTTCAAATTATTTGTTTTTTTTTTTAATGTGGTATATCACATCATATCTCTAAAATGATAATAATATATTATTGAAAAATGTAAGTCTATCCATTTAACTCCATTTAAATTTTAATATATTTAGACTTTCGTCGGTGGATTATGAAAATCTTCCATTTCCATTTAAATTTTCTTTGCAGAAGTATGTATAATTACTTTGAAAGTAATTGAAGCATTTCAAGAATCTTTTAAAGCCTCAAATACTTAAACAAAGTAATAGGTACTTTGTTTAAATATTTTCGTTCTTCTGAGCAAGCCAGGAGGACGAAATGTGGTTTCAACAGGATGGCGCTACGTGTCATACGGCTACGGCAACCATCGACTTATTGAAATCAAAATTTAACGATACGTTAATTTCGAGTTATGGACCAGCCAGTTGGCCTCCAAGGTCTTGCGATTTGACACTTCTCGATTATTTACTGTGAGGCTACGTAAAATCTCTGGCTTCTATCAATAAACCACCACCAATTGACGCCTTGGAAGCCAATTGTTCGTGTAATTCGTGACGTACGGCCCGCAGTGCTCAAAAAAGTGACCCAAAATTGGACGTCCAGAACACGCTTCCTCAAAAACAGCCGTGGTGGCCATATGCTCATTTTCAAATGTTCATGTCATGAATATATATATATATATATATATATATATATATATATATATATATCTTTCGAATCATACCAAAAATTTGATTAGAATGTAATTTTTCGTATTATCTTTTATAATTTTAAGTTCTATCGGGCTTAAAGAAATACTTATTTCTATATGATTATTTGCTTACATACTCCTAAATTGATAGCAAAGTTTGAAACTGTCAGATATTAGTTATCGTTATTTACTTTTTACATGTACGACGCCCTGCGCCAGTCTGTAAAAATGAGTTCCGATAGTGATTCAGTCATTCCCAAACTTATTGTACAGGTAGCAAAAATAGCTACACTAAATCTTTTTCCGGTAAAATCAAGAATGATATATGAAAATGAATATAATATATTCATAAAATGGATGAGCTCCAACAATGTCAAGAAAATCGATGACAACGTCATTTTGGCATATTTTTCCATTGCAAATAAAGCTTTGAAATCATCGAGTCTTTGGGCAAAATAATCGATGTTAAGAGCTAGGCTCTCCTTAAAAGAAAATGGGCACAGAAAAACAGAAGCAAGTTGCTTAAAAAAGCAAACTGTTGATTATAAACCAAAAAACGGAAAAAACTTTTAGTACCACCACGACAACTAGGCATTAAAGAGTGAATGATCCTTGCATAGTCCTCGTGGTGTAGTGGTTAATACGTCTACCCGGCAAGCAGTAGATGTGAGGTTCGATTCCTCGCCGTGTACATAATTTTAATTTTATTAACTAATTGCGTCCGAAATTCCAAGGAAAATTATATGTTTCATAATTCACCGGCGGAAGACAAAATATATTAATTAAATTAGTGTACTTGGCATCTAAAATTAAAATTTGTCTGTCGAAATATTACGATATATTTACTGATAAAATAATAACAACCAGGCATTAAAGACTGAATGGTCCTTGCTGTAGTGGTTAACACGTTTACGCGACAAGCAGGAGATGTGAGGTTCGATTTCTCGCGGAGGACATAATTTTAATTTCATGAATTAATTACGTCGGAAATTCCAAAGAAAATTATATATTTTATTGTGCAAGATGTTTGCATGAATTGCAGCTCTTTGGTAGGATGCGAAGTTATTAAACAGAATCTCCAGTCATTAAGATCTTTTTGCTTTATGTACGCAATTACACGGGTTATTTAATTTATTGCACCTAACCGTTTCCTTTCTAAAAGTTGTCCATATTAATATTCGAGGAATTTATGCAAATACTAATTGCAGGCATTTACAATATGATTGAGTGGTGCCTTCTACTTAAGTTCCTTGCTTGTGTGAAGAAATGCATTTTTTATTAAAGAAAAATATTAATAATTCTTAGAAATTTATGTATACTATGTGTATAATTATAGAACATCAGTTAATGACCTAAACGGAATGCTAAGATCGTTTGCTCAGACGCAGCTTAATTTTGAACCAGGAATGCAGTTGATTCTGAAAGTTAGTTAAATTAAGCCGATTTTCTTTATCTAGTACGCATATTTTAACGCTTTCATAAGACGTTTATCTTCTATAATTCTTTTTGTAATCAATTTCCTTAACAAATGGAAGCGCGGTTATTTATCACACGTTGATTTGTATACACATTACCATTAATATTTTTTGGAAAAGCTATTGATTTATTTTTTTAATTGAATTTTGTTTATCATATCAAAAATTATTAAGTTTAGTTTGTATATGTATGTATATAGTGATTATATTTATAGAATATCATTTGTATCATTAATATCGTATCTACACGCCGATTTTTCTAATTTCCCTTAAGTCACAAAAAATATAAGTTAAGTATTAATTATTTCTTGAGTTTACTAAGGAAAGTATATATAAGGTTATTCAAAAGTAAGTTCCAAGTTTGAAATAGTCGTAACTTTACCAAATTTTTAGATTCTGCATGTTCAACTAAAAATTAGTCGTTCTTCTAAAATTATGAACGGCATTACGAGGGTAGCGTCTTAAGTTTGTATAAGCGACCCCTAGATGGCGCTATTGAGATTTTACATTACTATTTTCGTAAAATCTGACATTTGTTACTGTTGAAGCAGTGAGAGCGAAGAAATCGGCCGAGTAGTTTGTTTACAATGAGCGTTTAAAAAAAGTAATTCGTTTTCGTGGGATGATTCTTAAAATTTTGGTAAAGGTCTAGCACGACAACAATGCCTCGAATTGCTTCGTTCAACTTTTGGTAATGAAGTATTACCAGAAAAGATTGTTTACAATTGGTTTGCAGAATTTCGTTGTGGATGTGCTTCCGTCAGTGACGAATTTTGTGAAGATCGACCAAAATCGGTTGTTGTTCCAAAAAACATCGATGTTGTGCGCAACATGATTGAAGAGGATCGGCATGTGACTTACCGTGAGATAAATGCCACTATCCCACTTAGGCATATCGAAAATTGTAGTATATTCGATTTTGCATGAACTTCCAGGAGTAAAAAATATTTCCGATCGATTCCGCATAATTTGGTTCGAGCACAAAAAAAGGTTTATGTCAATTGGTTTAAGAAAATGTTCAAAGAATTCAACAGAGGAACTTTAAAATTCGTATACAATATCGTAACAGGTGAGGAAACTTGGATATATTCCTACGAGCCAGAAACCAAACAACAATATACAGTTTGGCTGTTCCTAGATGAACCGAACCTAACATAAGTTGTTCGTTGTTCACGAAAAACATTGAATTAATGTCTCACTGCCCGTATTCACTTCATTTATCGCCGATCAATTTATTTTCGTTCCCGAATATTAAACAAAAAATGCGTGGGCAGCGACTTTTACCACCTCAAGAAGCTGCGGAAGCCTTCAAAAACCATGTTTTCGAGATACCATCTTCGCAGTGGAAAAATGTTTCAAGAATTTGTTCGGAAGCACGCAGATGTGTACAGATCTTAATGGCGAATATTTTGAAAAACAATAAAAGCATTTGTACCAAAAATGTTGTTTGCTTCCATTGTTTTTGCAAAAACCAAAGGGGGTATCCCTCGTAATAAGAGCATTCCCGGGAATGTTTTTAATGACATATGATATCGATTGCTTCAGTTCCTTACGTGTAGTAGGTCTACAAGAAATACATTTTCGTTAATAGTCAGTCACTAATTACACGATCACCAATGTATTGCGTAGTAGTGTCTTTACGTTATCGTCTATGCGGGATGGGGCATCGTCTTCTATAAAAACAATTTTGCTACTATCATGATTCGAGCATTCGAAAATATCGCTGCCCATTTATCGTTACTGTTTTCGTTCGTCCATATTCCATTTCTTAATAGAAATAAGGTCCTACTAGAAAATTTGACGTAAAGCCGCACCAGTAGTACCAACAGTACCCATGAGATCATGTAACCCTTACTACAGTTGTGTGTGTTAACACCCCCATTTAATCCAAATGTGCCTAAAAAATTTGTTTAGCCGTTCAACGTTACTCTGTATTTCCGTTAACATTTGCTAAGCGAAAGTGACGCGAATTTGCTTATGTTGTTCTTTAATTGCAAAACACATTTTCATCTTATAGGGATAGAGGTTAAGCTGCTTTCTTAGAATTCGCCATAGTCGTTTAGCACTACAAGCATCATATGCAGAATTTTCACGAACTCTTGAACTCCATGTAAAACTAGAGCTGCGCTAATTTCGTTTTCTATTAACTTTGGTCTTCTCGATTGATTTTTTTTCGATAACTTCGATGACCAGTTTCTTCAAATTTTTGTACAAGCTTACGAAATGATCTTACTCAGTAAAACCCATTTGTCAATCCATGTGTTATCCGATGTCCTCATGCATATTGTCTATTGGATTCATAATAGCACCTAATGACATCAATACGAACTCGTAGCGACGAAACCATTTTGACAAGTATCGATTGAAAATTGCTGTCAGTATTCAGGAAAACTAAGTTACTATAGTAACAAAAGTTAAACAACTATATACAGAAAAAAATCCAATCCCCCTAAACCATAATGATTTCTATATGTAACCAAACTGTTAATATGTACAAAAGATAGAGCCCTTTAAAGCTAGGAACTTATTTTTGAATAACTGTATATCAAGTTAATTATCTCTAGCGATAATTGTACAGAAATATATTAAATGTATGATAATTTCGACCTTGTTAAGAAAGTTAACATCCTATTGGATTTCCTTTTTCATAACAAGCATAAATAAACAAATTTGAAACAAAAGCAATGAAGATGATAGTGATCACTTACCCTACTTTTGTGCAATTACTTTCATCTGTAAAGTCTTTGCAGTCGTTGTCATTATCACACACCCATGTTTTAGGTATGCAAAGGCCGTTTCCACATTCAAACTGATCGATGGTACAGTTAACGGCAAATGCTGTGGACAAAGTTAATTTCAAGCTGATGGCAATATAATGTAGTGAAATGGAATTAAATATACCTGTCAAGAGGATATTACTCTTACAAAGTGTTTCGCCATAATTTCCAAAGATATCCTACATGCCGATTTTATTATATTTGAGGTAAACCATTACTTACCGCAATGAGTTTCATCGGTTAAATCTCCACAATCATCGTCACCATCACAAAGCCAGTCTCTCAAGATGCACCTGCCCGTTTTTGGACAACGGGTTGACCTCTGAGATTCTTCACACGCATCCTTAGGCATCTCCATGTCTTCACAATCCATTTCATCTTCATGATTATCGCAATCTACCTCTCCATCACATCTGTAACAATTTTGGCGTCTCAGTCTTCATTATATGTATGTTACTAAACCAGCAACTGTTTAATTCATGATGATCGAATGAATGCATCTAAAAAATTGCCGGCGTGGGCTCGAGTCGCATCCTCGTCGCCAAATAAGTGTTAAATATCAAAAATGAAGACAGATCACAATTGAAACATTATTCACCATTTAAACCAACACACTCTAAAAGAATGGCACAGTTACTTTTTATATTACTATCAGGGTCCTACTATACGGACTTTTAATAATGTAGGGGACAGACAAGTAGAGTGGTCATGGCGAGCAAAGTGGCCACGGAGTTACGTGGGTCGTAAGGTGCCATTGCGTATGGAACGTGTCGCCTCTCGAAGTTATAATTGTTGTGGTTTTTGATCATCCTGATGTAAGGTGTGTGTTTTTTTACTACTATAAAACCAAGCGACATATAGTTTACGAACGAAATTGGTTTGAAAGGATGGTTATCTTGGCTACGAAATGCCGCTTTGGCGATTGCATAGTTCTATCGGGTTGTTAAGATACACCAACGTTTGTGTAAAGGCGATGATCTGAGCAAAGTGGCTACGCTGGTGGTAGCCCTGAGGTAACAGCACCATCATCAGCTACACTTGTGCAGCCAGCGCAACATGCGCAACCAGGTCATCCCGTGCAGCCAATTGGAAGTGTCAGCACTCCCTTCCAGAGACCAACGATCAGGAATTTCTTTATCCGTGATCCCAGAAGACCTTGTTCCTGTGCTTGTGCATGTAACAACAGGAGGAAAAAGCAACCGCCGCAAGAAAGGTTCTGCGGAGATATTAACAGGAAGTCCGTAGAAAACGGGATTTTGACCTGTAAAAGCTGACAAGGAAACAAAATAGAAACAAGAAGTGGAAAGACGAAAGAAAAGAAGAAAGGAAACAAGGGAAAACTAACTAAAGAGGAGTGCTATTTGATGGTGACTGCAATGTCTTTCAGCTTCAAGAGCACACAAGCAATGGATGGCCAAATATGTTCCTTGTAGGCTCACGAACTCTGTGCTGGAGTTGCAGTGCGTTAATCTGTTACCATTTTATATTTTTATCATTTAAAGTTCTGTAACTGTTCTATAAATAAAATAAAGATTAAACCGTTTTCTTATCACTCATTTTTGATTTTGCAGTTAAAAGTCCACTTTGCCCGCCTACATTGGGCAAAGTAGCCACTTGGATACCCCGTGACGTGCTTTGCAATACATATTGTTATACCTTTTATTAATAAATCTGGCTGTCCCTACATAACGAATGGTATAATAAATTATATCAGAAGGTCTTATATTTCTCATACCTGGTATTATTTATTTTTTCAGAGTATGTACTAGGACAGTTGAGGTATATGGCTATTAATTTTGATGCATCTACGTTGATTGCAAGTCAACTTAAAACATCAGCAAACCTTACCTTGGCCACATTGGCCGTCTTTTCCCTACCAAAATATCATTGGATGTAATTTTTCCATAATAAAATGCGGCTATAAAAATATCAACTACTTAGAGATCGAAAGAAATCGTTGAACTTAAACACATTCTAATTCTATACACCGGATAGAATCTAAGTATGCGATGCATTTCAAAACAATTTAAATATTTAATAAGATAATAACATTCAATTTGGCCAATGTGGCGTAATGGCTGTTGTACAATTGTCACACCGCAATTGATTCAAGAGTACCTAATAATTAATACCACGCAATAACATTATTAACTCCATTAATGGGATATAAGGACGAAAAATGATTGAATGAAGTCATGAAATGTATAATGCACACTTGAAACGAACTCAAATATTAGCACAAACGTTTCCCGCGCTCTGATAATATTTATTTGGCGATAACGGAAATTAAAGTAAACTGTTATAATTGTTATAAATGCGAATGAGCTTAAGTTAGCGTTGAGATTATTTATTGCAGAGAAGTTGAGGTAATTCTAATTCAATCGCAATTACGAATTTGTTATAAAAAACCAGTTACTGTAATTTTGGTGCGACTAACTTTAAAAGTGAGCGGTGCCATTCATGAGGATTCTTCTTTTATAGACAATAGTTGCAGGAATATACATTTAGTCCATATTGCACCATATGCACAATTAACTGAGAATGGATTGACAATAAAAGACAATTAACAAACATAATGATAAAATTTTGCAGGAATGAACCGAAAAATATTAGGCACGTATTGTTTTTAGCTACACTCGGTACCACTAACTAATCGCGACTGGCTAATAATGCCGATCACAATTGAACTTATGAATTGAATATAGTGACGGAAGAGGCGCAGCACCGCGGTTACAATCCGATAATTGTGTATGTTTAATCCATTGCGTTAGGCACCGAAAAAAATTAATTTCCTAAGCGGTATATGTATATTTTATATCAAATTTTAATATTACAATATCATCAATATCATAATGGCAATAACAAAAATTTTTTACTTGAAATACAATGGGATATAAAATTTAATCCTAAAAATATAGAGAAAAATAGATTTCAGCGGGATACATTAAAATAACGATAACTTTCCTAAAATGGACGCCGAGAAAAAAATCCCAAAACAGGTAACTTTTATTTTTTTGTGTAGTTTAAAGGTATGTAGAGGAAAAATACATTGACAATACCTGTGGGTGGGGGCGAAAAAAAATGAGATTTTTTCTCATCTGATATGTAGTGCTAGTAACAGGGAGCAATTACTTTTCTTAAATGAATTCGATATCTCGTCTTGTTCCTGAGACATAACAAATGTTTTCGGGGGTAACCTTGAGCGTCCCTTTAATCCGAAAAAGCAGCTAAAAATACATGAATACGTGTCTAATATTTTTCGGTGTATTATATCCCTGCAAAATTTTATCAGAATAGGAGGGGCACAGTTGCCTACGTTTGCTTGCAAGTCTACAATTAAGAAAATATGGATTTTTGCGAAACTGTTAGTATCAACAATTAAGTGATAAAGAATAAACATATACTGCATTTCGTTCATTATAGAGTGTGACCCATTTGAAATGGAAACACCCCTACAGAATCTATTTTACACTAAAATGGAACTTTTTTTTACATAATGGGTCAAAAAGTCTATTTCCACACAAAATTTCAGAAATTCATGAAAATTTTCAAGGCACACTATGTTTATTTTTTGAAGTCGAAAATAGCACAATTTTATTAGCCATTTTTTTTTACAAAAAATCTGACTGCATCACTGAATTCAGAAGACTAAAATGCTATTAACCAAAATTTCATTCAAATATATTTGTTAATAAAAAAGTTATGAGAGAACAATTTTTCAAACTTTACAGTGCATTATTTCATAAATCCGCTTCTTATATCTACTGACCAAGGTAGATCAAAATACATATAAAAAAAAACAAGTAAAAAGTAAACAAATACAACTTATTATCTAGATTTACTTCAACAATTAACTTCATTGAAGTTAATTGTTCATTAACTTCAATGAAGTTAATGAACAACTATGTATGTAACTGTCAATGTCACAGCCTGCATTTATCTTCTTTTATAAATTATTAATTTAACGTCATAGCCTGCTTGGGATTTTACTTAAATTACATGTATTTTTGGGTGAAATATCAATTAGGTACTATTAACAATTGAAACATTTTTTTTGAGATACTGCAATATAAAAATGCACTAAATAAAAGTAAAGCGAGATTATTTTAAAGACCAATATAGCTAGTAGGTATTACTTATTTCTTTAGAACCTGTAATTTTGCAGTTGTATTATTAATAATAATACAACTGCAAAAATTAAGAAAAATCTAACTACAGTTACAAAAGTGAATGTAATAATTTATTAAATTCACTTTTGTTACAGTAGTTAGATTATCTTTAATTGTTATTTGCAATTTTGTGGCATTTAATAGTAAGCTTAGTTACGTTTTAGTTGTTTTTTTTTCAATGAATTTTGATCTATCTTGGTCAATAGATGTTTAAAATTAAAGGAAGCCAACCTTCTATCTTTGACGTTTAATGCTCCTTCTCTAAGCATGTGTATAAACCTGGCACCCTTTTAAATGACTCGACATAATCATGAAATATTATTAAATTCCCAAATTATATTACTTTCGAATACAACTCACTTCTAAACACGTACATATATATTCTACTCTAGCTACCGCTCAAATTCTCATTTATCTTAGCGTCCCCTTTACGCATTTGTTAATTTTCGACCAAGAACAACTTACCAAAACGATTTCTATTTAAAAATATTTATTACTTTTCAAATAAAATTACGTATAACTTAATTTATGCAAATGATTTCAAATTACAAAATTCATACTATAATATTGGGTTAGGGTTTACAGTGTAGAGTCACCGTGAAGTGTTATCTGCAACCTTAAAATATGCACGTTCCTTAGCGAACTCGATAACTTGTTAAACAGCAATATTTCATTTGGGAAATTGATATTAAGACCAAATATAATTACTCTCTATGTGAGTAGTGAATGAAGTTATTTGAAATTTGTTTCTCTAGGATTATTACTGACTGGAGATATATTTTCTCAATAAAACCGCCGAGATAGAAAATAGGAATCAAGAAGAGGAGTCTCTGTTACTGAAACGTCATCTTGGGCGTCGCTAGATGGTCGCTGCTACCTGAACGTACTTCAATGCATGTGGCTGAACAACGCTAACCACACGTTAATCATATCGATTGTAGCAGCGTTGTTTCGAACATTACAATATGTTATGCTACATTTTGAAGCTTGAGTTTCTTTATCTAAGTTACATACTTTAGTAACTTTTAATGTTCACTTGATTTTATTCAGAAACAAGCTAAATTGTAAACTGAATAAAAACAGAATTCGTAGACACTAAATGCATCTCCTTTAGAAAAGTCTATACTTTAATGCATTCATCTGGCTCAACATGTTCTTTTGTTTTAATTTAGCATACCGTAAGTTATTTTAGGTGTACAGGTTGTTCCAGAATATTAATAGCTCGGGTAGTAGTGTCTTCCTATTTCATGAACAAGAAGCCTAAGAATTAAATTTGTTTTAAGGCTTTCAATTAGTTTCATTATAAGGCAATAGCCAATAATATTTAAACGAAATGACTAATTTATCAATAAATGAGTCTATTTAATATTAGCATCAGATTACAATTTAAAGAATCAAATATAATCATATTTTGGAACGACTGGTAAAACTAAGAATCATAGAAGGAACTAAATCTGACACTTATTTAAGTTTGTATTTCCAAATTTTTTTTACGGTTGTTAATGAAGTAGCAGTTACTGATTTTGATAGTGTACTTCTTAAGTTTGTTCCACACTTGGTGTGTTTATCTTAAGCTATTCCAGATCGCGACTGTTTAATTCACTGCACTTTACTGTATCTTAAGAAGTAGCAACTGCTTATGACCGCTAGATAAGGTAAAACGGACAAATTGTCAAAAGCACTGAAACTAATGCTGCATATTTTGAATAGATCATGCTAAGTTTATAATAAACAAAATATTTCTCACTTAAAAAAACAAAAGAATATACTAAGGTAGTAAATATAAATTACATTTAATTTTTTGTTGTTAAAGTGATTACAACAATAATGTCATGTTTATACTCACCTAAGATTATCTTTTATACAAACGCAACTCTTCATGCAAAGGAATTCTCCGCCTGGACAATCATCTCCACAGCCATGATCGTACTGCCTTTCTCTCATAATTTCCTCTTCTTCTGGTTGTCTCATATATTGGTCAACGGGACCGGGGGCAATTCTACTCACTATACCCTGTTTTCTAACCCCTTGCGGGATTCCGTAGCCCCTTCCAGGTATAAAACCAAGATCTAACGGATGTCTTCCTCCGATCAAACCACCGGACGGTGGTCTTCTCATACCGTAGTACTCGGGTCTTCCGCCGTACATTCCCCCGCGATTCCTGGACGTCATCAGTATACCCGGAGGTAGAGGAACAACAATAGGAAAGCCTTCGGGTAACTTATCAAAAGCTAGATCTTGGAATCGTATTGGTACGGGAAATGGTTGAGACGTAACGGGGGTTTTCTGTAGTTTTGGTATACCACCAATGTTAGGCTTAGTGCCGGGTGGTCTAAGAGATCCGGAACCGTACATTTGCCTGGCCGCACCACGATGTGGTGGAGGCGTTACGCTTGGCGAAGTGGTTGGTCCGTGAGCCATACATATTGTCACTGAAATATTAAAAAGAAAATAACCAATGATGTTTCTTTATCAATCAAGTTTAAAGTTAATTAACATAAAAAGGTATTTGCGTAAAGTCCGACAAATAAAATTTTGGGTCAAATGGAGGTAAGTCCGAAATCATATACAGAATTTTCCGGCAACTGAAAGATCTGGTCCTAGGCAAAATTGGATAAAAACTACTGTAATTGCATAGCAAAATCGACATTGTCAAGCAAATTTAACAAACGCATCTATTTGGTAAAATTGCGTCTATTGTGTAAATAATAGGAAGCTAAAATTTGTTGATATATACGCAAAAAAATGGTTTCTTGTATCAAAGAAGTAGATTTTCTTGCAAAAATCAGTCTCTGTTCAAGAAAATATTTTTATTTCAAGATTATAAAAATGTATAACATAAGAAAATAATTTTCTTTAAATTCTATTTGGATTAAATAAATATTATTAGGCTTTAAAAAATCAAGAATATCCAAGACAGAGAAACGTTTCATGAAGAAAATATTTTAAAGTTAAGCAAATATTTATATTAAAGGTAGGAATGAGAAAATGGTTCAGATCTCACAAGGTTTTATTGAGAAATTATGCCACCAGTTTCGTGTTCAAAAAACACATCATCAGGCCAGCTACAAGGATATCCAATAAAAGAAAAATTGCGATAATGGAAAAAAAGCTAAATTTAATAATTAAAATTAGGAGCAAGTGAATGAACTAATGAAAACGTTTTTTTTTTATATGTTGCAGTGTAATTAAATTATTTCTCTAATAGTGTAATTAAATAGGGATTTTTTTATGTAGTTTAATAATTAATGAAATCAAGGAAATGAATAAAGGTTCAAGCTTCTTACAAAATTCTTTATTACAAAAAGGGCGACCGGTTTCATGTCACATCGGCCACATCCTCAGGCCAGCTAAGAGATTTACATGAAAAAACACATAGGTATCAAAAAATCATTCGACTTAACAATGTTGTTAATCAAAGTATTAAACTAAGATCTAAAACTAGTCCTAAGACCAAAAAGCACTATGGGCAACCAGGCACCGTGGATTAATGAAGTAAATCAATTAATTATACTGGTAAAGATACTTTGTTTTTTATATAAATAAATTTTTTAAATAGAAATTATTAATAAATACTTACAATTAATATTAGTCAGCAGGATTAAGTCCTATTGTTAAAAGCCAGAATGAACTGTAATTGTGCAGATATCATGTCTAAGTGAATATACCATAAAACAACAAAATGTACTAGTTTTGTAAATTTACTAATAAAATTTACTATAAATTTACAAAACTAGTACATTTTGTTGTTACGACTTAAACTGTCCAAAATTGCTGGATAAACTGTAAAGTAATATTGCACATAGGCTCTTAAAAACGGTCTCATAGTATGAAAAATGGCTCTATGTAAATGCAGCACACAAATACAGTTGACTAAAATGACTTACCTTAGGATAGTAGCTGATAATTTATGGTGACGCGGAAAAAAGTAATGAAAGCTTAATTTCAAATATTTGTTTACAAATATAGCTAGGTACACCATGAACTTACAACTCTCATGTCAACACAGTAATCTGAAACTACTCATAAGTTCCATAATGAATTGATAGACAATACCAGCACTATGTGGAAAATAACTCCACGTATTAAGTTTTCTCTATAAACAGTGTATTTCCTCTATTATTACGAGAGCGGATCAATATGTCCGCGACTTTTTGACTTTCCCGCGTTGCAAATTGAAAAGCAACACTGCTCTCGTCAACCACCATCTGTCAATACACTACTGTCAAAGTTTGAGAAAGCTGCGTCATTTAGTTAAAATTTGACAGCCATTGAAAGCAGACAACGTCGTGCATTTTGGTGAAAATAGAAAAAAGTGAATTTCATGTGCTCGTAAAGCATTATTTTTTGCGGATGAAAACCATCACTCAAACCAAGGCTAAGTTTGATAAATACTACGGGGACTCTGCACCATCACAATCAACGACAAAGAAGGGGTTTACTGAATTTCGTTGTGGTCGTACAAGAACTTATGACGTCGAACGTTCTGAATACCCAATTGAGGTCACTACACGGGAAACAATCGAAAAAATCCACAATATGGTGTTGGCCGATCGGTGACTGAAATTGCGCGAGATTGTAGAAGCCACATGCATACCACATGGCTCAGTGGTTTCGATTTTGAATGATCACCTACGTATTAGAAAGCTATCCGCAAGACGGATGTCGCCTTTGCTCACAATTGATTACAAACGCGATGGTGTGACAACTTCGAAGGAGCGTTTGACGTTGTTTAACCGTAATCCGTTTTTGCGCCGTTTCATAACCGTTGCCGAAACATGGATACACCACAACACACCGGAGACCAAACAGTAGTCGAAACAGTGAATTTCTCCGGGCGAATCGTTGCCGAAGAAGGAGACTATGTTGAGAAGTAAAACGTTTTTTTGCCGAAAAAACCATCTCTCATTCAAAAAGTCCCACCATCGTATATTACTATATACTAGAAGTTTTTTACGGTAATCTTAGATAATAAAATTAATACAGATCCAAAAAACAAATCTGTCTATTTGAGAACACCCCGTAGTAAGGAGGTTTGCTTGACAAAATAATGTATGTATAACTTAACCCATACACTTTATATTTAACAGAACGCTTCAATCAACATAAACATTTCAAAGCTTCTAAAATTATGTATTGGCATTTGTCCAATTGCTCAATAGTAAATTTTGTCTCCCCAATGACTACTTCCTAGTATTTAAATTAAAAAATTACGAGTACGAATTGTGACCAACAGTAGGTTTACAGAGTCATCAAACATCAAGCTACGTAAGGCAAGAGAAATTGTTAATTATATAACTAATAGTTTGATTGTAAAATGCTTAGATTGTAAAATTGCTATTGTTTTATTCAAACTTTGGAAGATTTTAGTATATCATATTTGTAACACCGCCAACAAATAATGAATGAGTTTTACAAACACATTTATCTTTTAAATGTATAATGTGGTATGGAGCACGCATTTAGTGCAATAAAAAGTGTTGTTTATTTATATCATATCTTTAAATTGAAGAAATGTTTATACAGTGTCATTAAACGCATATCCATACAGTAATTAAAAATAATTATCCAACAGAATCAGTAATCCGAACTAAAAATACGAGTGACATCACATACGAACTTTGTAAGATTAGCCGTCCTGAACGCATCCATTTCAATGACATGGGAACTCATGCTTTACGTACGCATCATTACCTACTCAATAATACAATAGCTGCGCATCGGTAAGCGACCAAGTGTTTATGTATTCGTAAATGCACAAGCATCGTTGTGTGTGGTCATAGACAGAAGGTCTCGCTGGCAAGACGTATAGGCGCCAAGTGGATTCAACAATTTTTAATATTTATGAACGTCCAGCAAGTACTGTTTGCCAACCGTCAAATGCGAGCTGTGTCACAGCGAGCTGAATCGATTTTATGTGCACAGAAAACTAGTGGAAGTGTAACGTTTATATTCAGGAATGCAACTGGGAAGCTACGCTAGACGTTTCTAGTTTTTACTGATTTCCGGTTTGATTAATAACAACGAATTTCATGCACATGCTACATAATAACTTTTTACTATGTATACATTTAATTTTATCAGCTATGAATACAGAAGTGTAAGTACAACCATACACCGTGTAAGTAATCGCGGTTAAAAATATACACATGACTTATAGTAATCGCGGAAAAAAGTATAAACAGTTGAAAGATGCAATTAGAAATTAATTGAAGGGAACATACTGAGCTAATGGAGACTAGAGTGAATTATAATTAAACCAATTCAATATTTTATCCATTTACTGTACGAGGTGTGGCAATTAAATAACGAGAATTTGTTTATTAAAGCTTTATTATAAAAAACTGAACATAATCACGCATTCATTCCTTCACAGTAACCCCACTGGAGTGCCACGCACTTATTCCACCTTTCTTCCCACTTCTGGAAACACCTCTGAAAGTCGCCCAAAGTTAGGCCTTGCAAAACCGTCGTCGTCTCCGTCTGGATATTTTCTATGGAGTCGAACCGTTGTCCTTTCATGGGCCCTTTCCATTTTTAAGAACAGCCAGAAGTCCGGTGGTGCCAGATCTTGGCTGTACGGAGACTGATGCAGCGTTGGAATTATTTTTTTCGCTAAAAACTGTCTAACAAGAAGCGGCGAATGGGCGGGCGCGTTGTCGTGATGAAGGATCCATCCAGATTTCTTCAGTTCAGACCTTACCCGCGCAACCCCGGCACACAGCCGCTTCAAAACTTCAACATAGAAGGCCGAATTAACAGTTTGGCCTTGTGGAACGAATTTTTTTGTGGACAATGCCATTGATGTCGAAGAAACAAATGAACATTGTCTTCATTTGTGACCGCGACATTCTTTCTTTTTGAGGACGCTTTCTTCCAATCTCAACCCACTGTTGAGTAGTTTTCGTCGTCCGGCGTTTTCAATGCGCTCGAGAAACTCCTGGCAAATTGAAAGACGACATACAACGCTTCAACACCAACCTTTCAAACCTACTACTTCACACACAAAGCACTCGACTGAGTTGAAACTTATTACTAACCTGGGCAAATACGCGGTAACAGCCAGAGGCGTGGCGAGCGCATAAAGGTTTACACATAAAATAGAAGGTAAGGAATAAATTATAAAACGTGCTGAAACACTTACCGTTTTAAAAGTCTTCCGTGAAATCACAAAATGGGTAACATCTGTTAAATATTTGAATCATTAGATATGTTTCCACAGCTGTTTCAGTCAAGTGAGTACGACGTGCGGGATAAATGTTTTTTAATGCCGAAAACGACCGTTCGACATCTAGCGATGTTATATTTGCATATTTAAAATAATCTTTGAAACAATTTAATGCATCTCCACACGCACCTTCACAAATTTGTCTTAATATAAGAAAATCGGAGTCTTTCTCTAAAACACTTTTTCACACAATTTCCGTATTATACACCAATTTGTTTCACCTTCTACAACGCATAACTGTGCGTGAACATCATTCATAATTTGAACAGAATCCACTAGCGACATCGAAACATTTTGTAATTTTTCTATTCCCTCCGCTAGTCCGAAGTAATTGTTGTGTGTTTGTAAATCTCTTTTAACCTGACTATCTTGAAATATTTCCTGGTTTTCTTGATTGCTGCAGCTTCTGTTGAATTTTAAAACTATCTTCTTTACTTGATCAAAATATTTGTTGTAGTAAAACGCAGCCTGCAACCATGTTCCCCAACGTGTAACAATCGGCTCTGGTGGTTCAGGTAAATCAGGACACAGTTTGTGAAATAGTCGGGTACGTTTCGGGGACTTTAGAAACACTGCCTTTTTTTTGTGCCGCAAGATTTAGAGTATGGATTTTACACGTTACATGTAAGAAGTTACCACTGTGTTCTTTAAAAGATCGGTTCAAAGAACGCATGTTTGCGGCACCATCACTCGTAAACATTAAAAGATGCTTAGTTGAAACTTCAAATTTGTTCAATGAGTTCAACACCACCTTTAAAATCTCATCGGCAGTACAATTTATAACTCTTCTGGAAGCAAGTAAGAAGGAGGATGACGCTCGATGTGGTTCCATTGTACGTACTATTACATTAACCACAGAATGTTTTTGACGATTTGTTGTTTCGTCCACCCATAACCACAGTTTTTTATCTTTCAATTCCGTTTTCATTCTTTTTTCTATATGTTCACGAGCAAATGGCACTACATTTCGTATCGATGTCCGACTAGGTAATTTACAGTCCGCATATTTATTCCAGAAGGAGACAAATGCTTCTTTGTCTAGTAAACGAAACGATAGATTACATAAAATAAGAGTAACACATAAATCAAATGTAAATTTTTCTTGGTCTCGTATGCCACTTTTTACAGAAGAATACTGTTTGCTTTCGATGTGACGTTGACAATGGCTTCTGGACCAGCACATTAAAGGGATTTTACAAACTAGACATTGAATTTTAGCGCCATCAAAAATTAAGTCCGGCATGTCCACTATAAAGTTTTTAACTGTGTCTACCATTGGTCGTTTTCGCGACGTACCTAACTGCGAGATTTTTAAAGCAAACATAAGCGTACAATTACGAAATAAGTCACGACAGCCTACATATACACAGAACTACTCGCATACAGCATCGATTTAGTACTGACGCTGTGAACGCGTGAAATAAATAATCGCCGACTGCGCACCACATATCTACTACACTGACTGTTACCGCTGTTTGCCCAGACTATTCATCAATATTCCCTGTACCTATCTACCTTATTTTTTGAGATAATGTAATTTAAGTTTTTTTGCGAAATACCGCTCCTTATTTAACAGCTGATCTCCTAAACGCCCTACATTTTAGAGCGGTAATTCAAATTTTATTCGGTTGAGTATGTCTTGAGTAATATATGAAAAACTGTTTTGTATCAATTAAAGTCTACATAAGGACCATCGAAATCGTTGCTATGTTTAATGCATGCTATTTTAATTTTTGTTTGATGGAACACTATACATTTTTCAAAAAACTGATAAAGAAAATGTTCTTATAAACGTTTCTCTATACCTAAAGCGCGTTCTTTTTTAGTAAATTAAATATGCGACGAAATTCTATACACTTTTGTTAATCTAAAGATCTTCATTAAATAATAATTTGTAAAATTTAATTCATGCATGCAATTTCAACATCTATTCTAAGTGAGTACCATTTCTCTTCGTATAAATTGAAATGCAATCCCAATCAAACTTGGCAATGATATCAATGGACCGCTTAAGCGGTCCTTGCCAAGTTTGTAGCGCGCTTGTAGAATCTAATTACTATATATTTGAAAACATTTTCTCTAAATTGCTCAGGAACGGTTTTCTCTATCACCCTTATACTTGGTAGACACTCTTTCTGTATATATTGGACGAGAATAGAAAAAAAAAAAATAGGAAAAGAAAACATTTATAATTTATGCACCCATATATTTGTACAAAGAAATTATTATTAACCCTCTAGTTGCCGGGTGGTTTGAATTTCTCACTGTTTGACGGGCGGGGTCCCAGAAACCGTAACTTTAACGTCGCGTTTGGTGCTTAATCCCCACTAAATGTTTCTGATTTAATGTTCACTTGTTACTTTCGATAGTTTTACGCTTCTGAGATGGAAAATGCTCAGTAGAAAAAAATTGGTCTAGATGTTATTATTTATTATACAAAACGTTGTTTTTAACAATGTGTACAAGAAATAGTAAAAGTCTTATGCAAAGAAAAGCTGTTTAAATGTAATGTATAATGATACAGAAATCCTACTAAAACAAAAATGTGTTAATAATTCTAACAGTACACAAAATATTGGCTCAATAAAATAGTTGCTGCAGTTTTTCTGCACAGTCAATACAGCACGGCTGTGTATGATCTAGGCAAACGCAAACACCACAACACTTGCAAAAATAACGTGATTTTCGGTTCTTACAGTATTTGCACCTTTTTCGCGTGGAGGACGACGTCTGGGGTTGTTCTGTTGTAATCCCTGCCAGTAATCGTATTTTCATAGTTTCGAGCACTAACTCTCTTCCCAAGTTTTCTAAAAACACACACCTGCTTTTTGAGGATTCGCCATTTGGATTATTTGTTTTATTAATAATAATAATAATAATAATAATAATAATAATAATAATAATAATAATATTTCTTTATTTCGAATAATAGCACAACAGATACTAACGAAACACGTCACAGATAAATGGACCAATAAAGAAATATAGATACAAATATATAAGCAACTACAAGGTTGCATTGATGTAGTCATTGATCGAATAACAATTGATGCATAAAAGATAACGCTTTACCTGTTTTTGAAAAATCTGAAGATTATTAATTTGTTTTATATTAGAAGGCAATTTATTATAGAACTTGCATCCAGTGAAATTTAAATATCTCTGAAAAGTGGTTGTTTTGTGTTTGGGTGGTAGTAGATAATTCACATTTCTTGTGTTGTGTAAATGCGATGAGTTAGTAGCAAACTCATCGCGGTATTTATAAACAAAACATAGCACTTCATAAATATATGCGTCATAAAAGGTTAAGATACCATATTCTTTAAAGGCTTCTTTACAGGAGCTTCTCCAGCTGAGCCCTGCTAGCAATCTTATGGCTCGCTTCTGTAAAATAAAAACTCTTGTCGCAGTAGTGCTCATTCCCCAATGAATAACTGCATAAATCATTCGAGAATAAAAGTTAGAATAGTAAAAACTTTTCAAAATATCAAAACTGCAACTCCTCCTTAAATTATATAAAGCATAACAAGCTCGTGATAACTCGCCACATAAAACATCGATATGGTTCGCCCAACCGATACATTCATCGACCAATACCCCAAGTAATCTTGTCGACTGAGTGAATTTAATAAGTTGATTATTTAAAGAAAAGCAAGAAGCACTATACCTCCTTCTGTTAAATAAAATAATTTCTGTTTTATCAGAATTTAGTTTCAACTGATTTTTATACATCCAATTTTGAACAGTGATAAAAATGCAATTTACTTGTTGAAAAAGCTCATTAAGATTACTAGAAGTAACAATGATGCTGATATCATCTGCGTAAAGGGTTAAATATGAATGCAAGCTTAATGAAGTTGGTAAATCATTCATATAGATCACAAATAAGGTTGGTCCGAGGATAGATCCTTGAGGCACCCCCGCAGCAAGACTACACCTATCTGAACAAGCACCACCACAGACGACTCTCTGCTGGCGATCAGTTAAATATGATTTAAACCACTTTTGACATGCTCCGTTGATACCATACCTCTCTAACTTATGCAATAGAATAGTATGATTGATACAGTCGAAAGCTTTCGACAGATCGATGAGCATTGCTACACAAGGTATCCCAGAATCGAGAGATTTGTGAATGCTACTAATTAAATTAAATAAAGCAGTATTAGTTGATCGATTTGGAATAAAACCGTGTCGATTTTTTGAAAGTAAGTTAAATCTATGCAAATAAGATGTAATATTTCTATTCATGATAGTTTCAATTATTTTAGAAAAAGTAGATATAATACTTATAAATATTAGCAGTTTTTAAACAAGATGGAAAAATTCTAGTTCTGAAAGAAAAATTAACTAAGTAGGTTAACGGAGACACGATATACTCCGCTGTGCTTTTGACAATGAAGGAATCCACTCCATCACCAGCACTATGTGATGAACGTAATTTCAAGATTGCTTCTCGAATATCGCTTTCAACTACAGGATGATTAAAAAATGAATGGTTAATAAGTTTTAAATTACCGTTAATAAAACTAAAATCAACGGAAGAACAGCTATTAGCCGAGGCAATACTACTCGCATGATCGAAAAAATGATGATTGAAAGCACTACATAGTTCAGACACGCTGGCGAAATTATCTGGCAATTTCCTATCACTTACATAATTCTGTCTATTATTATTTATGACTGACCAAATTGCTTTAGATTTGTTTTTAGATGTTAAAATGAAGTTGTCATTGTTTTGTTTTTTTGTCGCAGTTATCATTTCCTTATAAAATTTTTCGTATTCGAGATATTTAGGTTTTAGAGTCGGATATTTTTTGCTGAGATCACTCAACAATTGCATGTTATTTTTTATTTGTATAATATTAGACGTAACCCAAGATCTATTCACGTTGTTTCTTTCACATCTAACTAGAGGAAAGCATTTATCTAAGTAGTATCTAAAATCAGTTACAAAATTTAGGAAAGCTTCACTAGGGCAAGCACTTTCGTATACTGAAAGTCATGATTCTTCCTCTAAGTACCTTTTAAACAAATTTAAAGTATTTATACAGTATCTACGGTTAAATACGACGAATAAATGCATTAATTCCCCCCACATTTAACATGAAGAAAACAACAAGCGGCCACCGTCTTGTGTTACGAGCAAGATTGTAAGATGTAATCATCCTGTCAACTACATCAACCCCACTTTTCGTGCTGTTATAAAAGGTGATTATATCCGGTTTTTTATCTTCACCACTAATTTCATCTATTTTGTCATCGTAATGCATCGATGAAATAGCCAAAACGTTTTTTGATTTTTAGAACGTAAGAAGTCAGTATCATATCATTATGATATACAAAAAACAAAGACTTTACAGGCCTCTCATTGATGTTGGTAATTTCTTTCGGCAGTGATTTTCGATTGGCTTGTATTGTACCAACCACTGTTAATCGATGCTGACGTAACAATTCACTTAAAACTTCCACACTAGTAAACCATCGGTCCATGGTTACATTTCTCCCAGTTTCTGAAATATGATATGTCATTCTTCTAATGACAGCTGCAGCAGAATTATCTTGCTGAAACGGGCCTTCAGGTTGACGCCCTGCATATATTTCTAAATATGACGTATAAAATATTCTTGCAGCCACTATGGAAAACACTTTTGTACCGTACTTGTTCGGTTTGTTGGGAGTGTAGATTCTGAAGCTGTATCTTTCACGAAACCCTAGCAACATTTCATCTAGGGTCGCGTACTCCCCCACAGAATAGTGTTTTTTAATTTGTTCGTTGAATTTTATACCTATACTCACAGCGGCAAGTTTATCCACTTTCCATTGCTCCTCTCTTGTATTAGTGTTGTCGAAACGTAAACATTTCACCAGAAACATAAATCTGCGTTGAGTCGTCGTTTTCTTGCAATAACTTCTATAAATATTAAAAAAAAATTCCTGAGTCTTTATATAGCTCCCTATCTTTAATGACAACAATAATACACGGGTTGGGTCTGTCAGGCCCAATGCCCTTGCAACACGCAAATGGTAGGGCTTACAATTTAAAAAAAATACAACACAAGTTGTCATTAAAGATAAGAAGCTATATAAAGACTCAGGAATTTAAAAAAATATTTGTAGAAGTTACAGCAAGAAAACGATTTTGCGAAACTTCATAGACCCAGCCCGTCACACGGAGGGTTAAATGAAAAAAATACTAAGAATGTTTAACTAAATGGGACTATGAGTGTGTTATATCAATAATATCATTCGCTTTATAAAACTTAATGAGCTAGAGTATAGTCTATCTCCCTGACTTTCTGTCAAAAGAGGTGCATTCCTCCGAAAACCGAAACAAGTATATATAAAAGAAAAAAACTCTCATGACTGTGCAGTCAATCAATATTCTCGAAGTGATCTTAAATTTATTAGTTTTTAAACGTTTCCTTCTTAATACTATCCTGGAAAAATTATTAATTAGATAATTCTATTAATAGAGCAATTAGGATGATCCGTGTATGATGTGATGGTTACAATCGTCTAATTTAGGAGACTACGGTACTCCGAGAATCATAAAAATGGCGTCTGCGTCTCTCCAAGGAAGTGACCCTATAGAATGCAGAAAATAGGCAGAGCAAATAACTCCCGCATGAAGAAATTGCTTGATGTATAGATCTATCCGTTCATGGGATGAAAGTGACACGTTATTTTTGTATTTAGAGATACTTATTCAATTCAAAGACGGTGTGACTGCTTCTTTATTTATTGAAATAAATGAAAGCGATATTTTTTTAAGAAAATTCTCGATTAGTGTTTGAATAACAGAAGATATAAAAGTAAATTACTTTCAAAAGTAGAATAATTGACATATTTTTTCAACAATGGAATTTTCTACTATTATTACACTCTTAAATTTAGAAACGTTACTAAGCCGAAGCAACACTAACACATTCTTTCTCAATGTAATACATCAGAATAACAAAGATATGCCTCTGTGTCGAAATCTGGATCAAATCATTCAAAACAATTATTGAATACACATACATAATTTTTCTATTTGCTATTTATTTCAAACGTATACATATAGAATTATTAATTTAAAAATATTGTTTAAAATGATAAGTATCGATTAGAACTCCGTCTTTCATATATTATGATTACTTTTTTTTTAATTTACTTCAATTACATCATTAATGTCATCCAATATCCAACTATAACCCGAATAATGAAGCAATGTATATAAAAATGATCTTTATGCCCTGCTTTCCAAATGTAAACAAATCGTTGCAGTCAAAGCAGTAATTAGCGTAGCTACAATTAGTACATGCAATATGCCTCTTTATAATTGAGCAATTGGACATTCGAATTTTTCTTGGAAGAAGTTAATGAACAGGAGAAGATTACAGCAAGAATTGTTTTAAAATATTTTAATAGACTTTTTATCAGCAAGATATCATTAATTCTTCGGATAAGGGGAACATTATAATTTATATAGTATAGTATTATATCTGTAATAATATGATAATCACACTTATTCAATTTCTTCCTATAATATATAACTCTTCCGTAAATCCTCAATATCAAATATGCCATAATTAACTAGATACAGTGTGGGGCAAAAGTCCGGAAACACCTAAATATCTCCAACGAAATTAAAAAGCGATATTACGAGACACGTGCAGAAACTAACTTCCGTTTGGTAACAAAAACAAAGCGAGTACAGATACAGAAAAACTATTTATTGCAAAAAAAAAGAACTACAAACCTTAAACTATCTTTCTACATAGCTCCCATCATTTTGTAGGCACTTATCATAGCATGGCACAAGTTTTTGTATGCCTTCCTCATAAAACGTTGCCGCCTGCGTTGTCAACCATGAGGTAACATGTTCTTTGAGCTCTTTATCGTTGTTGATTTTTTGACCACCAAGGAACGTTTTCAGGTGACAAATGCATCGCGCAATGCAGAATAAGCGCCGAGGAATGCTCACAAACGGTATTGTTTTGATTCATGACAATGCCTGACCTCACACTGCGAACAATACACAACAACTCTTACAGAACTTTGGTTGGACCCAGTTTGACCACCCTTCGTACAGCCCAGACCTCGCCCTTAGCGACTTCCATCTCTTTTTGCACCTGAAAACGTTCCCTGGTGGTCAAAAATTCAACAACGATGAAGAGCTCAAAGAACATGTTACCACATGGTTGACAACACAGGCGGCAACGTTTTATGAGGAAGGTATACAAAAACTTGTGCTATGACAAGTGCCTACAAAATGGTGGGATCTATGTAGTTTGAACTGTGCAGTTTGACTACCCTCCGTACAGCTCTGACCTCGCCCCTAGCGACTTCCACCTCTTTTTACCTGAAAAGTTCCTTGGTGGTCAAAAATTCAATAACGATGAAGAGTTTAAAGAACATGTTACCTAGGGATGGGTCGTTATTTAACTATCTGTTTTTTTATAACCATTATGGATCCAATAACGGTTGCAACTGTTAGCTCGCTGGGGAAATAACAGATATAGCACGGTTGCTTTCGGACTGTTGCAAACATATCATCGACCGCCGTTGCGGCGTACTCAACTGCGTGGCGCTACGACTGTTTGATCGAAGCCGCTGTTTATTACAGATAATAGTTACAACCCCCCTAGAAAAATAACTTATCAGATCACGTACCTACACAAATATCCTCTCGAACGGTTATTACGGCGGTAGTCGACATCGAGTCGGACGTTTATTATGGACATATTTTCTAAATAATCGTATGTATTGGAATTATCAAATGTAAAATAAAAGACCGATGTTATATAAAAAATTTATTTATAAAAACTAAAAATAAAACCGTTATATTTATTATATAGCATTTAAGCACATAGATGTTCTCGCATTTCAAAGATTAACTAAGGTTAAATATAAGAAAAATAACAGTAGGATCAGTCAAAATGGTGGAAATTAAACGCTACTGTAACAATGATTGCGGTGAATCTGATAGTACAACAGTGAACAGTTCATCACTTAATTTATTTTAATCTATTAACCAGTTTATAATTTATCTGCAAAAAAACGCAATAAAATATTTATATTACAAAAAACTTCTGAATTTAAATTTTAGCGTGCTGCAAGATCAGCAGTTGCACATGTGCTATGTGGAATCACGATGCGTTATCTTGTAGAACTGTAGACTACGAAATAACGCTAAAGCTGTTATTTTGCAACCGTTATTTTAAAATAACGATAACGGTTGAAACTCATTTTAAAATAACAATTTTCCCATCACTAATGTTACCATATGGTTGACGACATAGGCGGCAACGTTTTATGAGGAAGGCATACAAAAACTTGTGCCACGCTATCACAAGTGCCTACAAAATGGTGGGAGCTATGTAGAAAGGTAGCTTAAGGTTTGTAGTATTTTTTTTTGCAATAAATAGTTTTTCTGTATCTGTACTCGTTTTGTTTTTATTACCAAACGGAACTTAGTTTCTGCACGTGCTTCGTATATTGAACAATGTTACGAAACAGTGTGTCAACAAACAAATAACATTAATGTATCAATTGTTCAAACTGGTAACCACCTACATCTAATGTGTGGTGGATTTCTTCAATGACGTTTGATGATTCCTCAAATCATCTAAATTGTTAAATGACTCGGAATAAACTTTTGATCCAATGGACTAAGATTCGGAGATCTGGCAGGCCATTCAATGCTATCCCTTCGTCCAATCCATTTTTGAGGGAACCTAAAATCTGATAGTTGTCTTCTAATGCATAATAGGGTGGAGCCCCGTCTTGCTGAAACCATGTAGCAACTAGTAACTGCTCCTCTTCCATTAAGACAGGGATAATTTGCACATTTAAGAGGTTCAAAAAGGTTTCGCCTGTTAAAGTACCATTCAAAGAATAGGGTTTGATAATCATGTTTTTGTAAACTCAGACCCAAACATTTAATTTTTGGGGGTGTTGATTGAGTGTTTCCTGTACCCAATGTGATTTATTTTAGGACCAATAGTGACAATTATGCCGATGGATCGTGCCATTTAAACAAAATGTTGCCCCATTACAAAATATATAAAATTAGGATTACGTTGGCAAATCTCCATCATAACTTTACAAAATTCATTCTAGCGAAATCATCATCAGAAAGTACTTGTACAAGACAAGGATTGATATGGATAATATTTTTCCTTTTTTAAAATTCGTCATACTGAGCGTGGATGTGTGCAAGATTCAATGTACTTCTTGTAACGAAATTGCAGTATTTTGCACTTTATTCTCATCTATTGTCACATTTGGCCGTCCTGTTTTGGATAAATTACGTGCTGTTCTACTAAACTGATATCTTTTTAACGTTTTGCAAACTAAGGAGCGCATTATTGGTTGTCGATTCCTTTTGTTTCACTCAGTTGGGACATTTTAAACACAAACTAATGTACAAATACGAAAATGTAATTTATTTGCCCTGCAACTGAGATTCCGATTGTGGTTCAAAATTTAACAAATTTAAATTACTAGGAAAAGGTATAAAAATTTGGTGTAAAATTTTTCCTCTTATTCCATACGAAGTATATTTTACAAGTTATATTTTATTAAATTTTACAGTACTTTTATCTGCATTATGTTTAGTCCTGCCTGAGGATGAGCTGATATTAGTTCGAAACCGGTAGCATTGTGTTATTAAAGAGTTATTGTGAGAATTAGACCATCATTACACCTTTTCCAAGTTATGAATCACTCGCACAGAATCACCTTGAATCGTTTAGATTTAAATTAATATCTTCCTAGAAGGTCTAGAAAACAATATATTTTTGAAGTTGGGATATTGTACTCTATAAGGATGTAAACAATTTAAGTTTTTCATTTAAAATCTCGAAGTTGAAGGCGTCTTTCGATTAAATCGGAAGTTCATAGCAGTACCTGCAATATTATTGGAAATATTTAGGTGTTTCCCGACTTTTGTCCATCACTGTATTGTATATAATTTGTATTGACTATCAACGATATATTGAAACGAACATCAAGTTAGCGCAAAGTACACAAATCTGAATACATTTTGTGAAGATTGTAAATACAGCACATTAACATGTGAGATCTACATATGTATGTAAATATTTGATTGGTACATTTCATACTGAATTTCTGGGAAAGGTGTAGGTACTTTTCCTTGACGCTACGTAGCACTAATGGAAGTAAGGTTCACATTGTTATCTCCTGCAATTATTTACATTTGCTATTGCCAACATTCGCTCTAATCTTCATATTTCTAATTTCAAGTATACACGTGTAATTTTAAACTTTTATTCGATTTGAAATAACGCAAAGCTATTGCTTATATTTGTTGTTCTAATTGTGTTGATACACGAAGCGCCTATGATAGAGGAAATAAAATTGCTAAGCAGTTATTTTTCACTTAACCCGTTTATGAACGTATTAAACGTGACAACAAAACAAACACATGTTTAATATTTAGCTTGTCACAACCGACAATATTACGTCTTAGCTGCAAAGCGTGACAAACGCTTGCACCCACAGAGACGCCTCTACGGAGGGGTGTATATATGTATGTGGATGCAGAGTTCAGTAATGCGGTAGACATTGAGGAGTTGGGTAGTTCGGTTATTTATCGGATTCTCATTGTGTATTTTCGAAAACATGGGACGTAAGCCTGGTGTACCTCTTGCATCGCATGTGAAGAAATATGTTTGGCGTTTCCCTGGTTTGGAATTTACAGGTTCGCACATTCGTTGCAAATTTTGCGGTATAGGGTTGTTAGGTCGCACGACATTTGATTGGAGAAGTCATATTAAAAGCAAACGTCATATATTGAATTTAAGAAACAATATTCCGTATTGGTAATTTTTGTATGACTTTATTTTCATGTTGAGCACGTGCAACATCCCACAACACCTAGTAGATAATCGCCTTTTTTGGGATAAATATGTTCCATCATGACAAACAAAAAGACAATTGCGGTACAATTAACCACATGTGCAAAGTACAGTAAAAGATTGCATAAAAGACGAGTTGAGAAATCAAAAAATCTGGCTCACTGTGGACGAAACTACTGATGCTCAGAAACACAACGTGATTCATATTGTGGCGCGATCTTTAAAACGTCATGGTCCAGCAGCTTCCTTGTTGTTAGCTAGTAAAAGGATTGAAGGAACTGATGCCGAAACCGTTGTAAACGTAATAAAAAATATGTTAAGAGAATTTTGTATCGTCGGAGCCCAAATCACCATGTTGGTTTCTGAGGGAGCCGCACCACCTCGGCCTGTAATGACGCGATGGGGAACATGGATCGAGGCAGTATCTTACTATCGCAAATATTATTCCCAAGTGAAAGGTGTCATTTTAAAACTTAATTCTTCTAATTCTCAAGCGGTTCGCGAGAGTCGGCCACTTTTTTTCCGATTCGGACGTTCAAAAAGAAATAGATGACCTTTTCATAAGCTATTCTGTAGTGACATAAACTATTTCGCAGTTAGAAAATACTCACTTATCTATACAAGACTCGTTAAATAACATCAACAATGTCGCGCAAAAATTTCCTGCAGTTTTAAATAAAAATCCGGATTTAGAAAGGGTTCGATCTATATCTGGAATTCAAGACTGCACAGAAGAGATACAGGAGTATTTGAATTTCGCAAATCTTACTTCATTAGATGCTGAACGATCATTTGTAAAGTATACGTTTTCAGACCGTCGTCGAGGCCTGACCGAATCGACAATGGAAGCATTGCTTATGTTGCAGTACTGCGCGGCGTACCATGGCAGTCGCACATTACCGCAGTGGTCATCGATACGTCAGTAAAAGGTAACAATCTATTATTTTTTTATTAATACTGTCTACTTTTGCGCGGTACGCTCCGGACGGTTCCACTGGTTTCCCGAACATTATAAATAGTACACGCACACCGATCAACCGATAATAACCGAATGTCCACTCGATTCCTTGTATGTACATAGTAAACACAGCTCCTTTCACGGCGCCTCTGCGGGTGCAACCGTTTGTCACGCTTTAGCTATAAGAATGAGGCAAAACATTGTATGTGTCGTGTAATATGGAAATTGCGATAGATATTTTGGATGTATTATACAGTGTGTCCAACCAAGGCATTAATAGAAGATATTTTTAAGGAATATCTTAGAAAAACAAATCCTTATAACATTTCGTCGCTTTGTATTTTAGCAAAACCCTTATCTGCGTAGCTTCATACCAAGAAATTACAAAAAAAAATAATTTTCTAAAATGTTTTTAAATTTTTTTAAAACTTTTGTCGGTATTCCGACAGCAGCAACCACGTGCTACTAAAGAAGGACGTATTTTACCTAATCATAAAGAAATGTTTGCAAAAAAATTTACAGAAGATCTTCTTGGTCAGATTCTGGAAATGTATACAAGAATTGAACTAACAAGAATCAAACTTTATAGCGATTTCAATGGCCATTTTATAGAGTCTAATTTCACATAGTACGAGGGTTGTCTTTAGTTTCGCATACAGCCGCGTGAAGGGCGCCACCTGTCAAAATTAATTTCAATATTTATTGAACTTAAATCCAAAATTTAATCAAGGTACGGCAAGTGATTTAGCCGCAGCAAATTTTTAAAGCTGACAAGTCACTCGAAAATGGAATCGAGCCTAGAAAATTTTCGCGCAATAATTTTTTACAACTTTCGGAGAGGATTATTTCAATAATGTCTAATGATTTTGGTCAAGAGGCACCGCATCACAATTGACAATTTCTCGCTGGTACTGCAAATTCCAACATGGACACACCAATTTCACGAGGATCTCAGGACAGGACCACCAAAGACAGCAGTCACTCAAAAAACATCGCTGCTGTGCGCCAACTTCTCAAGGAAGATCCACATGTGATATATTGCGAGACTGGGACATCGTTAGTCATTTGAGAGACCACTATCCAAAAAAAATTGCGTTAGATCCCATATCTTTTAACTGAAGAACAAAGGACGGCTCGTGTTAATTGGTGTTGAATGATATTGAGCCGATTTAACAACGGAAGCTCAAAATAGTATCGTGAATGATGACGAATCATGGATTTATTCCTATGAACTCGAAACCAAACGTTAATCCGCTGACTGAGTGTTCCAAGATAAGGAAAAGTCAATAAAAGTTATACGTTACCGAAGTATGTCGAAGAAAATGATCGCAACTTTTGTCTTAATTTCGGGTCATGTTGCTACGGTTCCTTTAGAAGATCGAAGAATGGTTAATGCAGATTGGTACACAGCCGTTTGTTTACGGGAAGTGATTGCCGTGTTCCGAAAAGCCAACCTATAACGACGAATCATCCTCCACCACAATAATGGGAGTTCGCATAGAGCTTATTAGACGATTGAGTTTTTAAAGTAGCAAAACATCAAGTGATTAGATCATCCTTAGCACAGTCCTGACCTAAGTCCCAACGACTTTTTTACGTTTCCTAGAATCAAGAATGAGCTGCATGGTCAACGGTTCCAGTTGCCGGAAGAAGTAGTCGATGCCTTTAGAATTGCAATTTTGACTGTTCCAATTGATGACTGGCACAACTGCTTTAACAGTTGGTTTGAAGGAATGAATTTTAGTGGAGAATACTTTGAAAAACAATAAAGCACTTTAAGTCAGTCTACTGTTTGCTGTTATGGCTATATGCAAAACTAAAGAGACATCCTTGGCACAAATAATAAATAATAAAACTTTCCAAAATATTCGAATAAAATTTGAGTCACTGCCCTATGTTTAAAATATCGGGCGTTAAAGAAGAAGAAAAAAGAGACGTTAAGAATTAAGCGAGAGAGGGGCATCCAGAAACGCAGTAATATACAGGCTGTTTCATTTGAAAAACCAATCCTGTGTGCAGCGGAAACAGTACATCTTGTATACGTGAATAAGATTTTATGTTGTATTGAAAATGTTCACGAATATTTTTCATTTCAAAAATTTTTCTCTAAATTGCTCAGGAAAGTAATTATCATCCATCCACGTACTTCCTGGATAGCCTGTATGTTTCCATGTTGAAAATCGAATGGATATATCCTTGGAAACGGCTTACTTACACGCTTAACTGCTTGTTTCAAGTTGTCATAAAAGTTTCTACGTAATTACTATCAACATTATTTCTACAAATTAACAATAAGTCTAAAATGGTAAAACATGTGATTACGGTCTTTATTCGAAAATCCTAATATCAAAGGATTACACTATCGTTTGAATACTATTTAATATCCAAATTATAAGAATATTTGATAACTATCCTTAGAAAATATTAAATTCTGAAACAAGTAAGACTCTTCAAGTAATTTTCTATAGATGTGACCTTTTCCCCTTAAAAGTCAATTTTAACATTTATGCATTAACTTACTTTCACAAAAAATAAGTAACATAAACTACTTATGCTACTTTTAAGTACATACATAGTTTCTGAACACATCTTAGCAGTAGGATCTTCGATTAAGAATTATAGGAAGAGGAATGCCACATACAGCTTGTTCTACAACAGTTCATATATTAATTGAAAATATTGTTGTGAGCCACAATGGCTTGAATGTCATTGTTTAGTTGCAATAAGTTAATCCTTATTTTTTATTAACTAATAATTTTCTATAGTATCATTTTCTTTGAGGCGGTAGCTTGTTTTTATCTTGCTTTATTGTTTTAAAATGTGTCTGAGTAACTTTGATTATTAACTTTGAATCATGTCATAAGGTTTTATTAAAGTACGCATCACTTGTCTCTAAAGACAACAGTGGTTTTTAGTTCTTAGACAATATAAACAGAATATGTATGTGTGTCTATAAAATTTCCAAAATACAACGAGATAAAAACATAGGGTTAGTAGTCTAATAATGCAATCATTCCTTTATCGATTAAACCTGAGAAATACTTTAATAACGTTTCATACTTTACAATTGGAAAAAAAAGGAAATGATTATTCCGGTACGAATCTCTAGATTTGGTTTAGTTAATTTCACTACCTCCTATGAATAAATTATTTAACACGTACCATAATATAGTAGGTACTAATCGATACCTTTGTTAACTGCATTTCTAATGTAAAATGCATGTGAGTACATTGCTAGAATTCCCGAAATTTTTGCTTATCTACAATCCTCATTGCATTTTTCAAGTAATCTGCCAAAATCAAACCGGAATTGGGGAATATGGTTAATATACGAAGTATCGTATCCGGGCATAGTAAATTGTAATAGCTCGGCGAATATGAATGGTTCATTGAGGGAGGCAAGATGGAGCAACAAGGGAAAGAAAATCGATATGCGAGAGCATAGGCGTAGGCGGGTTATATGGGTGGCGCACCGAATTTTTTATGATGACATTCGTGAGATAGATATACAAAAATAGCCGAAATTTGGTATAATAGGAACGGAAACATACACGATCGTTTAATATAGTTTTTTTATGGAAAGTAAACTATGATCAGCATGCAAGATGATTAGTTTTATATATGTTTAACTAAAACATGATGCGGTGGGGTTTAAAACTTAAATGGGAACAAACTGAGGTAATAATCGAATTCACATTACCTAAAATAGAGATCGTAGTTGCATGTAAGATCCAGTTATTGAGGGTTCCTCCCTTTTTGACGTTTCCGTTAACTTTTACCATTATAGGAAACACACGGTGATCTAAATACAAAGTGTTTATTTCCGTATAGGGTGGTCTACACCCGCTCCGGTATGTATCTTCTCTTATAACTCATAGTTTATGTTAGAGCTTTCGCGCAACAATGATCACAATAGAGTTTCCGCGAGCGAGGGTGGAACAGTAACCGGACGATATGCGCCTACAATTCAGAGCTTTTCGCAACTCGCCCGTTTAGGCTTCGCGTAGAATATCGTCGGAGATAATTCGAATATAATTTAATTGGAAAATTTCGAAACGATACGAGGAGTCGCGTCGACCATTCGAGATTTTCCACCGCACATAAATATGTGAAAAATCGATCGGTCCGAGAGTGTATGTATGTGAGCGTGCGTGTGAAAATTCTGCGCACGTCCAAATCGAACACCTTGCAACGGGCTGCTGTACTACACTTGACTGAGACAGAAATTGAACTCCTACTCTCTATACTCGCCGTGGGTATAATGAAGATGCGCGTCCTCCGCCCGCGGTCCTTCCTTCTCGCACCCGCTACGGATCTTAACGTCGCTTCTCGGAGCTTTCTTTTCTAACGCCGGCGCCAATATCGAAGCCCGCTCCTGCTGCGTTCGCTTGTTTTGTTCGTTGCGTCGGTTGCGTCGGTGTGTCTTTGTATATGACAGCACATGCACACCCACGTAATATACAGGCGTTCGTATTGGTAAAACATCTACCGTCTGATGTAAACGCTTCCTCAAAAGCGGTAGTTTATAGCACTCTCACTTCTCACACGATTTGACAATAAGTTCGGTATTTATAGAATTTATGCGAACAGTTAACGCAACATCTTGCGCGGGGAATTTCTTTATAATACGCGATGTCTTTTTAAATACCGATTATCTCAAGCAAATAATTTAAATTATTAATTTAAATAGATCATATGCGAAAAATATTTATATGCATACATACGTTTAACAGGAATTAAAATATTGAGTACTGGAGAACAAGTAACTAAATACACTGGCCAACAAATTTTAACTTTTTGTTTTAGCATAAAATGACGTATACTAATTTTATTAAAATACAGAAATATGCATGCTAATAAAAGATAGGTGATCTATAGGTTCAGAATAATTATGCACAAAAAAACTTCAAAATATGCACCCAAAACAAAGCAAATGAACTTAAACATGCACTAAAAATCAACTTCCTTGGAATAAATACTAATTTTTTATATTAACACATTTATTTGACCGTTAAAAAGCTCAAACAATTTTTTGAATTCAAAATTATTTAATCAAAATTAATTAAAAACACTAAATCATTAAATTAAAATTAATTAAATTATAAAAACATAATAATTACATTTAACTACAACACGGTGTAACAAATTTGCAAAAGTAAATTTGTGCCTATTGTCAGCTAGAATATTTTTGTACCGTGAAAAGACTCTCACACGCCACTATTGGTGTAAATTCATATTTTATCACTTAAATGTTAACTTTTTTCAGTAAGGGTTGTTTCATTTTGCAACGCCTCATTTATATTCTTCAGTTGTTGATAGCCCGTATTTTTCGACAGCACTTGATTTAATTTATTGATAAAATTAATTTTCTTGAGTTTCGTTAAACGCTTGACTATAGCTTCTACTATTTCAACGCTGTCTTGTACAGATAATCCCTCAGGTTCTAGTGTAGAGATTGCAGTCGAAATGCTCACCAGATTAACTCGAATATGCATTAATGCTTTAAAGAATTAAAATATGCATTTATTGATACAAATGTCCAAAATATGCATTTGCATATGCGGATATGCAAATGCATAATTATCCTAAGCCTAGTGATCAATTAGCTCTAATTTCGCTTAGATTTTGATGAAAAGTTTTTTTATAACGTACTTTAATAATTATTTAAAATTCTTACAACCAGAAATGTGACGAAATATTACATTGTCTGTTATAAATAACATCTACAGCCTTCCTTTTTAACGTCCAACAGTAATCTGCTAACATAACAGGATTCCCTTTGCCCTGGTATCACTTTTCCATTCCCAAAATGCCTTAGTAGAATCGTTCACCGAATACATCACTAACATTACCCATATTTTCAGGACAAAAGTTTAACTGAGATTAGAGAATGTGGATTTTAAGGGATATATGGCAGTTAGCAGCGTGAAATGCTTGAATCATCTCCATTACTAAAGATTTGTAATTTTCTGCGTTTTTGTTTCCCTAGAAACTGGTAGAAGCTTGCGCCATGGACAACCACGCTACTTCTTCTCGTGCTGTTATTTGGTTTCAAATGTTGTATCACCTACTATTTCTCATATTTGAAATCCAACAAAAATACCTTCGGTTAGTTTTCCTTCTACTACTTTTGGGAACTTTTCCCGAAGGTATTTGAAATCGTCACCTTAATAAAGTTTTTCATCAACCACAGTTTTACGCGTAGAGGTGACATTATGATCTTTTCTCTTTCTCAATACTGGTTTAGGGCTTTGACGCCTCTATAAATAACCTTCATGAACTGGGGTCATGATGTACAGTCCCTAACCATCGAATTAGGATTACTTAAAAATATTATGATTTTGGGGTAAAATTAAAAAAAACAGTTGGTAATGTTCGCAATATTATTTAATTACATATAACATGCAAGTAAGTATAATTTGAACATATATTTACTAATATTTGCTTGTTCCTCCTCAGTGTTTTATTATTTCCTCAATCCTTTTTGGCATACTGCCAATGCAGCATTTTAATGAAATGCCATTCGTACGTACAATAATTATGTTTAGTTTGAATCGTGTCGTTCATTAGTTCGTTAGTATCATTGCAAGTATAAATAAAAACACTATTTTTGCGCATTTTCCAAAGAACTTATATTTCGAAGAGTTTTAATTTTATTTATGAGTGTCTATTTTCATGGTCAATTATTATCATAATGGGAAAGAGAAAGGATAAAGGATATAACCACAGAAAAAAGCACGAATTTCTGCTCTTCTAGAGATGGAGAGTTCTCTCAACGTGAAGTTGCACAAAAAGAGGGCGTATCACATCAAACTGTTCTGAGAATCGCGAAATTAATTAAGGAAAATATTCCTAGTACAAGTAGTGGCAAACTGTGTCGGCAAACGCAAAACAACTGTAAGAGATGATCGTCGTACAGTAAAAGTGGCTACAGACCATCGTTTTTTATCCACTAAAGGTGTTCGGACAGTCCGCAGACGTCTTCATGAAGCAGACTTGAAATGCAGATGTCCGGCAAATAAGCCAAGACTAACATCTGAAATGAAAGTGACACGATTTCAATGGACTAAAGAATATAAAAAATATACGGCTGAAGATTGGGAAAAGGTAAGTTTCATTTATCGTCTGTATTTTTGATGAAATTCATCCTCATAGTTCGCTTAATGGTTTCCTACATTTTGTCCTTTTTTCTAGATTATTTATAGTGACGAAAGAAGCATGTACGATAAAATCTATTAAACACCCTCCATCTCTAATGGTTTGGTCGTGTATTACAACAGAAGGACCGGGACCACTATATTTCGTTAACGGAACAATGGAACAAAAACAATATAAAAAAGGTTTTTCAAAACTATGTAATACCTTATATTGGTTCATAGGATCCGACTCAAGTACCATATACTTTCATGCAAGACAATGCACCATGTCATAAAGCAAAAAGTGTAATGCGATACCTTAAATCTAAAAATCTGCGTGTACTACCTTGGCCAAGCAATTCACCAGACATACACTCAATTGAAAATGTGTGGAATGTCTTGAAAAACACAATAAGTACACGAAACTCAACTACAAAGGAAGGATTACAATAACATATTGAAGATGTATGACATAATAGCCATGAAATTTAAAAAAAGCAGTATGCCAAAAAGGATTGCGGAAATAATAAAACACGAGGAGGAACAAGCAAATATTAGTAAATATATATTGAAATTATACTTACTTGGATGTTATATATGTAACTAAATAATAATATTGCGAACATTACCAACTGTTTTTCTTAAATTTTACCCCAAAATCGTAATGTGTATTTTGAAGTGGTCCTAATTCGATGGTCAGGGACTGTATTCCGAAAGCTTCAAAAAGTTTATAAATATCACTACCGTAGACCAAATTGCCATCTATCCTACACAAAACAATAACTGCATTTTGTCCTTAACCAGACCTACCACTTTTCGAATAATATGTACATTATACATGCTGTTTCATTTTATCAGTTACTGACTATGGGCAAAAGCTTTGTTGGCCAGTGATATCTGACTTACAGGCTTTTGGAGATGGATAACTTATTGGCTTTTTCAGAACAATATATAAAAACAATTCATAAATTACAATCTAAGAAAGGCAGTAAACGGTATTATGAGACAAAATTGTTTGACTTGAATTGGCAAAACATTAATATTAAAATTCTCATTTTTTTTAAATCAAAATTGGAGAAACCATAAGGCTTATAGATGAGTTTCAAGTCAATGTTGCGATTAATTACTATACTTGCCCTACAGTTGCTGGTGCTCAAGCAATTAATGCTTGGTACTCAAGCAATTAATTTTAATAAGCGTGTATAAGATTCTTCCTTATTTTCAATATGTTGAATATGCTAATCCTTACTTTTGCTGGTTTAGTAACATCTTAGGATTTTGTGCATAGTTGCTTAATGACACTACTGCAATAAGATGAAATATGCTGTAACTCGTTTATCGTTTGAAATTGGCGTGTAAGCGTATATTTAGACGCCGAGACACCATATCCTTAATTATTATGTAACAAATTGTAGGTATGTCTAAGTACATACATATATACAACCGATATACAGGGTTAGTATAAAGTTCCGGAACAGGAGGAATAACTTTGTTGTTTGAGAAGTATTTTTTTTAAATCAGTATGGATATATAGTTAATAACGAATTTATTATAAAATTTTCATTTTTTTTTTTGCTTGTGATTTGATTGAAAATCCTTCCTAGTTATTTTTTTAAATGAGACACCCAGTATATTATTACAATCTTCGGAAGAAAATTAAAAACTATTTTGAGAAATATCATAAAGGTTTATTTTTATTGATGGAATTTGTAGCAGTTTTACACTTTTATGATCCTATTGTACGTGGTAGATCACTCCAAATTTCTCTTTAATTAATTTCTTAGAGTCTCTGGTGCATCTTTGCCCTCTCTACTATTTTTTTCCACTCTTCCCTATCTTCTATTTTTCTTCTCCAACTTTCTATCTCTATTTTTCCTATATCATTCTCCACTTGTTCCTTCCACCTTATTTTTGGTCTTCCTCGTACTCTCTTTGTCTGTGGTGTCCATTCCGTTATTATTTTTTATTTTTCTTCATCAACGATATTTCCATCGGCAAGATTACCAATCTTAAAGATCTAGGTGTCACGTTTGATCCAACTTTATCGTTTAACATGCATATTGAACAAATTTGTTCATCTGCCTCTAAAATGATGGGTTTTCTTATGAGAACGTCCAAATATTTCAATGACGCACTAGTGCTAAAATCCCTTTATTTTGCATTTGTACTCTCGAAATTGGAGTATGCCTCTATTGTTTGGTATCCTTTCTATATGTCCCATCAACCTCCAATTGAACGTGTTCAGCGTCGGTTCCTGAAATTTTTGTCGTTCAAAGTTAATGGCGAATATCCGCCTTGGCATACTTCTTACAATACCCTTCTCGAATCGCATCAATTTCGTTCATTGTCATCCCGTCGTGATTACCATAGCACCCGATTCTTACACAAATTATTAAATGATAGGATTGACTGTATGCAGCTGGTCTCCCACATAGGATTCAACGTACCTCGAATAGCATCCCGTTATGGCCTAACCTTTACTATGGCGACACCGAGGACCAATCTCCGTTTGTGGTCACCCATCTATCACATGATCAGGAACGCTGAGAAGATATTTAGTGATATTTTCACCGGAGAGTTGGCGCCATGATATACGAAACATAATAGTTTTTTGTATAGTTATGCAATGTTTTTAAATCAATATGTATTGTGTTCACAATGTGTATATTTGTCCTGTAATTGGTGTTACCTGTTGGACAATAAACATTATTATTATTATTATTATTATTATTATTATTATTATTATTATTATTATTATTATTATTTCCATTTATTGCCTTTACTCCCACTATATTTCTTACTATCTTTCTTTCAAAAACTTTTAATTGTTGTTCTTCTTGTTGTGTTAAGCTAGCTGTTTCTGTGGCATACATCACGATTGGTCTTATTGTTATCTTGTAAATTCTTATCTTTGTACTTCTGCTTACCTTCGTATCTCTTAATATATATTTATTTCTGTAAAATGCCCTGTTTCCTGCTTGTAATTTTTTTTCACTTCTAATCTATCGTTTGTTCTATTAACCATTACTCCCAGATATTTGGAGGTTTCCACTTCTTCAAAATTATACGATCGACAACCATTCTTGTTAATTGTTTTTTCTTGTCTCTACTAACGTGCATGTATTTTGTTTTTTCTTCGATTGTCTTCAAACCCCTTGATTTTGCTTCTTTTTCCAGTTCTAGAAACGTTATTTTTAATGTCCTTTTATCAAGAGAAATTATTACTAGGTCGTCTGCATATCTTACTACTTGTATTGTGTTTTTATTTATCGTCCCTCTATTTGTTATTTTTTTTTATTACGCTATCCAATGATGTAACGAGCAAAACTGCTGACAATGCATCACCCAATCTTACACCATTTTTTACTTTGATCCTCCCTGTTATCCCTTTTCCTGTCTCTATTATTGCTTGGGATTCTCTCATTGCCATTCCTATTATCCTTATCAATTTATTTTCTATGTTGTTGTTTTTTAGATCTTCTACAATTTCTTCTCTATTTTTGTTTGTCAAACGCTTGTTAGAAATTTAGGAACAGTATGTGCATGTCGATGTCATATTCATAAGCCTTCTCTAATATTTGTCTTAGTATATGAATAGCGTCTATTGTTGATTTCTCCTTTCTAAATCCAAACTGGTAATTTCCTATAAATTCTGTATACTGAGTTACCCTCTCTTTAACTATTTCTGTCATTATTTTGTATGTCACATTTAGTAATGTAATACACCGGTAGTTTCTACATAACGCCTGATCTCCCTGTTTAGGCTTTGGAACTATTGTTCCAATCTTCCACTCTTCTGGCATTCTCTCTTCTCCCTCTAGTTTACTTTTCTTTTTTGTTTTACATACTTTCTTTACTTCCTTTCTTTTCTCTCTGTATTCTTACATGTGTTCTTCTATACCAGATTCTAGCCATTTTAGTCTTGCAGTATTTTTTTTCTCTATTGCTTGCTCACATTCCTTATCAAACCATTCATTTCTTTTTGTACTTTTTGCGATACCTATTTCTCTCTTTGCAACTTTGTTAATTCCTTGTTTTATTTTAGTCCATTGTTCTTCAATTCCATGTTCCTCAAACTGCATTTCTTTGTTTATCTCTTCCCTATATTTTTCTTTTATTTTTTCTTCTTCAAATTTTTTTATGTTCCACTTTGTCTTTGATTCTCTCTTCTCTTTTTTATTTATTTTTATTTTGCATTTCGCTATCACTAGGATATGATCGGAGTCAATGTTTACTCCTCGGTATGACCACACATCATTTATAATTTGCCTATGTATCTTTTTAATCAAGACGTGGTCAATTTGATTTCCTGTCGTACTTAATGGTTTCAGACATGTTATTTTGTGTATCTCCTTCTGCTTGTATCTTGTAATGACGCCGCTAAATTGCATAACCTTCCTCCGTTGTTATTGGTTACGCTGTGTATTGTTTGTACTCCCACTACCTCCCGCTACCTCCTGGTAATATATTTCTTTCCCAATCTGTGCATTAAAATATCCGATATTGAGTAGTATATCATGTTTTGGTTACTTATCTCATGCATCTTCTAACTTCTCATAAAACTGTTGCTTGATACCGTCATCACTGTTTTCAGTCGGTGCATATACATTGAAGATGGATAGCCTTCTTGACTTACAGTCTATTCTTATATAAGTTATCCTTTCGGTTATCATTTTAAACTCTATTACTTCTTTTCTTATTTTACCCCTTACAATAAATGCTGCACCTCCTTGTCCCTGCTTTTTTTCTCCTGCGTACCATATTGTATATTTTTTCTTCTCTATTGTACCTCGCCCTGTCCATCTAACCTCCTGTATTCCTGCGGTATCCACATTATATTATTTTAGTTCATTTACAGCTCCTGCATTTAACCTATTTGTAATAAGGTTCTTACGTTCCATGAATCAATTCTTATTTTTGCCTTTTTTATTCTTTGTATCTTCTTTCTTTTCTTGTTTACTTTATTTTCTTTCTCCTCCGGCGTTTCATCTTCTTATTTCCTTTCCCATTACCGTGTTCGACTTCATGTTTTTTTACCTTCATGTTGACTGCATCTATTAGCTTGTCCGTCTTGTCATTTGGTGATATTGGCTTTTTGAATGAAAATTTTCGTTTGTTGAAATGGTTTGTTCTTCTAACTGGTTTTCTTTTTCATTCCGCTCAAGTTATACATCATCAATCCTTTCTTCTAATTTTCCGCTATTTCAGTTCCATCTCCACTCTATTCCGTTCACGATCAACTTCTTATATCTAACCTTAACGTTTTTACCTCTAGATCTTTCTTCTTTAGCCACTACCCTTATTTCTCTTTGTATTTCCGTTTTTGTTTTTGTTGAATCATCAATGTAGATTCGCTCATCCTTAATATCTTTCAGTCTGTATTTGTTTTGCATTATCAGCTTGTCTTGTTCTGACTTTAATTCCACTAAGCATATTTTATCTTCTATTTTTTTTGTTTGTTTTATTTCTGCTTTATTGTCCAAATACTGCTGTACGAATTTCTGCATTGTTTCTTTCATTATTTTCGAATCGTTTGCCTCAATCTTCAATTTTTGGTTAAAAACACGGAGCGCTTTTCACGCACCTCCTCACCGTTTAGCCCAGGACCGGACACCAAAAATACAATACAAAAAATAAAAAAACTGCCTAATAACACAAAATCAAGATCATCATGAAAACATCAACATTTTACTTAATTGTTGTCACAAGTTATTGGTGTCACTATCTTTTGGGTTTTGTTGATTAATTACCATGGCAGTAAAACTTACAGAATCTGAGCGAATTTACATCTTGATGATGCGTGGGTGTGGTAACCGTCAGCGTCCTTTTGTAGAAGATCGCACTTTTTTAACACTGTATATCCGGATTGCTAAATCAGTAAAAGTCCGGTATATCAGACAATTCAAAAGTACGTGGCATTTTTCTAAGTAAAAGATTTACCAAGAAATGGTCGTCCAATAACGACAATCAATGAAGACGCCAGAGTGAATGTTTTAGTAACAGTAAAGAAAATAATTGCGTGCCTACAACGAAATTTGGATAAATCAACGAGATCACCCGAAAATCTGCCCACAGAATTATAAAATCTACAAAATGGAAACCATTCAAAATGCATATTGTTAATGAATTAACTGACGATGATCCAGATTGTAGAAACACGTTTGCGAATTAATACAGAATTTATCAGAGATCACGAATAAAATAGTCTTTTCTGGTGAAGCAACATTTTATCTTGATGGTACTGTTAACGGGCACAATTTTTGTTACTGGTCAACTGAAGATCCTCATTGGGTGAAGTTCACACACAGCATCCTCAAAAAGTGAATGTATGAGCTGGTACGAAGCAACGTAGTAGGACCATTTTCGAGAGGTGACGGCTATTTAAATTTATTAAGCAACGAAATTGTGTCAGCACTTACAGTTCTCTTTCCGAATCTAAATGGATCTAACGAAAATATTTGGTTCCAACAGGATGGAGCTCCGCCACATTTTGCACGTTATGCTCGTAATTATTTGAATGAAATATTTCCTGCGCGCTCGATCAAACGCAGAGGAGCAATTGAATAGCCAGACCTATCGCCACTAGATATTTTCTTGTGGGGTTACTTGAATCGTCAAGTGAATAAAATTCGAATTAGAAAAACAAATAATTGCAGAAATCAACCGTATTTTAGGCAATTGGTGACGCTGGAAAAGCTTCCAAACAAAACAAATAACCTGTTCGTTATTTCGTAAGAGTTTTCTGTTACATATCTATTATCTACTAATTATTTACAATAGGAAATAAGCTATGCAATGCTCTGCAAAATGTAGTTGCCCTAGAGGACAATATATTTGCCATCACACAGCCGGCTTAGGTTTGTTCGCACATACACCATGTCAGTCATAGATAAAAGAAATGTATGGAATGTTGGTAAAAAATGTATAGCAGCAAGTGTAAAGAAAATACAAGACCAATATCCTCCATCAAAGGAACATAAGTAGGTAGGGAGTTAACTCACAATGAGAAAATTTTCGAGAAAAGTTCTTGTTGACCTCCACCTAATGAGATTCTACTGCCTGATCAGGCTTCAGAATAGCTCTTTGATTGAGTTGTACCAGTTAGCTGCTGCCCAGATTCATCCTCAGATATATCATTAGGACACTCAATATCCTCACTGTAGTTATAAATTCATTTTTGATAATGTGCCACGCTCTTTTTCAAGTTCAACCTTACCTTCTTTCCTGATGTTTTTGCTTTTCTAGTTAAAGAAACACAATGTGCCAATATAATTTATAAAATGTTCATATATTATCTTTTTTTTTTCCTTTTAGGCAATTTTTTTATTTGAGGTTCCTTACTATTTACAAATATAGTGGGTATGTAGGTTAGCTGTATTCTTTGTTGTTAATTGTTAATGATGTGGCAACTAATCTTTACTTTTATGAGTAAAATAAAAGGAATTGCTTATGTAAAAAAATTGAAAGAACAATGCAAGCCCGATAAGATCCATTCCATTTTTGTCTAGTTTCAGAGTTTTTTGGAAATTAAAAAAATTACGAAATTTTGCACTAAAACACCTCTAAAAAGAGGGAAAGCAAATGTATATCATATAATTATACCTATAGGTGGAGTCCATTCATAATAATTATGATGAATTTCAAAAATATAACTAAAAAAGTACATCTAGAAGATAGTAACGACTGGAAAACGTACCCGCGAGAAATGCAAAATTAAAAGGATTAAAAGGCAAAAAGTTGTCACGTGCTCTTTGTTTTGTTTGGAAACCTCTCAGTGTTGCCATAATACTATTGGCGTCGTACTTTTCTTGCCCATTATGCCACAAGTGATTCAATGAAACATTTTGTTAGTCGATTACATCAAATTGCTAAATTATAAACGGAGCACTATTTGAACATTGTAGTCTGAATCAAATTTCACTGTGAAAGATATCTGGATTTTATATTTAGGTTTTATTTTTTTGTATTGCGTTGTTAGTTTTCTCCCGAAAATGTAATAATATACTGGGTGTCCTAATAAAAAAATAAGTAGAAAGCATTTTCTGCCAAACCGGAAGCGAAAAGAATGTAAAAATGTTAATAATATATTCGTTATTTTTAACTATATACATATGTATATTCATTTCAAATAAAAAAAAATACTTGTCAAACAACAGTTATTCGACGTATCCAGGACTTTGAATTAATCCAGTATGTATATGTTTTGTATGCGGATTACGGAATTGCGATGTGTACTTCCAAGCACGTAGGTAATGATCAAGGAACTCGATTACTAGTTACAAACATGCCTCGCGAATAAATGAATATTGATCGCGGGGCCAGTACTACCTTACTCACGAATATTACCTCGTAAGTAGATACTTTATGCGCGATAAACGAACATTTAGGGTTAGGTAAACTACCACATTTGCAGCACGATATTTATGTTCATATTGGGTATATGTAAGTGCGAGTAATATATAAGATCGGAGATGCGACGAGACGAGGTCTTGCTTGTAGGCCGGATCGGAGACGCCAGCACCATTTATGGGAATCGTTAGCTTGCAATGAAAAAATATAAAATAACACGCACATTAAGATTCGAAGCAAGCATATAAAAAATGTTAGATATGTTACAACGACATTAATTAGCATTGCCGTCCATAAAGATTTGACGTTCTAAGTGGATGTGGTTATGCGTGTAAATTAAAGCAATCAATGGATATTATTTATAGAATATTGTCAGGAATTTCATAATTAAATACATTGCACACATATGTGCATACACTCATATTGCGTGGGCAAGGACCTTTGCTAATATGGCATTACCGTTAATAGTACCAGGTGTTTTTGCATATTTACCTATTTTGCAATTTAAAATTTTCGAAATTACTCATTCCGCTTTTGTTTTATGGATGGAGTTTGTCTTCAAGCAGTTGTTATGTGCAAGGTACGGATACGATAACCAACATTTTGGCAATTAGATCTAGTAAGCTTATAGATTTTTACAGCTTATAGATGTTGCTTACACCGGGTGATCCAAGATGGGTGGCGAGGTACCATATATGAGGAGCTAAAAGTCGTATAGCTGTGGAAAAAAGTCTTCATAAGAAATGTGGCCAAGAAAAAATGCTGGAAATTATTTTTAAGTTCTTATTACTATCGCTAGGGGGCGGAACCACTGTAGTCATAAAAGAACAGGATTTTTCTAGAAAATATACCCATATAAATTGTCAAATAAATCTTATCGTCGTAGAGCTAGTAGAATTTGGAATCCTTTTTGGGGGGCCTTTTTTTTCTGTAGAACAAAAAATAAAAGCTCGAGGGGAGGGGTAATGTTTTATAATCAAATTGGTTGTAATTTTGGTTTTGAATTAACTAACTGAATTTGATAAAGAATCATTTGAAAGAGGAAGTTTTTTTGATTGAAATAAAAAAAAATAACCATAACGTATTGATTCTCAAAGCCCTCGCTAGAGGGCGTCGTTTGGAAGAATCACAGTTTTTATCAATTTTTCTCAGAAATTTCAAATGGAACGACCTAATTATTACGCCATATTTGGAAGGTAGATTAGATTTCCAAGAAAAAATGTGAAAGAAGCAATTTGATATATCTGCTAGTGTTTGAATTATCGCCAAAAGAATAATTAATAACAGGTTAATTCTTACATGGTCAAGCGTGGAAATAAATTGAAATGTTCGACAAACGAGTGCAACGTTAGAGGCGTATCGCGCAAAAGTAGGTACGTGAGATACAGTATTATTAAAAAAATAATATATTCTTATCTTTTATTGACGTCTTGATGTCCACTGCGACAAAATACTACTGCGCCGGTAAGCCCGGTTGTCGCAGTGGACATCATCAGGACGTCAATAAAAGGTAACAATATATTATTTTTTAATAATACTGTATCTCAAGTACCTACTTTCGCGCGATACGCCTCTGACGTTGCACTCGTTTGTCGAACCTTATTTATAAGTGTCATGTTGTAAAAATTTCTTTTTATCTTGATTCGTCTTGATTCTTTTTGAGTTTTGTGTCCACCGTTTGATAAATTTGTTATGTATTTGTCAAATATGGCTTATTCTAATGCCGAAGCTTACGTTTATATGTATGCTGTATATTTTCAAAGTTTTGAAAATGCGCTTCTTACAGAACGCGAACATGCTGTCAGGTATCCTGAGCGAAGACATCATAGCAGAAAAGTGTTTCGGCGGTTAGCAATGCGTTTAAGACAAATGGGTGGTGTGCGTCCTATTCGCGTTCCCACTAAAAGGCGATTGGTAAGAAATGAAGACAATATTTTAAACGTTCTTGCGTACGTGCGAGCGGATCCGCGTTTAAGAATCAGAGGCATTTCTTCACACTTCTCTACACAGGTGTAAGTTACGGTTCAATGAATCGAATTCATAGGGATTCTAAGCTGCATACTTATCATCTAAGTTTGCATCAGGCTCTGTCAGATACTTATTTTGACAGGAGGCTGGATTATTGCTACTGGCTGAAAAATATGTGCAGAGAAATTCGCCAATTTCCTTTTCAAATTTTATGGACTGATGAAGCTACTTTTACTAATTTTGGCGAAGTTAATTTACACAACATGCACTATTGGTCAGAAGCAAATCCTCACTAGATGCGGGAAGTTGATCACCAACACAGATGGAGTGTCAACGTATAGTGCGGAGTTTTAGGACACAGATTTACAAGACCGTTTATTTTCAATGATCGTCTAAATGGCGACACATACCTAGACTTTTTAAGAAATGAACTTCCTGTTCTTTTAGAAGATGTTCCCTTGGACACAAGGAGACCCTTGTGGTTTCAACATGATGGATTTCCAGCACACTTTTCTCAAAGAGTACGCAACTTTTTAGATGTTGCTTTTCTAAATCGTTGGATTGGAAGCGGTAGTTTGTTTCCGTGGCCTCCTAGATTTCCGGATCATAACGTGTTAGATATGAGAAGAATAAAAGGTATTGTGTATCAAACACATCCAACTACACGGGAAAATATGTTTGAAAGAATTCGAGATTCCGTTGCTACGATTTCACGAGCTGAAGCTGAAAGTGCTGCCTTCAGTATTACAAATAGATGTCAGCGTTGCATTGTGCAAAACGGGGGTCTTTTTGAACATTTCCAAATTTCCTGTTTTTGTTTGTTTTGTTTTTGCTTTGAACGTTTGATTAATAATATCGTTGTTGTTTCCATTGTTGTTCCCGTTGGCCTTTAAACACGCTTAAAATTTTGTGTCCCGCATAATTTGAACCAGTTCTAAGCCTGGATAAAGTGCGAAGGAAGGTCCGGAGAACAACAATTAAAAATCAACGAGGACGTTAAAGAAACAGGTATAAAATAGGCTTAGTTAAATGTGAAAAAGTTCAGTTTTCCATAGCGTGCTTGACCATGTAAGAATTACCGTGTTATTAATTATTCTTTTTGCGATAATTCAAACACTAGTAGATATATCAGATTGCTTTTTTAGCATTTTTTCTTGGAGATTTAATCTACTTTCCAAATATGATATAATAATTAGGTGTTCCATTTGAAATTTCTGAGAATTATGATAAAAACTGTAATTTTTCCAAATGACGCCCTCTAGCGATGGCTTTGAGAATCAATAAGTAATGGTTATTTTTTTAATTTTAATCAGTAAAGCTTCCTCTTTCACATGAGATTTTGTTTATCAAATTCGGTTAATTCAAAACCGAAATTACAGCCAATTTAATTATAAAACATTACCCCTCCCCTCGAGCTTTTTTTTTGTCCTACAGAAAAAAAAGTCCCCCAAAAAGGATTCCGAATTCTACTAGCTCTACGACGATAAGATTTATTTGACAGCTTATATGGGTATATTTTCTAGAAAAATCCCTTTTTTTATGACAATAGTGGTTACGCCCCCTAGCGGTAGAAATAGGAACTTAAAAATAATTTATGAACATTTTTTTCCCACAGCTATACGACTCTTAGTTCCTCATATATGGTACCTCGCCACCCATCTTGGATCACCCGGTATACTAATTAATGCCCCGTTAGCAGGTTGTAATGCTACGAAATTTGTAAATTACTGGGATGTTAGCGTTAGCTCTGAAAATTTAGAATTCTTGTGTAAGTTGAGCATTTGCTAAATCAAATATTTTGTGTCTGATTTTTTAATTCGCTGTAGAACTATGTCCAAATTCAAAAAATATACAGTGAGGTCCTAAAACATCTTTCTCTGCTAACCTTTGAACAACAGAAGCTAGTGTTTTAGAAAAAATAGGCCAATTTCTGTATTTTGTAAACTAACCATTGCCATTGTCAGCAGTTCAATTGCATTTCTGGTGTCATTGGAAGTGAGATCATCTTTGTTATTTAAAATAAAACCCTGTATATTTTTACGTTTTTGGAAAGGTAATCGAAAATACACATATTATACTTTAACTTAAAAAAATATGACGATATATTTAGCTAGTAGTACTGCAAATTACTATTTTAGTTACAAAAGATATCATTGCAACTTTTTGGTGTTTCTGTTATTGATACATACGAGGTAGGCGCCATAAATTCTCGGCGTGTTCAAACTCCGTTGCGTTATAGTTGCACATGTGCGAGGTCTGTACTAAATATACAACGACTCGAAGAGTAGTGGTTTTTAGTAGCCAGCCAGACAACGTGACTAGTGCATGAAAATGTCTCAGGTAACGAAAATTGAGTACCGCGCGGTCATTAAATTTTTAACAAAAAAAGGACATACACCTAATCACATTAAACAACGTTTAGACGGCGTTTATTGTCACTTATCTCCTTCATATTCCATTGCAAAAAAGTGGGCAAAATGTTTCCGTTTGGGGCAAGAATCCTTTGAATATGATGAGCGGTCCAGCCGTGAATTGAACTGATAACGCCTCAAAACATTTAAATTATTGAAGAAATGATAGCAGACCGCCGTTTTGAAAGTGAAGAAATTAGCAGTGAAGTCTGACATTTCTGAAACAAGTATTCGCCGAATTTTCCATAATCGTTTGGGTAGGAATAATATTAGTGCAAGATGGGTGCCGCATCTTCTTTCTGCTCTCCAACGTGAAGATCGGGTCGAATGTGCATGCTCATTTTTAAACATGTGTGGAGACGACCCGAAATCGATTTTAGAGTCCATTGTCACTTAAAGAAAGGCCTTAGGGGATGTGCTTTTAAGGACGATAGTGTGTTGCAAGCAGCATTTAGTGACAATTAACTTTAAATTAGAGTAATAAGTTAACATTCTATTTGATATAATCTAGACAATATAAATGGCCAAGTGATGGCGATACTAATAATTGCCATTAATGTTATCTTCATGCTTCTTATACTTATAAAAATATGTTTCAACAACAAAACACTGTCTGTTATAGTCAATTTTATTTTCAAAACATACATATCAGTCTATAAAATTAAACGAACAAACACAACGAATTATAATTGTATTTCATATATACCTTTACAATAAGGAACTCTGAAATATTTAATAACACCGACATGTATATATACATATATAGTTTTGGAAATATTTTCTTATGAAATACAAATAAAATGAGATGAATTCGCTCTAGTCGTTTAGAATGGATTCGCTCTTTTACACCGAGCTTAGTTAATAGTATACAACGTTGTGTTATACATACTTCTTTCTCTATTACATCAACGATGGGTCCCTTAAATTTACATTTTTTCTTTTAATACTCTATTAGTCTAATTACTTGCGTTCACTAGTCAAATTAATTAATAAAGTCTATCTACGCTTTCCTTATTGATACTCATTATTGCATCATGCTTTCATATTTCATTTTACAGTTATACATTTGTAATAAATCCCTATACAGACTTTAAGTATTAACATTTGTATATTTAATTGATATCAGAGCATTGCCTTACTAGAAAAGCATTGTTCTATGATCTCAAATAAAAATGTATGAAGTATGTATAAATTGGCGAGGGAGCTACACTTAAGAATGTTTAAACACTGAAGTATCGGCACACTCTACCCTACACAAATTATTTTAAAATTTTAATTCTAACATGCCTTATTTTATCCCTACTCTAAAAGATATTTACAAGCACCTAATTTTACCCCCTTATATATCCTAAAGTATGCGTCCGTTTTACACCCATAAATTCATCAAACCTGAGTGGCTAAGTGGACCTTTTTCCCTATTTAACAGATTTGCATTCTTTTTCATATAAATGGCTTCGCGTCTAATTCTCGCGGCGAAGTTACGTTCTTAATTAATTTGAGGTTTTCTAGTTCAATATTATGTCCGGTTTCGTTTATGTGTTGCGCTACTACACTTGACGATTCGATCCTTCCATAGCGGTAATGGGCTATATGTTCTTTGAATGTGGCGCCTAACGCCAGTTTCGTTTGAATAAGACATGTTTAGATTAAAATCTTTTTCTCACATCATTTTAGTCGTACAGCTGACATTGGGAATCCACAAATTTCCGAAGCAATTGTTCCGAATTAATCAAACAACTTAGTGTGCGGATACTTTAGTATTTGCTATACATGTTATGTTAAAATACGCAGTAATTATGCGTGTAAAAACATAATTAGCAAGCAAACATTTTTAAAATGGCTGTATTATATTGTCATACGTGCTTTTCATGAAAATAATTTATGAACGAAGCTTTAAACAAACTTTAAGGGCAACTCTTATTAAACGGCTAAATGTTCAAACTTTCGAGACCTCGTGCTATCTCAAGTAGCATATTTTTATAGTAGAACAATTTTCAACTCGCAGCTTTTTACCAATGCGTAAACGTCGTGCATACTACAAGAAAATATCCTACTGCGATATTTAAAAAGAAAATAGTGTATAGAGATGTGTAAGTACACATGGTTTACCACCTCGGTTTACCACACATGGTTTACCACCTCGAACTGACACCATCAATTATTGGAAAGGAAATACGAAATGGGAATATGCGAGAAAATTGGAAATTTGGAATGGGTTATTAACACCAGTGAAGCCAACTCACCTAAAATATTTTGACATATCAGTCGAAAGTTGATACCAACTTGCCTATTTTAAATAGCATGTATGAACCTGGCACTACAGGAGCTTTTTCCAAACCAACTTTACATAAAAACAAAAACAGATGATCAAAACCTTTCTTCCTGCATATGGGGATAATTCTTATCAGTATCATAGTATAACATATGTGATATCGTTGGATTCGTCATTTACTAAAATCACTAGCTTTCGTATTACTAAAAAAACGCTAGCTTTTAATTAGTATGGGGTGGAGGCGATACTTTAGGATTTCACTTTATTTTTGTATTATACAATGAGGTCCCAAAGTGAACTAACTTTTGCCGTTATCGACATTTCAATTGTATTTCCGGTTTCACCGGAAGTGACGTCATCCTTCTTTTTTTAAATAGAAGAGCCTGTATATTTTATATATATTGTCGTTCCAAAAACAAATCCAACGATATCACATATGTTATACTTTAACTTAAAAAATATGACGATAAGCAGCAATAAAGGTTTTGGTAATCTGTTTTTGTTGTTGTGCAAAGTTAGCTAAGAAAGAGCGCCAAATTCTTTCTTACGGCGTCAGACTAATCTAAAGAGCTCGTTGTTGTCATACTTTCCTTCTTTGTCCTCGTTATTATTTTTCTCATTTTAACTTGTTTTGTTAGTTGTTATTATTTCCTTACTTTATCGAACTTTATTGCAATTAATTAATTATGGTAAGTTTGTTTAAATATGTTAGTTATGTTAGACAATATGTCTGTTTTTAGACTTTTTGTGTTGTGACTTTTTTGATGACTTCGGCACGAACCATGCTTTAGGACCGCATTGTATAGGTCATACTCAAGCGTGCAAAAAGCCAACATTTTAAACATGTTGACATTTACACTAAAAAAAGGGTAACCTTCTGTGAGGTTCCTTATATCTAACTAAACCAAAAATAAGTTTACAATTGTTAATTAAATCAAATAATTGTAAATTGAATCATTACTCCACATTTACAAAGCACACATTACAATAACAATGGGCATGTTACAGATTCATCTTCGATATCAACAATGACAAAAAACTGTCAATATAGTAAATGGATCCAACAGGTCATAAAACACAACTACACACTAGACTTTGCCAACAAATTAAAGAATTTATAACATTGCAGATTTGATAAGGCAGTATTTCAAAGGTGGAGCTCCCTTCTTCAAATCGATTGAGACCAAAGAATCATGTATACCACGATTAAGTATATAATATTTGAAATTAAATTAATCTTTAAAATAGCATTATATATGCACAAGAAACAAAATAGTAATCATTTGCTGCACTTTAAGGACCTAGCAAGCTCAAAATATTTAAATTAGTATAAAAAACCTACTTTGCTAAGTAAATACTTCCTAGAAAGCGACGAGATAGGCGCCATAAATTCTCAGCCTGACAGGCTTATACAGGTTCTAGCGTGTTAAAACTCCGTTGCGTCATAGTTGCACATGTGCGAGGCCTACAGTATATATTGCGGTGGGATATTCCAACGTAAAAAGCGTATGTTTATATGTTACTAAATTCATTCTAATCAATATTATATCAAAATTCGCTGATATTAGATTTTAATAGAGTTTTATATGGAACTTGAATTATTTTCGATTAATATTCGAGGTCTGACATTTTGATTATGTATATTATTCATCTTTTATTCTTTAAAAAAGACTCAGTTAATGATATGTTGCAGGGGATCAAAATTCCAGGCTATTTTAAGTTATTTACATTTTGAAAATATTATTTGTAGAAATGACACGTACACACGCAAAAACACACTGTATTTGGAAATAACCGTCAAAATCCCTTACGTCACCTGCGACACCGAGTTCGATCTTCAAAATATCAAAATTAAATATCAAGTCGTTAGAATGGCAATGCCAGGGACGACCAAAAAACAGAGGTTAGCAACGTAAACATTCTAAAGAAAAACAATCTTTTGACTGATGTATTTAGAAATTGTACTATAAAAATTAAATCTCGCCGAAATTATTAATTCAAATCTATTGAAAAGCTGTTAAAGTAAAATATAAACAATCACGAACAATTATCAAGAGTATTACATCAATCAAGAAATTTTAAGAAGTAATCCAAAGAAATTTCATTCAAGAAGACGATCAAAAGGGGTCTAAAACAAAAGGATTTTGGATATCAATATTGCTGAGAAGAGGAAAGAAGGAACAATAAGGATTTTGTACACACCCACATCAAACACCCATCACAACATTAACTGTAAGTAATTTTAACAGATAAATCTCATTTTGGTAAGCGAAAAACTTAAAATAAACATAGAACTGATTATCTTCCTATTCAAATCTTTTAATCGTTATTTGTAACATCACCATTTTGTCGATCCTTTCAGGATCTTTCGATCAAGTCAGAATATTCTATTTTTCAAAATTCAAAATCTAGATTCATATTTAGGTCTCATTACAATCGTTTTATTAATATTTACATTTTTGAAAACTGATAATATAAATAATCAAAATGTCAGAACTCGAATATTAATCGAAAATAATTCAAGTTCCGCATAAAACTATTAAAATCTAATATCAGCGAATTTTAATATAATATTTATTAGAATGAATTTAGTAACATATAAACATACGCTTTTCACGTTGGAACATCCTACTACAATATATTATGGCTCGAAAAGTAGTAGTTTTTAGTAGCCAGACAGACAACGTGATTAGTGCATAAAAATATCTCAGGTAACGAAAATTGAGTACCGTGCGGTCACCAAATTTTTGACAAGGGAAGGGCATGCGCCTAATCACATTAAACAACTTTTAGACGGCGTTTATGGTGACTTATCTCCTTCATATTCCACTGTAAAACAGTGGGTAAAACGTTTTCGTTTGGGGCAAGAATCCGTTGATGATGATGAGCGCCCCGGTCGGCTAATTGAATTGATAACGCCTCAAAACGTTTCAATTATTGAAGAAATGCTATTAGGAGATCGCCGTTTGAAAGGAAAGAAATTAGCAGTGATGTCTAACATTTCTGAAACAAGTATTCGCCGAATTCTCCATAAGCATTTGGGTATGAATAAGATTAGTGCAGGATGGGTAACGCATCTTCTTTCTGCTCTCCAAATGTGAAAGTCGGGTCGAATGTGCGCGCTCGTTTTTCAACTATTAATTGATCGTCGTAATAAATATATTGAAGTTAGGGGAGATTATACTGAAAAATAAAAATTGTTATATTTTACCAAGTTTATTTTTTTTATATCAGGCCAAGAATTTATGGCGCCTACCTCGTAAGTTACTTTTCGACTTTTGCACGTGAAATTAATTTACCATAATGTTTTATGGGCACGTCCTGTATAACAGAAGAGTGTATTCTTGGTTGGCATAATGACTTATAGAAATCTCAATTACAAAATTGTCAAAGCTCATTGAAAACCCAGCAGCGTTTGTGAGAAGAATACATTTTCACTTGGAATACACACATAAATTTCTATTTCCAAACTGAAATTAACTCAAAAACAGTTAGATGTTGGTATTCCATTGAAAATAAGCAAATTGGCGGTAAAGCCGAAAGCAACAGGCAAGTCAGAATACTTTAGGTGAGTTGGCCCCACTGGTACTAGTAATCTATCAAATTTTCAAACTTCTTCAATTGATGCTTTCCCAGACAGCGATAGTCGGAGTTCTGGGTGGGACACTGTGTATATTATAGTTAAAATGCATACCAATGATTTTCTAATTCATACAGCGCAAATAAAATTACACTCACTTATTGCATATAATGTACATATATTCTAAATTCAACAATAATAGTTTCAGGTACAAGTTAATCATCAAAAAAAATCTTTAGATGATGAATGCAGATTTTAAATAATGATTACGCCAAAATGCGTGAACCTACAATTTTCCAATCCAAGAAAAGAAATTCATAGTTTAAGTATTTATCATAATTACGTACTATAAGAAAACAAAAGATGGAAGACCGTGCTTCAATAGTATTAAATTTCTGTTGTTTCCCAATGATTCGGGCAAAGAGAAGTGACTAGCGATTACCATTGCTTCTAATGCTACGAACGAAATGAATATTGATCCTAATTCAATCTAATTTGCAATTACTTCTAAGAATTTCGAATAAAAATAGTAAATAGCACACTAGCTATGTATACTGAGAAAAGTTATTTAAGCTACTTCGCATGCTTAATGTGCCACGTGAAATGTGTTAAGAAATATAATAGGTATATCACTAGACATGGAGTAGACTAAACAAAATACAATTCGCAATAATAGAATGAAAAATATTTTAGTTCATGTTTCTTGATTTATCTGTTGCGTTATAGGTTGCCATAAAAGTTAGATCAAAGAATTAATTTTTTTTACTTTAGTTGTACTGTAGTTATGTTTCTTTGTGTGTTTCTTTAAAGCAGTAGTTTAATTTAAAATTATCAGGCCAAATATTTTGAAAATGGGTTATTTATGTTTTCTAAAAAGCGCTTGTTAGATGATGTGCATAGCGATACGTTGCTTGTGGTGCACACAGAGAAAAAAAAAGTTCTTGAATCAAACAAATATATACTTTCGAAATTATTTATTTAATTCAACGAAGGTTTATTTGAGCGAAAGCACATTTTTTAAAAACAGCAGACTGAATTTGTTTGAATGTACCAGCGTTTTTATTTTACGTAATTTTGTTGAGTCAAACAAGTAGGGTAATGGATTTATAGATTTTTACCATTGGATAACTAACGTTAACATTTCTATAGGTATAAAGAGAATAATAAAATAGTTGCCACAGATTGGTAAATATCAGAATTCCTGTTTGTGTTAGGGATAAGCGAAAATTACAAAAATCTCGCCAATATCGCTTTCAAGGCCAGTAACACCAATGTTAGCAGTTTAAATAAATAGGAATTCAATTCACCACACGTTTAATAATGCTTTGATTTTTCCGTTTTCATATTTTGTAGCTAATTGTTAGAATATTCTCTCCTTTTTTTGATATAACAAGTATTTCAACAAAGGGAAATGATAGGACTGATAAGACATGCTTGCATACATAAGTCCGTTGAGGTATCCGCTGTTCTATCTCCTACTCTTTTTGTCATAAAACCTAGCACCCTTCTAACACTTAACCCACGTTATCCCTGTCACTCGTTCGCTATTCTCAGGATTCCTACGAGATTACCGAGGTACAGGTCTCGCATTGTAGGATGGCGAGTTCCGGCGCTATCCGAAGGTACTGTCGTACATCGTTCGGGAAAATTCAAGTTTCAATGCAACCTGTAGTGGCGTAGCTCGACTTATTTTTTAAATTATGTTAGCATAATAAACAACGACTATTAAATAAAGTCTTGTATTTCCACCACGCATCTGAGGCGTTCGCCATCCTATAACGCACAAACTGTAGTAAATTTTGTAATATTCTTTTCAAACAAAATTAGTACAGGTATCACTTTAATCTTTAGTACATATCTATACACACACATTTGCAAGAATAAAAGCACCACGTCACTAAAAAATGGAGATTAATTTTCGGCATTATACTTGTTCTTTATGTACTTTTGTTGATTTATCTACAACGTTAATAAAGTTTTTCGAAAGATTATGCATTCTTAACACATTGTTACCCTAAGTGCTCATAAATGGTGCTTTCTTCTTTTTAGAGGAGAAAGCATCTATCGTACTAACCATTTCAGTGGAGTAATAATACCAACATAATAATATATTTGTCAAAGTAACAGCATACTTTAAATTAAAGAAATATTTTGTTCAGCAAATACATATTTATCTAAGCGTTTAATGGCGGGCGTTCCCAAAATGGGAACATACTAAAAAATTGATTTTTTGTTGAATTAATCATATTATTTGCATAAAATGTTTATAGTCAATAATCAGAAAAGTTTACATCTATGTATATTTTAAAACATAAAAATATTATGCAAATAATATCAATAATTCAATAAAAATTAGATTTTTTAGTATGTTCACATTCTGAGAACGTTCACCATTAAAAGGTAAAGTCAAATAAATGGTAAAGAAACATATATTTGTTTCAAACTGACGAAGTTCTTTAAAAAAAGGATCTGTGTTGTTGAATCAAACATATTACGTATATTAAATCATACAGATATATTTTCAAATCAAACTTTATTATTTGTTTCAAGAGACCATATGTTCGAATCAAATAACGATGTCAAAAAAATTATTCCTTTACATTAAAAAAATATATCTTTATCGCCATTTAAAATTACGATTTGGTTGACTGAATGCATAGGGTGGATGTGCTTTAATTTGTCCGCATCCAGTAGGATGGCCGATTACTGAAAAATAAGCTGGCTTTCTATTTTAGACCGAATATAGCATTAATGTAGAGTTAATGTTTATGTATGTATTTGAATAAAGTAGGTAAAACATAGCTATTTCAAATATCTTCCAGTAGTCGGCCAGGGGTAACCTTTAATTGCCGACTATTGGCTGTGCCGCGCTGTTGTAGTTCGGCCACAATGTACTATAATGTGGAAATGGACAATTTAGAGCAATTACATAGGAATTGTATACTTTATTACAAATTCTCGAATATATATACTATAGCCATGGCAGAAAACAAAAAGAAACGATTGTTTCACCAATATTCAGAAGACTCATTAAACATACTTTATTTGCCATAATATATAGTAGAAGATTTTCCATACCCTGCTCAACCTGACAACGGGAGAATTGCAACGGGACCTTGCAAAATGGGCCCATCCACTATACTCTTCAAAAACGAAGAGTACCATCTTGTACAATAGCTGCTAAATCTTGCCGAAGTCGGATTTTCACAAAAAAGAATGAATTATTAGACACAGTGAAAAGTATTTATTGATAAAGAGAAAAGATTTACTCCGTTTAAAAACAGTTAAGAAGAAAAGAGGCAAAAAGCAGTAGAACATTTGAGGAGAAAAGATGCAGGAATTAAAATGGTAATACAAAGGAAAGCAACGATTCTTAAGAATAATGGAGAATCCCAAAGGATGGACTTTTCACTTCCACAGATCGTACTAGAAATAACAATCAAGAAAATAAAATCTAAAAATAAAATTATTGCGTTTGTTGTGGTTATAGATAAATAAGAATGATGCAATTTCTACAAAATAAATTAGGTAAGGTTAGTTTTGTTATTTTTAATGGAATTCTTGAAATCAGAAATTCTCTTAAGCAGCTGACCATCAGCGTCAAGAATGTTTTTTTTCTCTGTGCAATATAAAAAGTTTTTAAAAGAAGTAGTGATATCTCTGTTAGTTTATTTATTTTGTTTGCATATATAAAGTAGCTATAAAAGGTAAAATTAGAAAAAATAAAAACCGGGAGTCTTTTTTTTATAGATTAGATTTTTTAGATTAGATTTTCAAAATTTTACTAGAACTGTAAAAATGAAGCTATTAAAATTAAATATGTGCTTTTATTTTAAGCGAAGCATCCTGTATGTAATAGTATGAAAATTTCTTTTTCAGGACTATACTCTGTCCAAATCTTACAATCAATATTTGTCGCATATGGCTTGTACATACATGGTTTTAGAATTCTTTCATCACTTTCATGTTTTTAAATGTTCTGCATCTATCCACCATCTTATTTTCCTTCAATATATAAATAGAATTTTACGTGTAAGCATCTAATATTTCCTTTCTAATTCTAATCGAAGATTATTCAACAATAGACACTTTGAAAAGCTGAATATTTAGTTTTCAAATTATCCACCCCGAGTTTATTAGCTTGAACACCAACATCTACAATGGTCACACTTTGTAGCTCTAAGAAGGGATAATGTACAATACTTTTTACAATTAATAAAAATACATACTTAGATACATTAGTTACAATGTTGTTTCATTCATCAGGTAAATTTGAAATCTATTGATATGTTAAATTATAGTTATTTAAACTAGCTGTATGTAGCTAAAGTATGTAAGAGTTAACATTTAACATAATTATTTTCATTATAATATCTAGATTCAAATTAGTTCTCTATTAGATTGCTTTAGTCAGTTGCATAGTTCATGCCTACATATAATCGTTAATCTCTATTAACACTAGAACGGCCAGGTTATGGCCCTTGTATGGTATTTGAATTTCCCTTCGTAATGCCGTCAAATTGAGGGCCCTAGCTGTTCTAGTGTTAATCTAAAACATAAGCATATAAATCAATTTTCTTTATTCAAAAAAATAAAATAACCAATAACCTGCGTTGAATAACATAAACGCTACCGGAAATATTATTCTAGAGTACTTATCTATTACGTTAACGTCTTTAATTTTAGGCATTGACGCCTTCAGAGCCGATGCACCCTTTTTAATCGCATGAAGTACCTTCGGTTTATGAATTGGATTTCCTAAAAAAGAGAGGATTACATCAAACTAGTTTCTTTGCATGTAATAATGAAACATGGCTAAGAAAATTGATACCTCTGGATCCTCTAAATCGAAGACCTGGTGTTCTATGATTTGGATTGTAACTTGATCTAGTTATTCGAAAGCTGGGAGGAAACTTCGACGGATCAATTTCTCCACATGTGTTTGTTTTAGAATTATGTCTATTTCTTATCGACGCTATCGGACTTAGCCTTACATCTTGGAGCTCTATAATATCTTCACTTTGAGTCTGAAAACTTTGTTCGACGCTTTTGGTCCCTAAAAGAATTTTTCACTGAGATTTTACTACCGTTATATCTACATTTAAAGCTATTTTTTATACGCCTAATGTTTGTAATATGAAGATATTTTATAGGAATATTTTATAGTTACATCATTTCTAAGAACAACTACATTTTAAACTCTTAAGAACAATACGTAGAAAGATAAGAATAAAGTGTAGTCTAAGAGCAATAAAGTATTCAGCCGATGACTTTAACGATGCCCTACCGATAGAAATGAAACATTAACCTTTTCACGCTTTCTCAAATTACATTTCGAGAAGTGCGTACAAATTATAAACTCGACAACTGCGTTCTGTTCGAGAATTTACTTTTAGACAACAGAAATATGGTTTCTCTTCATTTATACAACGTGTCCACCTAGTGTATGGGTAAGTAATTTAGAAAAAATATTTTCAAATAAAAAATATTCGGAAACAAGTGCTGCACAATACAAAGTTATACTCAAGTATACAGGATGTTCAGTTTCTGCAGCGCACAATACAAGTTTGTTTTTTTATAGAAAATCCTGTATATAATTACGCTTCTGGATGCCCCTCTTCCATGTCAACCTTTATCAATATTCCCTATACCTACCTTTCTTAATTTTTGAGATACTTGCGAAACAAACTTCGCTTATCATAATTACTGCACTAGAATTAGAGAAAATCTACATCTAACAGCTGCTACCCTCAACGCTACTAGTCTTAGCGCATTTTCTTTGGGCGTAAGAATCTTCAATAAATTGCCAGTGCACATACAAGAAATTCAATCGCATTGTAAATTCAGAACGTCTGTTAGAGCACTCTTACTGGCTAATACCTTCTACTATATCAATGAATATTTAAATTGCTCTTTTTGGCTTTGTTCTTTTTGGCTTTGTAGTTTATTTAGTTACTTCAGTAGTACACTACCGCCCATAATTATTTGTCCACTCAAAGAAATACGCATAAATAAAGCAAGTGTTAACAGAAAAAGAAATTGTCGTTTTGCATTTAATAAAATACTTAAAGAAATTGACAGTCTCTATTCAATTATAAAACTTATTTGACACAGAAAAATTAAATTTTCGCTTTGTCCAAATGTCCACCTCGACTCTTAATAATTGCGGCACACACTTGCGGCATTGTTTCTATCAATTTCGTCAGGGCGGGTTCTATTGTAAGCCAGACTTCTTGTAGTTGTTTCCATAACGATTCCTTCGAAGTTGGAGGATTTATTTCCACCTGCCTATCAAGTTCCTCCTACAAAAGCTCTAGAGGCCTAGCCTCTGGACTTTGAGGAAACTATTTCATTATTTTGATATTGCCTTCGCGTTCCACCGATTCTAAATATCTGCGGCACAGTTTAGAAGTATGTTTCGAATCAATATCATGTTAAAATATAAAATAGTCATCGATTATTCTCATTCCAGATGGTATAGCATCTGTTTCCAAAATTTCCCGGTGGCGCCCTTTTCTTAAAATTCCATTTATTTTAACCAAGTCTCCTACGGATGCGGCGCCAAAACAACCCCAAACCACTACCGATCCACCCCCATGCTTGACTGTAGGTACTACACATGATTCTTCTGCTCATTCTCCTTTCGACCTTTGAATGAACGTTCTTCTCTTGGAACCGAAGAGTTCAAATTTGGATTTATCTGCAAAATATTTTTCCACTCATCAACTGTCTAATGTTGATGCCCTCTAGCCCACTGCAGCCGTTTTATTTTATTTTGCTTGCGTAAGAATGCCACATAAACAACCTTCCCTTCATCTCTTTTTCACTGTGGTTAAACCAACTCGTTTTTCACGCTCAATACTTATTTCAGCCGTTATTTCAGGTGCAGTTTTTCATCTATTCCGTATACTCGTCATAATTATTCGACGATCTTCCGCTAGTGTTGTCACTTTCCGTCGTCAGATATTCCTTTTCCCCATCTGGACATCCTTGATTTTCAGTTATAGACCGTACCTTTTGTAAACCGGGATTTTTCGTTAAAATTGCACTAAATTTTTGAGCAACATCGACTCCTATAGTGTCCGTCAAGTTTTCTAGAGCGACTTGTAAATTGTTTATGCAATTTAATGCGTCTCGTGCAGATAAGTGTTTTCTAATTGTTCAATAGCTTGTGCAACTTCAGAATAGTTCATGGAAATTTAATCTATTTGTTGTTGAACGTCCGAATTGGAAAAAAGTTGCTGACTATCTCGAACTGCTGCTGAATCATTTGAATCAAGTTTCAAGATGACATTTTTCACTTGTGAAAAATATTTCTGATAGTAAGATACTGCTGGAGCCATGTTCCCCATCGCGTTATTACAGACTGAAGTGGTGGTGGTAATTTCGGACACAATTGTTTGAATACACGGATGTGTTTGGGAAATTTGATGAACACTTTTTTGGTAGATGCTATTAACTTATCCACTATCGGATACTTCTTTCGAATGGTTTCTGCTACGAGGTGACATGCGTGTATGAGGCATGTTATGTGAAGAAGAGTCGGAAAGCATATTTTCAACATCCTACCAACTCTCAGCATTGTTGTGGCTCCGTCGGTAACGAACATTGTGATTTGGGTTCCTGTGATACAAAATTCTCTCAACGAATCTTTTATTATCTTGACAACGGTTTCTGCATTAGTTTTCTAAATCCTTTTACTGGATAACAACAATGAAGCTGGTCGACCATCACGTTTTAAAGGACGCGCTACAACATGAATGACGCTGTGTTTCTAAGCATCAGTTGTTTCATCCACACATAGGCAGATTTTCTTATTTCTCAACTCGTCTTTTATACATTCCTTTACTGTACCTTGCACACGTGGCAAATTGTGTCGTAATTGCATAGATGTTGGCAGCTTCCATGACGGAACGTACTTAGCCCAAAAAAGACGAAAGTGTTTATTGGATACTAGATGTTGTGAGATGTTGCACACACTTAACATAAAAATAAAATCATATAAAAATTGCCAGTATGGAATACTGTTTCAATACATAACGTTTACTTTCACAATGTTTTCTACATTCAAACCTATCGCGACTTAGCAATCCGCTATTGCATATTGTGCAATAAATATGCGGACTTCTATGTTCTAGTCCAGGGAAATGCCTGAGATATTTATTCACATTCGAAGGGAACGTTACACCCTTTGGCCGTCCCATCTCTGCGTACTTATTTGGCGTGCAGCGTACAAAGTACTGTCGCTTTGAACTCTCTCGCGGTACTGTCGAGATCGACTACGAGTTGAAAATTACCCCTACCGACGCCGCTACCGCTACGCTACTGCCATCCGGTACTACTTTTTTAACAAACTACCAATTATACCCCCTTTATTTATTTATTGATATAAAAATAAATTTTCTAAAGTCCAACCAAAAATGTAAGTGGGCAAATAATTATGGATGGTAGTGTATTCCTTATTTACTTATGGCTTCTTATATGCACTCAAAGTGTAACATAACTAATAACATATTATTATTATTGTATTAGATACTTAATATAATTTGAGATTTTTACCAAATGCACATGTTTCTTTACCGCTAGAGTTGTGTTTTTGTAAAAACTTAAAAGGCATCCGTCGTATTTGAAGACAAATTTTGGTGATAGGCGAACTTCGAAACTTACGAAAATTACCACTGTCCGTATAACTATCTCATGTCAGTAGACACTCTACAGCTCGGTTTAAATTGGAATTTTTGTGTTTTACCTATCCTACGTTCCCTTGTGAGCAAACCTTTATTTAAGGAGTGTTATACTTCCTACCTGTCTTTTTCTCATCTTCTTTTGTCTTTTTACTTTTCTTCTTGGCCCTAGCACCCCAGTAGGTATAATTCACAGCTGCGTATTCTAAAAGTGCGGCAAACACGAACACAAAGCACATTACTAAATAAATGTCTATGGCTTTAACGTAACTTATTCGTGGTAACGAGCTTCTGACGCCGGTACTGATCGTTGTCATCGTTAGAACTGTAGTTATTCCTAAAAAGCACATATTTTTAAATTAAGTATGTATAAGATAATTTATATGAAATATAAGAAATATCGTTTAAGAAGGTGGAAACAAGAAACTCAACAACAATTAGTTAGAATTAGTTAGCCTTAGTACCATATTGATTGACTACCTAATAGACATTATAAGAATGTTCCACTTCAAATACATCCAAAACAAAACATTTCTGGCCTTTTCAATAAAACTCATAAGTCGGAATAAGGAGAAAGCGAAAACTAGCGTTTTTGTGGTAACAGTAATTACTTCTTGTTTAACCATTACCTTTCATAATTATTATTTTAACATTTTGCCATTACCAAGTGCCAATAGCCATTTTGCTTTATTCTCGTAATAAATACAATACAAATACAACTTTTAATTGCAAAAAAAGAAAAGAAAACACGACAACCTTTAGGTTCAAATTCAATTTACAATTGCTCTGCCAATAAAACCGAGGTATTGACAATTCCCTAATACTAAGCAACATCTGCAATGTACATAATAACAACAAATTAATAAGAATTATGGACGTAAAAATAAGTATCCTAACATCTTAAAATGGCAACAGTTGAAAACAACAGGTCATCAAGACCAAATCAAACAGATCGCACACTCATAGCAGGATTACTATTACGCAAGTAAGCTTTCATTTTTGCCTTAAACTGTACTAACTTCATAATTTTGAAAATATTCGGTATTTTATTGTAAATATAACTGATCGTATAAGAAAATGAGCGCTCAAACAATGTGGAGGAATGGACGGGCGATGTCAACGTGCATTTAAATCCTAAATTTAGCGCGTGAACATCTGTTCGAAACTTCATTTTCTTAAATAAATGCTTAGGCTCTTCTTGAAGGATGATCCTATGATACACTGTAGCCGCATGCAGAATCCGCCGATTGCGCATATCAAGCCAACCTAACACTGGCAGTTTGTAAGAGACATGGTCATACGAGGTGTACTGCAATTTGAAGGAAGTAGATATATTTTTACGAATGTTTTTAAGTAATAATTTGAGTAATTGTAGCCGCCGTAATAAAACTTAGAAGGTCCTAGACAGGAGGACTCTTTGTCAACCATTCGTTTGAATATTGCATTCGAGAAAGTAATAAGCAAGAGTTGAAAAAATAGAAAAGGAACCCTGTTTAACCGGAAACATCAGTGTCTTACATACGTGAACGATATCATAAGTATTTATACTCCGACAAAAGAATTGAAAAGGTTTGCAAATTAATAAATAGAAAGCCACATACATGGAACTAGGCGTGGTGCATGGGACCAATAATGGAATATTTAGTAGTGGAAATGAAAATTCAAGAAAAGTAGACCTTAGACCTTAGACAAAGTAGACCTTAGGATAGCAAAAAATAACAGGTGCGCAGGCATTAATAAAATGAAAGAATATTTCCGGCGAAACTAAGCTAAGAATTTACTAAACAGTTTTAAACGTACATGGAAACGAAATATTGATATTAACGAGAAAAATACAAGAAAACCTCTATATTTGGGAAAGAATAATACAACGCAGAATGTTTTATGGAAAAATGGTGACTTCTGGAAGAGGCGTTTCAGTCCAGGAATTTACGGAATCTACGAAAACACGCCTATCATCCCGCAGAGCATCTGGTGAGGATGGAACATGATAGAAATATGGTTAGGCAACAACAGAAGGAAAGAAAAAGATAAGCAGGGCAAGACGATGATGAATAGGAGCTGTAACCGGAGACGAGAAGAAAAAAGAGTCATAAACTGGAAGGAAGCGACTAGCATTATAATAGAATGGGGCAAACTATTATGCAATGAGGCCGAAAAGCTTGCAGACGCTATAAGTAGGTAAACAACAGGCATACAGGACCACTCTCAAAGCCATTCGCGGTCGCGGATTTATTCGCGCTTTTAATCCGCGGATAATTCCGCGGAATCGAAGCTAAATGCACTTTTGATTAGCGGCTCGCGCTTTTAATCCGCGGTTTTTTTGATTCGTAGATTGATTCGTGGGTAATTTCGCGGAATCAAAGCCAAAGGCACTTTTTGATTAGCGGAAGCCATTCAGAAGCCGTTCAGGAGCCGCTCAAAAGCCGTTCAGAAACCGTTCAGAAGCTGTTCAGCAGCCGTTCAAAAGCCGTTCAGAAGCCGTTCAAAAGCCGCTCAAAAGCCGTTCAGAAGCTGTTCAGTAGCCGTTCAGAAGCTGTTCAGTAGCCGTTCAGAAGCCGTTCAGAAGCCATTCAAAAGCCGTTCACAACGGCCCCATCAGGCAACAGGTATCTGTTGCAAGAGATTGCGTCATCGGCCATGACGCTAGAAAAATTCCGAGAACCGCGTCATCGCGAAATCCTCCGCGGATGAAATTCGATTCCGCGAAATTACCCGCAGATTAAAAGCGCAAGCCGCTGATCAAAAGTGCATTTGGCTTCGATTCCGCGAAATTATCCGCGGATTAAAAGTGCGAATAAATCCGCGACCGCGAATGGCCTTGAAAGTGGTCCCGTACGCCTGTTGTTTACCTACTGCTATATATCTTGTTCGCTTAAATATATGGGATAATTATGGCCGCATTAAATTTTGTGTGTGTGTTTTTTTTAATTTCTAATGAATATAGTTTTTACTTTTTAACATTTCTTTATAATAAAATTTGTTTATGTATAGACGGTCACCATTCCATCGCTTTCGTCCATTTCTTTTTTTAATAAAATTTTTCTTTTTAAAAATATCGTCGGCTATTTCTTATAAATTCTGTCTGTGCTGCTTAACTTCTAAAAAGAATACCAAATTAGTGAGTATCTTCAATTGAAGATTGAAGTTTTTCTCATTATCATTTTATCTTAGCTTGCCTTCCTCTATCAGATGTTAGTGTAATGGCTTTCCTAAAGTCATTATAACTTTTGAAACACCCTTTCCAAAGACATAATTTGCAACAATAACTACATAATTTTAATATAAAATTTGGTAGTCAATCAAAACTCAATGCGCTTTTCAAGTGGCTATATCTTTAAGTAAATACATATCCAAATTTGTGCTAATCTTCAGCCTCATGTTTATATTACATACTGTTGATAAAGACTCAAGAGTTTTTACTCTTCCAACGTAAAAAGTGATATAGGTAGGAACCTATTTTTACTGGTACTGGCGGTATACAACTACGATTGGGCAGAAATATCTATAAGACCGATACAATCTAAAAACATCTGTCCATCTCATGAGATTTTGATTCTATTGATGGGTCATATTTGAGGACTTAAGTAAACAAATATCCTCAAATAGATGTAGATTCGAACGTTTGTGTAAAACCTATTTATTGCTTCATGTTTTTGTCAACTTTGATGAATACGATGGAATGATGAATTAACAAGAAAATATTTTAAAAGTTACATGCAGTTAAAAGCATGCATACGAGATAGCGTTCCATAAAAGCTATATTATGGGAAACCTCAGGAATCTAATGTAAAAAATGTTTATATTTAAAGTAATTCTAACTGTTTAACAGAATAGTTTATACTACGCTATACGATAAACTGCTGTAACAACTTTAGGTATGTACAGTGTATGAATCACCATGCCTTAATGTTTTCTTTATTGAATTACTAAAACATTTGTTGAAAGATTGTAACAAATACTTAATATTCAATTTATATGCAAATTAAAGTTAACATTTGTTTACTTCATCCACAGTTTTATTTGCTATTAATCTTCTTTCTCACTTATTTGATGAAAATACTTTTTAACTTAAATAACTTTGTAATTAAGGAATAACATAGGATTTATGGAGTGACTAATTATAAGTCAGTAGATTAAATTATAAAGTTTAATAAAGACCTCGTTTTATGTTATTTTGGGCAGTATAAAAATTAAAGTTAATGCATATTTTGCATTCCTTATAATTTTTTAATAAATAATAAATTAAATTGTGAAAGTTCGAGGTAGGGATATTAAAATATTTTATATGTACCAACCTAATGCTACTCTGGCGCTTGTCGCCTCATGATTTATCCAGAAAGAAACCCAAGAAAGCATAACGATCAGTATACTCGGTAAATACGTTTGAAAAACGAAATATCCTATATTCCTTTGGAGTTTGAACGATAGCGATAGTCTCTGATAAATTCCTGTAGCCAGTCGTTCTTTTCTATCGTTTGTTTCGTAACCGACGATAGTAAATTGTGGTAATTCCGCTTCTTCAACCCCTCTAACTGGCGTGTCTTTCCAATACATGACCACGTCCATAACTGTGTACCCGTCTGGCGATTAAATGAAAATAAGAAAAATTAATTTTAAAGTTATGTCATACTAAAAACTTACAACTTTCTATTTCCACTGTACAATTTTGCGAATCCAACGGATAATAATGAAGATCCATCATGCAAGCAAGCGTCGTTGTAAAGCGCATTCCGTATGTAATAGCACCATCTCCGTTTAGACGTACTAATTTATTTCGTTCAGTAACATCGTGTAAGAAACTGAAAAAAGATGCTGAATGGCAATTAATTCAATTTGGAGTAGCACGAAACCAATATTTGTATACGCATACATAAGTACATGGATTTTTTTTCTTTTGTAAAAAAAATGTTACGTGTGGAACTATTTTGGCGCTTGAGGAAAGTGTCAATGTGGTGATGTTAGTAATATCATACCAAACAAATTTCCGATTTTAATTTTCTTTACTTACATCCAGCACTATACTTAAAACATATGTTTATAAAAAATATAATACCAAAACCTAAAATATGTTGACATATTTATCGTTTCTGGTAATACCCGAAATCAATACCAACTTGCCCATTTTGAATGGAATTCTTTGTAGAGTGTCATTAACGACCAGATCTAGTAGACATGTCCCCGAAAGTAATTAAAACATCTTTTTGAAACTTTGGTGGACGATATAATGGGTACGAATCAATAACACTGTGCTAGTTGAAAACTGCGCCCAGGGGGTAAACTTAATTCCAGTACGCTGAATCCAAAGGTGCGACCGTTTTAGTAAGCTCGCGTTTTCGGGCAATTACAATTTAAGCATTTTAGGCCCAAAGAACCTTCTGGAACATTCTGGAATTTTCTGGAAAATCTGATCAATGACCGAAAAGCTTTCTGGAACCTCCGAGAACCTTCGATGGACCATTCGTGAAAATTTGCCAAACAATCACCAAACGAATCCGATAAGCATGGCGAGCGTTTTCATCAAGTGACGGCAAGGCTCGAACATTGGTACAGCGGGATAAAGCTGCATGCGTTTTTGGGTGACATTTGTTGGAATTTACAAGAAGAAGATGACGATACAGAAGAATCGGGGCAATTAGAGAATAATAAATGAAAAAAATCAAGAAAAATGTTTTTTTTTGCAAAAAATTATGAAAAATCGACTGAATCGATACAATTTTTTTCAGATATTTTCTATTCGATGTGTATTCGTCGATATGATGTCTATTCGATCGATTTCCATTTAAATTCAATTAATAGTAAAAAAATTTAAAAAATTGCTCGAAAACACAAGCTAACTTTTAAAAATGATTAGCACTATTGGATTCAGCATACTCGAATTAGGTTCATTTCCCAGGGGCCCAGCTTGTTGCAAAAAAAAGTCTCCAATTCGAGTACAGTGTAATTGTTTAAAGTTTATTTTCAATTTCATGGCATTCTTGATTAAATTGGAAGCGAATATCAATTTTCTTATTTCATGCATAACATTCTGTATGTTATAAGTTCTATGCATCGCCCTTTTGAGTGTATGTTAAATGATATAGCGTAACATGCTACCTTGAGAAATTAATATTTTTCTAAAAATTTTGGCAGATGTAAACCTCAATTTAAACATCTTGGGGCCTTTTATAAAAAAAGAAACAGAGATTGGAGGAACAGGTGTCGGTAATTTTCAATAATTTGAGTTACTCCAATTAATTTCCGTATAATAATAAACTTTATTTTACCAACAGGTTTACAAATAAAAATCCAATGACAAGACAAAATATATAAATAATCAAAATAAAGTGCAATATACAGAAATTAGTGTGTGAATAGTTGCAGTGTCCAATGGAATAGTCTGTATATTATTGCTCCAGCAGACTTGTTAATACATTGTTCGACAAACTTTAGATTTGTATATAGGTGAGAACTGCATAATATTATCTACTAACTTTTGTAAAAAAAATAGTGAAAAACGTTGAAGACATCACCATAATTGTACGGCCAGTTGTCTCATCCGATATATTTGCTTTCACTCGCCATTTAAACTACCTTTAGAATGCATGTCTTTTTTTTCAAGTTTATTTTTACATATACTATTTTTACACTACTATAAACGATAAATGCAACAACCAACACTGACCTGTTCTTATCGTTTGCGAAAAATGTATCAGGCACCCATATCTTTTCAGCGAAATCACCGGAAAGAGTAAGTATTTCTTCTTCGCTGCTGAAAGCCAACCTTTCATCTCTCCAGTATTGATTCAAATATAGCGTGATGGTATAATCCTGAAAGCAATAACATAGTCGATATAGCCACCTCACAGATTTAATAACAATGGTTTGCAGAAACATTGGGCTTTTTCTGTATGTATGCGCAGCCAACATTATTTCATCATATATTACAATTATCAAAAACTCATGATTACACATTTATAAACTAGGTCCATACAAAATGATTATAATTATTAAAAATTGCTTCGATTCTATTAATTTTAATATTTGTAAACTAGAATGTTGTAAAATAATGAATACATTCATTATTATTGTGCAACTAAATAATTAAAATTGGCTTATCAAGTGGACTTTCACTGCAGCGTTATTTCCTTTTTAATAAGTGTAATCATTTTTATTTTTTTTGATAATCACTTAACCCTTTCAGACATAGACCCAGAAATACTTTTTAGAAAATTCTAAAACTTGCAAGGGAAAGTACCCAAACCGCACTTTCAAAATTTAATGAAACTTGGGTTGCTTGTAGACCTATGTAAAATACCTCTTTCCATTTCGACTGAGAGAGTGATATGGGGTTTTAAAAATCGAGGGTTTCTGCGTTTCTTGTTAATTATTTCTTGTTGGTATTCATAGAAATGATCGATACATATAGGCGATTAACATATTTAAAGGGCTGTCGAAATACATTAACCCGATGCAACAGGGGGTTAATGGGTGTGTATATGTTTTTGTGTTGATTATATTCACTTAGGGATACCATTCGGAGCGAAGGTATGCATTTTTGCTTCAGCACCATCATTGACCTTACAAAATGACTATAGGTAGTATCGTTACCACCAATATATAAGGCCTTACAGCTCATCGATGACGTCACGCTGTTTAGGCGATGTGTCGCCATGCACGATATTAGCCTAAGCGGTAAAAGAATTGTTTTTCTTTGCTTTTTTTTAAGTTTTGAAGGGCTTCCAGTTTAAAGAGGATGTCAGTCATCAACTGAGCCCTTCTTCGCATGCCATTCGATTTTATTTTGGAAAAAACGAACTTTCAAAGCAGAAACCAAACGCGTAACCGAGCACCGTTTTCGTGAAAGATGTATTTGTGGTAGATATTTAATCGACTAATTATTATTATTTGTAATTGTAGATATATTTGGACTAAATTAAGGCTGAAATGATACAGTAATTGCAATTTTATTCGAAATTTTGTTCAATTTTACAAGAACATTTACATACATGTTATTTAACCAGGGTCTTAAATTTCCTATTGTGTGGTGTTTTACCTAATCCATCATTACTTTTCCCACAGTCATTTTTAAGTAGGGTATTTGTAGAACAAGTTATTATAATTGTTGCAATACGTTCACTGCTGTAAATATGGCATTTACATATGTCAGTATCCAAAATAGCCACGTTCGGTGACATAATTTAAAATATATTCTATTAAAACAGAACGTTTATTACATACGTTTAAAAACATCTCTTCACGTCCAAAAATAATTTTGTTAAATATAACCTAAGAATATAAAACTATTTGAACAATAACATCTTTACGTTTTTTGTCAAATACAACGGACAGTTAGGAACTTTTGTTGGAATAGCATCTTTTTTAAGCCTAGGAAATTTTAAACTTACAGTTATAGTTTCACCGGTCCTTGAATCTGTAGTTGTTAAAGAATAAATAACATCTTTTCTCACAAACAAAACAACCGACATCATCTTAGGTTAGGTTATCTCGTTTTTATAACACTAGAAAAACACTGCAGGTATCACCAATATAGTACGGCAATATCACTACACAGTATTTTTTTTTAATAAAACCAATATAATTTGGATAAACCAATTTAAAACGTAGAGATGGTCTCAGGGTGTAAACATGTTTGTATGGCCTAAATATAAATGCGTCAGCGCCTGCTGACGTCAAAGCTGTGGGGCCTTCTTTATATCGTAGGTAATAGTAGTATTCGGCTATATTATTCACATAGTAAGAGAATTGCTAACAAGATATGAGTCCGAATTTATTATTTCAACATTGGTATACATAAATCTATTAACTATTACACATACAGCGTGTCCACCTAGTGCGTGGGCGGAAGATAATTCCTTTCCTGAACAATTTACAAAAGAGGTTTGGAATCAAAAATATTCGGAGACAAATCGTCGCCTTAATTCGCAAAATGCGTAACTCAATTTTTGCAAATTTTACAGGAAACGGAAAAAACGGTTCTATTGCTATTATTACGAAATTATTGAAATTTGTTAATGACAAAGCAAATTTAATACTTATTAAAAATGTATCAGCCACCCATATATATCTGTACTACATAAAAGTTAAAATTGAGAGTATTTAAAGAAAAAAAATGAAGATACGCTTTTTTCTAAAGCAAATAGTATTAAAAATTCTGGTGATACGTACTTTGACTAAAGAAAAAAATTAATCAAAAGAGTTAAGTAAACTGTTTGAAAACAACCTTTCGTTTAATTAAATATTACATAAACTATAAAATACTAAAAAACTATAAATTAAACACTTAGGCATTTAGGCATATTATTTATAAATTATTCTTTATAATGTGTAAAAAACGTATAAAACTGAAAAATGGGTGGACTTTTGGCAAAAAGTAATAATAAAAATAAAACGAAGTGTAGTTTTTCTTTTAGATTTTACTGACATGGGCAATCATCATAAAAAGAGTGACAATCTTCATCAAGACTTTTCTTTAATATCTGTAAAAGTTGAAATTTCTCAGATTTTATTTTGAACTTGGTACCTATATAAGGGTGGTGAATCTAAAGAATTAATTAATCTACCGTTAAGTATATTGTTTAGCCTTACAGGAAGAAGCTACCAGTCTTCACTGTGCCTCATAGAAAAGACCAGAATTGCTATATTTGAAAGCCTTCAGTTCATTTACTGTCGGGGCACCAATTATCTTTCCTGGTCTGATACTTGCAAAATAACGAATTTCATCGTATTTTAAAAATAAATTGTACGACAGGTATTTTACAGTGTTAGGATTATTCTTGCAAGCTATCCGACAACCATGTACATAATCGGCTGGCACATAGATTTTTTTATGGCGAATCTTTCTTTCTACTACGGAACGAACGCCCTCCACTTCTATTTACGGAAGACCCTTTTGTAACTACTTCTGTATTACCACCATGTTATTTTGTAAGGCAAAATGAAATAAGGCATTTGATAACGTCGTTTCTGTTTAATAACCACAGCCATAGCTATAAATTATTATATTCCTGCTTTTGTCTTTTATATAGTGCTTTTCAAGAAAATCAATTATAATGCTTGTAAATTCGTTACTGCTGATTCCTCCTTGAGACTCATTCCAAAAGAAATAATGTGCCTGTTGCCTTTTCATATCATAAACCGCAAAATTGTGTACGATTAGCTTTGTCTTAAAATATAAAGACGACATGGTAGACTTTGGGCAAAGCAAGACTACTTGAAGACAAAAGACCTCATGATTTGACTCCATATTTTTTTATTTCTCTGCTCTAGCTTCCTCTTTGAGAGCAATGCGTTCGTTATATTCAGTTTCAGAAATATTTTTTCTTCAAAAGCTACACATACGTTCTTTGGACCGGTATAGGGATAATCGTTTTTTATCAAATTATTTGTGTAAAGCAGCGATTGACAAGGGATTTCCATTTGTTTGAGCTTCGGACTCTCAAATGGCTTCTAATTATAATTTTGGTAATTTATCATAAAATTTATGTAACTCTTATATTCACTTGCTACCTTCAACTGAATTTACAGTATCAACAGGATTCTCCGGATCAGCAAGTCGTTTACGTTTTTTATCATTAATTGTGGTCCAGTCTCTTATCACGCATTCTTTAACACCTAATGTATTAAGAAGCATTGTCTTGCATACACTCATTCGATTCTTTCCCAAATGCAGTTTATTAGAATAAGCTCACCGAAATAAATTTCTGTTCGTTTCTAATTTTTTTGATTTCTTACAAAATTTTTTTTTCATTCCAAAAGAATTCCCAATTTAATTAATTTACAAAAACAAAACATATGAAGATACGTAACTAAACTCTTAAATATATTCAGCCAACCCTTTGAACTATATGGTCGGTAAATTTGAGCCACTTTCTTCTACTGGTTATTGTTTTATTAATTTCAGAACTTTAACCGGTCCTCTGTGCCCCTCTCTCCCCTACTTTTACCTTTTTAGTAGGAAGCAATATTTGATGTGATACTTTTTTCATAATATGAAAGAAAAACTTTTCTAAGGCATCCACGAATAATTACTAAAGTAAAATCAAATCAGATTTTGTCTAATAGAAATTGATTTGTTGATATTACCAATTAGACTTGATTGCTTTCTATTTCGGTATTTTAGGATGCGTAGAGCTTACAATGATTACATATTTATGCGAACATTTTAAAATAGACATTTCCCTTTTAACCGATTATCTCCGGTTCATTATTTTTATTCGAAATCGTGTTTATATCGCGAAAGAGGGATAAATTCGTCGCATGACCTGAGTTTATCGTCTGCATGGCCTCGAACCAAAATCAACTCATTTCTACGGAATTTATGCACGGAAATTGGAAAACGCGTGCCTGCAAGGATCGAGCATACTTGAGATTTATCGCACATCGTTGGAGCAGCGAGTGGCTAAGTCGGATTAATCTGAGGAGGGCCGTCTAATGATTTGATCAAATCAGGCATGTGCATCTTCCCTCATCATCGCTTGTATTTTACGAATGCTCGAGTAAAAAGGGACATGCTGCTGAATATTTAACAGGTTTTAGCTCTTCTTTACGTTTCGCAGTTGCGGCACAACTTATGAATTGCTCTATTACACAAAAATCTAATGATGGTTACAGAAATTATAAGGCGTTGTTAGGTATTAAATGTGATTTATCTTTAATATTTAGTAGAATAAGTAAAATACGTCTCGTTTATTCGTTACTTAAAACCATAGTCATTTGTTATTGTTGTTTTATAACAGGTTAGTTATAATAAGGGTTGAAATGAAAGAGGATCTTGACTCACAAAATTCTATTTAAATTTAATCAAGGCGACCGGTTTAAAGCAGTAAAACATTTGCCAGTGAATGAAATTATATGTCGGTTGAAAATTTCTCCACTGGTTACGATCCAAACTAAGTATATCAAACATTTAAAAACCTTTGATAACAAATTGTAAAGAGGGAGTAAACACAACATGTTAAAAATAGTTATATTTTTAATTCTAGGCTGAGGATGTGCGCATCGCAGGAAACCAGTCGCCTTGGTAAAATTTCAATAGAATTTCAATAGAATTTCAATAGAATTTCAATAGTCAAAACCATCTTTTACTTCAACCCTTATTATGAACAACCCACACAGAGTCACCATGGATCGTGCATGATATGATCAAGAAACCATCTCAAAGGTATGATAGTATCTCCCATCATGACAGTATCTCCCATCTTACACAACATAGTAACATTTGCAAAAATATATTTTATGTAGAACACAACACAATCCTAGGAAAAAGAGAAATAGATAGGAAAAGGGAAATGAAAGTGCACAACACCATTACATACCAACAATACTATATTCCAGCGAAAACTGGGTAGTACAAAAGAGACATACAAGTAAATTAAACGGAATGGAAATGGATCATCTGAGGAAAGTAATGGGTAAGACAATGAGAACGGGTGAGAAACGAAAAGATTAGAGAGGACACGAAACAGGAACCAATTACTCATAAGATAGAGAAGAGACAACTGAACTGGTATGAACACATTTGGAGAATGTATCCAGATAGACTCACAAGAAAGGTATTAGAGTTGGGGAAAACGAGAAAGAGGAAAAAAGGGAGACCCAGGAGGATTTGGCTTGAGTAAATAGAGGAAGATGAAAGACACTGAAATGAAAAGATTGGAAAGTGAAAGAGAGGAATGGAATAAATGGGTTATGGCGGACATGGAATCCCAATCCGACACCTGAAAGGGCAGAAAGAGAAAGATGAAGAAGAAGATGTAGGACACGTACAGTTAATCTATGCCACTTGTAGAAAAATACGCAACTCAAAAATTTTATTTAGCAATGTATCTCCTTATATTATCATCAATCGTACGAATGACTTACAAACTTGGTTACTTTCCTTGAAACTACTCTTTATAGTAATTTTTGTAATAACTCTTCCCATCTATACAATTATTGCAGGGATTTCCATGTTATAAAGGAATTTTGTATGCTTTCTAATGCCAACTTTCGTTTCTTTCCTCTTCGCCAACTGCTTTTCGCTTATATTCTAAAGTAATAAAACCGTCTTGTGCATTGCTGGTGTAGGGTTCTTCCAATTCTTCTTGTGTCATTTCCTTAGTATCTTCCCATAACGGTTTTTTATCATCTTCACTACTTCCGGCGCTTCGATGTTCATGCAAATATTCTAATCCACACGTTGTTTCAAATTCAAAAGGAGTGCCTTTTATATTACGATCCATTATGTTATTTTATGGCATCGAAAGTCATGCTCTTGCCTGCTTGGGCGTCGCACTCCTTCTCGATAACCATGTTATAGTAAGTAACTGTATAATATTCAACGGGTATATGTATAACATGTAATTTTTTAACTGGTCTGCTTATTTATATGATTATGTAAATGAAATAATCTAAATATGTGACGCTAACTAATGCGAGGGGTATTTTTTAAAATAAGGTCCGTTTTTTAATAGTAAGAAGGATACTGTAAATGTCACTAATATATATTTTTTCATATTCTACATACTTTTGGTGGATGATCCAAAGCCACATATTTCTGCGTAAATACAAGGTCTAATCAGGTATTTTGGATGGGAACAACTGGATCATCCACCTCACAGTCTAGATCTTGCACCCAGTGATTTTCACTGGTTCCGGTACTTAAAGAAATTTCTTGATGGTTAACGGTTCAACGATGACGAAGATGTAAAAACTGCAGTCGTGAATTGGGCTTCTTCACAGGCGGCAGATTTCTTTGACGTCAGAATTAAAACACTTGTTGAGCGGTATGACAAATGTTTGAACAAAAATGGAAATTATGTAGAAAAATAGATAAAAGTATGTAGAATATGAAAAAAATGTATTTGAATGATATTTACAGTATTTTTCTTCTTATTAAGAAACGGACCTTATTTTTAAAATAGCCCTCGTATATATATTTTATTATTTTGTATATCACTGGTTAGGATCAATCACTGCACAATATGACACACATGGTACGATTAGTCACATAATGGCATGAAAAGTCGCGTTATATATAAACAAATGACAAAAATATTCTTGATAATTGTCTTGTTTCCAATAGAAATACAGATCACCACAAAAGCAGATATACAGGGTGGGGCAATAGTACCTCTACTATTGGTAATAGAAAAAAATATCCTATGCATGAATCATAGATATACATTAGTAGCTGAAGCTTACAAGCTGAAATTATTTTTACATATACAGCGTGAACCAAAAAAGTTACATATTAGTTATGTTTTTTTATGGAACATCCTGTATATTAATACATATTTCGTTTATACTCGAGACTATAAGGTTACTTTGTATAAGATTACCTATACCTAAACTCAATTGTTTTTGAAATATTTACGAAAAATGGTATTTGCAATGTTCCCCAGAAATAGCTGTAGTTTGTATAATATTTGATATTCTGCTTCAATCAATAAGCAAATTAAACAAATGAACTAAGTAAGAGACAAAAAACTAATACTAAAACACAATACTAAAGAAGTTATAAATTTTGTCCAAAAATATTCCCGTCTATACATAATTGTAGTCTCCACCTATATGACCGTTGCACGTTGGTTAACATATAGAATGTAATACTCCGAAAGGCGTTTATTATACGTTCTTTCATATTATCTACTGTTGTAGAAGTAATGCGGTACAGACATCCATTTATTGGAGTAACGTCCATTTAAAAAGTTACCAGCGGCGCGTGTGTGATGTACTTGCGCTCCATCATGTTGAAACCACACACTTTTCTACGTATGCTTTTACACTGACAATTATGTCTGACATAAAGGAACATTTGTTTTTGAATCTTAGCCTACTACAAATTAAAACAATATCCGAAATATTCTAAAAATGAAATTTGGAGACGAAAAAACATAGCTAATGGGATTAAAGGAATACTAATCTTCTAGAAACCGCAAAAAAAGCCAAAAAGTGTATATTTAAGGAGATAATACATAAACGGGAACGCAATTCTGTTAAAATTGAAATTTTTGATACCTAATTACACCGAACCACGACAATAAGTCGCAGATGCAAAATATCTCTAAAACGACTAACTTTAAATATAGGGGAAGCTTTACATAATTAACGTAAAATATTATCAGCAATTTAAAAATTAAAAAATATACAGGGTGTTCTATTTAAAATAACAACGAAAACGTCACTTGAAGAATGAAATCTTCACTGCGTTGTCAAAGATGGTCTATGATCAAGAAGTTGTCTTGTTCTAAGTGGAAATATCCCTAGCACTATATGGTTACTTAATACCAAATGTAAAAGTAAAATGTCAAATATTATACAAACTACAGTATTTTCTGCAGAGCACTGCAAATACCATTTTTCGTAAATATTTCGAAAACAATTGAGTTTAGGTATAAGTAATTCTATACAAAGTGACCTTAGATTCTCAAGTATAAACGAAATATGTACTGATATACAGGATGTTCCATTTAAAAAAACAACTTTGATATGCAACTTCATCCTGTATATGTGAAGATAATTTTAGCGTGTGCTACTAATGTATATCTATGATTTTTGTATGGAATGTTTCTTCCCTATTACTAATCGTTTATATCGAAGAACCTCGCACTATTGCCTCCCCCCGTTTATTGTAGTTCGATAGCCCTTTATATGTACAGATAGTTTTTATAACATCCAATAGGAAATAGTTAACAAAAAGGAAAGAAACCGGTATTTTCCATAGTTCTGTAAGGACCACAAACTAGCCAAGTTTCATTAAATTCTGAATTTTCAGGTTGGGTGCCTTTCCTTGTGAGATACTTTAAATTGTAGTTCTGATAGAGCTATCCATAATGCATATCATTCATTATGTTAAATTTCCCTCTTGTTTTATTTAAACTCGGTAGTAGAAGTAATTCGAGGCAATTCAAATATGAAATTGAATTAAGTACTTCTTTACGTTTAAAATATTAATTGGTCAAAATCTGACTACACTAAATGTATGACTCTTCCTTAAAACAGCAGTTGTGATTGTGCTTATAATTAGTCTTGTGACAATATAGCAATGGGTAAGATACCAGTTACGTAAAGTACTATAATGAGAATGTAATTTTTTTCCCAAATTTTTCTCATCTCTACACCAGTTAGACCGTTTCGATTTTAAACAATGTAACATAGAGTTCCTTTGTCACTCTTTAGCGCTTTGCTGTTAATAAAAAATTGATAGATTGATAAGCTTTACTGTTAAGGAGATTAAAATTGCAGATGTTGACTTGATTGGTGGTCAAAATAATACAAACAACTGCTTTCTATTTCACAGTTTCAATATTATCGATTTGATTCAACAAAACCTGGATATGCTGTAGTTTCAGAGTTTATTAGTAGTTTTGCTAATCATACATTCTCACTTAAAACGCCCAGAACCTTCGGAATAATGACTATAAATGCTCAATCAAAAAGCATACACTGGTAAAGTACCAATCCTATAAAATTGAGCATTTGAGCCGAATAATGCCTTACACTGAAGAAGATTAATCAATTTCTTTATAATAATCATTCCTTTATGTGTTATTTGTTTATTATTAAACGTTATTAGAACAAATTGATTACATTTCAGTACTTTATAAACAATAATATTTTATAATTTGTGCATTTATTGCTGAAAGTGTCTAAGTGCAAGTTTTGTTTTTCATATTAACTGACTAACACACTAAAATGTTACTTAATCCATTTCTGAAATAAACGATTCATTTGAAAACTAAAAGTTGTTCAACAATTTGCAGTTTGCTTCGTATTACGCTGGCGCAAGGACAGCATCCGTTAAACTTGTTTTCAAATCATTCTCTTCCTTCTTAGAAAGGTTTTGACCACCGATATTGTTTAGAGTTTGGCATCTCTTCGCTACTATATTTTCGATGCAGTAGGATTTAATTAATTTTTAATAAAAAAATAATTACAATACGTCGCGTAGTAATAATAATTTATATGCCTTCGTATTCTTTACCAGTTTTCTCCAATTACAAGGGGCATCAGTCGGCTATGAGTCGCTTGCACCTGTACAGCGTCCTAGAATGTTCATCCTTAGCATTCGGCAAATTTGAAGTAAGTAATACGAGTTGCTTGCCCGGAATTCGAACGCGGTGCCCCGAGACTAACAAGATTAATAATAAGGGTTTACTAACAATCCATCAAGTGTTAATTCACAATTTTGATGAAACGTGGCAGGATTGTAGAACAACAAAAATACTCGATACGTAATTTCTGTAGTTGTAGAATTTCAATCTTAGGGGGTAGAAACTGCTTTCTAAATTTGCGGCATAACTTCACAAAAAAAAACATTTTAAAAACAAAAATATTCTAAACTCCTAGACAAAATTAACGCACCACTAAAATTTTTTAAAAACCTTCAGAAATAATGATAGGTTTTAATCTCCTTCCTCTGACATTTCAAGCACATGCTGTTTTGTTGTTAATGTCAATTAGTCACGTTTGACCACAATTGATTTAAAATACGTTCAGAAACTACTGATTAAGACAAGTTACTAAACTAATTTTTTTTATCGGTTGTATCACATATGTTTTAAGTTTATCTATGAGTGTTTCAAAGTAGAAAAATGAATCTCCAAAGAAATTTATCAGTGGAAGAGGCAGTACGGGCATCAACTCTGTGGGATGAGGGACACTCGGCGTTATGTTGCCACTGTGTTAAGAAGAAATTATTCCAGCATAAGTCGCATGGTTAGATGATTTAACGAAACAGGATCTCACATTCGAAGGCCAGGACAAGGGTGAAAACGATGTACGAATCAAAGGGATGACTGTTTTCTAAGACAATCCGCTCTTAGGAACAGGAGAATCATTAGTAATGTGTTAAAATACGAATTATCAGTGGTTCGAAATGTAATACCATCTCGAACAATCAGAAGATGTTTAAATGAAGCCGAATTAAGGAGCAGGGGACCGGCGAAACATTACTTACCAGAGAGCTCAAAGTTCAAAGATTACGTTTTACCAGAAATCATCAACATTGGTCGGTTTATGATTGGAAAAGGTTTCATTCTCTGACGAAACGAGGGTTATCTTAAAATCTCCTGATGGACGTGAGCGAGTCTGGCGAAGGGAAGGACCATTGCGACATTTCTCCAAAGGTCCCGTTTTTTGATAGCGGCTCTGTAATGTTTTGGGGGAGCATCTGCCTCGGCGCTCATACAGAGTTAGTCCCTGTACGTGTGATGTCTATGAATGCGAATTATTACCTGGAAAACATCGTATTTGAACACGTAATGCCATTTACTCCATTTATGGGTCCTAATTTTTTATTCATGCAAAACAATGCGCGTCCCCACGTGCCTGGACAGGCTATTGACTACCTACATGGTGTTGATATTCCGTTAATGGAATGGCTTCCTAACAGTCCCGAACTCAACCCCATTGAATATTTATGGGCCATCTTAAAAAAAAGATCCGAGGTCGTAAATTTCCACCCGCCAACCACAATCAACTGGTAGATGCAGTAATTGAAGAATGGAAGAATAGCAATGAAGATTTAATCACCAGCATGCTAAGGCATATGAGTGCGGTAATTAGGAATACAGAAGGACCTACAACGTCACATTGAATCAATTAATTCTAATGCTTTCGACTATTTTAAAGGTTTTTCATTTCGATTTCCGTTTTCATATCTCACTCATTTCCCACAAAAGAAGTGTTTAATGGTTTAAAATAAGGCAATGTTTCGCTGATTACTTTCTCAATTGTAATTATTTAAGTTTAATAAAGTGGTGCGTTAATTTTGTCCAGGAGCTTACATTTCATGTATTACAAATGAGGATTAAGGCCGACTAACGAGATAAGCAATTCGTTGCCTTAGTGAGAAAAGCGCGTAACTTCGTTAATAGAAAATTTACAGGAGCCAAAAGAAACTGTTTGGCTTAAATATGATCACAATGTAAACTCTTGTTTCTCTTTTAGAGGCTATTGTAGAAAAATTTCAATGATTTTTGGAAAAACATGATTCTGAAAACCTTTCTTCACTTATTATTAGATGACAGTTAAACCCCATTTTGGACAAAAAAAATGGAGTTACGTGCTTTTCTTAGTAAGGCAACGAATTGTTGAATTACTTGAAAGTATATGCCTTTCTTGAGTTCTTTTGGTCCTTTTCTCATTTATCTGCCATTTTCAAAGGCGGAGGCCATTAAAATAATTCAAGTTAAAATTACTTGTCTCTTCCCCTTTATTAAAATAAAAATATAAGAATGAAGCAAGGTAACTCTCACGAAGTATAGTAAAATTGTTGGTATATATACCTTATTATGTTCATATTACGTAAAATATCATCAATAAATGTACGTAGTCTCTTATTATATGGCTTTTATTAATTTGGTTTATTTATAATTTCATCTAAAATCAAATAAAAATTAAAAATAAAATAGAAAAGAATTAAAAAAACCTCTATTAAAGTCAGTTTTATAATATTTATAACTTAATGCTGCCACAGTTACAGTCAATGCACAGCATCCTTTTGTTAAAAGAATTATTTTAAATTATCCTTTAATTGTTTCTTGTCCAAAAATATAAATATTATGGTGTGGCTTGGATGAATAAACCTCATTAATTTATTTTGTGTGTTAGCTGCCAATCAAATGCAGCTACTACTTTTGATAGGTTTAGTAAAGAGAAGTAAATCAAAACGAAAATAAATAAAAGCACGACAGTTCGGAAAACTTTTCAAACTAAATTTATTGAACCGAAAACAAAGGTATACTGGTCTAGACAGGATAATGGAATCTTTCGTAAAACCAATTACTCGAATCTTCCCTGTTTATTGAAATCGCTTTTGGACAGATAACTTACATTTTACTTTCTCTGGTTTCTTCATATTACAGGTGGAGGCAAGTCCTTAGATTATTAGATAAAAGAACTGAACTAACTTCGGTTATTAAAGTTAAATAAATATTGTTATATATTCGCAATCATTGCCGTTAAGAATAATAAACGGCACTTACCATATTTACTTCCGAAATCGCATCAAAGCTTGCTATTGTAAGGTCCATTCCAACGTATAATGGTTCGCCTAAAATTGATGCAATTATAGTTATAAACATATACAAAATGCATTATAATGATCTCACCTCCAAAATTTGGTCTTAATCTAATATCATAGCCTTCTAACAATCTGGATATTGTTTGTGTCACATTTTCTAATCTATCTGATATCATTGTTTGTTGATACCTGGAATAAAGTTGAACAATAATTATGTATTATAATGTGTATTATAGTGCTTAAAAAATTCGTAGAAAGAAAAATGTTAATGTTGCTCATCTGCCTATCGATTGATTTAGTTCGTTAAGATTTCACCACTCGAGAAAATGGAATTCCACTTGCCTTCTCAAATTACGTTTTAAGATCTCGATTGTAATGGAGTTTCGGACAATTTGCATTAAAATGAAAATACCCTTACAATTAAGGTATATTTCTATATTTACTAAACAAATATTTGACTACGTATATATGCTTAGGGTAAAAATATCGGCGCATCCACCAAATTACAAAATACATTTTGCTTTACTGGTTAATTCTTTTTTTTTAGAAAGTAACAATTTTGCCAATGCATCATAAAATACATATGAACTACAGATCAAAGTATAATGAATATTTGTTTATTCATGGTAAACAAAATTTTAGAAATTTCTCTAAGTGATAAACAGAATAAACGATTGTGTTCTTTCAATGGATATTGCAATTTGCGCTTGATTCTGCAGTTTATTCACTAGTATAGAGGACTGTAATGAATAGGAAGCGCCTCAATTGATAAAGCAAATTAAGTAAATTCCAAAAATTTAAAAAGAATATTTCCATTTGAATAAACAACGTTGTGACAAAGCTAACAGGATACGCGATCTGTTTGATATTATAATAATATCGATTACATAGAAATGCAAATCAAATATAATCGGGTACTCTAAATCTGTGGCACTGGAACACTGAAACAATTCACTAAAACCTTTACCACAACACTTAATTCGTACCGGACGCACGTTTTGATAGCCAAGCTATCATCATCAGCAGCAAGACTGAACTAACAAGCTAAGGTTAGTTTTTCACTTAGCTTGTTAGTTCACTCTTGCTGCTGCTGATGATAGCTTGGCTATCGAAACGTGCGTCCAGTACGAATTAAGTGTTGTGGTAAGGGTTTTAATGAATTGTTTCAAATCAAATATATTTTAAAATCTATTAATCATCCATTAAAATGCATGGGCTTATTAAGGCCTAAATATTATGAATTTCTCGCCTTTTTATTAGCCATTACATCTATTAAGTAATGACTGTAAAGGTCTACGCATAAACAATAACGTTACAGTTGCAACATTCCAAGAGCAACAGGTATACATATTAGCACTTATTAGTAATAGTATTTCTAAAGCATATCAGGGGGGTTCTAAAGTCTACAGGAAAAAATTAACCCACAAAGTTTCGTTGAGGACACAAAGACATTCCTGCTGCGAGGAAAAACGCAATCAAGTTTAGAACCCGAAGAGTTTCTCTTAACAATGTCCTGAGTTCTACCAAGAATCTATTATAATCTGTACAGAGTGTCCGCCTATTGCGTGGGCGGAAAATAAATACTTTTCCTGAGCAATTTAGAGAAAGGTTTTAAAGAAAAAATATTTGAAGATAAGTTCTGCTCAACATAAAATTATGCCCAACTATACAGGGTGCTTGGTTTTTCAAATGGAACAGCCTGTATGTTATTACGTTTTTCGATATCACTACTCAATTCGTATCAATTTTCTTCGATATTACCTGCACTCATCTATTTTATTTTTGATGGACTTGATAGATTAGATAATTGAGATAATTTGATATTTTGCCAAATTCCACTGCTTCTTTAATGGCCGATATCTTGAACATTTTATAATAAGGATAATAATAGTAGTAATAATAATAATAATAGTAGTAGTAATAATAATAATAGTAGTAATAATAATAATAATAGTAATAATATATTCGTCAGACATTCGCATGAAATTTGACATTATTGATGAACATAACAATATTACACAAAATATTACTCCCGAAATATTAGTAAATGTTCAACAAAATACAACGAATCGCATTACAGTTTGTATGAAAGAAAATGGTGCTCACTTCGAATAGATGGTGAAATTGTATGCATAAATTAAATGGTATATATTATTTTTAATTAATAATTTTAGAAAAACAAATGTTTATAGTATTTCATCGCGGCACTCTATGCGTTTTAACAAAAGCTTATCTGGACAGCTTCATATTTAATTTACTAAGGAACTATACATTTTAGGTATAGAGAAGTGCTTCTAAAAAAAATTCCAGAACAGGTTCCCTTTTAGATCCCGGAAAATATACAGGTTATTCCATTAAAAAAAACTAAATAGCATGACTCAAACATGGCAACAGTTTAAACGGTCACTTTGTAGACCCTTGTTAATATAAAATTGTTGTTGATGTATTGCTATAAACTCCAAGAAATACAAGGGACGTTCAGTAATTAACAAGACAAACTGCATTATCAGGAAAACTACTGTATATTATTAGATGAACCTTTCTGTGGATCAAGTTGGCAATCTTGGGAACAAATTAGATCAGCTGTTTGAAACAAATAAAAGCAAACATAACCTCTTTTGTTCATTTCTAAATGTCGACTCCTCTCGAAACGTGTACGGTGGAAGGGCAACGCTCAGTGATAAGATTTTTGTTATCCGAAGGTGTGAAGCCGGCTGAAATTTACTCGAGAATTTCAACATTCTCGAGTATGGTGTTTAAGCCTCGAAAACACAGGTGTCACCGATATTCATCGCTGCGGACAACCGGTTGAAGTGTCAACCGACGCGCTACAAAATCGCATAAATGACCTTATTCTCGATGACAGGCGTATAAAAATCGTGATAATAGCTGATTTGTGTATTGTTAATTTTGGAACTGTGTATTCAATCATTCATGACAAGCTGAATTATCGCAAATCGTGTTCGAGATAGGTTCCAAGACAGTTGACTCAAATCCGTAAAGACACTCGTGTTCGTATTTGTTCTGAACCACATTGCCGCATCCTCCATACAGTCCCGACCTCGCACCGTCCAATATTCATCTGTTCAGACCGCTCAATGAGTTTTACGCGGTACCAAGTTCGAAGACAACGAAGCGGTCAAACAAGCTGTACACAAGTGGCTCGAACACCAAGGTCAAGAATTCTACAGCACTGGAATGAGAAAGCTCACAAAGCGATGGGAGAAGTGCCTAAATGTTGGTGGAGACTATATCGAAAAGTAGTGGAAATTTCATTGTCATTGAATAAATCGTTTTTTTCCACAGCCATTTGTTTCGTTAATTACTGAGCGTCCCTCATACTTAATCGAATAAAATTTGAATCGCCGCTGTAGCATGTAAGGCGCTTAAGATAATAATCTCAAATTGAGGTCAATTATATAAAAAAAGATAGAGGTATAGGGAGTATCAATGAATGTTGACATGTATTGAAGAGAGGCATCCAAAAACGTAATAATATATAGGATGTTCTATTTATAAAACCAAACTAGCATCGTACGCTGTAGAAACTGAACACCTTGTATACTTGAATATAATTTTGCGTCGAGCATTATTTCTTTTCGAAAATTTTTTATTGGTAACCTTTTTCCCTGGATTGATCAGTAAATCTTCCACCCACACACTAGGAAGACACGCTGTATATAATGTAAAATCTTTCCAATATAATATTTCATTAAACACTAATCTTATCCAACGATTTCTTATTAAAAGTATGCAATTACAGATTTTTTCGTTATCTGATATTTGATAGGTAATACTAAAAGGTGCCGTTTGTTGTATCGAAACTGTTTTATAAACTGCAACATTAATTATCTATGTGATAAAGTTGTTGTATTTATGGAATATTATTAATGTAAAATCCTAAAATTCAACTTGGATTAAGTAGATTAAAACTTTCCTGCTAATATTTTCTACAATTTCCTGAGGATGGTAAATAGCCGAAACCAGAGAACCGAAAAAAACAATAAACTAGTTTAGAATATACCCGTTAGCTCAGTTACTTCTATTGTCATTCCTAAGAACGAATTGGCTAAAGTGAAAGTCAACAATCCGTGTGTTTTCTTTTACTTGGTTCTAATTGCACTTTATCAAACATTCTCGAAAATAGATTGATACTGACAAAGCAGTGTCCTGTTTTTTATTAATTCGTAAGAACTTTTCTTCTTGCCTTATCAAGTTACTAAAATAGCTTCTTTAAAAATAAATGGAGTTAGATATTTTGTAAAGTGACACACAGAAGTTTGGAAAGGAACTAAATGTTAGACTACTTTTATTACTTCAAAAGTATCATTCTTAGTGTTTTGGTTAAAAGCTAGAAACCACTTTGAAGTTTTGTTTACAAAACAAGTTCTTTTAATTCTTAGTTTTCTAGGTTAAAATCTTTTAAATAATTTGAAACTGCTCTTCATTATTGTTTACAAAACGATATTTTTTGCGTTTTATTGCAGTTGTAAAGAAATATTTTCATTCGCAATACATCAGTCAACTTTTGTAAATAAACTTGTTTCTGCGATACACTTTGTGTAAAATGTGTATATTCTTGCAAGGTGCCGTCAACATTGTGGAAAAGAACATTTAAAATTTATTTTATCCACTTTGGATATAAGTTAATGAAGTTATGAAATATTAGCATAATTAAAAACTTACCCAACTACAGGACGGAAAATTAAAATCATACCAAAACATATTACAACTTTGGCAAAGCAGTGGTCCATTCCCGGGAAGAGATTGACACGTTTGTTTATATAAATTCTCTGTTACAATAACAATACATCACTACCCTAAATTTTAATTTATAAATTGTATACTTCCAAATCGTCATTCTTTACAAGTAATCGTAGGTTGCGTATACATTTTTATCAGGACATAGGTATTATTATCTTTCTTTTGCGTTCATCTAGTTTTTTACTTAGAGGCATATTAGTACTTATTATTTTAATGTTTACAATTCATCATGCCGCATACAAATTTTCAGTAACGTTTTATTTTTCTCGTTATCTCCCATTTATAACACACAAACATTGGCAACCATTTAATTGTCATTTAGTATATTATCGAAAGACGTGTTGTAATATTTTTATTTACACGGTACATATAATTTCACACGAATTTTATAAAACCGCAAACGATTTCAGGTGGACGTGGTGCTGATAACTTGGGGTTTATGAAATGCGGATGACTTCAAACACGCAAGCGTCGCTTTTAGACGCCAGGCGTTGGATGCTGACATCTCTAGGAGTCAATATGTTCTTAAATTCGATAAAGTTTAAGAGATCGTCTTTGTTTCTTTGTCACCAACTACAACAAACTACAAAATAATACATAATATCAACATAATTTAGTTCTATTTCTTTATAAATCAACATAAGAGTTGTTTAAAAAAGAGGATCCAATTCGATAAATTCTAGTAATGATTTTTTACTGATTGATAAATTAATTCATATCAGAATATAATTCACTATGATATTAATATATAATTATTTTTAAATCTCGAAATGCCTTATAACTTTTTTATTCTATAGAGAAAAAATTATAGTTTTAATATAGAAATAGAGAATACCAATACAGTTTTAAGCATGCTATCCAAGGCTGCTTCAATATATTCAAGATATTGTTATGTTATTTATTTGCTCACGTTAGAAATTGTTTTATTTTGACAGTTTAATAGCATTTAGTTCCATTTTATTACGAACCGATGACCTCTTCCTTTCAATTTCCCCCAGATTAGTTTCTCTTCTTTGTCTTACACATGTAGACAAAAAGTATTTTAGTTAAAGAAAAAGAGACCAGTAAACAACTTTTGGCGCGGGAAATGGAATTAACTGACGGAAAGTTCAATTACATTTCTTCATATCAAAATTATGTTACTGTATCCTCTATGGACAAGCATACAAAATTAGCATCGTTTTCATGGTAACCATTTTAGTTTGCCGTACGTGACATTACCGTACCTGAAAATTTGGATATCATCACTAACGCTGGCCACGAGCGGTACCGCGCATCGGCGTAGAATCAGTTCGGACCGAGAGGAACGGTAGTATTACTTCGTCTGCGGAGCAGTACGGACATTTTCGCTGCCGGTCATTTGCGCAATTGTTTATCTGTCCTAGAAAAATTATGATTTCGTCAGCAAAACGACCGCGGTCGGACAAACTTCGAAAATTTATTGCAGAAATTCCAGACTTAATATATGAAGGTGCTAAAATTAAATGTGTAATCTGTAAAATCCCGTTAATGTGTTGGTCCAGACAACATTGTCTACGACACGTAAATAGTGAAAAGCATGTCTCAAAAAGAAATTGCGCACGAGACAATGAAAAATTTATATTTAATTTATGCGTTACGTTTATCGCATGTAATATACCGTTTAATTTACTAGACAAAGAACCATTTATCTGCTTTTGGAATAACTATTCGGAATGCAAATTACCAAGTCGAACATCGTTACGAAGAATTATGCCATCTGCGCGCGAACATATTGAACAAAAAATAAAATCGGAGTTGAAAGATCAAAAATTGTGGTTATGTGTCGACGAAACAACAGATCGGAAGAAACATTCTGTTCTTAATATAATGGCACGCAAATTGGAACCTCATCAATCGGCACCTTCAATTCTATTAGTCTCCAAACGAATACAACAGTGTACTGGCGAAGTAATTTCAAAGTTAGTGTTAAATACATTGGACAAGTTTGAACTTTCAACAAACCAACTCTTGATGTTAGTGAGTGATGGTGCTGCAAACATGCTTTTTGTAGGCTGGTCTCTTAAAAAGCATTCTGCTAATTTGTTACACATTACGTGTAAAATTCATGCACTCAATCTTGTGGCGGATAGTATCAGAAAATGTTATCCTGAGGTAGACGCTTTAATAGCGCATACCAAAGCAGTATTTGTCAAATCACCGAAACGTATTCGCGAATTTCACAGACTGTGTCCCCGTATACCAGAGCCAACAGAACCTATTCTAACTCGTTGGGGAACATAGTTACAGGCCGCGTTTTATTATCATAAATATTTTGACAATATTAAGAACGTGGTTTTACAATTCGATACAAAGGAAGCTGCCGCTATCCAGAAAAGCCAGTCGAAATTTCAAGATAGTCAGGTTAAAATGGATTTAAAAATCATTCACGACAATTACTTCGGGCTAGCAGATGCAATAGAAAAATTACAAAATCCTGCGGTGCCGTTAGAAGAATCTCTACAAATAGTTCAACATGTTCGCGCACAGCTATGCGTGATTGAAGACGCAAAAAATGTTTCTGTTCTAGAAAAATTTGAAAGTGTTTTTGAGAGAAATTCTGATTTTGGCACATTAAGACACATTTGTGAATGTGCGTCAACAGAATCGTTAAGTTATTTGAAAGACTATTTTACTTACGCAAATATTACGTCACTAGATGTAGAACGTTCGTTCTCTGCATATAAACGCATTTTTTCCTCATGCCGTATTAGTTTTGCATGTTGCAGATATTTAACAAACCACGCTGATGACGTTGAGTAGGCAGAAACATGTCCGTGTGTTAGTGCTATTTCCTCTACTTACATTGTTTTTGCCGGGAGCGATTCGACCAATACCAGCAATATTAGCATTAATTTTTGGTTATTGTTACTAGGCACTTTTTTCATGTGTATTACTAGTAACAAGACTTTTATTGGTTCTCCAAAAATATTCTATATAGCACAAAAAATTATTAAAAGTCATAAAAGACGACGACGTGCATCCATAAGATGCGTAATCTGAGAAATAAAACTCTCTCCGACGTATTTCACCTGAATTTGCAGACATATCCATCTATGTTCGTATCGACATCTAGACAAGAAATAAACGAAATATGGACTTCGTTTTAGTACGCAAGAATTGCTCTTCTTACATCTGAAATATGAGTTTTCCGTATTTATTTATTCAATACATTCGTACGTACATATATACAGATTGGAAGAATCGATAGCGAATATTCAGAAATCTATTATATTCTCCTTTTTGAGACACTTTTTGTAATTGTGTTATTTGTTCAATAGGGAAGTGAATGCGTAAAATGTGGAAAGACGGAGAATTCGATTTTCAGTCTACGTTGTAGTAAAAACGGTGAACGTGGCTTAAAAATATATTTGAAAAGGGAATCTAAAAGTATACCCTAGCATCTATATTTGTGGAGCACCATATTATGTAGTATTTTTCGAAATTATTGACATTTCTCATTTGCAGAAGAGAAAAGCACACACAACTCTTGTGGTCAGTTTAAGAAACGAGCCATAAACATACAATTGCCAGGGCTGAATTAGGTACCTATCTAGACGGTACTTAATTTGTAACAAGAAAAATTTAAATAATGTCGCAGAATTTATTGTCTAAGAAGTATTGCAAAAATTTTCTTATTTCAGTTTAAAAATTGTTATTACATATTTCTCTGTTAATATAGGGGGTAGCATATTTTCGTAATTTATACAAGCAGAGAAACTCTCACAATCGTCTTAATAATTATATTATCTGATGATCAGTATAACAAATTTTATTTAATTTCATTGCGTGTGTATCGATTATATTCCGTGAAGTCCTAAAATATTTCCCCTATTCTAAATTTTGAACAACAGTAATGTTTTTAGTAAAATACAAGTCGATTTCTATTTTTTGTGAACTAATTTTTGATGTTATCAGCAACTCAATTGCATCTTCAATGTCACCGGAGATGATACAAACTTTTTTATCTTAAGTAGAATATCGGTGTATTTTTACGTTGTTTTCATGCAAACTTAGCTAGAGAAAAGTGCTGAATTGTTTTTGTGACCCTGGATTCAGTCACAGAGCTCATTGCTAACCAATGTAACAACAACAATAATTGTCAATCTGTTACATCTCAATTTTAAAAGCCTAAATTTTTCTTGTTGAAGTGTTATTAAGTCGGGTTGTATTATTTTGAAAAATATATTTCCTAAGATAATTCCATAAAATTTCTGAAAAATCGATTTTTTTAAATTTGTTTGAATAACTATAAAATTTTGCTAATATACTGGAGCATTATAATGGCATTCATTTTTACCTTGTGTTAAAACATAGCCTTCTGGGGCATATTTTCGTTTCAAAGATTAAGTTTTTTCATTCCCCTCAACTGTGCCCCTATACACACACTTATTGATTCGATATACCTCTAGAGCTAATTCTTAATTTCTCTAAGACGTTGGTAAAAGTAATTTTCGACTGGTTATTTTAAAGGTGCTTCAGGGTCAGAATTTTTAAGCAAGTATTTACTGAAAAATTGCAAATTTACCAACTGGAAGTAATACTTTTTCTTGTCAACGGAAAGGAAAATTCTTGATATTTTTCATATATTTTTTACATATATTTTTGAGTGAAACGTTTAATTTTGATATGGGTTCCGTTTCTTACCCACGTGCTTCCTACACTGCCTGTCGGTTTATTTAACTAACAGACTAAGTAACATCTAATTTAAACAATAGAATAATTCTTTGATTGACTCTCTTCGCCCCCGCTTAATTTTTTCAAATTGTATCCCTTATTTTTTTCCGTAAGTTTTCAGTAATTTGCTAGTCTTACAAATACGGTCATAAGTAATAATTGGAAATATTCCCAATAATTATCACAGAATAATGAGTATATACATATATACATTTGTATATCGAACAATCCAAAATGATTGTACTGCTACCTTCAAAAATGCCGTTCCATTGAAATTGTTTCAATTTGCGTCTCCTTACAATGAGAAGAAAGAGTAGACAACGAAAACATATTTGAAATACCAAAAATATAAACACAATCATTCAACTGTATTTGCAAAAGGAAATAATTTTTGGTCGCAATAATTTATTTTATAAACGTAAAATATATAAAACTATATATAAAGAACTTCTGTTAGCTCCAAAATTTGAGGTATTTTTAATACAAATCTCCTTCATTTAACACAAGTTACCCAATTAAAAATAGTATACATACTTGATAAACGCACAATAAACAAATTAATTACTTAAAAAATAGCAAAATGAACTTTTTTGAGAACGCCTGGCAAAAGCAAATACACATAAAAAACATAAGTGGCATGCCTGAAAACGCCAATGAATACGAAAAAATCACAATATCATGATAATATTAACGAAGCACATAAAAATTTAAGGATTTTGATATGAACTTCCTACACAAAAATTAAAATGAATTATTTCAAGTGTAAGTGAAGTGCGCCCCTTTTAGCCGCGATGATTACAGCTACAAGAAGAAAAAGCTATGCAGCTATTATATACAAAAAGCAAAGCTGAGATTTTCATGTCAATATACAAGCAGTAAAGAGATCCAAACAAAAAAAAAATTAAATGAAATTGTAAATTTCAGTAATTGAAACATGAATCATACATCTTACATGACATTTAAAAGAAGGAACTGTTGAAATCCGGCAAACCATTGTATAGTCGCGCGACATTAAACAAAAATGATCTTTCAAAAAGAGTGGTTCGATGAGCAGGAGGTGTGATGTAGTGGGGAAATCTAATATTAATGCTATACACATCTGTTCTAAACCTGTTCTAAATCTGTTCTAATCTGAGGAAGAGATATGGCGGAATCTTTGTGATTAAAATTTTATGATAGAAGCAGTATTGGTGCAAGTAGCGACGAGAACCAGTCGAGTTCCGCAAGTTTATGTGAAACATGTTCACAAATTTGAAGTTTTCGTATTCTTTGCGCAGTAACACTATCAAGATAAGGTCCATAAACAACGTTGTAATAGTTACAGTGCGACAAAACGAGCGCATCAGTTAACCGTTTCCTAGATAGAATAGAGAGACAATTTCTATGGGAATAGAGATACTTTAAATTGAATACGCCTTGCGGATACACATACCAATGTGGCCCTTAAATCTTAAGTCAAGGTCGATTAGGAGCCCAAGGTTTCTAATAGACTTAGAAAAAGACAAAGAAGTGTTGTTGACTTTGATTATGAGATTATTAGCAACAAACTTATCATGTTTTCTACCAAAAAGTATTACAGATGTTTTATTGACATTTGTGCTGCATAGAAAAGTTTATTATTCGATCAAGATCCGAATTAATGCGATCATTGGCAAATGGCAGATCAGTTCGCTCAAATGTAAAATAAATTTGGGTACCATCCGCATAAAGGTGACAACTACAGGTTTTTAAACATGTATGCAGTTTCGATGTGTAAAGTGAAAAAAGTAAAGGTTCCAAGATCGAACCCTGTAGTACGCCACTGTGTAGAGGCATGGTATTCGACACCTTATTATGCAAAATGACTTGTTGGCAGCGATCCAATAGGTAATTTTTAATCAAAGAGATAACCTCGTTATTAAAACCAAGATACTTTAAGATTAATGATAGAAGACTGTGATTGCCGGAACGAAAGGGCAAGAGAAATCAAGCATAACAAGACATGTAAATTTACCCAAATCAGCAGCCACAAGAACATTGTCCACCACTGTTGAAAGAGCTGAGGCGCAACTATAGCTCGGTTTGAACCCCGATTGGTAAGTAGGTAAAATGTTGTGGTGGCGCACTAATTTGTTTTTCCAGTAACTTTTCAAAGATTTTTGATAACGCGCACAGAATACTGATGGGTCGCAGGTCCACAAATTCTTCAGAGCATCGCTTCTTAGGGAGAGGAATATCACGGGCTTTTTTTCCAAAGGCGAGGGAAGAAACTATTGGAAATACATTGATTAAAAATATTACTCAAAAACGGTAGAATGTGAGGACAACACAGCTTAATTTGATCAATGCTGATTCCATCACATCCTATAGATTTTGAAGAAATGCTCCGAATAGCCAAGAATATGTTTACTTCAGTCACAGCATGAAAGTTAAAACAGGGTTGTAGTAAATCGATAGTCGTTTCAGGATTATTATAGAAGTTAACAATATCGGGACTCGGATTAAAAAGTACTGAACATAAAGAGGAGAAAAAATTATTAATGGAATCTGCATTAGAAATGGTAATAAATATTAAGCTATCACCTTCAAGATCTTTGAAACCATTTTGGATCGCCCAATACCTATCTAATTTTTGCGCTCAATGTCTTACGCCCTTCATAAGTAGTTCATTGACTTTTTGGTCACAAAAGGCTTTGGACTTTGGACATATCAGTTTTTAAGCTCTCAAGATTGCACTACCGTCGGGATAGCTACATTATTCACTGCATATATCCAACGTGTCAGCCAGGAAATCTTGATAATAAAACAATGTATCTGTAAACCACACTAATTGTGAAATCATGCACATCAAACTACATTTTGCTTGGCCATCCGTTTCTGTATTTGTTTTATAAAATAATCTATGTACGCACGTCTGTTGCACACATGAAAATAATTTTCGCATAAAACATCCTGTCCTGATAATAAATTACAAATATTATGCGTTGCGTTATCTTCAGTTAGCCTGATCATGAATCACATAAACAAGGGCGCCACACACACAGCGAACTTGGATTTTCGTTTGCGGACCCTAATACATTTACATTTGGTTTTATGCGACCAACTTAAAAAACCTACAGCTTTCTTTACTTAGGGGATGCGTAATGTGATAATGTGTTTTCCTGTCGGTCATCGCTGTAAATTTTCATCAAACGTTACAAGTTTGATTACTATAGATGCCACGTTCTTTGTTCGTTTCGCCTGATATAACATCCCTTGAATCTCCCTTTTTTGGTAAATTACTTGAGAATAGCTATACATTAATTACACTCCTTCCTATGTGTAACGATGTAGATAATTTCTAGTATCCAACAGCTTTTATATTCATCTACTTTTCATGTATGTATACCGTAGAGTGAAAGAATTTTCAATATTTAAAAAATATTTTTAGCTGCCATTCTACGTATATACAGTTATATGAAGGAAAGGGAATATTATATAGGCCATGTAATAAATTCTATGGCTATAATAAAGAAAAAATATAATAAAGGAAACAGAAGCAACAAAAGAAACGTATAATAAAGCTATTATAAGATTTCTATTTATATTTGATAAAATAAACAAAAGCAATATTGAGAGTGTCTGAATATATACGAAGATGATAATAATAAAAAAAAAAAAAAATAATAATAATAATGATAATAATAATAATAATAATAACAATAATAATAATAATAATAATAATAATAATAATAATAATAATAATAATAATAATAATAATAATAGTAATAATAATAATAACAATAATAATAATAATAATAATGCATTTATTTCATAACATACAAAAAAGTATTAAACATGTCAATGGAAAAAATGGGTACTGATTAAGTACAAATAGAAAAAGAAAACAAAAGGAAAGAGTATGCTTGACAAATCACTAATCAGTGATGGAGTTCATAGAAAGAACTCATTTGGATGATACAAACATTCTTGAATCAGAAGTTCTTTAAGATTTTTTTGTTGAAATCTTGTATATGTTTTAAATTCATACGGTACGTTGCTATAAATTTTCAAAACTTGCGTTACTACACCTTTATGTATGCGCGCATACGTTGTTTGCGACACACGAAGGGTTGCTTTTTGGCATTCCCGGGTGTTGTAAATGTGGTTAGTTTCGTATTCGGAAAGGATTTCATTGTAATATTTTTTCGTGAAACACGCACATTCATAAATATACAATGCAGGTAAGGTAAGTATACGATTCTCTCTAGATACACTCCTACATGATTCCCTTTTTTTCAGATTAAAGATGCTTCTTAGACACGACTTCTGGAGGATGAAGATCCTGTCAGCATCCACGGAATTTCCCCAGAAGATGACGGCATATGATAGCCGGGATCCTACATATGCATGCTAAGCTGACAACGCTGCTTCAACGTGAACTTCGGATGATATCGTTCGCAGTGCATATGTCATTCCGGATAGTTTCTTGGTAAATATATGCACTTGGTCTTTCCAGGACAGTGCGCTGTCAAGTAATAAACCCAAAAACTTTGCATTATTAATTGATGTTATTTGTTGATTTCCAAAGCTTATTGATACACTGTCATTCTTAATAATAATAATAATAATAATAATAATAATAATAATAATAATAATAATAATAATAATAATAATAATAATAATAATATATTCGTTTATTGCGCAAGTATTAGAAGTAAAGTAGAAAATTGTTGACAAAAACATTGGATTCGTATCTTAATATATACAAGAAAGTAGTGTCAGTAGATAAGGATAAATGCAATACTGGAGCAAAAGTTTACTGCTCTTCCCCTAGACCCGCATACAGAGAACCACACACACGCGTAGATAAGAAGCACTATCAATAGGTAATAGGTTTACGCACATAGAATGAGTATATAGAATATAAGTAAGAAAAATAAAATAAAATAACTGTTGCAATGCAGAAAAACAAGTCAAAAGCAGATGCAGTCATTGGCCCCCCATAGCAGTAAGTTTTTACCATGATTTTGAACATTCGAGTAGGCAGGGGCTTGGGTAAAGCGTTATAAATCTTAACAATATTATATGAAAAGGACCTAGTAAACAAAGCCGTCCGATGTATGGGGGGAGAGAGTAAATTTCTAAACATCAAGTTAAGATTATGAACATCAATTCTATAAGATATTTTGGAATACAAATACTGCGGTGATCGAGAGAGAATAATCTTATGTGAAAGGACTGCATAATGCAACGATCTGCGATGCGCCATATTCAGCCACTGATTATATTTTAGAGCATGTGAAATCGGATGAGGTCTTCTTATTCCGTGTATGAACCTAAGACAAGCATTTTGCGCTTTCTGTATTCGTCTTGTATCAATAGAGTCTAAACATGAGCCATACACTGTGTCACAATAATTAAAATGAGAAAGTACCAATGCGTCGCACAGCATTCGCTTCAGCGCAGGGCTCAGATACTCCCTGCTACCGTAGAGTACCTTAAGTTTTGCATAAGCCAGCCCGAGCAACGAAGTAACATGTTTCTTAAATCTCAGATCACCATGCAGTTCAACACCCAAAGTTTTCACTGACTGCATTAACGGAAGTGGACAATTGTTTAATATAAGTTTCACCTTGTTCGATACACCTAACCGAGCTGCTGGACGCCCTAGTACCAGTACTGCTGTCTTTTTAGGATTTAAATTTAATCCATGCTTTAAGGAGGTTTCGGAAACAAGTTTCAGATCCTCATTAATTCTTTGCACCCCCAAATCAACATCAGATACTGCAAAGGAATAATAAATTTGCACGTCGTCGGCATACATATGGTGTTTGCAGTACCTTAAATTACTGAAAAGGAACGGGATGTAGATGGTGTACAACAGAGGCCCCACTACGCTGCCCTATGCAACACCTCTAGCTAAAGGAAGCAATTCATGGTCTATTGTGTCAAAAGCCTTGGAATAGTCGAGGCATACCAATACAGTGGCCCTACCCACGTCAATGTTGGAAAGAATATCATCTACAATAGACACCAAAGCAGTCGCACAGCTGAAATCAGGTCGGAATCCAGATTGTTGGGGCGGAAAAATAGAATGTAATTCTAAGAACTCCCTTACTCGGAGATCTACTACCTTCTCAACAATCTTGGATAAAGCCGGAAGGATACTGATGGGTCTAAGATCTCTATATTCTACTGAATTAGCAGTCTTTGGAATTGAAACTACGATAGCTTCTTCCACATTTTCATCATAAACCAGCAGATAACAGCACTATTTACATTAAACGTCTTGTAAATCTCAATAGTCAGTGCTGTCGCGGCCGTTAGCTTATTCGTACGTGTCCTGCGTGATCATAAGTGTTTTTGTCGGCGGATATACGTTAAAAAGCAAACATACAGTTTTCTAAATGGCTCCAAGAGGCTGTAAAAAGTCCCCAGATTCATTTTGTTACATTTGTTGTGAGTTAATGGTGGAAAGGCAAAAAATAAATACAACAACTTTCGTTCGGCAAGTTTATCTCACGTATTTTGGTGTAAAAGTAGGAGATCAAGACAAAACTTGGGCACCCCACTATGTTTACTGTACCTGTGTTGAAGGACTTAGACGGTGGTCAAAGGGTGGACAACCTGCTTTCAGATTTGGAGTTCCGATAGTATGGTGAGAGCCACAAAATCACAGCGATAATTGTTACTTTTGTTCAACCGGTGTTCATGGTTTCAATTTAAAGAATAAAGAGAAAATTGTCTATCCAAATTTTCCATCGGCTTTACGTCCTGTCCCTCATGGTCCAGACGTACCAGTGCCTACTCCACCACAAAATTTACCTGAAGTAGATGGTTCGGAAAGTGATTTAAGTGAAGAAAACGCAAATAATACAGAGGAGTACAAACCTGGCAATTCTGCACCACAACCTTTTTCACAGTCTGAACTAAAGGATTTGATTCGCGACTTACATCTGACCAAAGAGGCTTCAGAATTGCTTGATTCAAAGCTTAAAGAAAAGAATTTGCTCGCAGCTAGCACTTCGTTTTCCTGGTTCAGGCACAGAGAAAAAGATTTTATTCCATACTTTTCTAATGAAGGAGAATTAGTATTCTGCAATGATGTGTGTGGAGTTTTTAATACATTTAAGATTCCGTACGAAAGCACCGATTGGAGATTATTCATAGATTCGTCGAAAAGAAGCCTTAAAGTTGTCCTTCTTCACAACGGAAATAGGTATGCAGACATTCTGTACACTTAAAAGAACGTTACGAAAATTTACAATTTGTTCTCAATAAAATTAAGTACGACGATCATAAGTGGATTACGTGTGGTGATCTTAAAATAATATCGATGAACCTAGGACAGCAAGGCGGGTACACAAAGTTTCCTTGTTTTTTATGTGAGTGGGATAGCAGAGACAGTGAAAATCATTGGTGACAGTAAGATTGGCCAAAACGAGCTTCATTAGAACCTGGAATAAAAAATATGCTCGAAAAACCCCTCATAGATTCAAATAACGTTCTCCTTCCACCTCTACATATCAAATTAGGCTTGATGAAGCAATTTGTGAAAGCCTTAACAAAAGAACGTAAATGTTTCAAATACATCTGTAACCAATTAAAGAGAGTATAAGAGTCTTTACGGGTCCGGACATTAGAAAACTTTTCAAAGATGGAAATTTTGAGAAAGAAATGGAAGTTGCTAAAAAAGAGGCCTGGGTCGCCTTTAAAGTAGTAACCAAGTTTCTGGGCAACAAGAAGGATCCGAATTTCAAATCTATCGTTAAGGTTATACTGCAGAAGTATCATGAGTTTGAAGGTTCATTTCCTAAATTCACATTTGGACTACCTTCCTGAGAATCTGGCTGCTGTTAATGAAGAGATGGGTGAGAGATTCCATCAGGACATCAAAGAATGGAGGGGCGATATCAAGGAAGATGGAATACTAAAACGATGGCGGACTATTGCTGGATGTGACACCGAGATGAACCAAGAAGAGCACATGCGCGTAATAGCCAGAAACAAAGCATGACTGGTCCAAATAGACGTCGACACAAAGAATAAAATCGTGTTTTTTCACAAACTTCATCATTAAGAGTGGTTCAAGGCATGACGAACCTCATAAAAATTAAGTATATATGTAATAAAATAGAAATTTAGGCTAATTTTGGGGCGGTTTTCATTAAATTTTTAGGGATCAATGCCCCCCTCATCAGATCCTTCAACTACTTAGCTATAATATTGCATAGAATATGCCAAAAAATACATTTTATAAGAAAGAAACCATTTTAAGTCTGTCATTAAGTCTCATATTTCGGATATTTTTCGATATATTACAAATTTTGAAAATTGTCATTTGCAAAAAATTCTGACGCGATGAAAAAAAAAAGTAAGGTTATTTTCCGATTCAGCGCAAACAATACATAGGAATCAATCATCAAAAGTTGAAAAACATGACGCAACCAAAAAAATGCAGGCCTGTGTAATTGAAGATTTGAGAAATTTAGAGGCGAGTGCAGCTTTATAAGCAAGAGAGATTACATCCTCTTGTTTTATTTGGAAGCAATTTACAGTGTTGCAATTCTTTTATGTTATCACTATTAGATTCTTTAATAATTAGTTTTTAGGAAATTTAACTATTTTTTTTTTCGTTTCCCATGTATTTGGTATCAAATTCTCTATTGGTATATTTAGCATAACTATGTACTATCATGGAAGATTTTATACAATTCTAAGATTATTTCCATCTTTAAAAGTTCCTATGACTTTTAAATTGTTTCAAAAGTATATCTACAGATATTAAGATACCTATATTTTATTTTATAATCTTGAGATCACGCATAAATAAAGTTAATAAACAGTAATTGATACGCCATAAATGTAATTGGATACAACTCTCTAGAACAGGAAGAAGGAAAGCATTGGATTGAAATTAAATTGGAATATAAGAATTTATTAGGATCGGAGACCCTTAGGATTACAATTTATGTAGTGACGACGTATATATTTATATAAATAACCGAGATTACTGCTGTGCTCTAAAATTTTTATAGTGATATACAACTTTAGAGCATTTTTCCTGTCGTACATTATTGCAAGCTTATTTTACGTTCGCGCTGATTACAGCTTGTATACATCCCATTAACATTTTACTGAAGACGTACTTATATAGTATTGTATAGTAATGAAATTTTGTCGACAAGTTGAAAATAAAATGAGCAATTGTAATGGAAGAATTTTATTTTATTTTTACAGCTTTCCAAACGTTTCATGTTTTAGCGTTTAGTATAGCTGTAATAACTAGTGTTTGTTAAAAAGGTGATACCGGCAGCGGCGCTCCGCAAAAAAGTGGGTACGTAATATAGAATATTAGTGAAAAATAGGATTGTTACCTTTTCCTGTCGTCTTGATGCCCACTGTGGCAATTGGCAACGGCCCTAGTAAGCTGCGTAGAATTGCATCAGCAACGTTTCCATTGTCGATTCATTCGGCCGTCGTCAGTGTTGTGAATACGTGGTCGTATATTTCGAAAATGATCGTTCGACATCCAGTGAAGTAAGATTTACAAATGTCTGATATTCCTTTTCCTCACCTGGGCACTCTTGATTTTCAGTTATAGACCGAACCTTTTGTAAATCGGGATTTTTCGTTAAAATTGCACCAAATTTTTGAGCAATATCGACTCCTATAGTCCCTTTTCTAGAGCGTCTTGTAAATTGTTTATGCAATTTAATGCGTCTCGTGCAGATAAGTGACTGTTTTCTAATTGCTCAATAGCTTGTGCAACTTCAGAATAGTTCATGGAAATTTCATCTATTTGTTGTTGAGCGTCCGAATTGGAAAAGAGTTGCTGACTATCTCGAATTGCTACAAAATCATTTGAATCAAGTTTCAAGATGACATTTTTCACTTGTGAAAAATATTTCTGATAGTAAGATACTGCCTGGAGCCATGTTCCCCATCGCGTTATTACAGGCTGAAGTGGTGGTGGTAATTTCGGACACAATTGTTTAAATACACGGATGTGTTTGGGAGATTTGATGAACACTTTTTTGGTAGATGCTATTAACTTATCCACAATCGGATATTTCTTTCGAATGGTTTCTGCTACGAGGCATCATGCGTGTATGAGGCATGTTATGTGAATAAGAGTCGGAAAGCATATTTTCAACATCCCACCAACTCTCAGTATTGTTGCGGCTCCGTCAGTAACGAACACTGTGACTTGGGTTCCTGTGACACAAAATTCTCTCAACGAATCTTTTATTATCTTGAAAACGGTTTCTGCATTAGTTTCCTAAATCCTTTTACTGGATAACAACAATGAAGCTGATGGACCATCGCGTTTTAAAGGACGCGCTACAACATGAATGACGCTGTGTTTCTGAGCATCAGTTGTTTCGTCCACACATAGGCAGATTTTCTTATTTCTCAACTCGTCTTTTATACATTCCTTTACTGTACCTTGCACACGTGGCAAATTGTATCCTAATTGCATAGATGTTGGCAGCTTCCATGAGGGCCCAACTTAGCCCAAAAAAGACGAAAGTGTTCATTAGATACTAGATGTTGTGGGATGTTGCACACACTCAACATAAAAATAAAATCATATAAAAATTGCCAGTATGGAATACTGTTTCTTAAATTCAATACATGGCGTTTACTTTTACAATGTTTTCTACATTCAAACCTATCGCGACTTAGCAGTCCGCTATTGCATATTATGCAATAAATATGCTTCTATTTTCTAATCCAGGGAAATGCCTGAGATATTTATTCACATTCGAAGGGAACGTTACAACCTTTGGGCGTCCCATCTCCGCGTACTTATTTGGCGTGCAGGGTGCAGTACTGTCGAGATCGACTACGAGTTGAAAATTACCCCTACCCACGCCGCTACCGCTACGCTACTGCCGTCTGGTACCACCTTTTTAACAAACTCTCGTAATAACAGCAATACAATGTTGTAAGCAGCATAACAAGCGCAAAGAACAATAAATGTGAGAATAATAGAAGAAATGAAATAAACTTTATATACAAATTATCCTTCAATTTTTTGTTTTTCTTTGGGGATAAATTACATTTAATTAACTCTTGCTTTTATTTTTTCCCTTTCCTTTTTTACTTACTTGAGCAACTAGAGAAAAACACCTTTTATATGCATTGCCATTTACATTAAAAAACCATATATAGCTAACAAATAGCTGAAAATGCTAGAAATTCCTTACGTGGATTTGATTTCATACAATAGTTTACCTTACGTCATATCCTTGTAAAACCAATCAACAACGAACTAAACGATAATTGTGCGGGGAGAAAATTTAATTTTTTTCTTTTGCTATGATTTATTTAACTATATCCGCCGTAAATTTGTACGGATACTTCATAATAATGAATACCCAAATAGAGTTCCGTAATAAAGCTTGAGATTTTTAAGAAACCTATTCTCGTGGTAAAAATTGATGGGGATGTAATTCGTACCTACATAGGTTTTTAGTATTTCAAATACATTCAGTTGCACAACATGCTTGCAAAAATTTTAAGTAAGTAATACATTCATAATTACAGCACTTACTATGAATTTCGAAATTATTTCGACATGACGATTGTAATAGTTAAAATCATTTGGATATTTACTTTACTTTTATTATATAATAACTTTATCATAAGAAAATTTTAATTATTTTTTAGTAAAAACAATCCAACTACAATATGGGTAAGAATTTTTCTTAATCAGAATCTTATGGCTTATAACATAAATACACTACGTTAATTCTCGTTGGAAAGATTTAATTAATTACTTAAATAACAAAAATAACGATAAAAATCTTGTTTATTGGCCTGATTACCGTATATCTAATAAAGTTCGGCAATTAATTTTGTTTTGTCTATATTGGATTATGTACTGCATTGTTCACGGGTCGTAACTTTTATATAAGCCTCTTAAACCAGTTCCTTCTTGGTTAGAATTAAGAAATGAATATACTTCTACTGCTTTATTTGTCAATGTGGAATGAGTGTTTAGCTACGTCCGTACCGTGAATTTCAATTAAAATGGAGCACCTGTACGAGGATAGTATGATAAATCCCCGTGTTAATAAAGACAACGCAATTGTTTTGCATTTAGTAAATTTATTTCTCGACATAATCTCCTTGAAGCTCTATACACTTAGTCCAGCCATCCAAACAGTAGGATTTGTTGAACTCTGCAAAATAGGCCTCTATTTCGGCAAAGACCTCTTCATTTGACATGAACTGCTTTCCGCCAAACCATTTTTCTAATTTGGAAAAAGGAAGAAGTCGCAGGGGGCCAAATCTGACATTATCATGATGGTAGAGAATTTTTTCTTCGCTAGGTGGGGCGTCTTTCTTTTTAGTTCAGCATCGAATCGATCCAACAATGTACTACTGTCCCCTAAATGTCTTTCCATCCTCTAAATAATCAATTAAGGTTATGGCTTACGAATCCCAAAAAATCGTCGCCAACTTTTCCGGCAGACAGAATCGTCTTCGCTGTATTTGGTGCAGGTTCACCGGAAAAAAAAAACATTTTGTCGACAGACTCTTGGTTTCTGGCGTGTAGTGATGTATCGATGTGTCATCTACTGTCACATAACGCTTCAAGAACTCACTCGTACTGCGTTCAAACATGTCCAAGCGTTGCTTTGAAGTTATCAAGCGATTCCGTTTCTAATCAATCGTCAGCAGACGCAGCACCCATCTAGCCAATAGCCTTCTCATACTCAGGTTTTCGTGAAGGATGCTCTATACATGCTCAATTGAGATGTTTACCATATCAGCAATCTCTCTAATCTTCACCCGGAGGTCTGCTAACACGATATCATGAACTTTATGAAACATGTCGTCCGTAGTCACCTCAGTGGGAGGATCTAGCCGCTGCTTATCAAAGACGAATGTTCGATCACGCTTAAATTCATTAACACTAGAACCGCCGCACCGGTCAATTTGACCGTCTTTTAAAGATTTTTTTTCAACGGAATTAATTTTGATATGATCTTGAAATCATGTGACTTTTCCTAAATTTAGTTTGGCAATGCTCTCACACAATTTTGAATATTTTGTAGAACTTCACGTGGTGTTCTGGAAAATTTTACCTTAAACGGCCGCACGTGCATTCGTCCTGTTTAGTTAGATTGAACGGTATGTGGTCCAGTAAAAAGATATTTACTACATAAATAAAATAGTACTACTAGAAAAGTTGCTTAAACTACTTTGATTATGCATTGACTCACTGGGTACAATTTTTCAGTTACCTTGTGCAATAAATATATACTAGCTTTGGAAAGGATTCATTTATAAGCGCCGGTCCCATACATATAGCGAATAACATTGCCGTCTATGTGTATGCACGCCTTCCGCACTCTTCAGTTTCCTCACATGCCAGATGCTAGTCAGTCGACTATCATACGGGCTTGCGTTACGAGCTCGGCTGCACTGCTGATTTCAAGATATACGTAATACATCTTATTTGATTTTCATGGTATTGATGACATTTAATCGTTGAGTACTTCCAAATAAATACTTTATTGTAAAATTGCCGTATATGAAGCAAATAAATCGTTTTTAATTTTAAAAAAGATATATTCCAAAAATAAATAGAACCGTTCATTATAAAATAACTAGATGACATTTCTTCCTTTCCAAATATTCAGTATATTAAATGTTCAAATAATAGAAAGTGCAAAACAAAATCATAAATTTTTAAATGTAAATTGAATTCCAAAGCAAAGACATGTTTTCTAAATCTAATTAGTGGAACTTTATATCAAAATGAATCGTATTTGTATGTGTAAAAATTCAATTGGAACTATTATTACAATAGATAATGGATAGATATTCAAATAAGCAGTCATTTGCAGTAAAATTTAACGACTTCCTAGAAAGAAAGAAAAGAAAGAACTTCATTAAAAAAAACTATTCCATAACTACGAGATACAAACAAAGCAAAACGAATATACCAAAGATGCAAAAAAATCGAGAAAGGCATAACGCATCATTTGACTAGAATCTACTGCGATCCTCTCAGCAGCGGTTAGACTATTACTGATACTGATTCATTCCCGTCGCGCAACTCCCCACTCTTATGCTTTTATAGCAAGCAAATTTTGCAACAGGACCCACGTATTTGAGTGGCTCACTCAATGTTATTGTTGTTTTTTAATAGGGATTACATTACCTTATTCGGTCTTGTTTACCTTTGAATAAAATTTGGTGCAACATTGCAAAACTAGCCAATATAGTGGCTGCAGCAATGCGGTAAGTGTGGAAGCTATACAGAAATGGTTGAAATAATTAAGCACTAGGAATGAATCACCTGATCCTACACTACTCTCAAGAAAATCTGAAGACTCTCCACCATTAATGTTGAAGAATGTTGTGAACGTAATAACGCAAGGTGTTGAGAGTCTTCTGAAATTTTGCAATTGCAAATCGTTTGCAATAATTTGGAAAATCCTGGAAAGGTCAGTTGATTAAAAATAAGTACACAATTTCTTTTAACTATACGAGGTGTGGCAATTAAATAACCGGACTGGTACTACTATTGGTAAACAGCGAGCACGCCACTGCAGGTTTGGTCTGTGCTTGTAGATGTTTCCCCAACCCTGAACTCGACGGGCACGGTTGTACGTCGCTCAGTCTCGCTGTAGCAATCGTCCGCTAGCGTCGCGTCGGAAAAATGCAGAGTGTTCAGATCGAGCAACGAGTTAACCTCAAGTTTCTTGTGAAACACGAGGTTCTAACTGCCCTTCGTGAATGAGTGGGAAGACGAAGACCCGATTTGTGGAAGAGCAAATCCTGGGTGCTCCACCAAGACAATGCGCCGGCCCATTCCGCCTTGTCTGTGAAAGCGTTCTTTGCGAAATCCGGCATCACCGTGTTGGACCACCCACCATACTCGCCCGGCCTGGCCCTCTGTGACTTTTTTTTATTTCGTAAGGTAAAATCGCAGCTTAAGGGGACAGTGTGGAAGCGGTGAAAGCGAAAGCGATGGAGGTTTTCAACAAGCTGACCGAAACGGACTTCCAGCACTGCTTTCGACAGTGGAAAATTAGTATGGAGCGTTGCAAGGATCGGCAAGGAGAGTAATTGGTGATCAATAAAATGTTTTGTAGCACCAGTCCGGTTATTTAGTTGCCACACCTCGTATATCATTTAAACTAAATTCTCGGCCTGCTTACACGAGCTTGTTCAAACTCTGTTGCGTCATAGTTGCACATGTGTGAGGCCTACACTATATATATTACGGCTCGAAGGGTAATAGCTTTTAGTAGCCAGACAAACAACCTGACTAGTACATGAAAATGTCTCAGGTAACAAAAATTGAGTACCGCGCGGTTATTAAATTTTTAAGAAAGGAAGGGCATACACCTAATCACATTAAACAACGTTTAGACAGCGTTTATGGTGATTTATCTCCTTCATATTCCACTGTAAAACAGTGGACAAAATGTTTCCGTTTGGGGCAAGAATCCTTTGAAGATAATGAGCATTGCGGTCGGCTAATTGAACTGATAAAGCATCAAAACATTTCAATTATTGAAGGAATGGTATTAGCAGATCGCCGTTTGTGAAGAAATTACCAGTGATGTCTAACATTTCTGAAACAAGTATTCGCCCTGCTCTCCAAGGTGAACGTCGGGTCGAATGTGCGCGCTCGTTTTTAAACGTGTGGAAGCGACCCGAAACCAATTTTGGAGTCCATTGTCACAGTAGATGAAGCAATAGTTCTGTATTATGATCCTCTATCCAAAAAGGAATCGTCTTAAGGACGATAGTGAGTAGCAAGCAGCTTTAATACATTTTGAGGGAAAAGCTTTAGATTATTTTTACAAGGGTATACAATCGCTAATTGATCGTTGTAATAAATATATTGAAGTTAGGGGAGATTATATTGAAAAATAAAAATTGTTGTATTTTACCAAGATTATTTTTTCTATATTAGGCCGAGAATTTATGGCGCCTACTACGTACATGTACATTTCAAGAATATGATGACAATTCTATTTGAAATTTCCGTAACAAACACTTTATAACAGCAATGGTACGATAAACACCTTCCCAAATGCGGTGTACACTTAAGTGAATTATAAGTGTAACAAGAAACTTGTATGTTACGAACGAAGGAAAAGGCGGACTCCATATTTTGTATGAACCTCACGCAGTGTATATAACGGTAAGCACCCATTCAGAAGCATTAAGATTACATAACCATTTGGATATACTTTGCATTCCTACCGTGAGGAAAAACGAAAATTTCAGTTGCAGATTTTGTTTAATGCTAGACATGTAGTCATAAATACGTTTATTCTGAACTTCTTATTCTTATTTTAACTGCAATTTCCCTCGGAACATAAACAACTTGGGATTCTTGCTACATCATACCAATGTGTCCGGTATGGTGGGAGACAACAACATTTATTGAACTGCGCCGACTTCAAAGCAGTGCTATTATTAAGTTTGTTTTACTCTACTGTAACTACTCCAAATCAATGGTTTCAATTTTTTTTGTAAAAACGATGTTATAAAGTAAGAGTATATTTTCATTAAGTTAATCAAAAAATTAAAATTGGAAATATTAATAATTACTTCTAGCGTGCCTTCGTATGTGGTAAAACCAACACTAGCTGTACCTATATAAGCATTTTCGCAATAAAATCTTTGTCATCTACTTATATATCCCACATCCCTTCGTCTCTTGCAAAACGCTATTTTCAATTTTTAATATCAAATAAAAAAGTGAGAATAAAACTATTCCACTCTTTATTCTATGAAAATGTCATAAAGCGCATCATTTGTACTTTATTTTCGTAAAATAATACATTAAAAACTTCTAGACATTTTTGAAAGGACAAATGACATGTAACAATTAGTAATCCAGCTGTAGAATATTACTGCAGATATTAAAATTGCTGCCACAAAGTCTCAATTTTGCACCACCAAAATTTTCATCGTATTCTAAAAGATAATAGGTTCTTAAAGTGTGGAAAAATGTTGTACTCTTGTCTTGCTCGCATAAAATGGTTATTACATTTGTCAGCGTTGGATGTAATACATACACTACATCTGTACAAATCTATCTTAAGGTTCTCCACTGAAAAAAAATAATATTTTGTGACATCATTTGTGTAATCTTGTTAACTTTTTTATTTTAAATTTTTATTTTCTTTAAAGTTTAAGGGCCGGTCTTTTAACTTGTTTTTAAAGTCCTTTTTACCAAAAAGCAATATTAAATTAAAAGTCAGATAAATCTGACTTTTAAAGAAATCCGTCTTTTATATGGTATACAGCTTGTTTTTATTTAAAAGGCATATAATATCAATTTAAAGTAGGATGGCAACTGTAAATTGTCAAACGCATGCGCCCATAGAAAAGAGATGGACGGTATATGTGTTAAATCTGAGAACGCTAGCTACGGAGTGTTCTTATAATTTGTGTTATAACGTTATAACCTCACTTCGTCACGTTACTTCATATTACCACATAAACGTAAACGATTTCTATTTTATTTGAAAAGTAACAAAGTTTATCACAATCTATCAAAAACCAGGAACTTAAGCTAAAATGTTATCTGCAGTTATTTATATTACAAACTTTAAAAATTATGGTGAATTTTCCAATTACTGAAAGCTACGATATGTTTTGCAAAATTATCAAGTATCTCCGTCTTGCTGCCCAAACTTATTTAACTTATTCTCCGGGAAGGGGACAACCAAACGTCAAAATGTTTAAAAGACTAGACAACAATATGCATCAGTATGGAAGTTTAGGAACGCCCATTAAAACTAGGGAAAACAATTTATTAGTCGAAGATCATAACTATCTAAATCTAAATCAAAAGCATCGCGACTTTTTAAGAAGGCACAAGTTTCACCTCTACAAGTTGCATATTGCCTAAACATTACGACCAGAAGATTATGATCGCAGAGTAGCAATTTGTAGTTGGTTTATCCGCAAGAGTACAGGATGAGACGTATTTTCCTAAGTACGGAGTGTTTAATCGACAAAATGAACACTACCGATCACAGGAAAAAACCACATGTAGTTCCACGTCAGAATCAAGTTCGATGCGGATTTAATGTATGTATTTTGCGGCATAATTGAACCTGTTATGTTGAAAGGAACTTTAACTGCTCAACGTTATTTAGAAATCCTCCAAACATCCTTAGAAAATTTCATAGTTGACCTACCTTTGGCAGACAGGATTGGGTTATGGTACCAACGAGATGGCTGCCTGGCCCACAATTGAAGAAGCGTGGTAGATTATTTAATTAACCGATTTGACAATAAGGTTATTGCCACCAACACTAATATTCGGTGGCCGGCCAGATCAACGGATCTAACGCCTCTTAACTTTGTTTTTGTGGGGTACGTAAACGAATAAAGTATATGGAAGTAATTACAGTTACAATAATGTTGAGGAGCGTGCGAAGTGTCGTCAAACGATGTGAACTATGCTTAGCCAACAATGGCCAGCATTTTGAACATTTCATCTGAATATTAGGATTAAGTTTTGTTTTTATAAATTTTGTTTGTTTTAGTTTGGATCCACGTAAGCCTACTTGATTAAAATGTAAAAACAATTAATTTTACTGGTATTTTTATTCAATCATACGTTATCTTACATCGTTAAAAAGAGAATAAAGAATTCTATTCAATAATCTAAGGATCCAATATAGCGTCCATTTAACTTAAAGAAGTTGATATGAGTATCTCAAAAGCCGCCATTCTGAATTTTTGTTCAACATCAATTTTAGATTGGTTTTATCGAAAACAGTGACTTTATGAAACCTTTCTTCGTACCTCTTATACTTACGAAGATATTTAACATACAAGAAAATTGCAGTTTTTAGTTTTTTTAAATAACTTCTGACGGGATCAACATTTTGAACTTTTACAAACAGATTTTAAATCAGCACGTAAAACTGCAAAACATTGCCCATTTAACCAAATGTCCATCTTCAACGATAAGAAAGTTACCCATACAATCCCACTAGATTTGGGACACCCGGTATATTCATAAATTAGTCTTTAGAAAGTGGAAATTAGTTTTTAAGTATGGAATACTAAATATAATTTGATTTTATATATATATTCTTCCGAAGGTGTATATACAGGGTGTCCACGGATGGGGTTACAAAGAGGAAAAACTTTTTTAATATGCGTTTTACAGAAAAAAGTTATTCTTTATAAAAAATTCTGCTTAACTCGAAACGTCCAAAAACATAATCTAGATTTGGCTGCAGACATACACTTACTTAGAAATTCAATATTATTGTAGTTGATACTTATATTTTTCAATCACTCTGAAATAAACAAGTAAATTTTGCTATTTTTTTATCTTATTAAAATAAAGTAGTGGGCTTTGTACTGTCATCTATCTGGTTAAACTTTATGGTGTTGGACAAGTTTCACACAGATATGCCATTTATTTATCTAATCAAAAGTTTAATCTGTTGTTACATCTGTATCCACAGCTTTACATAAACTTTTAAATAAGTTGGACGAAACTGGATCAGCAATGGATTTAAAAAATGGACGTACGAAATATGATACGAATGACATTATGCAACATTAGTAGCAACGTGTTCGGTGGAGGAAAATTCGAGGTTGTCCTTGAGGAAACGCTCGCGGGAGTTAAACGTTTCTAAATCTTGCCTAATAAACCCACGATAACCCATACATTTGGAGATCGAGATGATCCAAAAGGTTGGACTTTTTTTATAGGTTGGAGAGAAGTTCGTTGAAGATAGAACCTTTCATATAAAAATGTTCTTTACTGACGATGCAACATTTTCAATTAACGGCCACGTTTCTTCTCAAAACACAAGACATTGGGCTGGGGTGAATTTAAAATTCGATCAAAAAGCCAACGGTATAAGAAAGTAAACGTATGGTGCGTATTTTCTATAGTGGTATTATTGGTCCATGTCCTCTAGGACAAAATTTATTAACCCTGACGAAGAAACTCTGATAATTTTTTTTTAATCGTCAATTTCCTGGGAAATGGATTGGCAGAAATGACCCAGTTGAATGGCCTGCTAGGTCAGTTGATATTACACCAATAGATTTCTTTCTGTGGGCAGCGTTAAAAGAAAAGGTGTATGCTCGTGATGGAGATCATAACTTAGATTCATTAAAACAAGCAATAAGGGATGCGGTGGATGAGATTAATGTGTCTGCTAGGATACACTATTAATTAAAAAATGTGTATAAGTTGGAGGTAGATATATCGAATAGTGATTGTTTGATCCATTTTAATTTGAGAATTGATACTTATTTATTTGTTTATTTCAAAGAGTGATTGTTGTTCAATTGAAAATAAAACTATCATCTGCAATAGTATCGAATTTTCAAGTAAGTGTATGTCTATACTCAAATCTAAATATATTTTTGGACATTTTGAGGAAAGCAGAATTTTTTATAAAGAACAACTTTTTTTCAGTAAAATGCATATTAAAAAAGCTTTTCCTTTTTGTAACCCCATCCATGGACAGCGTGTGTATATATATAAACATATATTGAAATGGTTTATCTCAGGGATTTTGTTAAAAAATTGGAATTTTGTAAATTGGTTAAACTTTGAACTCTTTTGTGGGATTCGGGAGTATTCTTTGGTACTCTTTCGGCAATTTTTAATGATCAATAGATGGAAATTAACGAATGTTAAGATTGAAAAATGAAACTAGCCTTGATTTATCGAAGGTGTCATACAAACTCTAAGTTCCCTATGACATTCACAGGAACCTGCCTGTTATAACCTCCAACTTTTTCTTCTGCCTTGAATTTATTCTCTAATTTCTATATCGAACACTTTAAATTGGGACCCCAGCCAAAATACTAATTAACTCGAAGATAGCTTAACCAGGATTGATGAATTTATTGGCATCCCATTCCTCCTTTATTTTAATCGCGATGGCGATTGTTTCTTCCGACAGCAAATTTTGATGATATCTACCCAAATATAGTTAATCTAACGAGGAATTTTTTATGAATAAAGTAATTTGTAGAAATAGCAAACTAGACGAATTTATGCTCTAAAATACAACTGACAATAGAATTATAACAAATTTACTGACGATCGACTTAATAACTTTACGATAGATATTTAATTTACAAAACCCTGCTAGAAATGCCTCTAAATTGACCTTGTTGTTGGTTGTAGGAGAATTTTACATTAATTTTGAAGAGTTACGAAAATAGGAAGAAGAACCAAAGAGGAATAACTTCACCGTTTCTCCACGTTTGTCGTTATCTGGATTTATATACATTATTTAATACCCACACTCCAAGGCCAACCGGCCTGGGAGGAAATTGTGAGTTTTGAGAAATAGCTTTTATCCGCTAGAGGGAATTTTATATTTGTCGGGTGTCTATACTGATAACCCTATACGTTTTAGATTAACAGCTGATATTTCCCATGTAAATATTTAACATAACAATATACTAGGGTACGTAAGGATTCATTTATAGTCGCGAGTCCTATACATATATCGAATAGTGTTGTCGCTTGTGCTGGAGCGTCCTTGATTCGCTTCGCGCGCTCCCCACCTTATACTTTCATAGCCGGCAAACGTTGTAACATTGTCCATATATTTTAGCGGTTCACTTTACTACGGAACTTACAAACGCGGTATATCTAAGTTAAAAATATGTAGGAAAATGTAGAGACTGGAGAAATACTTACAATTTAGTAAAACAGCGAACAGATTTTTATTCCTTATTGCTTGGCGTTCAATATTCTTGACTTTTATTGCACAGTGTATAATGAATTCTACAGAAATGAGTTTACCCGATCAATAAAACAAATTTAACTTTGCAGTTTTCCTTATAATTTGTGTAATAAAATGCAACATGCAATTAAATGCGTATGGTTTATTCAGAATGGAGTTTCATCGTGTAAAAATCTACAAATGAACTGTGATAAATGTAACGTGGAATAGTGTTGTATGTAGGACTCCACATATTGCAGTTTAAATAAAATGTAAAATGTCTTATTTATAATGTAAATATGATATGGATTTAGCCAACGTTGTAAAAATATCGAGGCGGGTCGTAAATTTAAATTGAAATTTTGAAAGAAGTTTGTTAGCGGAAATTTGAACGTACGAAGTCGTGCAAATATGAACTATTTGATTTACCGTAGCCTTATAGGACGCTGCCACTCAAATATTTGTGGCATGGAAAAGGCAATTTTCAGTTATGAAAATCGGAAACCGCCGCGAACGCCTGCGCCTAACACGATTTCGGTACTTTGAAAACTCGCGTGCTAAGAACGCGCGCAGTTTAACCCAGTTGCACAGACACCGCATAATAAGGGATCAAATCGTCGATTTATTAAGTTTTAGAAGAAAAAAAAACATATACTTATCATGAACACAACGAGACGCTAGTTAGCACTGCTATAGAATTAGCGTTAAAAAATGTGGTTCTTTTACGTACAGTTTATAATGTAAGTAATTCGCATTGTTTATTGCATGTTAGATTTTCTGCAATAGCTTTCGTTTACATTTTTCAGCAGCGAATTTTGAATATTTAAAATTAGAGTATGATTTTTTTCTAAGAAATCTTGATTAAACATTTAACGTATATACTGTTTGTTAGTGATTATTACTTAGACCGAAAGAAAATATTATTTGTGGTAATCTTATTGTTAGTGTAGATCAATTAATCGAAGAATATGTATTATACTTATAATCCCCCTTCGTTTCTTCACTAAGAATACGTTCTCTTGTTTTAGTAAAATAGAAATAAAAATAAAACTTATTAAAGATTACAGGTTTATTTCAATATTTACCTTCCGTTCATTTGGTTAGATGTGCACTTTTTAACAACTGTCCTTCTTTATGATTTACGTGACGTTCCGCGTTAGATAAAACTCTCTCAGATTTTTAATTATAATTTAAATGGATTGTTAAGAATCACTAGCAGCAGCTTATCCTTAAAGCTTTTTTTTTTCATTTGTATATTCTTAGGTAAAACCCCGATTTTAATGTTGTTATTTCCAAAATGTCAGCATTTAAACCTGAATGCTATTACATTTATCCACCAGCACTTATTTAATGCATGAAAATAAATGCTGTTAGGTTATTCTACTAATGCAATCATCGAATAAAGATCAACCATTTATAAAACATGCATTGCAAATTAAGATGATTATTTAGTATTTAATACAGCAAAGAAAGCGCTATGTGACTTCATTTATGTTTTTGTCAACTTTTTATTTATTTCATGCATGGCAACTTTTGGACATAGAAATCTAAACTAGATTTGACTCAGTTCTCTAAGTAAACACATTTTGGATTACGCATGTATTTAGTAAATGAACCATTGTATCGTAGTTCATTAGATGAAGGTACTTAAAATAGACTAACTGAGGATCATATACGGCCATCCCAAAGATAATTTGCTCATTTTAGTAAGCACAGCACGTACCACAGGTCAATTATTTCTCAGTTGACGTAAAAAGCATATACGTGGTACAAGAAGTTGCATTTATTTCTTGCAAACTTCTACAATATAAAGAGAATTGCATAACAATCGAATGATAATTAAATTTAAGTTACAAATTTTTTTTTATTTACGATGTTTTGTTGTACAACTCCAAATCTAATCTGAGAACACCGGGTGCGCCATTAGTGTCGCCGGAATTTAGCGTGAAAGTAAAGATGGAGAAATGGGATCTTCTGCACGTATATAATATACCACAGTGCTTTTTGTAAAATTACCAACAAATATACAGGGTGTTCCAAATTTCCGCAACCGCCTTCAACTTTTTTATTTTGAACGGATTGCTATAGTCTTTATTGATTACTTTTATAGCCACTTCAATTTCCTTTGTAGTGATATGTGCACTTTCGATAATTACTTTTGGCTATATTGCAAATGTTTACTGACTGTGACACTTTAAGACCTAGCCAGAAAGCAGATGTAGTATCATGAGTTATTCCTTTGCTATCAATTTAGGGGCTAACACTTTATACATTTCAAGGTAGTATAGTGTAAAAGTGTGTACAGGGTATTAAATATGTCGTGCAACATTCATCGAAATTCAAACGCTTTTTTTTCGATTTTTTTAATTAGAATCTATATTTTTTTATACTGCTGGCAATGCCCTTGTAAAATTACCTTTAATTTGGTACCAATAACGTAATACCTATTTCCAGTATTTTCGAAGATATTGCACTTTCTTGGGAAATACGTATGTAAAAAGTTTACTTACTTGACAGAAAGTTTTACTTTGGAACACCTATGGGTTCATACATTAGTCCCATTCTAGCTTTAATTGTCATGCATTATCTTTTGGATAGTCTAGTACCACAATTACCATTTCATTTACTGTTTTTATTCCAGTATGTTGATGACATCGTTTGTGCCATTCCGTACATTCCGTCGTTTTGTGTGACAAAATTGATACTGTTCTTCAATTATTCAAACTCATTTAGTCAACACCTACAGTTCACGGTTGAGATAGAACGACGTAACAGTATACCATTTTTAAATACTAAATTAATTAAAATTAACGATGGCACTCTTATTACAGACTGGTATCAAAAACCAACAGCATCGGGTAGATTTTTAAATTATCATTCTAGTCTTCCTAAAAATCAAAAATTCCATACAATCATAGCAATGAAAAATCGTATAACTCACATATCCCACGCAAAAAGACTTAAGAAAACCTTTTGATCTATTTGCCAACATCGGATATCCCAAGTCCAATCTCAAGAAACTGATATGTAACTCCAATTTTTATGATGGCCCTTTACACCATAGCAATGTACCTTCGAAATAAAAGAAAAATACCATTTATAGACAATTTAACCCATAATATTGTAAAGATTTTTAATCTGCATAGCGAAATTTAACACCATATAAATCAGAAATAAGAAATAAGTTTCTGGATCTTTACTTTGATAATAATTTGAATTGAAAACATCGTTGTAATGATTTCATATCTAATCTTAGTTCTTTAACGTATTTAATTATAAATTTTAAATTTAGGTGGGAACCAATTGATGGGACTTTGCGGAATAATTCAGTTCATACTAAAGATCGTTTTACTTCTCAGAAACCTATAATTAGAAAAACGGCTGGTATGTATTCATGTAGGACATTGTTTCTTGATTTCCAACCACTCACTATCACTTCTTTAAATACTGTGAAATAAAGCAATCGCCGGTCTTTCGAGATTTAAAATAAAAGAAAGATGAACGACGCCATAATTTTTCATCAATCTTTATTCGGCCTTGGTTGAATCAAAGTGTGTCTTAACTCCGATCCCCATATAAGTGCTCGATTGTGAAATCGAAGTCTTTATTTGAAGAGAAAAGGGTTAAATATCCAGAGTATATAACATTAGCATCGTTCAAAAGGTCAAGGTTAGTTACTTTTAAAATCTTAAAATTCGTTAATTTCATTTTACTGATTTGGAAATTCGTTCTAAAATTGCCGAAAGGGGATCCAGGGATACCCCCGAACCTACAAGAATCGTTAATTTAATTTAAAATTAGAAAATTTTTCAATTTTCCCAAAAATTCCCTGAGAAAGATATTTCAATACATATGAAATTTATATTTACATATACAGCTTGTCCCCCTAAGAGTGGGGACCGGCGATATCTTGGAAACTACAATAGCTATAGTGATGGGAAAAAAATTTTCATAACTAAAGTGGCAAATGGAAAATTAATGAAAATATCTTTAAATTCCAAACATGACCGCTAGGGCGCACAGTTGCTAGGGTCAACAGTAAACTTTAAATTACTCGGTAAAAGTTCCAGGCTTAACTATGATTTTAAATGCTTTATTAAAAAGGTTAGTTAATTACGCACCACTTTGGTTAAAGACGTTTTGTCATATTATGAATAATAAGTGTAGTAAGCGTTACCGAATCTTGTAAAACCAAACTTGCTATAACATCTGCAGTTTTTACCCGAATTAAAGAAATGTAGACCTGTTCGGAAGGGCATTCAGCGCTGTTTTAGACGTCGTAATTTTTGCCACCCGTTAGTGTTCGAGAAATTTGCCAGATGGCGTTATTTCCAACTGTACGAGTTTTTCTCAATTATCTCTAAAAATTCAAATGAAACATCATGCTTTTCTTATGTTGTTTGAAGAGTTTTAACAGCTGTAATAGATTTCTTTATAAACATCTCTCTATACCTAAAATGTGTCGTTCTTTAGTTTTTGTAGAATCAGGTTGATATAAAACAATCTTCGACGTCTACCGAAAACTCCAAGAAATATTCAATCGAATGAAATTTGAATCACCACCCTAGCATGTATGATGTAGCGTTTAAAATATCGACCATTAAAAAAACAGCGACGTTTCGCAAAAATCTCAAATTATGTCAATTATCTCAAAAACTGAGATAGATATATAGAGGGAATATTGATAAAAGTTGTCACGAATTGAAGAGGGGTACTTAAAATCGTAATAATATACAGGCTGTTCAATTTACAAAGCAAACTTGTATCGTGCGCAGCGGAAACTGAACACCTTGTATATTTAAATATAATTTTATGTTATGCAGCAATTGTCCCCGAATATTTTTTATTTGAAAACTTTTTCTCTAAATTGCTCAGGAAAGGAATTATCTTCTGCTATACATGTGAACAGAATAAAAGATTATCAGAAATTTAGTAATAAGTTATTAAATGTGTAGAAATTGACTCACATTTAGTTTTGGACAACAATTTAATAAGTAATTTCTTTCTAAGTGTATTTTCTCTTTTTAATTATTGCATCGCAAATGAAACTATGTAGGGCAAAATTCTCTCTAGCCCGAGTAAGTACGCCTATGGGAATAACGCTTGAACAAATTAAAGCTTCAGTAAAGAAGAAACAATTTTCCGGGAATTACACTTTTCGATTTATCGCATATAGTGCGCCTAATTTGTGAAAGTATACACGCAATTTTAGCTTGTGAAGTATACACACAATCTTAGTTTGAAATTTGAACGAAATGTACTAAAGCCATTTCGTGCTCATTAGTTTATCCTCTGAACTGGAATCATTACATACAAAAGTCATTCCATTTTTTATACCTCACAAATTGAATTTAATGAACCGACAAAATAACAGTAAAAAATCCATTTGCTTTGGAAAATGGTGGTAATTAAACGTTGCTTACTTCAATTGTATAATTAATTCTGTTAGCCCGCTTAAGGTTAGTTCAATGAAGAAGTAGGAACAAGGAAACTCAAACACAGCGTTCTCTTCCTTACTTATTTTCATATTCTCATTTTCATAACATGTAGCAAATTAATATAATTTGATGCAAACTTTATTTCCCCAAAGTAAAATTGTGTTTAATAACAAAAAAGTTTCACGTTTAATAAATATTCGCACATTTTAAGAAACTTCTGAAATCCACGCACAACATTGCAAATTTATAGAGTAAATTGATTGTCATTTGTTTTATTCAGTCGTTTGAATTAGTTCATCCTTGAAATCAAATTGCTCCACTTTACGTTTGTATGTACACTTACGCGGTAGGCGATATAAATTTTCGGCCTGATATAGAAAAAATGTTGTATTACAGCTGCTTGCAACTCACTCTCGTCCTTAAAACGACGTCCTCTAAGGTCTTTCTTTAAATGGGAAAATAAGCTATAATCACTTGTCCGGACTATACGGTGGATGTTCGAATTCTTGAAAATCGCATTCGTGGATGGCAGCTTGTGAAATGGCGGCAGTATGGACGGGTGCATTGTCGTGCAATAATCAAACACCTTCTGTCAAATTTCCTCGACTTTCAGAAATGTTAAACATTACTGCTAATTCCTTCACTTTCGAAAGGCAATCTGTTAATGCCTATAATATAATATATGATTTCTTCAATAATTGAAACGTTTTGAGGCGCTATCAGTTCAATTGGCCGACTGGAGCGCTCATCATCTTTAAGGGATTCTTGCCCCAAACGGAAACATCTTTCCCACTTTTTTACAATGGAATATGATGAGATAAATCATCATAAATGCCGTCTAAATGTCGCTTAATGTGATTAGACGTATGCCCTTCTTTTGTTAAAGATTTAATGACCGCGCGGTACCCAATTTTCGTTACCTGAGACATTTTCATGCACTAGTCACGTTTTCTGGCTGGCTATTAAAAACCACTACTCTTCGAGCCGTAATATATGTATTGTTATGTTCAACGTTGTATCTACGACAACAACAACTTCTCTCAGAAAAATGGAAATTTCCTCGTTACCATCTCCCCTCAGCCAACTGGCCTTGGAGCGAGGACATTATATTTAAAATATAAGTCCAGATAACGACGAGTGTGGGGTAGCATGGACAGATCTACTCGTCAGTTAATTTTCCTATTCCTTTAATTCGTCCAAATTAATGTAGAAATCGTCTGGAATAAGCAACAGCGTAAATTAAAAAAAAATAATATTTCATCAATTAAATCTTTATCTCAAAGGTTTCTGTAAATTAGTAGTGGATTTTCACGTTTAAAGCTTGTTGGTGACATTTTGGATCACAGAATCTTCGACATCCGACCTCCGAGTTAAGTCACTGCATTCGTTCTCATATGCTGTTTGCAGAAATAATATCATTTGATCGAAAGTCATCATAAAAGTTTCTATTTGAGTTAAATTATCAAAATTGGCTGTGAAATAAAACAATCGCCGGTCTTTCGCGATTTAAAATAAATGAAAGATGAACGATGCCATAATTTTTCATCAATCTTTATTCGGCCTTGGTTGAATCAAAGTGTGTCTTAACTCCGATCCCCATATAAAGTGCACGATTGTGAAATCAAAGTCTTTATTGAAGAGAAAAGGGTTAAATTTCCAGAACAGGCAGTTTCCTGTGGTGGTTATTAAACAGAGAGTTTATATACATTGGCATCGTTCAAAAGTTCAAGCTTAGTTACTTTTAAAATCTTAAAATTCGTTAATTTCATTTTACTGAGTTGGAAATTCATTCTAAAATTGCCGAAAGGGTATCCAGGGATACCACCAAACCTACAAGAATCGTCAATTCAATTTTCAGTCTTGCTGCTGATGATGATAGCTTGGCTATCGAAACGTGCGTCCAGTACAAATTAAGTGTTGTGGTAAGGGTTTTAGTGAACTGTTTCAGTGTTCCCGTGCCACAGTTTTAGAGTATCCGTTTAATTCAATTTAAAATTTGAAAATTTTACAATTTTCCCAAAAATCCCCCGAGAAAGATATTTCAGTATAATATAGGCCTCGCACATGTGTAACTAAGACGCAACGGAGTTTGAACACGCTCGAACCTGCATAAGCCTGTTAGGCCGAGGATTTATGTCGCCTACCTTGTATATATTCTAAAAGTTTAGTTCATATACAGGTTATAAGTAAGGTTCGACAAACGAGTGCAATGTCAGAGGCGTATCACGCAAAAGTTGGTACGTGAGGTGCAGTGTTATTGATGTCCACTGCAACAAAATACTACTGCGCCGGTAAGCCGCGTAAAACTGCAACATAAGGAACGCTTCCATTGTCGATTCGCCCGACATCTTTCGACGTTGGTCTGAAAACGTTTTCGTCTGTTTCGAAAATGATCGTTCCACATCTAGCGAAGTAGGATTTGCGTAATTCAGATATTCCTTTATCTCTTCTGTGCACTCTTTATTTTCAGTAATAGACCGAACATTTTGTAAATCGGGATTTTTATTTAAAACTGCACGAAATTTTTGAGCGACATCTAGTCCTATAGGATCTGTCAAGCTTTCTATAGCGGTTTGTAAATTATCTAAGGTATTTAATGAGTTTCAAAAAGATAAGTGACTGTTTTGTACAACTGCAAAATAGTTTATGGAAATTTCATCTATTTGTAATTGAATGTCCGAATTGGAGAAAAGTTGCTGACTCTCTCGAACCGCAGCAGATTCATTTGATTTAAATTTTAAAATCCCATCTTTCACATTTGCGAAATATTTATGATAATAAAATACCGCCTGGAGCCATGTTCCATCGAGTTACTACAGGCTGAGGTGACAGTGAAAGTTTCGGACACAATTGTTTGAAAACGCAGATATGTTTGGGAGATTTCACAAACACTTTTTTGGTAGATGCTATTAATTTATTCACCATCGGATACTTCTTTCGAATGGTTTCTGCAACGAGATGATACGCGTGTATGAGACATGTTATGTGAAGAAGAATCGGAAAGCATATTTTCAACATCCTACCAACTTTCAGCATTGTTGCAGCTCCATTAGTAACTAACATTGTGACTTGGGCTCCTGTGATACAAAATTCTCTTAACGAATCTTTTATCTTCGCAACGGTTTCAGCATCCCTTTTTTCAATCCTTTTACTGGTTAATAACAAGGAAGCTGCTGGATCATTACGTTTTAAAGGACGCGCTACAACATGAATCACGCTGTGTTTCTGTGCATCAGCTGTTTCATCCACACTTACGCAAGTTTTCTTATTTTTCAACTCGTCTACTATACAGTATTTTACTGTACCCTGCAAATGTGGTAAATTGTATCGCAATTTTCTATTCGTTGGTAGTTGCCACGAGGGAACATATTTATTAAAAAAAAAACGACACATTTTTTAAATATATCTGGGTTGTTATCTTCACCCGAGCTTATAGTTTGTCATAAATAAGATGTTCTATTTAAAAGAGTAAGACTTATGTCAAAATGTTAAACCAACGGCCCTTCTACTGTTTTAACATTGAATTCAAAGAGTTAAAAAAAAATAAGGGAATTTGATAATTAAAAACCAATTAATGGAAATTGGTTAAAATTTAAGTACATAATGTTACCGCAAGATTTAGAGGATTAATATCACCACGTTGTATAACAATTTTAAAGCCTGGAATGTTGGCGTCTTTATGGCTGCGTTCACATGGGGTAGCGCGAAATTAGTGTAAGAATTTTACAGGTGAGACCAACGATTTGTTTTGTCATAAGTTAACCTAAATTTATCTGTTACATGGTATGTTATTGGCAGTTTCTGCAGTAATCATGACATGCAAATTCAAAAACAAATGCAGAAAATAGTGTTACAGTTTGACGTGAATATGGTTTTGCCTTGCACTAATTTCGCGCTACCCTATGTGAAAGATGTGTATGCCAGCCTATTGAGCAGTACGTCTTACATTGGTTTTTGTGTTAATATTTAAGCTGTTGAAGGTACGTAAATGAATTGCAGTGTATATTTTTTTCTTGTTTTGGTTTTGAAGATCCATTAGGCATTTCATGATTCAGTTAGAATGCAGAGTTAGTGCAAGCAGAATCCATCTGAGACTTTGTGCTTGTAATAAATTATTTTTTATTAGGTAAACGCTCTGGTCACAGATTGCTACGATGTAGGAATACTGTTAATGTTAATATATCTTTACGCACTTAGAAAAATGGTGGATGCGACGGTAAGCCACGACTAACAATTACTTAGATGGCGTTGTATCTACGTTTCTAAGATATTTATGTACTCTAAATTATAATTGAACATGATTAGTTGATTTAGTCACTATTTGGCTTAATTACAACATAATTTTACCAGTTACGTATGTATAATTGTTTGTTAGCTTAACATTATTAATCACTTGTTAATTTGGCTTCAATAATTATTAAAACTAAGATTAAAGAACTAAAACGTGTATTTGCAATTTTTATCTCTGCAGAAAAAAGCAGCTTCTTGTACCTTACTGACCTAGAACGATAAGCAAGAACACAGTAAAAGAAAGTTTACCTCTATTTTACAATGAATTTAAAAGATTAATTTGTTAGCTTGTTTACCTTTACAACTATCGAATAAACGCTTGTATATATGGCTACTTTCTCAGTTAAATTTACTCAAGTAATTAGAAATAAATTAAATTAAGTTAAATGAATGTAATAAATCAAACAGTTTAATTAGGTAACTATAATTTAGATATGTATCCCCATTAATCTATAAAAAGTTCAAATTAAACAGGTAATAACTTGGGCTAAGACTCGTACATTACGAAAGTTCATTTGATTGTATATGAAGATATAATATGTGGATATATGGGAGAAAATGTACATAACTCAAATGAAATAAGTTTCGTAATATACGACATTATGCACGCTTGATAATGAATACATTACAAACTGGATTTGGAAACTACATATGGTTTGTAGTAGGCTTTAACTTCTTAAATGAATCGCGAACTTCTCGGAAATTGAAGCAGAAGATCTAAACGTGATAAATATATTGCATTTTCCGGGAACGACGGAAAAGTACGGTTCGCAATTTAATAAATTTTATTAAAATAAAAATGCAAATTCTCACCCGTTTTGCCTCTCGTGTAGTCGGCAACGGGATTTACGTCAAAATAATTGTAAGCAAATTAATTCAGTGTGACACTTGTCCTGTTGAACTATCGTCTCACGTCTATCCAAAAACAAATTATTTTTACTTGTTAAAACACAGTGAACGCAATTTTTCACCAACAGAAATAAAAAATGAGAAACTTCTAAAACGTGCAATATGCTTTTATATATCCTCTCTCGGAAAGTTTAATTTCAAATATCAAACGTTATATTTTTTATATTTTAGTTAATGTTTGCACAGTAAACATAATATGGTTCTTAAATTTTTGTAGGTTGAAAACATTTTAAATTATAAAAAATTCTGCACATAAAACATAGAGATTTTGCTTTCCATAATCAATAGAATGTAAGTTTAAATTTGGCAAAATTGCAGAACTTAAACTTCTATTCTACTCATTATCATTAAAGCTGGCCACGAGCGGTACCGCGCAGTAGCGTAAAGTCGACCAGGCCTCGCGTTCCACTAGAATTATTCTGCTAATAGCGATGTTTGCTGCCGCAAATAATTTCGCTCATCTTTTAAATACAAATTAAATAACACGTGCTCAAACACTTACCATTTTAAGAGTCCTCCGTGAAATCACAAAGTGAATAATGTCTGTTAAATATCTGCAACATTAGGTATGTTTCAACTGTTGTTTCGGCAAAACTAGTACGGCATGAGGAAAAAATGCGTTTATACGCAGAGAACGAACGTTCTACATCTAGTGACGTAATATTTGCATAAGTAAAATAATCTTTCAAATAACTTAACGATTCTGTTGACGCACCCTCACAAATGTGTCTTAATGTGCCAAAATCAGAATTTTTCTCAAAAACACTTTCAAATTTTTCTAGAACAGAAACATTTTTTGCGTCTTCAATCGCGCATAACTGTGCGTGAACATGTTGCACTATTTGTAGAGATTCTTCTAACGGGACCGCAGGATTTTGTAATTTTCCTATTGCATCTGCTAGCCCGAAGTAATTGTCGTGAATGATTTTTAAATCCATTTTAACCTGACTATCTTGAAATTTCGACTGGCTTTTCTGGATAGCGGCAGCTTCCTTTGTATCGAATTGTAAAACCACGTTCTTAATATTGTCAAAATATTTATGATAATAAAACGCGGCCTGCAACCATGTTCCCCAACGAGTTAGAATAGGTTCTGGTGGCTCTGGTATACGGGGGCACAGTCTGTGAAATTCGCGAATACGTTTCGGTGATTTGACAAATACTGCTTTGGTATGCGCTATTAAAGCGTCTACTTCAGGATAACATTTTCTGATACTACCCGCCACAAGATTGAGAGCATGAATTTTACACGTAATGTGTAACAAATTAGCAGAATGCTTTTTAAGAGACCGGCCTACAAAAAGCATGTTTGCAGCACCATCACTCACTAACATCAAGAGTTGGTTTGTTGAAAGTTCAAACTTGTCCAATGTATTTAACACTAACTTTGAAATTACTTCGGCAGTACACTGTTGTATTCGTTTGGAGACTAATAGAATTGAAGGTGCCGATTGATGAGGTTCCAATTTGCGTGCCATTACATTAAGAACAGAATGTTTCTTCCGATCTGTTGTTTCGTCGACACATAACCACAATTTTTGATCTCTCAACTCCGATTTTATTTTTTGTTCAATATGTTCGCGCGCAGATGGCACAATTCTTCGTAACAATGTTCGACTTGGTAATTTGCACTCCGAATAGTTATTCCAAAAGCAGATAAATGGTTCCTTGTCTAGTAAATTAAACGGTATATTACATGCGATAAACGTAACGCATAAATTAAATACAAATTTCTCATTGTCTCGTGCGCAATTTCTTTTTGAGACATGCTTTTCACTATTTACGTGCCGTAGACAATGTTGTCTGGACCAACACATTAACGGGATTTTACAGATTACACATTTAATTTTAGCACCTTCATATATCAAGTCTGGAATTTCTGCAATAAATTTTCGAAGTTTGTCCGACCGCGGTCGTTTTGCTGACGAAATCATAATTTTTCTAGGACAGATAAACAATTGCGCAAATGACCGGCAGCGAAAATGTCCGTACTGCTCCGCAAACGAAGTAATACTACCGTTCCTCTCGGTCCGAACTGATTCTACGCCGATGCGCGGTACCGCTTGTGGCCAGCGTTAATTATCGTACATCATCTGCATTTTTTATTTGACATTCGGGAACAAAACGAAATCGTTAAGCGATAAATCAGGTGAATGCGGGTAATGAGACATTAATTCTATGTTTTTCTCCTTCAAATAATCAAGTGTTAGACGTGTTAGACGTGCTGCGTGAAAGCTGGCGCTGTCGTGCTGAAGGATGATGCGACGTTGTCGATGAATTTTACTATGAATCATGAAGCTGTAATAAAGCCATTTGAAGTAATATTTTTAAATTACGGTCAGTTATCGTTCCATGTTAGTAGCAACAACATCGCGACAATTTCGTTTTTAACATTTTAAAACATGCCGAAAAGGAAAGAAATTAATGTTAAAACACGTGCTCTGACATAACTTAGGTATAAGCAATCTTCAAATTGCTGGAAAGTTACATTTAAATCAATTTACTGTTGATTGATCAAAAAATACAGTGAAAGTGGTAGTTCTCTAAATAAAGTAAGAAGTGGTAGACCAGGGGCAACAACATCAGCTCAAGATATTGCACTCGTGGTGTCCAGCAAGCGAAATAGAAGAAAAACAGCTCCAGAAATCGCCGCAGATATCAATTCTGTACTTCCGAAGCCGATTGGCGTGTCCACGGTTAAACGCCCTCTGCAAAAAGCCGGCCTTCACGGACGAATTGCCGTGCGACAGCCCTTGCTTCGCGAAATTAATAAGGAAAAGTGGTTACAATGGGCACGTGAACATCGAAGCTGGACGGTAGAAGATTGTAGCAAGGTATTGTGGGCCGTCGAATCTAAATTCGAGATTTTCGATTCGCGAAAACGAGTGTTTGTAAGAAGATCTGTGGGAAGCGACACAAACGCATCTTAGAGGAAAATGCAATACCCTCCGGTGTAAGAATTTTGGGTCAGAATTTTATATTCCAACAAGACAATGACTCAAAACACACTTAAAAATTATGCAAACAATATTGTTTATTTGTAGCTTTTAACGTGATAGATAACTTACACTTTGAAAATAAACTAGAACTTCAACAGATAAAAAAACACTTTATTTCTTCTCTTGTCGTCGCCATGAGCACATGATACATACTATCGTTCTTTTTTTTTTCGTCATTCTGGTGTTTGGCGCCCTTGCTTATGCTCGAGTGTGGCGCGATATTCAAATTATACAACATAATACAATGTATCTGAACATGCCGCCCGCCTTGAAATGCTATGGGCGTTTCAAAAATTAAAATAACAAACATGAGTTTTACAATAATAAGCTAAAAGGTTGAACAACATAACATTGAACACAAATAACAATTCTATATATCAGATGATATGTAATACACATGTAATCACTCCGTCGGTAGAGCAGACGAAGATCTTGACCCCTCGCTTGCTACCACTTGCTCGCTAGGTACAAGATTCGTTTCACGGTTTTCCACTGGAAGCGGACACAATTTCACCACTGGTCGCCTGATTATACCATTAGCACACTTCACGTCGACCACGCGCACTTGTTGATCGGCTCCTGGGTAACACCGGCTAACACGTCCAAGCCGCCATTTGCTTGGAGGGAAATTATCTTCTTTTATCAATACTAACGATCCAACGTTGACATTTGGCATACGTTGCTTCCATTTATTTCGTTGTTGAAGAGAAGTGAGGTACTCTCTGGACCACCTTTTCCAGAATTGTTGAACAATTCTTTGCAAGTATTGTAGCCTATCCAGTCTGGTAACGTTCATATCGGTTACATCTTGGTCGGCAGCCAATGTATACGGGCGTCCAATCAAGAAATGGGCTGGAGTTAGGACTTGGAAATCATGAGGATCAGAGGACATTTGGGTCAAAGGTCTTGAGTTTAAAATTGACTCTATTTGTGATAGTACCGTAGCTAATTCTTCATACGTGAGCAATGCGCCCGAGGTTACCCTTTTTAGATGCTGTTTAACACTTTTTATGCCTGCCTCCCATATGCCTCCGAAATGCGGCGTATGGGGCGGAATGAATTGCCAATTTATTTTTCGATTGCAAAGACGCTCTTCAAATTACTTTCATTGTCTAACAACAATTCATATAATTCTCTTAATTGCTTATTTGCGCCAACAAAATTGGTGCCATTATCACTAAAAATTGTTTTAGGTTTTCCTCTCCGCGCAATGAACCTACGAAGCGCTGCGAGAAATGCATTGGTTGTCAATGATGATACCGCTTCTAAATGTATAGCTTTGGTAGCAAAGCAAATGAACAGACATATATACGCTTTACTGGTTTTATTGCACCTGCCTGCTCTTTCTTTAATGACCACAGGACCCCCGTAATCCAACCCGACTGTGTGAAATGGAGACATGACTGCTGTTCTTTCAGTCGGTAGATCCCCCATTAAAGCGTTATGTACCTTTGGATTAAAACGGAAACACCGTATGCATCTATGAACCGTTTTCTTTGCAGTGTTCATGCCTGATATTGGCCAATATTTTTGCCTAATCGTGCTTAGTAATAGCATTGGTCCCGCATGTAACAGTTCTTTATGTTTGTTCTCAAATACGAGTTTGGTTAATTTTGCATCCCTTGGCAATAAAATAGGATGCTGCTCATCAAATTTAAGATTTGACTTACTCAAACGCCCGCCTACGCGTATCAATTCATTTTCGTCAAGAAATGGATTCAATCCCAAAATTTTGCTTTTATTGTCAATTTGTTTACCCCTCTTGAGGATTTCATGTTCCTGTGGAAAGGCTTGCATTTGTGATAATCTTATGATTCTAGTTAGAGCTCTGTTTAATTCATCTAATGATAAATCCCCATAACGTTTCCGTACACTATTTGTCGCATTTTCTTTGAATCGCAAACACCACGCAAACGTTCTAACTAAGTTATTTAAACTTGAAAAGGTTTCGAATGGAAATTCTGGGCGTTGTATGGTTAGCAGTGCTCTCACCCTTGTTTCCTCTGGTGCCGTAACATCCGAAAGTGGTGTGTCTTGGTAATCGAAATTATTGGTTAAGAATGATGGTCCGTTCCACCACAGTTCGTGATCCCTCAACTGAGATGAATAACAACCCCTGGAGAGTATATCTGCTGGGTTATCTTTCGATTTGACATGATGCCAGTCTGACATGTCAGTCAACTCCTGAATTAATGTGACTCTGTTGGCTACAAAGGTCTTCCATTTAGCTGGTGATGCCCTTATCCAGCTCAAAGCTATTTGCGAGTCTGACCAGTAAATTATGGATGATATATTTAAAGGAAGTTGCTGCCGTAGATTTGACATTAATTGCGCTAAGAGAACAGCTCCAAGAAGCTCTAATCTCGGCAATGTAACCTTTTTTAAAGGAGCCACTCTCGATTTAGCGGCTAGAAGTTTGACCGTATAATCGTTCTGTCTGTCCCTTGATCGTAAATATACACATGCGCCATACGCCTTCTCGCTGGCGTCGCAAAAACCGTGCATTTGAACTTCGTTCGTTTCAGAAGCCAAAACTAGCCTTGGGATTTCAATTTCCTCTTAAGGTTTCCAACTCTCGTATCCATTTTGTCCACGTGTTGTACAAACTACTTGGTACGCTCTCATCCCAACTAAATTTGAGCTGCCAAAGTTCCTGTATTAATAACTTTGCCGTTACAATAACTGGTGCAATCAATCCCATTGGATCGAACAATTGTGCTGTAGTTGATAATATGGACCTTTTCGTAGCTTCCTTTCGCTGAATATTAATACGAAATGAAAATGTGTCATTTTCGTTATTCCAATGTAAGCCGAGGATCTTACTACCCTCTGGGATTTGGACCAACAAATCCGCGAGTGTCGGTGAACTCGTGTAATTGTCCTTCCACTTTCTTAAGTTAAATCCCGCTTGGCTTAATATGTTTGCAATGTTTATTTTAATAGTTTCTAAATCTGCAATCGTGTCACTTCCAGTCAGAAGGTCATCGACGTAAAAATCGCGTCGAATAATCTGTGCTTCTGTAGGATATCTTTGTTCGTTTATATTAGCTATTTCAAACAGGCACCGGATTGCCAAAAATGGAGCTGCTGTCATTCCAAACGTAACTGTGTTTAAAGTGTACGATTTCAATTCATCATTGGGGTTTTCACGCCACAAAACGCGTTGGTATTTTCTTTGATCTACATCTATCCATACCTGTCGGTACATTTGAGCTATGTCGGCCGTAACCACATATTTGTATGTTCTAAACCTGACCAATATTGCAAAGAGATCATCTTGTATAGTGGGTCCTACGTGTTGCACCTCGTTGATTGATATTCCATGTTGGAGTTTGCATGACCCGTCGAATACTATACGTAATTTGGTGGTTTCGCTCGAGCTTTTAATGACCGCATGATGGGGTAAATAAACCCGCTCTTTGCCTCGGTAGTCATTTCAGACATGTGGTTCTGATCAATGTAGTCGTTGATTACATTTGAATATGCCCCTTTAAAATTCAACGTCGCGCGTAAACCTTTGTTCAAGAGAGAGAAAACGTTTCCTTGCTTCTTCGTATGAATCGCCTAATTCGCTCAAATTTTCCATCAGAGGTAATTTCACAATGAATTTCCCGTCGTGATGACGTCTCGTTGTGTCTTGGAATAAAGTTTCGCAAGCTTTCTCATCTGCGCTAAGATGTCGTCCTTTAGTTGCTACTTCCTCCAATTCCCAAAATCTTTGCATGGTGTCGTGTAGTTCTCGAGAAAACAAACAAACCTTCTTGTTTTCTACATTAGACATTTGAAGAGTACCAGAAATTATCCATCCTAGTTTCGTCTTCTGATATAACGCACCATTTGGTTCTCTGATTTGTCCTATACACAATAAGTCCCAAAAAAGTTCCGCTCCGATCAGAATATCTATTTCCTTTGGTTTGTGAAATTCTTCATCCGCCAATCTAATATTCGCAGGTATGTTTAAAATCTGAATACTTAACTTGTTTGTAGGTATATCACCCGCTATATTTTCTAAAACAAAACATTTGATTTTCGTCCCATAGTTACAAAATCTAGATCTAATATCGATTTCTGTTTCTTGTTTTATTGATGAAACTTCTTGATTCAAGCCTGTTATCGTTAGATTTGTATATTTACATTGCAAATTTAATTGTTTGCAAGCGCGTGAGGTGATGAAACTGGATTGTGAGCCCGAATCCAAAAGCGCTCGTAATCTATGTGCTTTTCCCTTTGCATCTAGAACGTCAATATGAGCTGTTGATAAAAGCACTTCTCGCGTTGCACCTGAAAACAACGCTGTTAACGTAGTAGAACCTTCCTTTTCTTCCTGTGCAACCGTATTTTCGTTACCGCGTTTCGATGTATTGATGTGCAATAGTGTATGATGTTTCTTTCCGCAAATTTTGCACATTGAAGATTTACAATCTGTTACATAGTGCCCCTTTTTTAGGCAATTTAAGCACAGTCTAAGCTTTTTCACTCTCTCGGTTCGGGTGGCCGCTTCTAGTGCCAAGAAAACATCGCAATTTAATATATAATGTGATTCATCACAGAAAACGCATTTTGTGTTCACACTGGCTAATGATTTTGTGGTTTCTTTATGTTTGAAATGTTCTTTATTTGTACTCGTTTTTCTACTGTTTGTATCCCAATTCGTTCGCATTGAAGCCATATTTTCGAGGGTATTTTGTTTGATGTTCAAAAAATTTATTAATTCCTTTAACTTTGGCATTTCGTCATCTTCCCTTGAATTCATTTTACCTTCCCAATCTTGAGTTAATTTTTCGTCTAATTTACTTAAAATGTTCGGCATTAATATCGCGTCCCAACTATCTACCGGTTGACCCAACGATTCCAAGCATTGCATATTATTTTCTAAATCATTAATAAATTTTCTCAATTTTATATGAGCACCCCTCGTATATATTGCGATCGCCTCTAAATTTAAAATTTCGCGCACGTGTTTGTCAATGATTCTTCTTTTTTTGTTGTATCGTTTACACAAAGAATTAAATGCGATATCATAATTTGAATCAATGGTTTTTAAAGAAGCTAACATGTTCGCAGGTTCCCCGCGCAATTGACCCTTGAGATAACATAATTTTTGTACGTTAGACAAAGACTCATTGTTATGAATCATTGCAACAAAGCTATCACAAAATTGCTGCCACGCTGTATAATTTCCATCAAACTGTGGCAATTCAATTTTGGGCAACTTAACATTAACCGCCGCACCGCGCTGAGACATGTGGGACACGGAACCCGAACGAATGCTATTATCGCTATTGTTTTCATCTATATCATTTTCTATTAAATTTGTTGCTATAGCAATTATTTCATAATAGTCATTTTCAAACTTTTCGCGTTCTTGTATGTTTTTTTCTTCGTCAAGGTCTACTATACTTATTTTGTTTTGAATTTCTTCAAAATGATCTATTATAGTTTCGATTTTAGCTAATCTTTTCCTTATGTTTGTTTTTTCTATATTATTAGGATTGTTTAACGCCTTTATAAATCTAGTGAAGCTAGTTAACTGGGCTCTAAGAACACCGCGGTTTTTTATTAGCGTTGGTAAATCGGCCATAGTGGTATTCACCCGATTCATCGACAAATAGAGTCAATAAATAATGCAGTAATGTAGGTAAGGAATAAAGAAAAGGTACTTACAGTTTCCCGTTTGTATTTACGTTGTGGTTTAAGCCCCTTGTGGACTGGTACTCGTTTTTTGGTTGTCGTAGTGACGCTTCGTAACTTCGTGATTCTTTTAGGTTAGGTTTGTCGTTAATTACTTGCTTTATGCAGCTTGACTGCATCCACCTCGAAGGACCATGTTTATTTGTAGCTTTTAACGTGATAGATAACTTACACTTTGAAAATAAACTAGAACTTCAACAGATAAAAAAACACTTTATTTCTTCTCTTGTCGTCGCCATGAGCACATGATACATACTATCGTTCTTTTTTTTTTCGTCATTCTGGTGTTTGGCGCCCTTGCTTATGCTCGAGTGTGGCGCGATATTCAAATTATACAACATAATACAATGTATCTGAACAATATTTAGAACAGTTGGAAGAGGAAGGGACACTAGCAATCATGAAATGGCCACCCCAAAGTCCGGCCTTGAATCCCATCGACTTATTGCTGTTAACTGCTCCAACTTCAGTAAAAGACATATGGAACAAATTACAGGCAGCACGGGCTCGAATAACTCCAGAAACATTGTTAAAATTAATTGCAAAAATGCCCCTATTATGCGACACAATCATTAAAACTAAAGGAGGTTACATAGATGAATCTAAAATTTAGGTCAAATAAATAATTTTAATTGCTAAAGTTGTATATTTGTGTATACTTAAATACCAAATACGTGAGGTGCCCAAATACTTATGAGCGGTAGTGTATATGCATTTCAGATGTCAGTATTTGTTTTCGCCGATTTATTTTTGACTTGACCCAATCCGTTAGCCAAAATTACGGTTAATGGGATGTCAATTCAATTTCGCTTTAAATATGCGAAACATCAAGGTAGCACGGTCGGTTTAAAAAAGAAATAATAACATCGTTAGACGATTTGTTTCAGAGGTAATTTATATACTCTACTCTCTACGGTTTTAAAGTCCGCGATGATTTCAACAGCGATTAAAGGGAGAAACAGTATGCCAAAGGAATGAAACGCAGCAAAGACAAAAGAGCGGAAGCCACTCCACGCTCGCATACTTGAATAAAAGGTCACGTAATTGCTCGTGAAATCTAAAAATGAACTTGTATTTATTTAGAGGATTGCACAAATTGATATTTATAGTCTAGAATGCGGTGCAGTTTTCAGTATAAAGGCGACAACGAACAACCCTTTTAGTTTCTTATCTACTCTAATAAATACACCACAGGCATGTCTATATGCGTGTTAGCAACGTCACAAAGATGGATACTGAAATTGTGTATTTTCGCAAACCTTTGGTCGTACAACAAAATGAGCTTTCTCGTGCCGTTTAGATAAGCTCAAAAATTCAAATGTGTTATATTGTAATGCGAAAATATAACAATAGCTTTATCTAAACAGAACGGATTTATAAAGGAAATACGTGGACGTTACTACTAAGGAAAAATGGATGCTAACACCAAAGAGAAAACTTAGAAGATTAAGTTTATAACGTAATTTTTAAAAAAGACAAATGTATCAGATAAGAAAGATCGAATATGGCCAACAGCTAATTTTGAAATAATAATAATAATAATGTTTATTGCCCAACAGATAATACCATGTTAAGGAAAAAAAAATTCGAACAGAAACAAATAAATATGCATTCAATGACTGAAACCGCGAGTGTCCAACAAGTATATTTATTATGAATCTAACCCAAAAAAAAGAAAAAAAAACACTTGCGATTCCCTCACATATCAAATGTTCATACGCACGCATCTACACCAAACATATTAAATAAATCTACCAGCGTTAACGTCTAATAACTAGAGCAACGCAACTGCGCTGAAAGCCAGTGGCGGACGCATAAAAGTTTACACAAAATAAATTAAATGTGATACGTGCTAAAACACTTACCGTTTTAAGAGTCCTCCGTGAAATCACAAAGTGGATAATGTCTATTTAATATTTGTAACATTAGATATGTTTCCAAAGTTGGTTCGGCAAAGTGAGTGCGGCGTGAAGAAAAAGTGTTTTTGCATGCCGAAAACGAACGTTCTACATCTAGTGACGTTATATTTGCGTAAGTAAAATAATCTTTCAAATAAGTTAACGGTTCTGTTGACGCACCTTCACAAATTTGTCTTAATGTGCCAAAATCAGAGTCTTTATCTAAAACACTTTCAAACCTTTCTAAAACGCCAATATTTCTTGCGTCTTCTATCGCGCATAGCTGTGCGTGAACATGTTGCACTATTTGCAAAGATTCCACTAACGACACCGAAGAATTTTGTAGTTTTTCTATCGCATCCGCTAGTCCCACGTAATTGTTGTGAATAATTTCCAAATCTGTTTTAACTTGACTATCTTGAAATTTCAAGCGGCTTACCTTGACAGCCGCAGCTTCCTTTGGGTCGAATTCTAAAATCACGTTCTTTATATTCTCAAAATATTTAAGATAATAAAATGCAGCCTCTAATCATGTTCCCCAACGAGTAAGAATAGGTTGTGGTGGTTCAGGAATACCGGGGCATAGTCTATGAAATTCCCGAATACGTTTTTGGGATTTTACACACACATAATACAGCTTGTGTATGTGCTATTAGAGCGTCTACCTCGGGATAACATTTTCTGATACTATCTGCTACGAGACTGAGAGTATGAATTTTACATGTAATATGCAACAAGTTAGCACAATGTTTTTTAAGAGATCGACCTGCAGCAAGCATGTTTGCGGCACCATCACTCATAAACATCAACAGTTAATTTGTTGAAAGTTCAAACTTTTCCAATGTATTTAACACCAACATTGAAATTACTTCGGCAGTGCATTGTTGTATTTGTCTGGAAGCTAGTAAAATTGAGGGTGACGGTCGATGTGGTTCCATTGTGCGTACCATTACATTAACCACAAAACGTTTTTTACGATCTGTTGTTTCGTCCACACATAACCACAGTTTTTTATCTTGCAACTCCGATTTAATTCTTTTCTCGACATGCTCACGAGCAGACGGCACAACTCTCTGTAATGTTCTCTCACTTGATAACTTAAAATCCGAATATTCATTCCAAAACGAGACGTATGCTTTCTTAGTAAATGAAATGGTAAATTACATGCAATAAACACATAAATTAAATTTAAATTTGTCATAATCTCGTGTGGAATTTTTTTTTGAAACATGCCCTGCACTATTTACGTGCCGTAGACAATCTCTTTTCGACAAACACATTAAATCTATTTTACACACTACACATTGAATTTTAGCGCCATCACACTTTAAATCAGGTATTTCTGCAATAAATTCTCTTATTGTGTCGTTTTCGCGACGTAGGAAACATTTTCAAAACAAACGTAGAACTACGATATAGTATACGACAGCGTAGATGCATACACAACAGATCGGCTATCGAGTCGCAGTTATACTGACGCTTATACCGAATTGTCCCAGCCGTGTTTATTTTGTGTAAACTTTTATGCGTCAGCCACTAGCTTTCAGCGCAGTTTGCGTTGCTCTGCTAATAACTGTTTCAAACAATTGCACATTCGCGTAATAAGCGAGTTAAACATTAAATTGGTGCGTGCCGATAGCGTGTAAAAAGTAGTACTTCGCGCAGTTAACCGTGGAGCAAGAAAAATCAGTTTACACAACAGAAAAGGGGAATCGACTTTATTATTAAGTAATTTATGTAAGAACGAAAGGCAAGCGTTACTGCCTGCGTCTTAGTTCTAAAGATGTTACAGAAGAGGTGTTTAATAAAGTCTCGTATGGAAAGCCTCTGCAGGGGTAAGTGTTATTTTCCCTGAACCAAAGGTACTTTAGAAAACGCCTCTGCACACCTTCATTCTCTTTCTTATGCACATTATAGTAGGGACACCACATCACCGCCGCCGTATTCAAGTTTTCGGCGCACCAAAGAATAGTACAGCGTTTTGATCGAAGATAGATTTGTGAACATTCTGGTGTTACGCAATACGAAACCCATGGTTTCTGCGGCGGAGGAAATGATTTCTTTAATATGTTCGACAAGAGTGAGCTGGGCATCAAACAATATTCCAAGATCCCTTTGGTACAGCGAGCCAGCACGTTAGAGTCGACAGAGTAGTTAAACAGGATCGAGGACTTTTTCCTGGTTAAGGTATTTAGCATTTTGCTATGTTCAGGTTTAATCTATTGCAACGGCACCAGTTAGATATCAATTCTAGATTATTTTGTAGCTTCAAAAAATTATCGTATGAAGTTATTCTTGAGAAGATCTTGATATCGTCAACAAACATCAGAATTTCGCAATTCACAACTTCAGAAATATCGTTGATAAACAATAAAAAAAAGCAGCGGTCCCAAGTTGGATTACTGTGGCACTCCCGATATAATTACTTTATTTGCTGAACAATAGCCATTGTAAGACACATAAAAACTACGATTGATTAAGTAGGAACTCATTAATTGAACAAGAGCGGTACTAAATCCTAGTCTGTGCAATTTGCGTAGTAGAAAACCGTGATCAACCCGGTCGAATGCTTTTGACATGTCAGTATAGATGGCATCAACTTGACCTTGAGCATCCAATGCCTCCGCGGCATATTGTACTAGGTGTCCTAAATTGGTAGTGGTCGACCTCTTATCGACAAAGCCATGCTGAGCATCGGAGATATAATTCACTACAGCGGGATACAGCTTCTTGTAAATTGCTAATTCAAAAACTTTTGATATGTTTGATAGTATGGAAATCGGTCGATAGTTACAAATGTCAGATTAAGCACCACTTTTAAATACTGGACAAATCCTAGCGAGTTTCCAAGTGGATGTGGAAGTTTTTAAAATTAAGTTAAAAATGGTGCACAAATGATGAGACAAAACACTGGCACAGTTTGTCATAAGAAAACTTGGAACCTGATCAGGCCCAGATGTAATCTTGTTTTTTAGGGATTTCATCGCCAAAGATGCCTCTTGGATGGATAGAGCCGTAACATGCACATGTGTATTGGACGAAATAACATCCTCGTCAATGGAAAATGAGGTGGAGGTCTGAAAAACGTCCGAAAAGTGATCAGAAAAAGCATTGACGATTAACTACAGCTCCTCGAGACGTTCTTCGTTCTTGTACATAACTCCAGAAATCCTAGTAGATTTCCTTCGAGTTCCAATAAATGACCAAAAGTTCTTCACATCCGAAAATAATGATAATTCAACATTTGAAATATAAGAGCTATACGCCTGTTTTATTTGTGACTTCACCAAAGCACGAGATCTTCTAAAGTTTTCTAAATCGACATGAGTACCCAATCTTTTATAGGTCTTATATAATTTATGTTTTAGCTTTATTTTTTTAATAATCTCACCAAAGTACCACACGGGATAACTTCTTTTTGGCTTTTTACGATGACTAGAAATAGAAATATAATTCTGTAGAATTCAGTGCAGGCTACATTGACATCACCACAGGTGTCCAGAGTCGACCAGTCGGTGATATCGATAGCTTCGTACAATGCTGGAAAATCAGCTCGTCTAAAGTTGTATGATATTTGCGCAGCATTAGCAGGAAAGTTGACAACTGGCGTACTTCCAAGCTGAAACGAGACACTCAGAGCTGGATGAAAGGTTGCATCTTCCTGGACCAATGGCAAATCGTCACGGACCACATCACATATAAAAGTTGAAAATACAAGGTCTAGTATTCTACTTTGAGTGTTATATAATTTATTTCTCTGTTGTAAATTTAATAAATCACACAAATTATTGTTAGTGGCAGTTTGCTTACATAATGGACTATTACGACAGAAACTAGGAATATTGAAATGTTAAAGATTTAAAAGAATAACTCAAAAATTACGTTTGCTTTATTACATTAATTCTTTGAAAATCTCTGGATTTACCTGATGAATCTGTCCTTTGAGTCCGTTTTCGTTTCTTCGAAATCGAAAACCGTTGCAATAGTACCCACATTAGAAATGAATAATCCGAATCAATATCAACAGGTACTACCCTGCAGGCATTTCATACGTATTTTATATATCTACAGTCAACACGTAAAGGTTGGAATAAATTCCATAAAAATTCAAGAAATATATTTTGGGAGAAACGATTCAACAACTTTTACTTTTAATCACAATTTTTTTCGACTAGATATTTTAAATGCGTCGACCCATATAATAGATATGACATCACGTTACATGAAAAGCCCATTTTTCAAATACTTCTTTTAGCAATTTACACAACTGTAATTACAGATTTGTTAAATTTGACAACAAACATCTTTTTTTTGGTATTTTTGCTTGCTCTATCAATGAACGAATGGAACTTGATAAATATCCAAACAAAACACAACGCACGCGGAATATAGAAATCACAAGATATCAACAAACCATTGGATTTAAAAACAAAAGATTCAGTTATTTAGCAGCTCTTTTTTGGGAGCAGCTATCCTCAAACTCCGCCACAGGATTCCATAACTCCTTCTAGAGTAGAAGTTGGCAAAAAGGAAGGTTCCAACTACATTTGCATCGCACTTTCTTAGCTAATATAAAGCGAAACAAGTTTTTGGGAGATCTTAACATTGTAAAATAAGTATTTCTTGTTTCAATACTATAACTAAATTTGAGATTATTATAGTTGGTGGATAGCTTGTCATTTCTATTCGTATTTATATACAGTGAGGTCCTAAAGGGACCCCCCATGCTAACTTTTGATCTACAAGAGGTAGGGTTTCTAAAAAAAATAGGTCAATTTCTATTTTTTGTGAATTATCTGCTGTTATCGGCAGTTCAATGCTATTTCCGGTATCACTGGAAGTGACGTCAACTTTCTTATTTTAAATAGAACACCCTATAAATTTTTACGTTGTTGGAAAGGTAATCGGAACGCAAATCCAATGATGCCACATAAGTTATATTTTAACTTAAGAAATATGACGATATGCAGCAATAAATGTTTTGGTAATCTGTTTTTGCTGTTACGCAAAGTTGGCTAAGAAGGAGCCCCAAATTGTTTCTTGTGACGCCAGACCGATCTGAAGGGCTCATGCTAAGCTGAGAAATCATAGCAATTTCCAAACTGTCCAATCTCAATTCCAAAAGTGTAAATTATTCTTGTTGTTTATTGTTATTACATCTTACATTTGTCATACGTTCCTTCTTTGCTCTCGTAATGATTCTCTCTCATTTTTACTTGTTTTGTTTATTGTTGTTATTTCTTTACTTTATCGAACTTTATTGCAATTAATTAATTATGGTAGGTTTGTTTAAATTTGTCAGTTTTTGATAGGCAATATATGTTTTTTAGGTTTTTTGTGTTGTTACTTTTATGATGACTTCGGCACGAGCCATGCAAAATTGCTGCGTTAATTTTAATATTATGTAAATCTGGCAACAATTATCACCTTATTCGCCGTGACTGCGCAACAAATTGTATAATAATTTAAATCGTATTATCTTCTGTTAAAGCAGTTCGCCTTGTAAATTTTACACTATCTATTCTTTCTTAGCTCAAAGTTCAAATATCATATTTCCGGCTATACAAGGACAGTGTTCATTATGTTCCATTTTGTGGTAATTGTTGCCAAATTCACCGAATATTATAATTAGGTACTTGATATTTATCTTACGCGGTCCATGGGGAGACCATTGTAAAATCAACAACGTAAAAAACTGAAACTTAAGCACATTGCCTATCAAAAACAAACAAATTTAAACAAATATACCATAATTAACTAATTACAAGCTAGCCCGATAAAATAATAGAAGTGCAACAATTAACAAAGCAAGTTAAAATGAGATAAAATAATAACGAGCACAAAGAACGAAAGTATAACAATTGCAGGTTGTAATAACAATGAATAACAAGAATAATTTACGCTTTGCAATTGAGATTTGATAGTTTGGCAGTTGTTGTCATTACTTTGCTTAGCAATGAGCTCTTTAGATCAATTTGGCGTCACAAGAAACAATTTGGCGTCACAAGAAACAATTTGGCGCTCTTTCCAACTCAAGTTTGCGTAACAACAAAAACAGATTACCAAAATCTTTATTACTGCATATCGTCATATTTCTTAAGTTAAAGTGTAACATATGTCATATCGTTGGATTCGTCTTTCGATGGCCTTTCCAAAAACGTAAAAACATACGAGCGTTCTATTTAAAACAAGAATGTCGACGTCACTTCCGGAGACACCGGAAATGCAATTGAATTGCCGATAACAGCAGACGATAGCTTATAAAAAATATAAATCAACCTAATTTTTCTAAAAACGCTAGCTTCTGTCATTCAAAAGTTAACATGGGGGGGCGGATATTTTAAGACCTATATATCATCGAAAGCCTTGTTACCATACCATCTGGTGTCGGGTATGTTATATACATTTCAATTTACAATTTTACATAGACATGTACTCGTTTTGTTGTATACAAAGTTTGCCTATTCTTTTTTATTCTTTGCGGTTATTTTTGCTTCTTCCTAGCTGGTTCCACTGGCTTTTAATATTTTTCCTATCTTCTTATCCCATTATGGTTCTAGGTCCTCCCCTTTTCTTTTGCTTTTGGACCCTAGCTTCCCATATTTGTTTCCCTGTTCCTTCGTTTTTCATCCGTTGTAAGTGTCCCCACCAACTAAGTGGTTTTTTTTTAATGAATTCCAGTGTTGGTTCAATTGATAACTCTTCCCTCATTTGTGTACTTCTTATCTTGTGTCTGATTGTCACACTTTTAACTATTCTGAGGTATCTCATTCCTGCCGCTTGCATTTTACTTTCTTGTCCTTGATTTAATACCCATGTTTCGCATCCAAATGTTAAGATTAGTCTATACATCGCTTTGAAAACATTTATTTTTGTTCTCTGTAATATTTATGATTGATTCCATCGCGTAATATGTTTTCATTGTTTCTTCTATTCTGTTGTTTATCTCTAATTCTTGATTTTCATTGCCTTGCATGTCCACTATAGGTCGTTACTTGCTCAATCTTTTCACTTTCCAATATAATTTCAGTTTTGTGTTGTTTATCTCCAAGTACCATCACTTTTGTTTTGTTTTTATTTAATAGCATCCCATATTCTTTTAGCACTTCATTCCATATTCCTAGGTTGTTTTTCAGATCCTCTTCACTTTTCGTGACCAGTATTACGTCATCTGCAAATGCTCCCTCGCAAGTTGATTCTCTTTGTAGATTTCTATATCATACATGCAGTTTTTTGGTTTTTTGTGTTAACTTTTGTATTACTTGATCAATGTGTATTATAAATAGTAGGGGGATTGACTATAAGACTTTAAAAATAGGAAAAATATCCCTTTGACTGCTTTTATTTATTGCCATATATATTATGAAACGTTGATCATAATTGGCCGTGATTTTTGACAAATGATATCGTGAATAAAAGAGCGAAGTGACGCTGCCATTAGTTGTTTAGTTCAAATTGCCGTTGAGTAAAGACGTATCTGGCTGTGTTTTAATTTTCAAGCAAATCCAAGCGTTTTAGTGTTTAAATTTTCTCTCAAAACTAAAGTAAATTCAACTTTTGATTATTCAAAAGTACGCGGGATTTCAGTGCGTGACGCGTTACCGCAGAGAGCTCGCGTAACGTGAGGCTAGTTTTCCTTCTATCAATTTTATTTTCGCAAAACGTTATTATCTGCTGTTCATTTTTATTTAAACTGACGAAAGGATGTCTAGGAAACTCTCCCGGACCTACCAACCGTAAAAAATTAATTTAATTCATTTAGAAAAATAAATTTCTCTATGATTACAACAATACAGTATATTCAATTATCTACTGAATGTATATCTTTGCAAATGAAACAAGACAGATAAATAGGGAGTATTTCTCTGTATTTGCGTACTTCAGACAATTCAAGCGCATACGTATACATACAAACGTAAGTGCACGAGATTCTAAATCAATTTTCACATTTCCACTGTTTTCAATCGTATTGACATATCTAGTCGAAACGGATTCCGTTGTAAATGAACATTGTGCGTAAACTTAGCGTGTCTGCAGGGATTTTAAGACAAACAATTAAAACGGAGAAGTACTTCACAATAAGTATCGCGACCATTATCTCGCCTTCTTCCTAAAATTCATTTCACGGTTTCTTAGCATAAAACTGCTTCATTACAGATTTAACGTTGATTGATAATATAATTTTGATTTTAATTTTAAATCATTTCGATTCGATCAGATTTTTCTAAAATACAAGAGAATTTACAAAAATTGGCAGTTGAACTAGCAAAAAATCATCCATATCGGATAAGTTGTCCGAATAATCTCAATTTTATATTAATATAAAAACTAATGAGTTTAAAATATTTATTCCTTCTATACTACGATAATATAATGATGGCACAGCAAAAACAATAATTTTTTCAAAATTCAGGATTTACCATGTGACAGTAATGAATTTCAAACTGAACCTAACCACTTTGCGATCTGGCTGAAGCGCATTCCGAGTATAATAAACGATCCGCTCCACCAAATGGAGACGTGTCGATTCAATTCAATTAACTCATAAAACGAACATAAAGCTCGACGTATAGTACCATGCAACAAAGCGGCAATGGGCGACAAACGTGTATACAACTGGACTTGAATGCACTGACATACATGGAGTGGTGTGTTCGAACACCTGCCGTGCATTAAACGCACTCTGGACTATTAAAATATCAATAAGCAATGCTCTAAGCACATTCTATCTGTACGTATCAAATATGGACATTAATATTACCAATTGTTTACTATTTACCACCTTTCCGTTTCCACTGCTCATGATACAATCTTGATATATTAAATAGAACAGCTTGTATATTACTACACTTCTGGATGACATTTTACAATTCATGTCAATGTTTTTTAACATTCCCTATCTAGTTTAGGTTTTGAGATAATTGGGGCAATTTGTAACTTTTGCGAACGTCAATGTTTCTTTAACACCCCATGTCATAAACACCTTACCTACTAGAGTCATAATTCCAATTTTATTCGATTAAATATGAATCTAGCTTACAATTAGTAGCGATTTCGTTGACCATCTTGTAGAATTTACTTGATATAAAAACCTCAAATTAATAGGTATATAGAATGTTGATACGAACTGAAGAGAAGCATCCAAAAACATAGTCATATAATATGTATATACATGTTACTCCATTTAAAAAATCAAGCTTGTATCGTCTGCAGCCGAAACTGGCCATCCTGTATACTTAAATATAATTTTATATTATACCGGGACAAACAATTCTTATTAGAAAACTTTTTCTCTAAATTCGTCTTCCAACCAAACATCAGGTGGACAAGTTATGGCGTATGTTTTTTCAACAATTTCTTGAGGTAACAGAACCACTATCTTATTACGTGTGCATAATTCTTTATGGTTTTTCTTAAAACCATCTTCTAATTATTGAATCAAAATTCTTTATTACTGTAAATTGTTGCGTTTGATATCTACATAGAGTGTCTGTTACAACATTTTTTCTTAGTAACATATCAAAACTTTACCAAAAATATCATTCTTCATCTAAATAATGTTGTCTTTTGTTAAGGTAAGGTGTAAACTGTTTGCTGTTATTATGAATTACAATATTATTCTATTTACGATGATAAACTAACTTTTTTCAAGTCCAATTTACAAAAGATGAAAAGCGAAACAAAACTACATCCGATTTATGTTTTTCTTTGAATAGATACCTTCCTCGAAGCCATAAAAGAGTTTGTGACTGTCACTGCCCGTACATGGCAGGTTTCCCTATTCTTGAAACAACTTAAAATATTGAAAAAATTGTATTCAGAGAGCATTTAAATATAAAACTTATTGTATGACGTTCATCTATAATTATACCACTAATTTTCCTCTTCTACGACGGTTGTCCTTTTGTTTTGCATACAATCGCGTAAAGGGCGCCACCAATGAAACGTCACCTATCAAAATTATTTTCAATATCCATTGAACTTTTTATCAAGATACGGCAAGTGATTTAGCTACAGCAACATTTTAAAACTGACAGGTCAGAACATTTTCGCGTAATAATTTTTACAACTTTCGACGAGCATTATCTTAACAACGGTGTCTCGTCGAGTTGGTTTTTGTTTATGGTAATAAAACACCACATCAATCGACAATTTCCCGCTGATACTGCAAATTCCAACGTGGACGCATCAGTCTTAACGACGATCCCAGCTCAGAGCCACCAAAGACAGCAGTCGCTCAAAAAACATTGCTGCTGTGCGCCAACTGCTCACGGAAGATCGACAGGTGACATCGCCAGATTGAGACATCCTTAGGCATTTCAAAGACCTCAATCCAAAAAATTCTGCATAATGAATTGGTTTTCAGAAAGTTAGTGTTCTGTTCGATTCTACATCTTTTAATTGAAGAACAAGGCGAATGAACCCGAAACCAACCGTCAATCCGCTGTATGGGTGTTTCAAGATGGGGAGAAACCAACAAAAGGCATCCGTTCCCGAAGTGTGTCGAAGAAAATGGTTGCAACTTTTGTCTCAATTTGAGGTTATGTTGTTACAATTCATTTAGAAGATCAAAGAACGGTTAATTCCGATTGGTAATCAACTGTTGGTTTAATCAGAAGTGGTTGTCATGCTCCGAAAAACCAACCCACAACCACGAATCATCCTCCACCACGACAAAGCGAGTTCACATAGACCTCAAAAGACTCTTGAGTTTTTAGGGCTGCAAAACGTCAAGTTATTAGATCGCCCTCCGTACATTCCCAACGATTTTTGACGTTCCTTAGAATCAAGTATGGGCTGCGTCATCAACGGTTCCAGTCGCCGGAAGAACCGGTCGATATCTTTAAAATGGTAATTTTGACTGTTCCAACTGATGACTGACATAACTGCTTTAACACTTGAAAGAATGAAAAAGTATATCAATCTTTGTGGAGAATACTTTGAAAAACAATAAAGCACTTTAAATCGATCTACCGTTTGCTGTTATGGCTATATGCAAAACTGAAAAGACAATGCTCGTATAACCCTAGTTATCAATATTTTTTTGGTCATAGAAATCAGAATGAGTGAATCTAATAGTATTTTTGGGCTGATTCCAAAAATGACTATAATTTTGCAGGGATTTTATGTGATAGGTGATTCAAATGTTCCTGGTGTATTGTATATACTAGTATAAAAATAGTGGATCGCCTAAAAGGTAGATGTATCAGTTTTTTCGTCATGCTTCCCTTTTTTTGCTTTTTTTGCTTCAGCTACATCTCTTGGGCTTTCCCTGATATCTGTTCTGTACGTTGAAATATGTTGATGAAATCGCTCCTCCTGTCCTATGCTTCAAGATTTTTTAAGAAGAAATCCAGGTGGGAATGCAAATAATGGATTTTCAGAAACACATTACATTGCATAAGTCTATACTGTCAGCTCTCATGATGGGGGCTAGTGTTCAACAATTTTGTTTCAACTGAAATAATACAATACTCTAAAAACTCTTGGAGGTAGATTTTATGGGTTTTGTCGTTTTTCGGTTCAGTAAAAGTATATATGTATATATATTGTAATGGTCAATATTTACGACAATTACAGCATCCGCTATCAACCTCTGAACGAGTAGGATGTTCAGGTTAGCCACTCGTCGGTAAATAATATCCCTCTTGCGGTAAGAAATGGAAATTTCCTCGTTACCATTTTCCCCCAGCCAACTGGCTAATATAAGTCCAGATAACGACGATCGTAGGGGAATTAAAATTAAACTTCATCTTCTGGTCGATTTCTCCAATCGTAATTCGTTAAAATTAATGGGATATTAATCTAAAACAAGCAACAGCGTGAATTGAAAGGTATTTTAAACATTATTTCATCAATTAAATCTTTATCTGAACGTTTTAAGTAAATCATTGGAGATATTTCACGTGTAATACTTGTCAGACAGCTTTAGGTCATAGATTTTGCCTACTGCCAGCTGGTAGCCTTCCTGCATAAGCTCTTCCATGCTACTTTCTGTTACAAATAATTTAATTTCATCGAAATTCAACATAAAAGTTTATATTTAGGTTGCTTTATCAAAATTTGCTGTGGAATAAAACAATCGCCGGACTTTCGCGATTTAAAATAAAAGAAAGATGAGCAACGCCAATAATTTTCACCAATTTCTATTCAGCCTTCGTTGAATTAAAGTGTACCCTAACTCCGATCCCAATTTAAAGTGTTCAATTGTGAAATCAAAGTATTTATTCAACGAGAAAAAGGGTTAAATTCCAGAACAGGCAGTTTCCTGCAAAGGTTATTATAAACAGAGAGTTTATATAACATTGGCATCGTTCGAATTTCAAGGTTAGTTACATTTATAATTTTAAAATTCGTTTTATTAATTTGGAAATTCGTTAGAAAACTGTCAAAAGGGTATCCAAGGATACTTTCGAACCCACTAAGAATTGAAAAATTTAATTTAAGTTAAGAAAATTTAATATTTTTACCAAAAATCCCCTGAGAAAAATACTTCAATATATGCGTATATATATGAAGGAGACTGTACCTATGTATATATATGTACCTACTCTGAAACTCCTAATTTACACAAAACCACGGAGATGTCGAACGAGATCCAAATTAATTCGATTTAGCGGTTCATTCCTTGATGAAATAGAATTTGTGGCAATCTTCCGCCGATTAATCACTCCGGAAAACGCGATGTTCAGGTGAACATTGATTCTGGATATTAGCACATGTTCAACTGCACTACTGCTCAATTACCTTCAACAGCTGCTATGATGCTACTTAATTTTCTCGCGAGTGAATCGGAACACTTACATCATTGGGTTATCTGTCTTCATGCTGTTCGGTATGTAATGTAATGACACAGGAAGAATATATACACATGGTACTAAAATAATGTGTTTGGATATTTTACTGACTTATAGTTGTCAAGACAAGCATGAAAGCCTCACATAACATAAGTCCGAAAACAAACACTTTTAGAGATAGAATCCGCTTTAAATTTCAATCAACGAACAACATAACTGGAATTTTGCATATTTCAAATGAGTAGCGGTAAATGGATAGCGTAAGGGGTCCAATTGCTTACCGAGGTCATCTGATTTAAACCCTTTAGGGCTTTCTGATTAGGGTTAGTTGCAGTCATCGGTTTATTGCGTGTAAATAACTTTAACAACGAATAGAAAGCCTGTATTAGATAATTTACCAGTCTCTTGAAATCTTCAAAAACGTGCGACGTTTCTTTTTACGATGATGTGAAGCATGTTTGGAAATAAAAGTTAGTCATGTCCACCTGCCTTGAGCATTTTTAATGTATTACTTTGGCAATATTGCTCTCTATTAAACAAAACCTTTTCAAAAAAAGTATTTTCTGATTTTTTTACTAAAAGTAGGATTTATTTCTTGATCTTGACAAAAGCTCTATAAGTTGGTGAAATATCTGAACACTTTTTTGATACCATTTGAATAAATAAAAATAAATGCTTTGTTTGCAGGGTTTACTGATATACTAATGTTTCTTTGTTTTCCAGCTAAGGTAAACTCCAGAAAAGAACAGAAAATGACATAATGCTATGCTCTTAAATCTCATAATAATGAAATAGTGTAGGATTTTCCAATTAGCAGGTGATAATTTTTAATTTAGATGCCTTCCTCGACTTCACCTGACTGAATGCATTCGGGAAACACAATTTGCGACTACTCTTTTACACATATTGCGTGTTATATTTTTAATGGTGCGTTGGATGTTCTGTTTAAGATCGGGAATTGTTTCTGGCTTATTCTTGTAAATCAGAGATTTCATATGACCTCACAGGGAAAACTTCAAGGGCGTGAGATCGCATGATCTTGGTGGCCAGTTGACGTTAGCACTCTTCGAGATAACGTGTCCAGGAAACTGCTGTTGCAATAAAACAATTGTCTGACGAGATATGTGACACGTCGCACCGTCTTGCCGAAAGAAAACATTATTTATGTCAACATTTCTCAGTTCAGGTCAAACATATTCCGTTAGCATATTCCTGTACCGCTCACTATTAACAGTAACGCGATTTTCATCTTTGTCTTCGAAAAAATAGGATCCGATCTCGCCTCGAGCCCAAAAACCGCACCACATGGTAACCTTCTCGGGATAAAGAAGTGCTTCGTGAATCATTCGAGTATTTTCATCAGCGCAAATCCTACAGTTATGTTTGTTTACAAACCCATTGAACCAGAAATGATTCTATGGGTTTCTGCAAAACGTGGATTAGCTTCCAACTGCTTAAGAGCCCAGTTCGCGAAATTTCAATGCAAACGATGATCATTTGGTTTCAGGTTTTGAGGAATTTGAATTTCGTTAGCCTTCAGATGGAGATCTGTATGCAAAATTCTCCACGTAATCGTCTGAGAAAGGCCGAGTTCTTGAGAACGACATGGAATAGGAGGTTCGGATCATCTCTTACACTTTGACTTACAGCAGCAATATCGAGCACCTTGATGACGCACTAATGTTGATTTATCTGTAACTGAGTCAGTTTGTCCAAACTTTTGAATTAAACGATAAAGAGATCGTTCAGTTGGTCGATTATGTTGACTATAAACTTCTCGCGATGCCCGAAGTGTACGGCGAACCGAACATGCATTTTGATGGTAAATACGAATAATTTCTAAGAGCTGTTAATTCGCTAATTTGTCCATATTAACTTGACACAATGTACCGAACTCATTTGTTATCAATCTTTAACATGTACACTCCAAAGCAATTTTGTTTTTGATATTAAAGTTTCGACGCGTTAATTGGAAAACTCGATATAATATAGGCTCTGGAGTCCCGCATTGCACACCTTATGTGTATAGCTAATATTTATAGACCGGCTTACTAGCAAATGTTAACCCTTTACTGATGGTCTAAAGTTTTCTAAATCCTGGGATCTATTACAATTAAATTAGCTATGCTATAGGTTCAATAAATTTATGTATTTTGTGAAAATTGTTGATGTTTTTTGTATAATCACTTGCAAACTCCTTCAAATAAATTGTAAATTTTTGGTGTTAACGCGTTTGGTGAGAGCCTCTTCAATACAAAAACTGAGGATCAGTGCTAGGCAAAGCGTAAATCTTAGCACTGCGCTAGTTGAAAACTACATGTGTAGTAACTTTTGGGCATGTTGGCATCAGTCAATCCAATTGAATTTTCTTACATTTATTGTCAAATTTATTTTATACAAATGGTGGCACCTGGACATTTGAAAAGTCGAGAAATGCTTTGCAAGTACAGTATTTATCAACTAAGCTTAAAGACTTCGTGCCTTGGTACTATAGGTATTCTAAATTTTGAAACATTAGGATTGGTATCTCTTGTATCATTGATTTGCTGATTGAAATCTCAAACTAGACAAAAAGATATATCGTTACTGCTTCTGAAATGCGACATTAGTCCATTTTAAAAATATCATTCAAGTATCCATATTTTTACATGTCTTCCACCAATCGCATTCAAATGATCTACCATACCACAGGCCCAAACAAATTAAACTATATCTTGAGCAGTACGAAGTGTGGCAATTAAATAACCGGACTGGTGCTACTATCGGCAAACAGCGAGCACGCCACGGCAGGCTTGAACTTGTCTATGTTTGTAGATGCTTCCCCCACTCTGAGCTCGATGGGCACGGTTGTACGTCGCTCAGTCTCGCTGTAGGAATCGTCCGTTCAAGTCCTTACGCTAGCGTCGCGTCGGAAAAATGCAGAGTGTTCAGATCGAGCAACGAGTTAACCTCAAGTTTCTTGTGAAACACGAGGTTCTAACTGCCCTTCGTGAACGAGTGAGAAGACGAAGACCCGATTTGTGGAAGAGCAAATCCTGGATGCTCCACCAAGACAATGTGCCAGCCCATTCTGCCTTGTCTGTGAATGCGTTCTTTGCGAAATCCGGCATCACCGTGTTGGACCACCCACCGTACTCGACCGACCTGACCCCCTATGACTTTTTTTTATTTCCTAAAGTAAAATCGGAGCTTAAGGGGACAAGATTTGACAATGTGAAAACGAAAGCGACGGAGATTCTCAACAAGCTGATAGAAACGGACTTCCAGCACTGCTTTCGACAGTGGAAAATTCGTATGGAGTGTTGTAGGGATCGGCAAGAGGAGTACATTGAAGGGGATAAACATAGGGGATAAAAATAAAATGTTTTGTAGCACCAGTCCGGTTATTTAATTGCCGCACCTCGTATGTGATTTGATATATTTTCTTTATAAATATACATTAATAATAATAATGTCAGTTTATTGTCCAACAGATTTACAACTAGCAATAGGACAAAACTAAAAATAGATGCATACATATTGTTTTAGTTTATAACAATCCATTTATATTATTAAAAAATATATCAAATAATGAAAATCCGCTGACGGGCACATTGTAGCAAGCGGAGAAGCATGCAAAAATTGGTTCTAGAAAGTAGCAAGGAAAAGGAAGAGGAAAAGCGAGAGAAAAAAAAGAACACGAAAATTAAGAGAAGAAAAGATGTAAGAACTTTCAATAGATCCATGGACCAGCTTCCATACAAAGCGGGCTCCTGTCATTCACGTCGCGATAATAGTGATGCCAAACCATATCTGCTAAGTAATTTGGAATATTCTTTTCCCCGTTCCGGACATGCAAGGTATTTAGGAAATCCTCGTAGAACTTTTTCCAAAGAAAGCTGAAGGTAAACATAGTGAGAAGATCACACCTGTGATGAATACGCCAACTTACTGATGACGAAACTGAAAAAGAGTATCTCTAATAACTTTAGGCTTTCATGGCCGGTGTCTGAATTTGTACTAGCAGTACATATCTCCGGGCTGATGGGCCGTGGTCGTTGATCTGTCGAAGTCGACGTTTCGCCAAACACTGCGGTGGGCATCTTCAGGACGATGATTACTCTTCACTGGTTGTCTGCTGAGTGGTGATAACCAGTTTATCAATATTATTGTCAATGTGATAAGATATTGTCAATATTATTGGCCGTGTAAGGTTTAGATTCGCTGATCTGGCTGGACACCGAATATTAATATTGGTGGCAATAACCTTATTGTCAAATGGATCAATTAAATAATCTACCATGTTTCTTGAATTATGGGCCGGGTCTTCTTGTTGGTATCATGCCAAAGGCAGGTGATCTATGAAATCTTCTAAGGATGTTTGGAGAATTTCTAAACAACGTCGAGCAATTAAAGTTCCATTGAATATAATAGATCCAATTAAATGACTTCCCATTATGCTGCAAAATACATCTCCAATCCAAATCGAACTTGATTTCGACGTGGAACCACGACATGTGGTTCTTCCTGCAATCAGTAGTGTTCATTGTATCAATTAAATACTTCGCACAAAATAAGACTCATCCCTCCATAATACTCGTCTCGTAAAACTATTATTTACTGTACTTTTGCGAATAAACAATCTACAAAATGCTACCCTGCGATCATAATCTGGCCGTAAAGTTTGAACAATAAACCTGTAGGGGTAAAACTTGTGCCTTCTTGAAAGTCGCGATGCTTTCGATTTAGATACGCCAACCTTTTAGTTTCTTAGAAATAACTTCTGACAGGTTCGACCATGTTGAACTTTTTCAAACAGATTTTAAACCTGCACATAAACCTGCAAAACATTGCCTATTTAATCTTCAATGAAAAGAAAGTTATCCATGAAATCCCACTCAATCTAGGACACCCGGTAGAGCACTGCACGGGCTTGGAAAAGCCCGGCCCGCTCGGGCCCGCCGGTGGGCTCGGGCGGGCCTCGTCACTTTTCACTGCGGGCTGGGCCTAAAATTGTACGGGCCTGACGGGCCGAGAATGTCTTATTAAATACATCGAATGGATATAACATATGCAGTAAATGCTGTTTAGTTTTTACGCTATCATTTGTATTAATTAGTTTTAATGTATGCAATGTTATGTTACGTTTTCTTTTGGTTTCATACAATACAGTATACAAAAACAAACAAAATAAATGTTTCATTCTACTCATTATAATGTAGTAATTAAAAAATTTAGAAATAGACGGTGCAGATATAATTACTTAAACGGGCTAAAATAATTTAGACGAGCCAAACGGACCTAAATTTCCTAACGGGCTGGGCCGGGCGGGCCTTGAGCCGAGGTAATAAACGCAACGGGCGGGCCGGGCGGACCTATTCCATGCTGTAACAGGCCACGGGCGGGCCGGGCCGTGAAAAATAGGCCCGTACAGTGCTCTACGGTGGAATAGAATTGATCCAACGCGTCATGGTCATCGTTCAGACTTTCCAAAAAAGCTAACGCAGTATTTGGCTATTATGTATAGTTTACATAATAGCCAAATTTTTTAAACATTCACATATCCAAATAAATGCCCTCCCTGTAATGTTAACATTAAATAACAAGAGAAATGAGAAAATTAAACATAGGTATGGAAATTACTGGGAGTATATTAATTTTCCAGAACGTAAATAAGTAAATATCGATTTCATAAAGGCAGTCTAACGAGTTACATAGGAATTACAAAGCTATTGTCGATAATCTTTTTAGCTCCCGTGAGAGACAAAACAAACGCCACATCAGCACAATACGCCCGGCATATATGTATCTGTTCGTCTAAAAATATATGAATGAAAATGCAAATTACGTCATTAGTATGCATAAAATTTAATGAGTTGCCGGTAATTTACATCTATTGCATAAGCTAAACGGATGTAAGCAGTCGACTCAATTTGTATAATCTTGTAATTGGACGAATCGGTGAAATTTCAAATACATATACACTAAGAAAAATGTTCACTGTTTACTTACTTACTGCAAATAAACTATTCCAGTGGGATAAATAAACTAGTTAACTAAGACATAGCACACTGTTCACTTTAAACCAATTAAACTGTTTAGTAAGTATATTACGGTTACCTACCCATTCAGTTTTTTTTTATATATTTTATGTATGGAAACGCAAATAACAACAAATCATCAACGTTTATTACTGCTATATTATAAATAATCTCAATAAATAACAAAAACAGAGATTCATGCAAAACATTTTTTGTATCTTTAGGTAGATGTAAACTAATTTTTATACGACGTTCAATTTCTTTCTGGAAACACATTTATTCTTAATTTGTAGAGGAAGGAAAAAGTAAAATTGCTTATTAAGCCAAATTTCATTAAAGCAGAAATTATCAATTTAAGTCTGAAACTGTTGGATAATTGTCAAATAAGAGAGCAAATATATGAAGCAGTTTATAAATGATCTTTTTTCTATTTAGGTTTTCATAAAACAAAAATTTGTGCATACAGCGTGTGTACCTACAAGCAGAAGAATGGTTTCTTGCATCAAGAAAATAGATTTGCTTGCAAAAATCTGCCTGTATTCAAGAAAATATTTTTATTTCAAGACTATAAAAATATATAATATAGGAAAATCATTTTATTGAAATTTTATTTCTATATTTTCTTAGGGTTTGAGAATCGAGAAAATCCAAGACAGAAAAATGTTTCTTTCAAGTAAATCATCAAGAAAATATTCATATTAGAGGTAAGAATAATAAGAAATAATAATAATATACTACAATCGTTTGTAAAAGTATTTGTGCACGTCATATAATATCTATGTGGAAATAGCACAAAAACTTAAATTATATCCAAAGTAACTTCTATAGTGGCACACAAAGATTAGCATGTCTGTGTGTCACGGAGGCCATGAAAACCACGCCGATAACTGCTCTGGAGGTCATCCTTAATTTAGAACCATACATGTGCATATTCAAGGAGAAGACAGGCTAACAAGATACAAACTAATGAATGGTCAACCTCCCATAATTAGATCGTATGGTGCAGATCATCAAAAACTGTTAAAGAAACTTAAGGCCAGTGACGCCATTAATCCCAAATATCTGGTACACAGACGACTCAAAGACGAAAACTGAAGTCGGAGCCAGCATTTTCGGGATTAGACCAAAAATAACGAAGTCGCTAAGTTTAATTCAAACCGCCACAGTATTTCAAACCGAAATAGCAGCAATGCTGGGGTATATCGAAGAACTAGACAAGCATTGTTTTGTGTTATATAATTATTTACGTACTTATACTAAGAATCGCTTTCTTCAAATTTTCTACAAGACTTTCTTGAATCAAGTTAACAAATGCCTTAAACAAAAAAATACAGTCATTTCGTTACAACTATATACTTCTCTTAAGTGAAGAAAAAACGCTAAGAAAATTTCTTTTGATTTAAAACAGTTATTGTATTGAATTGAGGCGGACAGTCTTGATACAAATAAACGTCTCTCTGTGTGTAGTGCGTGACCGGACGATAATTCCCATCCTGAAAAATTTAGAGAAAAAGTTTTCAAATAAAATATATTCAGAGACAAATCCTGTATACTATAAAATTATATTTAAGTATACAGAGTGTTCAGTTTCCACAGCGATTCGAGTTTGGTTTTTGAAATGGAACATCCTGTATATTACTACAATTTTAGATTTAGCCCTACTTCAATTATATCTCAGTTTTTGTATATTTTCCCGCAATCTGATAGAGAAACTGTAATAGAATATTTTTTATAGAGATTTCGTCGTTCTTTAGTAAATTAAATATGAAACTACGCCGATAATTTTTTTGCTAAAATGTATTATTTTGTTAATTCGACTGGAACTATGATGGGCAGTGCAAAATTTGTACTGAAAATGTTGATGCCCCGATTGTAGAATGGCATCATTAAATAAGACAAAGCGAAACATGAAAAAGAATGCCCAAAAGCAATAACCAAAGATAATGCTAATATAGCCAACGGTATTGATGGTATCACTCCCTGCAAAAGCAATGTAAGAAGAGAAAGGTTTAAGAAACGGAGATGTTTCTGCCTACCTGGTGGTACATCGCTATTTGCCTCTCCGACGCTATCTGGTGACGATACGGCTTGTATTATCTCTTGGCACTAGATGGCGCCAGGAAACATACTACTTGCTAGTTTGGAAATTAGTGATATAAGCCGAGAGGCAAATAGTGGTGTAATGTAGAGAAGCACTTGGAGCAACACTGATGACGCCAGGTAGGCAGAACCATATCCGTTTGCTGATGCTTTCTCTCTTTATCAATACCATGTGCTGTATTAGCACTATCTCTAGTTGTAATATACTAATGGAAATATTTGTAAGTATATATCATATACAAATAAAAATAGTGTATTTGCGTATTTGTTGCACTAATGTACTTGTTTCGCTGAACATACTGTCAGCTTCCTCAGAAGTTTTCCAAAAACTAGTGTTGTAGTTGTTATATACATTGACGTCGTCTCACTTCGTTGAATTCGGGTTATACCCATTGTAGGTTGCTTTCTCCCTAGTTTGCTGTTGTGTATTGCCAACCTCCATGTGCTGCTTAGTGTTAACCGTCTTTCCTATTGAAGTCGATCTTCTCCACTATTTCCAGTGACTGGCTCACAATTTTCTGGTAGTAGTGATAGCTTTTAGCAAGTTTCTTGGCGTTGCCATAGTTAATACTATACTCTCCTGTTTAGTGAAGGTGTCTGACAACTGCTGACTTATATACATATATCCGTGTATCCTTCCGTTTAGGTTGTAAGCTTGGTAACTGATCCTTGTTTGAAGACACAAGCTTCAGTTACTTACTTATGTTGTTCAGTCTATTCACCGCTGCAATGAGGTATGATGAATAGGCGCATCGAACTATTTCTTCTTTAGAGTTATTGTCTTTCCTCTGCTTAGTAATTGTTTCCCCCTACATACCCTCTGCCTTTAACTATGTTTTCTCCAATGTATTTTTTACGTGTAGAATTTCTAATTCTCTGTTGTATCAAACACAATTGATGCACTATTATCCACAGCAGAAAAGATGCCTTGTCGCCACACTCCTGCGAAAGGCAGAGAAAAACAATATTCTTCAATAGAAGAATACCTAATTACCTTGCGGCAAAACCGGTTGCCCATAAGGTGTTAGTCAAAACACTAAAGAACAGAGAGTATATTTGTACATACTACATAATTAAAAATTACAACAATAATGAGTTTCGCAATCTTTTGATAGCTACCCTATTGACAAAATCCAAATCAACAACATGGTACCGACTAATCTATTATGGCCGATAACTTTTGGTAGGACGATTAAAGTAAATACTTTAATTGTCAAAATGCAAATTAGTAGATACATTCAAATTTGGAGAAAAGCAGAAACTAAAAGCTTCTTCAGAAGTTACCTAAAGACTGGTCTTTAGAAAACAAACACGGCAAAGCACAAAATGCGTTACTTTCTTATCTTTCTTATCCTTGTAATAATTATAAAAAATCTTTCACAACACATACAATAAATATATTGGCAATAGCTTCTTTTGAGAACAGTTTCTGTTATAATTTCATGGGAAAAGATATCAACAATTCGATAACACATTATGAGCACTACAAACTGCTTAAGTTTTAATCGAATTTTTAAGACGCGTGTAGGAGATTTTCGATGTTTGTGCACCCAGAAAATAAATTTGTCGGATTTGGAAATCCCATAGCAAGGAACATTTATTTTTGCTTTACTGCCTAATCTTCCCATGTAAGTTCAGCTAATCTAATTTTGAACTAGCGTTAATTTTTTTCTTCAATAACAGGCATTTAACATTCGAAGAAGAAATTATTGACACTAGAAACTATATTTATAGTAGCATAATAAAATAAACCACAAAAATGTAGTAGCTTCCTTTAAAAATGAAATATTTAGATGCTTTTTTGTGAATACAAATAACACTTACGTCAATTTATTTAAACTTCCGTTGCAACTCATAAACAATGAGCAAAATAATCAGTTTCGATCTCTATTTTAAATATGCATAAATAATATTTACAATTAATGCACATAATGGAAACCAAAAGCTTATTAACTTGTACTGTTATTTATAATTTAAACTTGAAAACTTCTTTTTATTTGAAATGTCAGAAAGTTTACATGTATGTATAGTTATACGGAGGATATTGATGGAAAAGAATGATCTAGGGATTGTGTAAGTAAACCACGCAGAATCGATGGGATTTAAAATAAGGTTTTTGAAAGTTCCACAGAATACCCCAAGGACTGTAAAAGTTCTAAACGGTCCTTTAAAATGTTTGAAAACAGATCCCTCAATTAGGATGTAAAAAGCTCTGAAAAGATAAAACGATTCACTGGACATATCCTTTATTCAAGTGACAGCGACGAAAAAATAAAACGCTACTTATCTCCTAACAATCAGTATAATTTTTTTGCAGACTATTGATGAGATATCTGTCCTTACTTGGGGCAAATTTTCTGCACGCGAACGTCAACGCCAAAGACGTTTCGCTGAAGTCGAAAGTTGTAAACTTTTCCAGAATTCCGAGGCACAACCTACCCGCAAGTGCTAACACAACAAACGAGAAGAAAATGAAAAGATTTCCACTTAACGACGTTGTCAGCAAGAATATTACTTTGCTGCTAGAGAACTTGCTGAAGAACTATGAAAGCTCCCAGTTACCTACACATGGACAAGGTAATTATATTATTTCAAGTTACTCTACTTCGAAACAATATCTTTTTGGGCGTTAGAAGCTATTATTGACATGAAATTGTCTTCTATAATGTTTGTCAGGTTTGTTTTTTAACAGAAATTATCATTATACACACGATGGTAATTCAATAAATAATTAACAAAAAAAAGAGTTCTAAATGTAATCATTAGTTTTTATTTTGTTTTTTTTTTTTTAATATTCCAGGCCCATTTCTGAGAGCCGTATTTTTTCTACCTTCAGACATCACACAGTACGAGCCCTAACAATTGTATATTGGGACAAAATAAAATACATAAGTTAAGTTTTTCAATTTGATTTACTAAATGGTCTATACAATTTACGAATGACATTAAATTTGACTTACAGTATTAGAACTGCTAATTTCATGCGGCTGGTGCTGCTGCTGGTAGATCGATGTTGTGTTCCACTATTTCAATGTCCACGTTGATGTATTCCTCTTCGTTGACGTTGACGATGATGTCTGGGTTGAAGTCTGTTCCGTCGACGATGTCCACGTTGATATCGATGTTCAGCTCGACGTTGTTCTCGTGGCCCACGTTGAGTTCGACGTGGGGTGCTATGATGATGTCTGGATCAATGGTGATTGTTGCTTGATGAATTGATGAAGTTGATGATTGGAATTGTTGTTTGGAGTCGCTTGTTTCTTTCTTCAGTGTTTCTTGTTTCGTTTCGTTCTTGTTTCTTGTTTCTTCTTGTTTCTTATCTATTCCGGCCGGTGGGGTTCTCAACGGGAATTGGATCGTTGTAGACCTGGTTCCCACTCGATCGTCGCGCAAAGAATCGGAATCCACTCACCCACTTCGGAGATTTTGATCGTTGTTGGATGATGGCCAAATCCTACTGACTGCGCCAGTTAAGTTTTTCAGTCATGGAAAAAGCTTAACAAATTTTTTTGTTCTACAAAGACTTTATTTGTAGGTTCACCAACACATTTACAGGTACCTGAATAACAATATTATGACTGATGTTTGCACATCACACGCTATACTATAACTCTTCTTGAATTGTTTTGCATAAAGCTTTTATATTATTTAAATTGCTGACAGCTAGTTTCCCATGCAAAACACTTCAAGGAACTGTTTACTTCTTTATTATTCTCATACATGCAACCTTAGACTCTAAGATAACATTCTACTGAATATGTGGTTCCCATACCATAACTCATATATAATTCAGGTATTTGACAGTTTATTTTTTTATAATATTGTTTTTAATTCAATACTATGTAATTAACAACAATTGGAGCCAATCAGCAACACAAAAAACAAAAATTCTTATTCTATATCTCTAATTAACAATAAAAATGTTTATTTTGTGTAGGAAGTAAATATTGGGACATGGTACGAGTTTTTATTTTTAGAATGGAGTAACATCGCTCTTATATTTTATGACCGCTCAAATTCGGCTGGGCATTGAATTGACTAAGGATTTGCATTTTTCGGGAACAAATCCGTTCCAAATTTGCTCTATTTTGGCTCTAAGTCCTGGTAATGTCCGTTGTGGGTTGTTCCTCAATGTTTGTTTCATTTCATGCAATACTGTTTCGATGATATTAAGGTGAGGACTGTTGGAAAGCCAAGAAATCAAAATTACGTTGTGATCGTCAAACCGCTTTTTTGTGGTTTTGACCGTATGACAGGCTGCCTCATCCTGCTGAAAAATGTAATTTTCGCCAACACTTATCTTCGCAATACTTGGTAGCAGGCTGTTTTGCAGTATTTGTTGATATTTCGCGGCATTCACGGCACCATCAATAAATTCAAAGCATCCTAATCATTAATCCTTTAGGAAATTTTGCAGTACGTTTTAGGCAATCCTTATGGAAAGCCTCATGATTAGTGCGAAGCACGCGTTTGCGGTAATCACCAACACATACGTCGAATTTCGATTCGTCGCTAAAAATTACTCTTCACCAATCTTCTACCGACCAAGGTAGTTTAGATTTTGCCTATGTGAGCCTAGCTTTCTTTTGTTTTTCCGCCAACAGTGGCTTTTCCTTTGTCTATAAGAAAACATTCTTTTGAAATACTTTTTTAAATTGTTACTTGTAATTCAAACTTTAATCCACATTTATGAAACCACTGGCGACGGCATTCTCTTGACAGATTTAGTTTAGTTTCGTGATTCCATTTAGCCGTAATTTGCCTTAGAGTATCGCTATCAAAAACTAATTTTGGACGACCCGGATTTTTACGTTTTTTATCGACGATATTTACAGTTTCTCCATAGTGCTTAATTATATTCCACATTGTAGTTTTAGGAATATTAAGTTCATCCGCCACTTCACGTATTGTTTTTTTAAGAACTAACTCACGAATTTTTGAATTTGTAGAGATACCACGCACCATTTTGTTCAATAAATGCAGAGATTCACTCATTACAATAAGAAAGCAACTGCCGATTAATCTGACGTTTCGTTCTGCAGCTCACTTGTCTTATTTTGTTTCATTTTTGACAGTCCCAATTTTGACTGCCCCAGTATTTAGTAGTCACCCATTTTCGTTGCTTTTACATGTTATAAGGTTTGTTATTCAGAAATAATAAGTATGTTTTGTGATTAATTGACATTTAAACCATTGCTCATTCACCATTATTATACTTAATAAAAAATAATTAAAAAAATAATAAATTGTCAAATACCCGAACTACACATGTACTACGTATTTTATTTTGTCCCAATATATAGTTGTTAAGGCTCGTACATATATGAACCGCAGTCTCTTCTTCCACGTGGCAGAAGCTGCCTGTCAGACTTTCTGTCCTTACCTGAGAATCAGTTAGCCCTGTAAATTGCTTGAACTCTCTCTGTATTTTTACATCTTAAGATTTCTTTTCCTTGCATCGTTTAATAACATTGCAGGTTTTTGTCAGCATTTGACAAACCTGTTTGGACTAGTTTGTCTTCTATGATATATAATAGGTGTTAAGTCTAAGAACTTTGGATAAGAATATAACTTTTGTCATACTGGCATGCATCCGATGCTCCTCAGTTTATGAAGATGTTGCATAGGTAAAATATTAGCACCTCGGCTCACACTTGTAACAAGACCGCATAGATTCGATCCACTCGAGGAGATTTGAATGGTTCGAACCTATTTATTGCCTACCCAATTCTGTTAGGTCCTGTCACTTTTGTGGCCAGTTTCCAATCTTTTCAGCCTGTTTTTTTGCTTGGTTGGAAAATAGGCCGCTCTATGCCCATGCAGACATTTCTCTTTGGACTCTATAAAAGATCCGTTCTCCTTGATAAAACCTACTTCTTAGATCTTTGCAGATTCTGAAGCATGCGGCAGCACTATTGACTTCCTTGTACAATCTCTTCCATGACATTCTATCGGCTTTGTGGATTTCTTTGTTGCACTGTGTAAACTTTAGGTTGTAGGTATCCCAATCGTGGTTGCTTTTCGCCTTATTAAACAGCTTCCTAATTTCGGCCCTCAGTTTAGCAATGCTATCCTTCCATCACACTCTAATTCTTCGCTAACTCTTTGCTAGATTGTTCTCTTTAGGTATTTTTCAAGGTACAAGGCTGCTTTTATGGCTTTGCTTACTTGTTCGACTACCGTCTACTAAGTTTAATCTGTCGAGCTTATTCACCATGGCCGTACCTTCCTCAGGAAAGGTATTTATTGCGAACACTGGGATAGTTTTCATGTATCTGCTGCTCATCCCCGAAGCACTGTTCATAAGCGACATCTATCGCTGGTAACGATATACGGTGTAATGCGGTAGCAGTTTTCTAGCAGTGACTAGTATAATCAAACGGCCAACCTCTTCCTACTGCATTACAAGTTACCGTGAATGAGCATAGAACGACTTTAGGGCATTATTCCTTTGCGATAATGATATTCTTTATAGCAAATAGAATATTTACTGCATGGTACAGTTTATCATCTATCAATTTTAGATAGCTTCTTTACCGAATAGTGTTAGAAAAGGTTTGAACTTCTTGGTTAAAATTTTGCTCATATCGTAACACCAATTTTAAAGTTAATGATTTATTTCAATGTAAACAAACTAGAGTAATTCAAGAAAATCAAAATAACTTGTCCAATCTCAATAACGAAGAACTATACCCCTATACATTTTAAAATTTTAAATTTTCAAGCATTTTTCTTTGTTTGCACACCCAGCCTCAGAAGTTATTAAGATTAAAAGAATACCATCCATAGCTGCACAAAAATGCTTATGTATTTGATATGATAAACACCTAAAAAACGGAGACTTCCTGTATTTCTGAAGTTTCATTTACTTTAAACATTATTAGCATCCCTGGTATTTCGTTATTTCGTAAACAATGCGTCGCAACAGACAGACCTTTGAAGTTTACCATACACGCCGTACATACTTAGAAAATTCCATTTACTACATACCTGAAGCACCTTCCTTTTTCCATACACACTTAAAAGTCTACAAAAGTATGTTGCTAAACAAACCTATGTCAGTGTATTTTAACGTAAAAATTCACAAGAACCATTACGAATGTATACCATATCTAGATTAGCTTTTCAGCAAATAATTAGCGATTCTCCATTATAATTAAATTTAAAGAGAAAACATCATTTTATAATTTTTAGATATTTTGTGCGCCTTTGATTTCAGATAAACCTACTGTAGTTCAAACTAATGTTCTAATAAGAAGTATGGGTCCTGTCTCAGAGTTGGATATGGTAAGTTTATAATTGAAAATTAAAATAAGCAATTGTCATGTTACGAAGAAACACTGATCTTTGATGTTATATATAATTAAGCTCAGACTTTCATCAAATTATCGCGGATTTCTTAAAAGCAAATCTTCAGTGATTGATCTATGTGTTTCATAAGCTCTGAACAATCATTTTGAACTCCACCTTATTTTTACAGATTTTACACAATACTACATAGGTTTTGGTTTCAGTGAAGTATTAGTTGTTTTCGTGGAATTCTATCTATCTAGCAGAAGTGCGTGAAGTATTGATGCTATCGCTTTGTACAACATGCAGTCCTGGTGGGATCTCAGAGAGCTCAGTTTGGGAAGTGTTATTATTTATATCGATCATGAACGATATTTTTTGTTGTTTTACTTTACTACACTTCGTTTCGGTCCGTGGTGTTTGACCAGTTGTGCCCTTTTGCAAAAAAACTTAATCCATGAACTTAACTTAATTGTTTCTCTGATACTGCAATTAAAAATCTATCTATATATTCTTCTTCTTCTTCATTAGATAATTTGATGTTCTGTTTCTCTTGACCAATCACCAGATACAGAGATGTTGTTAAGTGGCAGATCGTGATCAAATGGAAATTATTTTATGGAAAATAAAGAGAAAGAAGGCAAAGTACGAGGTAGTACCCAAAAGTTTCCGAAATTTGAATCACGCGTGTGAAAGAACCCAGTTACAATCAAACCCCGTTACATGGATTTCCGTACACCTTTTGTGAGACAGTATATTAAGCGCGTAATTGTAAGTGTAAACATTCTTTGTTGGTGAACACTTTTCGTTATTGTATCCGCTTGTATTTGCGATTTTTCGGTAGCCGATTTGAGAAAACAACTTATCTGTATCAAGTTCTGTTTTAAACTCGATAAAACTGCCGCAAACGCATGCATAGTGTTAGAGGAAGCATTTGGGAATGACACTTTGGATGAAACACAAACTTATAACTAGTTTAAACTTTAAATGTTGCAATGCCTTGTGTGTCTAATGAATTTCATTTAGACAATTGCACTTCTCTATAATGTTTTCTCTTACGAGCCGTTAATTTCTCTTGCCACTCTTGCCGTTCGGTCTTCTATTTCTTTTGGAGGTTATGCACTAAATCCAAGGGAGTTCTTCAACTAAGGGTAACTAAACATGAACCAGCTCTCGCCAGTTGATCGTCTCGCTCATTTCCAAAAGTTCCCACAGTGATCATAGATCCAGCCTAAACTAATTATTAGTTTGATCAATCAATCAACGTTCAATATGGAAAATAATATACCTTTAAGGCCTATATCCCTACATATTTACATTTCAGATATCTTCGTTAAATAACAAAAAGAAAAAAACAAATTATCCCCCGGTTTACAGGAAGTGAATGAAATAATCAATTAGCATCTTCATCTCTGATTAACTTAATTTTGTAATGTCACTAATCACGATCAATTAAATTAATTCCTGGTTAAAACTAAATGTCACTTTGACGTCTGTCAAAACACGAAAGAAAGTAAAATGCCAAGGAAATAGCTATTGTTTGCAAGGATTTCTTTAAAGTAGAATAAATGATCATCTAGACATAGTCGTTAACACACGCTCTTGTGATGGCAATTGCCCCAAATGTGATTTTAATTCTAATTAATTAATCAGAAATTAAACCAGCTCAAAATGTGTATATAAACAGTAATTAATTTAATCAGGAATTAAATTTTAATTGGAAATTAACTTAATTCAGGATTAGAAAGTGTTCTGTGAACCGGATGTAGGTAAATCTTGGAGAGAAGTTACTTACTTGCTTTTATACTGGTCGTATGCACAACACTAAGGTTTAAATGTTTACAGTTGTCTTAGATGCTAATTATATCATTTATATTTTTCAAATTAAATCAAGGTATTCATCAAGACATTTCTTTCTTTAGTGATTTAACTAACACCTTATGGGTAACCGGTTTTGCCGCAAGGTAATTGGGTATTCTTCCATTGAAGAATATTCTTCCTTTTAGATTTCTTAATCTTTCTATTTTGTAGCATTACAAATTGCAACTATTTTTAGGAATATTCCATGGACTGCTATTTTAGACAATATTGGCAGGATAGAAGACTATCGTTCCTAGGACCAATTAAATCTTTATCGTTATCGATTAAAATGCTAGAAAGGATATGGCGTCCAGATACTTATTTCTACAATGGCAAAAACTCATATGTTCATACAATTACAGTTCCAAATAAGTTACTGCGGATTAGTCAAGATGGCGGCATTTTGTATTCAATGCGGTAAGTTAATAATAAGCAGCGCTTATTTAATCAATTGTATAAGAGATTTTGCAAACAAAAGTTATACATATGTTCTTTATAATTAATGTAAATCTTATATAGTGAACATTATTTGCAAATTTGTTCAAACTGCGATCGATGCAAGATGTATAAATACAAATGAACAATTATAATTTTAAAATGTATCCGGCTGTAAGGGTCACCTGGTCGTTCTCCATTACAAACGCTCGTTATCATTTGTAAAGTATATAATTTAAAATGGTGGCAAAAGATTTATTCCTTGCCGGTTTCATTAGTTTATCTCATAACAGAAAGGAAATGGGTGAATGTAGACGTACAAATGGTTGCGTCCTGGAAATATGACACCCAATTAAAAATTTTAATCTCTGAGACTACGGTGATTAATATGTATAATTTACGCTTGTAATTCTGGCTCGAACTGTAAATTTCTGACGATTAAAATGCTGTTCTAATTTATGTTTTACGGTAATATATTACTATAAAAAAGTACAAAAAATGACGATCCTGTTCAAGAAGATATACGTGTAAGCATAAATCAAAACTATTGTACTAGATACTGTAGTTCCAAGTGATAGAGAAAATTAACAGAAAGAGAAGGATATACAACAACAACAACAACATTTCATTATTTCTTCTATTCTAAACAATTATTATCTGTTACATTAATATGATATACATAACTTAATATAAATAATAAAATATCTATTTTATTTATTATTATTTATTATTTTTAGTGCTCATTTGAACTTTGTTTGGAATATTTGTAGGAAATCTTTAAAAAGTTTAATGAAAGAGAGAGTATAAACGCAAGTGGTTTTATTTCATTTATATGTAAGGGTTTGATAATATTGCCAATCAGCCACTTACCTTCTGTGGGGTACACCGATTTCCACCAGCGAAATCTTTCATGATCTTGGAATTCTTCATGACTCTACACTCACATTTATTTATTCCGCAGCTTAATGACTTGCGTGAGTCAGTGTCCAGAATGTTGGTATTTGTTCTAAGAACTTTTAGGAAACTTACCGACATCGCCGGCCACATGTTGGGGCAGATTCAGCGAAGGTTCTTGAAGTTCATAACTAGAGTTTGTTAAAAAGGTGGTACCGGATGGCAGTAGCGTAGCGGTAGCGGCGTGGGTAGGGGTAATTTTCAACTCGTAATCGATCTCGACAGTACCGCGAGAGAGTTCAAAGCGACAGTACGTTGCACGCTGCACGCCAAATAAGTACGCGGAGATGGGACGCCCAAAGGGTGCAACGTTCCCTTCGAATGTGAATAAATATCTCAGGCATTTTCCTGGATTAGAATATAGAAATCCGCATATTTATTGCACAATATGCAATAGCGGATTACTAAGTCGCGATAGGTTTGAATGTAGAAAACATCGTAAAAGTAAACGTCATGTATTGAATTTAAGAAACAGTATTCCATACTGGCAATTTTTATATGATTTTATTTTTATGTTAAGTGTGTGCAACATCCCACTACATCTAGTATCTAATGAACACTTTCGTCTTTTTTGGGCTTAGTACGTTCCCTCATGAAAGCTGCCAACATCTATGCAATTACGATACAATTTGCCACGTGTGCAAGGTACAGTAAAGGAATGTATAAAAGACGAGTTGAAAAATATGAAAATCTGTCTATGTGTGGATGAAACAACTGATGCTCAGAAACACAGTGTCATTCATGTTGTCCCTTAAAACGTAATGGAAGACCAGCTTCATTGTTGTTATCCAGCAAAAGGATTTAGAAAACTAATGCAGAAACCGTTGTCAAGATAATAAAAGATTCGTTGAGAGAATTTCGTATCACAGGAACTCAAGTCACAATGTTCGTTACTGACGGAGCCGCAACAATGCTGAAAGTTGGTAGGATGTTGAAAATATCCTTTTCGACTCTTCTTCACATAACATGCCTCATACACGCATGTCACCTCGTAGAAACCATTCGAAAGAAGTATTCGATGGTGGATAAGTTAATAGCATCTACCAAAAAAGTGTTCATCAAATCTCCCAAACACATCCGTGTATTCAAACAATTGTGTCCGAAATTACCACCACCACCTCAACCTGTAATAACGCGATGGGGAACATGGCTCCAGGCAGTATCTTAGTATCAGAAATATTGTTCACAAGTGAAAAATGTCATCTTGAAACTTGATTCAAATGGTTCTGCCGCAGTTCGAGATAGTCAGCAACTTTTTTCCAATTCGGACGTTCAACAACATATAGATGAAATTTCCAAGAACTATTCTGAAGTTGCACAAGCTATTGAACAATTAGAAAACACTTATCTGCACAAGACGCATTAAATTGCACAAACAATTTACAAGCCGCTCTAGAAAACTTGACGGACATTAAAGGAGTCGATGTTGCTCAAAAATTTGGTGCAATTTTAACGAAAAATCCCGATTTACAAAAGGTTCGGTCGATAACTGGAAATCAAGAATGCCCAGATAAGAAAAAGGAGTATCTGACATTTGTAAATCTTACTTCACTGGTTGCCGAACGATCATTTTCGAAGTATACGACAACGTATTCACAACACCGTCGACGGAGCTTACCAGGGCGGTTCCCAATTGCCACAGAGGACATCAAGACGACAGGAAAAGGTAACAATATTATTTTTCACTAATGTTGTGTATTACGTACCTACTTTTATGCGGTGCGCCACTGCCGGTACCACCTTTTTAACAAACTCTATTCATAACTTACAACGGTACCTGACAGGTTTAAAATATTCGAAATGGGTACAGACCTTTTGCGCGCCATTTATATTTTATTCTATAACAAAACCTAAATAATAAAAATGAGTTAATAACCTTTATCACTGTGTTAATAAGTTTTATACAATATTAATTAGACGTATTACAATTGAAGGGGCAAGTGAATGAAGGGGTTAAGTCAAATTAAAAAAAAAAACTACTTTTTGTTGTAATGAATAAGTTTCATGAAAACCCATACGTTTGACCATATACGAGGCAAGCGCCATAAATTATAAAATATAACAATTTTTCAACATAATCTCCCCTAACTTCAATACATTTATTACAACGATCAATTAATAATTCTATACCCTTGTAAAAATAATCTAAAGTTTTCTCCTCAATGGCAGCAGCATTGACGGGTGCATTGTTGTGCAATAATCGAACGCGTTTTGCCAATTTTCCTCGACATTTTGCACGAATATTGTCCCTCAATTTATGCAATAAAGACGCATATGTGCTGTTGACAGTTGTATTGCGCTCTTTAAAGTCAATGAATAAAATACCCTCACAATCCCAGAATATTGTTGCCACCACCTTTTCCGTTGATTTGACGAGTTCCGCCTTTCTGGGACGAGGTTCATTGGGTCCCCGCCATTCCATCGATTCCTTTTTGGATAGAGCATCATCTCCAAAATTGGTTTCGGATCGTCTCCACACATGTTTAAAAACGAGCGAGCACATTCGACCCGATGTTCACGTTGGAGAACAGAAAGAAGATGTGGTACCCATCTTGCACTAATCTTATTCATACCCAAATGGTTATGGAGAATTCAGCGAATACTTGTTTCAGAAATGTTAGACATCATTGCTAATTCCTTCACTTTCAAACAGCGATCTGCTAATACCATTTCTTCAAAAATTGTAATGTTTTTGGGCGTTATCAGTTCAATTGGCCGACCGGGGTGCTTATCATCTTCAAGAGATTCTTGCCCCAAACGGAAACGTTTTGCCCACTTTTTTTCAGTGGAATATGAAGGAGATAAATCACCATAAACGCCCTCTAAACGTTGTTTAATGAGATTAGGCATACGCCTTTTTTTTGTTAAAAATTTAATGACCGCGCGGTACTCAATTTTCGTTAGCTGAGACATTTTCATGCACTAGTCACGTTGTCTGGCTGGCTACTAAAAATTACTACTCTTCGAGCCGTAATATATATACTGTAGTTTTTTGTAACATAACCCCTTCGTCTACTTGCCCCTTCAATTGTTATCCTTTCATATCTAGTACGTGCTTTTTAATACATATTGTTACACCTCTTATTAGAAAATCTGGCTGTCCCTAGATAATGAAAGGTATAATAAATTGTATTTAAGAGAATAATATTTTTCACACCTGGTATTATCTATTTCTTTGAGTATAATATTACTAATCTAGGAGTTCCCCAAAGTTATATCATTGGCCCCACCCTATTTTTAATTTATATCATTTCATTATGAAAATTGTTCGTTTTGTCTTCAAATACCATAATACTTATTTCAACACAAGTATTACTCATTTCATTAATTTAAAATGCGACATAGAAACTACTGGTTAGTTCCAAACCACAAAACAAGCCTGTTTCAAAAGGTTTACAGTATATAACCAATTTTATTTTTTCAGAAAATATGTCAAGAAATATCTATTGTCACTGATTGTATTATAGTTTAATTTCTTGCTTATTACGAGGGATACTTTTTAATTTTTACAAAAACAATGAAAGAAAATCATGCTCTAAGAACAGTCTTACAGGAGATTAGTTATATACTAATTTGTATAATGAAATTCTGATTTAACTATGTCATTACATTCATTATTTCCTAGATATTGGAATAAATTTGAAAAGGATAAACAACATTAAAGAGATGAATAAAGCTTCCATATAATTATAATTAAAAACCTATAATTTTTAACGTTGCATATTTTATCCCTCGTTTCTTTCGTATATAATTTAGTGAACTTTTTAACTGAATAGTATCCACAAGCTTCTCATTTTTTTTGAGAATTTCTTTCAGCGCTTACCTGAGCATCTAAAACACCAAGTTATTTGAACGCGTGTACGTAGTTTTTAGGTAAAAGGATAGCAAATGAAGACATTGTAGTCCTCAAACTTCGTAATTAATTAATTAATTTACTAAATGAAACAAATTACGAGTAGATGTTCTCATTTTCAGACTTACAATAAAAGCCAAATGCCCTATGGAGCTTAGAACTTTTCCAATGGATCGCCAATCATGTCCGTTGATACTAGGCAGCTGTAAGGCAATTTATTAAAGGTAAATAATCCTAGCGTTCTAATCGTATTCTTTTTAGACGCATATACATCTCGGGAATTGGTTTACCAATGGCAAAACGAACAAAGCGTTAATTTTGTACCGGGAATGACGCTTTCACAGTTCGATCTAATGAGTTTTCCTTATCGTAACTTTACTTTTACTCGACGGGAAGGTACAATCGTCTTATATGCTAAATGTTGTTTTGTAAATCGTTAAATCTATTTTCCAGGCGACTTCTCCGTATTACAAGTTTCCTTTAATTTGCAAAGACATACAGGTTATTTTCTCATACAGGTGTACGTTCCATGTATATTGATCGTGGTTCTTTCTTGGGTCTCCTTTTGGATTCACAGAGAAGCAACTAGCGATAGAGTCGGTCTCGGCATAACAACGGTTCTAACTTTGTCAACAATAAGTTTGGATTCGCGCACCGATTTGCCCAAAGTTCGATACGCGACTGCTTTGGACTGGTTTTTGCTCATGAGCTTTTTTTATTGTATCGCAACTCTGCTAGAGTTTGCAGGTGTACATTATTTCACTAAAGTGGGAAGCGGCGAGATACCAGTGGATGATGAGGAATGGGAGGATGTAGAAGAGACGGAGGAAGTGTTTGTTGGAGTTGCCAGTAATATGACGCTTGAAAATAATTATTTGTCCGTTACAAGAAGAAGGAATTCTATAGTTTGTCCAAAAATTGATGTGAGTATAGAAATAGTATAGAAAACTGAAAATAAGGAAAGATTCAATTGGAAATTGTTGCCACAGGGAAACAAAGTGACGTGTGTATATACCACTCAAGTCTCTTAATTATTAATAGCTAGTTAATAGCTAAATTATGATCATATTTGACTTTATTTGTATTCAGTTTCAAATATTCATTTTATCGATGTTTTATATGAAAATAGTAGGTAAGGGGGCACCTGAGCGTCGGAAAAAAACCAGAAGTAGGCAGTGAATTTCAGCACGCGCTCCCGTTTCTCCAACTATTCCTTCATCTTTGCTTTTTTAACTCGCTGTGGCTAAAAACAAAGAACACAAGGATTCGAACAAATTGAAACACATGCATCAAGTTTGTTAAACTAAGAAGATTTTACTCAGACCAAGTAAGCGGCAATTTTATGTACTGGATGCATGGGATAATACATTTATTTGCTGTCCTACTAGCTATTCACTTGATAGTGCTATTTTACTTATTTCAACCAAGAATTAAAATACTTAGGTTTATGAGGAGTTCAATTAACCACAATTTCATTTAACATAGTGTTGGAGAAGGTCATAAGAGAAACTAACATAAATCATAGAAGAACACTATTTAGCCGAAGTCGCCTGTATCGTGGATATAGAAATGATGTCTTGTCGATGGCAAGAAGTAAGAAAAAAAATTACAACGCATAGCATAGCCATTTATACAAATAGAAAATAGTAGAAGTGTCCAGATGAAAGAGAATTTGAAAGTAAATCAAATTAATTAAGGTGAAAAGACTACGCTAAAAGATATACTCAAAATATTAATCGATAATGTTCAAACCTTGAAATTTACGGAGGTGGAACTCTGTATGCATCCAAAAGTTTTGATTGGAATGTTATAGACATATATTTAAGTAGGGTAAAGAATAATAACAATAGAAGGAAAAGCAACGGAAGCATTTAAAATGAAAGAATGAATAAGGCAAGATGATCCACTCTAACACCAATCCTGTTTAATTGTGTTTTGGAGAAAGTAATGCGTGACGCAAACATCAACAGGTCAGGCTTGGTCTATGTTGACAAGAAGTAAACAGGAATTACAGGAGGTAATGGGTAGATTAGAAAAAGCAGCTAGGAAAACGGAACTCGAGATAAATGAAAAAGAAATCAAATATATGACGTGGACTGAGAATGATCTAGGAATGAATGGAGAACAAAAGATAAAGACTGACGATGGCAGAAGGTCTACTTTTGAAGAAGTGGAGAATTTTATATATTTGAAGACAGTGTTTAAGAGACAACCCGACACGAAGAAGAAGATTCAACAAAGAATAATGGCAGGAAATCGTTGCTCATATGCATTTAGTAAATTAATAAACAGTAAGTCAGTGTCAAGAAAATTAAAACTAGTGCTTTATAAAACAATTATACCGCCGATTATGACATTTGTATGTGAGGCGTGGTCTTTAGGATCAGTGGAAAGAAGTATGGGAGAGAAAACTGCTAAGAAAGATCTTTAAAGCGAAAAACAAATAAGTGAGGTGTGGGTGACACGAACTAATCAAGAAGTAAAAATGTTATTTAATGAACTGGATTTAATAGGTGTGATGAGAGCCCAGAATGGAAGAAAATAGAATACTAAGAAGAATATTTGAGAGTAGCATAGGGGGCAGGAAAAGACGCGGAAGGATGAGATGGAAGGAGGAAGCTATAAAGGACATAAGGCAGCTAAACATCGATAACTAAAAGTAAAAAGCCAAGAAAGAAAAGGAATGGAGGACGTTAGTTACCCAAGCCATGGGCCTACCACACGTAGAGAAACGTTAACTTGTACCAAGACTGTCCGCCTCAATTCAAGAAAGTTACTGTTTCAATTGCCCACAATACAATAACTGTTTTAAATCAAAAGAAATATTTTCTTAGCGTTTTTTTCTGCTCTTAAGAGAAGTATACACTTGTAATGAAATAATTGTATTTCTTTGTTTAAGACATTTGTTAATTTGATTCAAGAAAATCTTGCAGAAAATTTGAAGAAAGAGATTCTTAGTATAAGTAAATGACCATTATAACACAAAAGAATATTTTCTTAAGGATAGTAAATAGTTTTCTTAATTCCAGAAAGCGTTTAGATATTTTTCATAAATCAATAGTTTCATTTTCTTAAACTAAACCATTTATTTACTTAGAATTCTTGGAATGCATTATTATTATACAGTACGACATATCCGTACGTAATACAGCAAATTATTCTCATTGCTTGTAATTTTAAAAAGGCTAACGTAGAGGTTATTTACAGAATAATGTTCAAACAAAAGTGAACTTAATGTAGGAGTGCACATGAAAAAGGTGTCTAGAGAAACAATAACCAAGGTAATGCTAGTAAAATAGCTCATGGTATTGATGGAATTCTTATTTATCTCTGAATTTATGCCCCTAATCTTCAAAAACAGCACCTGCTGCCAAGAGATACCGTCCTAGATAGTAGAAACCGGAATACAGATGCCATACTTACCCATACAATTATATAACCTTTAACGTACAACGTTTCATAAACATTTTCAAAAGATACCAGCTAATGTAATATATTTTTTTCTTTTTATTAGTATTTACCACGTGTACTAATGTAACTATAATTTTATTTTTTAATATATAATAAATAATAAAAAAGGGACAAATAAACTTTAATATTAACTTATTAATTATTAAGATACATAAAAATAATTCCTACTTAATTACATTATTAAAGAAATAATTTAATTATACTGTAACATATAAAAAAAAAACCTTTTTATCAGTTCATTCATTTGCTCTTAATTTTAATTATTAATATTAGTATTTTTTCCATTATTGTAATTTATCTTTTATTAGATATCCTTGTAGCTGATGATATTTTTTGAACACGAAACCGGTCGCCTAATTTCTCCATAGAACTTTGTGAGATTTGGACCATTTAACTTACTTACTTAAAACTTGATGATTTACTTGGAAGAAACGTTTTTCTGTCTTGGAATTTCTTGATTTCCTAACCCTAAGAAAATATTTATTTAATACAAATAAAACTTCAAGAAAATTATTTTCTTATATTATACATTTTTGTAGTCTTGAAATAAAAATATGTTCTTGAATAAAGACTAATTTTTGCAAAAAAATCTATTTTCGTGATGCAAGAAACCATTTCTCTGTGTGTTGGCCCGCTGTGCTAATACATAATTATTATTAATATATTATTATTATTATTGTTAAAGAATAATAGATAGGATTGAATAGAATGATTAAATCGAAAAAAAAAACTCGGAAGAAAGCAAAAATAAGATTTTAAAATTCAGTAGTCGGTAGGGGAATCAATATTAACGTTCCTATGGCTGCGAATTATGAAATGAATTAGAAAACGAAAACAAAACTAGAAATAAGGGAGAAACGGATACTGAAGAAGATATTGTATGAAAAAAGATTAAAGAAGTCTGGGAAAAATGCACAAATGAAAAATCCACAATCTATATGGGAAAGCTCCCAGAACAATTTGTAAGAACGTGTCGACTCCAATGGCTCGGAAAGACACCAGATGGAAAAACAAGAAGGAGCCTATCAAGAAAAAAATTGAGAAATGCCCTTGAAAAAATGTTGGGAATAGCGCATTGTTGACAAGAAGAAAATAAAATAAGGGTTTTGCTATGTAATGGGTCTAAAACGGTTCTAAATTATGTAAAAACTAATTATTTCCATTCAAGTAAGTACATTTACTTGGACCAAGAAGATATTTAATTAAATTGAAATGATCGATAATGTATATTGTAATGTAAATTACCTCTTTGCTTTAAAGTTTCAGTAATGCATAGTATTTCCAAACAGTTTTACAAGAAACCAATTTATAAATATTCGCTTATATAGGATCCTTCGCTACACTACGATAACCGAAAGGTAACATTGGCATCAGAAACCATTCAATCTGAAGATTCCCCTTTAAAACTAACCATTGAAAAAACAACGCAAACCGAAAATAAACTTCCAAAGTGGAGACAATTCTTATATTGCTTAAAAGGCGATGATAAGTTTCGACGACAGCGACAAAGGGAAGCCACTGGAGGACACGGTTTGTTAAATTGTGACGAAAAATATCAATATATATTTAAAAAAGTAATTTTAGGTACGAATGAACACGGCGTCAGGCACATTAATAGCGTTTCTTACATTGATAGAGTTGCTCGAATTTTGTTTCCAACATCGTTCGGGCTTTTGAATTTATGTTACTGGCTTTTCTACGTAACATATCAAGAAGATTTTAAATGGGGTGATACACCAATTCATTCCTTAAGTCATTAAATGTTAAAATGTTTAGAGGTTCGTAAAATTAGAGAAGTTAATATTGCAATATATCGCTTTATATTGTTCTATACTACATATCTGAGTACATGTACTGAAAACCCTTAATAAATGATATCAATAAACAGCATGAATTTGATTACAAGAGATTCCCAGTTTTTTTGTTCCAAAAATTCTACTGATAGTTTATTTAGCTAAATCGTTTTTCATAGAAGACGATATTGAAAATTCTAGAGTATCTACGGGATCTGTCCACTATATTGTAAACTTCAAAAATCTATCGTCTTAAAAGGTACTACATAAAAAGAACCATAATATATGTACATGCCTAAATTTTAATGGAATTTTAAGTTATTCATGAGTGAGATACGAAATTTCCGCAACCACGAATTTTTCAACTTAATTCTGTGAGGAACTGGAACAAATGACGTGTAATAATTTATACTCATACTCATATTACCTAGATATACCAATGAAAAATTCTGTTGTAGTAGTTTCTTACTCGCTAGAGGTTTCGAAGCTATGTATATACATACATGGGAAATAAGAACATACTTTACAGCTTGTAGAGATATGCGAAAATGTGTAGAAGTAATTTGACGTAGTATTTTAACATTTTACGTGCTCCCTATATTTAATACCCAACGAACTAGTTTTACTCATTTCTCAATAATTCGATTTATTTCGAATATTTATGGGATAAAAATAATAAAGAATCGTCAAATAAGCCATTCAATATGTTCAAACAAGGGTAGGCTTATCAAAATTACTGCTATCCTAAATAAAATTGCCAAATCCTTATAACAATGCAGAAAGTAAAGAGAAGATATGGAAGAAACATAAATAGTAGGTATGTATTTTATATAAAGCACTTTATAAATTACAAAAATTTGATAAATGACCGGCTGCTAACGGCATTAAATAAAGAAAATACTTTGGCTATGAATCTATGAAATTGGCAAAAATCAAAAAAGGTGTTGGTGTCGACATCTTTTATTGTACCTATTAATTAGCACTTTTAAAAGTTGTACTTTAATTATTAATTAATTATCTTTTTAAATTTTATTTAACAAATTACATATTTCAATTTAATTCAAATAAGAATTTTATTTATATATTTTTGCCAACAAAAATTGCATACATCATTGCGTGTGCACCTCTATTTTTTTTTTAAGCTGTCTGGTTTAAATCCAGGCTAAATCATTTTCCTTGTGCTTTAAATAGTAGTCACCAGAACTAGAATAACAAAATATTTTAAGACCATGCAGTTAATGTGGATAAACAAAATACGTTAATATGAATAAAAATAGGCTCAACCATCAGTTCAACAATAGCATACAAAAAATATATGTAAATAAATAATTATGAGAGGAACGAACTGCCATGATTGATTTCAAGCGTCTCTGAGTTCTAGGACTTGTAGAAAAGTTTTTGTATAATGTGGGATTCCTGGGTCGTCATATACCGAAAAGTGGTAATTAATACGATTATTTAAGTGTATAGATCATTTTAACAACAGAGTTCATACAAACGTAATTCAGTTTAGTGGTAAATTTTAATGTTTGACGTGTAAGATCGAATGGCCACGGGTTGTACGCCATTGATATTCCGGCTAAAAAATGGGTTGCTGCTCTTTAAGTATTTGCTTTTGGAAGATCTATTATTGTTTAAAATAATAGTTTTTGTTGATGTTTATGTGATAGTGTGTGCAATGGAATGGTCAATATCATTTTGACAGCAAATATTGTGGGAGTGTCTAAGACATAGGTATTAAAAAAACCTACAATTTCTTTGTTGTCAGCCTGTTCGTTGACCTTGAACAACACCCATCATGCTATAACCTCATGTTTGTTTACATTCGTTCATGTAAAATTAATTTTTAAGCTTATATCTAGAAAATTAAGAATATTTATGTAAAAGGAAAACAATTACAATGAGCAATAAAATGCAATCCTTTTGATGTATTTATATGTGCTATTTCTTTTGTAATCAAGAGGTTATGTTACAATTTTGTTGAGTATCATTATTATTCAAGATCCATGCTTTTAAAAGAATTCACTCCGCCGTTTATGCTAGTACTGGCAAACTATTTAACATATACAGTCCCTGGCCATTAAAAGATTGTGGTTTTGGAAATTCATAATGTACGTTACCTACAAGTGTGCAGATTCAAATTTTATTACTATGGTTATTAATGAAATACATGCTGAAGATGTGGATAATAACAATAACTTTCTCAGGTGAGTTTTACTAATCAGAAAGAAATGGCACTCGTCTATTAGTGTTATTAGTACATTTTTATAATTGTACATGGCCAGGGACTAATATTTCATCGCTTATTTGTTTTGATAATCAAAGATCTTCCATTTACAGTAATCAGGATGGTTGTTGATGTACCACCAAGACCATTTCCCAACAACAAGATGCAGCCTGCGGGTATGAATCCCAGGGAGTTATCGGAAAATGATGATTTAGCTACATCGTTAGTACTTGATCCTCACTTAGGTTTCGCAACACATAAGATGAATGTACGATATCAACCACAAAAAATAAATAATGCCGAGCTTAAAAGTATTGTAAGTGATTTTATTCGTACACAAAATTATGAAAAGGCGTATAGCAGAATCTCAAAAGGTGAATGGATGCCAAGACCTAAAGGAAAAAACCAGCAAAAACGAGTAGAAGAGCATGTAAGTAAAAGCCAAATATAACTAGAAAATAATGTAAATTGGTAAAGGTGCTCTATATAATTGATGAAACTTGTTGAAGTATTATTGTAAATTATATACAACTATTTACTCTTGCTAGAAATAACAGATCTGATTATTAACTTTGTTGTTGTGAATGCTATGACATGGGTTAAATTACCAATGTTGTATTTTTTTGTGCTGATTACAATATTGCAAACAAAAAATAATAATGGTCTTTCTGAAATTTTACAATCTGGATAATTTTTCCTATAATCTAAATTTGTTGATAAACTTGTTAATAAATTTGAATCAACTATTGTCTTGTTTTGTGTTACACAACTTACTTGATTTATTTGGGTTCATCCTGTAAATTTAATTTATTTAGAACATTTGTGTTTACCTGACTTTTATTAAATTTCTTTAAAAAAAAAGATCGTAAATTAGTCAAAGCATATCCGATTAATCGAATCACAAACCGTTTCAAAAACACAACATCCAAATGCTTTGTATTACCTACAAGGAAAAATTTAGCATTTATTTTTGCAAATTTTTAGAGAAATTGTAAAATTACCCCTTGGTCTCGATTAGTAAGCAAGTACATAGATGTCAAAAAAAAAACAATTTTTCTATGTACTAATGAGGCAGCAAAAAAACGGACACATAAGACGATTTGGTTTAAATGAGGCTTTTGCCTTGACAGATATTATTTTATATCAAAATAATTACTAATATATGGTTTTATGACGCATACAAGTGCTATTGAAAAAATGCAAATAATTACATTACTGGAGGGGAATGGCCAATAAGAGGAGAATCATTGCAAACAAAACAGTGGGTCCAAAAATCTCAATAACTCAGAATGTACTTGTTTTCATATATTTAACTCAGAATACATATGTTAACTATAAACTATATGAAAAACTATGTTTTTCTAAGCAACTATTTTTTTATAGGGTAATAAAGTATGAGAGTTTTCGCGTACATGCATATTTTAACTTTTCCTCCCGATTACAGCAATGAACTTACATTTCTAAGGTATTTTCACAAATAAGAGTCAAGAAAGTTATAAACCCACAAAAGTTGGTTACAACTCAAACTTTTTTTAGAAAAAAAAATATATATATATTTTAAGCTTTAATCATTCAATACTTCTTAAAAAAATATGATTATATAGAGCGTTGACTCCAACCAGCCCAAGTTTCATGATGGAGAATTGAATATGAAAGTAGTTATAAAGAAGAACGGTGTCTGTTGGAAGCCAGGTCGCACCGAGTAGGAATTAGGTGCTACTTGCTGAATCTCCACTTCTCTAAAGACTTCTAATGAACTAGAGTATACGTTTTAATGGCAATCTTTCCATTAACCAGCACAACACAATGAACATTTCGTATTCGGACCGACAAATCTAGTAGAATTTAATTTATGGGTGTCATTCTCATGCTCTCCATTAGATGTGAATGAAAACAGAATTCTTTGTACGTTCGATTTTGCCCACTTGCAGAGTTCTGTGGAAATTGTTATTACAGTTCCTTGTAATGTTGCATGTTGTTTTACCCCCAACACCGTCACATAGGCTTTTGCCATGACTTGTCGCAAAAAATGCCATTAGACAGGCACTTGAAAATCCTGGCTATCAAGAAACAAGGTTGGCGAAATTTTTGGTTTTTATACTGTCTTGCAGCTCCATCACTATAGTAATAAATCTTCCGCATGTTTGGATATGTTAATTAATATCATACAATATGTGGATATATTGCATATTATTTTTTTTTAAAAAAGGTAAAATCCAGCAGTATCGTGAACTAAATGTTTCAAATTGTCCTCCAACTTTAATAGATTTAACGCCTTTCATCCCAGGCATAACCCTGCCGATGTCGTCTCCTTGACAAAAGCTTGTCGCAATATTATCGGAAACGTTTCGTTTGTACTTTCTATGTGAAATCGAGATTCATTAGGAGTATTAGAAGGTAGTTTTAAAATTTTAAGACGACTCCTTCCGCTGAATGTGGAATCTCTTTACGCATGTCAGCAGTCACATTTCTTTTACCAATTTATTTGTGTCTCTAGTTTTAAAGGATTACAGCACCATAATAAAGTGAACCTTCTCTTTACCTTAGGTATGATTATGTTTAATTTCGAGTGAATTTCAATTGTCACACGAAACTAACAATAAGGAACCAAACTTACAACAACATCCCCTAACCGAGCAAAACTGTAATAATCACAAGTATCGCACATCTAAGCACTTTGATTAAAGGTAACATCACGTTGTTGATGCAATTCAAGCAATTATACACCTCAAACGAAACCTCTGTTTTCAAAAATTAATATCTGCTAAACCTTTAAGGTTTCCACAATGAAACTTTCATCTTAGATCATAGACAACATGTGACAAGGTGTATTAGAGATATTAATATATTTTCATTTCAACGTTTATTTTCACAGTAGTAGAAAATGTTAATCGTATGAGATCTATGATTATCTTAAATTTCATGTAATAGTCTTTACAATAATATTTTATTATTATTTAAAAATGTAAATGTAAGCTAGAAATACTTTTTTTATAATCTCCTGTAAACAAACAACCCTGGAATTTCACCAATTAATTGTAACCATAATAAAAATTATATGCAACTTTAATAGAATGCACTTTCTATTTATCATAAGGGTAAACATAAATATGAAAGATATGGAAGACATGACCTTTCAAAACTTTTTAATGGAATGACTCAGGACTAAGATAAGTAGATTTGGAGTGCCCGAAAGCATTATTCACGATATTAGAAAGAGATGGCAGCATCGAGGAACTGTAGAAAGAAAAATAGGTTCTGGTCGTAAAAGTGCATCAAATCACGTTGAAGAGGAAAATATTAGGTTTGTTTCTGCAGCCGATTTGTGATAGTTTGATCAGAGGTTAATTTGGATTAATCTACGCATGCGCGAACTAAAACTGATTTGAAACTGATTTAACAATTTAATTGCACGAACGCTTTCTTTACATTTATCAGGCGGCATATAAGTTACAAGCGCATTTAATAGACTTAAGAGAGAAAATATACTCAAATACGCAGATGAAAACAATGTTAATTCCTAACAAAACCACAGACATGAATAAAACACGCGTGAAGTGTGAACAAAAAAACGTATAATACAACTTTTCACTTCACCATATAACAATGCGTATATGTCTGATGGATCACTGGTCAATAATCTTCAAACTGGAGCAACTATCAGCAAACGGTTAGAAATTAATTTGGAGATCTGCACGAACGCCAAATTACGTCAAACTAATAGTCAGAGTTTGGCGTTTTAACTGCACGAACACAATTTTTGTAATATGCATGCCCTGACGATTTCAAATGATTTTAAATCACTGCAGAAACAAACCTATTATTGAATTTTAAGGAATAATCCATTTGTAGTAGTAAATGCACGGAACATAAGGCAATTTCCAGGTTGTGTCCGTACTGCAAGAAATAGAATTAGAAAAAACTCAGAATTAAGAAATCCAGTGGCTGCCACTTAAATAAGCAACATAGAATTGGCTTCGCATTAAAGTATTTGCTCTACAATTAAAATTTTTGGAAAAATCTTATTTTTTCGGACGAAAAAATGTTTCAATCTTGTAATAATGGTTACCCATGTATACAAACCATCAAATTATCGATTTAATGAAACATAGACAAAAAGCTTGTATAGGAACGGTAGACTTACAGGCTTGGATTAATGCACGCGTATCGAGTGTTTGTTGGAATGCTGAGGGAAGAATTCATTTTCGAAATTTTGACGAATATATTCTTACTTTCTGTGGGAATTGTTTCCCGATAAAAATTTTATATTTCAGTGGGATAATTGTCCGGTGTATACATCTAAGATATTAATCAGTGGTTTAGGAAAAACAAAATAATACGTTTACCATTGTGTTCGAGAAGTCCAGACCTTAATCCCATAGACAATGGGATATATCGTTCATAATATGAAACATAGTTATTTCAGGCCTGAAAGTGTCGTGGAATTAAAAGATAAAATTGACGTAATTTAGAATGATCTCACACCAGATTTCATTTGTTCCCTTACATCTTCTAGACGTTTACGAAAAGTATTGGGTAGTAATGGAGCTATTACAAAATATTATTTTAAAACATTTATATTCTGTTTTTAATTTCAAATAAATGTGTTTGACAGATTTCTTGTCTGTTCATGAGTAGATTATGTTGAACATTATATAAGATGCCTTAAGATTTACAAATTGAAAATTTACAATATTCAAAAACAGTCAAAATAGTCCATACGGCTTGTCCGAATTTTTGTTGCCGCAACCGTACTCTTAGAAACTTGTAATGAATTTTTCGCTGAAGGCGCAGACCTTCAGGAACACTATGGTTTTATTACAGAACTACCATCAGAAACGCCCTAACTCACAGCAACTATTTTATTTTTCGTTTTAAGATCATATTATAACAAAAACATTTGGTTTAAAACTTTGTTTTCTACCGATTAATGGTATTCCAATAAAAATGTATAAATAATCAAAGTTGACTTGGAAATACGACCCGCAATTGTTTTTTTGCAGCATTGTAATCAGCAGAAAAATATGGTTTATCATTAGTTTAGATAAATGTAAACTGTTCTGCGTATTAGTGCTGAGTTTATTTTTAAGGAATGCCTTCATAGCCGCTGTTTTTTATTTTTTAGACATATTGTAACCGGTGCGTCACCGGCTTTTTCATTTTTGCTATATTTTTACCGACTCTGATCACGAGTTCGTTACCGGCAAATAAACAAAAGATAAACTAACTATTTCACATTGTTCTCGGTAGTGTATTGGTGTTGTGTTGAATAATCGGAATATTTCACGACTATTCTTTGAACATGAAAAGTCTGGCGGATCTAGAGTGCGCAAGCGTGCTATAAAATAGTTTACTTTTGAACATATATAAATAAAACTAAGGAGGAGAAAGTACACATTATTAAATAATACTGCGCTGTTGGCAGTGTCGCAAGTGAGAGGTTAACAAAGCATTTACAGCTGCTTCCTATTTATTTTATTAACTGTACCATATCGTTCTTCAAACTACTGCAACTAAACGGTATTTACAGGGGACATGCAGTTATTGCACCGGACACTGATGAATATAATTCCAACCTAACCTTCTGTATTGAGAAATGTAGATAAAAAGAATTTCATTATAGATAACGCCAGTACGTGAAATATATACACGTTGGCCCAGTTCTCACCGAGGTGCGAGGTATGCTAGATCGCGCTACGTACAATGTAGCGCGATCTGGCATACTTGCATTTATCCCCGCCGGCCAGCCTCGCGTAGTTCTTAGAGCCCTATCTGACGCACTCTTTGTCTATCTATGCGCTCGCAAGGTTCTAACAGGTGATCGTGGATTTCGGATACACTATGTTAGTTTATACAACCGCAGAGAAAGTACAAATCATTACATGGTATCTTGCCGGAAATTCATACCAAAGCACGGCCGATCTGTTTGCCGTAGAGTACGTGGATCGTCCTATTCCTTTGCATTCGACGATTGAAAGGATCGTCAAAGCGTTTAGGAAATTTGGCTGTGTGGTGGGGAATTGCTGTAAATGCCATCAAATAGACGAACAGCTTCAAATCTCTCTAATGCCTCCCGAGCGAGAGGAGACAGAAGTGAAGATTTGTTCGTTGGTTGAAATGGGCGAACCTTGCTCTAGCCGACTAATTGCAGACGAAATCGGTGTTAGTAGAGGTACTGTGAAACGTATTTTGAAACGCAACAAATACAAAAGTTACAAAGTTCAAAATTGACAGGAAATTTTTTCTCTTAATAGAGTAACTTTGTTAGAATTTTAATTTATTTTGTATAATTATCGAATTTATTTTTTCTTTAGTTTAATTTTATAAGAATCGGTGTTTATTTTCCTAGTTAGAATTACTTCTTCGTTCTCCTACATCGCATAGCAACAACAAAATGAATATAAGAAACTGTACTTTCTAACATAATCTGAGAATACAGAAAACTTACGCAGTAATTCTGTATTAACAGATTTTGTGAGAAGGCGTTGAATTATAATATTACGTGATTGAGCGGTCATGCGTGTTGCCGCTGCTCGCTTTATGATATACTGCGACTGGATGGGATCTCTGAGTGAGACTCGAATGCGCTGTTGCCATTCACAAAGCAATCTCCCCTTCGTATCTGGACCAACGTGTATAACCTAAAACCCAACCTCTGCGAGTGTAGTTGTGAATATCAATAATGCTGTGTTTTACACATGCGTCAACAGAACAGTACGGAGTGTATTTAGTATCAGGTAGGAACACGTATTTCTTTTTAAATAGAACACCCATATTTGAATTTTGTACCGTACAAAACGATTCAGTACAGTACTTGGGATCAAATGGAAAGTAACTTTTAATAGTTTACAATAATAGTTGATTTTTTTCAAATACAAATACGATTTATTTCGAGACATTTTTTTTGGGTTGGGAATTGAATTTACTTTTAAAGATTTATTTATTTACTATATACGTACTGTTATTTGGATGTTTAGAATATTAGATACTTAGCAAAAAATTTAATTTTATTTACGGGGCGTGTTTTTAAAGTAAGTACCGCTTTCAAATTCTGCTACCGTGAGCGCTGCGGCGGCTTTCTACGCTTGCGCACTGTGTACCTACATCTGTTGACAAGCCACAGACGCCATTACAGAAAGATTCGACCGTGTTTACGTTTATTTGTCACTAAAATGTCTCCGCCGATCGAGAATCCCGCCGACTGTGAAATACACGCTGTGATTCGTTTTCTTAGTGTTAAAGGCATTAAATCGGCCGACATTCATCGCCAGATTTGTGAAGTGTATGGAGAAAACATTATGAGTGATGGAATGGTATGGAAATGGGTGAGAGCTTTTAAAGATGGCCGCACGAATGTCCATGAGGAGGAATGAAGCGGGCGAAAGTGAAAGAGAACAGACGCTTTACGATTTCATCGTTATCTGATGAGTTTCCAGAAGTGTTCTCTATGAAGTTGTGACCAAACGCTTACAGTATCGAAAGTTGTGCTCACGCTGGGTACCGAAAATGTTGACTGAGGTGCACAAAACCAAACGTGTAGCCAGTGCGTTGACTTTTTTTCAGCGGTACAGTGAGGGGGTGACGATTTTTTAAGCTAAATTGTCGCAGGTGTCGAAACGTGGGTGGCTCAAGTTACATCGGAATTGAAGCAGCAATCCATAGAATGGCGACATCCAACATCACCCAAGAAAGTAAAGTTCAAGCAAACAATTTCAGCCTGGAAAATCATGTGTACTGTGTTTTGGGACAAAAAGGGGGTGTTGCTTGTTAATTTTTTGCCTCGCGGTGACACAATAAATGCTACGACGTATTGTGAGACCTTAAAAAAACTGCGCCGTGCAATCCAAAACAAACGGCGAGGCATGTTGTGTAAAGGGGATCGTTTTGCTTCACGACAATGCCCGTCCACACGCAGCTTCTCGAACTCAAAATCTCATCGCATCTTTTCACTGGGAACAACACCCTCCATACAGTCCTGACCTTGCGCCCAGTGACTACCGCTTGTTCCTGCATTTGAAGAAGCATCTGGGTGGTCAGCGCCACGACGACGACGATGAGGTCAAAACGACTTGTGCAGTGGTTGTTAAATCAGGCGGCAGACTTCTATGACGATGGGATTGTAAAGCTGATTGTACGATACGATAAATGCCTCAATATTGGTGGAAATTATGTAGAAAAGTAGAATAAGGTACAGGGTTTCATGTAAAAATAAAATTGGTAAGAAAAGTTTACTTGTTTTTGTTTTATTTGAAAACGGTACTTACTTTAAAAACACACCTCGTATTTTACAATGATGGTTTTATATATTTTTCGAATTTCATGTTTATTTGGGGGTTGGGCGCATATTACGCCCAACCTAAGGAAGCGCATGATGCATGGATGCATTCCTAACACAGGCGGCAAAGATGTTCGTCGTATGCATGGAAAAAGCGATTATTTAGAAACTCATGCGCGGCCGGTACATTTTCTGTAACTGAATAGGGATTCAAGATTTGATTACGTTTCTATTATGATAATTACTCTAACATTACTAATATTAGATAAGGTAAAATTATACATAACCTTCTTGTTTACTTGATATCATGTTTCTTGGAGAGAGCGGCAAGCTAATAGAGATAACAAATTTTAAACAATAGTGTGTTACACCGGTCCATTAACAAAAAAGTTTAAAATTTTTTGCAATTGCATATGCTTGTCGAACATAACTAAGCAAACTTATTGTCTATTTCGATAAAAGTATTTATATCCTTGCCGGCAGCTATACGCAAAACCGGCACCGGCTATGAAGGCATTCCCTTATTTTTATTCTATACCATTATACTTTCATTTAGAAACTGAAAATGATGGTAAGAACCCATGATATTTTTTTTTAAAGATTAAACAAGATAAAAAACTTTATTGTTCTAAATTTAGCATATTTTTCTTTGTTTTACATAATAATAATAAATGGCTTTTATTTTTTTTTTTTTTCACATATTTTGCTCATTAATTTTTGGTACTTCGAATTTGAATCAATTTCTGCTACACTGGCGAGCAAAAAGAATCGATCCAACATAATAATTGAATTTTATTTAATATTGAACACCTTATAACTGTTTAAAACTGTTCAATTTGTTAACAAATGAAACACCGGAAAGCTCATACTATTAGCATTGGTAAAAAAATATATATAATATTATTAACAAACGGAGCAAAGTTAAATTACAGTGACAGCAAAACAATTGAATATTAGCAAATTAAAACACAATTACTCGGGTATTTTAGTAAGACGTGTTTCCTCCTCTTTGCTCTTATTACTGGCTGTATTCTTCCATTCATACCTCTTACTTTTTGGACTTTTTGGATAAATTCTTGAGGCATAGCTTCCCACACTTTTAGTGCAATTTTAAATTCTCGGACGTTGGATGGAGGTTTCGTGTTGTTTAAGATGCAAATGTACTCGATCGGATTCAGATCGGGAATAAAAGAAGGCCACTCAATTGTTGCTATTTGCACCTCCTGAAGATAGTCAGTAACTGTTCTTGCCACATGGGGCGAACATTATCATGCATTAAAATAAATTCATCGCCAATGAAGGGTGCAAAAGGTACAACATGTTGTTCAAGGATGTCCTCTACGTATCGGTATGCTCTAACAGAGCTTCTATCGATGAAAAGAGTTACATTGAGCATAACACTCTCCTGATCTCCTCCATACTCGATCCCGATCATCAGCACCAAATAAACAAATTCTTGACTCGTCTGTAAATAAAACGCGACTCCATTGTCGTAAAGACCAGTTTCGATAAATTCAAGTCGGCGTACTCGACGATGTCGGAGGAGCTTAACGCCAGTCGCTGGTCGGTAAACTTTCAAGTTGACTTCTCTCAACCCTCTTCTTACTGTCCATTCACTTACATTGGTTTCACGCACCTCATGTAAGCAGTAAGAGATTCTTACCGCAATGCTGTGCCTGTTTCGTAACGCAGTAGATACAACAAAACGATCGCTCCATTAAGAAATTGATTTTTTTCGTTCTGATTTCAACCTTCCCTTAAATATACCAGTCCCCTGATTACGTTTATACACCCGTTGAACTTGGAACGACTAATCCCATGTCTTATTGGAACATCGTTGGCTTCGTCCATCTTTAATCAAAGCAACAATTTGAGCTGCTTGAGTTTTATTCACATACATCTTAAGGGTATTCAAGTAATTTAAAAATCGGAACAGTGTTTTTCTATTTCGAAAAATTAAAAAAAAATTGAATAAACACGCAAAATTGCTCTGATTGAAATACTAAAGACATTTGGAGAGAACAAATACATTATGCACGCAATAACATCAAATAACATTTTACCGAAATGACAGTTAAGTTGATTCTCAATTGTTTTAAACATTACTAAGCCTGATAACATTGTTATCAAACAGTTACAAATAATTTTTAACATTTCTGAGAGAAAATTTAAAATATAATAAAGTGGTTCGAAGTTTTTGCTCGCCAGTGTAGTTATTACAAATATCTAAATTTAGAAAATTTGAAATTAGAAAGATTAGATTAGAAGGTAATATGGTGTTTTGTCTTTACAGATATACAGATATCTTAGAGTTTTTGATAAGGATTCGGGGTTTGTTATAAAACCCTGTTATCGTTATTCACTAGAAGGGCAAAAAGGTGCAAAAATCTCCGCTACACGAAAATGGTACAAAAATGAAAAAATTGAATGTTTAGTGGGTTGTATAGCTGAACTGACGGAAGAAGAAGAGAAGATGCTTTTACAACCTGGCAAAAATGATTTTTCTGTGATGTATAGCTGTAGGAAGAATTGCGCGCAATTATGGTTAGGTCCAGCTGCTTACATAAATCATGACTGTAGAGCGAACTGTAAATTTGTTGCTACTGGGCGTGATACTGCTTGTGTAAAGGTTTTGCGTGACATTGAAGAAGGCGAGGAAATAACGTGTTTCTACGGCGAAGACTTTTTCGGTGATAAAAACTGTTACTGTGAATGTGAAACATGTGAGCGTCGGGGAACAGGGGCATTCGCAAAGGAATGCGAGAAAAAGGAAGAAAATGGTTATCGGTTACGTGAAACGGACAATAGAATTAATAGGACTAAGCAAAAATCTCAAGGTAAAGGTGTTTTAGACAATTGCAACGGCCACATACAGAGCAATGAAAAAATCATTGCTCCTCTTAGTATAAAAGAACTACGTCAGAAAGGGCTGACGAAGTACGATGCGGAACTACTTATAGCACAAGGCTGTAAGTTTTCGGACATTGGTGAATTCCAGAAAAAGGATCGCAATTCTAATACTAGTTTAAGTGCAACGGACATATTACCTGAGTCTCATAATTTACGCGACAAAAAGAGGAATGACAAAAAGTCTGTGATCAACGGTATACATAATATTAACACTAGTGCTAAGTTATCTAGGGCATCGCGATTACAAAGACGAAATGCTAGGCAAGCAAATCAGGAATTAATGGAAAGTGCAAATCACACTATATCTAGATCAAATTTATTGGATGATTTACAAAGTAACGCCAGTAGTAGTACAAGCTATAGTGATCACGATCCAATGTCAGACACTACGCATGATGTTAAGAAGTTTAATGATTGTCACGAAAGTGGAAAGGATGTTTCTACTGGAATAGGTAACTACATAGTTAATTATTACCTTTAAACAAGATGCTACCCATAATTTCACTTTATTAATACATTGCGTCTATAGCTTTTAAAACAAAAATTTTAGATAGCTAGTAGAAAGTTGACCTACTGTCGTATATTGCTGTATATTGAAAATAAGCGGACCTCTGTTTTAAAATTTTTACCAATACTTATGGAAGAAGTAAACATTACAAAATGTCTTGTCAGCTAAATGATCATTAGGCTTAAATGGTTTGCGTACGCTATGAACTATTGAGGATGCAAAGGAGTGAAAAATAGGAAGATACGCATAAACTTTAATAATTATAGCAAGGACTGTGGGGTAGTATAGAAAACAAATATATTCTCAACGCACTCCGCACCACACAAATTATTAATTAACTCGGAAAGGCCGTTTCGAAGACGAAGTACCGGTTGATGTGAGAGAACATATATTAAATCTAACGAACTCGCTCTAACCCTACTTTTCAAGAAAAATATATACAAGTACCTACTTTTGCCGCTTAAACTAGAAAGCAAGTTGAATAAGGAGAAAAGGCGGAAAAAGGTTTACACGAAACGCAAGACATGTGGCCATTCCACCCAGACCAGTAGTTACATAATTGTATAAACTCACCTAAGTATAATCTGTTCAAATGGCTAGTAAATGAATACAAAAATTTACCCATCAAAGTAGATAGTCTGGAAGTAGAAAATTCATTAGATTTTGTAAATAAGGTAAATAATATTGGATTAGAAGATGGGGAAATTTTAGTATCATTTGATGTTTGTTCACTCTTCCCCAGCGTGCCGATTTCAGAAAACATAGAATATTTAGTTGAGTTCTTAAAACTTAATAAAATTGACAATGTCACAATTGCGGAGCACAAAAGACTAACTTTGTTCTGCATGAACCAAAACCGTTTTCAAATTGAGGGCAAGTATTATGAACAACGAGAGGGAACGGCGATGGGCAATCCCCTTTCATATCCAACCTGTTCACGAGTAAATTTGAGGCCAGTTTGAAAAAGGACAACGTGTATTTCCCTAGAATTTGGCTTAGGTACGTGGACGGTATTTTAACGGTTTTTGATGCTAAGAAAAGTAGACGAAGAAGTGAACAATCAACTTCCGTTCCTGGATAGTTTAGTAATTAGAAATAATAAGAAACTGGAAATTGACATCTATAGAGAGGAAACAAACACTAATAGATACATTATATTCGACTCTAACCACTGTGGACAACACAAAACGGTCGCGATTAGCTTCTTAATTAATAGATTGGTGAAGTTCCCCTTGAGTAAAAGTAGGTACAATAAAGAGCTAAAATTCATAAAAAATGTAGCTATTTACAACGGTTACTCTTCTATAGATGTCGATCGCATGCTTAGGAAAGTCCAACATAGGCTCTATGTTAGAAATTCCACGACCTTAATCCCAACAGTAACCTGCGATAAGAAATTTGTGAAACTTCTCTTCCATAGGATATCGAAAAGTATTAGTAAAATTTTTAAGGGACAAGAGATGAACGTTTGTTTCAGTTCGCGAAATACACTCAAAAATCTTGGCAATCCAAAAGATAAACGATACCGGACATAATATTAAATTAGGAAATCGAACATTGATTAAAAACGTGATTTTGCCGACTATTTACATGAATGAGAATGCAAACCTGATCAATAAAGAGAAGGGACCTTTACACTTTTCTTATCTTTTCGATTTATTACAGTAAAAGGTCATCTGATTTATGGTTGTGCTATAACAGAGACGCCTTTCATATATTCCGCAAGTATCTTTAGTTTTAAGGGTAGAGACGGAAAGAACACAAATTTGACGAAAACAACCGTTGTCTCACTCGATTTTTATTAGGGTGGCTTGCGTTTCGTGTAAACCTTTTTCCGCCTTTTCTCCTTATTCAACTTGCTTTTTAGTTTAAGCGGCAAAAGTACGTACTTGTATGTATTTTTCTTGAAAAGTAGGGATAGAGCGGGTTCGTTAGATTTAATATATGTTATCTCACATCAATCGGTACGCGGCCGAAGATGGCTGAAGTCCCACGTGTCTTTGAAACGGTCTTTCCGAGTTAATTAATAATTTGTGTGGTGCGGAATGTGCCGAGAATGTATTTGTATGCATAAACTTGTAAATATATACATCCGATATAAGCTACTTGCTTAGAAAATTACGTTCGCCCGTGAATTGCACTACATGCAACGTGTGTCAAAGAGAACGCACCATGCGGGATTTTTTTTTATTATGGACTTTTATAAAAATATAGTAATTCAGAAAGCTTGAGCACCTTTTAAAACCAACTTGATACCCATCAATCGCAGTTTATCTTCTACCGTACACAGGATGGGCATTTCAAATTGAAAGAGGCTCAAGAGTAAAATATCCATATTTTTCAAAGTAGAGGAAAATGTTATTAAGGAAAGTTGTTTAGAATCAACAGTTATACTCAAATATGAAATCACCGCCTCCTATCTCAAAAAATTAAAAAAATGGCTTTTTTTCTGGATCATCTTTTATGCACTTCACATTTACATCTAATCTGTTTAAAATATTCGTAAAGGTGCTTAAACTTTTTGCATTATTACAATTTTATAATAGTTCATACCAACCTGACACACGTTGTATTTGGATATGAGTTTATGATAGAACAATAAATAACGTTTTGTTTTGTCATTTCAGAGTACTGTTAGTTAATATTCATTCAATTATTTTTCACTCAACTGTTAATCGAAAAATAACAACAGAGGATTATTGTTAAAAATTAATATAAACCTATATATGTGACAACCTTCCCGTAATGTTAATTAGGATTTCTTCTATATGGAAACCAATTTTCCAAATAAAAAAAAAAATCGTTTGGAAGTGTTTTTACGTGATTACACATGGTTTTCGGTGATTGTAATTACAACCCATCTTTTGCCTTTTAATCTATCTACTAGCACACACTAATGTAAAACTATACAGGCTATCCGAATCTTCTGGAATTGTAAAATTGCGGCTATTGTGTAAATAGCAGGAAGCTAAAATGTCCTGAAGGCATAATAGACCCCACAGTATCCTTCAAAATTATTTCCGTATATACAGGTGCCCTATAAGTAAGAAACCAAGCAACACTTTTGTTATTTTAATTGGAACACTCTGTATAATATTACGTTTTTAGCTTGGGTTTCATATGTCTATTTCCAACAGATTTCGAGATATTTATAACTTTGCCTCCAATCGCCTAAATTAAGACATCTATTTCCTAAAAAAATCGGAAATGCATATATATTGCGGCGTCAATTTTTACTAAATTAAATTGCATAGTTACCTCTATCTTGATAGAGTGTTAATACTAAACGCCAAACTTTGCCAAACGCAAAGACCAGAAACGTAATTTTTCCAAATAGCACCATGCATTTTCTCTGTGTCCACTGTATAGGAAATTTATACCTCTATTTACAGTTAAGCGCGAGTTCTGCATTTAGGTATTGCATCTAAGTAGTTTCTGGTGTTAGTACTGTTTGGTTACCATGACGACAGTAAACAAAAGATACTGACAACGATATTTTTAAACTATTGATTCAAAATTTTGAGCCAAAGTAGCTATCTGTAGTCAAAGGTGAATCTTTCACTTGGAAATTGTATCCAAATGGCTTCAGGTGTTAAGATAGTTTGGTTACCATGACAATAGTAACCAAAACATGCTGACATTGATGACCTTAGACTGTTGACTCACAATTTCGTGTCTAAGTAAAGAAAAGTTAGGTAAGTTAGGTCAGAAACCTCCCATTTGAACTTCCGAAGAAGGTCAGTGGTCGTTCGAGCCATTCTGAGGTTAGGAATCCATTGATCAGGCATTTATCGCAGCCCCATGATAAATTTTATCCCCTTGAGGTCCAACACTGCAGCCTCTGTCGACATATGCCACTCGTGAACATAAGCAGTAAGCCTACCATCAACTACATATCTGAGTATTTATAAAATTCTGAATTTGGATTTAAACTATTTTAGGATAAAATAAATAAGACATAGATTTAACAATCAAAAACAAAACTGACAGAAATTATATTAAAAACCACATTGTTTTTACCGAAATATTTACTAACACATGCGCATTTACTAACGAATATGACCTTTGCAAGATATGAATCTGCTTATTAATTGTTTCGTTGTTTATATGGGACATTCCAGGACGTACTCCGTCAAAACTGTCAAAATGTTTGAAGCAAACGTCAGATCGCACCTCACAAAAGCAGGGTTACCAATTCGCAATAGATAAAGGCCAACCCTTGTACAATATAACTCCATACGGGTCTTCACATTTGCTTTCTACGTACGCAAAACGCCTAAGCCTAATAATGATAACTAGGCTTGGCATAATCGGTCGTCGCGACACAATCGGATCAGTCTCATGGGCCACGTATTACAAATAAAGAGTGTATGTGTGACTCACACCCGTCAGAAGTTAAATTTAGAAATAAATACCTAATGGTAAAAGATAAAAACTGACGCAGTAAACATGTTTGGTAAATATAACGAATATATCCACGCATTGAGGTGTGTTTATTGCCATTTTTTGTTTGAAAACGGCATTTCTTAGGTATGTGATGTAATAGCCGTAAAAAGTAAACAAAATAAATTAAATACTTGAAAAATCCTCGTCTCGGTAAAGAATCGAACCTGACATCTCTCGCTTGCCGGACGGACGTGCTAACCACTACACCACGGGGACTTTGATGCCGGGACCGTTCACTTCTTAATATCTTATTATTATTTTTAATCTGCAAATATATCATAATATTTCAACAGACAGTTTTCAATTCTTACATACCAAGTACACTAATTAATTAATATATTTTGGCTGCCGTCGGTGAATTTCCGACGTAATGAAATACTTCAAAAAATCTCGTCCCGGTAAATTCCAAGGAAATTACAGATTTTCATAATTCACCCACAGATACAGATTTTCATAATGCACCGATGGAGGCCAGAATGTATTAATTAATTGGTGTATTTGGCATGTAAGAATTAAAAATTGTCCGTCAAAATATTATAATACATTTGCAGATAAAAATAACAACCAGGTATTAAAAAGTGAACGTTCCTAATATCAGGATCTCCGTGGTGTAGTGGTTAGCACGACCGTTCGGTAAGCGGGAGGTTTCAGGTTCGATTCCTTATTGGGACGAAATTTTTCCAAGGAAAATTACAAATTTTCATAATTCACCGACGGAAGCCAAAATATATTAAGTAACAAAGTAGTTTTTTTTTAATCTGTTGTACTTAATACCGTAAATGTATGAGTAACTATAGATATGTAATAATAAGCACTTTCGCTTTTCAGAAATAATGAATATATGTATTTATATTGATTGCTTTTTAAAATTAAGGCTACGTTAATTTTAATATGCCACAAAAGATAATTTGACTTCAATAAATAATACAATAAATAAACGTAACTTCTTAACAGCGTGGATAAGATTGATGAAAAATTTGCACCATCAGGTTTATTTCTACATTTGTCTCGGTGAAGGATGTTCGCTGTATGAACATTACACAATATTTTAGCTCCATTATAATTCTAATCCGGTAATTTACTGATAAATTTAGTGACTTTATCAGCCAACGGTCGTTTATTTTGCTTGCGTACATAAGATATACTTATATACATATATACCTTCATAATTATGTATAACGCTGCGAAAGCGTTCTGTGCCAAGCCTAATGATAGCCATCATAACATATCTAGGCTTCTCACACGCTTATTTGAATGAATCAGAATGAATTTTTAAGTAACTTTTAATTTCATCTTCCTAAAGCAATTAAAGATTTTTACTATACACACGCGTACATTAGCAATTTATAAATATTTTTAGTTTTGTTCTCAATTTCCAGATTCTAATTCCGCTGGTATTACATTAAGAAGTCAGAAACGCCTCCATGATGGAGGACAAGAAGGTTCTAGCATTACAAAATCAAAATCTCAGCTAGAGGATTCGTCATCATCAATAGACTCCCAAATAGATTACAACCAAAATGGAAATCATTTCGTAACCAGTGATAATGCAAAGGATTCATCGAAAAATCAAAAATCAACGAAAACATCATTGCGGCAATTAAGAGACGGTTCGCGTATTACAAGATCATCCATTCGACTTTTAAGTCGCAGTAATAGCACTGCCAATTCGGAGGAGAATGCAGATATAAAGGAGGAAAGCGAAAAAGACGTATATGAGTTCAACGATGACGAAACTAGATCCGATCTATTACAATTACAATTCCGCAATATAAAAAGCGGCGAACACAATAATGTCGATAATGTGATACAAAGCAAAAGTGATCTAACTGAAAGTATTAACACATGCGTAAATGAAGAATCGAGAGTCAAGTCTGAAGAAAATGATACTGCCATAGAAAATAATTTCGAAAAGAACACCAAGACGCCAGAACGGCTGCAAGAACCCCAAAGTATTGAAAAGACACCGGAGAAATGTGGTCGGTTGAAACTAACACTGCGGATGAAAAGAAGTCCAGTATTAGATGAAGTCATTGAATCCGGAAATAGTTTAAGTGAAGACAATTTTGAACCTGAATATGAAGTTCTGAGAGTAGAAGGTGTAGACAGTCAGTGTATTACGCCCTATTCCCATAGGAAGAAGAGGCACAAATCGAAAGATCGGAAGAAAGATCGTAGGCTTAAGCATGAGATCGCATTGCCGAATCCACCTATGAAACGGTTACGGTTAATATTTGGCAATGAAAGCCATACAATAGATATCCCGTCCACTAGTAATGATTAGCAAAGTGAACAATTTTAAGTTAATTGTCTTTACATTGTACAGGTAGTATTTATATTACTTGTTGTAATAATAAACGTATGATGTCTAACAAACTATTGTAAATACTAGAGATAGCCAGTTTTAATTCTTTAGTTTAATGAGTACTGGTGTTAGACGTTTTAAGTATATGAATAAGGAAAATAATTTCGAAATACGCTTATGTATATTATAGATATTAGTTGAGAAGTATTAAAGTGTTCAAAATATTTTTATATCAAAATACAATTCAATATTAAGACATTATGATACACCCTTAGTTCAAGTACTATACCCTATAATTGCTGTTCAGTTCTAGATTTCTAACTTATAGTTATCATTTACTAGGTATTTTTCTTGGTAAAGACGAATAAAATAATAAGATTCAACTGCTGAAGAATGATACAAAGCACACTGATGGAACTTTCATTTTGTAAGTGATCTGCATATTCGCAATTTCGCAAAAGGTAACTGGCAATTTAATTTGATTTAATTTACATCAAGACTATTTCCCAATAACACCGTTGCGATACATATTGGGTTATTAAAATTACGACTTCATGAGCAAATATACGTTAGGAGGTTCTAACAACAAAGTTTATTTCAAATCGGTGATTATCACTTTGTAATTTGCTTTTAGTATGAACAGTGTAAAAGAACGAGTTCTAAAATTGGTAAACGGGCAAACTGAATGTTGGGACAGCAGATTATAATGTTTAAAAGGGATTAACATTAAATCCAGAAATAGACAAACAACAAAGAAAGTGGAGTAAGTTTCATTAATGAAACATCTGTAGAAATACTTGACTTGGCAAATGCTACTTAATTTAATGGAATAACAGATTGACATTGTTTATCGTGGTCTTTCATATCGATTGGATCGAGCTTCTTTCTTCACTTTATAGGAAATATTATATGAAATATATATTTTAATGGATGGAACGGCTGCTGCTTAATTCAAAGAGAAATTTCTTAACACCAGGTTTAAGGCAAGCGAGTTATAAGGCGTGTGTATCATATTTTGCGAAATATATTTTAATTATCGATATTTCCTTGATGTTACTGATGTAATTAAATAAAAAAAATACATCGGTAAAATCAATGAAATATCGACTTTTCAGTACTCACTGGATGGAAGCATATATATACAGGGTGATTCAGTTTTATTTAGGGAAACTTAAATAGCGTATTCTACCAACCAAACTTATGAAAAAGCTACATATAAACATATACCCAAAAATGCTGCGTTTTCGAGCTACAGCTTGTTGAAGGTTTTTATAGTGGAATATTACATTAAAGCAAAATTAATCATTTAATAACATGGAAAATTACATTAAAGCAAAATTACTCATTTAATAACAAAGAAGGTGTTCAAAATGAAATCGGTTAACGTAAATGCATGTGGTTTTTTCATCAGTTTGGTTGGTAGAATACGTTATTTAAGTTTTCCCAAATAAAACTGAATTTAATTGAATATTTTAATTATGTTTGAAATTTAAAATGGGTTGCAAAATATTTTTTCATTTTTAATTTTCACCGAGGGAAACTACTAATATAAATGATTGATTTTGGATAAAACTCCCCAAAATACTTGGAAAATAATATAATGTATATTAAATATATATTAAAATTTAATAATAATAGTAGAATGAATACAAATATAAAAAATCATGATTCATCAGAGAAATACTTCATTGTAATGTCAAGGAGTCCTGTAGGTCATGGATAAAATAACAGCCGGCGAAAGAAATTATTTCTAACGAAACAAGCTCTATATATAGTTATCAGATTCCACGTAACTTACAAGTTAGCAATTCGTAAAATTTCATAAATCAGAAAAACATCTAATAAAACAAAATCTAACAAAAAAAAGTTCTCAAAAAAATCTACCCTACAGAGTACACCGCCAAAGAAAATTCCCCTTAATTTGTAGAACGCTCAACAAACGATTATTTATTTTTTTCTTGGCGATGGCAATTTTTTCATAAAGATCTTTGTCACTTCTAAATTTGAATGCCTACACTTGTTTAAATTGTTGTTGAAGTTGACGTAGACTATCATCCCCTTTTCTTTTTATCCATGACTTGTAGGGTCCCCGTATTTCTGTTTTAAATACATATATCCTAATTTTAGCTTTATTAATTTCCCAGAAAAGTACCTATACGTATACTAGTGCCCTTTTGTAATAATTTCACAACAAGTAATATAAATAAATTAATTTGTCGCTTATCATTTATTTGCTTTAACTTAAAACTAGTAATCTTAGATAGTTTATTTTAACGGTCTTGTATATAGATGAATTTTAACTTAATTTATTTTATATTTTACGACATTCATACAGAACTATATTAACTAATTATTTTTGTATATTTTTCTATTTTACTTATAGCATTATTTCTCTTTATTAATTTTATATAAAATGAAAATATCTGATTACCTCAAAACATTAATGAATGATGTTTAAATGTATTATAAGATTTAAATAAATTCTTGTTGATCTTATTACTGTTGAAATTTTATAGGATACATAACTTGGAATAGGTGAAAAATCTGTCTGTATATAAGCATGTATTTGATGAAATTGCTTGTACATATTATTAAATGTGTAATATTCATTGATGATCACTTGTATTTTTTACATATGAAAGAATTTCGTTATATCTCACATTTCCAGAATAATTGAGTTCCTAGTATACTTCATTCTCTTGTACTAAATTGCATACATTTTCTGTATTTTTATTAGCCAATGTAATAAGTAACGTAATAAAGTTTTTTATTTTGCCTTATACTATTATTCTACATATTTATGTATTATTTTTACTAAGAACTAAATTCATAGATGCTACTTAAGTAGCACTCGTACCCAGCCGTACCTAGCCTTTGATCTAATGCTCATCCGTTAGAGGAAAACATTCTGATCTTAAATTTTCACGAAATATTGAAATTTATTACACCAATGATATCTATTTTTGTATTTTTTATTTCTTCTAAGAAAATTAGAGTTTGCTAATAAATGTACTGCATCAGATCAATACTGTGTATATAGATATATAAATAAGGAAAAAGAAATAATTTGGTATATCGGTAAACCTCGTTGATCTGTTGGTTCATTATAATAATAATTAACATACATATAAATTCAATAAAAAGTGTAGGAGTTTGTCTTGACAAACAATACTATCGTAATGGTTCGGTTTTACGAAATTTTTTAAGGAAGTTTTCCGTATCATCACAAAATCAATCTCCTAAGGAATGGGGAAGGCAGCTATCGATGTGCTTTATGTTTTAGGGAGCGTTTATAGTGAAGTTGCGATGAACGATAAGAGCTGTGAATTATCACAACGGGTTAATTGGTGTGCGTTCCACCTCTGTAACCATGGTTACGAAAAGAGCCGACGTACACCCATTGGCCCGTTTTGCTAATTCGCTACTCTCATCGTTTGTCGCAGCTCTACTATAAACGCACCTTGCTCATTTTTTTACCCATTTGCAACGAGTTAATTGTTTATGAATTAAAACTGAGAAATTGACAGTATAAGGTGAAGATGAAAAAGCCTGAAGTGGTTTTTATGAATTTGAGCTTCAGTATTGAATTTTAGATTAGGAAAGGCAGTGTTCACCTTTGACCATTCTTCTAAGTTGGCAGAAGATTAGCGACTCATCAGTCTCGTTTCTTTTGCAAAGTTGGCAGTGTCAAGCATTCAGATCTGTCAGATGGCATTCAGTAATATGATGACAAATGACAATATTATAGAACTTTTCAATTTCCAAGTTACAAAGCGTTCTTTATTAGTATTTTCTTTAAAATTGTTGTGAAAAAATTTCGGGTTAATAATACCTTAAATAATGGCTTCTGCTATGGACATAGATGATGAAGAGGTAGAAATGCCTACATCAAGCAGTTCCAAGGGCGAGAAGAAACGGTTTGAAGTTAAAAAGGTAAGAACATTGTACATGACTAACCACTTTTAAATTAATAATTACTATTTTTAGTGGAACGCAGTTGCATTGTGGGCATGGGGTAAGAATACAGTGTAATTGAAGTTTATGTGTTAAATTATTCTACAGAATCTATTTTATAAAACAAATTATCTTAATTTTAGACATTGTTGTTGATAATTGTGCTATTTGCCGCAATCATATTATGGATCTGTGTATTGAATGCCAAGCCAATCAGGCATCGGCAACAAGCGAAGAATGTACAGTAGCCTGGGGTGTTTGTAATGTAATTATGAATGTCCTTGTGTAATAGCACTATTTTCACATTATCTATATTTATTTTCTAGCATGCTTTCCATTTCCATTGTATATCTCGTTGGCTTAAAACACGTCAGGTATGTCCTTTAGATAACCGAGAATGGGAGTTCCAGAAGTAAGTATTCTATTAAGAACATAAGCTTTAAATTTACATTTATTATTTTAGGTATGGACACTAAGTAATTGTTTTATTACGTTCTAATTTATGCTGTGTACTTTACCAGGATAAACAAAATAGTTTATAATCAAAGTTCTTTTACATCTATCTTGAAAACTGTTGTGCACACAAATTTATTGTATTTTATTCAATCAGTAAATGTATTTGTGTATTTGTAAAATTGACTACTTGTCTTCCTAATTGTTTCCATCTGCTTTCAATAATTTTGTACATATACATCAATATTTTTAAACCAGCTAATTACAAGAATATCCAACTCAAATGTCTGTTGATTTTTATTTGGATCCAAGATTTTTTTAAAAGGCCCAGAGTACTAGGATTATAAGATAAAAAAAAGATGATCAATGATTTGCAAATGAATTGAGATTAAAATGTGCTGTAACATTTTTGTTCTGAAATTCACTGGGTCCATTTGATTTAGTATGGCGGTTTACATAAATGTAGTACAAAGAACGCGTCTGCAACTCAAATAGAGACATTTAACGCGTGCAAATTTTGCGTAAACGAAAAGATTGGAAATCTGAAAGTGGATGTGATATTCTCCCTTACATACTTTTATGTATTTACCTATAAAAATGTTTTGTTATTGTGTGTGTTATAATTCCGTTTTTTATGCATATCGTGTACTCGGAGAAATATCTTAAGTTTTTTGATTTCTTAGTACGTAGATATCAAAAATTCCTACTTACGCCCATAACTTTCAGTTTTTTTTTAAGAAATAACTTGTTCCGTGATTCAATTTTACTTGCCAGTCAGTTTCAGCAGTTTTCAACACCTATTTGCACAAAGAGTTAATTAAAGGTGCCTGGATGTTATGATGAGCTGTTTAATCCTATGGATCGTGGAGGTGGTTACTGCGGTAGACGCTACAGCAGTTCTTCATGTTCGCCATTGATGTCTTGCTCCTGTTGCGATTCGAGCAGCAGTTACTATTCTGACGTGTACGGCAACAGTTACGATTCCGACAGCTCTATAGCTAATTGTAATAGCAGTTACAATTCCGACAGCTATATATAGCAGAAGTTGCGATTCCGACAGCTATAGCAGCGACGAACCTTGTTACAAAAGATGCTAATAGATTTCCCTCTACCGCGGTGCGTATAATTCACATACATATGGACGCCTATAAAAATACATGCAATTAGATAAACTTCGATTTGGTTTTTCCATTACGGTATATTTGACTCAATTGCTAGTTACTATTAATATGTGGTTACTATCTGTGTGCAAATACGCTTACAATACATATAAATAAACCATGACCAAGGTTTTCAGTATTTTATTTCGAGTAAAATAAAAATTGCCAGAAAGGTCTACCTACGCGTTTAGTTTGGCGTCTCCCGATTTGAAGTAGTACTTCTAACTACCCCTACACATTGGCCCAGATCTCACCGGGGTGCGAAATATACACATATTGTACGTAGCGCGATCTGGCATCCTTTCATTTATCCCCGCCGGCCTGCCTCGCCGCGCGCAGCTGTCGTAGCTCTGAGAAGCCTCTCATGCACTTTTTATTTGTCTGTGCGCTCGTAAGGTTCTAACAAGTGATCGTGGATTTCGGATCCACTATGTTTTACAACTGCAGAGAAGATACAGATCATTAAATGGTATTTTGCCGATAGTTCTTACCAAAGCACGGCCAGTCTATTTGCCGTAGAGCACATGGATCGTCCTATTCCTTCGCATTCGACGATTGAAAGAGTCGTCAAAGCGTTTGGGAAATTTGACTGCGTGATCGGGAATTGCTGTAAATGCCAACAAATAGTCGAACAGCCGCAAATCCCTCTAATGCATCCCGAGCGGGAGGAGAGAGAAGTGAGGATTTGTTCCTTAGTTGAAATGGGCGAACCTTGCTCTAGTCGGCAAATTGTAGACGAAATCGGTGTTAGTAGAAGTACTGTGAAACGTATTTTGAAACGCGACAAATACAAAAGTTACAAAGTTCAAAATTGCCAGGAGGTTTTTACCCTTAATAAAGTAACATTGTTAGAATTTCAATTTATTTTGTATAATTATCGAATTTATTTTTCTTTAGTTTAATTTTACAAGAATCCTTGTTTATTTTCCTACTTTTTAGAGTTATTTTTTCGTTCTCCTACATCGCATAGCAGCAACAAAATGAATATAGGAAACTGTACTTTCTATCATCTGAGAATACGCAGTAATTCTGTATTAACACATTTTGTCAGAAGGCGTTGAATATTACGTAATTGAGCGGACTTGCGTGTTTATAATGGAATTGTTCCTGCAGAAATCACAAACTAATCAGAGCCAATCAATTGTGAAATTAGTCAGAAGATACTTTGGAATATTTTTTAGTCAATCAAATTGCGCGCGGCTAGCTTGATTTCTGCAGAAACAAGCCTAATATACATGAGTACCGCTACTCGCTTTATAGATATACTACCACTGGATCGAATCTTAGTGAGACTCGAATGCGCTGTTGCCACTTACAAAGAAAAATCCCCCGTTCGTATGTGGACCAACGTGTATATATTATATAAGAAATTCGTCCTCTAAATTTCTGAAAAATAATGTTTTTCCATTTTACTTAAATCCTAGCAAAAATTGGCATTTTACTCCCATATGTCATCACTGCTTTCTAAGTGGAGTGAGGGAGTGAGACAGAGAGAGATTCGCCAAGTTTATATAAATCAGTTTAAGAGGGAATGGATAAAAACTTAAAAAGCGTCGTTGATAATTTAAACATTTTACTAGAGAGGTGAAGTAGTTTTATTTAACATAAATTACATTAAACAGAACAATCATCTCCACATATTAGCACAACATCGGTCACATAGTATATAGTACAAGTGGCAAGTGGAATAAATAACTATCCAACCGCTAAATTTACTACAATTGATGTAATAATTACATGATTGATAAGAAATGGAGATATACACGTGTACACATTAATGCGTTTCAGTTTCATTAAAAATTCGGTGTTTATTTCCTACACACACTAGAAAACTATCAGCGAATATTTAAGAGTAATTCCCGTTGTTATGTGCGTCGAATAGAAGTGTATTATTTCCTAGAGGGACATCAAATGCTTTTCGATTATCTGTTCCTAAATAAAGCAATACAATTCCAAGAACAACAAGAATTATGATTTAATAAAAAATGGTAAATTACATGTATATCAACATTTAATGAAAGCTAAAACATGGCCAGTAATGATCAAAGTTGTGCACCGTAACCTCGACCAATAGCAGCCATATCGAAACATTCTAAGCCGTGGTCTACATGCAAATACATACTTATAAGTACAATTTTTAAGCATGATATTGACACAATTAAGATTACATTAGTTAAATTATGAGGTTTAACCTCGATTAGCTTAAGATTATTCCTAAACATACGACACCAAGATAAAGTACAAAGAACATTTTTTACATATACTTTTTTTTTGATTTATAATTTTTATTTAACGGGAACAATAAGCACGGTACACATCCAATAGATTTTATCCAATAGTATTAAGATAGTTTATACAATATATAGAAAAGATACATGTTGCATTACATATTCATAGTTTTTGTTTATACACAAAATAGCACACACATCCACATCCAGTGAAGTGTTATGAGAAAATATTAAAAATTTGGTCCGATATAGTGTAATTATATCGCAAATTCATTTGATTCTATTCCGTTATGCTTGTATATACATGGTTATATATATTTCGGTTTGAATATGGATGCGGTGCTTAATTTGTATATATGTAGACAAGTTTTCTGAACTTAAAGTTTATTACACTTTGTAGCTATATTCTTATATGTAACTGTTAATACATACCGAACATTGCCTAAGTTAAGGAAGATAAATACTGACTAACGACCTGTGCAATACGTGTATCAACAGTTACATATAAAAATTACATTGATTGCGGAATAGTTAAAATCAATATTGAATAAGATTCGAGATCGAACTCTCTAAAGCTTCAGATCGCTTTAACTGCAAATAAAATATATATCATAAAAACACAACAAATAAGAGGCGAACTAAACAGATTTTGCAAATAAATCCTAATAATTATATTTGTGATTTAGACATCAACGACCATCTTCTTGTGGATGTCAGTGTTTCCAACAACTGAACAGAATTCGTCGAACGAAATCTTTCCATCCTCGTCCTTGTCGGCAAATAATATTGTTTTATCAACGATTTGTTGTAATTGGGTATCCTTGAGGTTATTGCCAACCATCATTTTTAGTACCTAAAAGCAGCAGAAGGTGCAACTGTCATATTTGTCTACGTAACTTTTATCTAGATTTAATTTTATTATTAGTATCTATTTATACACAAACTAGAGGTGGATATGAATCTGGACAAGAATGGATGCGATCCTAAATAAAGGGGAGTAAGTGCTTCGTTTATTAACTTGTTTATAAACAATATAGGTCAAGACATTGAGTCATACATATACATTAATATCCAAATCTAATAGCTACATACGGATCTAACAGTAAAGTTTATTTCATAGATATACATCATATGGTGCTACCAAATTTCCCCATTATAATATTTTCTATTAGAAACGTGGCTACGAAATTGGTTTTGGTAGGGGTGGGGGGTGGACGCCTACCCACCCCTAAACACCTGCTTAATACATCCAAATTAAATATAAAAAGTATGCAGGGTGAAAATAAAAATTGGAAACACCGTTTTTCCCCGACGTTATTGTAGATACATAAAAATTGTTCAGATAAAATTTATAGTACTTTTAGTAAGCTAAATCTGTACAAATCTGGTAAAAAAAGAACTAAACTTTCGTAGATATTACTAATTTTATACTTTTCTTAGATGGTACACCCTGTATAATTTTTGCTTTAAAAAAACGTAAGGGTTTTTCGTTCTAAACTTGATAGTTTTTGAGATATTAGAGAAGAAAGAAAAATGTTCCTTTTCAAAATAAGCTGTGCCTTGAGAACAAAATTACTATCGAAAGCAATGTACGAAATAAAAACGAATTATTTTATTATCATAGTAACGATAGTAGCACTTATACATATGTTGAACAACATACTTCTTCTAGCTACAAGTTATTGTTTTAAGGATGATACCAATTAAGAATAACTATAATCTTCCATAAATCGAGCATATAATTTAAAAAAAAAACAACTAAAAAATAAACAAATGCAATTCTTTATTCAGATTTACTTCAATAATTATGAAACCTAGTTTATAATCACTTAACTACCAATGAAGTTAATGAACAATTATGCAGTAACTGTCAATGCTTTTGAGTTCATTTACAAATTATTAATTTCGACGTCAGAGCCTATTTTGGATTTTACTTAAATAACATGTATTTTTTGGATGAAACATTACTATTAATAATTGAAACTTTTTTTAAGATATTGCAATATAAAAATGCACTAAATAAAAGTAAAGCGAGATTATTAAAACCAATGTAGCTAGTAGGTATTATTTATTTTTTTAAAATTTGTAATTTGGTAAATGTGTAACTGCGAGTCTCAACCAGATCTGTTGTGTATACATGTACGGTGCTATAAATACTATTTCGTAGTTCTACGTTTGTTTTAAAAATGTTGCCTACGTCGCGAAAACGACCAACGTTGGACAAAGTTACAGAATTGATAGCAGAAATGCCTGACCTAAATTAAGATGGCGTTAAAATTCAATGTGTAGTTTGTAATATCCCTTTAATGTGTAGGTCTAAAAGGGATTGTCGACGTTACGTAAATAGTAAACAGCATTCTTAAAAAAAGAATTGCACACGACACTATAACAAATTGAAATTTAATTTATATGTTACTTTTATTGCATGTAATCTACCGTTTAATTTACTAGACAAGGAAGCATATGTCTTCTTTTGGAATAAATATTCGGACTGCAAATTACCAAGTCGAGCATCGTTACAAAGGATTGTGCCATCTGCTCGAGAACATGTTGAAAAAAGAATGAAATCGGAGTTGAAAGATACAAAAACTGTGGTTATGAGTGGACGACAGATCGTAAGAAACATTCGGTCGTTAATATAATGGTACGTACAATGGAACCACATCAATCGTCACCTTCAATTCTATTAGCTTCCAGACGAATACAACAAAGTACTGCCGAAGTAATTTCAAAGTTACATTGGAAAAGTTTGAACTTTCCGCAAACATGCTTTCTGTAGGCCGGCCCCTTAAAAACCATTGTGCTAACTTGTTACATATTACGTGTAAAATTCATGCTTTCAGTCATGTGGCAGATAGTATTAGAAAATGTTATCCTGAGGTAGACGCTTTAATAGCGCATACAAAAGCAGTGTTTGTTAAATCCCCAAAACGTATTCGCAAATTTCACAGACTGTGCCCCCGTATGCCTGAGTCACCAGAACCTATTCTTACACGTTGGGGAATATGGTTACAGGCCGCGTTTTATTATCACAAATATTTTGAGAATATTAAGAACGTGGTTTTACAATTCGATCCAAAGGAAGTTGCGGCTATCAAGGAAAGCCAGTCGAAATTTCAAGATAGTCAGGTTAAAACGGATTTAAAAACTGTTCAGAACAATTATTTCGGACTAGTGGAGGCAATAGAAAAATTACAAAATCCTTCGGTGTCGTTAGTGGAATCTCTGCAAATAGTGCAACATGTTCACGCACAGCTATGCGCGGTAGAAGACGCAAAAAATGTTTGTGTTCTAGAAAGGTTTGAAAGTGTTTTGGAGAAAGATTCTGATTTTGGCACATTAAGATAAATTTGTGAAGGTGCGTCAACAGAACCGTTAAGTTGTTCCAAAGATTATTTTAATTACGCAAATATAACGTCACTAGATGTAGAGCATTCGTTTTCTGCATATAAACACATTTTTTCCTCACGCCGCACTAGGTTTGCCGAAACAACTGTGGAAACATATCTAATGTTGCAGATATTTAACAGAAATTATTCACTTTGTGATTTCACGGAAGACTCTTAAGGTAAGTGTTTGAGCACGTATTATATTTTATTTCTGACCATTTATTTTGTGTAAACTTTTATGCACCCGCCATTGGCTGTTGGCACAAATTGAGCAACCCTAATTATTACTAGAGTTGGCATTTTTTAAATTTTGCGGATTTTAGTTGGTAGTTCCAGCAATAAAGGGCATATTCGCCAATTTCTTAATGTAATATAGACGAATATGTCCTTTATTGCCGGAATTACCAACGAAAGTCACCCTCGAAATTTAAAAAATGCCAACTCTAATTATTACATTCACTTTTGTAATTATAGTTACTATTATTGTTGATATTGGCCTTGGTACTGTGTCATTAGCCACTTACGTAATTGTAGTTAGATTAAAAAAAAATGGTTATTTGCAATTTTGTGGTATTTAGTAATAAGTTTGGTTAATTTTTTGTTGTCGTCTTTTTCACAAATTTTGATCTGCCTTGGTCAATTGATGTTGTAAGAAGAAATATGAAATAAAACAAAATGCACGGTGAAGTTTGAAAAATGATTCTCTCAATTTTTTTATTAACAAACATATTTGAATGAAATCTTGGTTAAAATCATTTCATTTTAATAAAAAAATCGCTAATAAAATTTTGCTATTTTCGACCTCAAAAAATAATCATAGCGTACCTTGAAAATTTAGATGAACTGACATTTTATGTGGAAGTAGGCTTTTTGATTCACTATGTATTAAAAAAAATTGGTTTCATTTTAATGCAATATATAGATCTTACAAGGGTGCTTCCATTTCAAATGGGTCACAATATATGTATTATTTATGAGTGTATGTCAATGGAACAAAATTTGACGTATGTTTAAAAAGATATTTTCGCCACATAGAAGACACTTTCTAGCGTTTATAGCTAGCCGAATTTGTGCAAATGAAATATGCCGCTTCATGTTTGTATACGATTTCTTGAAGTTAAGTGAAAAGCGAAGTTTCTTTAAATGGTAAATTAGAACTAATTTTAGTTAATTTCAAACATTAGTCAACATCCTACATGATAATTTGCAGAATTATTTATGTGTGACGCAAGTGTACTTGATTAAATTAAAAAAAAGCAATAATCGATTAAGTTAAGCTCCGCCCCCAACATGGCCAACATATAGATACTAAATGTACTGAGCCTTCAATAAGAGAAACTTTTATGACATTATGCAAGAAAACTTACAATTTTTTACAGATAGAAATAGTAAAATTACTCAACTTGTCGACAGAGTAAACATTTTTAATATTGTAGAGAAAAGTACAATGTATGAATCCTCATGAAATAAAGATTTATTTATTAAGGTTGCACATACCTGAAACAATTCACCATTAGAGATGAAACCATCATTATCCATGTCGTAGATTCTAAATGCAAATTTTAGCTTTGATAGCTTATCTCCCTTAACGCTGAACTGGGAGACACCCTGAATAAATTCTAGTATAAAATAGATAATATATAAGTTATTTGGACTATTTCTTTAATATTCATATTGACTAAATACCTCGAAAATCAACTTCACCGTTCCCGTCAGCATCAAATATATCAATCACACGTTGTACCAATGGATTTTGCTGTAGTTCTGGTAGAGACATAAATTCATCGATGCTCAATGCGCCAGAATTATCCAAATCTAGCTTTCTAAATCTCTTTCCGAGGCGTTTTATTTCATCAGCATCAACTAATAATTTTAATGAATTTAGTTTATATAAATACTCATGCACAATATTATTAAAATTACTTACAGTTGGAACATAGTTCCATGGGCAAGGAGCTTTCATTACCCTAAAAAATAATCAATAATAAATATTTTATAATACATTATACTAAAATTAAAGATGGGCTTGTCCCTGAAAAGTAGGCTAAATTTACTACATGTACAGGAAAACAATATAACACAAAAAACGGTATTGCTAAGAATAAATGGCGTAAGATTAAAAATCTATTTACCATGGCTTATTGATATTTTACTTTTCAATGACTGATAAATGTGCAATTGTCAGAAATGTTTGCTAGAAGACGACAATTTGTAGATCACGTTCCACAAACATCTAACAGCTCAATGATCAAGGCATCCTAATGCACACATTTATTTTGTTTATCTTCTTAAAGGAATAGTGCAACTTATTCTTAATATAAAATGTTCGATTTTCTAATAGCATCTAACATAAATATGTATTGATATAATAAGATTTGAAAGGAATTTACTTTTCAAAATTTAGAACGTACCCTTTGCTGTAAAGCAAAAACTTCTACTATTGTAAAATATTTAAAATATGCTTTGAGTTCGACACGGAAGATGGCACCACCATATTTTCTTAATTTGTTGGACATTGTTAAAATTATTTGAAGAAACTTATTAAGTGAATAATTTCACACTCCGTTATTTATTTAAATAAATTAAAGCTATAGAAAAACATAGTTTGATAATTAGCAAATATTTTTATGTGCTTTATTTATGAAATTTTTGTTAAATAATAACTTTTTATTGCACATCCTCGTACCTTACAAATCTACAATTATCTTTGAATTACTATTTTTAATAACTTTCTTATTTTTGCTTTGTAACACTCGCTAGAGGTCTATGAATGTTGACATTTTGGTATTGAGGCTCAAGTGTTCAGAGTATTGTTCCGAGTCTATTTTTATTTACATTGACGCACTATAGATGGTTCTGCATATTTCATTGAAATTTACTTGTCTAAGTAGTTATAGTCCATTCACTGTAAGTTCCGTCTTTTTAAAGGGCACTTCCCCTCCACAGTGATGCCAAATCCGCCAAACTGACGTTAGCCAATATAGGTTAGAAATCACAAGATTTTTAAATCACCGAATAAAACCAATAAAAATATGGGAGTAATTAGTCATTCTGTTAAATTTAGGCAAATTTCTGGATATTTCTATAGTTATTCCTGTTATCAATGCAAGATTTCAAAAATTCATAAATTACGATTGCGAAATTATAAACGGATTTACATTGCTAGAGGATAAGTAATGGTTTTAACCTGCAAAATTTTCAGATACAAGACGTTATATTAACTTGACCAATACACCTTGAAGTATTACTCTATCAGAATAACAAAAAAAGGGAATGCATCAAATACAGAAAGAAATAAATGCGAAACAACTAGACTGTTTATTAAATTTGTTGAATACATTATGCAAGACATATAAAATTCATTCAAGTCATTTATTGCTGTAGTGAGAAATATACAAGAGAAACAAGTGGTTATCTGGATTTTAAATACATAGGTGCGAAATGAGTACAAATGTAATTAAATATGTGAAAAACTCAATATTCATTCTCAGGTTCCGAACTTGAGATAATTTCTTCATCTGAAGATTCCCCTTCAAGGTTTATTATCAAAGGTAACACCTCTTCTTGGTCAAAACCAATTTCTCTCTCCCACCATTCAATGACAGTGTTTTCTGTATGGTTAACAGTATTGGACCACATTTCCGTTGTAATGTGGTCAATTGACTCTTGCCACATACTCAACACTTTTTCCATCCCAGATCCATCTCTTCCGATATGATTGTTATAGTAAACCTTACTTATACCCCAAATGTTCTCAATAGCATTGAATATGCAATGGTACGGTGGCAATCGCAAAACTCTATGTCCGTACTGGTGTGCCAGTTCATCCACAGCATAAATTTTGTTTGGTTTATGTCTAAAATAGATATATATATATGTATTGTATATATTAAAAAATAGTAAAACAACACTTACAATTGAACTAAATGTAATAGTTGCAATTTTAACATATCAGCAGCATATACAATGTTGTTTTGTGTCAGCCAAGTTTGAATGTCCTGTTTTTTCCAAGCTGCTGTTGGAGAAACATTGACGCATGTTCTGTGATATGGGGCATTGTCCATAATAATCATAGACGGTTTTTCCAAGTTTCTTAATAAATAATTTTCAAACCAGTCCAAAAATGTCTCTGCATTCATTTCTCCGTGGTAATCTGCATTTTTTGTTTTTGATGGGAAAATCAATGATGCACCAGGAATAAAACCACTGCGATTACCTGCATGTACTATGATATATCTAAAAATAATATTCATGTGGACCTCATGGGGCTATAATATCAGTTCACTAACCTTTTCCCATCAATTTTTGTTCTTTTAACACTTTGCACGCTGGTATCTTGCCAGGATCGACCAACTGTGCCATTCTCAAATACCCATGTTTCATCAAGGAATACCGGGTCCCAGAAATAACTATTTTTAATATTTTGAACGTAGTTTCGAAGGAAATCAATTCTTAAAAGAGCAATATCCGAACGTTCCATCATGGCTCTGCGAGGATCGTCTTTTTTCCAAGAAAACCCAATATTCTTTAAAATTTTCATTAACGAAGTTCTCCCCCCAGAGAAAATTTCATCATCCTTCAATTTTTGTAAAAGTAAAGTTAATGTTACTTGTTGTTCTGAAAAGATACAAATTTAGCACTTCAAACCGCATTAGAATATGTAATAGTATTACTTTGTCTATACATAGTATAGAGTGCATTTCGGATTGCCACAACAGTGAAATCATCAACAGCTGTCACTGTTTTTACGCGGTGTCTGGTTTTCTTCGGGCTACTGAGGGGGCGGCATTCTTTTACTTCTGTCGAGATACCACAAACGGTAGATTTATTAATTGACAGGGCATCTGCAACTCTCTAAAAATTAAGTTGTAGTATATGTATAATACTTTTTATAATTTTTACCTGACGAACAGAGACTAATGGAATAAGGGGTCCACCATTATCACGTTCTCTTTCAAAATAATTTATAAGTGACGCGACCAGCGCTTTTGACTGCGAATTTAAACCTCTCGGCATAATGCACAATTTGTTCTGAAAAGAACAGTTATTAAAACGTATATAACACGATATATAATAACAAAATGCAACCAAAATGGAATAAAAAAACGTCAACGCACGAGAAACAGTAAACAACTGATGTTTTGGTTATCTTGCAACGAAGCATTGTGGAGGGGTGAAAGTTATTTTATATACAATTTTCTTTTTCTATATTACAGCTTCAATAATTGAAATATTAGTTTCAATTTAATTCAATTACTATATTCTTATAGTTCCAAAGGTGTTAAATTATTTCTAACACAAAAAGCAATTGTATTCTTTAAATTATGTTTTTGGTAATTTTGTTTTTCTTGATTGGCATCATCAGCCCTCAATTTGGGGGAAGACGGAACTTAGAGTGAATCGACTATAGTTTTGTGTGCTTGCAACGGCCTTTCTCGTGGCGGTGTTTTCAGAAATGGCTGCCGGTGTAAGCATTTTTGTTTTATCTTTGATTATTTCTATGAATATATATGCATCGTGTATTCAGTTATGCTTAAAACATAATTCTAATTAGTTTTTTATATGGAATAATGTGTATTTACTCGTAGACGCTGTATACTTACCCTGAAAACTTTCGTGCATACAAGGCACTTATTGCCGCACAGTATGCATCTTTAAACGTCAAAGTAGACCCAACCTTCAAATTCGGCGAAACTAATAAGTCTGAAGAATTCTTGAAGAAGTTTCCAACTGGAAAGGTATTGGAGTTATATTTAAATTAGAATCCTACTTATTTGATTCTTATTTCAGGTACCAGCTTTTGAAACAGCTGATGGCAAATACTTATCAGGTGGTAATGCAATTGCGTTTTACCTTGCAAATGCTCAGCTTAGGGGTAGAACACCGATAGATCAAGCTCAAGTCATTCAGTGGAGTAGCTATGCCGAAAATGAAATATTGCCCCCTGCTTGTGCATGGGTATTTCCAATTCTCGGCATTATGCCTTATAATAAACAAGTAAGACCTATTCATGTATAAAATTATAATGTCAATATTATATTCTCTCTTTCAAAGGCAGGTTTGAATTATTAATATTTAAATTTGCAACATAGATGAGATATACTAAAGATGATATTCCACATCAAGCAATATTTAATATATCTAATTGTTTGACACTAAAATATCCTAACATAGAATTTATTACCATTTTAAATACTTATCTAATTTTACAAAATAGTACTGACTTAAAATTTTTTATTTTAGACTTTTGAACGTGCTAAAGAAGATATGAAGATTATTTTGAATATCTTAAACACACATCTTTTGACTAGAACATATATGGTTGGAGAAAGAATTACGCTAGCCGATATTACGATTGCTTGCACATTATTACATTGCTACACAACTGTTTTTGATCCAGAATATAGAAAACCTTTTACCAATGTAAATAGGTGGTTCCTAACTGTTGTTAATCAACCTCAAGTAAAAGCAGTCATTAGTGAAGTAAAACTCTGTGAGACAGTGCCAGAAGTTGATCATAAAAAGTATGCACAGTTCCAAGCTAGTCAAGGTATTTAATCTTTATAATTGCTAAGGTGTGCAATGTGGTGTGGCATGGTGAAATTATTGATACTACATCAGTTTTGCTTATTTTCCTGTTTTTTTCATTCTCTGTTCTATTTAGCACTCATATATTAACACATCCTACTTTCCCTTTCAGTTTTGTGTATCCATGAGCTTATTTTCAATATTATCCTTTCTATTCTCATGCAACAAAATACTTTAAAATAGTAGTCTCTTTATGTTAACTAACTACCTTGTCGGTTATTTTAGTTATTCCAATAGCGTGAGAAAAACAAGCGCGTATTATGAATTTTAATGAGATTTCATGTGAACATGTTAAACTGATACATCTAAGAATCATTGAACTTCTTCCAAGTACATTAATAATGAGGGAAATTTTCAAATTCTGTTAAAATAAATATTCTCCCTTTTAAAGGAAGGTTTAAACTTTTTATTTTTAAACTTGATACATAAGGGAGATAGATTAACGATGATATTCCACATCAAGCAATGTTTAAAATATATTTCTGTTTGACACTAAAATATCTCCACATACTTACATATGAAAATTTCATTTAGAAATGTGTATATTCGTTGCACTCAGACGTGAGAAAGAAAACCAACGATAAACACGCTGCACAGTGATTCCAAATCCGAAAAAGCTGGTCAAAATATATACATCGTTCAATTTGTTGTTTGAAATTTTGTAGCTGAGGGCTTTTGAGGTCGACTCTAAAATCATATTAAAAAAAATGCAATGGCTGGTGCGATATGGCGAAAAAAGTTAAAAATTCAATTTTTTATTCACAAATGAAGGGGCAAGTGGACGAAGAGGTTGTTACATTAAAAAAAAATTACATGTAATTAATAAGTTCCATGAAAACTCAAATGTTTTAATATATATAATTATTCCACATCCTCTTCTTACTAATCAAATAAACTGCATTTTAAAATAATCATTCAACAAAAAATGCCAACTAACCCTATTAAAACCGAATTTATTCAAAAATAGTTTTTTTGCGATATATCTCCTTCATCCACTTTGCCCCTTCAACTGTTAGTGATAATATTGAAGCAAAATATAGCTAATAAATACAAAAATGGAAAAGCAATTGATTACTGGTAGTTAATTTTACTTTATTACAAACTTATACTAAAATACTATTACTAGGGCTAAAACAAAACACATACGTGGATGAAATCCCTTGCGTATAGAGGATTCAGGTGAAAAAATGCTAGAAGTTTCGTCATCGTCAGTCCTTTCACCATGTGGCGTTTGTGGGCCGTTTAATAACAAACTAGATATATAGAGATCAGACGCTACAAATAATCGCAAAAACACATCTTCCATAGTTTTTGTTCTACTGCTTTTTCTGGAAAAATCTGCACGAAATCGTTTTATATGTTTATTTGTAGAGCACTTTCGGCCTCTTTTCTTCTTGGCGCATTTCTGTGAAATGGATTAAAACTTGATACATTGAAGTTGGCATGTAATACCATGGATGCAGTTCTACAGATTTGAGAATAGTTTCCAAAGAATAATCTCGGAATGTTGCTAAATTCATATGATGACCACAGACAGATAATAATTTTCAAAGAATCGTGGAGCAGTGTTTTCATCGTTGGTATTACCAAAATCGGGTTTTTGACTGGTCGACGATTAAATGCAAATGGGACCTTTGCATCTAATGTCCCCCTCAGCTCGATGGGTCATTTGTGTTGCGTAGGCAAGTTCCTGTACACTTGCTTGTCAATGAAGACGTCAAGTTTTTCGTCGTTATGTTCTTGAAATACCGCAGTTTCGTCTAAACACACAAAATCATTGAAATAATCCTTAAATGTACGAAAAAATCTTTTGTTCAGTTCTTGTAGCTTGCTGTTTTAAATTCAAATATTAATTTTCGAAACGTTGGTTTTGCAGATTCGGGTAAAGTAAAGGGGGACCGTAGCTTTTTTGTTATAAAGCTTTTAATTTTTTCATAAAAAAAGGTGGTATTTTCTTTTATATGGTCCTCTAGTAAATGAAAAAGCTCCATTCTATTTAAACTATTTCTTTCTGTATTACATATATACAAATTGTAAAATATTAAATACGTAATTTTATTAAAGAAATTTTTGTTCCTGAAGAATTTACCATTTACTTAACGAATTTGTATCTTTTGCTTAAAAAAAAATAAGAAAACCTGAGGGGCATCTAGAGGCAGTTCATTTTTGTTCAGTTTGCCGAATAAAAGTACATATTAGAAGGTACCGCTTTTCTTTTTGCATAACTGCAAAATTAATAACTTTTTTCTGAATTTGCAAAAGTTTGTTGTATAATTTCATGTAAATTTTGCAAATTACACTAAATTCTAATCTATATACATATTATTAAAACAAACAATGACGTAAATATTCATAGTGCAGTTACTTTCAACTGAGAATCCATTTTATGAAGTGCAAACCTATAAAACGTGTGAATTATAATGCACTTTTAAATAGAAGCCTTTGCTTTTCTTGAAAGCGCCACAAATGGTACTGGTTCGATCACTTTTGCCGCCTGCATAAGGGCAGATAAAGAAAACTCGCTTTCTGACTTCAGATTATGATAATTAAACATTCCCTCTATTTAACTCGTTAGTCTAAATCCTGGAAATTGCAACTTTATTTTTGGATTTTTGGCCAGCTTTTCGGAGCTTGAAAATAATGTGCGCCTTAGTAATGGGCGTCAGATATATTATAATGCATTTTAGCATTCAGACAGATTGATAATAAAAACCCAAATTTTATAAATTTTACGGTGGTGTGCAAAATAATACCACCACTATAAAACAAAAAAAAATTATTTATTAAAAGAAATTCTTGTCTAAAAACAACTATCAGCTAATATTTTGTTTTGTGACCTTTGTTTTCAATACATACCTCCATGCATTCGACATAGCACTTCACTAGGTGTTGGTATCTTTCCACCGGAATGGATCGTCAAGTATTTTGAACCGCGTCCAATAAGTCCTGGAAATTGTACGATTTGTAATTTTGTAATCGTTTCTTAACATCTATGTAGAGATTTTCAATAGGATTCAGACTTTGAGCAAGCCATGATATTACGTCAATATGCTCTTATAACCAATTCTTAACCCTTTTGGTTGTGTGCTTCGGCTCAGTATTGTGCTTGTAGCACAAACAAATTTCTATTTCATTTCCCTCAATGACGTCTCAATACGGCGAATTACATGTCTGCTATTATTTCGTTTTATTTCAAATTGGTCCATTGTTAGATAATGGAAATGTACCTCCATACCATTAATAAGTTTCCATCGCCAATATTTGACGGTGTTATAGGTGTATTGTGGAAGAAATTCTGCTTTTACATGTCGGAATAAATCGTCTTCCTATCGTCGAACCGTAACATTGCGTTATTGAGATGTCGCTCAATCATGATGCTGTCTTGTAAAATATTGCGAATGCAATAAATTCAAAAATAGCGAAAATAGAAATTTTAAGTATTAGAATATATTTGTCTCCGACATTCAGACCCTCTATACAAAACTATTTTCAGCACTGCTGTTGTTTGGTATAATTAAATAACCGATTGGTAGCACGTCAACTAGAACTGGGGGACTGTCCGCTTTATTTCTTGTTTCGAATTAATATATATGGCAGTAATCCAACATGACTTATTATTATATAGGAACTGAGGGATTACTCAACACAATATTCTAATTTCTGTTCTAAAACTACTATTACATTGCACACGATTGTATGTGTGTGTAATGTCTTTAATCATATAGCCACCACTTTTTGTAGGAAAATTATGTAGTTAATTTCCCTGTTATAAACATTCAAATTATTAGGAGCTTCTAAACGTGGTTGATGTGACACTGACTAATTTTACCTAAGGTATTTTAAAGCCTTTTTAACTATGCATGAAATGTGTAAATACAACTTACAATTATTACTAACTCTACTCGTTTCATCTTTGTATACTCAATAGCTATCTATTTGGATAAAAATAATAAAAAGAGGAGTAAGTGTGTGCGGCTGCCTGAAGTGTACAGCAGATTCGTCTTATTACTTACTTTTCAGGCAAGGACACTAAACAAAAGAAAGAAAAGAAGGAAGACAAAAAAGAAGAGAAAAAAGAAAAGAAGCAACCAGCACCAAAGGCAAAGGAGCCTGAAGAAGAACTGGATGCTGCCGATGAAGCTTTGGCAGCGGAGCCTAAGAGCAAAGATCCATTCGACAGTCTACCCAAAGGTAATTTTAACATGGAGGATTTTAAAAGGTGCTATTCTAACGAAGATGAAGCGAAATCCATTCCTTACTTTTGGGAGAAATTTGATGCCGATAATTATTCCATTTGGTACGGCGAATACAAGTATCCTGAGGAACTTTCTAAGGTGTTCATGAGTTGCAATTTAATAACGGGTACGGTATTACGCAAAAATCTTACATTATTATTATTTTATTTGATCTCTAAAATAGGCATGTTCCAAAGACTGGATAAAATGAGAAAGCAAGCTTTTGCTTCAGTATGTTTGTATGGTTCTGACAATGACAGCTCTATATCTGGCGTTTGGGTTTGGAGAGGTCAAGACCTGGCTTTTACTGTATGTTTTAAGGTTTATTTCGATTCAACATTTTTCTAGAGTATATTAATTTATTAACAGCTCAGTTCCGATTGGCAAGTGGACTATGAAGTTTATGAATGGCAAAAGTTGGACCCTAGCTCAGAGGAAACTAAAGCGCTTGTTCAGCAATATTTTTCATGGACTGGGGAAGATTCAAAAGGAAGGAAGTTCAATCAAGGCAAAATCTTTAAATAATTACTTTACCTTTGTTAATCCTCCACTGTGTATATCGCTATGATACGTGCCTACTTTATACTGTTATTTGTTAATAACAAATTTGTTTTTTTTTAATACTTTCGTTTGTTAGTATATACTCCATTTTATTAAAATCATCGTAATATTTATTACTTTTCTTTTCTCTTTTTGGTAACCAGTATTTTAGTGGAGGTGGTAATATACTCGATACATATTGGCCTTACAATCGATGGAACATTTTGTAAGCGAATAATTAAAAGTTTATAAGATCAGCAAATTCTCTTTTTATTAATCCCATTCGCAACGAACCAACAATCAGTCACTGATTCTTATTATTAGAGATCCGTTGGTCTTTAAACATGCTGTAAAGGATGAAAGAAAAGCGGTCTCGCTTTGAAACCTCAGCATTTTCCGAAATTTGTAAATGATGCCTTTACATTATTGTCAATAATGCCAAAAGTTGACCTTTTGTAATCATTTCTTATGAAAATGTAATTTTTAAGCATTATACAGGGGGAAAAGGACCAAACTCCAGGTGCTATCATTCCCAGTATTGTACACGTGAAAGTAATGTAAAAAAACTCATGATCTTATACGATTTTCATTTGTTTTCAAGTTATAGCGTAATTACAAATAAACAAAATTTCATACATTAACATGTTTTTAATCATAGAGTTCTTTTAATAAACAAAAATAGCACCATTGACCTCTAAACATTTTATGCTTCGTCTAGGAAGGGCACCTGTTGCTCTCCCGATGACTTCACGTCTTTCTTCAATAGCTTAGTGGTGTGAGACTTGGAGATCTCGGAGGCCAACTAATAGGATCAGCACTGCACACTTAACGTCCAAATGCTGCTTACCCTGACGAGCGTGCAGGAGCTCCATCATGCTGATAATGCGTTCGCATTCTGATGTTTAGAGGAACATCCTCAAGTAGTCCTTGTAATTCATTTTGTACAAAAATTAACTAGTGCTCTCCTGTAAGGCGATTCTCTAAAAATGAAAGGGCCAATTAAATAACTGGATCGGTATGGTCCATAGTTGAACGGTATGGCCCTTAGTTGACCGGTATGGCCCTTAGTTGACCGATATGGTTCATAGTTGACCGGTATGGTCTACGTGTGGTGTGGTATACGCCACACGTTTACTGAAAACTTGCGCTGAAAATTGCTTTCGACTGTTGCGTGGGAATTTTCGTCTGACCATACATCAGAGTTCCGAGTATTGTTAATGCCGTCACGGGTAATTTCTCTGGTGTTGAAATCGTCGGCGATATTCAACAGCAGCTGTAATATTCCCATTACAAAAACTATAAGCAAAACCCTTATTTTCATATTCTAAACTTGAATAAGCGCGTGGTATTTTCCAACAAAACAATGTACAAATTCGAAAATAAACCTCAAATCACTGTCATAATAAATTGACAATGACACATAGAACAACAAAATTATTGAAATGATTTTGAGCCTCGAAAGGATTGATTCAAATAGTCGGTATGTTATATGTGTGTCAGGAAGTGAAAAAAGTTAATGTCGAACGTACCTTACTTTTTGTTTTGCATGAGTAGTCAATGCAAAAATGTTTATTTTATTTAAGACCTATTAAGTCGGGAACAAGCGAAAATTTGTACTATTTACAAGAACGCTAGTTTTTCTAATTACGCTATAACTTGAAAACAAATGAAAATCGGATAAGAACATATGTTTTTTTACATTATTTTTACGTGTATGGTACACACCCGAAGTTTGATCGGTTCCTCCCGAATCAGCCTGTATATACGGCGTAGGTAAGCTTGTACCGTTATAATTGTTTAAATAACTATTCTCATATCACAGTTTGTATTGTATAAAAAAGTTGTGGTATTCGCTTACACTCATAGTACAAATAAGTAACGTTTGCTGGTCTAGGGGAAGTGTTTCCTTATTTTTAGTTTACAGGTTCGTTCCAACACGCTTATAAAACCGTAAGTTTACCGTCTGATACTTGCCCAATATGCTAACTGCAGTTCTTTTTTTATATTGCGCATGTACTGGGCCGCAAATTTACGGTTCTCTGTGTGTGTTGGAATAAGCCTTATATAATGTATTTTTTTTTTTATAAAATGCACAAATTTTTTAGTTAAAGTTAATGTAAAAAATACAAACCTTTTTGGTAGTGCATACCATCTCAATATTCATAGTATAAAAAGACTATAAAAACTAAAGTATAAACACAAAAAAATATGTTCTTTTTCTTTTAAATAATTCCAAGTGAGGCCGCTTCAATTAGGAAACCGACACCCGTCCTTTAGGTTAGTCTGTAAAATTAAATACCGTTTTTTTTTTTGATAAAAGATGGAATAAGAATTTCTAATTGGTAGTTTAATACCAAAACCCAAGGAAGTGGCGGTGTTTCAAATCTTCCACAAGTACTGTTGGTTGCGCTCTCTACAAGATAGAACAAAAGTGAGCAGATTTCAGTTTTTCATCCAGGTCAATTCAAAATTTCGTCCAAATACTAAAAAAGCAGTGGAAGTTATTTAATAAAAACTAAAAATTGTAGTTTTTATATGTCCTGGACACTGTTAATTGTTGATTTAAGATAACTTACGTCATAATTTATCTTAAGATGTTTCACGCAATAGTTAATTTGGTTTAGGAATTGTTGCAAAGTATTTGATATTTGTTAGTGTTAGACAATTTAGGAATAACTCCAAATATTTTAGAAATATACAATTGTTACCATGTCAAATGGCCTAAATGCTTTTCAGTTTTTCTGAACTCAAAATATTTGTTGAAAAGTATGACGCTGTTCATTCGTTGAATTAAGTAGCATGTAAAATAAGACTAAAGCTAATTTCAAAATAATTTATTTTTACAAAACAAGTCATAAACTGTTAATATATTATAATCGGTAACATTTTAAAGTAAATAATACTTTGAAACGATCATTTATATAAAGAATAATCCGAATCCACATTTCTTTTTATTATTTGTAAACACGTACTTTTTAATAATTTCGCATATAACATGGCATGGAATTATTTCGGGGGAATATAACGAAGCCGATATGGTAGATGCTAAAATAACATTTAATCATGATTTCTCACGATCTGTTAGATACAATTAACATCGGGAGTAATACACAGTGTGAAGAAAGCATATAAAATTTGTAGTTATATTGATTTTGTATTTCTTATGACAAAGAATAATTGAGGCATAATACGAATAGGTACAAAAACTTGTGTTTTTAGGCATCAATTAGGGTATATGTATTTACAGGTCGATTCTTCAAAAAAAATAAAATAGAAATACAATTCAGACGATGTAATTTGCAATAATTACAAGGTTATTGCTGTTAAAGATTGTCAGTTAAAAGTTTTGGTATATTTTATTATTGCAACGTAGAGGAATACGTTCTTGTTGAACACAGTTACAATTTACAAATATATTTGCCAATACTTATTCCTTTATTGTTTAAGCTAATTTTCATGAATTTAATGTACTGTACAGTTTACATGCTGCTTTATTAAATTTTGAGCTATAATACGGTCATAAACATTTTAGCTTCCATCTCTCTCCCCTGATAATTTACTTTGCGTCACTTGACAATTTTAGAAGTCGCGCCAATTTTACCGTGGAAACTTATGTGATTAAATATAGACTTCCTATATAATTTAAACATTCTCTTATTTACGGAAAAAGTTTTCTTCAATTTTAACGTTGCATTGTGTTAAGAGAACAAATTAACTAACAAAAATGTATTTTAGGCCAAGTAAGAGTACCTTTTGAATATTCGACTTTTTTCAAATTGTATCAGCTTGACTCTCTCATGAATGTGTTGCAGGTTATTAATTTGTTTTTGTTTTGCAAATTTTCAGCTTTCTAAATAAAGATCGTATGCTTGGTTATATTAAATGCTTCATTTATTCTTTGCCATTAATTTAAAGATTTTAACAGATAACAATGACAGCAATGTGTGTTCATAGATATTTCTTAACGGACAACATTTTCACAATACTGTTAGTTTATAATTTTTCTCCTTGTTGCTCTATTTGCGATAAGACACTTATTAATTATTTTTCGTTCAAATTAACGGTTTTGAACAGAGGTTTATATTTGATAAAGAAATACTTTTGTCTTCTATTTCTTTGTTACGTAGTATCAAAATATTAACATTTGTTTGCTATCTAAGAGTAATTAAAATATATTTAGTCTTCCAAAAAACACCTGCAGTGTGTGCTTTTTACTTTTTATATGCATAGTATTTTTCTTGATCAAATTATGTTTATCATCGAATATGAAACATCGAACACGTATACAAACAACAAGTCTTTATTATACATACAGGAGCGTTAGATAAGCCACCGCCCCGACGAGTATTCACATACAGGTACCAAACGAAAAGTAATCAGAACGTTTAATGGTCAACACGAGAGCCGCAACATGTACAAGATAATATTCTTTTTATACTGGGGGAGAGAGCAGACACAAACCATTAGAATCATTTCAAGCTTTAAAAACATCCATTGGTGTTGATGCCGATTTTTCGATCTTAAAATCAAATGATTGGTTCGAGATTGAATATCATCGCGGTTAAAAGTAGTGATACTGGGGGCGTATTATTAGAAGAAATGTTTATGGAAAGAAGAAATTCGAGGATACAGGATATACGATTATGTTATTTAAGTTAAACGATGCCGTAAACAATCTTACACTCAAGGCAAACATTTAAAATATTCTTTCTGGTGGATTGTCTTACAATCACATCGAATTATCTAAATGCTATTTACTTTTTTTTGTAAACACTAATCACTTTTGCTCCCAGATTGACTTTTTATAGATGTCGTCCACACATTCAATAATGAATAATTGCACAGATGTTGCTTGAACGTACGAGTTGATTGTCTTCTAGATATAGAAAGAATGTTTCCATCGTAAACACCGCCTAATACCCTGCTCAAGCGCTGTAATCGAACGATTCCCATTCCGAAAATCTGGAATCCTGCTTCTGCAATCTCTGAGTGCATTCCTTCAGATACGAATCTTGAATGCGGTACATCCCGGAATTGGCTTGGAACATTAACGTTTCCAGAATTCGTTCGTTCTTTATTGCTTTTGACGGTAGTACCACCTAAAACATAGGTCAGCAGAAAAATGGTCCATTAAAATTGTTTATTTTATTGCTACAAAAATATACTTCCTACATACGCCAATTTTATGAATAGAGAGTATTGTTTGTGAATGTTTCAAGAGATTATGTGAGCCTATAACGAGCTGTTTAGAGGAAGATATTTTAATACATTACGGGGAAATATTGCTAGCTTCAATAAAATTATTACCATAACGTAATCTGTAAACGATATTTTAGTGTTGCGGGGTTTAAGAGTTCTTCAACTAACATTAAGTGCACTTATTTGTTTGGAATAGAATTATAAATGAAGATTATTTCACAATTAAAATCTTATGTCCAATAAAAGCTGCAATTGGTTGCTTCGAGTGCTCATAGTTTAACTAATAGATGCTTATCTAGCCTAATATTAGATACTAAAAACTTATGTTAATATTTCCCTACTATTCTTTTGGAATCAAGCTCGAAAAGTTCAAGAACAATGCGAACCCGTTAGTACTTATATTTTAAACTTTTGTTGAGATAATTTTAACGGCGATAGACCGTAGACACTTCAATGAAATTTGAAGAATGAGCGTTCGAAGATTATTTTGATGATAATGATAGCAAGGACTGTGGGGTAGTATGGCAAACAACACAAAGTGTCGGCACACTCCTCATCACACAAAATTAACGTACGTACATAGAAATCGGCCCACTGCACGCTTTTGACTTTATCTGTATTTCATTTAGAAATTATACCTCAAATCAAAACAAAACTTATATAGTTTGAAAGAAGATTTAATGTGCTTTGACATGTGTATAAATTTATTGAAATTTCTTTAATGCTAAGATAAAAATTATGAAATTTAATGAACGAAACAAATTATCATTTTATTGCTACAAGTAACATGATTTCTTGAGAATCTACTAAGATGATAGCAATAACAACATAAACTTATTAATAACGGGTATGACCCCCTCTTGCTCTAATAACATCTCATACGATTAGGCATAGAGCGAATCAATTTAGATATTGTTTCTTGTGGAATGTTAAACCACTCTTCTTCCATCGCAATAATGAGCTCTGGGATCGACGTTGGAGCACGAATCCTAGCTCAGATTCTTCGTTTCAGCTTATCCCATAAATGTTCAATCGGGTTTAGGTCGGGACTGCCTGCCCACCATTCCATAACCCGTGTGCGGTCTTGCATTACCATGCATAAAAGTAAAATTGTCTCCGATATAATCAATGTAAGGTACCACATGAACTGCTAGAATTTCCTCAATATACCGAGCGCCTGTTAACCCTCTCGCGACTACGGCCAGGCCTGGCGATGAAAACACAGTTCGTTCGTGTTTCCATAGAAATTGCACCCCAGATCTTGCATGAACCACCGCCGTAGCCAATGCGCTCGTGAATTCAGCATTTTGCACATCGCTCTCCTGGTCTCCGGTAAATTTTCTTTCTTCGGTCGCTGCTATAGAGACATATCCTGGTCTCATCGGAGAACAGAACAGATCCCCACTTCTACAATGTCCAATTCAGATGATCCCGTGCAAAATGCAGGCGTGCTTGACGGTGGGCTGGGGTAAGTTTTGGATCAGCTGCAGGGTTTCTGGGAATCAGGTTTCTTTCCAGCAGTCTTCGTCTTACTGTCCACTTGCTAATAGTCACTCCTCGGACTTCACGGAGTTCTTGCTGCACTTGAACCGCATTAAGTCGAAAGTTTCTTAGTGACTCATAACGTTTGCAGATCCTTCGAACCGTCGCACGTACCATACTCAGTCGTCGAGCAACAATTCGCTGACTATGTCCATTTTCGACTAAAGCAATTATTTGTGCGGCTTTTTCTGGTGTAGTATGTATTAAACTAACACACTTTGAGACTGATCAAATTATAAAAACTAAATTATGTTTAAACAATTACAGAGACAATAATTGCATCTGTCAAAAGCTTGTTTATAGTCATGGTAACATTCACTGTATATACGTCTTTTTCTGTTTTCGCTCGCTACACTTCATAAACAATAAGCACTTTTGATAAATTTATACACATGTCAACGCATATTAAATCTTCTTTCAAACTGACTATGTTTTGTTTTCAGCTGACATATACTTTCTAAAAGAAATACAGTTAAAGTCAAAAGCGTGCAGTGGGCCGATTTCTATGCACGTAAGTTAATTAATTAATTAATTTCGAACAGCCGTTTCGAGGGGTCCTAGGCAACCTCATTATCAACCGAATGACCGAGTAGACCTGAGCGAGAATCACAAAACAACTCTAATTCTATCATGCTTGTTTATCCCTATTCTCGGGAAAAGATATATATGTATTTACAAATACCTACTATTTTGCCGCTTAACATTAAAAACATGCGAGGTATATACGGAACGAGAAGGTCTGACCATGTATCCGTTCCACATTCATAAAGTAGAGCAAGACAACGATACGTCCCCTCTCGTCAAATGTGTTTTTCTTCCGTCTATGCATTTTTAAATCTAAACCATGCAAGTTGTGCAGGACGCTTCGAAGGAGTCTTTTGTCAATGTAGGACGTTATTTAAAACTATGGTCGTTTCACCGTAATAAATCAAAAAGACAAGAGTAATGAAGAGGTGGGTGGTCTCTGTTCAACAGATTTCGTTCCTTTTTTTATAGATAGTTTCAAATGCATTTAGCTTAGGAGGCAAGGTTACGTTTTTAATCAATTTTAGCCCATAGCACCTGATGTGTTCATTGAATCTAGTACCTATCGCTCGTTTTGTTTGACCAGCGATAGGTATTAGATTCAATGAACATATCAAGTGCTACAGGTACGGCAAAACAGAAGCGTCAAGTGTAGCACAACACATAAACGAAACCGGGCATAATATTAAATTAGAAAACCTGAAATTGATTAAGAACGTAACCTCGCTTCGTAAGCTAGACGCATTTGAAACTATATATAAAAAAGTAACGAAATCTGTTGAACAGAGACCACTCACCTCTTCATTACTCTTGTCTTTTTGATTTACTAGGGCAAAACGATCATATGTTTTAAATAACGTGCTACATTGACAAAAGGCTGTTTCGTCGCGTCATGTACAACTTGCATGGTTTAGATTTAAAAATGCATAGACGGAAGAAAAACACATTTGACGAGAGGGAACGTATCGTTGTCTTGCTCTATTTTATGAGGGTGGAACGGACACGTGATCAGACCTTCTCGTTTTGTATATACCTCGCATGTTTTCAGTGTTAAGCGATAAAATAGTAGGCACTTGTAAATACATATAAGTATATCTTTTTCCGGGAGTAGGGGTAAACAAGCATGATAGAATTAGAGTTGTTTTGTGTTTCTCGCTCAAATTTATTCGGTCATTCGGTTGATAATGATGCCCAGGAGCCCTCGAAACGGCTGTTCCGAATTAATTAATGAATGTTTTGTGTGGTGAGGAGTGTGCCGTGCCGATACTTTGTGTTGTTCACTATTTTGTTGATATTCGTAAAAATTTATTATCGTAATATAAAAGTAAATATAAATACGTACTTTAATTAGCTCCTGTGGCGATATTCTGTAAAGCTTTAGATCACGGGCTAGACGTTCCATGATACATTTAAATTCTAATTTGGCATCCAGCTTACTCGAAGTTTTTGTTCTTATTTTATGCCTTGCCCAATTTAGCATGGCCTCGAACTTCCTCACTTCCGGTACCTCGAGATTCCTAAGTAGTTCAAATTGTTGTTTATGTTAAAATTAGGTTAATTAGGTTAAAAAAAGGGATCAGTAGACACTATAACAGGGATTCGTTCAAGGGTATATAGTAAAATTTTCTGGTAAGGGAGATATTTAAAGACGATAATCTAATGGATTTAATAGCACTGGTCAACAATATTGTTGCCTGTAGGCAACGAGTTATATAACTAAGAGATGCATTCAATGAGGTACAAATAAGTTCCATAGAGTACGTTTACATTGTGAGATAACTGCCATAGTTATTAATGTCAGAAGTTACAAATCCTGTCTACAATAATTATTAAGAAATTATGCTGTATCTATTTTAATAATTTGGTTGTGATTACTTTGTATACATGCCAAGGACAAGGAAGAGGGTACTCTAAGTAAACGCACTGCACAGAAGTGAATTAAAGAATTGCTTAGGGAGATCAGAATTGGTAATAAATCTCTCTCTTACAGGCCAGATAGAGTTAACTGAGACTATCTCAGAGACACCGTTAAATAGGTTTGGAATCAAACATATTAAGATCCTGCAAATAGTACGAAATCTTTCGCTTACATCTAAGCCAATAAGAAAATACATGGAGGCTAAGCAACATTTACCAGCAACAACAAAAGTTACCGCTGAGTGTCTGTGTTATTTACTTTAAACTCTTCCAAAGTGGACAAACTATCAGAACATTTCGGTCACGCCGGTCCAAAAGACACCATCATAAGTACATACAAAGATAATGTTTTTCATTACATCAGACAGGACAATGCGAAAGTAATTCAGAAGCAAATAGTACAGCTAAGAGAAATTATTCCACATACACCATACATATCGATGTTGTCCAGTACTATTGTAAGGTGCAAGATTTGTTTGAGGCAGACCACTATCCTCGTATAGTTTATTCTAACTGGATCTTAAAACATCTTAAATTTAATTTCTTCAGAACAGTTCTCTGGACGGATGAAGCTACGTTCACCAGATTTGGCGTCACAAATGCGAGAAACTTGCATAGGTGGGAATTAGATAATCCGAAGGCAATACGCACATTTAGATTTCAACATCAATTTTCAATACCCGTTTGGGGTGCCCTAATCGATGATTTTGAATTAGTCTGTTCGTTCGTCCTGCCAGATTAAATGCAGACATACCTTCAGTTTCTTGTTGAGGAACTGCCATCACTTTTAGAGGATATTCCATTTATTAAAAGGCGAGACATGTGGTTTCAAATCGGCGGTGCACCAGCACATTTTGGAATTGCCGTCCGGAATTTTATAAACATCAATTTTATCATAGATGGATTGGCCGAGGTGGTCCTGTTGCATGGGCAGCTAGATCACCGGACCAGATTTTTATTTATGGGGGTATATAGCGAAGAATTATTGCAGGCGAACAAATAAGACAAAACAGACGTGAAATACGAATGGCTACTGCATCTGTAGGCTTACGGGCACAAGCTTGCATTCAACAAAGGGGTGGACATTTTAAAAATATTAATTGAACTTTTTAAAGTAATAACTATTTATTTGCTTGAAGTTTATTTTTTTATTTTTTGTTAGACAATTGAAAAGGCCTATAATTGAAACAAATAACGATCGACCTACTTTTGCGTTTCTTCTTCTTAGAATTGGGTCAACTTTACGGTCCCAAAATTTAAACAACTTTACGGGACACTTGTATAGCGGGAATCTAGCCGACTTTATTTTTTAAAATAGTATGTTAGTCATAGAGTATGTCTGATAACAATCAAATGTACTAACTGTTATCAAATACTTTACGATGTAAATGGTTGCTTAAGCCCAATTAGTAACTAGGGTAGTTTTTACTCCTGATTTGTTACAATGTAAACGTACTCTAGCTGCTTTAGCTCGAGTTATTAACCTATAAACGTTGAGATTTGGCTTAGCTATGCTTGTACTCCAATTCACATGAAACAGAAGCTAAAACTACAGCTTGAAACCAATACAAAAAAAATACTCTTTCAACGGTAGTGTTATTCATTTCAAGTTGAAAATTTGTTGAGCAGTCCAGTAGATACGTATCTTGTTTGGAAAGAATTATATTTAATTTGGGTACCTGCACATAATCATTTGAACCATTGACTCGCTAAGCGTTAGAAACTCGGAAGTTTGGAACAAGGCGTAAGCTCTTGTTTCCACGAAAGCTAAAATCATATTCACTAATTCGGAAGCGGACGTGTACCTCCAGTAATAATTTTCTAACGAACATAGCATGCAACATACCTACGGAAACGAAAATTAGAGATTTTGTTGTTGGTAATAAAATAAAAATGTATTTATTTACCACTTCGATTCGTAAAAATTGTTTAGCGTGGTGGAAGCATGCCTGAAGCAATTCTGGCAGGTCATAGTGTTCAGCAGCGCAAATTAATCCCGGTATGGTGGAACACGTAAGAGGACAAGAGCCTGTGTGAAGGTAATCCAGGAGAATGCGGAAGGTATCCGGATCAAATTCGATTATTGAAAATTCCGTTTGCGCAAGTTTGGCTCTGTCTACTTTTTGTGCGTCAGCGCAAACGCTTAATCTTGGCACAGGTAACTGAGCTACCGCTGGCTTTTCTTTTCCTTCTTTATCTTTTCCATCTTTATCTGAAATATTACAAATGATAACCACCAATTTCATTTATGTAATGGCAACTGGGTGCCCTACAAATTGTGTAGAAAACAGTATACTAATATATGTTTCTGTCCTACCATCTGTTTAAATTCTTACTAATATCCCGGAAACAATAGCAAAATTGAAAAGTTAGATAAACGAAACCAAAGTGTACCAAGAAATGGGTCTTTCAACAAGAGATCATTTTAAATTTCGCCCCATTTTTGAATTGTTAACATACAACTGTAATTGCGATTACATTTGACAAGTAAAAACTAGGAGATTTTCAAATATGGATCGATACATACTCGCACACGTACATTGAAATAGTGAAAATTCAAAAAATGGTGAAAATATCGTGGAAACGGTTCGTGAAGTTCGTACTGCTTTTGGTCATCATCAAGCTCCTTCTCGCACAGCTATACTGAATTTAATCAATAAATTCGAACGTCTCGGACAAGTTAGTGACGTGGCGGAAAACCGATTTCGAGACGATCACAGGAATTGGGGATATCACAAGCCAGTTTGCACTGCATTTTGCATAAAGATCTTGGTCTACATGCGTATAAGTTGCAGTTGACACAAGAATTGAAGCCAGCAGATTACGCACAACGCCGTACATTCGCTGATTGGGTGCTGGGAATGCATGAACAAGATCATGATTTTTTTAACAAAATTGTGATGAGGCCCATTTTCATCTGTCTGGCTCCGAAAACCCAAGAGAAATAGTCGAACAACCTCTCCAATCACAACGAGTGACAGTTTGGTGCGGTTTTTGGGCTGGCGTGTAATCGGGCCATACTTTTTTGAAAATGCTGCTGGTTCGACCGTTTCAGTGAATAGATTGCGTTACCGAACGATGTTGACTGACTTTTTTTGGCCTGAAATTGATGCTATGGATGTGGACGACGTCTATTTTCTAAATTATTTTCAGCAGGACGGCGTCACCTGCCACACAGCTCGTGAAACAATGGCTCTGTTGCGTGAAAAATTTCCTGGACGTGTGATTTCTCGTAATGGAGACTTCAATTAACCGCCGAGATCGTGCGATTTAACACCATTAGACTTTTTTCTTTGGAGCCACATTAAAGATAAAGTCTACGCCAATGCTCCAACAACGACTCAAGCACTCAAAGACAATATTAGAGCTGCTATTGGCGAAATGCCGCGGCTATTATGCGAAAACGTGATGAAAAATTTCATCAAAAGAATGACCGTTTGTAGGCAGAGCCGAGGCGGGCATTTGGCAGATATTGTGTTCCATTACTAACCTCAAAGTGTTTCTGTGAAAATGGAAAAAAAAACGTGAATATCGAGCCGTCATTAAATTCTTGCTTTTGAAGGGCAATTCGCCGAAACGCCTACGCAAATTAAAGCCAAAATGACACACAATGTTTATAGGGACCCTGCACCATTATTTGCCACCGCTAAATATTGGATACTGAATTTGAACATGGTCGTGCCAGTTTGGTTGATGTTGAACGTTCCGGACGGCCAAAAACTGCAACCACTACCGATAACATCGGAAAAATTTACCAAGTGATGCTAGACGATCATCGAATTAAGGTTAGAGTGTGGGCATTTCGAAAGAACGTGTTTGTCATATGACTGAAGATTTGGGCATGAAAAAGCTAAGTGCGTGTTCAATGCCGCGCTTGCTTGCTCAGGACCAAAAACGAATTCGAATGAACATTCCTAAAGCCTTTTTGAAGCAGTTTAAGCGAAATCAGTAAGAATTTTGGCGTCGATAAGTAACTGTAGATTAAGTTTGGATACACCAGTACATTCCTGAAGCAAAGGCACAGTCGAAACACTAGACTGCGAAGGGTGAAAGGCCGGGAAAGTCATGGCGGCTGTTTTTTGAGATAGCCATGGAGTTGTGACTATTTTGAAAAAGGAAGAACAATAACGGGGACATATTACGCATCGTTAATTGACAAGCTGAAAGCGGAGATTGCGGAAAAACGGTCGCAAAAATTAAAGTTTTGTTCTACCAAAACAACGCACCGTCTCACACAGTGGTCGCTATGGCAAAAATTCACGAATTGAGGTTTCAATGGATAGACCACCCACCCTATTCACTACATCTGGCTCTCGGGGATTCAAAGTTTCGCCCAAAACGCTTATTTTGCAGAACAAGATGCACGCAGAGAAATGGTTTCTTGCATCAAGAAAATAGATTTCCTTGCAAAAGTCAGTCTTTATTCAAGAAAATATTTTCATTTCAAAACAATAAAAAACAAGAAAATAATTTTCTTGAAATCTTATTTGGATTAAATGAATATTTTCTTAGGGTTCGAAAATCCAAGACAACAAAATGTTTCTTTCAAGTAAATCATTTAGTTTTAAGTTAAGAAAATATTCATATTAAAGGCAGGAATGAAAAAATGATGTAGATGTCACAAAGTTCTATTGAGACATAAGGCGACTAGTTTCGTGTTCAGAAAACACATTATCAGGCCAGCTACGACATCCAATAGAAGAAAAATTCCAAAAAATCCACAATAGTGGAAAAAAAGTTAATAATTCAAATTAGGAAAATTAGGCATTAATTGAAAGATGTAAGAGCAATATGGCCAAGAGTAAGAAGCATTAATATCTTTATTCGTCAAATACTGTTTTTGCCGGTGGTGATTCCATCAATACCAGGAGCTATTTATTAGCATTATCTGTCTTGGTTATTGTTTCTAGGCACTTTTTTCCATGTGTACTTCTACATTAAGTTCACTTTTGTTTGAACGTTATTCTGTAGATAACCTATACTTTTTAAATTCACAAGCAATGTGAATAATTCGCTTCATTGCGTACGTCTATGTCGTACTGTTTTAAACAAGGTAAGCGCAATTAATAATATGCATTTCAAGAAAATGAAACTATTGATTTATGAACAGTACCTAAACGCATTCTGGAGTTAAGAAAACCATTTACTATCCTTAAAAAAAATATTGTTCTGTGTTAAATGGCTATTTACTTATACTAACAATCGCTTTCTTCAAATTTTCTGCAAGATTTTCTTGAATCAATTTAACAAATGTCTTAAGCAAAGAAATACAATTATTTCATTACTTAGCATTATTAAGCGGAGAAAGAAACTCTAAGAAAATATTTTTTTTTTTATTTAAAACAGTTATTGTATTGGGGATAATTGAAACAGTAATTGTCTTGACTTAAGGCGGACAGCTTTGATACAAGTAAGCGTTTCTCTGCGTGTGCCAGCGACTGTTTGAACGGATTAAAGAGATGGGCCATCGCTGGAGAAAGTGCATAATAGACTTATGTTGAGAAATAAAACTGAATTTGACCAAAAAATACTTACTTCTGTGTCAGTCTGGAAACTTTTCAAACCACCTTCGTAGAGAATTTGCATATTCAAAAACGCCTACGGAGGATGTGATACTAATATATAATCTCCAGAATTAATTTGAGAGGATGTACTTGATATTGTCAAGTATACTTTACCGGGTGCTGATTTCTGGTGACATATTCACAAAGCATTTGTTTTACCGTACCTTCATCTTCTTGGCATGCATGGTAATATTAATCTTCAGCTTCATTATGATATAAATGATGCTTAGGGCAGCCAATTTTACCATAATGTAGCGCTAATAATAATGATCTTGCTAGTAATAGAATGTAATGTTTGGCAACGTTTCAGCTTACTTTTGCACGTCTTAATATAATTTCATATTCTTATATTTTACAATAAAATTATTTTAGAAGTAATAAGCAAATTAATCCGTAGCGGAAAATATAGGTCACCCTAATGGCCAAATATAGAAGAGAAAAGAAAATACTCTAATTACAACTAGCTAAAAGCTTTACTAACTGCTGCCTTGCATCCTGTAAAGTTTCAGAAAGTAGCTTTGTTTAACTAAAAATTGGATAATTAGTGTCCTTAATTATATTGATTTAGATAGCTTCGTTAAGAATAGAATAAAAAGTTCATCTTAATTGGCTGCTTGTTATTGTTACCTTCTTGTTGTTCAAGTATTTATAAAAGCTCAAGGAAGTTTCCACGTTTTCTAATTTCCTTATCAGTTAGTAATTGAAATAAATAATTTAGGTTGTCATAGCAATTGAATTAAAGAAATGAAAACAGTTAATGTTCCTAACAGTTAATGATAGATAAGTTTATGTTTCCTTGTACGTGCACAAAACGAAACTTACTGGAGCAATCGTGACTGCTAGCCCATTTCTTTTTGTCATCGGCTGACAATTGTTGAGCGTTAGATTTTCTAATAGAGCGTCCCCAGCCAGCAGTAATCGTTCCCAGTCTGGAGAAAGCTCGCTTCACCATCGGTGAAGACGGAACACTTTTTGGTCGCGGTGATTCGATATCGGGAACCTGGAGGAAGTTGCTGCTTTTCGGTCGGGATTGTTGAGGGCTTAGCAGTGTAGGAACGGGCCTAGCTAATAGCTCGGCAACAGGTACTTGCGGCGATCCAAAGCCGGTCTGAATGCCGTACAGCATTTCCTGAAAGACTCTACTTCGCACGCCCAAGATAGCTCGTACAGCAATAAATTTCGTCTGTAAGAAACATCGCTTTTATATATAAGATAGCACATCAAATTTAATTTTAGCAAAATTGAATACGGAAGAAACGCGAGTCGGTGAGTAATGCAAATCAAATGCAATCGTGTCTGGTTATAACGAATATCAAGAGACCAACAAAAATGATTCGTTGTATCAAAAAGTCGTTTTCAGCGATAAATAATAAAAAACATTACTTTTTGATTTCATTCTGTTCTGTTACTACTTGCAAATCTGGTTAGAATGTATCTGTTATGGTATGTATGATAACCCACAATATTGTTTTCATCAGGATAAAATTAACCATCAGAATGTCCAATTTTATTTGAAAAAGCAATTCGTTTTATCCGACGGATTGCTACAATCGGATTCGTTATATACGAAAACATAACAGTACAACCTTATAATAGTATAAACATTTTTGTTTGGTATTGTTTTCTTTTTGTAGTACTCTAGTTTTCATTCGCCAACGATTTTTTATATATTTTTTTGCTTCATTAGATTCGGATGAAATTTAGGAAAGGCCTTTTGATAAAAGTTGTTGGACTAGTACCAAGGAAAATTACAGTCTGTTTGACAAGAGCGTGATCGGGGAAACTTTTTTTTGAAAACCGTTTGAGAGATAGTTTAAGTATAAGCAAGTAGCGACACCCTTCCCCTAAGATGCTTTGTACAGAAAACCTTAGTTGTTCGACTTTTCTCACAGAAGGACGTATTTCGTCATGAGTGCCTCGTACGCATCACGTTACGAAGCCGTGTTTTTGTGTTTGCATGCGAAAGAACCGAAAATGTCGCACGGTACTCCTGCTAAATACATGAAGATGTCAAAGACATTTGTTAGTAAGTGGGTGAAACGATATTCTGAAGTAACAAATGTCGATGATCTGCCGGATCGTGGCTCCACGCAAAAAACGACGAAAAAGGGGGACAGGATGATTTTACAGCTATTCGAAAAGAATCCTCGCCTATCATTACGTGGACAAGTGGTTTTGCGTAATAAGGGTCTAAATGTGTCATGTGATACTATAAGAAGACGTTTACTGGGTTATGAAGTGAACTTTCGTAGCACAATGAAGAAACCGCTACTGTCCGAAAAACACGTTGAAAAGAGACTCTCTTGGGCGAAGGAAAATTTGGATCGCGATTGGGACAACGCAATTTTTTCGGACGAAGCTTCTTTTTGGGCACATTCTTCCATCACTCATACCTGGTGTACCCATACCAATAGATTAATCCAGCGGACCTTCAAACACCCGGTAAAGGTGCATGTTTGGGGCTGTTTCTCAAAACAGGGATTTGCCACTTTTCCCCTGTTTACAGAGAAAATGGCAAAAATATATCAGAAGGCTTTCTTACCATCTGCCCAAAGGTGGTTCACAAGAAAAAACATACATTGGCTGTTGCAAGAAGACAATGTCCCGAAACATCGGAGTCATCTTTGTACTGCGTGGAAACAAGAATATGACGTTAATGTAATGGATCGGCCACCGCAGTCGCCGAATGCAAATCCCATAGAAAATGTTTAGGCACTCATGAAGTTTAAGCTTCGAGGAAAGAAGATCTGGACTGTCAAGCAATTATCTCGTCAAATTCGACTTGTGTGGAGGTCTTTGTCTCCAGGTTATGCTATCAAATTAGTAGAAAGCATGCCTCGGAGAGTCAAGTCAATTATTGGTAATGGAGGCGACTGGACATCTTATTAATAATAAAGCATCACAGTCTATATCATGCATAATGTGTAGTAATTTTTTTTAAATTTTTTATCCTAAATTATTTTCGAGTTTCACCGATCACGCTCTTGTCAAACAAACTGTATGGTGGCAAATGGCCTAAATCATAATTAAATAGCTTGGCTAGTATTATCGGATTTAGTTATCCTTAGCAACAAAACCTATTTTTTTTGGAAGAAAATATATTTTCTTCCAGTTTAAGAATTAAGCAAAATGAATTTCTTTCTATTACTTATAGTAGAAATAAGTATTGATGCAATATTGTTTAAAGATTTTTCTATAAGCCCTGTATTGCCCGCAATTTGAGAATTAGAAGAAAAAATATTGAATAAAATAAACGAAGTAGTATATTTTATAACGTCTTACCTCATCGACACATTAAGTACAGGTAGGTAATTTAGATCTGGGCATTTAATGCAACGGGTTAAACTGATCGCAACGTTTTTGAAATATAGATTGATAAAGAAACTAGCGGATAGAGGGTTAAAGTCGACATTCCCTATATTTCTTCCAAAATCTTCTCTTGCCGGAAGATTGCCATAGTTCCTCAAGCAAAATAATGATCTAATTTATTTTCCAAAATGAAACAACTTTTGCAATTGCCGATCTTTTGTCCTGATGGTAAGCAGTTGAAGCAGCAAGTATTTGTCTGATATATAAATACCATAAATGTTTTGGTTCTGTAGTAGTATCTTTTTGTTTAGTTGTTAAGAGAAAAATAAGTACTTATACAGGATTACTACAAAATCCCGGAATAGCCAAATAACTTTGTTGCTTGTCAATTATTTTTTTTAAAATTTGGTATGGATATATAATTAAAAATAATTAATTTATTAAATTCTTTTCGCTTCCGATTTAACAGGAAATGTTTCCTACTTATCTTTTTTTACAGGAAACCTAGTATATAATGTTACATTTTCGGAAGCAAACTAAGAAACTAGTTTCAGAAATATCAACATGCTTTTTATAGATAAAAACGTAATAAAAAATGTAAAAATATCTAAGATAAAATTAAAAACAGTTAAATTTGAGTTTGTACTAGCAGTACATGTTTCCAGGCTGTTAGGCCTTAGTCTGAAATTGGTATCGATTGACGTTTCGCGAAACACTGCGGCTGGCATCTTCAGAACAATGCTGAAAGTTCACTAGCTGTCTGAGGAATAGTGCTTCGACTGGGACCGCTCCGCAATAAGTAGTAGTGAAGTGCGCTGGCTGTCCTAGCACTGAGTTGAACGTGTGAGTGTATCGTAACGTATTGCTGTTTCTCAAAGCCAGAATCCAGATGTTGTTGATCCATAGGGCTTTTTTTTTTCAATTGAAATTATTCTTATGCTTGTGTATCTCGATAGCTTCACGGTAGAGTCACGTGGTATCGATAATCTGTGTATCTAAGAAGTTTATATTACGTATGTTCTTGCTGCAGCAGCGATCGCTGATTTATCGGGATAGCCCAGCCTGCAATATCCCTTGTATTCAGTTACCCGTCGAAACATTTCATTTGGTGGTACCTATCTAGACACTGTCGCAGCTACACGGAATTCGATATACATCTGCTGACGAAAGGGGTTCCTGCGGTCCTTTGATGAACTAAATTTTTGACGTTGTGTTTATCCAAAAGTTTTCCAATCCTGGTGGTATATGTTCTTTTCCTGTGGCGTGGTTCAAATGTTGTCTTTTTGCGCGTTTAATCTCCGCTTTTGGATAACTGTTGCTCATGAGGGCTTCTTCCATATGTCGTATTTCGTCGGGTAGCTTGCTAGGTTCGCAAATCTTGTGGGCTCGTTCCATCAAGGTTTTGATTCAACTCCTCCTTTGTCCTAGATGGTGGTTTGAGTTCTTATGTAGATACCTGTCCGTGTGAATTAGTTTACGGTAAACGGTGGAGTCGAGAGTTCTATTCTCTTGCTTGTATTCATCTAAAAACGGAAGTGCGTCGTCTTTCTCAGTCTCCATAGTGAGCTGTACTTTTGCGTAGACGTTATTTAGGTGGTGAAGGAAGATGTCCAAGTTTTCTTTACTGTGGTTCCATATGACGAATGTGTCATCCACATAGCGCAACCAGGTGTTCGGTTTCAAAGGCGATGTGTCAAGGCCAAGTTGTTAAAGTATTTACATGTAGAAATTGGCTACTACTGGACTCAGGGGGTTACCTTTAGTTACACCGTCTATCTGTTCGTAAAGTGTTATTTATTACAGTGAAATTTGATTGTGACTTCAATAAATGTTCAAATTGTGCATCGTTTACTACTTGGCAGTGATGTAATGGATCAACAAAATGTCTTATTGAATTCAGTCCCACTTGTGGCATAATAAAAATGTGTGGGTGATTTCTTCAATTATTCGTTTTTCTAATTGTTCAAGATTATTTAGTCGATTTTTATAACTTGAAAAAATCAAGTGGAGAACAGACTGGCCATTTAGTTCCTCCTCCACGTCCGATCTAGCGTGCAGCAAATCACTACCATATTCCTGGTAACCTGTATCAACTTGCGGACGACACCACTATTATTATTTCAGGAAGTAATAAGATAAATCTTCGTGCGAATGGTAACAATTGTTCAAGTGCTATGCTTACGTGGTGTCGGGATAATGGCTTGATAATTAACGATATCAAGACGTGCATGCTCTCCTTCCATTCTGCCCGCAGTGTAGTTGATAGGTCGTTGTTGATACGATTAGGGCCCAGAGCGATTCCTGTGGTGTCTAGTGCCAAGTTTCTCGGCTGTTCCATTGACGAGTGCTTGGCGTGGGAGGACCATATATCCCAGCTCTGCGCTAAGTTGTGCTCTTTAGCATATGCAGTCAGTAGATTGGCGGATATCGTTAACTCTGAAACTTGACTAATGTTTTATCATGCACACGTTGCATCTAGGTTGAGATACGGTGTAATTTTCTGGGGTCAATCCTCTCACTTTTCGCGCAGTTTTGTGCTGCAGAAAAGGATTATAAGGGCAATGTTTTCATTACATAGAATGGATTCATGTCGTCCAATGTTTAGACGTTATGGCATCATGACTTTGCCGTGTCTTTTCATATATGAATCTGCTGTATTTACGCATAGGTACAAAGAATTGTTTGTACGTAACAGCGACATAAATAGTACATGTAAAACCCGAAATGCAAATGAATTAGCAATTCCGAATCGCAGAACAACAATGTACGAAAAAAGTCCGACGTACATGTGCATAAAAATTGACAACAACTTGCCTCAACAAATCAAGGCCCAAAACATACATACATACATGCATACATACTCAAAAACCTTTTAAAGGAACATCTTCTTGAGAATTGCTACTATAGACTCTCTGAATTCTTTGTCTAATACATCTGTGATTGCTGGACACCAATTTTTCATGTTTTTTTTTTTTATTTATTGTGATTGCATGCGTGCTTTGTTTTATTTTATCATATTTGTAAGTTGTTCGACGAAGCCTATATCCTATTGGATCAATTGGCTAATAAAATTAAAAAAAAATGTTTCGTTCAAATAATCACCAATATTACGCGCAAAATGTGGTGGAGCTCCATCCTGTTGGAACCAAATATTTTTGTCTGGATGATTAGGTCTGCGTGGATTTGGAAAGAGAGTTGTCAACATAATCATGTTCCTCAATAATATCAAATAAATAGCCGTCAGCATTTAAATGTCCTCTTATGAAAAATGGTATTTTTATGTTGTTTCCAACCAGACCAGCCCACACATTCACTTTTTGAGAGTGCTGTGTATGGACTTCCTCCATCCAATGAGGGTTTTCAGTTGACTAGTAACGACAATTGTGTTTGTTAATAGTGCCATTAAGGTAAAACGTTGCAGCATCAGAAAATACTATTTGATTCAGCAAATTAGGCTGTGCTCTTATTAATTCGCAAACGTTTAGTCTGCGGTCTGGGCCATCTTCAGTCAACTCATGAACAATATGCGCTTTGAAGGATTTCAGTTTTGCAGATTTTAGAACTTTGTGAACAGATTTTTGGAAGATCTCATGAATTTGTCTGAATTCCGTTGTAGACACGTGATTATTTTCTTGAAATGTTAGTAAAAAATTCACACTGGCGTCTTCATTGGTTACTGTTCTTGGGCGTCCACTTCTTGGTAAATATTTTACTTGGCGAAATACCTCGAAATTTTGAATTATCTGGTACACCGTTTACTGATTTAGCAAACTTCATTAAAAGAACGTTGACAGTCACCATATCCACGCATCATCAAGATGTCAATTCGCTTAGATTATGTAAGTTTTACTGCCACGGTAATTACTCAACAAAACCAAAAGATAGTGACTTCAATAACTTGTGCTAATAATCTGACAGTTACAGTAAAATGTCAGTGTTTTCAAAGATATCTTGATTTTAGGTTGCTCGTTTTTTTATTTTTTTATATTTTTATTAATAAAAATAAACATGTTGATATTTCTGAACTTAGTTTCTTTTTAAAATGTAACTATGTACCCATTAAAAAAATAAGTTTGCGGCATTTTCTGTCAAATCGGAAGCGAAAAACTGTGAAAATGCTATAATAAATTCATCATTTTCATCCAAATCAAATTAAAAAAAAAATACTCCTCAAACAACAAAGTTATTCGACCGTTCCGGGACTAACCCAGTAAACAATACCAACGGAAAATTTGTTAGCTAATCGGTAATATGTAAATAAGTCAATAACCTTGATATCAAGAAGAATTCATTTAAGCAAACCAATACAACTTTGTATAAAATATTTGGTCAAAACTAAGTATTTGTTTTTGGTGGTATTAAATGAAATTATTATGAATGTTTTTACATTATAATTTACCTACTTACCTTTTGTTTTGACTGCCCAACTAGGAATACTACATCGAACAATTGCGAATTAGCCAGCGTATTCTCCTCGGAGTTCAAAAACATTCGAGTAAAATCTTTGGCCAGTTGATCGTAATCTTCGAACTGATCACGGACACTGTCCAAAAGCGGCGAAGAAGGTCGCATGTGACCGATAGGTCTCCACGAACCTCTTCTATAAGGTTTAGGAATTTGGCCAGTCTCCGCGTGGTTTTGTAGATTGGCGACGATATCTTCCAACATTTGCGAACGTGTTCGCTCTTGCATCCTAGCGAATTTCGGAGCCGAATAACTTGCTCTCTCTCCGTTCACTATTTTAGTCAGTAGCCATTCCCTGAACATCGGACCTTTGTCAAAAACGCTTTGCTCCCAAAGATAAGGTTTGTAGGCACCTACTTCGTCTCTGGTTACTACCGAGACTTCATACCTGGTTGGTTTTCGTTTTATTCTCGGCGAAGTTCTTACTACAGGAGGAAAAATTAATGTATTATTATTTTCACAATTAATTTATTTATTTTCGAAGGTTCGAAATTCATTTCATACACTCAAGAGCTCCAAAATATATTATAATATTTGTGGAATGAGCTTCTCTAGCGTGCAATTTCCACGCATGAAAATTATAATGAAAATTCGTATTTCTGAGTAATTAAAATCTCAAAGCACGTTAAAATTATTCAAAACTAAAATTGTGTAACGTAAACTCCTTTTTTCTAAACGGAATGATATGATTCGAAATATAAGTTGAAAATGAAATTTCCAATCACTACGGTATCGGTTAATTTTAATTTCGTACTATTTCAGTCTGCTCAAATGCAGACTGAAATATGCAATTTCAATTTTTGTGGTGAGTGGCATTGATTTTAACGTAATTGAACGCCAGTCTCTTTGACAACTATTTTTATTTACATTTTCCAGCATTTCGATCCAAGCATCCCTTAGTGGTGGTTTTTGATTAACTTGACTATAGAAATTTATTTTAGATTAATTTATCTTTATGGACATTTAGACATATGCTGTAAGGTCTACAGATATATAATGTGTAGTGCCCCAATTCTAACGAGAGGAAAGTTTTGGGACAACGTTTTTTTGTTGGGTTCAAGAAATAACTTTGAAGAGTGAACTATGGCCAAGTGTTACCATCGTTGCGTTGTTTATTTACGTCGCGTGATACTTCAATTTATTGCAAAATGTCTTACAAATTAGAATTACGAAAGAATATTTATAATTTAGTTAGCAAAATGCTTAAACGGCAAATTGTTTGCGGATGAAAATATTTTCTGAACTACCGTATATCTAACAATTAGAAAATGTGAAGAAGGTACACCTTTTTTAAATCGACCGAAAACTGGTCGGCCACACAGTTAGCTGCAACCAGGGCCTAGGAAAGGCGCTTTTTTACGTTTCTTACACCACTATTGTTCGAGGGTTTAAAAGAAACAACGTAAACCACAGCAAAAGACAAAAGTGCCCAAAATATACCGAAACTCAACATCAGAGAATTCCCAGAGGTTGTCGACAGAAACCAAATTCCCAGAGGTTGTCGACAGAAACCAAATTCCCAGAAAAAGTATTGGTCTGGTGCGCTATTTCACAGGGAGGAGTTTCTAGACTGTACATAGGGCACGCGAGAAGAGAAGAAGTAACTGCCAACCTTTACTGTGAATGTTGTTTGTCGAAATTGGTTGACTTTATCAATCTGCATCACCAAAATGACGAAATTATGTTCGGTCGGACTTGGCTTCAAGTTACTACGCCCGAGAAGAAACACAATGGTTGAAAGTGCACTTTTTGTGCCTCGCGCGAATACTGCGCCGCAGCTCAAGCTAGGCCTATTGAAACATTTTGGTCTTTATTGACTTAGAAAATTTATGTGAATGGTTGAGAGGCTCAAACGTGGGATCAGTTAAGGGACAGGATCCGAACTAAACTTAGAGAAATTGACGCTGAATATTGTCAACGCCTTATGCGAGGCGTCAAATTGAACAACTTGGACCATTAAGTGTTATTTAGGTTACGTCTAGGAGGTTTCAACCTTGTTAATGTGTAAAAAATTGAATTAATTAAAGTTTTCTAAAACGTAAAACTTTTCTTCTGATAAAGTCCCAAAACTTTCGTTCCACCAGTTAGTACTTTAGTTAAAAAGTAGTCAGTACATGTTCAAAATTGAAGGGGCAAGTGAATGAAGGTGTTATGTTACAAAAAACGGTTTCTGAATAAATTGGGTTTTAATAGGACTAGCTGTTATCTTTTATTGAATGATTATTTCCAAATGCATTTTGTTAGATTAGTAAGAAGGAGTTATGGATTAATAATAATGGATGATTCGTTAAGTGTTTCCATATATAAAGCTTAAAAAGAACACAGAAATGTTGAATATTAATATAATTTTTTATGAGATGTAGTTTAATTAATTACAATTATGTATGGAAGATTATATCCTGCAAAGGACCGCCAGGGCTTATGTGGCATGCTTTAATGCGTTTGTCATAATTTCTAATAATCTTGTGGCACTTGTCAGGTTCTATGTTGTTGATTTCGCGACGTATGTATCTCATCCTTCAGCTCTGCAATCGTTTTAGGTTTATTTCTGTAGACTCTATTCTTCAGATAACCCCAAAGAAACGAGTCTGCAAGAGTTAAATGGTGGCACCGTCTTGTTGAAGCCAGAGGTCATCAACGTCCAAATCTTCCAAATGGTCCCATAAAAAGTCGGTTAACATGCTCTTATAGGGAACAGCATTAACTGTAATCGCATTTTCAGCACCGTCTTCGAAGAAATGATGCCTCCATACCAAACAGCCACTTTTTGGGGATGCATTTCTTTTTCGATAATCGCTCTTGGGTTTTCGGATCCCCAAATGCAACAACTTTGTTTGTTGACGAAACCATTAAGGTGCTTTGTCAGCAAAGAGGATTTTCTTTGAAAAATCATCTTCTTGTCCAAGCATACATCCAGCGAAAACACGACACTGTTGCAGCAAGTGCAAATCCTTGGCTAAGATTCGTTGTGTAGTGAAGTAGGAGAGCCCTAGTTGTTGGGATCAAAGCCGAATCGATGTGCCTGGTTCTTCGGCCACACTTTCACGAACGAGAAACATGTTTCCCCCTGAACGCTTTGGACGAACACGGTGAGGTGTTTTAACTGTTCTTACTGTCTCAGTTTGCTCAAATTTTGGAACCACACTCCGAATTGTGCGTTCCAAAGGTTGATTGTGTATACCAAAATATTCACGTAATGCACGAAATGCATTTTTTCACGAACACCCATTTTCATAATAAGCCCTAACCATCTTAGCACGTTGCTGGATTGTGTGTCGCTCCATGACTACTTTTGTACACGTTTCTAGTTTGAAAACATCACTTGAAAGATGTAATTGTCATTGACGTTTCAAAAATATCACAGGATACTAAGTGGAAATCCCTAACGAATCACCTTTTATATGGTCAAACATTTGAATTGAACATGAATTCATTAAATCATTACAATGAAAAGTAGATTTTTTATATAATGCCACTTAACCCCTTCATCCACTTACCCTTTAATTATTACATTATCTATTATACTCAGAATTGAATCATTCATCCAAGTGAACCACTGTGTTTTGTGGCAAGGTAGTAAGCAATGAAGTTAAAAGTTAAATTAAAGAAGTGTATAAATATTTCAGTTTCCGGTACTGGTTTATATTCCTATCATTGAAAGAATGAGCATGTAATTTATTTAAGAAATAGCATGTTAACGCCAAATTAATTTTATTTCATTTGTAAGTATTAAAATATGCCAAAAATTAATACAATGTGTCCCTCCAAAAATATTCTCTGTTACACTTTATGAATACATAAATACGAAAAAGAGGATTACCTAAAATGAAGGTATGCAAGAAGTGGCTCTTTATACATGCAGGGGAGAATGCTGTATTGTCGGCTTCGAGGAAAACTACACAAACTATGTCGTTGCCAATGTGACGTTTTCTTTGAAGCTTTTGGGGATCGTGTTTCTCGTAAGGTAATAGCGTACTGACGTGAAACATAATTTCTATACTTCGCCAGTTTGTGTAGACAGAGTAAAGACCTGCAAACGAAATTAAATTTTTTATAAATAAGATAATATAAATGGTTTTAAGTTTAGGATCCTCTACTGGAAGCCTTAGAATCGATATTAAATTTTGAAAAGCTTGAAATACAGTGTTGTTTATTGTTATATCGGTACGATCAGAAAGAAATCGTATTGTTACAAAACGATTAAGATTATGTATGTCGGTCTTTGCGCTGGAGCTGATATCTTCCCTTCCAAATCAAATGCATACCTCTGTTTTAGCTTTAAGTTGATTTTTAAGTAGTATTCTGGTTGAGTGGAAGAGCAGACGCCTCTATGGGACAGTCTGAACTTCGCCAGATTTGTGTTTATTTTTTCTGTAATTTATACTATCTGTTTGAGAAATAAAGTCATTATTATTATTATTATATTCGAGGATGTACTAACATCCTCTTCGAATAAGAGTGCTAAGTGTTAATAGGCCTGGCATAATCGGTCTTTGCGACAGAATCGGATCAGTCGCATGGGCCGCGTATTATAAATAAAGAGTGTATGTGTGACTCACACCCAATAGAAGTAAAATTTAGAAATCAATACCCTATGGTAAAAAATAAATACCGACGCAATAAAAATGTTTGGTAAATATAGCGAATATATGCACGCGTTGAACTGTCTTTATTGCAATTTTTTGTTTGAAAATTGCATTTGTTATGTATTTAATGTAATAGCCGTAAAAAGTAAATAAAGTAAATTGTAATTAAATACTTGAAAAAACCTCGTCTCGGTAAGGAATCGAACCTGACACCTCCCGCTTGGCGGACGGGCGTGCTAACCATTACACTACCAGGATCTTGATGCTGGGAACGTTCACCTTTTAATACCTAATTATGAAAATCTGTAATTCCCTTGGCATTTCCCATGTAATTAAATACTTGAAAAAATCTCGTCTCGGTAAATTGCAAGAAATTGCAGATTTTCATAATTCACCCCACAGATACAGATTTTCATAATGCACCGACGGAAGCCAAAATATATTAATTAATTAGTGTACTTGGCACGTAAGAAATAGTAATTGTCTGTTAAAATATGATGATATATTTGCAGATAAAAATAACAACCAGGTATTAAAAAGTGAACGTTCCTGGCATCAGGATCCCCGTGGTGTAGTGGTTAGCACGCCCGTCCGGCAAGCGGGAGGTGTCAGGTTTGATTCATTACTATGACAAAATTTTTTCTAAGTACTAAGTATTTAGTTACGTCGGAAATTCCAAGGAATATTACAAATTTTCATAATTCACCGACGGAAGCCAAAATATATTAAGTAACAAAGTAGTTTCTTCAGAAATCTGTTGTACTTAATACCACAAAGCACTTTTGTTTTTCAGAAATAACGAATATATGAACTTATATTGATTATATTTTAAAATTAAGGTTATGCTAATTTGAATACGCCACATATACAGTTTGACTTCAATAAATAATAGATGAACGTAACTTCTTAATAGCCTGGATAGATTGGCGAAAAATTTGCACCATCAGGTTTGTTTCCACATCGCTGTGTGAATTTTACACAATACTTTAGATCCATTATAATTCAAATCCGGAAATTCACTGATAAATTTAGTGACTTTATCAGCTAACGGTCGCTTATTTTCCTTGCGTACGTTAGACATACTTACGTACATATATATTTTTATAACGCTGCGAAACTGTTGCAATAAATCAATAATTTTATTGGTTGAGGTAGCTCATGCCAATTCGTCTGTATACATAGGGCGCGTCGTGGGCCGCGTAACCTTACTTTTAACCTGGCGCGAAGCGCTCCGTGCCAGGCCTAGTTATTAACATATTATCAGCGAGTAAATGAGTTAGAAAAGGGACGTCTTGTAGGTCTACATTAGGCGGTTTCCAAATAGGAAATAGGGGGAAATAGGGGAAAATAGGAAGGCGAACTTGTCACAGCAGTACTATAATATGCACACAGAAGCAATACGTCGAATAAGGCACCCATCTGCAAAGAAAGGGATCTGGAACACAGACAGCACAGAAGGCTTGCGGTAGTGCAACTCAGAGTGCATAATATACAGGACGTTTTGTTTGAAATAAGAAAGTTGATATCCGCTTTCACTTTGAATCCTTCAAACTAATAAAAATAACACCACAAATAAATCGTATCCGCTTATTTTCAATAAAGTGACAATAAATTGTGGCTTAGTTGAGGAATCTTACCTGTTAGATCGTGTACAGTGTCGAGACCACCTTTGTACTTATCGAAGCCTCTCAGACGTACCTTTTCTCCCAGTATTTGTAGGAATTCATCGAAAAGCGGAGAATTGTCGTTATTGTCTAGTATTTCTTCTTCTGTATACTGGCCTTCCTTAACGTAAATAACACCTACCTTCAGCTCGGATTTTATGAACACCTGCAACAATATTGTCAACCGTGATATATGAAGGGAATTGTAGCAATAACGGTTATTATGACTTTTCATGTACCTCTTTCAAGAGCTATTTATCCTAGCTTGTAGGTCGTATAAAGGCGATTATATTGTTACGACATTCTTTATTAAATTTACTTTATTGAATTTAGATACAAATTCCGGTTACAACTAAACCATGACATTGTAAAATTCTTAATTTTGAAAGTGGTAGTAATGTTGATGATAAAAGTTTTTTTAATTAAGAACGTAACAAGGTATTAATTTGTGTCTGCAGAAACTAATCTTTTAGATAAAATTAGATTCCACGCGTTTAGAGATGTGATCTGTACACGTACATACATACATACATACATATACCTAGACCATCAGATTAGAAGGCAAATAGGGAAGCAACATACAGACGCTCTACAAATGTTGCATGTTTCGCATCAATAAGCAAATGTTTGATAGCATGTCACAGTTAGACTTAGTGCCTACTTTTCTAACTTGGTACCTAGAAACTGAATTTCTATGGAAATGGAACCGGTTAAGATCTATTTATATGGCACAGCCAGTATATTATACGAAAATATTTTTTAGTAAATTATACACACAGTTACGCAAGCTTCACTTGTAGTAGCTTTTAAAGAAAGTCTATACAATTTAATAGGAAGAAAATTTGTATTCAATTAATGTGGGTAATATTAACGGTAGGTTCTAGTACAATAAAGTTAAGACAGTTAACGCAAAGAAGGTAATACAACAAAACTAACTTTAGAAGTGCGGAATTTCGTAAAGCAACATACTAATTCTTCAGTACTACATAATATAGAACATAATCAAGATAACTTTCTTACAAAGTAAGTAAACAAGAAATACATTGAGAAGCAGTTTTTTTACTGCATGGTTTGGTTTATACTTTAAATTGACTATTGAATTATGCATTCAAGTAATCACCGTAATATAATATAGCATAGTATAAAAATAAAGAGAACTCTTAAATTATCTTATTACTCATTATTATTATAACGCTCTGCTCCTAAAAACATAACGTATATACATGCAGAGAAACGTTTACTTGTCCCAAGACTGTTCGCCTTAATTCAATACAATAATAATGTTTTAAATTAAAAGAAATATTTTCTTACCATTTTTTTTTCTCTGCATAAGAGAAGTATATATAATTGCATTTGTTTGTTTGAGATATTTGTTAAATTGCGGAAAATTTGAAGAAAGCGATTCTTAGTATGAGTAAATGGCCGTTATAATACAATACAATATTTTCTTAAGGATAGTAAATAGTTTTCGTAAATCAAGAAAGCGTTTAGGTATTGTTCGTAAATCAATAGTTTAATTTTTTTTAAATAAAGCATTTATTTACTTAGAATTCTTGAAATGCATATTATGTATATGCATATTATTAATTGCGCTTACCCTGTTTAAAACAGTACGATATATTCGTACATAATGCAGTAAATTATTGTCATTATTTGTGACTTTAAAAAGGCTAGGATAGAAGTTACCTACAGGATAATGTTCAAACAAAAGTGAACTTAATGTAGAAGTGCACATGAAAAAAGTGCCTAGAAACAATAACCAAGATAATGCTAATAAATAGCTCATGGTATTGATGGAATCGCTACCGGCAAAAACAATGTGAGAAGAGAAAAGCACTGACGCTTTTTGCTACTACCCACATTGGTGTCAATATCTCAGTTTATGCCACTAATCTTCAAAAACAGCACCGAAATATTTCCTGGCGCCACCTGCTGCGAAGAGTAGTCATGCCGTCCTAGATAGTAGCGATAGAAACCGGAATATAGGTGCCATACTTACCCATACAATGATATAACCTTTAACGTACAACGTTTCATAAACATTTTCAAAAGATACCGGTTAATGTAATTTTTTTTATTATTATTTACCACATGTACTAATTTAACTATAAATAATAATAAAAAACTGCATAAAAATAATCCCTATTTAATTACAGTATTAAAGAAATAATTTAATTATACTCTAAAATATAGAAAAAATTTTCATTAGTTCATTCACTTGTTCCTAATTTTAATTATTAACTTTAGGTCTTTTTTCCATTATTGTAATTTTTCTTTTATTGGATATCCTTGTAGCTGGCCTGATGATGTGTTTTTTGAGTATGAAAGCGGCCCCATAATTTCTCAATAGAACTTTGTGAGATCTGGACCATTTTGACATTCCTACCTTTAATACGAATATTTTCTTGACTTAAAACTAAATGATTTACTTGGAAGGAACATTTTTCTGTCTTGGATTTTCTTGATTTTCTAATCCTAAGAAAATATTTATTTAATGGAAATAAAATTTCAAGAAAATTATTTTATTATATTATACATTTTTATAGTCTTGAAATAAAAATATTTTCTTGAATAGAGACCGATTTTTGCAAGAAAATCTATTTTCTTGAAGCAAGAAACCATTTCTCTGCGAGTATGTACTTGAGTACCTATTTAATTCAACATCTTAGTACAAAATTACAATCGATTACAATCGATTCATTACTAGTTATAATTCATGTGAATTAAGCATAACCTATCAAATGAAAAAAACACAAGATTGGCTTATATATTATTAGTTTTAGTAGTCTAATGAAATTAAGTGTTAATTTCTTTTACAATTAGAAATACCAAAGGAAATAAACGAATTGAACTATCGAAATACTTGAAGTTTAACAGTAACAAAGAAATGTTATTCTTTTTGGTAAGTAATGACATTCTGGATTGTACAATTATTAAACTACAATTGCACGGCCAATTTTGTAATATTATGAGTGGATGTCGTTGACGTTCGTTGTACTCAATTGAGTAAAAAATTTGATTTCCCACGTTCACTTTACTTTGAACTGATTCATCAATGTATGTTTCAGCGACTGCTGTGGATTTCCATCCGCCGTGACGTTTTAATGAAGTTATATCACCACCAGCTTGAATTAGTATTGTGGCAGAACTGCGATGAAAGCAGTATCCAGTATATAAATTGGGGTTTGGAAGATTTAAGAAAGTGGCAATCTCTTTTCTCATGTTTCCAAATTTATTTATTCCTACGTTTTGTATGGTGCATTTACCGTTGACATAGTTGATAAAAAAAGAAGGGGTTACACAATCTTCTGGGCGCAGACTTATGTACCTCTTACATATTTCGTAATACTTTCCTATGGCGGAAAATTTCCGTGTTGTTTTGGTTTTAGTATCTTTAATTGTGACTAAAAGGGTTGATCCAAAATCATTTATATCTCTATATTCCAAATTGTGCAGCTCATTTCTTCTGCAAGCTCCCATAATACCGCAAATACATGTGACCTTGGATAATAAATATTTATTGCCAAGGGCTTTTCCAATAAATTGCTTTATCGCATTTGTTGAGAACGTTTTAGCCTTTCTGGCTACATACCCGTCAGATCTTCTTTTTAATAAGGCGTGTAATTTGGGATATTTCGTCAAGTCCACTTTATGATTAATTGATAACGTAGATTTTAAAATTGGATAATGAGTCCATAAGCTTGTTGACTTGGATAATTCATCGAAATACACAATTTAAACATTTTCTGAAAAGTTGCTAACCTTGTTTTCCTTTCTCCAATTCATAAATTGGGAATAAAACTTCTTATACGTCTTCCGGAATTTTGACGGCAATAAGTCGTTTAGTTTTCACTATCGCTTTCATCAAGAGACATTTTCACTGATTTTAATTATTTTAATAGAACAAATTAGGAGAAATGTTGTGAAAATGCTATCGAAACTGTCAGATTGACTAATTTTTTGTTTCTCGGATGTGCATGGTAACTTTTATGGGTGTAAATTGTATTTCTATTGGTTATGAACTTGTATCTTAATGAGAGCTTGTATCTTAATGAACCTTATTAAAGTACAGGTAGTGCACATGTAATGCGTCAATTAAAGTATGGGAGTAGAAAAAGTAGATTTTGTACTTTTGGCATGTAATAAGTAGCGAAGTTAATATTAATTTGTTGTAAATCTGTTGAAATATTTGTAAATTATGATGTTTGAATACATATAGAATGTGTGTGTTTTAGATATCGGTAGGAAAATAAGATAAGTTATAGTATTATTCCTTTCTTTTTGTATAGTATATAACCTATAAATAGAAATCTTTCCGTGATAAATTGACATATATGTACGTGTCATCAACGTTAAACTTACTATGTTCAGAGCAATGATGTACGTTCTGGCAATGTCGTATACGATCTCCATAAGAGCAATACTTCCTTCTGAAAGTGGAATGGTCTATACAACTTACGAGGGTGTATCAAATATAAACGGGACTGATTTACTTAAAAATTTCGGAGGGTTTCTAGACCTGGAAGGGGTTGATGCGCAGGTAGCCCTGTACCGTTAGGTAGAGGGGAGAACCGATCGCAACTCCCTCGGGTCTCTTTAGTATCAAAAGAAACCATGAGCAAGAAAGAAGTGCATGTCTCCGCGGAGCAGCGGATTATCACCAAGTTTTTAACCCAGGAGGGGGTGAACCCAACCGAAATTTTGCGGCGATTACAGACACAGTTCAGGGACAATACCTTGTCAAGAACCTGTGTGTTTGCATGGCAAAAAAAAATTCTGGAGGGCGTGAAAAGGTCGGGAACGAGAGCCATGATCGCGTGACCGAGGCCAACATCGAGGCGATCCGAAATCTTTCAGAGGGAAATTATTATTTCGAAGGAAAAGGAAAAAGCAATCGGCCAGAAGTGTCATTCTTCTGCATGACAACGCCATGCCTTAGGCGGATGCATTAGGATGGGAAACGCTGGAACATCCACCCTAGAGTCCAGACTTGTTACCTTGTGACTTTCATCTTTTTGGACTCCTCAAAGAAGCCCGCGTTTCGACGACAACGAAGCGGTGGAAGCGTTTGTGATCCAATGGCTACACGAACGTCCGAAGGGTTTTTACGATGATGGAATAAAAAAGCTCCAAATCCGATGGGAAAAATGTATTTCTAGGGCGGGAGAGTATGTAGAAAAATAATATATATTTGTAAGGTTAGTTAAATAAAGATAGAATTTCTTAAAAAACGAGTCCCGTTTATATTTGATACACCTTCGTAATTTGTTAAAGTTCCTCAAATAAACGAAGGTCGATTAATTGTTGAGAGTTTTTATATCTTCGATTATTTATTTACCTAATTTAAAAGATGATATGATTACACCGATGTTAAATCACGTTTCCCTGTGAAATCCTATTCCAGAATTGTATTTATTCCCAAGGAACGCAGTTTGTTTATTATTTGAAAAAGTTCAATATATACCAGTCTATATATAATTGTTTGAAAAATAAACGGAAAGTTGAACTGCGGTAGATACCATTAAGACTTTGTTCCAGTTACTTCGAACGAAGTATTATTGAAGTTTCGTTCGAGTGCTATTGCTTAAGAGATATCTTACAATGCGGAAAATAACTTCTTGTAATAGTGCTTACGAAACTTACAAAAGTGATTTTCAATTCCCTGAAATTATTGAAATTGGATTACTTTTTCTATTAAGTACAATTCAAGCGTAATATTTTGTCCGTAAAACATTAAATCATGTTTTGCAGTTCTATGCTTACCAATGACGAGTGAAAAGTTGCATTTGAAGTGCTCACAAAGACTGTTTAGAAGCGTCATGAAATTGCTAGATTGCGTGCGGAGCTTTTGATTGATTAGTTGCAATTGAAGAAATGTGTTGAAATGAATTAATTTTTCGACGGATGATGTTGCGTTTAGAAATTTTCTCGGACTATTCAAAATAGCTTTTAATTAGTGTACGCGTATCTATTTGGGGAAGCAATGCATTTGTACGACCGCGTACTGACAGCTACCTACCATTGATACGTAAATGAATGCATTTGGAATTTACAGAGAGTGATCGATTTAAAATTTGCAGTGAATTCAAAATAGGATATTCTGATTTATTTTGAAAAATTCGAAATCCTGTACGTAGTATTAAATACAACATAATACATTGCTCAAAATAAGAGGGTACACTTCTTTGTGTAAGTTGTAATTTTATAGATATCTTATAAAACTTATCTTAAAAACTCATTTTGTTTGAATAAATTTGCAAAAACAAAACAAAGGCCGTAGCCGGGTAAGCTTGGGCTGCGGGTCCCAGAGAATTTTTTGCTGAAAATTGGAGCATATATTTGACCTCCCTTTGAAAGTAGCCTACAGTCCAATTTTCTGCGCTGAATATTGACCGGTCTTCGAGCAAAAAAAAAAAAATTTTTTTTTAACTATTTTTATTTATATCTCACGATTAGTTTGTCTGATCGGGACGAAATAGAAAAGAAAATGTGCAGTTATTTTAAGGCTAATAGAAAAAAAAAAAATAGATTTTCATCGATAATGCGCTCAATTATTTTTTTTACTTTTTATTTTTAATTTTTTTTCATGAAATAGTCGTTTTGATAGCCACCAAAATTTTTATAAATCTTCTCTTGTTATTCCCCTATTATCTCAATTTTTTTCTAGATGATTCGTGTGATACGCCATAGTAACAAAAATGTTTTTGTTAGTTTTTATTTTTTCGTTTTTATTTTATCCAGTATTTGATTAGAAAAAACTTTGAGTGAAAAGTTTTTAAAGTTAAAAGAAATAAAAAAAATATATTTTTTTAAACTTTAAATGTTAAATAAAATAGAAACGAAAAAACAAATAAAAACTGAAGCAGGATGATAAAGTAAGACGGATTAAAATTTTAAATAAACCAATTGTACCTCATAAAATTTCGAAACCTCTGTAGATAGCTTGAAAAAGTTGACAGAAAATCAATGAAATGTAACAACGAAGTAAATGTAGGAAAAGGAAAAAGAAGAGAGGTATTTTTTCTCTTCTATTAACGACCTAAAACAAAAAAACAACAATGAATACTTATGTGCAAAATCTTATAGGTATTAGTATACACTTAAAATACATCTGTACAACTGTACACTTTCAATAGTACTCCTACGGGAAATATGGAAATATACGGATGGCAATTTCTTATGTCAACGTTGCTTTTTTAAAAGAACTATGTGAGACATTGGAGGCCACTTTCGATCTTCTATCTAATGGTGTAATAGAAAGTTTTATATGACGTTACAGTTCTTCTTAGCCATCATCAGCTTCCTTATTTCTTATTAGCGCCATCTTGGATTTTGACACCAACGGAGTCTCTTTTTCTGATTTCGACCATGTATGTGTAAAATTTTTGATATTATGCTTTAATTGACGAAAAATACATTTTAAGATTAAGTGAGAGGGTAGTTTGACAATCTAGCCTAAGTAAGAAAACGCACGATTTTTGTTCTTTTTCTCATTTATTTTTCAACATAGTCTCCTTTTACCTCAATACACTTGATAAGACGGTTTTCTAACTTTTTTATCCCTTCCTAAAAGTAATTTTCATGTCGTTGCAAAGCGGCGTCCCCCGAGCCATTTTTTTAGGTTTGGGAACAGGAAAAAGTCGTAGAGGGCTAGGTCTGGCGAATACGGTGGGTGGTCGATCAATTCATAGCCCAATTGGTACAATTTTGCCTGTGCAACGGCTGCGCAGTGAGCAGGTGCGTTGTCCTGATGAAAGAGAACTTTTTTGCGAGCCAAACCAGGGCGTTTTTTCGTCGAAACAGTCTAATAAATCTGCGTAGTACACGCCAGTTATTGTTTTACCCTCGCCATAACCTTTCCAGCTGATCGGGTGGTCTTGGCCTTCTTTGGTGGGCATTCACCGCTTTTTCTCAACTGATTTGACTCTTCCTTCGTCTCCGGCGTGTAGTAATGGACCAACGTTTCATCAACAGTGATGTATCGACGAAAAAAGTCCTTCGGATGGTGTTTTATCATTGCCAAAAGCTTATTCGAATCCGTCACACGTGTGTGATTTTGGTCGACAGTGAGCAAACGCGGCACCCATCGCGCGGATAGATTTTCCATATTCAAATGTTCGTGTATGATGTTATGTACACGCTCAGTTGACATGTTTACAGCCTCTGCTATCTCACGCACATTGGTTCGATGGTCTGCTATGTAGTGACGGTTTTTGGGGCACCTGGACGTTCATTACCAAACACACTCTTACGACCACGAGCAAATTCACCTTTCCAAAGTTTCACTGTTGCTAACGACGGTGCAGACTCGCCATAAACAGCATCCAGTTCGGCTTTAATTTCTGCATTGTTTTTCCTTTTCAAATGAAGGTACTTAATCACTGAACGATATTCGACTTTTTCCATTTTCAAAAAACATAAAAGTTGCTTGCTTTCGACGGCTGTTAAAACCAAACTAATTGTATTTTTTGCTTGAAATTTTGACAGACGTCATGTGATGGATGGCAGATGTCAAAACCTAGAGCAATTCGTTCTCACGTAACGCCATCTATCGGAAGGCTAGATTAATGTCACACTAACCTCGTATTTGCTCCAATGTGAAGAAAATATTTTTTAAGCGCTATTTGAAACCAAGTGGTCATGAATAATTATCTATTAATTAGTGCATTATGAAAATTATCATCAATCAATCAATCAAAGCAAAAATTTATATAATCCAAATAAAAATATGGAAATTTAGCAGAATAAACAATATATACAATATCAATAATTTATTGATGTAATAATTTTAGGCATTTTTTTTACTTGATTAAATTTGGATTTTGTATAGTCAAGATTAAGTGCAACAGCACGATTTTCTGAACTTCGCCTTGTGTTTTTTATACATATACCTACTTACTTATTCTTACTGGGGTGCTTTTCGACAATTTATGTGACAATTTATAAGTTTCTTATGAAGTGCATGAATTATATTATTATATTTTGTTACCTGGTCTAATTTTAGCAACTCTTCAGGAGTATCGGGCAGTTGGCCAAGAGTTAATGGAGGATTGATGTTTACTTCTTTGCCTAAAGATCTAACTACTTCTTCCCTGTTGTAACGGTCAGCAAACACGCAACTTGCCGGTATGAGTCCATGTACTGTGTAACTAATGGCTCTCACTAATATTCTGAAACAAACACAGATGTAGGATAAAACATTTCGTAATAAATTATTATTCAAAATCGAAAATTTAAGATCTACCATGACCTAAACCGGCATCCATGTTAATAACGAGTGAAAAACGATCTCCCACATCATCCATTAATGTTTCAATCGTTTATTTCTGTGAACTTTCATACGCGGAAGAATGTGTTGCTTCCGAAACAATGAAATAGCAAGCTAGCTTGACTTTGACCTAATATGCACAGAAAACAAAGTATGTCAAACCTCCGTACCTATGGACTTTCAATAATTCAATACCCTCATTTCTGACGTAGTTCGTCCCAGCGAATTCCAAGATCTTTTTTTCCCATTTTACGAAATTATGTTATGTAGTGACGGCATCTGATATGTATTAATACAGGAAAGAATAATGCAATAAACGCTGGCGTTGACTTGTCGAAGGGAACCTTGAAACGTTAATGCTATTTAGGTCAAAAATAGAATAAATTCCCCAAGATAGAAGAAAACTTGAATAAAGCTCTTGTTGGAAGGCTGATGTAATTAAAACGTGCCTCGAATTAGCTCTGTTTGGACTTTTACACATAATTATTTTTGACCTTGTTGACGATTTAATTAATCGATTTTATTTTTTTCCGTCCATCATATCTGATTCTTAATAAGGTTATCTTGCACGTGGCGGTTACGTAAACGTTTTATTAACGAATGTGTCTGAAAGAATTATAGCAAAATATGAGTATTTATTTGTGTAGGTATTTTTACACTTTCCTGGTTTAAACAGAATTCGGTAGTCGCCTACTTCGGTCTATCTTCCTAGTGAAGAGGAAGGACCAACTGCATTCCTTAGTTATATAGAATGTTTTCGTTATTTGCTCGCTTATTCAAGTATTTTTGAAATGAAATACAGTTGGTATGTATAAAAAATAAATTGATTAAATAAACTAGTTTCCTTGTACACAAAAAAATAGAAAAACCAAGAAATGGGTAGTTTCTCTCTTATAAAAAATATGTATGTATCGCATATACATCACCTACACTTAAGTATTGTACATAATATAACAATGCGGCTTCCTTACTTAATTGTGTATAGTGAGGTCCTAAAGTATCCTCTCTCGTACTAACTTTTTAGCGACAGAAGCTAGCGTTTTTAGAAAAAAATAGGTCGATTTCTATTTCTTGTGAACTAACTTTTGGCGGTATCGCCAGTTCAATTGCATTTCTGGTGTCACCGGAAGTAACGTCAACTTTCTTATCTTAAACAGAACACCTTGTATATTTTTCCGTTTCTGGAAAGGTAATCGAAAGACGAATCCAACGATACAACATATATTATACTTTAGCTTAAGAAATATGACGATATGCAGCAATAACGGTTTTGGAAATCTGTTTTTGTTGTTACGCAAAGTTAACTTGGAAAGAGCGCCAAATTGTTTCTTGTGACGCCAGACTGATCTAAGGAGCTTGCTGCTAAGCAAAGTAATCATAACAATTGCCAAACTGTCAAATCTCAATTCCAAACGCGCGAATTATTCTTCTTGTTTATTGTTATTATACCCTGCATTTGTTATACTTTCGTTCTTTGTTTTCGTCACTATTTTCTCTAATTTTAACTTGTTTTGTTAATTGCTGTTTCCTTTGTACTTTATCGTAATTAATTAATTATGGTAGGTTTGTTTAAATTTGTTACTTTTTGATAGACAATATGCTTAAATTTCAGATTTGTATGTCGTTGATTTTACAATGACCACCGCATGGACTACGTCAGATAAACTTTAAGTATCCAATTGTAATATCCAGTGAATTTGGCAACAGCTATCAGGATGTGGAACATAATGAGCACTGCCCTTGTACAGCTGGAAATATTTCTACTTTGCCTTAAGTAACAGAAGATTAAAATTTAAATTATTGTACAATTTGTTGCGCAACCACGGCAAATAAGGTGACAATTGTTGCTAGATTTACATAATATTAAAGTTGACCCAGCAGTTTTACATGGCTTGTGCCAAAGCCACTATAACTGTAACAATACAAGAAACCTAAGAAACGGACGTATTGTCTATCACAAACTAACAAATTTAAGCAAAGCTATCATAATTAATTAATTGCATTAAAGTTCGATAAAGTAAAGAAGTAACAACAATTAACAAAACATGTTAAAATCAGAGCAAATAAAAACGAGAACAAAGAAGGAAGGTACGACAAATGGGGGTATAATAACAATAAACAACAAGAATAATTTCTGCTTTTACAATTGAGATTTGACAGTTTAGCAATTGTTATTATTACTCTGCACAGTAGCGAACTCTTTGGATCAATCTGACGTTATAAGAAACAATTTGGCGCTCTTTCCTAACCAACTTTGCATAACAACAAAAATAGATAGACAAGGAAGCTTTTATTGCTGCATACCGTCATATTTCTGAAGTTAAAATATAACATATGTGGTATCTATTTAAAGGTGGTTGAAAGAAAAGTCCCCTGTCTCACAATAATTCGATTTAATGAAAATTGGGCGACCGGTTTCGGGACTACTGTCCAATTCTCAGGTTCGAGTTAATATAATAGTAGGAAGAATTGTCAAATAAATAAATAAAAACTACTACACATTCTATATAACTATCAACAACTGTTGGATTACTTATGTGATAATTAGAGTCAATGAATTTAAAATCTTGTAAAAATTGGACGGACACAACGGACACATTGTATTGTGTCCGTGTACGTGTGACTCAAGATGCTGAAATCGGCATTTTAATATAGAAAGTTTTGGGAAATTTTTAGGTATGAGTACATATTTTGTTTGATTTTTTTTATCATTTTGCACCAAACACCAAACGTTGGTTTTGTACTATTTTGTGTTGAACATTAAACGTTTTGCATCAAAGCGATTTAGCAGATATAATGCATTTATCATCAAAGTAGAATCCATAGTGCGTAACTTCATCAATTTAATTAATTTTAAATTTAAGAAATATAATAAGTTTCCGATAGTAAATCTTGTTTTGGGCATTAAATGTTGTTTACAGGACTTTTTTTGTAAACAAAAATATATGTTACCCCCCTCATTTATAAGACTAGGACAAAAATAGTCTGGGGGAAAATGAAGGGAAGAGGCCACCAGCACACTGCTTTGCGCTATTAGTTCGTGCTATTGCCCCCTTAAATAAGCATGTATGGCACGAACTAAGTTTTGTGCGATGTATGGCTGTAAATTATGAATAATCGAAGTAGCGGCGGATGGCAATCGTTATGTGTATTTCATTGAGTATAATAACCGTTCATTCCGATGTTTTTCTTTCTGCGCGGCAGTTCCTAGTCTAACGGCTATCCGTGTGCCCCCGACGTAGTTACAAATACTTCGTTGAATTTTTATATGCTCTTTGTTGGATATAGATTTGTGTAGATACAATTGTGTATACTATAAGGAATTTAAATCAGTTGAATTAATATACTAACATTTAAATATTAGCGGATTAATATAGAAATATAAACATGAAATATATTAATTTAAAATGGAACAAATAAAATGGTGTAGTAAAACATAAAATGTTAAGAGTCCTTAATAGGTGTTTTAATAATATTATTAAATTGAAACATTATTTTCTATATCCACAGGATTTTGGAGTTTTCATACAGATCGATAAAGTAAACACCAATATTCACAAAATACATTTTATAGTTAATAGGAACCAAAGCGAACTCTAGTATTGAGTCAACATTGTCAAAACTAACTTTGTTTACAGGAAGCTCCTTGCAGTGAAATTACATTCGTGGCCCTCGATTAATGTGATATAATAAGGTAGCCACATTTTCGTTTATTATTACCATAGATTCGGTTATTCTTGTTGCTTTTTGTTTCTCGTCCGCAATTTGCGATTAAATTCATGTCAAGATTTTATTTATTCAATTATAATCCAGTGATGATTAGTTATAAACTTCTTATTGTAGTTGAATATAAACTTAGTTCGCTTACTATACATATATTGCTAGTCATTAGTTGAAGATGTATTACATAATATCAGCTCCATAATTAATCCATGCGATGTATTAACTTTTTTCAATTTGAGAAAAGATGAATATTTTAGAAAAATACCTCATTACCAAAGATGGGTCCAAGAAATGCAGCTGTATATTTGCAAATTTCGCAGCCGTTATATATGGCACCCAGGTCTTAACATCACACATCAGAAGATAAGTTGCTGTTTCTATTACTGATTATTGTAGTGAAAATCTCTACACCCTAAAGTGATTATGATGACCAAGTTAACCACTATATACTACTTTAGAAACTACAGGCTCTCGGTTTTCTTCACCTTCTCTGCTAGCACTGCTTAGATCTTCTTTAATTGGATGAGAACAATTTATAGAATACTGCCATGTGAGATCGGGCATATTTCCTACTATTTATAAATGGCATTACCAACGTTATTAATAGCGAGCACTTAATATTTGTTGATGATCTGAAAATATTTCGAGAAACAAGATCTATTGAAGACTGCATTCAATTGCTAAGAGATACACCAGCAGTAATGATTGGTGTGGGTATAATCATTTGCAGCTCAACATTAAGAAGTGTGAACTGCGTCATATACGAGAAGTAAGTAGATTTTACGTACAAGTTAAATGGTGAAGATCTCCAACGGTTTTAGACTATTAAAGATTTGGGCATAACCTTCGATAGTAAACTTACTTTTGTTAATCACATAAACGTAACAATTGCGAGCGCTTGCCAGACATATGGTTTCATCTGTAAAAATTGCCGTGGTTTTAACATCAGTTGCCTAACACTGCTTTATTACATTTATATTATGAAACTGGAATGCGCATCGTTGGTCAGGTCTCCATTTCACCAAACTCGTGTAAATAATATTGAATCCGTTCAAAGACGTTTCTTAAAGTACTAACAATATTGACTACACATGAAAAAATGCCTAGTAACAAAACCAAAAGTAATGCTAATATAGCTCATGGTATTGGTGGGATCATTCCCGGCAAGAACAATGCGAGCAGAGAAAGGAGAACGCTAACACACGGACATGTTTCTGTCTATCCGGCGTCATCAGCGTGGCTATGAGCATTCACTTTTCTGCTGCAAGCACTGTGTCTACCTCTCGGCTTATGCCCCCAATGTCCACAACAGCACTGAAAGTATCTCCCGGTGCCCCCTAGCGCCAAGAAACACAGTCATGCCGTCCTAGACGGTGGCGGCACACACTGAGGTGCAGATGTAGCCAGGTTGATGACGCCGGGTAGGCAGAAACATGTCCGTGTGTTAGCGTTCTCCTTTCTCTGCTCGCATTGTTCTTGGCGGGAATGATCCCACCAATACCATGAGCTATGTTAGCATTATTTTTGAACAATATTGACTGTCCATGGTTGTTGACTAAAATTAATTTTTATGTTCCTAGCACGCTATGAATGTATGTTTAATTGAGAATAGAACAAACGTTTTAGTTAACTTACCTGTGTTTATAATATGTAACAATTATAACAAAATTTCTGAACTGTGTGATGTGCATTGTAGTTTATTTAAAGCAGTAGCTGAAATTATCATTAATTTAATTATTTATAATTATTTATATTAATTAATTTAATTTAAAATTTAATACCAATTTATAGAATTGAACGAATACTGAAACTGAAACTCATATAAACACTATGTTTATATGAGGTTTACAGGAAACTTGCCTATGCCTAAACCACTAAACTTCACTTCTACCTTGAAACTCTACCTCTAAACACTTTGGAATTGGAACACAATCTAGAATACATGTTACTTCGATGAGAAGCTTGACTCAAAGTGAGAAATTAATTGGCGTCCCTCTGCTCCTTTATTTTAATTTCGATGGCGATTTTTTTATCCACAGCAAATGTTGAAAATTCTTTTCCAAATATAACTTGATGATGAATTTCCGATGAATAGACTTATTTATAAAAGTAGCATAATGGAATACATGTAGTGACGCGACTAGAAGACTGAAATGATACTACTCTATGATATACCACTAACAACTTTTGAATATTAAACTTTACTGATATACGAGACAGTAACTTGACGGATGAAATTTAATATATGAAATTATGCTAGAAATACCTCCGAATTTGTAGTTGTAGGAAAATATTCCATTAAATTTAGGATTTACGACATGGAGAAAATGAACAGAAGAATAGCTTGTTGGCTGGAGTTAAAATAAGTCTCTAGTAGCCCCGCTCCAGAGATCGGAGGCCAGGAAAAGAGTGTGAGCTATCGAAAAAGGACTAATATCAACCAGAGCGATTTTGGCGTTGAACAAATGGCCATACTGAACACACCATACGTGCCACTAATGACAACTACGTTCGAAGTAATTGCATTCAATCACTAGATCGATAACTCAAAAACAAAACGTTGCCAAATCTACTTGTATTATATACATTTGAATTGCTTTTTAATTGTATTTCGAAGAAGATTTAATTTCGCTGTTGTAACCGAAATCTTTTGAACTTAAACTACACAAAGGGAATTGGTTTTTCTTCCAATATTTTAAATACTTTACATTAGATTAATTTGTGTTAGTTTTGTGGCCTCGTTGGTAATAACGTAGGATATTTTGACATATTTCCTTATTGTATCATTATAACAAAATGTTCTGTACTCTGTTTTTCCTATTTTTATTTTTAATGTAATTCCTACAAGTTTGAATTCTAATTTTGATGACATGTTAAAATTGAAAATTGGAAATTGTGAAACTTGTCAAAACCGTAAAATTTGTAAAATTGTTTTTACATTATTGAAGTGGATATATCCACGTGGAACTCACGAGTTTTTTTTTTTATATATTTTTGTACTATTAAATGTTGGTGCCTGAAGAAGGGTTTTACCAGAAGCCGGACGCATATAAATTCACCTAATTATGGATATAAACATTATAAATAAAATTAGTGGTAATTTCTTGACCTAGTATTGATAAATTTATTGTTTTTTTCTTATAGACTGTTTCACTACAAATTAGTCTGCAAGAATGCAGCATGAAGTCAGCATTCAAGTATAATTTTCGGGCTTTTTTTGAGAAGACTAGTAATAGCTATTTTCATTGCTCAGTTAATTTTAATTATAAATGAATTAAGTTAAGTATATAGGTTGTTGAAAGTTATCGGGCCACTATTGCTAACTTTGTTATTATAGTAGCTACGATGTTGGTTAAATTAGCGAGTATGTAATGATTTCTTCGCTGATCATAATGGTGTTAAGAAAGAAACAATTGCACATCGCATTTCAGCGTTAACTTGAGTTGTTTATATTTTTTAGATTGGACACCTTGTATATTTTTCAATCATTCGATAGGAAATGAAATTCTGCGTAAAATATCCTTATAGTACTGTAGCCCTAAAATGAAAAACAAAAGAGATACGATGAAATTTATATTAGACAATTGAAACTGTAATAACTTCATTATTAGAGCAGCTATTGAGATAGTCGAAACACGAAAAATATGTAATTTATTCCCCTCAATAGAATGGTGCAATAAAAAAAAATAGCGCATCATATTTCAGCGTCTGATTAAATTTTTATTGAACATCATGTATATTTTTTCACAAATCGATAGAGTGTGATATTTCAAATAAATTACTCTTATAACGCTAAGGCCCCAAAATCGGAGACAAAGGAGATTTGATAGATTTTAAGACGAAAGATTTAAAATATAAATCAAAGCAAGCAAGTTGCTTTTCTTGACCCTTTGCAAATCTTGTTCGGTATTGCGATCAATTAGAGACTTTATTAGTGAGAATAATTGCTTTTTGCCTCCGTTTTTTTTTTATCTTTTTTACTTTTGTGTTGATTACGTGTTTTGTAGTAGTTATTATTGTTATAACACATAATCAACACAAAAGTAAAAAAAAAAACTTTCGAGCAAACATTATTAACCAATTCATTTACAAATGTCATGTTGTGTAATATTATTACGATGTACGAGGCTAACTTGAAAAGCTTCAAGCCTCAACATGAAGACGCTGCTACTCGTCAAAAATACTCTGGTAATATAATTACGCTTGCGTTGAAAGATACTTTTGAACATTGCAGTCGACGTGTGTTTCTGTAAAAATGGAAAAAAATTGAATATCGAGCCGTAATTAAATTCTTGCATGCTGAATTTAAACGTGGTCGCACCGACTTGGTTGACGATGAAGGTTCGGGACGGCCAAAAACTGCAACCACTACTGATAAGGCCGTGGGTATATCGAAAGAACGTGTTTGTTGTATATTGACTGAATATTTAGGCGTGAAAAAGCAAACTGCGCATTGGGTGCCGCGCTGGCTCACTCAGGACCAAAAACGTATTCGACTGAATATTTCCAAGTCCCTGTCAAGCAATTTAAGCGAAATAAGTTGGAGTTTGGCGCTGATTAGTAATATATATGAAACTTGGATACATCAGTACACTCCTGAAGTCACAGTCGAAACAGTGGTCTGCGAATGGTGAATCAGCTCCGTGAAAGGCGAAGACTGTTCCATCGTCTCGGAAAGTGATGGCGACTCTTTCTGAGATAGTCATGGAGTTGTGGTAAATAGGCTATCTTGGAAAAGGAAAAACAAGGACGAGGGCATATTGTGCACCATTGCTTGACAAACTGAAGGCAGAAATTGCGGAAAAATGGCGGCATTTGAAGAAAAAGAAAGTTTTATACCACCATGACAACGTATCAGTGGTCTCCATGGCAAAAATTCACGAATTTGGGTTCGAATTGATAGACTGCCTATCCTATTTACCAGATTTGGCCCCCAGCGACTTTTTTCTGTTTTCTAGGCCCAAAGTTTTGCTCGGAGGACAGAGATTTTCGTTGAATCAGGAGGCCATCTCAATATACGCCTATGTTATACAAATCATTGATACAAATACTTAGTACAATGTTCTTAAATACTACAGAAAGAACAAAAAAAAAAGCCGAAGTAAACAGAAGCAAATTATACAACTATAAACTAATCATTATGTTACCGCCGATATTAATTGCCGTAGGAGACAATGAGATATATCGCATAAGTTGAAAATATTATAATAACCGCTGCAGATCGAAACTAGCGGTGATTTAAGAAGAATATTAGTTTTTGCAGCAGTACAGTAAAATAAATTGTTGCGTCTAGATGAAAGCCTAGGGATAGAAAAAGATAACTGCGACAGGAGTGAGGAGCAATCCACAGAGCCGTGTAACATTTTATAGAGAAAAGTGAGACCGGCAATGTTCCTACGCTTTTCAAGTAAGGTTATATTAAATCTTGATAACAGCACTAATCGGGTATTCTAAATCTGTGGCACTGGAACATTGAAACAGTTCACTAAAACCTTTACCACAATACTTAACTCGTACTGATAGCTTGGCTATCGAAACGTGCGTCTAGTACGAGTTAAGTATTGTGGTAAGGGTTTTAGTGAACTGTTTCACTTGATAACAGCAGATTATGATCTTCACCATGTTCAGGATAAACACCGTCACATTTAAGCCACAAAAACTTGACAAAATGTCTCTGTACTGATTTAAGTTGCTTTAGCAGCATATTCCAACTTTGATCTAACGATAGAAAAATACAAACATTTTAGCGCAGAAACGTTAGTAAACGTCCGGCAATTGCGAAGTATAAAACCCAACGCTTTTCGAGCAGTACAACAGGCGAGAACCGTGCGATTTGGGCAAGTTTAACGTGTGAAGGACATCACTTTACACGTAGAGATGTTGAGCGGTAAGCTATTCTTCTCACACCAATCGTGAATTTTATTGAGCTGAGTCTCCAGGCAAACGCAGTCATTGAGAGTATTGATTCTCGTGAAAATTTTCAAGTCGTCGACATAAATTAAGTTGTCATACGTCACTGAAGATGTCACATCATTGATAAAGATTGCAAATAAGAACGGACCAATATTTGAGCCTTGTGCTACACTGGAACTGGCAATATAATGATTGGACGTAACCCCATTGTAACATACAAACTGAATTCTAGTTCTAAAATACGATTGGAGTAGTGCTAACAGAGAATCACTGAAACCAAAGGCATGCAGCTTTTGTAATAGGACGGAGTGATCAATACGATCAAAGGCTTTGGAAAAATCAGTAAATATAACATCTACATGGGATTGTGTGTCTAAAGCGTTGGAAATATATTGCGCGAAGCAGACAAGATTGGTCACCGTTGATCTTTTAGGCACAAAACCATGTTGACTTGGAGAAATGTAGTTACTGATTGAACGTATTAGTAGTGAACACAAACATAATTCGAATATCTTTGCAAAGTTTGAAAGTATAGCTATTAAACGATAATTTGTAATTGCAGATGGATCACCTGATTTGAAAACAAGACAAACGCGTGTAACTTTCCAAATCTCAGGAAAGCAGGAAGACCGCAAAGCAAGATTGAAGAGGAAGTGTAAAGGTTTGATAAAAATTTCGGCACAATCTCTTAGTAAGTAGTTCGGAACTTGATCAAGACCCGCTGTCATTTTGTTGGATAATTTACCAATCGAAGCACGAATTGTTTCTTCAGAAATGAACTTAATGTCAATAAGTGGTAGATTAATAATACGGATGAAAAAAATTGAGCAAAGGCGTTAATTATTTCTTGTTGGTTACTAAGAGATACATCAGCATAATGCATTCCACCTGGAATTCTGGATGTTCTTTTTTTATTCTGCACATAACGCCAAAACTGTCGTAAAGTTACAATACGTTTGCTCAACACTAATCAAGTAAGTTTTGTAAGAGGCGGCAATTTGTGATTTTACAAGTTTTCCCAAGCGCCGAAAATTTTGCAACGAAGTTGGGTTCCCTGTCCGTTTATAGCTTTTGTAGTAATTATCCTTTGACTTTATATTACGTATAATATCAGGTGTAAACCATACAGGATAGGTATTAGTTGTGCTTCGATATTTAGGGACAACAAGATCAAATGTAAAATATAACTTATTGTTAGTGTAAAATTTTTTACAAGCTTCATTAATGTTGTCAATATCAGTAAGAAATGACCAGTCAATATTAAATAAAGCGTCATATACCAAAGGAAAATTAGCCTTTTTGAAGTTGTAGTTCTTAGCTTGAAAGTTACCATTGAAGATGGTAGGTTTGTTTCCACTAAAGATCATTAAAACGATTATTGCCGAATGGTGTGGATCTATCGGTAATAGTGGCACTTCCCCTCGTACAACCTTACAACACATATTAGGTAAAACTAGATTTAACAATCATTCATTATTATTAAGAACAGTATTTTTTTGTGTAAGATTGCAGAACTCTATAAATTTCGACATAATTCGTGATTTAAAGTCATTACTCTCAGTTAGAACAAAGTTAGGAATGTTAAAATCTCCCAAAATTATAACATTACTTAAATCACTTATAAGTTGCTCAAAATTATCAAAAAACACTTCATAATCAGGTAAAGTTATGTCAGGTGGCGTGTATATAGTAAAGTAAATAATCTTACAGAACAAGATGCCAACTGCTATTTGAACGGACTAAAGAGATAAAAGCATCGCTGAGAAAAATGTATATACGAGGAGGCTGTGTTGAGAAATAAAAGAGAATTTGACAAAAAGATTACTTGTTTCTGTATTAAACTGGAAACTTTTGAGACTGCTCTCGTAAATGGCCCACTGTACAATTGTTATGGAAACTTGTAGTCATAGCAGTGTACATTACAACATTTTTGAAGATTTTATCTCGTCCTTTGTCTGAAGCTGTATTTTTATAAAATAAAAATTAAGTGGTAAGCCAACATAATTAATAAAACCGTAACCTTAAGGAGAAATACATACTTCATAACCTAGTGCTAAATTAACACTAGCTGTTTGTCATCATATTTCATGAGCATTCAGGACACTGCCACCGAAAGCCTTAAATCACTCCAGCGACGTTATCTACATTATGATAGCATAGAATTACGTTATCCGGAAAGTTTATGTGCCAATTTATCTAGAGGAAGGAAGCATACGAACTCAGAGTCCTTGAATACTTACTTAACTCAAATAATGGATCATTTACGATAAAAGTAAACATACATCTCAAGTGAAATGCGGTCAGTTTTGTTTTTGCCCACTTTCTCTCGAAAGTACAGTTGATAAAGTTTGTGATTTATCTGCTACTAGCTGGTGTTATAGAGTTGTAGATGTAACAAAGAATTTGAGTGATATATCCATTAAAGCTCAAAAAGTACATACGTTTCTTTTGTTGTTTTTTTCCCTTTTAATATCTACAATTACAGATGTACGTAGAAATTGTAAATGTTAAAACGTGAAAGTTTCAAATTCGCACATATTTAAAATTCCAGAAAGAACGAAATTTGAATATAAATATGTAGTACATACATTCAAAATTGTAATTCACATGTATAAATCTCTTTGCACGTTTGCAAAGAGGAAGCGGAAAGCGAAGACAATGTAGAACTGCTGGTAGGTTAAATAAAAAGGGGATACTTTTTAATTAACGTATATCGAGGCAGAAAAGGATACTTTTAGGTGTATGACGGGGATAAGGTATTGTAGATTCCAGAATTTTTTAATAAAGTATTCTAAAATACCATATTCCCCTGGTCCTTTTTTTGCATATTTAAACGTTTAGATGGCATGCAAATAAAATATAAGTGTAGATAAAAAATATAGGTAAAGCATATTTTACTTCCTATATCTAAATTCACTCTCTTCCGAGTTATTTTGAAAAATTCATGAAATGGGTTATTTTCAAATAAAAAAGTACTTTTAACAAGTAATACGCGAAATGCTGGCAATATACATAACTGCGATATTTCTGAATGATTTCGTATTTGTTTGGGTCTAAAGTATGTAGGTAAGTAATTTGTTTTATCCATGGTAATACACAAATATACGTAATATACATAACATTGCATACGTCATCGGAAGAAACAGAAGGTGGAAGCTATTACATACTTATGGAATGAAATCTACCGTATCGTCTAAATTATTTAGCAGTTATTCCTATACAGAGTAAAACGCCTTTTTAATTAAATAATTTTTCATAATACGCTTTAGTTTTGGCAAAAGAAGGCTTCTTATGTTATTTGGCAATACGTTATAATATGCCGAGGCGTAATAATTGACACGGTCTCTACTTCTATTTTGTATGTAGTAATCCATTTTAATGTGCCTCTGGTACCTAATTGAGTAATTATTTCTTCATTTGCTAATGTTGGTTTACAACAAAAATAATGGCGAAAACCAACATGACTGTTGTTCCTCATCCAGTGTATTCGTCTGACTTGGCCCCCTACGACATTTTCCTCTTTCCAAAGATGAAAATCAAGTTGGAGGGGCGAAGACACGATAGAGAAGATTGAAGCAGACGGTGTCGAACACATTGACAAAACAAGACTTCTAAAATGCATTCCTTTCGTGGCACAGGCGCTTCATTTCAAAGGGAAATATTTTGAAGATGACGGAGATGAATGGTATTCTTCAATGTTATTTATAGCTACATTTCATCAACGAGAAACAACATCCAAATTCCACATCTTTAAGTTACATTTGAAATTACGTTCATTTACGTTATTTTCAAGTTACGCTTAAATAACTGGTACTTTTTCACAATTACCCGTTTCCTCAGTTTTTAATTACTCTGTAGATTTTGTGAATATTGTAATTATTATGAAAGGTGTTCCGTGGAGATACTGTATACAGTGAAGTCTTAAAATATCCCCCTATGCCAACTTTTGAACGAAAAAAACTAGCGTTTTTAGAAAAAATAAGTCGGTTTCTATTTCTTGTGAACTAACTTCTGTCGTTATCGGCAGTTCAACTACATTTCCGGTGTCATCAGAAGTGACGTCAACTTTCTTATTTTAATTAGAACCCCTATATATTTTTACGTTTCTAGAAAGGTAATTGAAAAGCGATTCCAGTGATATCACATATGTTGTACTTAAATTCAGGAAATATGACGATGTGCCGCAATAAAGATTTTGGTAATCTGTTTTCGTTGTTACGCAAAGTTGGCTAAGGAAGAGCGCCAAATTGTTTCTTGCGACGTAAGATTGATCCAAAGAGCTCGTTGCTAAGCAAAGTAATCATAATAATTGTCAAACTATCGAATCTCAATTCCAAAAGCGTAAATTTATTGTTATTATATCCTGCATTTGCCATACTTTCGTTCATTGTCCTTGTTATTGTTTTCTCTCATTTTAACTTGGTTTGTTAATCGTTGTTTCTTCTTTACTTTATCGAACTTTATTGCAATTCATTAATTATGGTAGGTAGATGAAGAAAGCAACAAAAAAAACCAGAAATTATTAGTTTAGTAAAGCCAAAAAGTATTTTTCATTACAATAAAGAAGAATTATAAAATTTATAAATACATCAAAGCTGTGAAAAATGACCATGATGATTTTTAATTAGCTGAGAAAATAACCATTCACGAGACAGATATTTTATTCGTTTTAGCGTTCGTTTGATGATTGATGCAAGCGACATTCAAGGCTTACATGCTGTGTATCCATGGTTACTCCTGTTTAGAGCAGGTCTTAATTCCCTTATTCAAAGCGTGGAATTCCTTAAAACTTTAAAGCTAGGAAATTTCGAGATACGACGTTTTGTCTTAGCAGAGTAGTGAAGTTTAGGAACTATGGTACATTTGCAGTAAAGTTAATTAATCTCATTTTATAAATTCGATTTTACAGTTCACTATGTTCACTACTTGCAGTAATCTCATAACACGTGGAAGTAAAGTCAGTTAACTGAAATAGGGCGTTAGTTTTTGTTCTACTGATGGAATGTTGGGTTTTTTACTTTTTTTGAAAGTTAATAATTTGTTCTGAAATATACGTATGTATAATTTAGTGACTTGCAACATGTCAACCTCAATTCAGTAAAGTATTAATCTAGAAGCAATCATTAGCATGCAATAGTATAATTTGCGTGTATTATTTTCATTCCTTTCATATTTCGTATTTTAAAATTATTTTTAAATAAACTTAGTATTACGTTACGTCTATTATTCCTTGGAAGGAAGAACACAATGTGAATATTTCTCGAACGTGGCCCAAATTCGGCATTCAGCTGCTTTCGGTACAGACCATTCAGGCTTATTTCACACGGATCACTGAGCTGCTAACAATTGTTTCTTTCAATAGGATTAGTGTGCATGAACGGAATTTGTTGTATATTCTTTTCGTTCTTCTTTAGTCGTCCGTCTAAAGTTTCTTGTTTCCTTCTTATTGTCGTCCAGAAGCTTGATATGGGAAAAAGCAATAGGATTAAAAGGATGCTTTGTATATAAAAAGTTTCGGTTTTTTACGTTAATTTCATTGAATCTTACCATCCATACGATGCGACTTTTGAAAACAACTGTACACAAAGAATGTAAAAATTGAAAAGTAATAACCAAATCAACAATAATAATGAACTTTTACTATGTAAACTGATCACAAGTATAGAAAATTGCCAACCAAAAGAAATATTCAAACAACATGTAAGTAAATTTATTTTGCAATTCAAAGAAAAGTGGAAGTAAATTACTTTCAAATTGATTATAGGTTCCATTCTTGCAGATGGCAGGCACGTGATTGTAAATTTTCGTAGACTGGGTAACTACTTCTTTATGGATACTAGCCAACGTGGACTGTGGAATCTTCAGAGAAGCCTCTCGTTGCTACGCGCACCGTATCAAGTGGAGTCTCAGATAACAGGAAAAGGTTCAAGTTCTCCTTCACAAAACAAGCAGACTTAAATGTGAAAATACATGGTGTGGTAAGTCTGCCTTTAGATTGAGACATGAGTCTGTTCTGTACAGAGAGCGCAAGGCTTTTGCAGTCGGAAGATCTTGAGACTGTAGCATAGGTTTCACGAGAATATACCATATTATATTCTTGCATCAACATAAGTTATTCAGCTTAAAAAACGTATCCTATATTTAAAGAAGCCTTCCTTTAATGTGAACAGAAATATAATGATGTGTTGAGGCAGAAAGCGCGGAATATGAATGACGCTTTTGTCCCTACAACAACCAAGAAAACTAAGGCTGCTTGGAGTCTTATTCATAAAACAACCGGGCCAGCGCACCGATAACCATATTGCCCCGGAAACATGTGTTAATGAGTTGGAGACTTTTATTGGATTGACAAATTTTTAGCGTCCTCACACCACTCATTATTTATGACACCAGCGAGCGAGAGTTATATCATTAATGCCATATCGAAGCTTAGCTCTACTACGGCTTCTGGAGACGATGTCTTTCCTTCGTTTCTTTCTAAAAGGAGCTTGCTATCTATGGTAGAAGTTTTAGTGTTCGTTATCAACTTCTTGCTTGAATTTGGCATCTTTCCCACTAAATTAAAAACGGCGAAAGTGATGCCTATTTTTAAGGAGGGAGATCGGAATGGCATGGGCAATTATCGTTCTATTTGCATTTTATCAATCTTTTTTAAGCTGTATGAAACTATAGTTAATATTAGAATAATAAACTATTTCCATCTTTTCCGACTGCTAAATGAGAATCAACACGGTTTTACTCTATGCAAATCTACTGACACTGCTCTTTTTAGTTTCATAAGTCATCTATATCATAACTCTGATAATGAAGTACCTTGCTTGAGTATGCATTCGATTGTGTGGACCACTTCTGCTCTACAAACTTGAGAGGTATGAAATCAATGGTGTTTGTTTAAAGTGGTTCGAATCTTACTTTTAAACGAAAGAACAATATGCTAGCGTTGGCAATTGCGTTTCAGGTGATAAGGTTGTGGAATGTGGTGGCCCAGAGGGATCGGTACTGGGACCAACCTTGTTCCTACTTTTCGTCAATGATCTTCCTAATTGCTTGAGTAGTGGCTGCTGTGACATTATATGTCGATGACATCAATATAATTGTTTCCATGCCAAAGACCATCGATCTTCTCGTAGCAGCTAGTTGAATTTTTGATGACATCAGTAATTGAATGAGTGACAATAAATTGGTTTTAAATGCCAACAAAGCTAGTTGTATGCTCTTCTTTAATAAGAGGAAATACGGAATCGACCAACTCAACTTGGCCGGCCCTGATTTTGAACTAGATAGAACGCCTAGGCTGCTTGGCCTTGTTATAGATGAGAAATGAAAATGGTTTAATCATGTAGAGGAGCTATGTCTTAAGCTGGCGAGGTCATGTGATGACTTCACCGTTAAATCATTCTACTATTCGGAGTTTTATTCAACAATGCGTTACAGAATTATACAATGGGGATCTTGCGTTGACGCAGATGGTATTTTTATTTTACAAAAAAGAGGGATTAGAACACTATTTGGTGTAACTCTTTTAATGTGAGTTTGCCACATCCTTATGGCACTAGAAACAGGAAAGGCTATTTGCTGCCACCTTCACACAAAACATCGACCTTTCAAAGAAGTCTTATGTTTATGGGATCGAAATTGTTCAGTTTTGCCTAACGAAATGAAAGATTATCCTAATGTGTACATTTTTAAGCGGTATGCTATCTCTCCTCTAAGTTAATGCTTGCTCAGTTCAAGATTTTATTGATTTCCTTGCTTAGTTGGTGACTATATACATTATAGTTTTAATTTATGTATATGTGTTATTGATGTGTTTCTTGTGCATCTGTTACCAGTTTACTAAGAAATAAAAAAAAGGGATACATTATCAAGCATAATAGGGCTACCTTTTTTTCATAAACCCACTGTTCTTTTTCTCAAAGTGTGTATACAAAGTTGGGAAAATTTTAGAAATAAGAGCTTTCTATTGTTTTTTTTCAGCTCCATTGGGGTCTACGATCAAACCTAACATTCACCTTTTTTTGTTAAGTCAGTGCACCCTATTGCACTGACATTAATCTGAGCCTCTTGAAAAGGGTAAAGGTTATTAGGTTAGTTCGGGAAGCATTTTTAATGTATAACCATTTATAAAAATTGGCATTATGTCCGATATGATTAAATTTTACCTTTTAGCGAATTTTTCCCGTTAAAAGCTTTCATGTCGTGATAAATTTAAAAGCTGTGTTTTTTTCGGTGTTCAAACCCGTTGTGTCATATTGCAGGGCCCACACATACACATTACGGCTCAAATAGTAGTATTTTTAGTAGCCAGCCAACCCCGTGAACAGTACACAAAAATTCTGCGCTCTTAAAGTTTTAAAAAAGGAGGGTCGTTTAGTGGCGTTTATGGTGTTTATCCCCCTTCATTTTCCACTTAAAAGTGGGGAAAATGTTCCGTTCAAATCTGCGGAAGAAACATTCAAAGCAAAAAAAAAGGCTTTTGTCTTTAAATAAAGAAATACAAAATGTCATACTTGAAGGTGGTTGGCGTGAAATAGCTTGACGAAACCCGGTTTTAAAAACGTTTTTCGTTGCGGAAATTGCCGTGTGCTAATCTGCCATCCCCCCTTGAGAATTGTTGGGGTCCACGAACAAGTTTTGGAAAAACCTTCCTTTATTTTTTAAAGCACTTAAAAACCGCTTTCTTGTTTTTTTAATTTTGTTGTAATTGCTTTTTTTTCCAATGTTAAAATCAACTTTAAACCCCTTTTTGTCGCTTATTAAAAAATTTCGCTACGTACTTATGTTAAATTGAAAAAACTAACGGGAAAATTTTTCTTCCTTTTTTTTAAATAAATTGTTTTTTGCGATTTCAGGGTATAAATTGTGCTTAAGTTTAGCATTTATTCAACGATAAAAAAACCCAAACGACCAAGCGTTTTAAAATTTTAGAACAATTAAAAGTTATTTTTCGCGAAAAGAAAATTAAACCGCCCCCGGCCATATAGGAATTTAAAATTTTTCCCTAAAATAAGCATAGCAAAAATTGCAAATCATCGGGCCGTTTCAAGTTTTTACCCACAATTAATTTTTCCCTGTTTGCCATTCGTAAAAAGCAAAGGGTTTGGGACCCATTTTTCCGGAAACACACTAGGGTTTATATTGCCTTTATCGGCACATACACATATTTATTTTAAAAATCTGATAACAGCCCACGACGTCAGTTTTATCACTGATTACTTTCCCAGAAAAATGTCTGGAATTTCTTTATGGTTAAATAACCCCCTTTTGGGCGACTGTTTTAATTAAAAAAATCCCGCGAGACCCTTTTTGAAAATTTGCCCGCATTTAGTTTTCACCTGGGGACCTAATAAAACGATTTAAAATTAATGTATTGATTTTAGTTTTAAAACAAAACTTGTACTGTGGCAAAAAATAGCTTAAACAAAGAAATTGGGCAAAAAATTTTTTTTTTTCAAAATTTTTGAACTCCCCTTCAAATTGTAGCCTTGAATTTTTAAAAAATGAAGGAAATAATGGGGAAAAACAAAACTCAAAACTAACAAAAGGAAAAGGGAAATAGATAATGTAGCACAATATAAATTTGGGTGGCATTTTTCTATACAGCGGGGGGCCCTAAAGGGGTCCTCCCCCCATGCTAACTTTTGGGAACAAAAAAAATTTAAAAAAAGGGCGGGGCTAAGGGGCGGTTTTTTGAAGAAATTTTTTTAAGGGAATTTTCGTTTTTTTCCTTTTTTTGTAAAAAAACCCTTTAACCCCTTTTTTTGGGCCTTTTTTTTTAATCCCAAGTATCTCAATTGTTTTTTCCGGGGTTTCACCCCCAGAATTTGACGTCAATTTTCCCTTTTTTAAAATATAAACTCTTTTAAAATTTTTTACTTTTTTGGGGGAAAGGGTAATCAAGAAACAATGGGGAACGTATCACTATGTTATATTTTTAACTTAAAAATTACGTTTGAAAGCAAAAAAGGGTTTTTGTTAATTTGTTTTCGCTGTTATGAAAAATTTGGTTTAAAAAAGAGCCAAATTGTTTTTTGTGGCGCCAGCCTGATTTTAAAGAGCTCGTTGCAAAGGCAAAGAAATCATAAAAAAATGCCCCAAATCTCAATTTCAAAAATTTAAAATTTTTTTTGGTTGTCTTTGTTATTAAAAGCTGCATTTGTCATACTGCTTTTTTGGGCCCCCTTTAAATAAAAACTAGAAAAAAATCAATAAATTCTTTTTTTTTGTACCAAAGAGATCGATTTTTTGTTTGTTTGGGATCAGTTTAGGGGGACGTATGATAGAACAGAAGTAAATGATGTAGCACATAGTGCAAGGGGACTCTAGATTAATTAGTTACAAAAAATAAAAGGAAATTTTTTTCGTTAAAAATCGGGGGGTTTCTTTTAGGGTTAGGTTATAGAAAACGAGGGGATAAAATTGATTTCATGGGATTTACCCATAATAGCCTAATTGGTTTCCTTTATCCTCTGGGTGGGTTAGGGGTAAGAGGACCTGCGCCTGACTGGGCACATTTTAAAATCTCTGAACTATGAAAAAACAGTAATTCATTTTGAAAATCTCGTTTATTCCTTTTCAGAAAAATAAAATCCCCCCTTTGGACTTAACCTGATTTTACCTCAGCAACTGCAAAAGGGTCTACCTTTTTAATTTTTCATAAATTTAACACATTTTTTCTCTGTCATTTTATAATTCACCATTTATAAATACAACAATAAATTTAATAAAAACGCTCATTTAAAAGAAATAAAATTTACTTAACAAAAAAGGAAAAGGGGGTAATTATTCTGATTACGTTGCCAATAGATTGAGCAATCCTTTAACGTCTACAAAAAATCCTTGGATGGGAACAACTTTCAGGGAAAACATTTTATAGGAAAGGGGGTTTACATACTAAAGGCGAAACAAAAGCGTAGCTGTATTTTGTAGCTTTGGGGCCCTGTCACCATTTACGTAAAAAAAGGATAATAAAATTTTGATATAAAAATGGGGGGACTGAGATTTTTTCTTAAAAAAATTTTGGATTAACTCGACTGATTTAAAGGGTACATTTTGAAAACACGTAAATTTTAAAAAGGGGGTTTTATTAAATTAAAAAAATAAAAAACCGTTCTTTTTTTCTTATTTTATCTTTTTTCCCAAAAACCCCTTAGGTACAAAGCTTTCACCCAAATGGAAAGGAGATAAAAATCATTTGGGCATATTGTTTAAAAAAAAATTAATGTAAAAAGCATTCTTTAAAAAGGAGAAAAAAGGGAGCGTAACTTTTGAAAATGCCGTAAACTTTTGGTAAATTTTTTTGGGCTAGAAAAATTAAATCGAAAACTATACTCGGGACCCTTTGGAAATGTGTAAAATAAACTATAGTAGGGATTTTATTTTTTCCAAATTTTTTGGTTTTTGGGTCTATCTATTTTTTTTTATGCTAGTCATTCTCACGTGATTATATCCTCATATTTGAAATCTCAAATTTAATTCCCAAACCCATTTTCAATTATTTATGTATTACTGCTCATTAAAAAATAAATATGGGGAACTAACAAATTAGAAACAAAAACCATAAACCAACAGAAAATTTTTACCCTGCTGGGTTTAAATTTAATAGATTTTTAAAAAGAATCCTATGATAAAACAAAAACGGAATTTAAATTGTGCCTGTCTTTTTATTCGAAGGTATGGGTTACAATGGTGTACTTTTTAAAAAAAAATCAACAAATCGAAAATTTAGGACCTGGGAAAAAAGAAAAAAGAAAAAAGGCATTTTTTATTGGTTTTGGGCTAAGAGTTTTGCAAAAAAAACTTCAACGATATGAAGTTTTCAATATGGATCCTTTAGTAACACTAATTTTTCATTAACTCAACACCAACATACACAGTGTTTTAAAAATTTCCCTATCATATTTGTTCTATTGTTTTTAAGCTCTATTGTTCGAGATCTAGTTTTGATTTTTAAATTTCCCTATTTATTGAATTACGAAAAAACCCCAGCTATTGTTTAGAACAGGGTTTTTTGTTTCTGCAAAACAAATATCGTAGGTATAACCCCGGTTGCCCTTAAAAATGCGCTCTCCAATAATAGGCTTCTCAAACATCCTTTTCGTAGCAGGAGTTCCGTTTAAATGAGTCGGCAATGTTAAATTTTATTAAACGTCGTTTTGTAAAATTTTAAAATGGAAAATTTATGATCTAAGTACAAGTTTAAAACATTAGTCTAATATCTCTGTAAATATTAAAAGTTTTAAAAAAAAGGGGATTAACAAAAACTGTTTGAACCCAAATTATTTTCTTTTTATTTTCCACCATTTTTTTATTTTTTTTTTAAAAGGGAAAGGTAACAAAAAGCTATTTCCTTAAATGATAGCAGTAACCCTTTTTTCGTTTTAAATTTTGGGAATTTTTTTAAAAAATTTCTTAATGGGGGATATGTACAGGGTATTTTGGAAATTTATCTAGCCCCTTTAAGGGTAGGGGGAAACCACGATTTTTCTTCTTTTTTCCCCAATTTTTTTTTTGACATTACCCGGTTTCATTAACTTTGTTTTCCTTTTCCTTTGATATACTTGTAAGGGGGGGCGATTTTCCCAACTTTTTTTATTTGCCCCTTTCCGGGAAAAATTTAATTTTTTCTCGACCCCTTTTTAAAATAGTGTGAAATTTTCCTCATCGGTTTGTTGGGGGGAAAAAAGGGGATCCCCCCCAGCCATTTTTTTTTAGGTTTGAGAACAGAAAAAGTTGTAAGGGGGGGTAGGTTCCCGGGGGAATACGGGGGGGGTGATCCCCTTTAAATTTGTAACCCAAATGGTGGGAATTTTACTTCTCCCAAAAAGCTACCCTGTGGCCCGGGGGCGTTGTCTTGATGGGAAAGAACTTTTTTTTCGAGCGAAACCTAAGGGGGTTTTTTTTCCCTTTTTAAACGGTGTCGAAACGGGGCCAAATAAAACTGCGTAGTCACGCCCGTTATTGTTTTTTAAATTTTCCAATAGTCAAAAGTGAATAATTCTTTTTGTATCCCAAAAAACGTCGCTATCATCCCTTTTTTGGCTGATCGGGGGGTCTTTGGGCCCCCTTCGGTGGGCCTTTACCGCTTTTCTCAAATGCTTTTTCTGTTCCTTTTGTCCTTTCCCGGGGTTTTTGGGAAGGACCCACGTTTAATCAAAAAGTGACGTATCGGGGAAAAAAAAAAACCTTCGATGGCGTTTTTTCATTGCCCAAAGCTTATTCGAATCCGTCCCTACATGGGGCGTTTTTTTGGGCGACAGTGAGCATACGCGGGACCCATCGCCGGGTAGCTTTTTCCCTATTCCCAAAAGTTTCGTTAGATGTTATGTACACGTCAGTTACCTGTTGCACTTGTTCGAATAATTTTGCCCAAAAAACAACAAACTTTTCCTATCTTTTGAAGACAACAATACCAATTGAAAAGGGAAATACAAGAAAAAAAGTGAATGAAACAATCAAAATGTAAAAAAAAAATGTAATTTGCGTGGAATATAAAAAATTTTTACAGTTCATCATAAAGGTAAAGTTGGACACCATTTTAAATGAATGGGATCTAAATGAGTTGGATTTTTGTACATGTTATGCTCTAAACGAGCACCTGCATTCGAGAATTGTGAGAAATTTTAACGTTTGCGTTTTCCCATCGTCATCCCATTGGGATGTTTTGAAAACCCAAGAAATAAAAATGTATTGGACCCAAAGTTCTAACCCTTGTTTTGTCGTTATTCCCGTGTTCTCGCACACCCCACAAAGGATGTTTTAAAATTTGGGGTTAAAAACACTAGACGTGGGTATCGTTTTTTTTTTCGTTCGTGAACATGTCGCAGGGCAACTTTGACATTAAAAACCAATTTCTCCCCTTTAAAATAAAACACGATTTTGATGAACTCGTTGTGACTTCGAGTCCTGTATATCAAAAGGGCCCCCATTAACGCCATTCTGCAGCTATCGCAAAAGAAAACGAAGAATTTGGTGGTAGGTCTATGAGGGCCCGGGACGGAATTAAATCCCTTTATGATGGGCCCTTTGGTTTTTCCCTTTGGAAAATAACGCTTTAAAAAAAAACGTTTTTTCTCTTTTTTGGGGGATTACGTTTATCACCGGGGTTTCGGTATAGGCACAAATGTTGTGTTAAAACAAAAACGCTAGGTACCATATTAGGGCCACACAAAAACTTCCTTCCGTATCCGGATTCGCCATGGTTTGGCCATCACTATGTCTCAATATGAATTCAAAATATTTTATTTTTGGAACGTATTCGGGGCTCCGGGAATTTTAGCCCAGCCCTAAACCTGTCAAAAATTAAATTTTCAGAAACATTCGTGGCCACCTCGGTTTGTTACAATATTCCCCTATGGAAGGGACAAAGTTTTAGTGACCCCCAATTCTTCAAAACTTTACGGCTTTACAGGGAAATACTTGTTTTTCTCTTTTTTCTTGTAGATTGAGGAAGTTATCTCAAGATTTTAAAAACGTTTTAAATAAACAAATAAAAAATTTATTTATTTAATATCATTTTTTAAAACGAAATGCCTCATATTCCAGTTTGAATGTATTCCTTATGAAAAATATAGCGATTTTTCATGCCATCCATACAGCGATACATTTTGGCACATGTGCAATAACCGTTTTTTTAAGCTGCAAAGAATTGTTTTAAGAGGTATACCTAAGGCACTAAAAAAAAAAAAATTGTGGCTGTATATGTAATTTATACACGACTATGCCTTTTTGCATGGGTTGTGTACATGGGCCCATAAGCACAAGTGTGATGCACTTAAATACATGAAGCAGTTTTCAGCGAGTAAAAAGCTTCACGTCCCCCGATTCTTCAACTTTCAAACCGGAAAGTTCATAAAAGCCCCCGTTTACTGTTAATTTCCTACAAAATTGGGAAAATTTCACATCTACATATGTTTGCAGATCAACACGTGATGGCCGGAAAATTTACTATTTTTTTTAAAAAAAATAATTGAAAAATGTAACACGTACGAAACCCCAACTCATAACGAAAAACATTTCAACGCTCCTTGGAGTACTGTTAAGGAAATAATTCCATACATTTCAAATTACCCGTTTTGTGATAAGGTTTTCTAGTAAAATTCATATGCGGTAGTATTTATGACGCAATATACCCGAGAGAAACAAGGCGTTTGACAGGATCATTGTAATAAAGGGCCTATTTAGTATATGATTTTAATGTATTTTATGATTTTATTATTTTGATAATACATACCACGTAATTTTGTAAAGTATAATACCGCTGAAATCCCAACAGTTGCAATACTTTTTAGAGGTCGCCAATAGAATGCCTGTAGCATTTAATTCAAGCTATTTTACCGCTCACCTCTGAGATTCCTTTATCTCCAAGTTTGAAAACCAAAATTAGTTCTACATCAACAGTTTTACTATTGTAATTATCAATACATTTCTGTAAGAAATATAAGAAACCAAGTATAAGAGTTATGGTATTTCCATTAATATCACAAAAAAAAAAAAAATACAAATTAGAATCACAAAAATAGACAATTTCAAATATAGCTACCAACTTCCACAATGGTACACTGATGAGCCGTAAACGGCGAAACCCGCGCTTGTACATGGTGGGTGTTGGCAGCTTGTATCATTATTATTTATTTCTCTTGGTGTGGTAAATATTCAAACTGGAAAAGAGAAAACTAACCTGGAATAATGACGATCTCGTCCTTCTGGATACCTGCCTCGTATTTATGGTACGATTTAACTGTTAAACACTTTGAAAATGGAAACACAGCCAAACACGTATTACCTGAATGAATATCTTGACTCAAAGTGAGAAATTAATTAGCGTCCCCTCACTGCATTATTTTAATCGCGCTAGCGATTGTTTACAGCGAATTTAAATAATTTAACTGTTGGAAATATAATTTGATAATGAATTTCCAACGAATACTCTTATTTTAAAAGTAGCATAATGCAACCCATGTAGGCACGCAACTGGAAGACTCTATCTATGCTACTCTATGACATATAACCCCAACAACAACTCTACAGTAATAAAATTTACTGACATATAGGACGATTACATTGCGAGCGATATTTAATTTTCGAAATTAAAGATATAACTGAATTTACACTGTCAATTGCTGTAGAAAAATATTCCATTAAATTTGGTGAGTTTGGAGGTGAAGAAAATTAACAGAAGTAGTTATTTATCCATTCCCCCATGTTCGTCGTTGACTGGACTTAATATAATCTCCTAGCACCCCCCGCCAGCAATAGGAGATCATAAAAGGTGTTGGAGCTACCGAAAAAGGGCTAACAGTCGCTAGAGGGATTTTGACGTTGATGTATATATATATATATATATATACATCTGAGATTGACAGCTGATTTCCGATGTAAATATTGAATATAACATTGACGTTGATGTATATATATATATATATATATATATATATATATAGACATATAAACAGTCATTGATGAGCCCGTTGAATATATAATTCGGTCGCTGTGGAGCCCAAAATTACGTTGTTGAGCCCGAACCCCGGGCTCAACAACGTATCGAGGCGTATCTCAGCTTTAAATGGCTGGAAATAGTCAGTAGACCCTAAAACTTCAAATTTCGCGGGGGGCTCCATAGCGTACTATCCCTATAATTAAATAGACAAAATAGTTCCGGGAAGGACCATGTAGGGGGCGCCCTGATCAAATTTTATATACGGTATATACAAATAGATCAACATGACGTTGTTGAGGCCCGAAATTTGGCAACAGCTGCGTTGGGTTCCATAACATACCATTGATATATAACTGTATGTTTGGTAGCGGATTTATATATCGCGGTGGACTTTCTACTCTATAAGTATCATTAACCTGAATGTTATTGTCCTCGATATTTTACTATCTGTATTAATATAACTAATCGTTAGCTTACCTCCTAATAAAATTACAACACAGTTTTCTGGTAAATTCAGCAAATGATTGTTTCATATAGACGCTGTAATCATAAATTAAAATACTTGTTAGGCCGAAATAGTTGATTTCTATTACCCTGGTAAGTGGAATCAGATACTGTAAACTGTTTATTTTGTCAGTTTCTTTGACCGTACAAATTTCAACAATTTAACTTCCTCAGTGATTTATATTTGAATAGTTGTGTGTTATATCAAAGTTATACCTTTTTCTGTAAGGTCTATAAGATTTGCATAATTCTTGTGTTATTTCAATTTAGATAACCTACACACCAACATATTTTTTTCCATAAGCTCTTAGTTTTATACATGTCATCTCTCTATATCGAATATAAGTGGGAACGGTAGAAAATAAATAAAACAACATGATAACTAAAGAATTACATGTGGAAGGAATGAATAATTTTTTTAGACGAGTGACGATGTGTTAGAACAGAATTATTATTGACGGTACCAAATGGGTATGTAATGTGAAGGTGGATGGAGTTTGATATCTGAAAGAATTAATATTCATGTTTCTGGTGATTTGAATTGTAGGGTGAGAAATGAAAAGGCAGATGAATGGTTGGTCAACAGAAGGAGGAAAAGATAAATAGTAACTGTATAAAATTAATGGAATATTACCTTCTGAACAACCTAGAGATAAACACCTATTTCCATCATAAAGAAATCTATACGATTACTCGACAAACATCAATTACAGAAGAAGGCACAGAAGAAGTCACAGTTCAATAAAAAAAAAGGCAAGTGTGTGACGTGAAGATTAAGACAGGACCAGAGACATTTCCCGATCACTACATGCTCATGGCAAAAATTAAAAAGCGTAAAGATAAAGAGGAATCTAAAAGAGCGAGTGAAAGTGATGAACATATAGATTGGGGAAGGAGAAAAGAGTATATAGATTCATAGAAGTACCGGAGACCAACGTAGAAATGCTAGAAAAGGAAAATATAAGTATAGAGAACCTTCTGAAAGCTGCCAGAGAAACATGTGAGATCCTAAAAGCAAATTCTATAAAACAACAAACATTATAGTTAAAGAAGTTAACAAACAAACAAAAATAAACAAAATAAGATGGAAGCAATACTTGAGCGAAAGAATAATATCAAAATATGAAAGGAAATATAGATGGAATAAAAAACGAAATTGAAAAATATGGTTAGAAAAATCAAGGAAGCAATTTGATACGAAAGTAAAGAAAGGATAGTAGAAAATGGCCTAAAAACACTGGAAAGCGGAAACAAGCTGGAATATGTATACGAAGAGTAGGATAAGATAAATTATTACGAATGATGCGCAAACGCATGATGAAACAATGCAGAGCGGAAAACAATGCCAACAAAAATAACTACACTGCAAAAAACTGACCAGAGTATGGGAGGTTGTCAGGAGATAAAGATAACGAAAGAGGGGGAAGTAAAGAAGGCGGTGAACTTTAGCAAAAAATGGGAAAATATCAAGCTATAATAGAGTGACAGCAGAAAGTTATTTGCAGCATCTAAATTAACATGGAAAGGGAGCCAATTGCCAAGGGTTAGACGAGAGTCGAGCGGCCCTAAAAAGGGTTAGAATATTTGACGACACATTTGAACTTAGGGAAATGCAAAAGACCTTACTGAGCATATTTTGCCTTTATCAATTTGTGTCAAGGTGTCTGAATGTGCCTGTTCAGATGATATCATGATTATGACAGGAAGTCAAAATTTTAATACATATGATAAGGTACCACATGAAATGAGAGTTAATACCCGAAAGATAAACGTAACGTTAACCACTGAAAAAAGAAAATTCAAAAAATAGTTTGGGAATACTGTGAAAACTTATCATGCGATGGAATAGAACGTTGATAAGCAAATAAAAATTTCCGCGACAACTAAAATGATACTGTTTGATACTATTTGTAGGGCAATACTAACTTATAGTAGCCACAGGGATACCAATAAAAACCATGAAGAGTATACTAGAATCTTTGGAAACAACTCTTTGGAATTACAAGAAAAGGCAAAACGAAATACGGATGTAGAAGGACTAGATATAAATTTAACATTAGGCTAAATTGTTATGGCGTATAACTTAATACCATACCATACATCAAACATATACCATATGTTGAGGTGATAAAAATGAAATGTGTCGCTTGCTCTTTTTGTATAGGTTATGTAACGTCTTCCTCTGGAGAAAGGCGTGAAAAAAATTCAGCTTTTTAATGAATGCAGTTTTTTAATATTTATTTTCTGTGTCTTTTCCCTAAAAAATATGGACTACAAATGTAACATTAGTCAATTGCTCGTATTGACTTGTTTGTGCAAGAATGGAATATCAAAGTGGTTAGCGATGAATGCAATATATTCTATAATCATTAACTATAGATTATTGGGATCATCTCTTACAAATAGACAAACAGAAAAAAAATATGGGAGGCCAATGAAAACAAAAACAGGAAAATCCAGAAAAACATGGGAGAATGTTACAACTATTACAAGACTATTCGGAATCGAGGAGTAACAGTGACGGAGACTAAATGTGCGGCACGAAATAGCGATAGGAAACAATGTGTGCTGAAGGGACTAATCATTCGTTTTGCACTGTGCAAAATTGTTTAACACATGATAAATTCAAGGAAAAACAGCAGCCAAGAAAAATAACAGCTATTAGACATTTTACAAAAAGCAAGGTAGTCTGTTAATAGGTACTGTATCACATTAGCTGGCGCAAAATTATTCAAAGGCATTATGTGAAAATGTACGGTGGGAAATTTGGGAAAAATCGACTTCATAAAGTACAACTATCAAATCTGGCTTTGTTTCAACCCATACATTTCCCATGTCCTTTCTTCAAATGATTTCTAATTGAAATTTTTAAAGTACTCCCGGTTTTTCCTCTTTTTAAGGTAACAAACTGTAACAGTAATTCACTATCTTAGTTCATTCCGTATAGAAGCAAGGCATTGGCCTTGCTTCTTTCTGGTTTTCCTGTATTTCTTTCTGGTTTTCCTTATTTCACCTTTCTATATCACATAACAACAATGATACATATAAATATTCAATAATAAACGCATTGCAAGTAAATCACATTTACAGCGCAAGTCAGTTGCGCATTCCACTTGCGGACGCTGCATAAGATAGATCGTAGCTTAAAAGAAAAAAAGAAACACAGATTGGAGGTTTGGCAACGTTGCGGGGCTCCATAACGTACCTAAGATATAAAACAAATATACAGTCGGGTTCCAAATAATACCGTGTTATATCTGGGTTCCATAAGGACATGTTCATACCTAACTTTTTAATTTATAGGAATTTTTTACCCCTCTCTTGGTGCGCTGGCTTATATCAAATAGAATTAAAGAGGGAGCTGAGGTATACTCTTCTATCTCATCGTTTAAGGCCGGGATCATCAGCGACCCGACAATATATCGGGCTCATTAACGTACTGTTTACAAGTATATATATATATATACTTGATTCTATTTGATATAAGCCAGCGCACCAAGAGAGGGGTAAAAAATTCCTATAAATTAAAAAGTTAGGTATGAACATGTCCTTATGGAACCCAGATATAACAACGGTATTATTTGGAACCCGACTGTATATTTGTTTATATCTTAGGTACGTTATGGAGCCCCGCAACGTTGCCAAACCTCCAATCTGTGTTTCTTTTTTCTTTTAAGCTACGATCTATCTTATGCAGCGTCCGCAAGTGGAATGCGCAACTGACTTGCGCTGTAAATGTGATTTACTTGCAATGCGTTTATTATTGAATATTTATATGTATAATTGTTGTTATGTGAATATGAAAGGTGAAATAAGGAAAACCAGAAAGAAAATACAGGAAAACCAGAAAGAAGCAGGGCCAATGCCTTGCTTCTATACGGAATGAACTAAGATAGTGAATTACTGTTACAGTTTGTTACCTTAAAAAGAGGAAAAAACCGGGAGTACTTTAAAAATTTCAATTAGAAATCATTTGAAGAAAGGACATGGGAAATGTATGGGTTGAAACAAAGCCAGATTTGATAGTTGTAATTTATGAAGTCGATTTTTCCCAAATTTCCCGCCGTACATTTTCACATTATGCCTTTGAATAATTTTGCGCCAGCTAATGTGATACAGTACCTATTAACAGACTACCTTGCTTTTTGGAAAATGTCTAATAGCTGTTATTTTTCTTGGCTGCTGTTTTTCCTTGAATTTATCATGTGTTAAACAATTTTGCACAGTGCAAAAATGAATGATTAGTCCCCCTCAGCACACATTCGCTATTTCGTGCCGCACATTTAGTCTTCGTCACTGTTACTCCTCGATTCGAATAGTCTTGTAATAGTTGTAACATTCTCCTATGTTTTTCTGGATCTTCCTGTTTTTGTTTTTCATTGGCCTCCCATATTTTTTTTCGGTTTATCTATTTGTAAGAGATGATCCCACCAATCTATAATTAATGATTACAGAATATACTGCATTCATCGCTAACCACATTGATGTTCCATTCTTACACAAACAAGTCAATACGAGCAATTGACTAATGTTACGTTTGTAGTCCATATTTTTTAGGGAAAAGACACAGAAAATAAATAATAAAAAAATAAAAAACTGCATTCATTAAAAAGCTGAAATTTTTTTCCCGCCTTTCTCCAGAGGAAGACGTTACATAACCTATACAAAAAGAGCAAGCGACACATTTCATTTTTATCACCTCAATATATGATATATGTTTGATGTATGGTATGGTATTAAGTTATACGCCATAACAATTCAGCTTAATGTTAAATTTATATCTAGTCCTACATCCGTATTTCGTTTTGTCTTTTCTTGTAATTCCAAAGAGTTGTTTCCAAAGATTCTAGTTTACTCTTCATGGTTTTTATTGGTATCCCTGTGGCCACTATAAGTTAGTATTGCCCTACAAATAGTATCAAACAGTATCATTTTAGTTGTCGCGGAAATTTTTATTTGCTTATCAACGTTCTATTCCATCGCATGATAAGTTTTCACAGTATTCCCAACTATTTTTTGAATTTTCCTTTTTCAGTGGTTAACGTTACGTTTATCTTTCGGGTATTAACTCTCATTTCATGTGGTACCTTATCATATGTATTAAAATTTGACTTCCTGTCATAATCATGATATCATCTGAACAGGCACATTCAGACACCTTGACACAAATTGATAAAGGCAAAATATGCTCAGTAAGGTCTTTTGCATTTCCCTAAGTTCAAATGTGTCGTCAAATATTCTAACCCTTTTTAGGACCGCTCGACTCTCGTCTAACCCTTGGCAATTGGCTCCCTTTCCATGTTAATTTAGATGCTGCTAATAACTTTCTGTTGTCACTCTATTATAGCTTGATATTTTCCCATTTTTGCTAAGTTCACCGCCTTCTTTACTTCCCCCTCTTTCATGTTGTTATCCTTACTTCCTGACAACCTCCCATACTCTGGTCTGTTTTTTTTGCAGTGTAGTTTTTTTGTTGGCATTGTTTTCCGCTCTGCATTGTTTCATCATGCGTTTGCGCATCATTCGTAATAATTTATCTTATCCTACTCTTCGTATACATATTCCGGCTTGTTTACGCTTTCCAGTGTTTTTAGGCCATTTTCTACTATCCTTTCTTTACCTTCGTATCAAATTGCTTCCTTGATTTTTTTAACCATATTTTTCAATTTCGTTTTTTATTCCTTCTATATTTCCTTTCATATTTTGATATTACTCTTTCACTCAAGTATTACTTCCATCTTACTTTGTTTATTTTTGTTTGTTTGTTAACTTCTTTAACTATAATGTTTGTTGCTTTATAGAATTTGTTTTTAGGAACTCACATGTTTCTCTGGCAGCTTTCAGAAGATTCTCTATACTTATATTTTCCTTTTCTAGCATTTCTACGTCTACGTCTCCGGTACTTCTATGAATCTATATACTCTTTTCTTCTTCCCCAGTCTATATGTTCAACACTTTCACTCGCTCTTTTAGATTCCTCTTTATCTTTACGCCTTTTAATTTTTGCCATGAGCATGTAGTGATCGGGAAATGTCTCTGGTCCTCTCTTAATCTTCACGTCACACACTTGCCTTTTTTTTTATTAAACTATGACTTACTATGCTTCTTCTGTAATTGATGTTTGTCGAGTAATCGTATAGATTCCTTTATGATGGAAATAGGTGTTTATCTCTAGGTTGTTCAGAAGGTAATATTCCATTAATTTTATACAGTTACTATTTATCTTTTCCTCCTTCTGTTGACCAACCATTCATCTGCTTTTTCATTTCTCACCCTACAATTCAAATCACCAGAAACATGAATATTAATTCTTTCAGATATCAAACTCCATCCACTTTCACATTACATACCCATTTGGTACCGTCAATAATAATCTTGTTCTAACACATCGTCACTCGTTTAAAAAAATTATTCATTCCTTCCACATGTAATTCTTTAGTTATCATGTTGTTTTATTTATTTTCTACCGTTCCCACTTATATTCAATATAGAGAGATGACATGTATAAAACTAAGAGCTTATGGAAGAAAATATGTTGGTGTGTAGGTTATCTAAATTGAAATAACACGAGAATTATGCAAATCTCGCGTCTATATGAAACAATCATTTCCTGAATTTACCAGAAAACTGTGTTATAATTTTATTAGGGGGTAAGCTAACGATTAGTTATATTAATACAGATAGTAAAATATCGAGAACAATAACATTCAGGTTAATGATACTTATAGAGTAGAAAGTCCACCGATATATATAAATCCGCTACCAACATACAGTTATATATCAATGGTATGTTATGGAACCCAACGCAGTTGTTGCCAAATTTCGGGCTCAACAACGTCATGTTGATCTATTTGTATATACCGTATATAAAATTTGATCAGGGCGCCCCCTACATGGTCCTTCCCGGAACTATTTTGTCTATTTAATTATAGGGATAGTACGCTATGGAGCCCCCCGCGAAATTTGTATTTTTAGGGTCTACTGACTATTTCCAGCCATTTAAAGCTGAGATACACCTCGATACGTTGTTGAGCCCGACCCCGGGCTCAACAACGTAATTTTGGGCTCCACAGCGACCGAATTATACATTCAACGGGCTCATCAATGACTGTTTATATGTCTATATATATATATATATATATATATATATACATACAGCCACCCGATCGTGATGAAATTCCCTCTAGCGGAGATAAAGCTAATTTCGAAAGTCACTGACCTTGGAGTGTGGACGTTAAATAATTAATTTAAGTCCAGATAACGACGATCTTGTGGATCCAAGAGAAAACCATTCTTCTTTTATTCTCCTAATTTCGCAAAATCTTCAAAATGGATGTAAAATTCTCCTAAACTCAAATAGTATTTTGGCTGCCGTCTCAATTTAAAGTGTAGAAATTAGCAAGTAAATTTAAAATAGAAGAAAGGTTCGAGGTTAGAACAAGCAGATTTCCTGTAAATGTTAGGAAACATTGCGCTTATATGACATCTTCATAAAAATCAAGGGTAGTTTACGTTTTCAAATTTTAATATTCGTTAATATCCATTAATTTACTTCAAAATTCATAAATAATTGCCAAGGGTATCAAAGAATACTCCCGATCCCACAAACGAGCGTAGAATTTTAATGAGATTGCAAAATTTCAAATTTTTTAACAATTATATATATATAAAATTGTTAAAAACTGTGTGAACTACGCACAGCCGTTTTAAAATAGATATTTTATTTCTTTTCTTGGAAAACATCTTCATAGCTTCACACCGAACGTATTGAAGCACTAATAAACCTTTATGTTAGGTGTAAATTGTAAGAAACCATGTAATATCGTTATTTTTAATTTAATAACCAATAAAACAGAATTTGAAAACCCCATTCGATTAAAGTCTTCACTATAATTTTGAAATCCATATCAAATTAAAGCTCGTGTCACTTAACTTAAGCTGTACATAATTAAATACGTGACAGAGCGCACAGCTGTTGTTAATTATCTCCTCAGGCAGTACTACTTGATTTCGACCGAAAGGATGTTTAATTGAAATGTTAAAGTATAGGCAAATGAGACGGGGTTAAGGGAGGGGAACGCCGTCGAATGATCTCGGCTGCAATTACATTTATACGAGTATGTGCTACATTGCGGCGTTAAATTTGGAATTTATGCGCGCGTATATATTGAATATTATATATAAGGAGTAAATTAGACAATCTACAGATTTAGGGAGGAACATTTTCTAAGACAGCGTACAGTAATACATACCCATTTGCTGTCTCGTAGCGAGTAATTAGTTTAAAAGCTGATCCGTTTTTGTAAATTATTAATTACTTTCTGTGTCAGCGATATTTACTTAGCTGATCCTTGCAAGATGGCGTATGGTTACGTAAAGTTTTGATTGTAATATATTAATTAAGATAATGTGGTACTTGGTTTGATTTTGTAATAAATTATATTTTGCTTTATAATAGGTCCTCTAGAACTCTAGAACTTTTTCCATTAACTTTCGTGCATTGCTAAGAAATAGAAGCTGTAATTACAATGACGCACTTTCAGAATTAACTTAAGAAAAGTAAGTTCGTTTGTTTGCGCGCAATAAACAAACTTCTGAAAACAACAGTAAAATGTCAATAAAACGTGTAACTCGGGGTATTTTCGTTCCACCACTTAGAATTGTTTTATTTACTGCTTCGAAATTTTAGAATTTTATTTGATATTTATGAGAACAAGCTAGGTTTTTTCTAAAATACAGCGACCGTGTTATAAATGAGCACTGTGCAAACAAAAAATAATATGAACTTGATAACAAATGATTTTATTAAGATGTTATTTTTGGTGGAGGTGCCGTACGTGTAAAATTGCAACAATGTTTATGGACAGTAATAAGTCTTTTCTCCTGTCTATCGATCACAAATATAGTGAAATAACTGCTACAAACGTGGTGGCACCGATTTAGTAACAATATTGTGAGTGAATTTGGCTTCTTTTCTGTTGTGATCAGTGAAAATACTAACAATTTGTTTGACGTTATGTCGCACTTCTTCTCATACAAAGGGATTTAAAATTTTAGTTGTACGCAATTACAATAGCTTGCAACAGTTTTTTTTTTGTACTAACGGGGTAGAAACCCCCAAATACAGGCCAACACAAAAATACAAAAAAAAACATAACATCGCTAACAGGTAGGTTGTTACAAGAAAATACAAGTAGAGAAAAATACATTGCAATGACTACAATACTAATGATGGTCTGAATTGTATAGCTGACGATATACAAACACTTTGAAAGCAGGTAAGGTCTCAAAAAATAAGTCACAAATCGAGAATATTATATCGAACGTTCTCCGACGCGACGAGATAATAAGAAGTTTGTTCGACGCGAAAAATATGATGGTACAATGTCGAAGTCAGGAGAGTGTAGCATTTCAGACGAATAGTAATGATTATCGAGAATTTTATAGAGCAATGTCAAATAGAAAACATACTATTCAGTAGCAGAGTACCTAGAAGGCAGATTTATTGATTAACTTTATATGTACCTTAAATTATAATTGTATTATTTGCTATTTTTTGTATATGTTATGTTTTAGTTAATCCTATATACACTAAATCATCATCTTGTTTACTTTGCAGAAGATTAAGTTACTTTGTTTTCGAGATTATTTATATATTTTTTGGTGATATTTTTCTTTTTGGATCTATGGAATAAATAAGGTTTATTATTATTATCTGCAATAACTCGACGTGAAGCCAAAGATGGATCATTTATTATTATTATTATTACTATTTAACCTTCGAAAGTTGACAGAATTTTTCACGACGAAAAACATTATCGAATAAATTGTCTCTGTGATTCAAGTCTGTCGGTGGGTATTTTAAAGTAGGGATTCCATACCGAGCAGCAATATTCAAGCAGCGACAGGCTCAAGGATTTATAGAAAATAATTACGCAATTAGGGTCTGCGAAATCACAACAACGCATCAAAAAACCTAAAAGTTTATTGGCGTCCGATACTATGCTCTTGAAGTGGCAAACAGAACTCAATTTATTATCATAAGTTATGCCCAGATTACGCATCTCGGTCACTCTTGTTAATGTTTCGCCATTCATAATGTAATTAAAAACGATGGGCCAGCTTCCCTTAGAAAATGGAATTATATTACATTTAGATGTAGATGGCTTAGTGGCACTAACACGTATTAAAATTTTTCTAGATTTTCAGGAAACAAGAAAAATCTGTGTGTAATCGATTTTTATTATTAAGTTATTAGGACAGTTGCTGTGAAAACAAGTATGTTGTTAATATATTTGATACGTGTATTGCAAAAATAGAAAATTTACTGGTCGATACGTGGTATTACTATAACATTAAAATATTGGTCCATGCGTTACATGTTCTTGCACAATGTTGCCGCCCAGAATAATCATTAAAACTCCGTAAACATCTTGATTTTCCCAAATTTGATCATACGTGTTATTGCCACTAAGACATCGATATCTTCAAATGCACTTTATTATTGTAACAAAAGTTTGCAAAGAACCTTAGATTATTCTGAAGTTTATCAGTCATTTCAAGAATAAATTTGTCGATAAATCTTTAAATCATCAGCATACGACAGGAAATTACTATTTGGGAAGCATGGAGATATATGGTGGATAAACAGAATAAAAAGAGAGCTGGATCCAGATGCGATCCCTGTGGCACACCGGGCGAAACGTGACACCTCACTATTGAACACAACCGCCTGTGTGACAAGTATGAAGTCAACCAGTGAAAAAGATCACCTTGTATATTGCAGGTAAACGATTGTAATTTGATTATACTAATCTAGTATTGTTTCAAAAATAATATGCAGCAGTAAATCTTACCTTAAGGAGTTGATCTTTATGCTAATTCATCATTCCCAATAATTGTTAGGTACACTTTTTTCTCTAAGAATCCTGTAAACCTAATAAAATCCTGGGGACAGAGAGATGAAAGTCAAGGGCTGTATGAGCCGCTACAGTAGGGGAAAACGTGTCAAAAAGGCTCGATTTTGGCAGTTGTTATCTGAACGTTATTGGTTGAACGTTATTCCTCGTGGTGCTACCGATAGCGATTTTACCCGCGGTAATTTTAACATAACAGTATGTTTTTGACATTTTAAGACCACATAGTATTTGGTTTCGCATAGAATTACTTTTCAAAATGGTCTACTTCAAAAAGAAAAATTGTAAATTATAAAATGCGTTATTCAATCGTTTATCTATTAGCTTTATGTACAGGTGCCACAAACACTATTAGTTTGCCAATTTAACCAATTTCGTAGAGCCACTAATAACGAAAACACCAATGGTGGCCCGCTAATTTGTATTACTGAGTATATATCACTGTGGGTTTTCAAGTACAATCTTGTCTGTGACATCATAAGTACACAACATTTTCAAAACAATTCCATGTTGACAAGCTAAGCATCTAGTTATTTAATTATTCTTCATTGTTGTAAATATGTATATAAGAGATTGGTATCAGATTTAACATTCCTGAAAGTAATAACGATCGTGGCTGGAACACGAACGTTACTTATAACTTAATGTAGCGCTAATTTAAATTAATTTTCATATTTCATCATATACATTTTATGAATGGCAAGTTCATTTAGATTTTGTGTTACAATGGATATGAACCTCATAAATATTGATGTGGAACCTGGAATGCTTACCTAAATTGATCTCTGGAGTTAAGCGTCTCTTGTTTAATGGATAGAATCACAGGTCCCAAGTCTTCATCATTTGTAAAATAGTTCCAGTGTTCCGTACCGTAAAAGTACTTTTCATACGTTTCTTGTTCGACACTTGTGAGTTCGAATCCTTGATTTTTCTCCCATTGCTCTTCGATGGTGGTCTTCTTTCGTGGGGAAGAGGAATCGTCCTCCTCGTCATCTTCATATAGATCGTTACAACCTGAAAAGAAAAGGATTCTTATTTATAGAAGCAAAAAAAAGCAGTTTTTTATAAGTAATAACGATACCGCTCAATGTAATGTAAGTGTATGTATGTATGACAAGGGACCCTATACATCTCAAAATATTACTCTTTTTAATATTAATATACATTGTTTGTCAAATAAAATCAACTTAATTGATGGTTTTACTTCAAGATATAACTTTGACGTGTTGCTTTTCTCAGAACATTGGTTAAATGAGGAAAGTTTTTATATTAATAATTATAAATTACAGTCGCTTTTTTGTAGATCGCAGCACAGGCATAGTGGCTCTGCCATATTTATTAAACAAAAATTGGTAACTTTATGCAAATCAGTGAGTTTTATAAATCAAATATCGATTGAAAATGTTGTAGTGTGCTCAGCGACTTCTCTTGGTAAGGAACTTTGCTTCATAAACATATATAGACGCCCATATAAAGATAATGAACAATTTGAAAGTTTTATTGTTCAGTTGAGTTCTATTTTTTCATTTGCTATAAAACACTTTAATGTTCTTATTATGGGTGGTGATTTAAACATAGATAGTTCTAAAGATTCGGTCAAATATAGAATGGTGTGTGATGTTTTCGGTTCCTTTGGCTTTACTTCGCTAATATCTGCCTACACGCATATTGCTACAGTTGCTGCTTACACCAGCTCATCTTCTATCGATTACGTTGTAACTAATGTGCCACAGTTTCTTCATTTCGGACTGACTATTAAATACACAAAACCATTTTCCCAGGAACTAACTCCAAATACCTTCGAAATTACATAGAGAAAAATTAACTGTGCTACAATAAATGAATTTAGACACCATTATTCTAGAATTGATTTTACCTTTAATATAAATGACAATAATGTGGAAGATATATTTAAAAACTACTTTGATCATTTTTTATGGTTTTATGATTTATCTTTTCAGAAAACTAGCAAAGCTATTTCCCCCGAAGATAATTTTGATAAAAAACTAAATTTTTCTCCTGATTTACACTTAGAATTAAATTGGTTAAAAGATTTGAAGTAGCCGCGTCACAATTCATAGTGATGACCAAAATGAACAATATAAAACACATAAGCAATTAATTATGAATAAAATTCGTTTTGAAAAGGTAACATATTACAATAATATACAGAACTTAATGATGTTAATATTTTTGACAACTACTTTTCTTCTCGCTAACTTAATTAATTTATCAATAACTAGTGGAAATTTCCCCTCTTTTCTCAAATCTTCTGCTGTTGTACCTATTTATAAGAAAAATGATCCTAATGATATATTAAATTACAGATCTATTGCGCTTACAAGTATTTTTTCCAAAATAATTGAAAAACTTATAGCTAGTAGGTGATATTCTTTTCTTACAAAATTTAATATAATTTTAAAATGTCAGCATGGTTTTAGACCTGGCTTTTCTACAGAAACAAAAACAGTTTAATGCGTACAATACATTTACGGGGAAATGGACAGGGGTAAGTTCGTTGTAGCGGTTATGTTTCACCTGAAACGAGTTTTTGACTCTATAAAGACACCAATTGTCTCTAATAACATATACGACATGGGTATACGTGGTCTCATGAACGATTGGATAATGTATTTTCTTAATAATAGGAAAATCATGGTTTGGGTTGGCGGAGTGAGGTCGAAGGCATTTGATATGGGCATGGGGACTCCCCAGGGAAGTGTTCTCGGCCCTCTCATATTTCTGATCTCCCTCGTCACATTTCAGCTGGCAAAGTACTTTTATATGCTGATGACTCCTGTGTAGTAATATCTGACATTGATAAACTTGTAAACAACATTGAAACTGTCATAAATGAATTTAATGGGTGGTGTATAGCAAATGGACTTATGATTAATAGTGAAAAAATTGTTGTCACAGAATTTTTTAATAAATACAGTAAACGCAGTCTAAACCACATATCTTATAGTAATACTGTAATTACTGTTGCTAGTCAATGTTGGGGACCTATCTTGATTGTAACTTCACTTGGGAAGCTTAAGTGGAGCATGTTCGTGGTAGACTTCACTACGATACATACCCTGAAAGATGTACTCACTACTGATGCACTTCTAGACGTGTATCATGCATATATATACTCGATACTTTCTCACAATATAATTATTGTGGCCAGGCCGTTACCTCAGGCCTAAGCGCTTTGAGGTCAGCAGGTTGTGACGTATTTTGCAGTAGGTCAAGGTTCAGATCGTTTCTTGCGTTTTGAATTGGTTTATCCAAATTATATTGGTTTTACTTAAAAAAATACTGTATAGTGATATTTCCGTACTTTGTTGGTGATGTCTGTAATGTTTTTCTGGTGTTGTATAAGCGATAAAACCTTTTCTGAAATGATAAAAACGGGGTAGCCTAAAAATTGTGGCCCTTTTGTTTGCAGGTGTTCGCCGACCCTTTACAGGTGTTTTGTGCCGTCGGCTGTCTAAAGGTGCTTTGTGTATTACGTGTTTATAACAATGCCGTATACCTGCTGCGTGCCTGCGTGCAGCGGTAATTATGAGCATGAACCGAAAGCCCACATATTCAGTTTTCCCTCTGATCCTCAGATGTGTAAAAAATGGGTCTGCACTGCATAGGGAAAATTTTACTCCAACGATGTATACTGGGGTTTGTGACTTACACTTTATAAAGGAAGATATTATTTATTTTTTAACAGCTACAGATTCAAGGGCCGGTGAAACTATAACTGTAAGTTTAAAATATCTTAAGTTTAAATAAGATGCTATTCTAACTCAATTCCCTAACTGTCCGTTGTATTTGACAAAAAACGTGACGATTTTATTGTTCAAATAGTTTTATATTCTTATGTTATATTTACAAAATAATTTTTGAACACGAAGAAATGTTTTAAATGTGCATAATAAACGTTCTGTTTTAATACAATATATTTTAAATTGTATCACCGAACATAGCCATTTGGATACTGATATGTGTAAATGTCATATTCACAGCAGTGAAAGTATTGGAACAATTATAATAACTTGTCCTACAAATATCCTACTTAAAAATTATTGTCGGAAAAGTAATTATAGATTAGGTAAAATACCGCATATGAAATTAAACACCCTTGTTAAATAACATGTCTGTAAATTTTCTCGGGAAAATGAACAAAATTTCGAATAAAATTGCAATTACTGTATCATTTCAACCTTAGTTTCGTCCAAATACATGTACAGTTACAAATAATAATAATTAGTCGATCAAATATCCACCACAAATACATCTTTCACGAAAATGGTGCTCGGTTACGTGTTTGGTTTTTGCTTTGAAATCTTTTTTTTTACTTCGTTCTTTCATAATAAAATCGACTGGGATGCGAAGAAGGGTTCAATTGACCACTGGCATCCTCTTTAAACCGGAGGCCCTTCAAAACTTAAAAAAGACATGCAAAAAAACGATTCCTTTACCGCTTAGGCCAATATCGTGCATGGCGATACATCATTTATCGAGCGTGACGTCATCGAAGAGCGCTGAGGCCTTGTTATATCGGCGGTAACGACTAGGCTAGGGACCTTCATCGCGTTCATTGCGCACTGTATTTTTTCCACAGCTTCTATTTTTCTTTATAAATTATTAATATACATCTTTTATAATAAACATAAATTATCAAGTCACGCGGATAATCATAAATATGAAACTAGAAATAAATGTAATTTAACCTACAATAAACCTAACCATTCTTTTTATCTGAAATCTCCGATTATTGTCGGATCAATCCTATTTAATATGCTACCAAGAGGGATTGCTCGGTCGCAGTCGCTGATTCTTTATAAAAATAAATTGAACGAATGGTGGGTTCTACAAAGTGGCGAAGCCTGTTTGAGCTGCAATAATAACTGAGGCATCAGTTATGTTATTGTATATTGTATATGTCTAGTGTATTATTATAAACTCATGAACAAAATTAACATTTTTTAAAAATATTCAGAAATAATGATAACTTTCTATTTACCTACAAGTGAACTTTGGACCTCCTCTAACAATTCAAGCACATGCTGTTTTGTAAATGTCAACTAGTCACGTTTGGCCACAAATGATTTAAAATCCATTCAGAAACTGGTGAGTAAGACAAGTTATTAAGCTAATTTTTGTTATTCGTTGTATCACGTACGTGTTTTAAAGTTCATCTACGTGTGTTTCAAAATGAAAAAATGAATCACCAAAGAAATTTATAGGTGGAGGTAGCAGTACGGACATCAACCCTGCTGGATGAGGGATACTCGATGCGTTGTATTTTTAGTGTGTTAGGAAGAAACCATTCCAGCATAAGTCTCATGGTTAGACGATTTAACGAAACAGGATCTCACATTCGAAGACCAGAGCAAGGGCATAAATCAAAGGGATGGCCGTTTTCTAAGACAATCCGCTCTTAGAAACCGGAGAATTACTAGTAATGTGTTAAAAAATGAGTTATCAGCGGTTCGTAATGTTGTAATATCGTCTCGAACAATCAGAAGACATTTAAATGAAGCCGAATTAAGAAGCAGGAGGCCAACAAAAAAACCATTACTTACCAGCGAGCACAAACTTGAAAGATTGCGTTTTGCCAGAAATCATCAACATTGGTCTGTTAATGATGGGCGTGAGCATGTCTGGCGAAGGGGAGGGGAGAGATTTGCAAGTTGCAATATTTCTCCAAGGATCCCGTTTGGTGGTGGCTCTGTAATGTTTTAGGGCTTCTGCTTCGGTGCTCATACAGAGTTGGCCCCTATACATGTGAGGTCTACGAATGCGGATTATTACCTGGAAAGCATCGTACTTGAACACGTAACGCCATTTGCTCCTTTTGTTGGTCCTAATATTTTATTCATGCAAGGTAATACACGTCCCAACATGGCTGGACAACTTGCATGCTGCTGATATTCCGTTAGTGGAATGGCCGCCTAGTAGTCCTGACCTCAACTCCATTGAGCATTTATGGGACCTCCTTAAAAAGAAAGGTCGTAGGATCCCACCTACCAACCACAATCAACTGGTGGATGCAGTAATTGAAGAATGGGAGAATATTCCGCAAGATACCATTGAAAATTTAGTCGCTAGCATGCTAAGGCGTATGAATGCGGTCATTGAGAGTAAAGGAGGACCTATAAGGTACTGACGTCACATTGGTTCCACTAATTCCATTGCTTTCCATTTTTTTGAATGTTTTTCATTTTGATTTTCGTTTTCATATCTCGCTCATTTTCAACAAAAGAAGCGCTTAATGTTTTAAAATCAGGTCATACTTCGCTGATTTCTTTCTCAACTGATTGTATAGACCCATTTGGAAGTCTTATATGTTTTGTTTTTGGCTTACTCAATATATAGCCAAATGGCTTAATAAAGTAATTCTAATTCTAATTGAAACTTTATTTTTTTACTTTAATAACTCTCTTTAACAATGCTAACCAACGCTGTTTATGACGTTATGCAAGAAAGCTGGATCTCTATTCTCAGATTTTTAAATTCAAGGAACGTATAAAATTAATATTCTGATCTCGAAAACATCCAGCTGTCATGTTTGCGTATTAATTATAATTCAGAAGTTTCTTTGTTCTGGTATTAAATCTGAATGTAATTGTTTTAACAGAAATTCTAGTTTCATTTTGCGTAAAGCTAGAGTACAAAGTTGGTTTGTTTTGCAATATGCGGTAATTAATATCTTTGGTCACTTTCCGCGGTTCTATTTGAATTGCTTGTTTTGCTCTGTCTAATGTGACCCACTTAACAGTGCCAGGCTTAGTTTTATTAATATGTAGATTCCTGCTTGAAATACGTACATAGGAGGTTGGATAGTTAATTGGAAATGTTGTATGTAGTTAACATTTAAATCCTTATAAAATAAATTATAGTTCAACGATGCATTACATTCTAATTTTTGATTCTTTCAAGATTAATTAATTTTTTATAGACAGAAATAATGCTTGTGTACACGTACAAGATATCGGATTAAAAAACATTGTCTGGGATATTTTTTAATTGATTGCCCTAAGAAAATAATTGCTCCCCTTAGAAAATGTACCAAGAAAAATACTTTTACTCATTATTTTTAATGAATATAATTTCAGAAACAAAAGTTTATAGTATTTCATCGCGGCACTCTTTACATTTAAACGAAAAACTTTTCTAGGTAGCTTAATATTTAATTTAGTAAAGAAGAACGCATTGTAAGTAGGTATAGAGGAAATGCTTAGAAAAAAAATCAAATAGAGTTTTTCTACAAGATTAAGAAAAAATGGCTGTTCCATAAAAAAAATTAAATGACATGGCAATGATTTCGATGGCCATCTTAGAACCTAGTTGTTATAAATTTTTTCTTGATGCAGTGCAGAAACCTCAAAAAATCGAACAAAATTTGAATCACCACTCCAGAACGTAAGGCGTTTAGGATATAGGAAGTTAAGTAAACAAAAATGTCAAATTATCTTGATTGTTTCGAAAGCTGGGCCAGGTAGGTATAGGGAATGTTGTAGGAACTTAACACGAATGAAGAGGAGCATCCAGAAACTCAGTAGTATACAGGATGTTTCACGAGGAACTGCATCGATCGATATGTGAAAGAGTATGCATTGGAAAATTCTGAAAACTTGGTAATATACTAAAACCTACATGTACTATTGAACTAAAATATTTTCAATTATCTAAGACATCCGGTTACATCGGAAGTAGCTGTCAACTTTGTTATTTTAAATAGAACACCCTATATATTATTACATTTTTCAATTCCCAATTCAATTTTAAGGTTTGTTTGATAAAACAACTATGTTGTTATTTCTAACCATATTTAGCTGGATTGTTTCCCAATAGCCATGACTAGCTTAGATATCTCCAAAGTTGGATGATATTTTAAAAATATAAGTTACTTTTTTTGGAACAAAATTGTGTTACAATAGACATTTTCCTAAATATCTTGAAAAGTATCCATTTTAGATGCGTAATGAATATTATTTCTTTTTTGTTTTTTTTTTGTATTAAAAAAAAAGTTTTGACACTTTTTCCATTTGAAAGTTTAATCGTAATTTTCGGACACGCTGTATAATGTTTTCGGAAAATTCATTCGGTTTCTAATCCTACCCTATGCGGTCAACAGTTGAGCCAAGAATTGTACAATACTTCACAGTAATTTGTATGAGACAAAACTAAGTCTGCACAAAGTAACTACCTTGTTTTCAAAGTTAATATCCTTTAGGATTTCTTTTAGAGTATATAAATTTTCATGTGTACGTGAAATTTCAAATCAGCGTCTAACAAAATGCCAAAACTTCTTACACGTAGCTTTATCTTAGAGTCATTATTTTAATCTTTATTATCAACGGCAATATTAATTTTGTCGCAAAAGAATTTGTCTCATTTTTCGAGCCAAATAAAATTTGGGGTTTAAATGCAATGACATTTGCTCTGACAGGTTCCTCGAACAATTATGTCCAAACTTATTTGAGTGCACGCATCATCATTCGCCGACTTTGGAAAATAATAATGTATAACAATTAAACGTGGGAGAAATTTATACTGTTTACCTTTTTGACGTGAACTCTTTGGTTTCGCAAAGAGTTACAACAATATTTTTTTAAATATTGGGCTACAGACGTGTGTCTTTAATACACGGAGAAACATGTAATTAAAATAGCAATAAATATAGTAAAACATGTGGCAGCAACGCTTTATTTTAAATCTAACTATAATTTTTGTTAGAGCAAGTACGTATTTTATAAGATTAAATAAACATGTTGTAATTCTTAGTATAATTTGTTCTTATTTTAAAAATACAAGAGTTTGCTGCCCAAAATTTTTGTCTGTGTAGAAACTAATAACTGTAACTTTCTTATTATTCATTTCAGATCAATAGTCTATAAAGCTTTCATATCAGATATCTTGCAAAAATATAGAGGATGTTTAATAAAAAAATACTTTGCTAGTGACTTTTTTAGATATAAATACGTTATTCAATGGTTTTCCTATTAACTGCCAACAATAACGGACCAACAATAACCGAGGTAGCAATGGTGGCCCGTTAATTTGGACCAACCTGTATGTTACAAATGCGTAAACATTTGTTATTATTCGTCAAAAAGGTGTATACAAGTACATCTACCGTTTAGGGCCAAGCGCCCTAGTTATATTTATCTTTTAAATACCCTTAACCCCACAACAAACGCCTGCATATACATATATAACACCATTGGTCGTGTAGGTGACAGTTGTTCCCCAGTCTTATACTACCTTATAATTAGTTACTCTGAATAAAGATTACCGTAATTTGACGAAAAGTGTTTTATTTTCCGTTGCAACAGGTTACTTAATTATTTAGAATGGTTATTGCAAATTTGTTGGGAATGATCTCCACAGACAAACATTTTGCAATTTGCACATCTTTTTTTGGAAATGCGCTCACGGTTTTTTACGCATAGTTTACACCGTCCTCTATTTGCTGCTTGTAGCTCTGGATCTACTGTATGTGTTACTGTAGCACCAAGTAGTAAGTACAGTGGCGCGGCGCCTAATTTCTGGTGGAAGTTGTGGAATAGTGGAGCATCGTGATAGTTGACATTTAATCAGTTCCCAGGCAATCCGTCGCAAAAATGCGTTCTTGTAGGGAGTTTTATTAACCTACTATTATTGTATTTGTAAACACAATATGCGCTTATCGCTGCGATATTGACTAGCTTATAAGATATCACCATAGGCCAACGATTACGTGCCACGTTGTACACGTTGCCAAATACCCCAAATATGATGCATTTGGATGGCCTTCGTTTGTTTGGTAGAAAGTCGGGCGGTATTTCTCTTTTACTTTTTCTTAAGGTCCCAACGTATGTATGTCACTCCTTTCTCTTTTACAAGACCTTGCGCCAAAGGGATACTGCTAAACCAATTGTCCCCAGTGACATTTCTGTTTCATGTATTGGCTTAGTCGTTCTCATTACTACATCATGTGATGAGTTGCTTTTCCTACAGGAGCCTTCTGGCTGCTGTCCGACGTAAGTATCTAAATTAATGGTGTAGTCTGTATGTAATAACCTATTAATAACACGTTTCGAAACAAATGTTCGAGGCCTATGATGGAGGCCTATCAGACTTTAAAACAAATTATAGAATGTTAAGTGAATAATAAACAACACAAGCACTAAGCAAGCGTTCCACATTTGCATTTGCAACTTATGCCGGCGCGAACTGCGGGATTTCTGGTATAGAGTATGGCGCATGGGTGACGTTTGTCACCCACTGAGAATTTATTTTTTTTCAGATGTAAATGTCATTGCTGGAATTTTGAAACTAAGAGGAAAGAGGAAGAAATTATCGCCATACCTGAAGGAAAAGGTAATAGAGTCGAATTAGGGACCAACTAATTTAACCCAAAATTATACATAGGTAATTAAAAGTTACTGGGTGACATATGTCCCCCACGCGCCTGCTGAAGGATTAAACAGTTGCAAATAACATCTAAGAAATGACGTTAGTGGTCGGAATTTTGAACACGTTAATTTCAGTAGCTTGGTTTATAATTCAATTATCAAGAGTAACCAGAACATTTAAAGGTACATTTGTACTTCTTATCATTCCATCTATGAGCTACGGCTTTGTGTTTCTATTGACGGAATTTACAAACGTTGTTACATTAATTAATGGAAATTAAACAACATGTAATGAAATTACTATGTTTGTATAAGTAACGTTTTCTAAATCCACGTAGAATGATGTTCAGGTGGGTCGACAGTTGTCGGTTTCATCATTATTTTTTAACCGGGCTTTTATTTCCAACATAATTGTCAATCACCCGTCATAATCATATAAAGGCTACTAAATTAATTTTATAGTATCAATTACAATAAAATTGCACATTTTAGATTATGATAATCGATTTCCTTCAGAGTTTGGAAACTGAGTTTAATAAAAGTGGAGCTTTTGATGTTATTGCAATAAAAAATGTTGATAATTGAAAAAGTGGAAATATGATGCGCGACTTTTTAAATACGAATGCACATAAATTAATTTAATTTTGAATTATTCAGTGTATTATATACGTATAGTTCATTTGGCATTTTTGAAAAAGTATGATGATTAAAAGCACTGTGCTTCTTATTAATTCGAATGTTGATATTCAAATAGTACGTAATGTTTGTGACGTTCATCTAATTTGTATCAATAATAAGTTATTGCTTATTTGTTTTACTGTCGTTGCACGAAAATATTAAACAAATGAAAGTATTACGAACGAAGGCCATAGAACTGCTTATAGCAATCACTAAAAACTAGGAAGAAGAGAAGAGTATTAGCATTTACCGGTAAAGAACTTAGTGTATGGTTTGAGTATATTATATTGTCCAGTAGATTTTTGTAATACAATCAAAGGCCATAGTTTATAAAACAAAGAGACAATACGACGAAAACTTTTAAACCTAATACAAAAACTTAATATTTTTCATATTCCATTGGAAACGTGCCAAATTGATCTGGAAAAAAATGGTAATCGTAACTACGCTACGTCGTGAATATGAAAAAAAAAACCTTCCCTTTTGATATATAAATATTTAGGGGACTCTTATGTATTTCATAAAAAGGATGTCAATTCAACGAAACACATTTTAGCTTAGAACGTACATATATAATAATACGGATCACATCCTTGAAAACTAACACCTTTGGAACGAAAGCTGGTTTACATGTTCAACAGAGGAGAACTTATTACTAATTGTAAGATGCACTCCCGAATTTCATGTGGACGTTAGCAACAATCCATAATTATCATGTATAGCTAAGAAGTTTGCATTTCATTATAAAGTGCAAACGTATCTTAGATACGTTTTAAACTTGTTTAAATCACATCATGATTTTATTTTTTCACGTTTGTGAAATCTAAGAGAATTCGAAAGATTACTGCGAAAAAGGAACATAGGCCCATGGCTTGGTTCTTGTGGACCACCTGAATAAGTGCAGAAAAATAGATAATGTGAGATTGTATTTTGTGTATTGCGTTCTATTAAAAATATCAGAAGTAAAATGATGCATAGGAAAGCCCCCAGTTCAGTTAATAGCATCCCATGATCAATCCTTGTTAAATGCTTTCGTCATGTTGATTGATATGTTTTAGTCTGCTCCGTATTAAATTAAATAACAACGTAATTGATTTATAATTGCGCAGGAGATCCTTTAAGAAGCTTTCCATATGACGGAAAAGCCCATGTTCTTAAAGACAAATTGAAAGTTATGCTTAATTGGGTAAAGAAATTAGGTACGATACACTTTTATCAACAAACATTGTCAAAGTATCAACATTCTGGTAATCTACTGAAAGTTATTTTATTAAACCAGTCTTTAAGATATGAATTCCTATGAAATTTATACCAATTTTGCTTAAAAATAAGTAATGCGGAGCCTAATAACATATTTATTTTATAAATCAGTGAACTCGTTCTTACGAAATTATTCCGCTATAAATGTTCACGCAGAAATTATCATATTACTTAATAAGTTACTATCACGCTAACCTATCTCGCCTTCTTTCCTAGCGGATTGTAGAACAAAGCGAAGCAAACTCAACTCGGCATCGTAACAAATAACTTCCATTGGTCAACGGAAGCACAAACGAGCTCCCCAAATTGACTTTAGATGTGATCACGCAAAAAGAAAGCAGGGAACTGATTGTGTTGATTAGGCAAGACGTACTTCGAAGATGTTAACATTTCTTTTTGGGAAATTAGCAAAGAAAATGATTAATGAGTTCGTAATTATGTATCACGAAATGTCCAGGTTTAAAAATAGGTGCGAAGCTTATTATTTTTAGGGCGAAATTTTCCGTTTATCCGGAAAAGGATTAGAATGAATTTATATTTACGTTTGTAATTTTGAACAATACTACTGATTGTGGAATAACTTTCTAGCACTTTTGTTGATTATATTGTAAAAAGTGGTAAATGACATTTATCTTGCAGCTATTGCAGAAAAAACCTTTGAAAACTTTTGACATATTTTACATTTCTCTTCTCGCTAAAACTAATTTAATTCATTTTCTTATTTTGAGTATAATAAAATTTTTCTAAAAACCAAAATTCGCAGTAGCAGACAACGTATGTATAAGGAATTAGTATTATGGAAAAATTCTATACGAAAATTGCGCTAATTGTATGTTATGTTCGATATTAAAGATGGTAGGGACATGAATATCAAGCAGGTGTAAATAAGGGAGCATAAAACATTTTAGAATTAAATGTTGAAAGTTTTAACTGAGGACTAATACATATTTTTTTATTCTGTATGTTGAATTTGCTGTTTGCCAACAAACGTTATTTTTTACTGGTACGTAGGCTTCCACGGTTGTCAATAACATTATACTCTTGATTTCCGGGTTGTAACCGTGTCGTCGTCGTAGCTTTTGCCACACTCTTATGGGATATCTTTAGGGCTGTTGTTGCATACTGACTGGGGACTATTCATTCCGGAGAGGTTTGTGTAGGACCTGTTTCGGGTCAACGGAGCGGAAATGTTATGGATCAATGAAGCGTGGCGGTTGCTAGAAGGTTTGATAAGTTGGGATTTCCACATGTGATGTAAGGGATAGCCATCTTCGCGATTAAAATTGTTAGGATATTTGAAAATCTCGATCGAAAATCTTGATTTACGGATTTTTCTGCTATAATAGTGAGGGTTGCGAGATAAGATGCGGGTAGAGTTAAATTGGATTTGGTGGCCAGTTTCCAGTCTATGCTCAGCCAGCGCGGACCCGGCTACACATAACAACCGAGTACAACGCTCAGTAACACGAGTGCTGACAGATTGCTTTGTTTCACTGACGTACACACTACCGCACGAACATGAAATCTGTTAGACATCACGGGTTTCCAGATATTGCGGTCTTTGATGGGAAAGTAGGCTGAGAGCTTGAAATTGAGTTTGAAGATAGTTTTTATGTTGTTCCTGAAAAGAATCTTGCCGATGCGATCGGTAACACCATGAATGTATCAGAGTTTCAGTGATGTGGTTCAGTTCTTGAGGAAGCGAACTGGATTCAGATAGGGAAATGGCCCTTTGGATAAGAGAATTGATGACACGCGATGACGGCGTGAGAGGCCGTTGAGATATCTGTCCGTGTGCGTGGGTTTTCGGTAAATGGAATGTCCCAGGGCACCCTCAGGACGTCGGTGTACGAGAACATCTAGGGAAGGAAGGCAACCGTCGGATTCGATCTCCACGGTGAAGCGTACGGAATCATGTTGGGAATTCAGAAATGATAGGAAATCGTTTAAGGATTCGTTTCCATGAGGCCATGATTCTAACATAATGAGGCAATAGTTGAAACAATATATTTGAAATTTCGATAAACAAAAAAATTAAATAAATTCTCCAATGGTATCTGTTTACTTCGTGGCAGAAATTGTGTTAGAGTTATGTATAGAGTAACCAAAACTTGCGGACTCGCATAGGCGTCGGTATTACGGGTTAATATAAGAATACGAAAAAATCATAAATAAACTTACTTGCTAATTATTCAACAAATTAGAGGCATCAGGATGTGAACTACTGTAAACTTGCATCATTGCATATGTTTCCACAGTTACTTCTTTAAACCTTGTGCGTCGACAAGAAAAAATATTCTTATACATAGAAAACGATCTCTCCACATCTAAGAAAGTTACATTTGCATGTAGAAACTGTTTTTCAAAATCACTTAAAAGTTCACTATTCTTACACTTATTATAAACGGCCTCTAAAGTATTCAAATCGGGATTTTTCCTTAAAACATCTGCCAACTTTTGACTAGCGCATAATCCTGGCGTATCATTTAATGTGTGTAATTTATTTTTTACACTCTCCATTATGTCTAATGATTCCTGCAATGACAATTCAGTACATTGTAGTCTTCTGATGGCATCTAGTAATACTGTATAATTGGTACATATTGTTGTTAAATCTTCTAAAAGTTGAGGAATTTGAAATTCTCTTTGACTTTCTCTAATTGCTTTGGATTCATTCCGATTAAATCGCAGTATAACTGATTGAATTTGTTGAAAATGGATCAAATAGTAAGAAGCTGCTGTTAGCCAAGTACCCCATCGCGTTAAAATTGGTTCAGGAGGTTCTGGAATACCTGGACAAAATTTACGAAATTCTTTTAAACGTTTAGGAGATTTACGAAACACTGCTTTAGTACTTCCAATCATCCGATCAACGTTTTCGTAATGTTGTCGAACAACTTCACCAACTAAATGCAAAGCATACAGCACGCAGGTTATATGTATTAAGTTAGGAAATATATGTTTTAAGGATCGCCCAACACTTAACATCGTTGCTGCACTATCTGTCACAATCATCACAACTTGATCTTGGGCAATTTTAAATTTTTTCAAAGCGTTCATTATCACTTTTTCAATATTTTTCGCGATACATTGTTGAACACGTTTGCAAGCTAACAAATATCGAGATGCTGTGTTCTCGCTAGATAAAACGCGAGCTATTACATTCACGATACTGTTTTTCTTTATATCGGTCGTATTATCCACGGTAATCCACATTTTTTTGGAACACAAATCACGTTTACACACATTTTCTAGCATCTCTTTCATTCGCGGCAAATGATTCTGTAATTGTGTTTGTGAGGGTAATGGGTACTTTGGAACGTATTGTCGCCAAAACGTTTTAAAAGCTGCTTTTCTCACCAACGAGAACGGAAGATTACAAGAGGTAAACATAATTAATAAATGTATGAGGAATAGTGTATGAGGTATTTCAGTTCTTGCATTTCTCATATGCTTAATACCATTGACATGCCTCTGGCAATCAGTTCTGTCCAATGCAGCCAAACGAACATTGCGTATTAAGCAAAAAACTGCACTACCGTCATATTTTAAATGGGGAAAAAGTGACACACACTTATGTACATTAGTAGCAAATCTATTACGAGGCATTGTTTTCTTAGGTATGTAAATATTAGTTCTATATAAAACGATACACTAATTATGTACTTGGTATAATACTACAACACACAAAAAACACCAGCTATATTTTCAAAAGCGACACGTAAGTACATAACCTTGACCGTTCGACTAATCTCTGCAACAGCTCAACCGGTACTAAAATGAAATCTCTCTCAGCGCGGTTTAACATGATTTATATTCAGGGTCGACACTACATGCCTGCTTCTCTACCGGCTTAGTTTATTTATGAATTTTTCGTATTCTTATATTAACCCGTAATACCGACGCCTATGCGAGTCCGCAAGTTTAGGTTACTCTAGTTATGTATCATCTAATGTTAGGGTTTATAGCCCGAGGGAGAGGAGTAGGATTTATATGTTTTATTTTTGGTACAATTTGAACTCGCAATAGCCTTAAGTGGATAGTTGACTCCATGTATGAATAACATGATGTTTCCATCCAATATTCCAATATGTTATCTGGTTTGGTCACCGTTTTACTAATACTTTTGTTCTCCCAATTCATCAAACGCCCACAATAACATCTTGTTTTATGAATATAAGCTTTCATTGACGAAGTCATTATTATATTACTTTACGATAACGATCCTTGTTACTTAGAATTTTATTTTCTGCTAGGTTTTCGTTATTTTAGAACAAATTAATAATACATTCTTACGTGTTCCAATAACAGATATAATAAATAATAACGTTTATTGATTCAAGGTGTCAAATGACAATAGAATCAGTCAAAATAAAATTATATGCAAAAAGGAAAATAAAATTGAGCTGAAGGCGTCTATAAAGAAACAAACCCACACCTAAAATTAAGGAAAACTTAAATAATAATAATAATTAAAAAAAAAACAACAACAAAAACCTTAATATAGTAAAAATCCCTAATTAAAGCAACTAAATTCATAAATCTAAGAATAGGATTTAATTATCTTAATTGGAAGTATTAAGTGGTAATATACAAATGAAAAATGAATAACAGAAGTAGAAACCACAAACATAATATGCTGAACTAAAGGAAAAATTCATCGATGGTGTAATAACATTTGCTAATTAGAAATTTCTTAACCGATTGTTTAAAATTATTGCTTTCCTTAAAATGAGATGGCAATTTGTTGTAAAGTTTTCTGCCTAAATATTGGAAACCCTTAGCATAAACATCTAATTGATGCGTTGGTAAGTAGAAATTGTTGTAGTGACGAGTCTCGTTTGCGTGAACATTTTTGTTTTTTGGGTATTGATCTTTGTTTTTATGTATATAGCAGAGAGCTTCCAAAATATAAAGGGATGGTAGAGTTAAGAAATTATGTGAGAAGCGGCGTTACCTGCAATTTCAACTTGATTAGAAACGCTACCAGAAATAAGTATAGTGGTGTCATCCGCATACATATAAAGTAGAAGATCATTTACAAAGTTATATATGTCATTCATATATAAATTGGAAAGCAGGGGACCCAAAACAGATCCCCGAGGAACCCCATGGGGAACGGGCACACAGCTGGACTTGTATCTATCAAATAATAAGAGCACGCAACTGACGCCATCAGTATATGGTAAATATAAGAATTAATACAAGATAACAGGTAATATTAAACTTTGAATGGTAATTTTAACAAGTGACTTGTACACCTTGTTGTTCTTTGTATCGTATGCAGTATCATTGCACTTGGTGCTGGAGGATTGGTGTTATCAATCTACTAAAGTCTCTTAGAAAGGTGCCCGGTAAAATAATAGACAAAAATAAACCGTGATTGTTGTTGAAGCAGTCTTACTATGGTATCTTGTTTCAATGTTAATAATATTACAAATTATATACACTGCATCCATTGGTGCTTAATTCCATAATCTACCAATTTCATAATAGTAGAGATAAATTTATTTTTGTGTTAATAAAAAATTTATCATAGACAAGTGTCTGAACATCGTAAAACTTTAGAAGCGGTCACATTTGATGTTATCGAGCTATTGAGGAAATTTGAAATTGGCAAATTTTGTTTTTTTTTTTTAATATTTTGAAATTTAAAAAGTTAGGGTAGATTTGCAATGAGATTTATTGCGAGTATTGAATTCTGCAAAACATTCCCAATTTAACCGTTGCTCTATGTCTTCTAATAACTGAGATGCCCATAGTTGTGGACTTATATCGGGGGAGATAATGGATTATCTTAGGCCCGGAAAATATACTATTTAGTTAAAGAATATATGGAACACAGAATAATTGCAAAAATTTGTAACTTTGTGCGGCAATGTAACGCGTAGCTAAAATTTACCACATCTATTAGTTTGTCGCCTCCTCTAAGAAACATGAATATCAGTAAGTAAAAAGATCATAATACACTTTGTATAACTTTGCCTTATCTGATAATAATTGCAACCTCAAATCAATCAAATATTGAGTATTCTTTTTTGAACACATACAGTGTGTCTCTGGATTAACGCATGGATAGGTAAGGCAGACAGGAAATTATTGAGTTGAATTTTCATCTTTTGGGGTTCGACCATGCTTACACACTAAGTACTACCATAATTTATTACCCTGAACATTGTTTTTTAATAACCCTTTTATCGTATCTCCCACAGAAAATGCATCTAAATAATTGAAAAAATTCCTGCAATAAAATTATGGCATAAGTTACTTAATATTCAAGCATGGCTGAACCCCAAAAGATGAAATTTCAACTCAACAATTTTCTGTCTGCCTTACCTATCCATGCGTTAATCCGGGCACACGCTGTATACACTCATCAAAGTATAAGTAAACTTTTTTTTAAATAAAAGATCGAAGAATCCTATTTTACGTAATTTTCTTTTTAAAACAATGACTGTACTTCTACATTCTTTAGAACGTCCCCCAATTTTTATTTTTTACGTACTTTAATAACGAAGATTTCTTAACACTTTTGAACCATTACCATTAGGTGGAACAGTAGCACATTTTTTGTTCAGCTGCCAATACTTACTGTTTTGCATATGTTGAGTTGCTACATTTCAATTTATTTTAATTGTATAGTATTATCGTATTTAGCAAAGGCAGAAGTTTTATCGGTACCTTCAGCATCGCTTTTGAATATCGTTTTAATATTGTTGTAATGATAGCCTTCCACCGAACTTGCATTTTGTTCAAGATTGTGCGTGTGTTAGTTCAGTTTCCTTGTGGATACTTTTATCAAAATGTTCGTAGCTGTTTGACCATTCTTTATGAGATTTTACGATTCCTAATCTTTGGTAAAATATTTCAGAAAAGACTTCACTGCAAAATATTCATCGTTCATCACTTTAAACTTTGGATGGTTCGTCAACGGCCTGCGTTTTTTTGTATTTGTGATTTCTAAACGGACTGCCGTTGCTGTTTTACAATATTTGTTATCTATATTTTTTATAGATGAAGAACAGAGTGGCAGTTGCGATTCAAAATAGTTTCCTGTCCATCGTTTCAAGCAAAGGCTTTCGCCGTATAAAGGCGGCTTTCGAATAGAACGGCATTTGAAAATATGGGAACATGGTAGTTTAATTGAAGTCCAAAACATACACTAACAACTATAAGGTGTTACTTCTAGAAGACCTTCATTAGTAGGTGCAAGACATTTATTTTCTTCAATTAGTTGGAAGTTTATGTTTGAGTATACGCTTTTCAAGTTGTTGTTAATCTTTTTTAAAAGCAAAGTTTGTTAAAAACCTGGCATACAAATTCTCTATGGAATCTAACGTAGGAACTTAACTTCAAAAACATTCCTGCAGGACAGTTTTGTCTAAACGTGAAGGTACCATTGTCTTATTTCATGAAACATATTTTCGACCACCTTTATACATGCATTTCTTAAATAATGATAAACTAACCCCTTATTTGCAGTAGATGACGTACTACCTGGATATCTTACGGCGTGAACTCTAAGTGTTTTATTATCTCTTATCCAAAAATCATGAACATGTTTGTTGAAACTCTCATGAGTTTCAAATCTGTCTGTGCAAATGTTAAAAACAGCATCTACAAAACACCAAATTTGAATATAAATACTGGAAAGTATATAAAGACATACCTTCGAAATGTTTGCAATATCATCACTGTCAAATAATGTGAATAAATTAGGTTATCTTTTGTCTATTTGACGGTGTTGCCGGATTCAAGAGCCGGCGCCGGCAACAATATATCTGAAATAAAAAAGTCGGCGCCGCGCCGGTTAGAATACGCTAAAAAAATGAAGCCGGCGCCGGCTATGAAGGTCAGTTCTGTCCAGGACTTTTGTTTTTCATTTTGTCTGTGACATTATTTATTTCTTCTTTAGTGGATTCTTCAACTTTTTCCATGGGACTGTTCAATTAAATTACTAACAATTATAAAAGAAGGATTAAGATGTTTGGTATTAGCAGGTACCCAGATTCGATACTAAGACTGACGAAGAATCGTAATTAGCCGTTTGGACATCATCCCTTTGCACATCATGCCACCATTGAAGGAAATTGGTGTTAGGCATTAATGTATGAACATTGCTTACACGTAATAAAGTGCAATCAGAATTACATAAATTAAAGAGCATACTTAATTAGACAGCACATTTCGAATTCTAACACGTCCACCGCGTAGAACATTATTTGGGTAAGTATATTATTTATTGGTGAAGTTAGTTCTAGTTTAGTTCGAATGCACTGTTTCGGCCAGGATAGTAAATGTTGGAGTAATACAGGGCAAAGTTATCCAAGTGCACAAACAGTGCTAGAAGGTCGATGTCTTATAATTAAAGCGATTTGCATATGCATTTTGAGCGCTTCTGTACGGAACTTGTACTAAAGTCTCAGATCCGCTTCCTATTAGCAACTGCTTTGCAATTTGTATGATGAATAAATAAACCTTTCACCAAGAGATTATTATAGGGAATACAATGCTGGACAAGCATCTCAGAAATCTTCATAAATGTCATAATTACGTAATAATTAAAAAATTTATATGAATAGTTTGTTGAAACTTGATAGCAACCGAGGAAAGCATAAAATTTTGCTTTTGTGTTTTTCTTATAGTACATACAGAACAAAACCTGTAATTTAGTATTACAAATGAAGTAAAGGATTTGTATTGAAAAGACAGATAAATCTCATTTATTACGCCAATATTTCGTCAAATCTACGAAAATGCATCGAGACGATAACAAATAGCTTTGAAAAGTACGCCCGTCTGTTTGTCATATAAACTTTATGTTTATATGGAATTCACGGGGAACTGCCAATTTTCTACCTCCAACCTTCACTTCTATCTTGAAATTTTACTATGATTTGAATATTACACACTTTGAAACTTGGAACATAGGCAAAATACGAGTTACCTCGATGATAGCTTGACCAAATGTAATCAAATTAATTGGCGTCCTTCCACTCCATTATTTTAATAAATTTTGATAATGCTTTCCAATACAATTTGATGTTAAATTTCCAATAAAAAAGGTTACTTATTTTAAAGTAGCATAAAGAAACATGTAGTGGCATCTAATGACTGAATTCATGTTATTCTGTGATAAAAATCGACAACTAAACAATACTAAAACCCACTGACGTTGTAGAGTGAAATATTACTATAGATATTTAATTTACGAAATTATGCTCGAAATACCTCTGAATTTACGCTGTTATTTGTTGGGGGAACAAGTTTCAAGAGTTACGAAAATTGTTCCTATAACAAATAACAACGTAAATTCAGAAATATTTCGGGCATAACTTCGTAAATTAAATATCTATAGTAATATTTCACTCTATAACGTCAGTGGGTTTTAGTATTGTTTAGTTATCGATGCTATTCTGTATCACAGAATAGCATGAATTCAGTCATACAGTCGCGCCACTATATGTTCCTGTATGCTACTTTAAAATAAATAACTTTATTTATTGGAAATTTAACATCAAATTATACTTGGAAAGTATTATCAACATCTGCTGTGGATGAAACAATCGCCATCGTAATAAAAATAATGGAGTGAAGGGGCGCCAATTAATTGGATTACATTTGGTCAAGCTTTCATCGAGGTAACTCGTATTTTGCCTATGTTCCAAGTTAATATTAAAATCACAGTAAAATTTCAAGGTAGAAGTGAAGGTTGGCGGTTGAGAATTGACAGTTCCCCGTGAATCCCATATAAACATAAAGTTCATATGACAGCGTCTTATAAATCCAGGTTAGTTTGCATTTTCCTGTTTTAATTTTCGTTAAATTCATTTACTGATATAATAATTCGTTTAAAATTGCCGAATGAGTGTGTAAGAATACTTCCGAACGCACAGTTCATCTAAGTATTTAACTAATTTACAAAAATTCAATTTTTTTGAACAATTTCCCTGTATTAAAATATTTTAATAGTTTAATAAGACGTATAACCAAAAAATAAATGCTAATATAGCTCATGGTATTGGTGGAATCATTCCCGGCAAAAACAATGTAGCAGAGAAAATAGCGCTAACACATGAACATGTTTCTGCCTACCCGGCGTCATCGGCATGGTTCTGAGCACAATCCCCTGCTTCTAATCATTGCGTTTGCCTCTCAGTTTATGCTGCTAATCTCCAAAACAGCACTGAATATGTCTTTCGGCGACACCTATCGCCAAGAAACACAGTCATGCCGTCCCAGAGGGTAGCAAGACGAACCGGAGTGTAGATGTCCACCACCTATCGGGCAGCTCCTGGGCTGCCAAACGCAAGGGGGCGTTGTGCCTAGGCACAGCGACATCTATACGTGCAAACGATTGCTCAGGCTTACCATGATGTATAGAAATACACGTGGAAAGAATGCCTATTAACAATAACCAAAAAATAAATGCTAATATAGCTCATGGTATTGGTGGAATCATTCCCGGCAAAAACAATGTAGTAGAGAAAATAGCGTGTATTTCTATACATCATGGTAAGCCTGAGGAATCATTTGCACGTATAGATGTCGCTGTGACTAGGCAGAACGCCCCCTTGCCTTTGGCAGCCTTTGGCTGCCCGGCGTGACTGTGTTTCTTGGCGATAGGTGTCGCCGAAAGACATATTCAGTGCTGTTTTGAAGATTAGCAACATAAACTGAGAGGCAAACGCAATGATTAGCAGCAGAAGATTGTGCTCAGAACCATGCTGATGACGCCGGGTAGGCAGAAACATGTTCATGTGTTAGCGCTATTTTCTCTGCTACATTGTTTTTGCCGGGAATGATTCCACCAATACCATGAGCTATATTAGCATTTATTTTTTGGTTATTGTTATTAGGCATTCTTTCCACGTAATAAGACGTATGTTTGCATGATTCTATAACCAGTATCTTTCTAAGCATTAGTTTTGATGAATTTATTGCCTATCTAGTTTTGTAAATATAAAACATTATGCAAAAATCTCGAACTATTTATTGTTAGTACAAGTAACTCTAGTTAAAGATATATGTGTAAGTAGGAAATAGAAAGTTTGTATTCTTCAGGGCATAAAATCATTTAGCTGATTTTATGTTCTTATTGCATTGCTCCTAGGCATTAAATTAATATATTTATCGGCAAAGTTAATATCTTGGTTTTTTTTTAGTCGGAAAGGATTTTACAAAAAGATAACCATGCCGTACTACTTATGTTTAGTGCAAAGATAATTGATGTGAATATCTTTGGGTGTAAAATTTACGCCAGGTCCACTACTTTTGAAAAGTGCCCTAATTGCAGAACGTTTAAATGTGTAACTTTGTAGATAGTCCAACATCATTGAGTTGAAGAAGTTGCAAAGAATTAAGGAGTTCTGTCCAACTGTGGAAGAACATAATAACGTCTCTCGGGCGCAAGCTGTTACTAAAAGTGCGAACTTGAAAAATCAAGGAAGGCAAGAGAAACTGAAAGTGTTTATTTAAGCCGATAAGTGATTTAATCTCAACTTGACTTTTAATTTATTCAAACATACCAATTAAGTTTCGGTCCAAGAATTTATAAACCTTTTAACAACCGGCCAACGATCGTTAACACGCCAGTACTATGTGCGTACAAACCAGATACAAGATATTGATAGCGAACAAATTAATGCCTTTTATTATAATTTTTTGTCAGTTTTTCAGATAAAATCATGCCTTTTTATTCTTTTACTCTTTGCTCACAGTTCTTTTCATTTATCTCGAAAATAGTCACAAATACAAATTCTACACTATATTTATTTATTTGTATTTGTTTGTATAAGTCGATAGTTTTTAGTTAATAAAAAATAATAAAGCATTAATGAGAGTTGTATCTTTAGATTTCCATTACATTTGCAAGGATATTAATGTAAATATGTAATAAAATTAAGATATTACGAAATGTCAATTCCTGCCAAAAAATAAAGAATACAATACAGGTGTTCCACCGTTTACAACGAGCAAGCCACGTTTAGGCACATTTAGGCTGCTTCTACATTCTACAAATGTCTTAGATTGTTTAAAAAAAGCGTTAATTTTTTTAATTCAATACCTTTTAAATTCAATACTGATTCAGTTAAAAAAAACAGCTCTATACTTTTCAATAGATAGAGGGATGGTTTAAATTTGGTAAAGTTGCTAAATTTTGTATTTGTTATGAATCCGAAGAGAAAATTGATTTGTGCCAAATGACGTTCGAGATTAAAAAAAAATGAAAAAGGCTTATTTCCTTCTTTTACTTTATTAGCACCTTTATTTGCCCTTGCAAAGAAAAACTAAAACACATTCTCGATGCTACTTTTGGTCTTTTTTCACTTTTCTGGCTATCATCAACTTTCTTATTTCTTATCGGCGCCATATCAGATCTTTTCTGATTTCAACTATGTATAATATGTTGGCAAAAGTTTTCAATGTTATACCTTAATTCACGAAGAAGACATTTTAAGATTAAATAAGGTAGCCACGCAATTTAAAACTGATAGACAATTCAATTATCGTTCATTAGCAATAGAAATATGTCATTAGTTATAGTAATTAGTAATAGAATCTTTAACAAAAAACGGAGCATTATTAGGCAGTGTAGAATCCCAGACAAAATAAGGCAAAGAAACCACAACATCGTTTTGGACTAATCGTTTGGATGGGCATTTTGGGAAATCATCTCATAGAACTAGTTATGTCTGGAGAAATTAAATGGGGAAATATACTTAAAGCTTCTTCGCACATACGTATCTAACTTCTTGGATAACTATATTCTATTAAATCAACGACAGCATTTATGGTGGCAACAAGACGGCACACCGGCTTACAACGCGGCAATTGTGAGGAATTACTTAACTCAGGAGTTGTTGTACGGTCGGCGAGATCTACTGACTTAAAGATTATTGATGGATTATTTTTTATGGACAGTTGTTAAAAATTCTTAGAAAAACCGTACCAAGGGCAGTTCAAAATGCCGGAAAGCGGAATTGTGCATTAATGAAAATGGACAGTTATTTGCACATTTTCTGTAATTGTTGGTTTATTGTTTTGTTTTCTATTGTTACTGCTGTGATTATTATTTTCATTCAAATTCAAGTTACAAATGTGGTGCAAAGTTTATATAAACTCTGCAAAAACACACTTTCAATTTACTATTTATAAAATATCCCGTTGGTTTTTATTGAAATTCCTGTTAACATAAACATTACGCGGCTTGGTAAATGATTTATTCTCTACCAAAGATCTATCAAGATCTAGAAAAATGATACGATGTGGCTGTTGTCGTTCTGAATACAACTGAAAATATCTTGTACTCCCTATTTGATCAAAAATAATGCTAATATAGCTCATGGTATTGGTGGAATCATTCCTGGCAAACATAATGCGAACAGAGAAAGGAAAGCACTAGTACATGGACATGTTTCTGTCTACTCGGCGTCATCAGCGCGAGCACTCTCCTTCTGCTGCCTGCATTATGTCTACTTCTCGGTTTATGCCCCCAATGTCCACAATAGCATTGAGAATTCCTCTCGGCGTCCCGCAAGCGCCAAGAAACACAGTCATGCCGTCTTAGACCGTGGCGATATACACCGTAGTACAGATGCCCGCTAGCTATCGAAACAGCTCACGGGTTGCTGAACACAAGGTGCCGTTGCGCCTAAGCGCTAGGCAACTGTACGTACTAATGATCCCTCAGGCTCACCATGATTTATAAAAATACACATGAAAAAATGCCTAGTAACAAAGCCAAAAATAATGCTAACATAGCTAGCATAATGCGAGTAGAGAAAGGAAAGCGCTAGCACAACATAATGCAGACAGCAGAAGGAGAGTGCTCGTAGCCGCGCTGATGACGCTGGGTAGGTAGAAACATGTCCGTGTGCTAGTGCTTTCCTTTCTCTGCTCGCATTATGTTTGCTGGGAATAATTCCGCCAATGAGCTATATTAGCATTATTTTTGATTTTGTTACTAAGCATTTTTTCATGTGTATCCCTATTTGATGTTTGAATATTCATGTTTCTTTAAATCATTAAATAAATATAAAATATAGACAAAAATTAAAAATAAGAAAATAGAGAATGATAGTAATAATCCAGTGTGAATGTATAATAGAATCCAAATTGTTTGTCAGAACAAAAGACTAGGTGTGTCAGATAATTACTAAATATTTTTAATATAAAATATCAAAGTGCACATAAACGAATTACCAGGTCTGACACGTTTGATAGATTAGAGCTTCCATAATTGTATGCTGCGGAGTGAAATTCATTATAGAGGAACGTGTTACATGGTTTTCAATACATAAAATTACTACGTAACAAACGTGGTATTTATTAGCTATCATCAGATCGATCCTGCTCTATCCGAACGGCCAAATATTTGACAGTCTGGGATAAAATTTGTTCACGATAATTATTTTAACATTAATTAAACGGCGAAAGACCACGATAATCTGTTCCGAAAATTTGAGATAAAAAGCTGAGCGACCAATATATTTTTCTGTCAAATACGGTAGCTAGAAAATGATCTTTATAAAAAGGAGATCGAAAACAAATATCTCTATTCACGATTAGTGTACTATATCAAAAGCTTCCTCTTTCGACTTTACCCTTCTTAGGTGATTTATGAGGTGCGTTATTACTTACTGTGATCTCTCGTTTTGGAATGATGACCGTTTTCTTGATCGGTTCCATCCGTTCTATCCTCTTCATCGCCTTCCGGTAATTCGTGGTCTGATTCACTTTCATCCCATATCGTATCTGAGGCGATTTTTTGTCTAGAACATTCGATCCAGTAGCCGGGCGTAGGAATGAAATTGTGCGGGAATTCCTCGCAGAACTCATCTGAAAAATAATAATAAAAAAAATTATATCAAACGTGGGCGGAATAGTTTGCAATATTCAACGTAATTTTTATCCGAATCTTATACTACAATGGTATAGGCATTAGTGGTCCTAACTACCACCTAAAAATGCCTACAGGACCCCACACCAACATATTTCGAGCAAAAATTTCTGCTTTAAACCTGTGCGCCATAAAGAACCTCGAGAAAGGGATACGAAGCGCAACTATTAATATATTCAGCGCCAGTCAGGTAGTTCTAAAGGCTATTAATTAATGTGTACACAATCTACGGCAATTGGGACGCAATAACCACGTTACTTTGCCGTGGGTCCTAAGCCACCAAGAGATCGAAGGAAATGAAAAGGCATATAGGTTGGACAAAGAAGCAGCGAACATGCCTTTCATTTGTCCTAATCCCTTTTGTGGTCTCCAAAAGAGCCACATAAAAGAAGCAATTAAGATATGGGAGGACAATCAAAAGGCCTCGTACTGGGAAAATGTTTCAGGACAAAAACAGGCGAAAGCAGTCATATCAAAGACGGCAAAAATAGCGCTATCGTTTAGCAAGGGGGATCTTATATTACTGGCAGGATTTCTGACAGGCCATGTAACCCTAAAATAATACTTATTTAAACTAGGACAAGTTGAACATCAAATCTGCCGTCTATGTCAAGAAGATCTGGAGACGGCAGAACACATCCTATGTGAATGTGTTGCTATTAGTCCCACACGACGCCAACATTTTAGTAGGCTATTTCTTGTACTTACTGAACTGAAGGAAATAGATCCTAGAGTAGTACTAAGGTTTATTAAAAGCCTCCAACTATTCTAACACACTTAAGGGCATTTTGTTACAATAGATCTATTAAGGTCTCAGTTATTAAAGGCATCTGTGCCATGGCCCGACTAAAATAATAATAATACACTACAATCGCTTGTAAAAGTATTTGTGCACGTTATGACGTGCAGACTAGCATGTCTGTGTGTCACGCCGACAGTTGCCCTGGAGGTCATCTTTAATCTAGAACTACTACATGTATATATTCAAGTAGAAGCCAGGCTAACAAGCAATAGACTAATGAATGGTCAACCTCCCATAATTAGATTGCATGGTGCAGATCATCAGAAACTGTTAAAGGAACTTAAGGCCATTAATCCGAAATACAGCTTCGATAAGAATTATAAAACGGTAATACCAGATATAGAAGAATGGAAAAAAAGGCCGCCTGTCAAAGCCGAATCTGTCTGGTACACAGACGGCTCAAAGACGGAAACTGAAGTCGGAGACAGAATTTTCGAGATTAGACTAAAAATAACTGTCACTAAGCTTAATTCAAAGCGCCGCAGTATTACAGTATTTCAAGCCAAAACAGCAGCAGTGTTGGGGTGTATTGAAAAACTAGACAAGCAAGAAAGTAACCATCGATCTATTGCTATTTATTCAGACAGTCAAGCAGTGGCAAAGTCGAAACTAGTGTGGGAATGCATGAATGCCCTCAGTAGGTTGGCAGCCGAACTAAAGTGACCCTGGTCTGGGTACCAGGACACGAAGGTTATCGAGGGAATGTTAAGGCAGGCGAATTAGCCCGAGCAGGCTGGTCAAATGCTGACAAATACCTAAAACATTCGGTGAGCATAGCATATACGGTAGTTAAAGCAACTACTGAACAATGGAAAAATGAGAAATGTCAAGACTGGTGGAAGAGTATTCCAGGTTAGAGGCAGGCCAAACAATTTCTGATTGGACACAGGCCTAAATTTATAGCAGACCTATTAAGCAGGGACAGAAAGTCTGTTAGAACAATAGTAGGACTGCTAACAGGACACTATGCTCAAGAAACATATGAGCAACTTAAGCCTGACAGAGGAAACAGCATCTAGATTCTGCCAGGCGAAAGAAGGGACTCCGTCCACGCGCTTTGTGACTGTACAGCACTGGCAGGAATACGGCTTTTAGAAATGGGATCGGAATATCCAAAAGCCAAAACTTACGTAGAGGGATCACTCACAAGGCTAGGTCTTGTGAAAAAGGCAAAGCTAGCGTAATTAATCTAATGATAGAGAACCACAATAGACCTGAAAAGGTCGCAGTGGGATAGGTCAAGAACCACTTCGAGAATGAATCTAATCCAATCTAACTTCTCTCGACTGAACATCCAACAACCTGAACAAGCTTTAGTTAAAATCCTTATTTCATTAATACCACCAAAATTTCGGTAATCCAAGCAGTTGTTAAAATTATTCCAATTATGTTCTGGGAAACAAAACGAACACCTGCGTTACCCTATACATATAGACGGTGTATGTATAATCAATAAAGAAACAACCCTTTTTCTCGTAAAGCGATTGTTTAGATGTCTTTGTTGCTTTCACAGACTTAATTGTCGCACGCTACAGAGATATGTACATACTTACAAGCCGCCGACATCTCAAATTTTTTTCTGGTTGTTCATTTTTATTGCACACTTTTCGTGTAGTCAACATTAATTGCAGTTTCGAGTGTTTCAACAGATGCAGGATGTGCAGTGCATATCCTTTATTTGAGTCAAAAACTGCGTTCACACTTCACAAGGCTGCATCGCAAAGTGTGGACTTGCCTCGCGATGGCTTATGCCTCACTAGCGAGATTGCTTCGGCGAGCGTACGCTAGTCGGTTTTTGGTCACTCGTCAAAGGTACCTCGGGGTCGTGCGGTTTGGACCACTTTGCCTCTCAATAAACTAGCTTACCTTCCCTCGCGGTAAACTGGATCACCCTGCTTGCGCACATGCTTCGGTATTCATTCTCGTTCCAGGTTTAAAATGAGATTATCAACAAACTTGAAAGTGATCAAAATGCAACTAGAGTTGCTAAATAAGTGACACAATAAGTGGCATTGAAAGGAAAAGCAATGACATTATTATGCCTAAATAAATTAATTCTTAATGTTGGAAAAAGTAAGGTATTAGTTTTCGAAGAAGGGAGGGTCAGCGAATCTTTACAGATGAACAATATCGTTATCGCGGGAGTGTCTGATTGAAGACTGTTGGGATTAACATTGGATAACAGGTTAAATTGGGGCTTGAATGTTAATACGATAATCTATAAATTAAATAAAGCTCTATACGTTCTAAGAAAAATGAGTTTGCCATGTCGCATGGCAAACTGAGTGGCTTAAGAAATGTTAATATAAGTGAAAAGTGGTTTATCGAAAGTTTCGATTTGGTTATTTAATAATTTATAACGTGTCGCTTAAAACTAGGAATCCAAGTTTCATTAAATGTTCTAACTAAGAAAGTATGGAAGATGTAGAAGATGATCGAAGTGTCTGTATTCTAAAAGTTCTAATTAATTACAGTATTCAAAGAATCACTTCGAGAATAGGTAGTAAGTTTAATGTGCACATTAAATTTCCCACTGAGCAATTAATTACCCCAACTTTGATGAAAATTCTCTTTCGGTTTCTTGGCAAGAGTAAAAAAAATATTATTCACTACTCCAGTAAACTCACAAATTTAAAGAAAAAGTGAACTAGTTGAATTTGTTTGTTGCTGTAGGTAACGTAACTTTTACATGTTTGGATACATAGGTTGAAATATATTTCTCTTGTTTTTTTTTCTATGGACAAATATTGTGGTACCAATTAATAGCTCGTATGCTTGATACAGTTTGTTGGAGGTTGGTTTAATAAGAAAATAAAAAATATTTGCGAAAATATTAATGATTGAATGCTGGATAAGTGGCTTTTATTGTTGACAAACAATTAAACGTACATCTATGATGTTCCCCTATTGTATATAGTAACTTTACATTTAGTTTTTAATGAAAGCATGTAATAAAAATTAGTGACCATCTGCGATTGGCAAGTAACAGCTCCATAATTATAATCAAGAATCTCAGAAAAAAATTTAAAGCATTAAATTGAAATATATACTCCCGGAAAACGACCCTAATGAAACAACAGCATATATACACTACCGTCCATTGAAGTTAGGACAACTACTAAACAATTGCGAACGTGAATAAAAGCGGCAATAATGCAAAAGCACATAAAAATTTATTGTTACAAATTAAAACATAAACAAATAAGAAGAAGAAATAACAAAAAATAAAATTAAACATTCTTATAAGAATATTAGGCTATATCTTTTGCTCATGATACCCACCCCAAATATACAGCACAAATCTGTAAAGATTATCTAACGTTTCAAGCAGAAGAGAACGTTTTGTAAATCATACTTTGGCCCCCGCAGAGTCTGGATTTGAACCCCATCAAATTACTATGGGATGAGCTCGAGAGACAAATACGAAAAGTCTGTCCAATTTCGAAAGAGCAACCGTGGCGACTTCTCCAAACTGAGTGGAACAACATTTCCGGTGAAACTCTAACCAAACTGACAGAACGCATGCCATGAGTGGTCCAGGGAGTATTACAATCCAAAGGAGGCTATTTCGATGCGCAGACATAAAGTTCTTCCCAATTAACAGCAATCCGGTTGTCTCAGCGTTCTTTTCTAGTATTTGTTTATAATTTTCTTACCTTGGACTTCTACTAGATCTCGGGTCCCCGCACTGCTAAAACAACCTCAAATCATCACTGAACTACCACCGTGTTGTACTGTGGAAACGACGTAATTTCGCAGTATCCTTTCGTCTTTCGTTGGTTTCACGAAAACTCTGCGCTCTTGACCAAACACTTCGAACTTGGATTCGTTAGTCCAAAGAAAACTTCCCCAATTTTCTTGCGTCCAATTCCTATAATTTTCGGCCCACTGTAGTCGTTTTTAGCAGTTTCCACGACGCAGCAATGGTTTTCTTACTGCAACGCGACCGTAAAGACCGGCCTCTCTTAAATGGTGTTTAGTGGTGGTTACAGAAATCGGTCGTTCGCGTCCCTTGTTGATTTCTGTTGCAATTTCGGACGTTCTTAATCGCCGGTTTCGTTTGCTTAGCACTGTAGGGCATCGATCTTCCGCCCGCGCTGTCATTCTTGACCGATCTGAGCGTTTACGGTCTTCTAATGTCGCGGTGGTTCGGCGAATAGTATAATGCACAATCACACGCATGGAATATTAGTGGGAATTTTTTTACGTGTTAAACATCGTATTGACACGGAGCTTACGGTTTTACTTTCTTATCCGAGAAGAAGGTATACCCCGATGTAATTAAAAAAAAACCGTTCCAACCGGGACATGAAACGGCGCCATTGAGATCGAAAGGTAAGTATGCTAGCCGTTCGACCACCGAGACGGTCCTGTGTTCTTCAGTGTTTTATTTCAACGATTTGCCTTTATTTCTACCTATTACTGAGTTTTTCATAAAGACTACTACATCTTTTAGTGGCACTATCGTAAGTAGAAAGAACTATTAACAATGATCAACCTAAAAATCGTGAAATTACAGCACTTTGACATGGAGGCTTATAAGAGGAGGCTTTAGGACGAGAACTACTCTGCTAGAGAAAACCAAATTGTTTTCAATGCCTTTACATATTTTGTATAAAATATCGCCAAGGCGGTTGAGAAACAACTAAGACTAAAAACACATGGCTGTGGCAAAGGAGTGGTATATTCCATCCGAAAGGACAAGGAAAACCATCCACCGGCAGCTGTAGCAAATAAAAATGAGAGGGTTATCCAGACACAAAACGAACAAAACACTGGCTTGCAACTATATGATGATCATATGCAAATGGTCATGGGTTTTTTTTTTGAAAGAGTTGGAAGGAAGGTAATGCTGGTAGACGGTGATAATCAGACGATGCCATGAATATTAACGCAGCATTAGAAGACATCGAAATGAAGGGTTTCATTTCCTATCGCATAATTGAAAAATATACAGGGTGTTCAATTTAAGAGATATAAACAATTCAAGTTAGCGCTGAAATGCGATCTGAATTGTTTTTTTCCAACACCATCGTAATTAGCGGAAAATCACTACATCTTCGGTAATTTAACCAATATCGTAGTTAATAATAATACCAAAGTTAGCAATAGTGGCCCAATAACATTGAACAAGCTGTATATCTGCAGATGTAAAAGCCCACAGATTTGGCGAAATAGTCATGCTTTACATATTTATTGCTTCTAGTGAAAGATGTCTGTATGTAAAGGAGAATTGGAATATGGAATATTGAATACATATTTCTTATCGAAATAGTTTCTGATAAAAATATATAGGTACAATATTCCCAATAGTCCCAATTCTATTATTTATCAGATTTAGGTACTTTGTGACATTTATCCTTATAGGTTTTAATATCTTTACTTACTTACAGCACGTTTACTATGCATACATGTGGAAAATAGTACTTTGGCTTACTAATTACTTTTTTCTTCGCTACTTGTAAGGAATAATCAGCTAAAGCGTTAGATTTACATACACACATAACCTAAAATCGAGTTTTCAACCCTTTTGCTGCGGTTGAGTTGAAATCCTTTTTATGTGAAACAGTTTTTGTGTACCAACTAAATAACCTTCTAAAACATTGCAAACTATATTTCATTCTAATAATATTCAGCGAGAAACGTAAGTTTTCAGATTCCAAACAGTTACGAAAGGATTAATTATATAAGCACGAAATGCCCTTCTTTGTCATTAGGTAACTAACGAATGACGGTTTATACAGTGAGGTCCTCAAGTGCCCCTTCCGCCGCGCCATTTAGAAAAAATAGGTCGTTTTCTATTTTTCGTGAACTAACTTTTATCGTTATCGGCAGTTCAATTGTATTTACGGAAGTGACGTCAACTTTCTTATTTTAAATAGAACAGCCTGTATATTTTTACGTTTTTGAAAAGGTAACCGAAAGGCGAATCCAGCGATATCACACGTGTTATACTTTAACTTAAGAAATATTACGATATGCAGCAATAAATGTTTTGGTAAACTGTTTTTGTTGTTACGCAAAGTTGTCTAGGAAAGAGCGCCAAATTGTTTCATGTGACTCCAGACTGATCTAAAGACCTCGTTGCTAAGCAAAGTAATCATAACAATTGCCAAACTGTCAAATCTTAATTCTAAAAGCATAAATTATTCTTGTTATTTATTGTTATTTTATTCTGCATTTATCATACTTTCGTCCTTTGTTCTCGTTATTATTTTCTCTCATTTTAACTTGTTTTGTTAATTGTTGTTATTTCTTTACTTTATCGAACTTTATAGCAATTAATTAATTATGGTAAGTTTTTTTAATTGTGGTAAGTTTTTGATAGACAATATGTCTGTTTTTTAGGTTTTTGTGTTGTTACTAGTATAATGGCTTCGGCACGAACCATGCAAAATTGCTGGGTTAATTTTAATATTATGTAAATCTGGCAACAATTATCATCTTATTTGCCATTGTTGCGCAACAAATTGTGAAATAATTTAAATAATATTATCTTCTGTTAAAGCAGTTCGCACTGTAAATTTTATACTATTTATCCTTACTTAGCGCAAAGTTAAACTATTTCTGGTTGTACAAGGGCAGTGTTCATTATGTTCCACTTTGTGGTAATTGTTGACCAAATAAAATTAGGTACTTGATGTTCATCTTACGTGGTCCATGCTGAGGCCATTGTAAAATCAACATAAAAAACCGAAACTTAAGCACACTTCCTATCAAAAACTAACAAATTTAAACAAATCTACAGGTTTTGTTTACGTGTACGCATGAGGAAATCTAATTAGATATTCTCATTTGCACACGTTTTATCGAGTAAATTGCTGCAAACGTCTCTACAGAACTGAACAAATCGTATTATTCCAAATTCTGACGCGACAGTAGCCCCGACTACTGGCTTAAACCGCCATAGGTTAATTAATTAATTGAAACGTAAAGCCGATAGGATTTAAAATATTGAAATGCCATTACCTTCCACAAAGCCATGCTGACGAGATGTATAACATCGAAACGCGCGTCCATGGATGGTGGATAGGTGATGGCTTTACGTTTAAATTAATTAAACCTATAGGTAAATTAATTAATTGTAGTATTCTACAATTAATTAATGACAATAAAGCTCGATATAATAAAGCAGAAACAATAATTAACAAAACAAGTTAAAATGACATAAAATAATAACGAGCGCAAAGAACGAATGTATGACAAATGCAAGTTACAATAACAATAAATAACAAGACTGATTTACCTTTTTGGAATTGAGATTTCACAGTTTGACAATTGTTATGATTACTTTGCTTAGCAGCGAGCTCTGTAGATCAGTCTGGCGCCACAAGAAACAATTTGGCGCTCTTTTCTAGCCAACTTTGCGTAGCAAGAAAAACAGATTATCAAAACCTTTATTGCTACATATCGCCATATTCTTAAGTTAAAGTATAACATATGTATGTGGTATCGTTGGATTCACCTAACGGCAAAAGCTACGTAGCATGCAGGGAGGGACTTTAGGACCGCATTGTGTATTTACAGCTGAATACAATAAATTCGAATTAGTTGCATACCGACCTACGTTATTCGTTGAATTTGATTTGGAGAAGTCTCTCGTAGGGAGCCGTAGTATATGAAATGTTTTATTTGAAATAGGTTCTCGTCTGTTTTTCAGTTAATCAAGAGTACAAGAAAGGTGAAAATATCTAATAATCCAGTTGCTTCCATCTAAAAGGCCTGATTGGACCTGGTGTTTGCGCAGAAACAAGTGGCCTTGGATCATTCACCTTACAGTCCAGACCTTGCACCCTGTGATTTTCACTTGTTTCGGTACTTAAAGGAGTTCCTTGGTGGTCAACGGTTCAACGACGACGAAGATGTGAAAACTGCAGTCATGGATTGGGTTTCTTCATAGGCGGCAGGTATCTTGACGTCGGAATTAAAATACTTGTTGGGCAGTATGACAAATGTTTGAACAAAAATGGAAATTATGTAGAAAAGTAGATAAAAGTATGTAGTATATGGAAAAAATATATTTTAATCTTATTAAAAAACGGACCTTATTTAAAAACGTTACGTGCCAATAATTCCAGATGATGAGCGTTTCGTATCTACGGCAACGTGATAACTAGAGTTACCTAAACTTGCGGACTCGCATAGGCGTCGGTATTACGGGTTAATATAAGAATACGAAAAATTCATAAATAAACTAAACCGGTAGAGAAGCAGGTATGAAGTGTCGACCTTGAATATAAATCATGTTAAACCGCGCTGAGAGAGATTTCGTTTTAGTACCGGTTGAGCTGTTGTAGAGATTAGTCGAACGGTCAAGGTTATGTACTTACGTGTCGCTTTTGAAAATATAGCTGGTGCTTTTTGTGTGTTGTAGTATTATACCAAGTACATAATTAGTGTATCGTTTCATATAGAACTAATATTTACATACCTAAGAAAACAATGCCTCGTAATAGATTTGCTACTAATGTACATAAGTATGTGTCACTTTTTCCCCATTTCAAATATGACGGCAGTGCAGTTTTTTGCTTAATATGCAATTTTCGTTTGGCTGCATTGGACAGAACTGATTGCCAGAGGCATGTCAATGGTATTAAGCATATGAGAGATGCAAGAACTGAAATACCTTATACACTATTCCTCATACATTTATTAATTATGTTTACCTCTTGTAATCTTCCGTTATCGTTGGTGAGAAAAGCAGCTTTTGAAACGTTTTGGCGACAATACGTTCCACAGTACCCATTACCCTCACACACACAATTACAGAATCATTTGCCGCGCATGAAAGAGGTGCTAGAAAATGTGTGTAAACGTGATTTGTGTTCCAAAAAAATATGGATTACCGTGGATGAGACGACCGATATAAAGAAAAACAGTATTGTGAATGTAATAGCTCGCGTTTTATCTAGCGAGAACACAGCATCTCGATATTTGTTAGCTTGCAAACGTGTTCAACAATGTACCGAATGAAAATATTCAAAAAGTGATAATGAACGCTTTGAAAAAATGTAAAATTGCCCAAGATCAAGTTGTGATGATTGTGACAGATAGTGCAGCAACGATGTTAAGTGTTGGGCGATCCTTAAAACATATATTTCCTAACTTAATACATATAACCTGCGTGCTGCATGCTTTGCATTTAGTTGGTGAAGTTGTTCGACAACATTACGGAAACGTTGATCGGATGATTGGAAGTACTAAAGCAGTGTTTCGTAAATCTCCTAAACGTTTAAAAGAATTTCGTAAATTTTGTCCAGGTATTCCAGAACCTCCTGAACCAATTTTAACGCGATGGGGTACTTGGCTAACAGCAGCTTCTTACTATTTGATCCATTTTCAACAAATTCAATCAGTTATAATGCGATTTAATCGGAATGAATCCAAAGCAATTAGAGAAAGTCAAAGAGAATTTCAAATTCCTCAACTTTTGGAAGATTTAACAACAATATATACCAATTATACAGTATTACTAGATACCATCAGAAAACTACAATGTACTGAATTGTCATTGCAGGAATCATTAGACATAGTGGAGAGTGTAAAAGATAAATTACACACATTAAATGATACGCCAGGATTATGCGCTAGTCAAAAGTTGGCAGATGTTTTAAGGAAAAATCCCGATTTGAATACTTTAGAGGCCGTTTATAATAAGTGTAAGAATAGTGAACTTTTAAGTGATTTTGAAAAACAGTTTCTACATGCAAATGTAACTTCCTTAGATGTGGAGAGATCGTTTTCTATGTATAAGAATATTTTTTCTTGTCGACGCACAAGGTTTAAAGAAGTAACTGTGGAAACATATGCAATGATGCAAGTTTACAGTAGTTCACATCCTGATGCCTTTAATTTGTTGAATAATTAGCAAGTAAGTTTATTTATGAATTTTTCGTATTCTTATATTAACCTGTAATACCGACGCCTATGCGAGTCCGCAAGTTTTGGTTACTCTAGTGATAACCTTCTAGTCAAATCATTGCATGTAATTGGCATGTAATTGGCTCTGAAACACTTGCAGTAACTTTATCGATAAATAAATTCAATAATCACCAACAAATATTGAAATTACTTAAAAACATACATTTTAGTTCTTATTTTTAGTTAATAAACATCGACAAATGAACAAATATAATGTACACTACTTTATATTGATAAGCACCCTAATTATATCATTTTAATTCCTCAATAAGAATCTGCATATTCCTAAATAGCTACATACATAATTGATTTGGAATTTTCCAATCAAATTCAATATAACTATGTTGAATCGCAGTTAAGGTTTCCACGTTTACGATGTCACTAATTGTTTATAGGAGACCATTTAAGTGTAGACATGGGTAATTTATCAAACGATTGCTTCTAGATTGAAATGCATTACGTTCGATAGTAATAAATATCACAAACAACGATGATAATGCGTATTGCACATACACTGAATTTAAAAGTAAAAATTATTTCCGTGGATATTAGTCTAATTTATTTTGATCTATCAATGATTTTTTTCCTTTATGCAGCGTTTTATAAAATATTCATGCGATGTACGAATCCACTTGAATAAATGGAGAAAAAAGTGTGCTTGTAATACTCGATCTAAAGTGAAACTAAATTATTCATGAAACTATATTACGCTAAAACAGGCTTTCGTTTCCCTCACAAGTACGAATAACGTATCTGTCGTGCCAAAGCGTACTTCAGTACACAAGGAAAATCATAAATATGTATTGTGGTTATTCAGATAAAATGACAGCATTTAAAATAGCTAAAGTTGAAAAAGTTACATAACTTTTTGTTTAAAACAATATTAATACAACCTTTTACTGATTTAAAATTATAGAACCGTTCACGAACCTAAAGTCTACAGATTACAATTAATTTCATTTTAATAAAATTGTGTTTCCAACAGTAAGAAGCATTTAGCAAATAACACTAAGTATCGGCACACTCCGCACCACACAAGTTACTAATTAATTAGTCCGAAACAGCTGTTTCGAGGTTTGTTGTATCCTCACTGTCAATCGATTCGGTTATACGGTAGGAGCTTCTTTTCGCTCTCCAACGTGAACGTTGGGTTGAATGTGCGCGCTCGTTTTTAAAAATGGGTGGAGACGATCCGAAACCGAGTCCATTGTTACAGGAGATGAAACAACGCTTCTGTATTATGATCCTCTATTCAAACAGGAATCGATGGACGTCGTTTCAAGGACGATAGTGAGTTGCAAGCAGCTGTAATACAACATTTTGAGGGAAAAACTTTAGATTATTTTTACAAGGGTATAGAATCATTAATTGATCGTTATAATAAATGTATTGAAGTTAGGGGAGATTATCTTGAAAAATAAAAATTGTTATATTTTACTAAAAGTATCTGAGTGAAAAAGGTAATGAGAAGCTGCTAAGTATATTAAACGCATGCTGGAAGGGAAGGGATGTGCCGAGAGAATGGAAAACAGGAATTATAGTGCCCATACATAAGAGAGGAATGCAAAAGGCTGCTCCAACTATCGTGGTATTGCTCTTTTTTGTGTGAGCTTCAAACTATATGAAAGGATCATAGAGAAAAGACTAAAGGACTAGTAGAACATAAACTGGCTGATGCACAAAGCGGATTCAGACCAAACCACAGAGTACAAGATCATAGCTTCACGGTACAGCAGGTCATCAAAAAGAAGTTTGCCAAAAACCAAGAAATATATGTGTGCTTCATCGACCCCAAGAAAGCGTTTGACAGTGTCAGTAGAGATAAGATATGGAAAGGCCTAGAAAGCAAAAACGTTGATAAAGACCTAATTGAAGCAGTTCGAAGTATATACACTGAAGCAAACAGCAGAGTACGAACATGTAATAGGTTGTCAAACACATTCAGAACTACAGAAGAAATGTAGATATAAAGAAAGAACTTTAGGTAAAGTTCTCAGTTTCAAGTTCTCAGCGAGGGAAGTGTTAGAAGATAAAAAGCTGATGTGGTTTGGGCACCTGGGGAGAATTGAGGAGGAGAGACAGATAAAAGAATTTGGGAGGCTCGACCAATGGCAGGGAACAGGAGAGGGAAACCCCGAAAGACGTGGAATAGTGTGGTTAACGAAATACTGAAGGAGAAAGGGGAGAACTGGAACTCAGCTAAGAAAATGGTAGAAAACAGGAAAGAATGGAAAATATTTATAAGCGACACCATAAGGTGCCAAGAGGACTGGATTACGTATTTATGTATGTATATTTTACCAAGTTTATTTTTTCTATATCAGGTCGATTTTAATTAATTTATGGCTCCTACTTCGTATAACAATATAAAAAGTAAAAAGAAAAATTACGAAATTAGAGCTATTGTGGCAACATAAAAAATGTAATATTGTTATTTACGACGAAGAAAAATAGAAAACGTGGAAATGGCCTCAATGGCGTGAAGTACTTTGTTGGAAGTATTACAGGAATTGAAATAAACGTTTCAATACAAAGTTGTGACATTAGTTGAATACGTAGATGTATGCAGGGTGAGTCGACGATAGGGTAAAGTAAGTTCATAATTTATCGGTAAAATTTGGGATAAAACTGTATATATCGTATGATATGGTTAGTAAGTCCGCACATTTTAAAAATATATAAAAACATACAGGGTGCGGTAAAAGAGTAGAGCAACCAAAAGCTGTATTTTTTTAAACGGGACATCCTACATGTGAATTAATTTTTTAATTCTACGCTTAATTCTAAAGCTTTTTTGCTCTGTATTTGTTATATTGAAACCTTGCAGTTTTCGAGATATTCAGCTTTAAAGATAAAAACTCACATTCTCAAGCATCTATTTAATTGAAAATTTTACCGTCGTTTCTGTAAGAAAAGCTAAGTCGATAGGTACTCTATAAAATATTTGAGATATCGTGGAGCTGCTCCGAAAATACTGCTGCACCAGTTCCTTTGTTGGTTTTTGATTGGTCTAGGAAGAGACATAATCTGTCATCATCACTATCGACCTGTTAATGTGTTGAAAGTTTCTAGAGTTTGTCGTAGACAGAAAAGGGTGAAATGCTAATCGATCCTTTAGGATTTGCAAACCATTGCAAGTGTTTTTCCAGAGTTTGTGGTGCATTTGACAACTTACAGGACTTACAACTTCATTCTGCTTTATGCCAATGCATAAAGCATAGCAGGAAGATCATGGTAGCCAGGGCCACCTTTTCGTCTACTAAGTCAAGAGGCGGCCTATATTAGGCCAGTAGGAGATCGTACCGTATGTTAGCATTGGTCTGATCACCGCAACGTAAATATACATCATTATTCTGGGAGAGAGCTCCGGCCCTTTGTAGCATTCTGCGGCAGTGTCCCAATGCAATGCTCGCTTTGTTGACCTTATGGTCAACATGTGAAATCCACAATAGATTCTTGTCGCAGATAACACAAAGGTATTTGACCCCTGAGCTAAAGTTAGGCGGTGTATGTTCATAAGTAAAGGTGCTTTCGCCTTACTTATCTTTCTTTTCCTTGTAAATACGACCATCTCCGTCTTGGATAGTTTGTGGTTCTTACACCGGGATTCAACACTTCTCAGTGTCGCTTGCATACCCTTACAAAGTATGCTTTTATGCTACCAATATCGACAGCGTATAATAATATACAGGAAATTATCAAAAAGATATTGCTTTCAAACTGAACGCTATCATCATGATTGCGTTTTAAAAGTGGTAAATTGTTGAAATAATTAAATTTTCGCAAATTAATCAAATAATCATGTAAACTGAGGGTTCGGAAGTGTTGTAAAACACTTTTTCGGCAATTTGGATGAATTTTAAGACCAACAAATGAGATTTTAAAGGAAATTAAAACTAAAAATTGAAAGTAGCCAGAATTTTACGACGATGTCAATATAAGCTCTATGTTTACATTACATCTACAGGAGAACTACCTGTTCTTAACCACTTATTTTGAATTTATATTCTGATTCGAAATATTAACACTTTAAACTGGGAGCACAGGCAAAATACGAGTTACTTCGATAAAAATTTGACTCAAAGTGAGAAAACCAAATGGCATGCCTTTTCTTCATTATTTTAATCGCGATGGCGATTGTTTTATCCACAGTAAATTTTGAAGATTCCTTTCCAAATACGAATTGACGATGAAGTTTTGATTAATCAAGTTATTTTTAAATGTAACATCATCGAATGGATGTAGTGACGCGATTAGACGGCTGAAATTACACTATTTTATGACCTAAAATATACTGACAACCCAATAATAATAAAATTTACTGACGTTCTTGACAAAAACATGATGAAACATATTTAATTAACGATTTTATGCTAGAAATACCTTTGAATTTACACTGTTGTTTGTTGTAGCAAGGTTTTTTTATTAATTTTCAAGTGTTATGTAAATAGGAAAATGAACTGAAGAGGAATAACTTCACCGTTCCACCACGTTTGTTGTTGGCTGGACTTGAATTAAATATTTAGTACACCAGCTTCAAAGATCGGAGGCTTTGGGAGGAGCAGGATCTTCTAAAAGAGGGCTAATACCCACCAGAGGGCATTTCACATTAACCGAGTGCCCATACTGAATACACTGTACGTACTGGAATGATAGCTGCGTTCGACGATGGAAATTTTACAACACTTCAATAAATATTGCTTTTGATAAATAGGGTGCAACGATAGATCCTTTTTCAGCTTTTTTACAACCCTAGAAGTACTTTCGTGCATCGTAAAGTTGACGAGGAATATCGTATGATATTGCGTCATTCCTATTCTTAAGCATGGAGGTGGCAGCATTGTGATATGGGGGTGCATATCAAAGGGTTTGTACATCAATTTACAAGGTTAGTTTTCTTTAATTTATTAAGTGTTTGTAACACTTTATTCTTGTTTTATTAAACCGCAGGTTAATATTCCAGAATTCATGTAAAATTTAAGTTAAAACAAAAAATTCATCTCATCATCGTCCGCATATAAAATATATATAATATTGCAGTATATATCACAACTAGACAGAATAAATTTTATGCAACATATATACCTCTAAATAAGTAAGATTCTAGAGATCACCTAAGAACAAAATTATTTAAACCAAAAATTTAATTATGCCAACATGTAATCATAATTTAATAAATCAGGAGGTAAGATAGAATTACTTGATCAAAGATTTACGGCTAACGATGACTTCTATTTAATGATGCAATATAAACTAGCGTAGGGTTTTGTTACAAATATTGAAGATACGATTGGAAGTTCGTGATTGATCATTATCGGCGGACAATTGGGTCTGAATTCAAGCAGGTTTGCAGAAGCCAATTTATTACGGCAGTGCAAGCTTTCTTATCTAACAAGATTAATGCAACATTATTTACGGCGTTGCGTTGTTTTGTTTATATCTTAGTATTAGCTTTGGTCTTATTTGCTAATGATGGGATATTCCTCATTAAGACATTCTTTGTTGCGCATTAAGGCAAATGCTTACGGAACAGTTATTACTGCCGTTACGTGCTATCGTTTAAATTTTAATTACAACCCCCTTGGAGAGTACTCATGGTAAAAGCACTGAAATGGATTTAAATGAAAGGGATGGTATTAATGTCACGCGCATTAAGGCTTCAATTATTTTTAACTTTAGCTACAGGTTTCAGCAATATTTTATTGTCAGCCTATCACAGATAATAATTGGAAATAATTGCAATAAAGCATTAATGTGTTCAGAATGTATCTGTTATTCATTATTTGGTAGGTAAACATATTGGCCAAACCTATATCTAATTGATAGTAATAATTATGTATATTTATCATATGTCCAAAGTAAAACATACTCATTGCAGCATATTACTCACAAATAACCTCAAAATAATAAACATATGTTAATACATACACATTTTATATTCGACGGAAGTACTAACTTATACTTCTATTTCGGCGTAAAACACATTTATGTCACATTTGAGTATATTTCTTGATTGTGTTATAAATAGTATCCAGAGTCGTTTTATTAGTTTGTTGTTCATTTTTGGAAATATGAAAGCGTAATATTTATTGGTTCATTTGTAGCCTTAATTTCTAGAAAAAATTCCGACTGTTTTTAAGCAACGTAACACAGCTTTTTAGGGTAAACGTAAATGCATTATAGGAAATCTAAGTCATTACCAGTGTCTCTAGATTAGGCGCCATTTTACCAACGCCAACGTAGAGTTAAATTTTGCCGACAAAAATGTCAAAATGTAACAGGCAATTAAATGATAGTATAAACTGTCCTCTCCCCACTGATATAATCACTTTTCCACATAATCGCCATTGCCAGCAATACATTTACGCTAACATACTACGAGTTGCGCAAATCCGTCACGGAAAAAGTCTTCGCATCGCACCATTTCCGCACCTCCGTTATCACCTCTGCATCCGAAGAGAAACACTTGCCCTTGAGATGTTTCTTAAGCTTCGGAAAGAGAAAGCGCAAGATCTGGGCTATAAGGTGGATGAGGTAAAACAACATGAAACCCAAGCTTCTCCAGTGCTATACGCATTCTCTGACTTGTGTGAGGCCAAGCGTTGTCATGATGCAGAATTGACACCTTGTTTGGACGAACCCTACGCAGCCGTCGCTTCAGATTTGTTAGGGTGTTAACATATCCTTTGGAGTTGGCAGCCACGTTCCAAAAATTCGATATGAGCGATGCCATCGCAATCCCAGAAAACGGCAATCATGACTTTCCCAGCAGATGGAACTGCTTTGAATTTTTTCGGTTGTGGCGAACCCTTATGTCTGTACTCCATGGACTGACGTTTCATTTCAGGGTCGTAATGATGTGGCCACAATTCTGTGGAGAAAAGCATCACCTTCTGCCTTATATCGAGTCAAGAGTTGTTCGCAAATTTGTTTTCGATTGGCTTTCATTTCATCAGTAAGCATTCGGGGCACCCAACGTGCGCATGTTCTCCTGTACTTCAGCACATAGCAGATAATGTGATATACTCTTTCTTGCGAAGTACCCACCCTATTGGCAATGTCAGTTTGTTTACACAGTCGATTCTTACGAACTAGTTGATCCACGAGAGCCACCTGCCTTTCACCACACCTAGACACTGGTCGGCCACTGCGGGCCTGATCTTGGAGATCTGTTTTAGCAGGGTTTTCGCCTTTCACCCTTTCCTTACCCACCTCCTAACAGTACTCACATCAACACACGCATCACAGTACACGGCACTCAACCTTCGATGGATGTCAATGGGCGCTACACCCTCCGCAGTAAGAAATTCGATGACAGCTCGTTGCTTTAACCGCACGACCATGCCGGTCGCCATTTTTAGAACTGTCGTGCACAAACGCGATGTTGCTGAGGATCTCCACTAGGGAGACTTATGTACCAAGAGTTAAGGTAAATGGCAAACCATTTTTGACACTGTCTGGCCCATCGCTATAAAAGTTATGGTCGTGGAGGCATTAGTTATCAATACGCCCTCGTATTATTTACTTCTCTTACATCGAGCGACTGCTGTTGTGTTACCATGCGAAAATTGACTCGTTCAAAAATACAACTCCATTGAAATTAATTTCAATACCTACATTCTAAGCAGTGAGTAGTAGCATATACAGAGTGGAAATAAAAATTGGAAATACCGTTTTTATCTAAAGTTATTACAGATACAAAAATTGTTCAGAGAAGGATTTTAATACTTCTAATAAGCTATCTAAATCTGTACAAATCTGGTAAAAAAAGAATTAAATTTTCGTAGATATTATTGCTATTATACTTTTTTAAATCATACACCCTATATATTTTTACACCAGTTAAAAGAAAATAATTTTTATTTTAAAAAAGTATCAAGGTTTTTCCTTCTAAAATTGATAGTTTTTGAGATATTAAAGAAAAAAAAGAAATGTTTCTTCCCAAAATAAAGTGCGCATTGAGAATAAAATTTGACCGTATACTATTTTGTATTGTTTTTGCGATACAATAAAGTTGGTGTGGTATAAATGTATTATTAATTTATATAAATAATTAATAATTTAGATTATTCAATTAATGCCAAGGTAGATATGATAAAATGTTATTATTTATCAAATAATAAATCTGGGAAGCACTGCACTTATACAGACAACAATATTCGGATCGCTTTCATCCAAGCCATTCGTATTTTTTCAAATTAGAAAATAAATTGCGTACTGGATCCTCATCGAGAATACACGAACCTCACGAAATAAATGAACATTTGGATGTCGATATGTTGATTGTATTTCAATATTTACCCTAGAAATTCAATTAGAGAAGCTACACTGGAATTAAATACAACACATACGAAGGTAGAATGACTTAAAAGTAAACCTGGACGGTACACAGTAAACCCTCTACGAAACTGCGAAGAATTTCTATTGCTCCAACATAATAAAATTTATCGAATCTCCAGAAAAATTTTCATTCACTTTTCATTGGACACCTAATGTTATAACAACAGCGAAATTTGTTTTATAAATTAAAAGATAATTTTTCACGATAAAATTGACCAAGGGCTTTTCATTAAAAATTGGAATTGACCGCTGGACGACTAATGTTGCGACATTCGTACTCCCTCTGGACTATTACCGCAACTTCTAAATTCACCAAATTGTGAGTAAGCAGTTCTCCTCAAAATTCCCATCTATCTCATTTTATGCTTATAATAGTAATAATAATAATAATAGTTTATTATCCAACAGCAGCGAATGTTGCTAATTACAGGATAATCTACAATTTATTGAAAGTACAATTGTTGCTTAAACCTACCGAGTATACATATGCATATATATAAAGATAAACAATAATTATTAATTATACAATATTAAAAAAAAATTGAAAGAGAAAAAGGTATATCCCTATGAATAAATGTATACGTAAAAAGAAAAGAAAAGGAAAAAAAAAGATATATAGACAAAAGGAAAAAGAATTGTCTTAGGTCGCTGAAAATGTCTCCAGCAAGAGCGCCCTTAATGAACTTAAAGAAATAGTAAACATATCGATATCCTGACAATACTTATTTACGCTGGCACAGATTGACAGTAACGGAGAATGAAAATGATGGACAGTAGAAGCGGGAGGAAGATAAAAAAGTTGGGGATGTCTAATACACAATCTAGGAACATAAAAGTCCAATAACTGCAGTAATTCAGGAACCTGTAATGCATTATTCATTAACTTATAAACGAAGATTATTTCAGATATGATTCTACGTTTGTCTAAAGAAATGTAGTTAAATTCTACCAGTAGTAAATCATAACGGTAACCATGCTTCAAGAACCTTCGATGGACGCGGTAGTAAAGAGTTTTCAAAAATTTTCGTTGAACTCTCTGAATCATATTAGTGTATTTAGCGTACGTTGGATTCCATATAACTTATGAACGGAGATGAAAATAAAACGCTTTTTAAATGGTTTGTAAAACGTCAAACGCTTATGGGTGAATATACTTGCGGGCTTAACAAGTTAGTTGACGCATCCGGCTTATAGATGTCGCCAACAGTATTAGTGTAATTTCAAGAACTGTCAAAATTACTTGGATTATTTTAAAATCTAACACACGTGGGTGTTATTTAATTACGATATTCACGGTCTTGGTGATAGTGAAGTGTTTATGCGGCGGTATCGAGCACGATGTCCATTTATCGTCAACCGGGGTTAGCTGTTTATGTCCAGAATTCAGTGTCGGTTCAGTGTTTGCAAAGTTTTATTTACAAGTACTAGCAATTAAACGTTCTTGACAAAATAACATAAAATTCTGGCTCGGTCGTGACTATTTACAATGTTTAACAGAAATGATGTTTTCTCAATAAAAGATATCAAGTAGTGGAACGATATGTGTCCGCTTAGACTACTTACTATCTCAAACAGTCAGACGTTTGTTACGGGTTTGCCAAAAGTTCGTTTACGGTCTTAAATTCTTTAAATCAAAAATCAAATCAAGTGTTTGCAACGGGTCTTGGTATAAGTTAATTACGGACTTGCATAATTCAAACGGCGGTCTTTCTCGTGGCGGAATCTAACAAACAGCTGATGGCTGTTGCTACGGGTGTCTAGGAAAAATATTACAGAGTTGCTGGCCGAACCTGACTGCCTCCGGAATATTTCTCGGACTTAGAAAATATTCCAAGGTTGCCGGTGAAAATCCGCCTACCCGAGTGATACTTCTCGGACTCTATTCACTTATTATCAGTCTGTTGTAGTATGCGTGTATACGCTGACTTGCAACGTAGAGGCGAGACTATTGCTTAGCCTATTGTAGTCTACGTAATCGCCGACTTGCCACGCAAGAGTCTGTCGAAGTGTGAACCTGGAGGGTTTATATACAATTTTTTATGCACTTTTTGCTTATGACGTATTGTGGCCTTGCACGTGACGCGTACAAATAAAACATTCGTTAAAACATATCGTTACACAACTTCAATCGGTTTGATTAATGAAAAATATACACTGGCATTCAAAAATAATATACAGGGTTTTCCAAAATTAATTTACAAAATAAATATTGAACTTACAAAATAGAAGTTGAATAAAATCGCAAGATAATTTAAAGATTTGTTAGAAGATGATTGAAGATGATTTTTATACTCTTTTTTTTAGTCTAGAAGTCTTTAAATGTGTGCGGATGGATAATGGTTCGTCACAATGTGGGAAAGTAGAAAAACTCAATGGAATGGTGGGTTGATAAATGGAATGGTGGGTTGATATTATTATCAGTACACGATCTACGCGATGTTGCATAAATTGGTCTTAACACTTAATGATGTATTTTTTCAAATACAGTGAGGGTATCAGGTTATGTCTGAAAGAATTCACGATAACTTTGGTTTGCCTTAACAGATTATTAAGGACTTAGATTAGTTTTAAAGAGAAATCTGAAAAGATTAAGGATTCCAGAAATTAAAACTATTTTTATAAAATGCTCTTGGTCACTTTTATCGATAATATTTTTGTTTGAAATCGCTAGGACTTTCTATGGCTGAGATAGAGCAGCTGTACATCCTTAAACGGACACCCGGTGTAATATTTCATATGCACGCAATTAAATTTTCAATCAATACCATATTACAGACTGTGATATGCCATGTGAGTTCGTGTTCTATCGCCTACTCTACGTTAGCGAGAACCGGCAACCGTTTAATGTGGACATTCACTACCGGACTTGACGACTTCCCATACTTCCTATCCTTGCAAAATTATTGTAAAGATAAAACAGAATTTATTCTGTACCTATTTGTAAAAAAATATTACATTAAAGACGAACTTTCAGGACGTGAAGAAGGTGGAGTGAAGACGAGTAATATTATCATTTCCGAAAATTTCCTAATGAACCGCCGGGAACAGGGAGAAAGGGGACCCGAGGCTATATAAGCCACTGAAGAATCCGGGAAATGGGCCAGAACGGCCCAACCCTGGCCATAAGTCGATCGAGTGGACACCAGCTGAACGATATTCCACACAGCGCTAATAGCAGCTACCTCCCATGTTGTTACTACCACGCAAATACAAACATTTATAATATTCACTGTACAGTGCATTTCGTTAACAGAAAAGCACATTTAGGTGATATACGCCGGGGAGAAACTTGCGTTTCAGAGTGTGTGGCTAGGCAACAGATATACGGGCGTGTTGCTTCATTGTCATCGCAATTGTATGGGGTGTTGAGGTTAGCGCTAGTGTTTGTTGGTTTAATTCGTTTTTTGAATAGTCATGTTTCAATGACGTAATATACTTTTCTCTAACGAAACGCACTGTACCTAGTTTCAATACATAACGTATAATGCACGCATCGAAGTTAGATAATAATTTCTTAAAAGAAGAGATACATAAAAGACTCTATTAATAACATGACATCACACTTTCAATTAACAGTTTTAGTTTGTCAAAGAGAATTTAAAGTTATATCCGTGCACTATTAATCAAATAGCATGGTTAAATAGGAAGCAAGCACTCATTGCATTTTAGTTCTTTTTTAAGTTAATCCTGACGGATATTAAAGTAAATACAGTTTCTGAAGGCAGCTTCATTGAGAAGAAGGTATTACACGTTCAAAAGAGGGATTAAAATCAGCCGAGCTTTCTGAGGTCGCAGAAGTTATACTGAACTTTCTAACGACGTAAAACCTAAATTATCACGACAAAAAGTGCAAGATCCAAAAGCTCGCTTTTGACTAATTAATCATTTTGTCTTTCGTGCTCTATTTTCGTGAAATTTGAACGATATTTACGCGTCACTCTCGTCTTATGGGAAACATTTATCCTTGACGAAAACTTTGTAACAATAAAAGAGTGTAGTAACAACATCATAAGGAGTTCTAGATGAATTATATAAATGTGTATAATGAGCAAATAGTATGTGTTTTTATTTTGTTTGTGACTTTGCTGACAATAAATTGTGTTAAGATCTTTTATTTGCAATTTGTACGTATTGTTCAATATACTTTATATATATTTTCTTGTATAAACGGAAATCTAACTGTAAAAAAACTAATGAATATTTTGTGAAATATTGGAAAAATAAACACCCAGGAACATAAAAGTGTCAACTTCTATAATGAAGAGTTATTGTTAAGGAAGAGCTGTTTGGGATCCATTATTAATTTAAAATAAATAAAGGTTTGAATATTAAGTCGATGTCTGTGGTTAAAGTTTGAGCTTATTGGATTGTATTCAAATTCAGCAGTATAGGAAACATAGTAAATTAGATCTATGTGAATGCATACACATAGTTTATAGGAACAACCGAATTCATTTAGAATAAAATGAGGTTTACAAGCCTGCAATTATTGTGTAAATGTGTTCGAATGTGTGATAATGGGCATCACACCAGTGAAAAATGCGGTTATAATTTCTATAGACAGTTGACACGGGTGACTTAGCTAGCATATTAGTTTTGTTTCCACTACAATAAAATATTAACTGGGGTCGAAACTCTAGTTTAGGAACACAGAAATTAATTTTCTTTATTAAATATGAGCAATCAATGTTATTATTTAAAAATTTATACAAACGTTTGGAGCCAAAAGTGATATAAAAAGCAAATGTGAATGTATGGTCTAACTAAGCTAGATCATCCTATTTATAGAATAGTATAAATTAAATGTTCAAAATGAGAACCGATTACTTTTTGAAAAAGTAGAAGCAGTGCTGAAATTCTTCTAAAATATTTTATATCGTTTCCGGGGTGATGTGCTTATTTTTTGCTTTGTTCTGTTTTTAAAAATTATCGCTGTTATTTGATTTCTTGATAGCTAAATCGTTTTTATTTATTTAACAAGTATCCACTAAATTTATTGTCACATATGTTTCATCGTTAAATTGAAAAACTAATTGGTCGTTTGTAATATTTGATAAAAAATAGCTTCTTGTCTAATGATACCAGGTGTGGCAATTAAATAACCGGATTGGCGCTACGAAACATTTTATTGATCACCAATTACATCACAAAGTTTATCCCCTTCAATGTACTCTCCTTGCCGATCGCTACAACGCTCCATACGAATTTTCCACTGTCGAAAGCAGTGCTGGAAGTCCGTTTCTGTCAGCTTGTTGAGAACCTCCGTCGCTTTCGCTTTCACCGCTTCCACACTGTCAAAACTTGTCCCCTTAAGCTCCGATTTTACGTTAGGAAATAAAAAAAAGTCATAGGGGGCCAGATCGGTCGAGTGCGGTGGGTGGTCCAACACGATGATGCCGGATTTCGCAAAGAACGCCTTCACAGACAAGGCGGAATGGGCTGGCGCATTGTCTTGGTGGAGCATCCAAGATTTGTTCTTCCACAAATCGGGTCTTCGTTCTCTCACTCGTTCACGAAAGGTTCAGCAAGAGCTCGGACACTCAAACGACGATTTTCGCGGATCAATTTACCAATTTTTTGATATTAAGGGTCGTCCAGGCCGCGAATGGTTTTCAGTCGCTTCACGTCCCTCCTTAAATCTTTTACACCACTCAAAAACTTGTGTGCGTGATAAGCACTCACTTCCGTACACTTCCTTTAACATGGCATGAGCTTCTGTAGCAGTTTTTCCCAGTTTCACAAGAAACTTCAGGTTAACTCGTTGCTCGATCTGAACACTCTGCATTTTTCCGACGCGACGCTAGCGTAAGAACTTGAACGGACGATTGCTACAGCGAGACTGAGCGACGTACAACCGTGCCCATCGAGCTCAGGGTGGGGGAAGCATCTACAAGCACAGACATGTTCAAACCTGCCGTGGCGTGCTCGTTATTTGCCGATAGTAGCACCAGTCCGGTTATTTAATTGCCACACCTCGTATAATAGAGTATGGGTAGTACGAGTATGTGCATAGTTGTCTATTGTTAATTTTAATTATTATACCTATTTGCTCATTACTAGGCTTAGGATAATTATGCACTAAAAAGCTTCAAAATATGCACCAAAAACATAAAAATTATGCACATAAATATGCACTAAATATCAACTTTTATAGTATAAATACTAATTTTATGTATTAACACATATTTATTTTCCCGTTGAAAAGCACAAACAATTTTTTAAATTCAAAATTATTTAAATCAAAATTAATTAAAAACACAAAATTATCAAATTAAAATTAATTAGATTATAAGAACATATAATTACATTTAACTATAACAGGGTGTAATAAATTTTCAAAAGCAAATTCAAACATATTCTAGCTGACAATAGGGGCAGTCAGCTAGAATATGTTTGTACCGTGAAAAAACTATCACCCGATACTATTGGTGCAAATTCATATTTTACAATGTCAGCCACTTAAATGTTAATTTTTTTCAATAAGAGTTGTTTTATTTTGCAGTGTCCCATTTATATTCGTTAGTTGTTGATAGCGCGTATTTTTTGATAGCACTTCGTTTAATTTATTGATAAAATTATTTTTCTTGAGTTTCGTTAAACGTTTGATTATAGCTTTTACTATTTCAATATTGTCTTCTAAAGATGATCCTTCAGGCTCTAGAGTAGAGATTGCAGTCGAAATGCACACCAAATTAGCTCAAATATACATTAATGCTTTAAAGAATTAAAATATGCATTTATCCATACAAATGTCCAAAATATGCATTTCCGATGTAAATATGCAAATGCAGAATTATTCTAAACCTATACTAATTACTTTGAAAGTGATTCTTTCAGAACCCAAAAAATTTAAATTTTAATGTTATTAATATGCGCTGAACGTAGGTAGTAAGTTTCTTTTGTTTGGAGATGAATTTAGACAATAAAATATGAACGTTACAGGTTTTATACGCCCTTACACTGTTGAATATACTATTGGCGTTAGCATCAATTTTATTAGACAAGTTGACTATATATGTATATGCGCAGCTTTTACGTCAAGCATGCTTAATTGAGGAGACAGGTTTTAAATAGTTAGCATTATATAAGTAAGTATTTAGTACATAAATATAATGTAACTATTACAACAATAAAACCAATCGAAAAAGTATGGATATTATTTTCCGGTATAAATACACTTGTGGATGTTGGCGTCTTTGCGGAAGTCCAATCCAGGTGTCCTCGAAGTGGTCTACAATTGGCTGGGCATCCTCGGGAAGCACAAAGGGTTTCAAACGCATCGACTACATTTGCTATTAAATATTTTTCTTCAACCCATGAACCGTGAACAGCTGACAAAACATGACAAAACTTGATTGAAATCAGAAAAAAAGCTCTTTTTGACGGTGTTAAAATCCAATATGACGCCAATAAGAAATAAGGGCGTTGATGATGGCCAGACAGAATCGAAGCGTTATATATAAATGTCAAGCACACTGTTAGATAGAAGAACGGAAGTGGCCTCGAGAATGTGTTTTCAGTTTCTCTCTGCAAGGTCAAATAAAGGTGCTAGAAGCAAAAGAAGAAAATTATATTTTTTCGCTTTTTTTTTTAAATCTCGAACGTCATTTATCACAGGTCCGTTTTCTCTTCGGATTCACAACAAACACAAAATTTAGCAACTTTACCAAATCTAAAGCCATCCTCTGTCTCCAATAATAAGCGAGATCACATCACCATATCTTTATATGCTGCTAACAACCATTGTCAGGTATACGCCCACAGTAATAGATTTAGTTATCTCTTTGTTTTCATTTCCTTAATTTATAACATAATTTACAGTGATTTATCCGGAAATTCCTAAAATACCTTTGTTAGTTAGCAAACAATTGCTTTAAACTTTGTTTAGGTTCGGCAGCTAAACTAACGAAAAGCTTTCTCCTCGATGTTGGATAGATAATAAATTGAACCTTCACACTTCCGATTTTCCACCGTAATTTTATAGTTCCTTCTCTTCGATGTGTGTACGGCTACGCGGCGACGGTTTCATGTAAGGAAGGTAATATGGATTTCATTCAGTTAATGCTCTCTCTTCAAAGGCGAATGCTTCGAGAAGTGCTTGGCGAAAAAGCATTCTCGGCATTGTTGTAATAAATGATGCACTCCTTCAATCAAAAGATTCTTTTGTCAGACTAGTTAAATGACGGAGAAGGTTTGCTGGTAAGATATTATTTCTATTATCTCTCTTTTTATCCCTTCAAGAATTGCTGTCCAATTTCTCTTGAGCTTAGGTTTGCAAAATTTATTACAGGCAATTTTTCCAGATTTTTTAAATAAATGAAAAAATATTTGATAGTCGTTTTAAAAAATTCCTTTTGGATTTCTAATAACGAGTATGTTGTAAGTTAAATTCTATGAGGCATGGATGTTGTCCTGTCATACTCAAGACGTAAAGAAGAGCGCTACTTGAAGATAGTAGGGAACTTTAAAGGATATATTAACATGTATAGGAAAAATCTGGCCTTTAATATATAAATATAAATCTATTAATTAAACATTTTTATTTACAACAATGGAGAGAATTAGAACGGAAATGAGAACATTGCCTCAGAATGTGTTGTTATTAGTATAGGTAAATAAGATGGACACATACAGTAATACTGCCATACATATGAAATCTTGTGCTAGTTAGCTGACCTCCAGTTTCATACCTTGAATACGGTAGGCAACATTGCATTTGCATTTAGTTATTAACATACTGTACACAATTCCTGTTTGTGTACTTCTATTATAAATTTATTTCTAATCTTGATGCCGGAAAGGGTTCAGATTAATGTAATATTGGCTTTTTAATTTCCAAAAACTTGATTTTTAATTTAATGTTTAAACGTTTTGACACTGTCAAAATAGTTTTCAATTTGTTTGGTTACATCTATCGACGGGAACCATATATTCAACGGCTTCCATATTTTAATCTGTTGCTCTCTACGATGATTGTGTAACTTGATCCCAATGACAGTAAGAATTATGATATCTTGATTGGAATACTGATATTGTGTTTAATGTTTTTAAGTACTAAAATATTTACTACTAATGAACAAACACAAAGAAGCTGACAAGACCTTGTTTGATAAAGTTGCCAACGAAACGTACCAATAGAATAAAACTAAAAGAAACGGAATAATGTGTTTCCTTTCTACTCGGACCTAAACACCCAATGGAAAACAATCGACATCCAAGAAATCTTTTTAATTGTAAACAATGTCTTTCGATCCAGCTTATTATCGTTTCCTTGATGTTTTCAGAAATACGTAATACTTCTTCATTCAAAACCACGTTTTTTCTGTTCCTAGTTATCTTTGCTTAACCAACCGTGTGCAGTTTCAACTGGAACAGCGACTACCCTGGCTAGTGTCTTCCAACCTTCACCTGTCTCCGCTTCATTCAGTACTCGACGCTTAACATCATCATCGAAGTTTTTATATTTACGTCGTTGTCTGTTATTTTCATTTGGATTTTCCATTCTTAATAACTCTAGTAATGAACTTAAATGTAATAGATGCTTCACATCTAATGATAACTTAATTTGACGTTTAAGAATAAACAAACAATAACATAATCAAAGGTTGCTATTCCGAAATTAAATATTCGTTTTCTGAAATTACACTTTAATTTTCCGAAATTAAACTTTTCTGAAATTAATATTGACAAGGTATAGAGCAGTTAATTTCTTGGTGAAGCAAGACATAAGGTATCTGTGATTGATTTGATATTCATGTCTATGTGTGATGAATCTGTGTGCAATATATCTATTTTACAAAACAATAGAAGCTGTAGTACCTGTCGATAATCTTCACTGAAGCAGTTAATACGATAATTACATTCACCTCACAACTATCAAATGGTTCAATTGTAGCATATGGTCGAATGCCCACATTATTTATTATAAATAACTACCCCCATTTAGTCGCAAATTGCAATATTGAAATTGTTACATCATACAATCTAGCGGTAAATTAGCGGTCGATAACCATTCATTTACGAATTATCCACATATCCGAATAAATTAAAATGTCAACAATGTAAATGTGGTAATATAAAAAACACGTGTCAATATACATTATGTCTTTACGTTTGCAAGAGGCATTAAGGGGTAGCGTTGATGAACGTCTTCGAATCAACACGATAATCATTTATGTTAAAAGCATTATGTTCGCGTTGAGCATACGTAGCACTTCGGCATATGGTAATTTATAAAGAGTCGTAAAATTAACGGTAGAAAAAGCTATATGCGACTGGTGTAATTCACTTTGCATATATGGACTATAAGGACGTTCATAAAAACCGATTGAATTTCTAAGTGCGCGGAAAAGTATTTAAATATACCGGGTGATTCATTTATCTTGAGACCACTGAATAACTCAGAAACCATTTATTTAATCGAAAAAAAGATGTAGATGAAAATTTTATCATATGAAGGGGGAAAGTATATTGTAAGTTCCGCGTTTAATTTTAGACATGCCATCAATGTCTTTTGAGTGTTAAGTAAGTTTTTTCAAATGGAAACCTATATTTTTTTTATAAGTATGTTATTGTCCACGAAAAAAATAACTTTTAACTGATTTTTTTTTAACTATTTACGGATATAAACATTCATAAAACAATCAAAACAAACAGAAGAAAACAAGTAGGCTTCGCTTTAAAATGTCTGAAGTAAAGGAACAAATGAACTACAAATCAAGCAAACGCGATGACGATGGCAGACTTTTCAGTCCGGAAATCCTACGGAAAACACATGAATCTTCATCGTATACAAAAGTGCATCGAAATAAATGGAAAACATTTTGAAATTTTTTTAAATTAACGGGAGTTATTTTAAAGCGAAGCCTACTTGTTTTAATTATTTTATTAAAAAATAGACGTTTCCACTTAAAAAGCTAACTTAACACTCGAAAGATATTGATGGCACATCTAAAATTAAACGTGGACCTTACAATACACTTTCCCCCTTCATATGATAAATTTTGTATCTGCATTTTTTTTCGATTAAATAAATGGTTTCTGAGTTATTCAGTCATATCAAGATAAATGAATTACTCGCTATATAAATGTATGCAACTTTTTAATAATTTATTAATAAGAAAATTAAAAAAAAATATATTATTTTATTATGCATACGTACCAATTCAAATGCTTATCAGGAAATGGGAATTAGTAAGCAATTTAAATGAGATAACCTCCAATTATTATTACTATTTTGTTGACCTGTAATTAATACCTAATATTGGTTTTCCATCAATAATTACATTAGTAAGCTAATTAATTTGTACTATTTCTTATTATTAACAAAAAGTAACACACTATAAGAAGTATGTCTTAATTATACACTCTAATCTAAATAATGTAAAATATAACTTACACGGTATAAGTAACACCATTAATGTTTATATTACCAACAGGTAACGTTGAATCAATTAATAAATATTGTGTTACGATTTCATTTTCAATAAATGGTTATATTGCCAGATACAGTTACAAAGATTATTATACTTAAAAGTTCTAGGTTTTTGTCGATAGAATGTTAAGTATTTCAAAAAACAGTTACCACACCAAATATACCAAAAGTGACGATACAATTAGCTAGAGATACAGGGTGTTACGAAATTCGCGGAGACAAACTATCGTTTTTAATTACGTCGGAAATTCCAAGGAAATCTGGGATTTTGATAATTCGCCGACAGAAGCCAAAATATATTAATTAGTGTACTTGGCATGTAAGAATAAAAATTGTCTGTTGAAATATTGCAGATAAAATAACAACTAGGTACTAAAAAGTGAACGTTTCTGGCATAAGGTCCCTGTGGTATACGGGTTAGCGCGCCCGTCCGGCAAACGGAAGATATCAGGTTGGATTCCTTACTGGGACAAGTTTTTTTCAAGTATTTAGTTACACCAGATTCCAAGAAAGTCAGGGATTTTCATAATTCATCGACGAAAGCCAAAATACATTGTTATTAGGATATTTAGCAATTGAAAATTAGATTTCCAATTAAAATTATGTATATACTGTAGGGATTTTAACGTAAGCGTAATGTTTTAGGAATAATATTCTCCCGATAGAGAAACTCAAGTCAGATATAACATGAATTGGTCACGGACACTCTTTGTGTTATTTCGACATGCAGGCACGAACGAACACCACTATTGTATTTCGGGGGTACGTTATTGCCTGCATTATACGGATGCGTCTGCCTGGGTATTTCCGCAAGGATGCAATAACCAGATAGTTTCGAGAACTTACGAAATTATGGGGAGATCGTGGTTGTCTATTGCGAGAGCAACATTGTCATGTTTGTCACCTTAAGTAAATAATAAGTATATTAATTCCATCATTGTAGGCATTCTTTTCTCACTACATATCCTGACATAACTCCTACAATACATAAAAATTAAAGTGATATAAATTAATTATTGTTATGGCTAAATAACATGAGAATGTACACAATTTTATCAAAGATATAGATTATTAGTAGAACATACATACATGCGCAAAGAGATCTCTTATCCTATTGCAAATATTTGATATTGAAGAAAGGTAAGTATTTCTACAGAGCATTTATTAAATACTAATTAAGCACGTGACAAACATACATTTAATTATTACCTGAAGTTGGTATTCTGACTAATTTTAAGCTGGCGATTAAAATTCTGCGTTCTATCACCTTTTATTCCCATGCATTACAAATAATAATAATAATAATGGTTTTATTATAGCATCCCAGTAGCAGTAGGAAGAAGTAAAAACGAGAGAAAGAACAAACAAAATTGACGTGCTATAAACGCAAGGCGAAGTTCAGAAAATTTTGCTGTTAACCTTGACTACAAAATCCAAATTTAATTAAATATTCAAAAGCACCTTTTTTTCAGAACCTTTGAAATGAAATTGTTAAAATAAGTAAGTATTAAAGAAACACAATTCACAGTAAATAACCAAGCCATGTATGTTTGTCAAGATGTTGCAATATTTCTGCAGGCATCGAACATGTAAGTATTTAAACGATTTGCCACGATGAGATTTTCTCTCAGGACCAAAAACGCATTCGAATGAACATTTCCAAAGCCTTGCTAAAACAGTTTAAGCGAAATAAGTCGGAATTTTGGCGTCGATTAGTATCTGTAAATGAAAGTTGGATGCACCAGTACACTCCTGAAGCTAAGGGATAGTCAAAACAGTGGACTACGGAGGGTGAATCGGCCCCGACAAAGGCGAAGATTGTTCCATTGGCCGGGAAAGTGATGGCGACTGGTTTTTAGAATAGTGATGGAGCTGTGTTAATCAACTATCTTGAAAAAGGAAGAATAATAACGGGGGCATACTACGCATAATTAGTTGACAAGCTGAAGTCACAAATTGCGAAAAGACGGTCGGATTTAAGAAAAATGGGGGTTTTGTCCCACCAAGGTAACGTGCTGCCTCACACTTTAGTGGTTGCCATGGCAAAAACTTACGAATTTGAGTTTGATTTGATAGACTTTTTTTGTTTCAGCCATCACATACGTAAACGCCTATTTTGTAGAACAAGATGTCAACTAGTATTTAGATGGATTAAAGAGATGGGAACATCGCTGGAAAAAAACAGGAGAACTGTGTTGGGAAATGAAACTGAATCTGACAGAAAATACTTGTTTCTGTGTGAGGGTGGTTTGACAAATTGAGTTTTCAAAATAACGCAGCTTTAATACACATTTAATATAGGTTGAAAAATGATAACTTTGTTCGAACAACGGGAACAAGCATACTGCTATTCATATGCTGTAGTAAAATTGTCACCGTTTTCGTGGTAACCATGGTAATTTACTGTAACTGACATTACCGTACCTGGAAGTTTGAACATGGAAGCATCATGGATCGGTATTTTCGAAGGTCATCAATAACGCTGGCCACGAGCGGTACCGCGCATCGGCGTAGAATCAGTTCGGACCGAGAGGAACGGTAGTATTACTTCGTCTGCGGAGCAGTACGGACATTTTCGCTGCCGGTCATTTGCGCAATTGTTTATCTGTCCTAGATAAATTATGATTTCGTCAGCAAAACGACAGCGGTCGGACAAACTTCGAAAATTTATTGCAGAAATTTCAGACTTAATATATGAAGGTGCTAAAATTAAATGTGTAATCTGTAAAACCCCGTTAATATGTTGGTCCAGACAACATTGTCTACGACACGTAAATAGTGAAAAGCATGTCTCAAAAAGAAATTGCGCACGAGACAATGAAAAATTTATATTTAATTTATGCGTTACGTTTATCGCATGTAATATACCGTTTAATTTACTAGACAAGGAACCATTTATCTGCTTTCGGAATAAATATTCGGAGTGCAAATTGCCAAGTCGAACATCGTTACGAAGAATTGTGCCATCTGCGCGCGAACATATTGAACAAAAAATAAAATCGGAGTTGAAAGATCAAAAATTGTGGTTATGTGTCGACGAAACAACAGATCGGAAGAAACATTCTGTTCTTAATGTAATGGCACGCAAATTGGAACCTCATCAATCGGCACCTTCAATTCTATTAGTCTCCAAACGAATACAACAGTGTACTGCCGAAGTAATTTCAAAGTTAGTGTTAAATACATTGGACAAGTTTGAACTTTCAACAAACCAACTCTTGATGTTAGTGAGTGATGGTGCTGCAAACATGCTTTCTGTAGGTCGGTCTCTTAAAAAGCATTCTGCTAATTTGTTATACATTACGTGTAAAATTCATGCTCTCAATCTTGTGGCGGATAGTATCAGAAAATGTTATCCTGAGGTAGACGCTTTAATAGCGCATACTAAAGCAGTATTTATAAAAATCGCCGAAACGTATTCGCGAATTTCACAGACTGTGCCCCCGTATACCAGAGCCACCAGAACCTATTCTAACTCGTTGGGGAACATGGTTGCAGGCCCCGTTTTATTATCATAAATATTTTGACAACATTAAGAACGTAGTTTTACAATTCGATACAAAGGAAGCTGCCGCTATCCAGAAAAGCCAGTCGAAATTTCAAGATAGTCAAGTTAAAATGGATTTAAAAATCACTCACGACAATTACTTCGGGCTAGCAGATGCAATAGAAAAATTACAAAATCCTGCGGTGCCGTTAGAAGAATCTCTACAAATAGTGCAACATGTTCACGCACAGCTATGCGCGATTGAAGACGCAAAAAATGTTTCTGTTCTAGAAAAATTTGAAAGTGTTTTTGAGAAAAATTCTGATTTTGGCACATTAAGACACATTTGTGAAGGTGCGTCAACAGAATCGTTAAGTTATTTGAAAGATTATTTTACTTACGCAAATATTACGTCACTAGATGTAGAACGTTCGTTCTCTGCATATAAACGCATTTTTTCCTCATGCCGTACTAGTTTTGCCGAAACAACAGTTGAAACATATCTAATGTTGCAGATATTTAACAGACATTATTCACTTTGTGATTTCACGGAGGACTCTTAAAATGGTAAGTGTTTGAGCACGTGTTATTTAATTTTTATTTAAAAGATGAGCGAAATTATTTGCGGCGGCAAACATCTCTATTAGCAGAATAACTCTAGTGGAACGCGAGGCCTGGTCGACTCTACGCTACTGCGCGGTACCGCTCGTGGCCAGTTTTAGTCATCAACCATGATGTTTTATATAATTCAGATAGTAAACTGAGGTTCTGAATTGAAAAACAAATGGAGATGGGATAAACAAATTTCAACAACAAGATTATTTTCAACATTTCTCGATAAAGATATGAAATTTTCAAGTTACTATGAAGTTAATATGAAATTATTTCAACTAAAAATTGAAAAACTCTAAGTAGATCTATTCTAATATCAAAATTATTGTCCACGGAAGAAGATTTGCGGAAAGAAATATTTGGTTGTGAATCGAGTATTGTTTCGTGTCCAAAATATCAAGAACGGACACCGAACTACTTCAATTTTGTGAAGAATGTCAGTGTGCAGATACAGATTTACTATTTGGCCAAATAAACAAATAAAAAAAGAAAATTCAAGTTAATTATTTTTTTGTAAATTCAGACTCAAATAGATACATTAAAATTTTAATATAGTTGTCGGTTAGGGATTGCGTTAGGTCCAAAATTTTGTGAATAGAAATATAGTTATTTTAAATTCAAAATAAAATACTGTATCTCTCCAACACTAAAAATTGTTTTCTTCGCTTCGATTAGCAAAAGAAAATAAGTAGATCCCACATATCAAGTAATTTTCAGAAACGTTAACCCTCAGTTATTAATCTTTTACTTTAACATATTCATAACAATATATTAATATATTTTGAATACTTTGAACTATGCAAATACATTAATTTATTGCAAAATGCTTCCGCAATTCGTTTTGAAAGCTTCATTTATAAACCGTTTCGCAAAAATGAAGTAGGCACCTGTGACTTGTATCCTAATTGAATGTACCTACTCTTCGGTAGCATCTAACCCATTGTTCCCTGATCATCTTCCAATACATTCTTATCTTCGAGAAAACAATGATGTACAACATTTTCCTTGCCAGGGTTAGCTGCGACCAAATTGTTTTTACACCCAGTAAACACTCTTTCGCTAGTCGTTTACAAACTACCACTTACAAATGCAACAAGCAATAATGCAGAAGTTACATTGAAAGTATTGAAAAGCATTTAAACAAGGAAAAAGGAAATAAAACAGTCAAAACACAACGTAGCACATGATACTTGACGCTATGTGGAACACGGGTGACGTAATCGTATATGCGTTTATGGTGGCCCCACTGTTTCTATACTAAATTGGTCTATAAACCTACAAGCCTTCATTTAAATTGGTGGGTATCAATTAGCAGTGTGATGTTGTTAGCGATATTAACAATACTGAATAGTAGTGGATCATATTTACTCTTGTTACTAATGGAATAATTACAGTAATGCTAGTATTGCGAGTATTTAAAATTACTGCATTCCGTAAGCGTACATCTAAATGTAATAATTCTGCAGTATCCATATTGCACAAAGGTGTTCGCGTACCTAACTGACGTATAAACAAAATACAACAATGCTACAGTCGAGTTATTCGTGCAAATTATCTCGAACTTCTCACAAACAGCATTCAACTTTCATATGTATGTACGTACATATGTATGTATATCGACGTTGTGCTTTGTTCTCCGAAGTTAATCCAAATATGTATGGTGTACTTCTGTACGTCGATGGAACACACACATCTCGGCACCATTGGGGTCGATTTGGTGTACAGTCCGCTCACTGTAAGGTAGAACACCAAACGAGCTTATAGTAGCTTGGTGTTCAAACTTAGAGTGATCTGACTATACACACGATCTTGGAAGATTTACTGGCTAATCGAACGGTTGCTGAAGTCACTCTTCTCAGTTCCAGTGCGGCAAAGCTTGTTGGAGTAGATATATTAACTATGAATAATAATGTATACAATTTGAACACGTACAACAATGATGTACATAAGTACCGTCAAGGGAGGATATATGAAGATATGCAAACTTATTTTCAAACTTAACTCATAACTCATTGTAGTTTTTGTGACGAGTGTTTATATTTGTAAAACCTTATATGCCATCGACTATATCAAACTTATCTTTTGAAATAGGTAATTAAAATATACATTTTTCAATTTCACATTCTCTCAATTTTTACCTTCATATAACCCCCACCTGATTAAAATACAACAGCAAAAAAGAACTGTAGTAAACACATTACAGGCGCAATTTGCATCTGTAATATGGAGGATACTTTTTAAGTTTTTACAAAAGCAATGAAAGGAAAAAAAGCTTTTTGGTACAAATCGTTTTATTGTTCTTCAAAATATTCACCATTAAGGCTTCCCGAAAATGAAAAATTCCTGTTCACGAATTTTTTGTTTGACATTCGGGAAGAAAAAGAAGTCGTTGGGCATTAAAATAGGGTGAATACGGACAGCGAGACATTAATGCGATGTTTTTCTTCATTAGTCAATTGTTTGACGTGCTGTGTGAGGGCTGGCAATGTCATGATGAAGGATGCTGCGGCGTTCTTGATTGGTTTTCATGATGTCATCGATGGATTCTGGCAAACAAATTGTTGTATATTAATCAGCATTAACTGTTCTTCGACCATTCACAGCAAAGCTTGCACGTCCTCTACAACGAAAGAAACAAGGATTCATTTTCTTGGAAGTGCTTCTGTTGGATTCGATTCATCTGGGAACACCCGAACAGTTGATTGTTGCTTAGTTTCCGGCTCGTACGAACACATCCAAGTTTCGTCACCTGTCCTGATGTTGTACATGAATTTTGAGGTTTCCTCAAAACGTTTTTTTTCAAACGTACACATTAAAAAAAAAACAAAATTTTTTATCAATAAATAATCTGTCACAGACAACACAAAAGATTAATTTGCCCCCACCTAATTTTTAGTCATCAAATAGAAACTTTTTTAAATAAATTATAAGAAATAGATTTTTTGTAATATGTAGTTATACTATAAAATCAATATTTCCTTGAATTTACTGATGTAATTAAATTTACTTAGTCAAATAAAATCTCATTAGAGTGGTTCTAAAAGTGTGGACAAAACGTCAGCAAAAGCTACGACAAGGACGCGGTTCCAACCCGGAAACCAAGAGTATAGTGTTATTGACGACCGCGGGAGCCTACGCACCAGATTCCTTTAATTGCTTTTAAAAAATTTTTAGACTTGCATTGCGACAAGTAGGCGGGTAGATTTTTAAAAATAATTACACATGAATAGGTTGCTTAGATTCTTGCAAGAAGGAGACCCGAATGGAGCGATACAACTTGTACAACAACTTGACAGTAGAATGATTGCTAACACCTTTACAGTTGCTGGTGAATACAGGGTGGTTTTCTAGATAGCATCAATTACTGGTTGCCTACATTGTACTAGTACTATACAGGAACTTTTTGTTACTACTCTGCTCTCAAAGAGCACGAAAGAAGCTTTAAGAAAGTTCAAGACAGGCAAATACAAGCTTGAAATTTATAATGTGTAAAAATTCAGAATGTGACATTTAAAACACACACATCATAAAAACTTTAGCAAAAATAGGTAGGATATATCTGGAAAACAACAGAAGATCGTTTTTTAAATTTATTGTATGAGAAAAGTTCATTTTTTGATATTTAAAACTACTTCGTCCTTTATCTGTAAGCCATTCAGCAAAGGCAGCGGCGTGAGACAATGTAGGAAGCAGGTTACATATATTGTATAACTTGCTTAATATTTGAAAAAAAATATCTTTTAATGGAGAGTATTGCACAGAATGTTTTAAAAATTAAGGCAAAATATAATCTACTTTCCTTTCTACTATACGCAAAAATATGGAAAGTAATCCGATATAGGCACCTTACATTATTATTTTTTGTGACACATTAAAACCCATTAGCGCCCTGCGTGATCATATGATCACACTTCGTGGGCAAAGGGAAAAAAAATATCTTGAGTGATTTGTTGCACAGATAAGACGGTTTCGCTGATGAGGGATTCGTGGGAACAGTTTATATTACCCAAATACGCATTGAGGGTTTGTTTTTAAAGACTTAGCGAATTTGTATAAACAATGAAACCAAGTACAAGTGTATATGTTGATACGCACGCGCCCACCGAGATTCGTTTTCAGTAAGTACACATTTGTTAACAAATATATTATGAATTAAATGGTAGCAATCAACTAAGTCAAATATAAGTTCGATATTGTTGCAGCTGATTAATAAATAATTTTGCTGGTTAGTGGTTATTTCTTTGTAAATATATGTGTGTGTTCATATGATCACACTAGGTGCATTAGATAACATTTTAGCACTATGTATATTTATACCATTTGTATCTATGCGCTCATTTTCAGTGGATTGACGTTGCAAGAGGTTATAGATATTTTAGAAGACTCAAATGTTCGAGATGTCGAAGGTGTCTTTATTGAACTTCCGGCGGCAGTGATAATTTCGGACGAAGATTGCGGAGGTAGGGATGAAGGCGGCATTGTAGATAATTTTGGAGGTCGTCAGCTACAAAGTGGAGCGGATTTTGTTTTTGCTAAACCTTGTGGGGACTCTTACGGAAGCCCACGAAAATTATATGAAACAAAAGAACGCAAAAGAAAACAATATAATTTTGTACGGACGAATAAAGATGTTTCAGAATGGACTATATTCCCAGAACAAAATTATTCCAGAAACCGAGATTGACTCCATATCTAATATTCGAACAAATATTTGATGAAGAAATTATGCAGGTAATAATTAGCAAAACATCAAAATATGCCCTGTTCAAAAATTGCAAGGACCTATTCATTTCGCATGAAGAAATAAGTGTTTATTGCAATTTTATATTTATCAGAATATGCTGCAGTTCCTAGCAAACCGTTGCTAGGAATTATCTCAAGATGCTAGGAATGAATTTATTAGCAATAGTATACGGAGGAATCGCTTTTTTGGAAATATGCAGCTTTATTCACTTTGCTGATAGTAAAATAAATGAAAGTGATAAAATGATGTAATAAAATGAATGAAAGATGTGGAGGCTGAGGCCACTTGAGGATATTTTACAAAAGCGATGTATTATGCTATACCAACCAAAGGAGCATACGAACTTTGACGAATCTATCTATATACTGTGCGTACGCAATGCACAAAATGCGATGTTGGTGTTTATATCGATTGTTTTGTGAAGTTTCACACAAAGTAGCATGTACAAATAGTATATTACATTTTTGTAATGTTTTTTAAACAACTAAAAGCAATTAAATTCTTATATATATGAAATTGACCTATTTGTTGGTTTTCCAACCTTAAACGCCTAGCGTGTCCATATGATCACAGTCTCTATAATAGGCCCAGTTGTCAATAAAAATCTGTAAAATAGTTTATGAAGTAATAAATAATCATAAAAGCACACCTCTTGAAGTTCAAAAATTTTATCAATAAAAAAATAATTTGGGCGCTAATGGGTTAAGAAACATTGAAAACGTTCCTTATATTCCATATGATCCATCTGATTCTAGTGTTCGTTGAACAAAATACAAATGCATAGCTTTTTCATTATTTATAACATAAATAAAGAATAGATTTTTGGACATTCTTGTTAAATTGAAGTGATGTAAAATAAATAAATTGATAAAACTTTAAAATAATGTGATAATAAATATATTATTTATACTGTATTATATAATTTCTTGTATAGAAAATAACGGATGCAGCAAAATCCATCATTATCTACTTTCCTCAACTCTAGTGAATGAGAAACAAAATAAGTACCATTCCGCAAAAAATAGAGCGTAACTTGCTTCGACAGTATACAGTAATATACAAAATTCCATATGCTATAATTATGTCAAATAACCTTCAGAATGTAAAGTCCAAATTAAAGATTTTAAACATCCATTAATCCATAAATCAAATTGTCAATCAATAAAACTGTTATGGAAATAACAGTTTACACAGTTAAAATAATTTTCGTAGCACATGCATTCAACATGTAGCACTTAAATTTCAATAATTTTTATCAAATCTGAACTCGTTCCAATAAATTACACGTAATAGAAACGATTTTATATGGTTCTCTACTTGCTGTGAATAACAAACATCTAAAAGATAAAATATAATGGGGGTTAAATAATACTGAGTTTTACGTTCTTTGAAATTTTCACTTTCTTATGTTTAGAAATTGTAGTGGAAAGTAATAGAGTATCAAACATTCATCGAATAAAAGTACAATATTGGTCTACAAAGTTATATAGGCTTTGTCTTTCCCTTGGAAACTAACTAGACACTATTGTTATGTCTCGTTTTAATTAATTAAAATTAATAAAAAATACTGCTATTATTAAGTACTTAAATTCGTAGGAGATAACTTATTCTTTAAAACAATTTGAAAATGCTTACTGTTAAGTATGCTCAACCTAACAGGAAGTTACCCCCAATTCTTAGCATAAAATACAAATACATTTGTCAAAGAATGAGAAGTTAAAATTTTCCCGATGTTGATAGTTGTAGTTCCTGGTGTTTTCCTGATTTCCAACATAGAACCCTTTCACTTTCTACAAAAATTGTGTAAACCTTAGCTAAAACATAAAATCCAGCAATAAACACCAACATTGATTTTTCAGGAAGTAAACACTAATGCAATAAATTATTCAACGGCCCTAAGTAATTTATTATTTAATTTGACTCGTAATACTTTAGCACAAACTGTTCCTTGACGTTTATAGCTTTTTAATGGCACAGATGAAGATTAAAGAGCCAGGTTCTAATGTAATACTTCATCATGCCATTATTTATTAAACCCTTGGATCGGCTGGAAGTAACTAAGGATATATTATGTACTTAAGCCTAGGTAAACAGACAATTAGATATACAACAGGTATTTATTTTTTGGTTTATTCCCTAATATTAATCATATTTGTAGTTCCGCATTTTAAATGAAAATATTATTTTATATTGACATTTAGTAACCACTACGTATAAAGATAGTAGCAATTCAAGAAAGAATTTAGCGTTTAATGAATCATTTAGTTGGTACATTAAAGAGGTTAGAACTCAGATAAACAAAAGTTATCCTGCGATTTTCTTTATCTGCCAGACTTTTTTTAAGAAAAATGCGATAAGTTTTGTACTATGTGTTATTAAAAAACCTTTTGAAATTCAGGAGTTTTATCTAAAACAAAAGAAAAAAACAGAAATAAGAAAGTTTGGATTTTGTTTCCAAAAGATATGTTCCATCTCTTAGGAATTTTTCACACATTTTCCTCGAAGTATTTCTCAAGACAACAAGTGATACTTGATTTAATTTACAGCTTTCAGTGGCCATGTAACCCAAAATGTATTATCAACGAAAGGCATTTTTTGTCAATAACGCCTTGCCTTAAAAACTGCACTAAACATTAAGTAAGTGAAATATCACTTTTCTGTAAACAATACCGGTCATCATTTTCATATTGGGGAACAATTAACTCCGCTTGCGGCAAGGGGGTGATGGAAACGAGCCATGGAACATTTTATACATCATTCACACACTGAAGAAACTTAAAAGATTATAACAAGCTTCAAAAGCTTATACATATATTCGATGGGATCACCACCATACGTAAAAAAGTATGTTAGTCAAAGTTTAAGAATATTTTACAAATTGAAAATTTCCATATTTACGAAAAATTACAACAACATTTTTTTTCGTGCGTTGTAGTTGTTCAGAACGTTAAAACTGACAAGCAAGAAAAACGGAGAACATAAGCTTACTTCTTGCAAAATAGGACTTTCGATTTTGGCCATTCCGAAAAATGTAATTTTCTAGACAATTAAAATCACTCAATATATTTGATAGGGGCTTTATAACTGTTTATATAAGCAATAATTACTAACATAATTCTTTTAATTTAAACACAATTTTTTTTTGCGGTCATCCTATATGTAAATTTGGTGGCAGCACCGGTATTCTTGCTTAAACCTTAAAATATACTGGCAATTTCTACATGTGCACATTCGTATTTTGAAGCTTAATCTATTTATCGTCGGAATTATATCTTAGTAAGAATCTCTATAAATCACGAGTTAATTTCTTTGCCTGTATCGATAAAGTACACATTATAGATTTAAGAAGTACTATATAAATGCGCTTTCAAGTTCAGTTCTTCAAGTTGGCGTTTATACCGAATACAAAAGAACTGTTGACAGCGTATACTACAACTAATAGATACATAAAATGTAAATATAGAAAACCATCTACCGATTCATCCATTATTGTACGCTTGGGTGGAATAAGACCATCTATTTTCTTTTGTAATTACGTACGCCACCGAGAGTAGTTCGGAATTGAATGTTGATACAGGAAAGAGCTTACAAATATTTATATAATGGATATATGGTTAGGGGTTTGACCTATATAACAAGCTCAGTTTCAATGCAAAAGAACGTGTACGACTAGATAAATAGGAGCTAAGAAGCGACTATTTTAGAACATTACCTTATTTATTTCTTACAAGTTCAAGCTACGTTATGTATGCATATGTACTCTGTGTAACATAAGTTCCCAAACACCTGAATATCTCCGATCTACATTGGTTTAAAAATTTCTTTCTGTACGCTTCAAATTGGTTTCACCAAAACAATTAGTTATGGTGTAACTAATTCAAATGAATTATACAGGGAGTAAAATAGCTATAAGAATCGTGACACAAAATCCCATGGTTGTATTTCCTTATGGAGGGTCAAATTCACTTTTTATCCCCACCATTCCTACCTCTGGCATGCCATGTAACCTGTAATATGAAAAGCCTCGGGACTATGTGTGATATATGCGCAATGACATGAATTAAAACCAAATTAATCTTAATGATTTCTCCATCAAATAATATATCTCCTATATATCTCTTCGGATTAGGTCACAATCCAACTCTAGATGTATTAGTTGCACCTACTGTACGGACATTTGCTTTGACGTCTATTGTACTAATGTAGTTTGAAACTTAGCCGGCAGACGTCGCGGCGTTCGGTAAACAATTATTGTGACAAGCGTACTTGGTGAGCGGGGAAAATAACATCCAAAATGAATTATGTTTTTAATCTTAATGAAAATTACAATAATAGCGACGGTGAGTGCGGAATAATGCCTTGTGGAGTAATGTCATCTAAACAAATTTGTTTTAGTTCTACCTGATGGTAAGCTCAGTGAGTTACATTCAATTTCAGGAGTTCAGATTACCAATTAAAAGATGTAAGTCGCTTTTCTTTACATTTATTAAAGTATTTACACAGATTAACTCTTTAGAAAATGAAATAAAGTAATATTTACACATTAATTATGTAGCAAAAAAGAAATAAATGAAATGGGTTGTAGTTCATTTGACAGTTATTAGTTGTAGTTTTGAGTCTGCATATGAAAATTGAAATATTCAAATATTTACAAATCTCTTGTTATTTAATAGAGTCTATTATTGCGGATTTCGGTAACGGTCGGGACGGTTCTATTGCAGGTAACTATTTACGGTAAAATGCCTAACTTGATTTCGGTTCGACAGAGAGAATAGTTTTTTCCCCAAATTCTAATATTCGTTAACGATTAAATTACTACGGTATTATCAACACAATGGTCAGATTGTCAACCGTTGTAATTCATTCGGTAACTCGAGGTCCCTCTTCCATCGGAAATCACGAACATCTATTTATATGGATAACGGCTATGACGTATCGATTTCTTATATGCAGACGTCAATCGGCAAAACATATTCTGGACACAGGTGAACACATTAAAAACAAATATAACGATAAAAAACAAGAATGCACTTTAAATGTTTCGGACGAGAAAAATTACGGAATATATACAGGTGTGTTTGAAAATAAATATACATTGATTACCGAGAATTTAAAAACAATTAACATTAAAAATTAATAATAGTAATTTTTTTAATGTCTATTAAAATTGTTCTTTTAAATTTTAATGTCGAACAGTGGTCCGTCACAAAATTAACATTGTTTCTTATAAAAAATAAACGAAAATTTTAGGGACATCGGTAGTTCGTAATTTGCTTTTCCCTGATTAGCTTAAATAACAACACTTGTAACTGGGTAACTAATTTTGCCAAATCTATACACCGGAACAATTCATTGTATTTATCAGCTGTACATTAAATAAAAGAAGTTTATATTTTCACATGGTGTAACTGATCGGATACCATATATATCTGAACGACTACCAGATGTAACTGATCGACTATCCCATGTAACTGAACGGATACCTGATATATCTGATCGGCTACCTAATATAACTGATGTATTACTACTTGATATAACTGAGCGGTTACCTTATGTAACAGAACGACTACGTGATATAACTGAACAGGTACTTGGTGTATCAGATGGCCGATCAGTTATATCAAGTAGTCGATCAGATGTATCAGGTATATGTTCAGTTATATAATGGAGCTGATCGGATATACCAGGTACCCGTTCAGTTATATGGGATAGGCGATCAGTTACATTAGGTAGCCGATTAGATATAAATATAAAATTATTTTATTTAATGTACAGCTGATAGATAGAATGAATTGTTCCGGTGTATTGATTTCGCAAAATTAATTACTCAATTACAAGTGTTGTTATTTAAGCTAATCAGGGAAGAGCTAATTACTGGCTACTGATGTTTCTACAATTTGCGTTTATTTCGATGTTGATTAAAATGTAAGGCCATTCGACTTGTTCGTCGGTATGCATTAAACTAGTTCATACTTCTAAGTGCACACAGGTAAATGAACATTTCACACAGTCGCGGGGCTTATGATAATACAGGTTATATGGCATGCCAGAAGTAGAAGTGGTGGGGATAAAAAGTGAATTTGATTCTCCATAAGAAAATAGATGGGATTTTTGTGCCAGAACTCCTGTAGCTATTCTACTTATGCGTATATGTTGTCAAAAAAAATATGAGCTGACTAATATGAAAAGGCCGAAATGGAGAGATTGAAAACAGGGCAGATAGTTCACACTAGCTTTATTTTATTACTGACTTAAAGTAGTTCTTGTCTTTATAGATCTTTAAAATGCGGATTGTGCAATTTTGTACCTTCAACCCGTTTTTGCAAAGAAATTATTGGAAATCAGAATAGGTCAAAAACACAGTAAAACTGCAGGTTTTATTACTTTAGTACGGCAAAACATTGAGCTATCATCTACCTATTCTGATTTCCATTTTAAGATTGCTTTAGCAATCTACTGGCCACAAAATAATTTAATTATTTTAATAAGCAAAATATGAATAGGAGTTACGTGTCCTTTAGGGTGTTGACTGTATATTTAAATATTAATGTACAGCAGAGGCTTCAAAACGAATTCAATATAAATCGCGTTGAGGGAACTATTCAATTTCCCCCTTTAGGCTGTCGGCATATTGCGTATAGACAAAAGAGCCCCTAAAAACCCTTTGTTGGATGAAGCATTTTATTCGGCTTCTACGCACTGCTTGAACGAAAACGAACAATTTCGTTCTTGGATAAAACGCCTTACGAAATATGTACACGGGTTTTATTTTTAGTCCCAACATATTACAGCCGAAGCTATTCTAAAGTAGGTTACAAATACAAGTGAAATTGGATTACATAGATCTGCTGTATTCAAGATAGTATTCAGCTTTTCTAGAGCATATTTATGGGTATTCCTTTTTAAGGAGATGAGCGTAAAGGCAAGTGCACACGTATTGCATTCTGAAAGTGGAATGGTACTATATTCGTAATGCAAAGTTATTGAAAATGGAAAGTATCGAATCTCTATATATAGACTTGTAAATTTGTTCAATGTGCACTTTTATGAATTAACGTTTTGTGTGATTACATAGTCAAATATATGCGATCACACAGAATGCAGATATTAATTTTGCTACACAAGTATATTCAATATTGCAAAAATAAATTTATAATTTTAATAATATTGAGGATATACGTAGGTACCAAATTAGAAAAATTCTATCGATTTTTAAGTTAGAGTGCGCTCAGGTACGTGTTTATTTTATAAGTTACGTCTCTGGTGTTAAGCTTCAGTTGATAAAATGCACCTCAACAAAACCATGAAATTTGGTTTAATTCTTGGCACTTTGAATCCAATAAGTGCCTTTGAAATGGATCCACTGTGTCAAGCAAGTGATAAAAACTTCCTAGCGCCTATTTGGTTTTTAAGTATATGGCCCTGTTGAAATTACTCAAGTTTTAGTATCTCCAGTAACACTAAGGGGAATTACGGACTTTAACGTCAAAAGCATTTTCTTCTGTAAAAATATTCGAGATACTGGAATCAAATTAATACCCACCGAAAAATTCATGATTCTATCACATGGCTACTGTATGTTAAGTTATTTAGAAATGGTATCAAGAAGTTTAACAATAGATTAAACAAGTTGAATAATAATTTACAAATTTTCGTATTACACGAGGTGCGGCTATTTACAAACGGGACTGTTGTCACGAATATGATTTATTGCAAGAATCTCACAATTTAATCACTTAGTACTCCTACCCTCATAGCAGTGCTGCAGGTCATTAACTGACAACCCGTTCAGCACCTTCGCCGTTTCTGCTTTTGCCTCTTCCTCTGACTGAAAATGAGTTCCTGTCAAGACACTTTTAATTTTGGGGAAGAGAAGGAAGCCACACGAGACCAGATTTGATGAATATGAGGGATGTTCAAGAACTGGAATGTGTTTATTAGCCAAAAAGGTATACACAGAAATGGGACTGTGGGCTGGTGTGTTATCCTGATGCAGAATCCAAGTGTTATTGTGGGAAAGTGAGAAATTTGCAGAATTGGTTATGAAATTGATTCAATAAACAAACAACCACTGATAACTTCCCTGCTCAATGTACTGGAAACCAAATATTCAGTACATTTATGGAGGAATTCTGTAATACCACACTTTGAATATTGTAATAATTCTAGATCATTGTTTGTCTTCAATTTGTTGTAACTTTTAGAACAATGGTGAGCTTTTGTTTATTGCATGGTGGTACTAAATTAATTATCCGGGTTTAAAATAACCCAAGCACCTACATATATATTGAAATATCTTTCTCGGGTTTTTTTTTCAAGTTTTGTTAAATTTTCTAATTTTAATTTGAATAAACGATTCTTGTAGGTTCGAAGGTATCCCTTACGGCAATTTTAGAATAAATTTCCAACTGAGTAAAATGAAATTAACGAATTTTAAGATTTGAAAAGTAACTAACCTCTAACTTTTGAACGAAGCCAATGTATATAAACCCTTTGTTTATATACCCACTACAGGAAAGTGCCTGCTCTGGATATTTAATCCTTTTCTCTTCTAATAAAGACTTTGAATACACAAACGGACACTTATATTGGGATTGGAGTTAAGACACAATTTGATTCAACCAAGGTCGAATAAAGATTGATGAAAAATTATGGCGTCGTTCATCTTTCTTTTATTTTAAATCGCGAAAGACCGGCGATTGTTTTATTTCACAGCCAATTTTGATAATTTAACCCAAATAGAAACTTTTCGATGACTTTCGATCAAATGATATTATTTCTGCAAACAGCATACGAGAACGAATGCAGTGACTTAACCAGGAGGTTGTATGTTGATGATTCTGTGATCCAAACTGTCACCAACAAGCTTTAAACGAGAAAATCCACTGCTACTTTACCGAAACCTTTCAGATAAAGATTTAATTGATGAAATATTATTTGTTGTACTTTGCAATTTATGCTGTTGCTTATTCCAGACGATTTCTACATTAATTTGGACGAAATAAGTGAATAGAAAAATTAACTAACGAGTAGATTTGTCCATGTTACCCCACACTCGTCATTATCTGGACTTATAATTAAATTATAATGTCCTCGCTCCAAGTACGGTTGGCTGAGGGGGAATGGTAACGAAGAAATTTCGAATTTTCCACGCAAGAGGGATATTTAGTTACCAACGAGTGGCCAGACTGACATTTAGTCAGTACCGAAGTGACAACTGAGATATATATATACAGTGCGGCCTAAAGTGTCGCCCCCATGCTAACTTTTGAACGACAGAAGCTAGCGTTTTTAGAAAAAAATAAGTCGATTTCTATTTTTTGTAAGCTAACTTTTGCCGTTATTGTAAATTGTAAATAATAACGTTTGCAAAAGATTAATTAATGAAAGAAAAAATTTGCCCCAAAACTTTGACGTTTACGTGCAAACTCTATGCTAGCGCGTTACGTGAGAAAAATCCGCGTGCTTTCAAATGACAGATCTTGAACTCAACCTTGGACTTGAGATGCATCTTTAACACTACAACACTTGAAATTACTTTGAAAATACCACACAGCGAAATAACATCTTTTCTCAAAGGTGACCCGAACTAAAATGACCCGATTTTCTTGATGTCTGTCCGCTCATTTGTTACTAATAGCTTTTGTTAAAATTAGTCACGGCCAACTACGGCGCATTATCGATAATATTTTCCCTTTGCAGTACCATATTACAGCCTGTAATATGTTATACGAGTTCGCGATCTAGCGTCCAACAAAAGGACATTAGTGAGTATCGACAACCGTAAAATATGGATATTTCCTATTGGACCTGAAAACTTATTACAAAGTAATATTTAATTTGCGAAATTATGATAAAAATTAAGTAGAATTTATGTTAAAAAGGTTTACATAATGTAAATTTCTGGGTGATAAGCGAACGTTTCCAAACACCAGTAATTCTATCTTAAAGCATCGAGGAACATTAAATCCATTATCCAAAAAATGTAATACTATACTCATAAATTTGCTGCATTCACTTTGTTGTCGTCTAAATTTTCATAACACCGACCAAAAGTAGATAATGGCAGCATAATAAGTAACTTTAAACTTCCATTTGCGTTCATTTTTTTGCACGTCTGCTGATAGATTTTCGATCGGTAACGAGGGTATTAAAAATGAATAGATTGCTTAATGACGTTCTCGTTACGCTGGTTTTAAATTCCACTTTGTGGTAAAGTTGAAAGGTATACTTTACAGATTAGGTCATGAATTTTGCGTATATGTACTATATACAACGGTACTCTCTAAAGACAATTTTCAATTAAATTGGAGCGTCAATTTTCTTTTTCAATTTAAAGTTAGACCGAATTATAATGGAGGATACAAAATTCCGCGCGAGTAACTCGAGTGGCCGCCAGAAATTATTTTCGGCGGTATTTTTAGAAATGTAATTCGTTCGAACTAAATTTTGCTAATCTTCTTAGGACCGCAGCATTTAATTAAATCCTTATTTGACAATATGCTAACAACTGTTGCACGCTAGCAGACAAAGAGATAAGGCACGAAACCATAAAACCAGGAAGGTGTACAAAAATGACTTTCCATTTAAAAGCGAAGGAATTTATATTAGAGGAAAACTCTCATCAAACGAGCATTTAAAGCTAATTTGTACTCCAGATTTTTTGCAACGTCGATGTTTCATGTAATCGCGTTTGTGTTGAATGGCGACGTATGGTGTTAGAATTTACATTTCTCATTACATTTCTGCTTGCATTTAATTCGTTTTTGATTAGCTGAGGCTTCTGTCAACCGCCATCTTGCCATAAGCATGTAAAGTAACTATATTTTCTTTCCAAATTAGCTGGGGATTTTGTTCTCATTCGTGTATACGTTTCCCGCACATCCATTAGGTAAAATATACGAAACGTAATTTGTCACAAATGTGTAATGAACGTAAAAGGGTGAGTTGAGTAGAGAAAGACGTAGAATAAATCTAAAAACACACTTTACATGGTAATTTAAAACTGGAAATATTTGACCACATTACAGAAAAACTTTTCAAATTTTATATATTCATCCTAGTCAAATATTGCGACCAAACATAACGAACATATACGAGTTTTAAAAGACAAAAACACATTATTTAGAAATCAATAAGTATCACATTCAATTAGTTGTGGTGTTAAAAGATAAAGGATAAATGAAGCATCTTACAATAATAATATATTTAATCATAATAATATATGTTTATTGCACATAATTAGAATACAAGTAGAGAAAAAAAAATGTAAATGTACATATTTATCAATAGAGCAACGCAACTGCGCTGAAAGCCAGTAGCGGACGCATAAAAGTTTACACAAAATAAATTAAATGTGATACGTGCTCAAACACTTACCGTTTTAAGAGTCCTCCGTGAAATCACAAAGTGGATAATGTCTATTTAATATTTGTAACATTAGATATGTTTCCAAAGTTGTTTCGGCAAAGTGAGTGCGGCGTGAAGAAAAAGTGTTTTTGTATGCCGAAAACGAACGTTCTACATCTAGTGACGTTATATTTGCGTAAGTAAAGTAATCTTTCAAATAACTTAACGGTTCTGTTGACGCACCTTCACAAATTTGTATTAATGTGCCAAAATCAGAGTCTTTATCTAAAACACTTTCAAACCTTTCTAAAACACAAACATTTCTTGCGTCTTCTATCGCGCATAGCTGTGCGTGAACATGTTGCTCTATTTGCAAAGATTCCACTAACGACACCGAAGAATTTTGTAGTTTTTCTATCGCATCCGCTAGTCCCACATAATTTTTCTGAATAATTTCCAAATCTGTTTTAACTTGACTATCCTGAAATTTCAAGCGGCTTACCTTGACAGCCGCAGCTTCCTTTGGGTCGAATTCTAAAATCACTTTATTCTCAAAATATTTAAGATAATAAAATGCAGCCTCTAACCATATTCCCCAACGAATAGGAATAGGTTGTAGTGGCTCAGGAATACCGGGGCATAGTCTATGAAATTCCCGAATACGTTTTTGGTATTTTACACACACACAACGCAGCTTTTGTATGTGCTATTAGAGCGTCTACCTCGGGATAACATTTTCTGATACTATCTGCTACGAGACTGAGAGTATGAATTTTACATGTAATATGCAACAAGTTAGCACAATGTTTTTTAAGAGATCGACCTACAGCAAGCATGTTTGCGGCACCATCACTCATAAACATCAACAGTTGATTTGTTGAAAGTTCAAGCTTTTACAATGTATTTAACATCAACATTGAAATTACTTCGGCAGTGCATTGTTGTATTCGTCTGGAAGCTAGTAAAATCGAGGGTGACGGTCGATGTGGTTCCATTGTGCGTACCATTACATTAACCACAGAATGTTTTTTACGATCTGTTGTTTCGTCCACACATAACCACAGTTTTTTATCTTGCAACTCCCATTTAATTCTTTTCTCGACATGCTCACGAGCAGATGGCACAACTCTCTGTAATGTTCTCTCACTTGGTAACTTAAAGTCCGAATATTCATTCAAAAACGAGACGTATGCTTTCTTCCTTAGTAAATGAAATGGTAAATTACATGCAATAAACACATAGATTAAATTTAAATTTGTCATAATCTCGTGTGGAATTTTCTTTTGAAACATGCCCCGCACTATTTACGTGCCGTAGACAATCACTTTTCGACCAACACATTAAATCTATTTTACACACTACACATTGAATTTTAGCGTCATCACACTTTAAATCAGACATTTCTGCAATAAATTCTCTTATTGTGTCCAACTTGGGTCGTTTTCGCGACGTAGGAAACATTTTCAAAACAAACGTAGAACTACGATATAGTATACGACAGCGTAGATGCATACACAACAGATCGGCTTTCGAGTCGCAGTTATACTGACGCTTATACCGAATTGTCCCGGCCGTGTTTATTTTGCGTAAACTTTTATGCGTCAGCCACTGGCTTTCAGCGCAGTTTGCGTTGCTCTATTTATCATTGTACTAGATGGAAAATGGATGAAATCAGATAGTTAGCATAAATATGCTGCAAGTCTGTTTCACCCACAACTGCTGTAACAACGAGAAAAGGTACACTATGTCCAAAGAATACAAAAAAGTACGAACAAAACGAAAATAAGCAAAATTGCATATCAAATAACAAGACAAGGGGTATTAATTAAATGTCAGAGTTCAAAATCATGCGTCGAATATGACGTGTAAAACAATGAAGAGTTAAAGTAAAAACCTGAGCGGGAAGATTATTATTGAATCGCGGGATGTTGAATGAGAATGATTTCTCAAAAAGAGCAGTGCGATGGGTGTTAACTTTGTTAACGTGATTCTTAAATCTCAACCTAAGATAAAGATAGGGGGAGTCTTTATGGTGAGAATCTTGTAATAAAAGCTAAATTGGTGCAAACGTCGACGATCATTCATGCTCAACTAATTCAGCTCACGCAATTTATGAGAAACATGCTCACGTCTGTGTAGGTCATACATATATGAAGCGACTACAAGGATTTTGAAGTTTTTGAATCCGTTGGGAAGTCCCGAACGTCAAGGCAAGGTGCGTACACATCACAGAAATTAAAATGCGATATTATAAGACCACGTTTTTTAGATGCAACGGAAAGGTAACTAATGTGGAGGTGGAACTTGAACCCACAAGAAGGCCAAGGTTTTTAACCGAATCGGTTATAGTTGAAAGGCAATCAATAATCTGTAACGTCATGAAATTAGTGGCATGTTCAACATCAACTTCCTTGCCAAAAAGTATCGCGGATGTTTTACTTGCGCTAATATGTAAATTATATATATATATATAAATATATATAATTTACATATTAGTATATAGTATATATATATATATATATATATACTATCGGTTCCTCTTTCTACCTGTAGGTGTAGAGGTATTTAAATTATGTTAGAAAATGTGGCAATTTAGTTGAGATCGAAGTTAATACAATCGTTGACCGAGAGAATATCCTCCATGATAAATGAATGATATATCTGGGTATCATCAGCATGAAAATGATAACGACAGTGGTTCAGACAGGTGTGTAATTTCAAGGTATAAAGTGTGAAAAGAAGTGGACCCAAAATTGAACCCTAAGAAACACCACTGCGAACAGGCAAAGTATTGGATACCTTATCGGATAATACATTTTATTTATTACCGCCGGAAATTCATTGGTCTTCATTAGGATTTCAATTTGAGGACCAACAAAGATACGTTCGCTTCTGGTAAACCAGGAAATTTTTCACACAAGAATTGGAAATATCGACCTGTTTTGTCCAACGCTTTAACAAATTAATCCATTACACCAAGTTTAATATGTAGTGGACAACTACATATTGTCTTTCAAGCAGCATATTCCAGTTGCTAAATGCTCTCTTGTTAGTCAATTTCTCTTTACCCAGTGTTTGTCTCTAGCTCTACGAGTAGCCAGTTGTGATTTTTGTAGTCTATTCCCATGAGAAGCTCTTGAACATGTTCGTAATCTTCTTCCAATTGGACTAACAGGAACCAACAGTAATGTAAAAAAATAACCTTAAGGCATTTTTTTGACAAGTCTATGAAAAGTCTACAGTCAGCAGGTCCATATTCGGAAACAGCAAGCGAAATAACTAGGTCAGCGGCATTTTTACAACATATAAGTGGTCCATGCTTTCACGATTACGATACCAGTAAAACGTGGTTCCTGGAGTACGCAGGTGTTTTTCTATTAATCAAGATCCTAGTATTTCGGAGAGCTCTTTGGGAAGTCTTAAATTTCTGACTAAATCATTCAGCTCTTGCAAAAACAGCTGAGATACATTTTTATTTGAAATCAAAAATCGTCTGTATGGATCTCGGACTTTCTCCACAGGTATTCCAAAGAAGAGAGCTTTCCTTGTTCATTTAATGCAGTGCCATAGGCCTTCTTCGCAAGCCTTACAAACAACATGCGGTGGCCAGGATTTGATTTCATTTCTAAGTTTTATTTTAAAGTATGCAAAATAGGTATTTTTAACAAAGTCAGGAATAGTTTTCTTGTACTTTTTCACAATAAAGTTTCCGCGATGTAACAAAAATCATCAGGCTTATTTTTGTAACTCGACGGGACATTTTTGCGTTAAATTACTCTCGCCAAACAAGAACCAAACTTATCATTTAAGTGCTATGCATTAAACTAAGTGTAGATTTTTCGAAGCTCTGAGTTGTACAGGTATTTCTCCTCGTTCAGGGATTCCTCGTTGCACCTGGGAATTTCCCCCGTTTTTATAGATTATTCCGAATATAGGGATTTTCCGTTGGTATTTTACCTAATAATGCAGTACTATTAGGGGTGCTTCTCAAATAAAGGCAATTTTTAGTAAACACCAGCAAATTATTACTAGTTTTATATAATAGAAACTATGATGATTGTATAGAAAAAAAAACAGTGGGTTCTAGAGACAAACAATGATTGGTTTGGTTATTAGTACGTCAAAACTAACTTAGAATATCACAGATTGTTAATCTTTTCTTATATTTCCATAATTTGACTCATTATTCGTATAAAGTGTGGTTTTCTAGGAAATATTCCGCTAAGATGTCTATTAAGAAGAGTGATAACTTGATATCATACCTAGTTAAATGAATAAACGTGCATTATAATAGTTAATGTAAAGTTTATTACTGTTCTTACGTATGAATTGTAATATGACTAACTCGTTATATTACAAGAGAAGTAAATTTTACGACTTCTACGACTTTACGACTATGTAAAATAAGAAGATGTGTTAAACATTTTAAGAGTAAATATTTAATTTAAAGGTATGGAGAAATATGAATGATGCTCAGATTCACGGCTTTCAACAATTAATTTATTTACGCTATAATTAAAAATTTAAAATTGCATGAATCATCCAATATAAGGGGAAGCCCTATTGTTATGTTGTTGCATTCATAAACTCATTGGCAAGATGTTAATAAAATTTATTGTTTGAATTAATAATTATTTTTATTATCTACAATGAACTGCATTTCATTGTATTAATGAACCCGTTCCTCGACCCAATTTTAATAAAGTGCATTATTTTATTATTCCTTACAGTCTCTGGGCATCGAATTGGGACCCCTTAAAAATATTATGATTTTGGCGTAAAATCAAAAAAAAAACAGTTTGTAATGTTGGCAATATTATTATTTAATTACATATATCATGCAAGTAAGTATAATTTGAACATACATTTACTAACATTTTGCTTGTTCCTCCTCTGTATTTTATTGTTTCCTCAATCCTTTTTGGCATACTGAAAATGTAGCTTTTTATTCGATTTTTTAATTTCGCAGCTATTGTGCCATACATCTTCAATATGTTGTTGTAGTTCTTCCTTTGTAGTTGAGTTTCGTGTACTTACGATGTTTTTCAAGACAAACCACACATTTTCAATTGGGTTTATGTCTGGCGAATTGCCTGGCCAATGTAGTGACGCAGATTCTTAGATTCAAGGTATCGCATTACACTCTTTTCCTTAAGTCGGATCCAATGAATAAGGTATTAAGTAGTTTTGCAAAACTTGTTTGTATTGTTTTTGATCCATTGTTCCGTTAACGAAATATGGTGGTTCCGGTCCCGGTCCTTGTGTTGTAATATACGACCAAGCCATTAGAGATGGAGGATGTTTAATAGATTTGACCGTACATGCTTCCTTATAACGCTCTGAAGAATGTCGACGAACAAATTGGCTTCTCTCCGTTAGCACTTCTAGCCGTGATTCGTCACTATAAATAATCTAGGAAAAAGTAAAGAATGTAGAGAATCATTAGGCGAACTATAAGGAAGAATTTTAATTTTAGCTGTTAGTCTTGGCTTCTTTTCCGGACATCTGCATTTCAAGCCTGCTTCATGACGACGTCGCATTTGTATCGTCTTCACTAAGAATTTTATGAACACCTTTAGTGGATAAAAAACGACGTCCTGTAGCCACTTTTACTATACGACGATCATCTCTTACAGTTGTTTTACGGTTGCTGGCACAGTATGTTCTGCCACTACTTGTACTAGGAATATTCTCCTTAATTGAATACTCGTCCAGAAATAGGAAACCAGATTCATGTGCACGTACGCTAATATTTGCTATATACACATCGACCGATGTGCGATTGAAATTTTTGTGGTAATCTCCTTCGTTCGAGATTAACTGTAGTTTACTACTCGGAAATTTAGTTGGTTGTTCTCGTATTTGCTCTAAAGAATATTGCTAATTGGATTTATAGTTTGCTTGTTTATATTTTTATTTATTTTATCTGGCGCAGCTGTAATTGATTCTAGGATTTTAACTAGACTTTGTTTAATTAACCCATGCGTCTCTATAATTCTCACTAGAAACGTTTATATCAAAGATGTATTGATTTAAAGGTTCTATATTGTTGCATAGCAAACGAGAGTACTTGAGTATTTTTTGTTTTGGTAAATAAATTTCCTATAGTTTTCTACGTTAATTAGAAAATACGGTACTGATGTAAGAAAGACAATAAGAGTTTATATACGGCAAAAAACGAAATAATTTTCTAATTTCAGAATTGTGTGTAATTGGCTGGGGGTCCGATTTGATGAGTAGGTAGTCTATCAATTCAATAGGTGGTCTATCAATTCGAATCCAAATTGGTGAATTTTTGCTATGGTGACCACAGGTCTGTTACCTTGGTGGAACAAAACTTTCCTTTCTTTCAACTGCGGTCGTTTCCCCGCAATCTCTGCTTTCAGCTTGCCAAGCAATGATGCGTAGTATGTCCCCGTAATTGTTTTTCCTTTTTCAAGATACTCGATCAACACATCTCGATGACTATCCCAAAAAAGCCTTTTTCGGAGTCGATTCACCCTTCACAGTCGACTGCTTTGACTGTGCCCTTTCAGGAGTATACTGGCATATTTAAGCTTCATCTACAGTTATCAATCGACGCCAAAATTACGACTTATTTCGCTTAAACTGCTTCAACAGGGTCTGGAAAATGTTCATTTGAATGCATTTTTGGTCTTGAATGAACAAGCGCAAGTCATCGGTATATGACAAGCACATTCTTTCGAGATGCCCACAGCCTCTGCTATCTCTCTAACTTCAGTTCGACGGTCGTATAGTACCATTTGGTGAACGTTCCCGATGTTACCGGTAGTGGTTGCAGTTTTTGACCGTACTGCACGTCGTTGCCAACTGAACTGGTACGACCACGTTTATATTCAGTTGTCCAAAATTTCACTGTGGTAAATGATGGTGCAGAGTCACTGTAAGCAGCGTCCATCGCAGCCTTAATTTGCGTAGGTGTATTACTTTTCAAATGTAAGGATTTAATGACGGCTCAATATTCGATTTTTTCAATTTTTACAGAAACGCTAATAACGACTGACACAAGCTACTATTAAATAACCACTGAGCGTTCAACATGGCTGAAATCTTAAAAAGTACCATTAAACACATGCGCAGTTATATTATCAGAATATTTTTGACGAGTAACGTGTGTAAACTTGAATAGAGTTGCTTATACCACTGTTGTCATATAGGACTCTGACACCGTGTCGTTGCAATGTTCTTGGCGCGTATACGGCTTCAATTAAAATCATATGGTGTGAAAGTTTGCATCTAAAACAACGCGTGAACGCTATACACGATATCGTTGCCGTGCACGACTACGATAAAAAATCGTTCGTGTGAAAGTAGGCTCAAGTTTGCACACTTGCCATGCGTTGATACGACAAAACCAAAAACGCTAAATGTCTTTTTTCAAGTGGATGAATGCAGTATTTTCTTGTTTTTCCTAATTTTCTACGATGATGCTATATTATTGCTAGCAATGTTCGTCGTTTTCTTTCATCCATTGTAGTACACGTATTTGCCAAGCAAGATTAATTTATTTATAATTATGCGTCGTCACTCTAGATAATCGTATTAAATACAAGCAAACATTTTTCACGTCACGATCGCTGCGGAAAGCCGAGCTGTGTGAATACAACCACACTTTTCTTCACGACAACGACAAAAGATCGTTCGTATGAAAGTAGGCTTAGACATACAAAATCCTATTACTCAAGAAATTCAGTTTCTACTGATTTTTGTTGTTGGTTTAATTTGTTGTGTAGTAAATTCAAATATATCCCTTACATCATAATAACGTTGTAGATCTATTTTTACGGTTTTGCTTTCTCCTTTGTTTTTCTCTAGAAAGCAGAGTATTCGTAAAGTATGGAACAAATTCATAATGAAGGATGCACGCAGAGCAACGTTTACTTGTATCAAAACTGTCCGCCTTAATTCAAGGCAATTACTGTTTCAATTATCCACAATGCAATAACTGTTTTAAATCAAAAGAATTATTTTCTTAACGTTTCTTTCTCCGCTTAAGAGAAGTATATGCATACTTGTAATGAAATAATTGTATTTCCTTTTTTAAGACATTTGTTAACTTGATTCAAGAAAATCTTGCAGAAAATTTGAAGAAAGCGATCCTTAGTAAAAGTAAATGGTCATTATAACACAAAACAATATTTTCTTAAGGATAGTAAATAGTTTTCTTAATTCCAGAAAGCGTTTAGGTATTGTTCATAAATCTATAGTTTAATTTTCTTAAAATAAAACATTTTTTACTTAGAATTCTTGAAATGCATATTATTTATATCCACATTATTAATTGTGCTTGCCTTGTTTAAAACAGTACGACACATCCGTGGATAATGCAGTGAATTATTCGCATTGCTTGTGATTTTGAAAAGGCTAAAGTAGAGGTTCTTTACAGAGTAATGTTCAAACAACAGTGAAGTAAATGTAGAAGTACACATGAAAAAAGTGCATAGAAATAATAACCAAGACAATGCTAATAAATAGTTCCTGGTATTGATGGAATCACTACCGACAAAAACAATATGAGAGGAGAAAAGCATTAAAGCTTCTTGCTCCTGGTCACATTGATCTTATACCTCTCAGTTTATGCCATTAATCTTTAAAAACAGCAACTGAAATATTTCCTGGCGTCAGCTAGTGCCGGTAGTTATAGCTATGCCGTCTTAGATAGAAGGAACGAAACTGGAATACGGATACCATACTTACCCATACAATGATACAACCTTTAACGTACAACGTTTCATAAACATTTTCAAAAGATACCGGTTAATGTAATATTTTTTTCTTTTTATTACTCTTGTGCTAATTTAACTATAGTTTTTTAAATAAATATATATGTATATAACATAATAAAAAAGGGATAAATAAACTTAAATATTAACATATTAACTATTAAACTACATAAAAATAATCCCTATTTGATTGTATTATTAAAGAAATAATTTACTTGTGCTATAACCTATAAAAATACTTTTTCATTAGCTCATATCATAGATATCCTTGTAGCTGGTTTGATGATGTGTTTTTTGAATAGGGAACTGGTCGCCAAATTTCTCAATAGAACTTTGTAAGATGTGGACCATTTTTTCATCCCTACCTTTAATATGAATATCTTCTTAACTTAAAACTAAATGATTTATTTTATTAATGCAAGAAATCATTTCTCTGCGTGTGACAATAAAAGAGGTCCTTTCTTTACGAAATTCTAACATATTAGGTAATCAAAGATTGTAACCAGTTTCATGCGTTGCTCACATCATCAGGCCACAATTATTTATTCCAGTAAAAGGCTTTTGTCACAATGTTAAATATATTAAATTGTAACTCCTGCATTCATTTTAATATACTGTAGTTGTCCCCATTTTAATATGTATGCCACATACATACACAAAAGGAAAAGAAATAATTTCCTATGTGAGGTAGAACTTATCGTATGTGGCTACCTACACGCAGATTTTTGAGGTAAAATTGAGACCAAAATGTTATTCGTAACCCAAATAGAAGAGTTTAATTGAAAACAAACATCGGAACGTCACACAATGAAGTCCGAAAAGGATTATTAAGAACGAGGTTTTCGAACTAAGGAAAAAGAAAGGTTCGTTTGGAAATGAATTTCGAAAAAGAAAAGGTTTAATTTAGGAAACGAGATTCTACTAAGACAAAATTCACCCACGCACGTCTACATTTCATTTAAATATAAAGTACGGGCAAGGCCCACTTTTCATTCTTCCTGTCAAATACAATGCAAACTGGTTTAAAAGCAACATAGTCCATTGTGTTACTAGCAACGCAGTCTTTGAGATAAAAAGCTTATCTTTCTCAAGACCCAGCATTTTTTTTTTGTGTGTAAATAGAAATACGGAATTTAATTCTAAATCTCGTACAATACGCAAAACAAAACGTACAACAAAAAAATAACTTAGTAAAACAGGTGTGTACATATTAGAAATACTACTGTATTTCATCACTTTTAGTTCTTAGTAAGTAAAATGGTATACTTCTAATATAAAACACATGAGAAAAGTAATTTAATCATATCATAATCAAAGCATGATTAGAACACATGTAATAGTTTGAATACAATAAAATAGCAGAAAATAATAGAATACGTTTACATTTCTTATTGTGCAAAATCATCATTCTATATATTATTTGCTTAAAGTTCGACAAGTAGCTTCGTAATCTCTTATTCCTTAAGTTGATTTGAAATGCAGAATAAATGTGAGTTTAAAATAGTCCCAAAAAGTAAGAAATACTAATCTTTTCTTTTGAACGATGTACATCAACCTTTGAATTTATTATTTCTAGAGGTGCTACAAATCGATGCATTTTTGCACAGTGCATCAAAATCCATCGTCATCTTTCTTGTGAATAGTTTTAGCTGAATAGTGTGAATTAATTAACAAATACATATGTATGTTCCAATCTACGAGGGAATTTCAGAAAATAGTACCCGTTTAGTCATACAGATGGCGCTATTGATCCAATTAAAAACAAAGTGGCGCGGATGTCAACAGTAACATCGTAACTTTGCGGGAAAAAAGAGTTGAAGTTCTTCTGGTGCGTAGTGTGAGTTTTATGACTGTTTATGGCTGTTAATTGCGCATAAGATAGAAAATCCCGCGAAATGCGAAGTGCGATCCGTGATCCGTTTCTTGAATGCAGAAAACGTCCGTCCAAGCGAAATTCATCGCAGGATTACTTAAGTGTATGGTACGGAAACAATAGATGAGTCATCTCTAAGACGCTGGGTTCGAAATTTTAAAGAGGGAAGAGATAATGTGCGCGATGAAGAGCGGTCAGGTCGCCCGTCCCTTATCACCGACGATTTGAAGAAACGTGTCGATGATTTCATCTGCGCAAATCGACGCGTAAAACTGAAAGAAATGAGTAAGCAATTTCCTGAAATTTCACATTCATTGCTCCATGAAATCGTGACGGACCATCTGAATTACAGAAAAATCTGCGCAAGATGGGTGCCAAAAATGCTTACCCACGAGCGCAAGACCAATCGCATGGGTGCAGCGTTGACGTTTTTGACTCGTTACGAGCAACAGTGCGATGCATTTCGTGACCAAAGCGTTACTGGAGATGAAACCTAGGTGTGCCACACCTGAGACAAAACGCAAGTCTATGGAGTGGCACCATCCACGATCTCCAACAAGGCCGCGCAGGTTTAAGCAGTTGTTTTCCACGACAAAGGTTATGGCCTCGGTGTTCTGGGACCGAAAAGGTCTGTTGTTGGTTGATTTCATGCCCCAAGGGACGACCATCAATGCGGACACATACTGTGAAACACATCAGAAGCTGCGTAGGGCCATCCAAAACAAGAGGCGGGGGATGCTGATAAGTGGCATTGTGCTTCTGCATGACAATGCTCGTCCCCGCACGGCTCGAAAGACCACTGACCTTCTTCGGAAGTTCAGGTGGGAGGTTTCTGACTACCCTGCGTATAGCCCCGACTTGGCTCTAAGTGACATTTGTTCAATAAACTCAAGGATTTCTTGTTAGGAGAACGTTTCCAAAGTGATGATGAGTTAAAAGCAGGTGTACAGCATTGACTGGCTACTTTGGCGGTAGAGGTTTACGCGGAAGGCATAAAGAAACTGATTTCAAGATACAACAAATGTCTCAACAACGGCAGCGACTACATTGAGAAATGAGTAAATGTATTACTTTCATTTAAATAAAATCATTATTTCCTTTCCTTCATTTTTCTTTTAATTATATGTAAACGGGAACTACTTTCTGGAATCCCTCGTACAATTTGGTTTAGTTACTACCATTATCGTTCTTAGTAGAAATAGCAAAATTGCTTGTGTCATTTTGGTTTTTTTGAGTCGTTTTACCTTTCTTATTCGCTTTAACTTGGTCTTTATCTTTTTGGTGTATTTCACTTGGTTTTGCTCCTTTTTTTTGCCTTCCATTCCTTTATTTATATTACTTCCAATCATTTTTTCCGAAGCACTAATACCTTTTTTTAACAATGGTAAAAGTAATCACATTTCTCTTTTATGAATATTCTCCTGTTTCTTTCAAGCAACCACGAATGTTATATTTTCTGTTAATTGGGACCATTATATGCATACGTAATTTAAAAAAAGAACAGCTTTTTTGTGTTTAATTACATACTACAAAAATTCTTAGATGAAAGAAGTAACTCCAATCCATTCACATTTCTTCTAATCATTATTTTACGTTGAATCATTAACTTAATAGAGATTCACCATAAAAGTATCATAGTGAAAAGATATGCCCATTTAAATGTATTGCGCATGAACAGTAGTAGTGAGGACTAAATAATTCGAAGTAATAGAAGCATTTGTTTGCATGCAAAAGTGAAACCAACATAAAACCAAAATCACATCCAGTCCTACATTGAATTTGTGGTTTCTAATCGTAACTCGTCATTTCAATTTTCGTCTGGTTATCAACTGCTGGTCTGGATTACCTTGACATCGTACCTTGTGTATTTGAACGTATTAATATGGCAAAAACGTGTAACGTATGTAAAAAATCCCATGGTGTAAAAGAGCAGCGTAGTTTTCATTTGTTTGTGTTTATTTTATTTATTATTATTGTGTTGTGTATGTTTTCCTCTAACCCTATTGAGCATGCTACGCTGCTGATGAAATAGCTCCAGTTTTATAGTAAAAACGATACGGTACTGAGTGGTAGTGGAATGGCCTTATTTATGTAGTACAAAATCAACATTATGTTGATCGTCTCGGTGGTCGAACGGTTAGCATACTTGCCTTTCGATCCGAACAGCGCGGGTTCATACCCGGACGGTTGGTTTTAAAAACCGGGGCATGCTTTCGGAAGTAAAACCGTAAGCCCCGTGTCAATACGATGTTTGGCATGTTAAAAATCCCTACTAAAGATTACAACACCTCTGGATTAGGCAAAATTCTAGCGTGGTCGGCTAATGATCAAAGCAATCGATGCCTAGAAGTGCGAGGTGTATTCCGTAACTCGACGCTTCGCCCAATACTACAACAACATTATGTTGATCTCAGCCTGGTATACAGCGAATTGCGTGTGATACCCCTTCCAATCTTCAAGTTCTTTGGTTTGAACGTATCGCAAATAACAACAGCAATAAATAAAGATTAATCTAGGAGTGTTTCAAGGTTTTTAACATCCGTCATTTGCAATCGGACGAAATAAAGTAACCTTTTTATATAGAAAGGTATTACTTACCGGAACAAGCTTGCGGAGGAAGTGGAAATATGAGCGTAGTCGATGATTTTCGCCGCGCTACTGCGCATCCTAGAGACTGCGGCTTGAAAGAACGCAACTGTTGCATAAAATCAGAACACTCCATAAGTGCAACATCAGCGAAGTGGAGATCGCAGAGTATCTGATTCTTGAAACGTCGCGCCCGCTTCTGATTGGGTCCCGTTAGGTTGAGTCCGCACGAGTTGCACCGCAGGCATTCCTCGTGATAATGATTGTTATCATACAGGGGGGAAGGTTCTGAAAAGCAAAGAGGGTATTTTATTTACATTCGTGTTGGATTGGTTTAGTAAATTTTATAATAGTCAAGTCGATTAGTGCAATAAACTGGGCAAAACGCGAAAGACGCTGCTTCAAGACATTTCATAATTTAGAATTAAATACTATACTCAAAAAAATAGATAATAGGTAATTGTTCCCTTTAATATAATTTATTGTATTTTTCAGTATTTAGGGAAGGCCAGATTTTTTAATGAGTTATAAAATGTATTGTAGTAGAATACTGGGGTGAAGTGCGTGCATTTATCTAACATTATTATTTTACATAATTATAATTTAATTTTCCAATTTATATCATTTTTTTATATTTTAAAAATTTGATAGAAAACAGTTTTTTGGAAAGAGTTTTTAGAAATTAATTTAAAAACAAATATTAACAGCGTATAAATTATTAAACAATATTAAAAAAACTTGAAAACCGTTTGGAAAAGAAGAAAAGCAAAATTAATAACAATAATAGTAATAATAATAATAAGCTTTATTGCCCAACAGAAAATTTCAATTACCGGACAAGTAGTTAATTAAACAAATTACAAAACGGGTACAAAAAACAAGTAAGAGTAACAGGTTACAAAAAATTATTCAAGTAAAGAGCAGTGATTATCTTTATTGTATGTAAAGTATCGTGAAAAATATCACCTTGCAAAGAAATGAGATTAAAGTTTCTACAAATCATATGAATAACTGATTTTAGAAGAGCATTTGTTCGAGGAAAACAAAACTTATTCGAATACCGGTCACCAGAGCTTGGTATTATAAATTGTAATTTTTGAAGTAGTGCCGAGCAGTCAATGCGGCCATTACACAATTTCCAGAGAAACACTAACGCGGAGGATATGCGTCGACAGTTAAGAGAAGGTAAATTAAATCAACGCCTCTCGGTGGGTACACTCCGTCTTGCTGGAACCAGAGAAGTTTAGCAAATATGCGTTGGACCAATTCCAATTGGCGTTTATGCGATATATAGTAAGGGCACCATATGATGGGCGTGTATTCCAGACGGGATCCAACAAGAGCGTAGTTAAAGATTTCAAGGCTACTTCATTGGTAAACTGTCTGCAATTTCGTACTATAGAACCAAAAGATCTTCTAGCCGCATGGGAGATGTTGATAAGTAAGTAAAAGTAAGTTTGCTGTCAAACAAAATTCCTAGATCCTTAATTAATTCGACACGTTCGATGTTAATTTGATTAAGCTGGTAGTTGAAAGTAATTGGCGTAGATGCACGTGTGAATGAAATAACTTTACATTTGCTGATATTCAGAGGTAGATTATTTGATGTATGTCATTGAGGGACATTTACAAGATCGGTTTTCAAGAAGTAAAAATGCTCGAGACTGGACACCTCATGATACAGCTTCAAGTCGTCAGCAAACAGTAATGCATTCGACGATACACATGTACTTATATCGTTAATGAGTAAATTGAAGATCAAAGGTCCAAGATTGGACCCTTGAGGGACTCCCGAAGAGGCAACGTATTCACGAGAGCAGAAGCCATTATAAAAAAAGCATATTGTCTATTGAACAAATATGATTGAAACAGGTGCACAAGCTAATCGCTAAATCCAAAAGACATAAGTTTATATGGAATTAAAGAATGGTCAAGGCGATCAAATGCTTTGGTAAAATCGGTGTATAAGACATCAACTTGCACGTGAGAATCTATAGCATGAGACAAAAATCGAGTAAATTGCCGTAGATTGGTTACAGTAGGTCTGTTTTCAGTAAAACCGTGTTATTAAGGAGAAATGCTGTTTTTAACGCAAGGGTAAATAGCAGTGTATAAGCATTGTTTAAACAATTTGACAAAATTCGATAAGATTGGGCGATAGTTGGATATGTCAGCCGCGTCTCCGGATTAAATATGGGTACAATGCGTGCAACTTTTCGTATATATGGAAAAAGTGAAATTTTCAGGACTAAATTAAAGGTTTTGAAGAGAGGATGTATCAATGGGTGTTTATAAACTTTAATAAAAAACGAGGAAATGTCATCATGTCCAGAGCTGTGACTATTGTTTAGCTTATTTATGGAAAGCAAAATGGAATTCTCAGAAAATTCAGTAATGTGTATGTAAAACGAACGATTAAACCCAACTTGAGGAATGTTGGCAGTCTTTAGAAATCATATTAACCACATTTACCTTAGTCCAAAGTCTAATGGATCTTAAGATATTTCAACTTTTATTAAATTTTGATTTTTCGGCAACAAATCGGCATTAAACATTAATAACTCTTCTTATTTTTCACGCTAAAAGTTGTTGTTTATGGAAGTTTAATGCATCTTCCTTTGAAAAGAAGCAATTAATTAAAGTCCGAAGTTATTTAGAAAAAAAATATTGGCCTAAATATCTTACTTTACTCCCTTTCGAATAATAGGGCATGCGTTAGATGGTAATTAATATTACAAGGATAATCAGATATTGTGTTAGTAAAGAACGCTAAAAAACGTAAAGCATATTTATTAGTGTTAGGTGTAAACCTAATAAAACAACAATAAGTAATAGTCAATTTATTTAAATGTCTTGCTGGAAGTGTCCTCCTTCATGCCTTATACAAGATCTTAATCTTCTCCTCATCTCTACCGTGGTAATTTTCAGTCTCATTTCTTCCCTCATTCTATCGAATGCACTAGTGATTTTTCTAATTAAATGGTCCCAATTTGGAATTTCCTTGTTGTTGACAAGGCTCTTAGCACACCCCCAAACAAAGAAATCGAGGGGAGTCAAGTCTGGTGAACGTGGCGACCACGGAATAGGACCATCTCTTCCAATCCATGCATTCGGAAAAGCGTTGTTTAAAAATTCTCTCACGGTTAAACGATAGTGAGCCGGACAACCATCGTTTTGAAGAAATATCGGGCGTCTTTCATTTACAAATGGTGGCAAGTCCTACCAACTCTGACAGATCGTTTTGTAAAAATTATAGATAAGTCTCTCCATTGAGGTTGTCAGGCAAATAATATGGGCCGACGAGAGAATTACCTATTACACCGCCCACACGTTTACACTAAATTTGTGTTGAAACGATGTTTGATGCTTGACGTGAGGATTCTCTCCTTTATTCGCTCGATAATGCAAATTGTGTAAGTTAATTGATCCTTCTCTGGTAAATCTGCCTTCATTAATCCACAGGATGCTGCGCAAAAAAAAATATTTTCAATGTCCTCATGTAATAGGAATCGCGAAAATTGTATCCGTCGGACGTGATCTCCTACTTCTAAACCTTGCAATGGTGTATAGTGAAAGAGGTGCTTCGTTCCGTGCGGTGTACAGACCAGACCTTCCACGGTGACACATTAAGGTTAGTGGCTACATCTTTAATGCTAGTAGTAGGGTCCTCTTCAAGTGCGACTAAAATGAGTTCATCAACATCCACATTATGTTGTCGAACGTTAATTCGGGGTTCCTGGTGATAAACACTTCCGGTTTCACGCATACGTCGATACGTATTGCTAAAAACTTGGTGATTGGGTAATCTTCTCCCTGGATATAATTGCCCAAACAATCGTCGCGCTTCCACCGCAACGCAATTTGCACTACCATACGTTACGAGTATGTTGCTGTATTCTGCGTTGCTATAAGCAGCCATAACGGGTGTAATCAATAATAACAAAAAAGAAACAAATAATAACAACGTAACATAATGATAAAAACCACAATAATAACAGAAAAAATTTCTTAGCGTCGCGATCACACTGAATAGCAGACAGACAAAACTCGACAAATGTCAAAAAAATAGATTACTGACTTACTCATCGTCTAGGGTCTAGGAGACGGGATATAACAACTAAATAGAAAGGTAGTGGTCCCTGTTCCTTTATCCCGTAATACTGATTTACTGCGTTGTCATAGTTTTCGTTGAATTTCTTGGTGTTATTAAAAGTTTAAATTTAACATTCGAATTGTATTACTTAAAAAGAAAAAAACCACCACAAACTTGAGAATTATAAATGTTCTATCTCGTTAAGTGAGATATGTAGGCCTATATTTTTTTCTAAATAACTTCGGATTTTAATTAATTGCCTCTTTTCAAAGGAAGTTGCATTAAACTTCCATAAAAAACAACTTTTAGCGTGATCCCACAAAAATAAGAAGAGTTATTAATGTTTAATTGCGATTTTTTGCCGGAAAATCAAAATTTACTAAAAGTTCAAATATCTTAAAATCCATTAGACTTTGGACTAAGGTAAATGTGGTTAATATGGTTCCTAAAGACCCCGCCTATCTGCTGTTCAAAACTTTACATCGTTGTGCCAAACACACTGTATATATATATATATATATATATATATATAAATATATACGTTACAGGATGACATGGGAGTGTATATATAGATATATAGTAAACTAGCATGTAATATTGATGTTTACTTATTTTATAGTACTCATTGAAAGCTGGAGATTGTAATCTTCCCTTTTTCACACGATATCAAAAATAAATTGTTAACAAACTTTTAAAACATTCAAAGAGAACGACATGGTGTGTTCTAAATTTACCAGATTTCAAATAAAAACCGTACGTCTGGTTAAATTATGAGTGTCAAGCGTATTTTACTTGTCACATTACTCCATGAAGTTTTTAACTTTCGCTAACAAGTATTTTGGCACTTGAACCTTGTCTCTTGGGAGTTCTATTTGCATCAATATTAAGTTTATCTTCTTTTTCTTTCCAGTCGTTAGATAAGAAGTATATTTTCACGAGAGTTCTCACGTTTTAATGTTCAAGAAACGTCAAAAGTTCGAAGTAAAAGCCGCTATAAATTTCAGTGTGTTTTTTCCCTGTTGAAATCTGTGCGCCTAGAGAAATCCTCACATTTGCAATGTGGGTGTGATATTTTAATGAAAACATTAAACACCGCCGCGAAGTAGGTACTACAAAAACTATATTAAACGCTTAATTAAGTCGAGATGTTAATGCTTTTTGGTAACAACGCTGCACAAACAAAACGTTCAAGGAGTTAATTGAGTCCTATCTGGGCTTGTACAAAACGAGAAACAACATAAATTGCCAAGATTAATTCGTAATTAGAAAAGTTTCAAATTGCAGTCAATTCACTCTAATTTGTTTGGGATAGTGGAATTGAGGAATTAACTTGTTTGTGATTGACTTCTATGTGATATCATCAGCTATTAGCTCTTTACAATAAGCTTGTGGTGGACGAGAATCAAAAGTTGTAATGCTAGATACTATTGATATTGCCAGATACTGCCAGATTATCTTCAACGGGTCCATTACAGTGCGATTCATGCCAATCGTTAGTATGTGTGACGCAGTATTGCCAACTTAGGAGTTTTCTCCCTAACTTTGTTTGAATATTTTTGGAAAGTAGACTTTTGAGGATGTACATATATTTTTGTTTTTAGTAAAATTGTACAAAACTGACTTCATAAATTTTCATACTGTACACCTACCATTTATACATTGCTAGCCAAATGTCATCTAATAGCTAGAATGCAACACGATGGCTTAACTTCCACAGTCTTTTCATATCTCGCCTGCAGGCTTTAAATAAGTATTTTAAAATAAAATTGATGAAGTTGATATTCACAGTACGTAGACGTGTTAGTCGCCGCTCCCTCTCCCTTTTTTTAATTTTCTCTTTTATTGAAAATAAAATTTGTATTTTTCTATCCAAAGTATTTTAAAAACAAACTAAAAATAAAAGTTGTGATGGCATTGCGATTATACTTTTATATCGGTTCTAAACTTGTACGAATGTCAAAGAAATTTAACCAATCTATGTATGGTCTTCGTCGCTAAGTCTAATTCAAAGCGCCACAGTATTTCAAGCCGAAATAGCAGCAGTGGTGGGGTGTATCGAAGAACTAGATAAGCAAGAAAGTATCTATCGATCTATTACTATCTATTCAGACAGTTAAGCAGTGATAAAATCACTGGACTCCATACAGGTAAAATCGAAACTAGTGTGGGAATGCATGAATGCCCTCAATAGGCTGGGCAACCGATCTAAGGTGACCCTGGTCTGGGTACCAGGACACGAAAGGTCATCGAGGAAATGTTAAGGCAGACGAATTAGCCCGAGCAGGCTGGTCAAATGCTGACAGAAACACAAAACATTCGGTGGACATAGTATATAAGGTAGTTAAAGCAACTACTAAACGATGGAAAAATGAGAAATCTCATGACTAAAGCGTCGTGCTAGCTAATAAGATTACAAATTTCGGTTTAGCAGGATCTAATACTCGTACTATAATATTCAAATTAATAATCGTCTCATCAAGACATAATCACAGCTGTTTGTCTTTTAATTCCACTTTCATCTTATTTTCGATATCTTTACGTATACTTAGTAGCCCTTTCCGTAACGCTGTCCGTGATGGTGAGTTCCACTCGGGATTGTATGTACGCCAAAACTGTCGAAACGGTTCTTTATCGAGTAAGCAAAGCGGTAGACCACAAACAATAAACATCAAAAGTAAATCCAACTTAAATTTATTTTCCTTGCGTTAGACATACTTACATACGCATATTTACCTCTATTATTACGGCTAACGCTGGGAAGGGTTGACGAGAAATTGTTGCAATAAATCAATAATTCCATTTGATGGGGTAGTGCGTGCCGATTCATCCGCATACATACGCAACCTCACTTCTAACTGGGCGCGAAGCTCTCTGTGCCCGGCCTACTGATGATTCATTTGAGGTAACGATATTTTTAAGTATTAGAAAGGTTGTGTATTTACATCTTTTGATTTTAAGACATGGTAGAATTTCATGTAGTTTATTTTTAATCAGAGTAATAAGGCTTATTTTATTAGCGTTTCAATAAACGGGAATATTTGGCAAACTATTAAAGGTTTTTCATTATATTTTGGGGATAAACTGTGAATATAAGTTGGCAACATTTCTGTGAAACTAGAAGCGGAAAGATGATTGACAAAGTCCATATGAATGAAGTTCTAAAGCAAGGGTTCCCAACCTTTACCCCCTTTACAAGAATGGTTTTCTTCATCGACTCACTTACATTTTTCTCTGGAATATACAGTATCCAACATAATCATAATACAAATAATTGCACATAGATAACAATTAGATTAAGAATATGAACAAAAATTTAGAAGAAAATGGATTATTTTAGATTTATTATTTTTGTGCGATTATTTTTAATTCTACAAATATGAACACATTTTCAGAAATAAAATCACAAATTATAATTGCACAAAGGTTCTATTTTAATTAATATGGTGGCTGCGTTTGCTGTAATAATACTTTTTTTAATATTTGGCATAAAATTGCTTAAATCACTTCGTTCAAAAATATTCACCTTTTTTCTTGTTTTCCGCGGTGTGTTATTGACTTGCGCACTTACTCATAGTATTGTGTAATGTTCAATGCCGATCAATCGCTGGTACATATTCGGCTGTCGATCCCTAATCGACCCCTGGATAATCATTGATCCCTTTAAAAATGTTATTGATCCACAAGGGACCGTTGCCGACCCCGTTGGGAACCACTGTTCTGGAGTAACGAAATTCCTGAGGTAATAAATTTCAAATAAAGTTTAGCTGTCATTAATGCTTATTCTGCTCCAATACAATTTACCAAGATAAGAAACAAAGTTAAATTGACACCAGGAAAAAGGTTAGTTTTCCAGGAAAATAGTACTAGTGCAACAATAATTCAGCTAAAGTAGATTCCTGTAACAGTAAAAATGTTTCTAAATATTCTACAGAATCGTTAATCCTATTTAGCTAATGTAGCTAATACTCTAATAAACTAACTTTACAAAATTAAGTAATACGACTTTCAGCTAATGTTCAAAATTATAAAAAAAGACTGCTCGACCAATAGCTGTCAAAAAGTGAAGTTGTAAAACGGGAGTCCCTCAAGGTTCTGCTGTTGACGTTACTATACATTACCTACACGCATAACTTTTATGAATACATTGGTAGTTGTAAAGTACATTTCTATGCAGACGTTAAGAAATTTACTCTTTCTTATCATCCCAGTTCAGATCATAACATTGCTAATCAACTTATTGAGTTAGTTCGTGTTTCGTCGGAGTACTCTTTAAATGTCTATCCAACCCAATCTACAATTATATTTTTCAATGCGTCCAAAGTAAAACCAGATATAAATAATTTCAAAATTAAAATTTGCGGTATTAATTCACCAGTGAAGCAAGAAATCTTGGAGTAGAATTTGATCACTAGCCACATTTTTAAATCAGCATTTCTAAATATCTCAAAAAACTTTGCTCTGGTCTAAAAACAATATTTAATTATCGTTATTTACTTTCAAAGGAAATTAAGATTGCGTTGCGCGAAAGTTTAGATCATTCACACTTCAATTTTGTAGTGCCTTGTGTATATTTATCGATAAGCACAGAATATAGAACTCATGTTTGTGGTTAATATTGTCTGTTTGCAGAAATTAATAAATTTCGCGTAAATTGGTAGAGATAGGGTGATTGAACAAAAACCGTAGAAACCAAATCACGTATTCGAATACTGAGGCACTAGAACACTGAAACACTTTACCACCCTTATCACAGCACTTCACTAATACTGGACGTACGCTTCGCTAGTTAAGTAATCATGTTCAGCAGTGAAACTGAATTAAATACTAGTTCAGCAGTAAAACTCAAGTACTTACTAGTTCAGTTTTACTGTTCAAGATGATGGTTTAACTACCGAAGTGAGCGTGCTTTATTAATAAAGTGTTGTGGCAAGGGTGATACTGAAGTGTTTCTATGTAAAAGGTCTTATAATGTGTTATTATGAAATAAACATCTTTGTCATTATTGCATACATTATGGTCGACTTTAGCACTAAAAGAAATTTAGATTGATATTTACATTTTAGAACAAAACTGTGGCGTTAGTAAACTCTTAGTGTGCAAATATCTGATTTTGGTAGCTATTATGTATGTGGAAACTAACATACTTTACGGGAAAAAATATAGATTTTAAAATAATTCGTAAGTAACTGCAGCAGAAAATGATGGAACTTTGAACGGTTCTTAATTTAACCGATTAAACGATATTATCTTTTAAAAGATTGGATAAGTTTTTTGACTTTTAGTAAGATGATAACCCTAATAACATCACAAATGGCTCATGGAGTAAGTGCTTCTTTTACAATTTCATCAAACCTTCAATAATTACGCCGTAGAAGTTTATTTACATTGATCAATTTAAGTAATGACATTACTATAAATTGTTGTAAATAGAAATGATCAACTGTGTCTTCATAAGTTGTTCTTGTTGTCAATTCGGTTTTACTGCTGATCATGATAGCTTGGCTATCGAAACGTGCGTCCAGTACGAGTATTGTGGTGAGGGTTTCAGTGAACTGTTTCAGTGTTCTTGTAGGTTTTTTTTTCGTACTTTAACTCTATATAGACTATATATATGCTGCTGAAACGAGATCCGAAACCATCAAGACAAAACAAATGTTGAGAACAACAGCAATGAGAACGCTACGATGCATCGCTGGTAAAACACTACGAGATAGGATACCTAACTCCGAAATACGAGAATTACGTAAGACTCAGGATATTATAAAGTTCGTAAAAACCAGAAAGAAAGAATGGAATGTGAATATAGAGAGAATGGATTGTAAAAGGTTACCCAAAATTGCAAGAGACGAGAAACCGAAAGGAAAACGATCACCAGGTAGACCACCAAAGCGATGGACCCAAAGTTAGATTTCGTCATCCACTGAGTCCCCTCCAAGACAAACATGAAGATTTTTATTAATGAACTAAAATGGCACTGCCTTAATCAAGTAGTAGAAGAAGAAGAACTCTATATAGGGTGATTCTAAATATATGCAATAAACTTTAAGGACTGATCTCTTAGGTTATTTTGATCACAAAAGTCCAAATTAACATATTTTCAAAACGGCTTAGTTATAAAAACAAAGGATGTTTAATAATAAATAAATTATCTAACATCTAGCATGCTCTGCAAAAGCTATCCTTTATTTATTTGTCATTTCAATTGCCACTGCTGTTGGAAGTTAAGATTCTAAATGTATTTTATGCATGATTTTAGTTTACGAGGGATACCTTCTAGGTATTTACAAAAACAAATGAAAGAAAAAAAGCGTTTTGGTAATCGTTCTATTCTATTTCAAAATATTCGGCATTAAGATTTATACACTTTTGCATGCGTTCGAACCAATTGTCGAAACATCTTTTCCATTCCAGGTAGTATATCTCCAAAACATGGCTTTTGAAGGCTTCATGAGGTGATAAAAATCGCCTTCCACGCATGTTTTGTTTGACGTTCGGGAACAAAAAGAAGTTGTTTGGCGATAAGTCGGATGAATACGGGTAATGGGACATTAATTCGTTGTTTTTCTCCTTGAAATAATCAGTTGCTTGACGTGCTGTGTGATAGTTGGCATTCTCATGATGAAGGATGATGCGACGTTATCGATTTCTTTCCTGATTTCATCGATGACTTCTGGCAAGCAAATTGTTGTATGCCATTCAGCATTAGCTGTTCCTCAATCCACCGAAGTAAAGCTTGCGACAATCATTTTCTTGAAAGTGCTTCGCGAATTAACAGCTTTTGTTGTATTCGGTGCATTTGGGAACACCCAAATAGCTGATTGTTGGTTAATTTCTGTCTCGAATATATCTACGTTTCGTCATATGTTACGATGTTGTATACGGATTTTGAAGTTCCTCTGTCGAATTTTTTGAGCATTTCCATACACTAATTGACACTAGACTTTTTTGAGCTTGGTTCAAATTATGCGAAATCCATCGGGGACAAATCTTTTTCACACCTAATTGTTCGCGCAAAATCGAATATAGTGCAGTTTTCGATATACCTAAGAATGCCTCTATCTCACGGTAAGACACACGCCGATCTTCTTCAAACAAGTTGCGCACAGCATCGATGTTGTTTGGAACAACAACTGATTTTAGTCAATCTTCACAAAATTGATTACTAACGGAAGCGCGACCATGATGAAATTCTGTAAACCAGTTGTAAGCAGTTTTTTCTGGTGGTGCTTCATTACTAAAAGTTGAACGAACCTACTCAAGGCATTGCTGTTGTGTTAAGCCTTTACTAAAATCGTAAAAAAATCATTTAATGAAAACCTTCACGCAAAATTTTCATTTTTTCACAAAATTGCTTTTTTAAACGCTCACTATAAACCGACCAATTTATGTGCCGACACTGTTTTTAGGAAAATAGTAATATCAAATCTCAATACTGCCATTTAGTGGTGGTTTGTAAAAATTTAAAACGCTATCCTTGTAATTGCTCCAGAGTTTTTGAACGGGTGAGTATACAAATCGGTAGATAGGTCGAGAAGGTCTACAATTGTTGCTTCTCCGGTCTACCAATTTAAATTCTTATTTTTTTCTCTGGGATCACTTTCAGTCGCTAGTTTATATTGAAATTGCTATTGAACTTAGAAATGGCGTTGTTGCAGCATTTGAGACATTATGAAACGCCCCCGGTTTTTTGCCAATCATTGGAGGACAGAGTCCTAAATTGTAGTTGGCGGCGGCCAATTTCAACAATTACTTTAGGTTCATTTTGCTTATTACCTACGTTGCATTATTATGAGCAAACGGTTAATTTATTATTAAAAATTCTAAATCCTAACCAAGCCGTTTTGGACAAATCTGAAATCAGCCCCCAAAGTTTGTCGCATATATTTAGAATCGCCATGTATTGCGTCTATTTTCACTAACAAATGCTGAATTGTATTATACACTAAGGTTATTATAACGAAAGGTGCCACGTTATGTCCAATCCAATCTAATTTTTAAAATTACTGTCTCTTATTTCATACAAAAGCATCATATCTGAATTTCCATCATCGTAAAAATAGTAACTCAGATCGAATTAGTGTGACACTGCGTGTGGAATTCATAACACACCAATTCAACGATGAAATTGCATATATACATATGCTTTGTCGGAATGAGTTTCCGCAATTTAAAGTGCGGAGCGGTGTATGGTTTCCAGTGTTGACGTCTGAATGTTGAAATATGACGTGTAAACGTCGAACCATCGGGGAATATCTCCAACAGAACCTGCATCATACATATATGTATACCTTCTGCTTCTCATATGGCCCAGAAATATTTGCACTTTCGCGATATTTTCTATTTATGTATATGTAGTCGCGTGTACTGTCTGTGTAGCGATACTTTCTCCTGTGTATTCTCTCGGAGCGACGTCGAAAGGCCATTTAGACCATCACGTCGCTGTGACAGTTTTTCAATATCAAGTTGGTATTACTTGTAAGCGAAAAGGATACCGCGGGGAATACCACACAGATGAAACCTTAAATATTACATAAGATCGTGCGCCATTTTTCTCTAATCAGTTTTCCTGGCCGAACATCGCATCCCCACACCGTAAATAATGAATCCTTCAAGAACACTTCCGACTTGATTTATTAAAAATAGAAGCGATTTCAATGTGCAAACGTGTTCTCCTTCTACCGATGACTCTTAAATAATTTATTGCTAATCCAGCGAAAGCTTTATGGCGATTAAGTAACAAGTTAAAATCTTCCTAACGAATTAAGGTTTTACCATTGCTGCGAATTTTATATGAGCTAAATGCAATAGTTTTACGTTATTTCTTTTATCTTTACCAGGTGGTCGGTTTATTATAGTTGCTAGCGCGGGTTCCAAGACGACATTCTCAATTCCTGGCGAGAGTTTGTTATGGAGCGTCTCAACTTGCAGATTATTGTAATACAATGCACATACAATGTGGTATCTGCTGCAGTAAAAGTTAAATTTAGTCGTTGTGTCTGTATTTTATTATTATTAGTTACACGTGGGCTATTTTAGCTAACGTAATTATACAGTTCTGATGTTCTTCCAGACTTTTTAGTTTAACTGGCAGACAACATAGTAACATTTGTAGAAGATTTAAAATAGTATACTACCTAATTGTGTGTGAATATACAGTGAGATTCTAAAGTACAATATGATCATAAAAAAACGTAAACGAGATTGTTTTTTTAAAATTATTTTTACTACATACATCTGACAGTTACAGACTGAAACTTCAAATTACATTTGATATTTATTGACGTATCTTATAAATTTTAAAGCATGTTTGCCACAGATCACCAAACATTTACTATTGAAAGCTACTTTCGATATGGACAAAAGCACCAGAATGGGGAATGATCTTGCTCTACACTACTATGTATTGATGCATCTTATCTTCAGTTTTCACATTTTGTAGTACCATATTTTGATTTATATTAACAAATTGTGGCTGCGCTGTTAAATTTCGTGAATCTGGTGCAGTAAGTCGTCTCGGTAGTAGTAGACTCAAGAAAAGAACTGCTGAAGCTATTGCAGATGTGGGGAGACATATACAGTGTGTCCCTGAATTAACGCATGCAGACAGGAAATTATTGCGTTGAATTTTAATTTTTTGGGGAGTTTAGCCATGCTTACACACTAAGTACTAGCATAATTTATTACTCTGAACATTGATTTTTAATAACCCTATTATTATTATTACTATTATTAAATGGCTTTGGCGGACGCCACTGGCCAGTTACCCCAGACACCTAACAACCCGAATGAACACAGGTATTAAAAACACAGACACACTTCACACCCGGGGCCGATCGGGTGGCAACCCTATTAAAGTATCTCCTATAGAAGATACAATTTACTAATTGAAAAGAATTACTTTTCAAAATAATAAATTTCCAAGATATAGTTCATTTTGCGGCAATAAAATTATGGCATAAATTACTTACTATTCAAGCATGGCTGAACCCCAAAAGATGAAATTTCAACTCATTAATTTTCTGCCTGCCTTACTATCCATGCGTTAATCCGGGGACACGCTGTAGATCAGTCACTTAGAATTTTAATTAGAAAGCTTTAACATAAAACTAATTTGTCATATGGCACTTGTCAGCATGTTCTTAGAAAAGATCTTGAAAAATATATGGGGAGCCTTAGATGAAACGTTAATAACTGGACATGAAAATGGAGAAATAATTCAATGGGATATCAAAATCGGAAAAGAGCTTCAAAAAGAACATGAACATTTGCTAAACGATATGCAGATGTCAAAAAACTCTACAATGTTTATTACAGCATCGAAAGATCACACAGCCAAGTTATTTGACTCTGATAACCTAATGTTATTAAAGACCTACAAAACTGAACGTCCAGTAAATTCAGCAGCAGTAAGTCCAATTTTAAAACATGTTGTTCTTGGTGAAGGTCAGGATGCAATGGATGTTACCACTACATCTGCAAGAGTTGGCAAATTTGATTCTCGCTGTTTCCATTTAGTTTTTGAAGAAGAATTTGCTAGAGTAAAAAGACACTTTGGACCTATTAATAGTGTGGCTTTCCATACTGATGGTAAAGATTATAGCTTTGGAGGAGAAGATGGTTATGTTCGTGTACATAATTTTGATCCTTCATAAGATATGGTTTTGATTATTAAAAATATGTTTATATATTTTTGCCAATATTAACACCAGTAATAAAATACATATAAAATTCCATTGCATTCTGAAATGATTAGTGTTTGGATAGCAACTTCACAGAGAAGAATTATTGGTCCATTATTTTTTCATGAAACGGTAAACATAGAAAGACATCGTAATAACTAATTGCAAGCTTTTCTAAACCAGTTGCATAACGAATTGATGGATGGAACCTAAAGCACTACAAACAGTAAACCTCTGGCATAAGTATTTTGATAACAATGTAGTAGATTTTCCTTCACGTTCTCTTGGCCTAACTAATTTAGATTATTTTATTTTTCCACGCCTAAAAATACAGGTTTTAAAAATACACCACGCACAATACTTGAACATACCGAAGCAATTCAACATGTTTAGGACACCTCAACACCTCGTCAACACTTTTAACAACAGGCGTAAGGATTTGTATTGAAACAGAAGGAGATCACTTTGAGCATTTACTATAACTGTTTGCTAAATTCTTCTTATCTTTAGTATGAAACACTTTTTTATTCTGCTAACTTTAAATACTAGAAATAAGTATTGCGTTATTGGTACCATTTTGAAGATAATTTTATAAGGAAATTGCTGGCAATATCAAAAAATATAGGTTCTATTTAAGACAATCGAAACAAAAACGTTTGCATTTCGATGTTGCACGACATATTTCACACCCTTATATATTTTTACATCATACCACCTTGAAATGTATAAAGTGTTAGCCCCTAAATTGATAGCAAAAGAGTAATGACAGAGTCCTGTAACGGTAATTTAAGTGGCTATCAAAAGAATCAATAAAAAATATAGCAATCTATTTCAAATAAGAGAGTTGAAGGCGGTAGCCGAAATCTGGAACATCCTATATATTTGCAGATAATTTTACAAAGTGCGCTGTGGTATACTATGTTCGTACAATAAATCTCATTTCTCCATCTTTGGTAGTTTTTACGCTAAACTCCACCGACACCTTAATGGTGCACCTGGTATAGTCAGTTGGCTGGGAACAAACACCAAATTATCTCCTGTGACGCTAGGCTCATCCAAAGACGTCGTTGCCAGAGAACATAAACACCACGAGTATCAATCTTAAAAGCGGAAACTATTTTCGTTCTTTGTTTTCTGTTATTATTTTTGCATGTTTTGTTAATTGTTGCTGTTTCTTCACTTTATCGAACTTTATTGAAGTTAATTAATCATAGTAGGTCCGTTTAAATCGTCATCAATTGGGTTTTCAAAATATTCGCCATTAAGATTTATACACTTTGCATGCGTTCGTACCAATTTTCGAAACATGTTTTCCACTCTGAAAGTGGTATCTTCAAAACATGGTTTTTGAAGGCTTCACCAAATTCTTGGGTTAATAAAAATCGCTGTCTGTACATTTTTTGTTTGGCATTTGGGAGCAAAAAAAAGTCGTTAGGCGATAAATCAAGTGAACACGGCAATGGGACATTATTTCCACGTTTTTCTCCTTAAAATAATCAATTGTTTGACGTGCCGTGTGGCATTATCATGATGCAAGATGACGTTGTCGATTGTTTTTCCTGATTTCATCTATGACTTCTGGCAAACAAATTGTTGTATAGCTTTAACTGTTTTTCAATTCTTCAAAGCAATGCTTGCGACATGCCTAAAGCGACGAACGAAACAAGGAATCATTCATCTGGGAACTAACACAGTTAATTGTTGCTTGGACTCCAGGTATTACGAATACATCCAGTTTTGTCACCTGTTACGATGTTGTACCGATTTTGCAGTTCCTCAATCGAATTTCTTGAAAATTTCCTCACACTAATTGACATGGGTCTCCTGTTTGGGTAAAATTATGCGGAATCCATCGGGAAATAGATCTTCTTCGCACCTAAATGTTCATGCAGAATTGAATGTACTGCAGTCTTGGATATGCCTAAGGATGCAATTATCTCACGGTAAGTAACATGCCGATACTCTTCAATTATGTTGCGCACAGAATGTTTTCTGGAACAACAAATGTTCGTCGACCTTCACGAAATTTATCAGTAACGTGATCACGATGAAATTCTGCAAACCAGATGTAAAATGTCTTTTCTGATGATGTTTCCAAGAATTCCATTGGGAAATAAGAGGAAATAAAAGGAAATTCAGATGATCCAAATGTAGGTAATTAGGGTTTTACTGTAAAATGCACTAAAAAAAATCTCAAAGAAAGACTAACCTTGCAAAAATTGATACTTGCACATTTGCTATAATATATTATACATGATAAATCTAATCAAATGTAAGAGACAAAATGGCAAATTTCTTCTTTGAGGTTAACTCGACTATTCATATTAATTACACGCTTGGTAAGAAATAGCACCTCTTATGATTAACACCAGGTATATTCTATGCTTACGTTTTGTATAAATTGCTTTGAAGGAAGCTTCATAGATTCACTGGCCATTTCAAGTACAATCGCTACCTAACCCTGCTGAGTTCAATACCTATATTTCCTATTCACATGAGATTTTATCTAACCTTTAGTTATTCACATTTAAAAATTATTCGTCTAAGTTAGCATATTAACTGGCACCCTTTGGCGAGAAACAAGCACATTATCCTTATGGCAGTTTTCTTATTTGCATTTCTCAGGTTTTCACTTCGTAACAACGATGATTATCTTTTTCGTAGAAAGGAAGTCACGTTGCCTACTTAGCGGCCGATGTTTTATATTGTTTGCTTTTGGAATCGTCTCTTATATCCTCAAATATCGAGTTAAGACTCTTCTGTAGTTAAAAATAAAATATAAAAATGCTCTAGATATATCCCTTACAAAATTCTTATTTACACTAGAACTATTTTGGGTAATATGTCATCATTGACTAGAATAGTCGAAATTTAAAACTTCACAAAGGTTATGTTGTAAAATGTTAAAGTTGAAATGAAAAATTGACGTTTATAACAGCAAAATAGTGATGACCCGAAATGATCGAAAAAGTACGTGATTTTATTGCAAATGATCGCAATGCTTCGCTGAAAATGATAGAAGGGGCTTTAAGCATCAGCAGAGAAACGATCCAAACCATTCTTCGCGAGGATTTGGGCAACCTGACCCGAATATCGTGATCCAGAGACCTGGTCTCTGTTGCACGATAATGCACCGAGTCGCACCTTATTCATTATTCGTCAATTTTTGGCACAAAATCAAGCCTGTGTGTTGAATCATCCATCGTATTCGCCTGATTTGGTTCTGTGCGACTTCTCTCTATTCCCAAAATTTAAATTGAAGTTGAAAGGATGTTTTTTTAATGACATTTCGACCATGAAAACAGCTACAACACGCGCACTAGATGCAATTCCATAAAATCAGCTAGAACACGCTTTTGAATCATTGTTGAATCGCTGTAACAAGTGTATTGAAACTAGAGGAGAATATTTTGAATAAAAAAATCGAAAAATATGCAGATATTTTGTTTCAATGATGTTTTCCACGGCCAGTTTCGAAACTTATTTGTCGCACTGTGTATATGTATTCCATGGCTTACAGATAATTTACAATTGTTAATGAATTTACGTGACAGAGCCAAAACTAAATTTCGCAGATCCAAAAATGTCAGTGATTGGAATTACTATAAATCACACAGAAATCTCACTAACCGAACCTTCATCCTTGAAAAGAGGGCGTATTTCGACTTCATCTCTCGTACGAGTAATAATAAAACGCTTTGGAAAACTCTGAGTCATTTGGACATGCGGAAAAAGGGAAGCCACATACCATCTGAGTTGGCTGATCCAAACAAAATAAATGATTATTTCGTGAATAGTATACCATCCATTAATCCCGCTTTACCCCATTCCTTATACTGTCCCTGCCCTACCAATACAGACATTTAACTTCACCACCGCTGATGCTAATCAAATTGCTGATGCCATAAGCAATTTTAAATCCTCTGCCGTGGGAAGCGATGGAATTAGTATCCAGATGATACGCATGTGTTCGCCCTTCATTGTTCCCTACATTGCACATATTATAAATACTTGCATTTTGCAGAGTGTATTTCCTGAATGCTGGAAGCAGGTTATTGTAATACCATTGTCGAAAAAAGATAAAGTTGAAGAACTTAAAGATATTAGGCCGATTAGCCTGCTTCCAGTATTGTCTAAGGTTTATGAGAATGTGCTTTGGAGGCAGATAAAGATCTATGCGGGTGAAAGGAAGTTGTTACCCGAGGTGCAGTCGGGTTTTAGTAATGATCACAGCTGCGCCACTGCGTTGCTGTGTTATTGTTATTGTTGTGTATTGGGCGAAGCGTCGGGTTACGGAATACACCTCGCACTTCTAGGCATCGATTACTATGATCATTAGCCAACCCTACTAGAATTTTGCCGAATCCAGAGGTGTTCCAACCTTTGGTAGGGATTTTTAACGTGCTAAACATCGTATTGGCACGGGGCCTACGGTTTCACTTCCTTATCCGAGAAGAAGGCATACCTTGATTTTTATCCGTAATTAAAAAACAACTGTCTCTGCCGGGATATGAATCCGCGCCGCTCGGATCGAAAGGCAAGTATGCTAACCATTCGACCACCGAGACGGTCGCGTTGCTGTGTGTGACGGACGGCATTATAGCGGCAACTGATCGGGGACTAATTACAGTTGTCGTACTGTTGGATTACTCGAAGGTCTTTGACACTGTTCATCATGAAACTCTGTTGGATATATTATTGGGCTTGGGGTTTAGTCACGGTGCTGTGAGACTCTTAACAGAGTGTCTTTCTAACAGATCTCAGCGTGTGCGATTGGAACTGAGCTCGATTTCGCGGCCTTTAATATTGGAACGATGAGTTCCACAGGGATCCATCTTGAGCCCGATTTTATTCTCATTATACACTTCTTCCTTTATTCAAAATTTGACTTATGTGAAATCACATTTGTACGCAGATGATGTACAACTATATTGCTCGTTCCAGAATTCTGACTGGATTGCAGCTCTTGCGAACATCACTCGTGATGTCGCAACTTTAAGCGATGTCTCTGATGCGCATTCATTGCATTTAAATCCGTCGAAGTCCCAGGTATTGCTTTTTGGTAATAAAGAATCGTGTAAAGCCTTGAGTGAAGTAATTTCAATTAAAATTAAAAAGACTGTTATTCCGGTCGTCGATAAGGCTAGAAATTTGGGTTTGGTGATCGATAATATAGTTCCCTTTAAAGATCAGGTTAGTAATTACATTCGTTCATCGTACCTAAATCTCAAAAAACTGTATCCGTATCGGTCAACTTTGAATAAGAATATCAAGAAAACATTGTGCGAGGCATTCGTTTTGTTGAACTTCACATATTGTTCCGAAGTCTATCATGCGTATTTAGATCTTTTAACCATCCACCGTATACAAAAGGTGCAAAATACGCGTCTTAGATTTATTCACGGCGTCAGAAAGCATGAGCATATTTCATATAAATTAAGAGAAACGGGCTGGTTAACAATGTACAATAGCAGAGAACTTCAAGTTCTTTCTTTATATCACAAGATATTGACATCGAAAACACCTCCATATTTGTACGCTAAGATTCGCTACCGAATGGATGTACACAATCTCACGACTCGGCTTAGGGGATTGATTTCGCCTTCAGCCCACAAAACCGCTCTTTTCAAAAGATCATTTTCCTACTGCATCTATAGGAAGTATAATGGTTTGACAGAAGTATTAAAACAAGCTAGTTGTCGTCAGTTTAGACGGAGATACGGATCCATGCTGTTTCGCAATCAATTATAGCTTGATTGGTATGCGCTATGTTTTATATTTTATCATTTTTTTGTGATTGCTTTGCTTGGCATACTAAAATTTACAAGGTGCAAACGATTTATGGTTAATTTTTTTTTTCTTCTTCTTTCTTGCCGCACACACGGAACATCTAGTACGTAAGACTAGTTTATAGGCAATTGTTCTTTTACGTTTCGTTAATTTACACAGGGTTAGGTAAGAGCAGTGCACATACAATATGTCACTGAACCTCGCCCTGTGATTGTGCATTTATTTTTCTTAAAATAATGTAGTTTCCTCTTTTTGTTTATATTTTCTTTTTATTTTGCATATATCTGCACAATAAAGGCATTATTCTTCTCCACACAAGACGCCATTTTAGTAACAAACGAGCAGTGTGACTTGCAGCAACTTATCTCACGTTTTGGCGATGTTCCTTGGCCTCCCAGATCCCCCGACTTATCAGCGTGTGACTTTTTTGGTGGGGGTACCCCAAGTGCCAATTGAAGAATGCAATCATTGAAGAAATTGCTACCATCCCCCTAGAGATGTTGAACTGTGTGATGCAGGATTTTGAGAAGAGGATTGAGACGTGCATTCGAAATCATGGACATCACCTTGACGACATTATTTTTCACACTGTCCTACATAAAAATGGTAACTAGTAAGCTTTAATTACATGTCAATAAACATACATTAATTTGTAAATTTTCTGAGTATTCTTTTATTAAAGAACGTCCTTCTCTCGTGCGTCACCCTGTATTACTTATTTAAGTTTACCTGTGACTATACATATAGGTTTCCAAAAGAAATAATGAAATAGTTTTCATTATTTCTTTTGGGAATCACTAACTAAACGTCTAAATCGCCAACATCACTGGAAGAACTATTTAAGAAATCGGAGAATCCTTCCAAATCCCTCATTTTAACAGATTTCTTAAATAAATATTAATAGTAAACAATTAAGCTAATTACATTCTGCGCATGCCTCTGACTAGCAGTTCCACAAAAATCTGCGGATCGATCTGACTGTCCAGTGAACGATTCGGTCATCGTAAAAATTCATGTTGGAACATCCGACTATTCGTACACATTTCAGTCAGAAGTTATGTTTGAACGCCAAATTTGCTTTGCGCATGTACTCGACGATTCACAAACTGGTTTGCTAGTGTGTTGGAACGAACCTATAATTGTAAGTAGAATCTGAAGGTAATTTTTCTTCTCTCTTTCATTACCAATGACCACGTGCACTAATTGCACCTCATAATTTGTAAAATTTATATAGTAAGGTTTTTGGTGATGGAAGGGACAGAAGGGGGAAGAGTTTTTTTATACATTTTGATACCTAATAATTTAAAAAAAAGAGAATATCAGTTCTTTCAATTTTTGGTATTATGTTTATTCAATTACGTTTTCTTTTGTTTGGATACCCACTTGTATGAGGATGTGTTGGTATAAACATGAAACCGGTTGCTTGATATCTTTAATAATGTAATTAAGTGGGGATTATTTTTATATAATTTAATAATTAGTGAGTTAACATTTAAGTTTATTTATCTCTTTTTTTATTATTATTATTTATTATATGTATATTAAAAAAAAAACTATAGTTAAATTAGTACACGTGGTAAATACTGATAAAAAGAAAAAAAATATGAGTTTAACCGGTATCTTTTGAAAATGTTTATGAAACGTCGAACGTTAAAGATTATATCATGGTATAGGTAAGTATGCCATAATATTTCGGTTTCTATATTCGCTACTCTCTAGCATACTGCATAGTATACTGTCTTTAGAACGGCATGACTATATCTACTGGCACTACATGGCGCCAGAAAATATTTCAGTTGTTGTTTTTGAAGATTAGTGGCATAAAGTGAGAGATGTAAGAGCAATATGGTCAAGAGTAAGAAGCTTTAATGATTTTATTCTTCTAATTGTTTTTGCCGGTAGTGATTCCATCAATACCAGGAGCTATTTATAAGCATTATCTCTCTTGGTTATTGTTGCCGGCAATACGGCGGTGTTGGTAAAGTAAGCGACACCCAGGTCCTATATCCAAGCACGCTTTAGCGATGCAGGCACTTGGATAGGGGGTTACCGAATGCGTATGCAACTTGGTTAAGCACTGCGGCTCGTAGTGTCCGGCAGAGAGATCACACATAAGGCTGTTATAGGTCTTAGTGAAAGACAAGGCTAGTGTAATTGATCTCTGACAGAGAAACCACAACAGACCTGAAAAGGTCGCAGTGGAATAGGCCAAGAACCACCTCGATAAAAATCTACATCTACATCTTGGTTAATGTTTCTAGGCATTTTCTTAATGTGTACTTTTGCATAAAGTTCATTTTTGTTTGAACGTTATTTTGTAGATAACCTTTACTTTTAGCCTTTTCAAAATCACAAGCAATGCGAATAATTTGCTGCATTATGTACGGATATGTCGTACAGTTTTAAACAAGGTAACAGCAATTAATAATGTGCATATAAATAAAAAAATGCTTTATTTTAAGAAAATGAAAGTATTGATTTATGAACAATACCTAAACATTCTGGAATTAAGGAAACTATTTATTATCCTTAAGAAAATATTGTTTCGTGTTATAATGGCCATTTACTTATACTAAGAACCGCTTTTTTAAAATTTTGATGCAAGATTTTCTTGAATCAAGTTAATATATGTCTTAAATAGAGAAATACAATTATTTCATTACAAGTGTATACTTCTCTTAAGCGGAGAAAGAAGCGTTAAGAAAATATTCTTTTTTTATTTAAAATAGTTATTGTATTGCGGATAATTGAAAGGGTAACTGTCTTGAATTAAGGTGGACAACTTTGATACAAGTAAACGTTTCTCTGCGTGTATGTAAGCAAATGATGGTTATTTCGAGTAGATACTAAAATTGCACAAAAAAATATTACAACGTTTACACATTAGTTTTAATGGGTGTTAAACAAGTTACAGAGTTACACATACGAGCTCCTATTTCAAATTTTGCAGAAATATCTAAGGTGTTTCATTAAACAAAATAAAATAACATGAAAAATATTTTAGGCAACAATATCGATGGTCATCTTGTCAAATCTAATTGCTATAAAAAATTCTTTGAAGTGTTGCTGAAAACTCCAAGGAGTACCCAATCGAATAAAATTTGAATCACCACTCTAGGGTGTAAGACGTTTAAGATATCTAGGTAACTTGTTTTAATGTTTAATGAAAAGTACATGCAAAGCTCAGAAAATGGATCAGAAAATGTACGTTCTTTAAAATCAACTTACCCCAACGTCTTTTTAGTATTTTCTATGAAAGCAAGAAAAGTCTAAATTGCACCGAAATTTATCTAATAAATCTCTGAAGACATCTGAAAAAGCATTAGGGGGAGAGATTGTGAAAAACCGATGGTTTCATCTGAGTTGTACATATCAACTCTATCCTTGTATTCCAAATAACTCTAAACCAGCTGCGTATAACGATATAGGAAACCGTAAACAAACTTACTTAAAAAAATCAAAAATGCAACAATATAAAGAAATGTCAAGGAAGTTAAGTCGCTATCCACACTCTATAGCCGAAAGTAACAGGCGCGATTGGCATCAATAAGCTACCGTAGCCTCAGCTTTACTTCATTCACACTTTACCACATTTTTAACAATATCAATAATAACTTATTACTATTGATATTGTTTACAGATGGCAAGCAGCTGAGAATGTGTGTTTCAATAAGGGTAACGGATATACATAAAATCAAATAAAAGTTCAAGGCTTTCAATAACATTCTCAAAGGCTGAGATGTTTAACAACCCGTGGAATTTCATTATGTGTTCCTTGAATATGGGGTCGCGCAGATATTTGGCGTTTTATAGACGAATTATATCACTTGTAGCATACAATATTACACTTGATATTGAAATACAGCCCTTAGAGCCTCCGCTTTTCATATTTGCCAATACGATGCAAATAAAATGTTATGATTTAACCAATCTTCCGCCTCTCTTGCATCATACAACACGATACTAAACTTCAACACATCTCTGGTTTAACCTCACACACTTCTAGTGCATAAATTTTGCATTAACAGCGAATTACTTATGCACAAAGTTTAAACTTTAAATGACTAAAAGTTTTCCAATAGTTGCGATTAGCGCTATCCTTGGATATACACAGGTTATACGTTGAAAGCGCTGAAGTTCAAGTTTTCCTAGACATAAAATTCGAGACGTGGTTTATCTAATGCATCACGTAACGTACTAAAGCAATTTCCGGGGCGACCCGGTTAGATTTTTAAAATATTTCGATTAGTCGAATTGGCATGCAATATGGCTACCCTTGTTATGTGTAAAGTAAACAGTGACGGAAAGTTTTTCTTTTACTTTCACAATTGTATAGCATGTATGAGACGTAGGCTACGCTATAGCTTATTAGATTGAGAACTTGATGTAAGATTTGGCTCTTGGCAGCTTCGAAAGATGTAGGTCAGGGACACAATTAAGATAAAGTAAAGGAAAAGGTAAAGGAAAACAGATTATTTTTTATAGTATCTTAAAACACGGACATATATGTAATGAATGGTATGAGTACATGAAATATTCTAAGAAAAGTATAAGCACATTGTACGAGTTACAGAAATTGTAATTTTCATAACTATAATTTTAATAATAGACTTTTAACTCTAAGAGATAATTTAAATACACTACTGTTTATTGAAATATCAGCACAAAGAAGGAAACGAAATAATATACGAATGAAACCTTGTAGATTTATTTGCTATCGATAAGAATAATAAGAATGTTTTATTATTTCTTTTTAGTTTCATAAAGATATAATTTTTGCGTTTACAATAGAAAGACCCAGCATTTGAGAAAGTAATTTGCTAAAGCGAGATAATGTCACTGCTGTTAATTTGATTCCAGAAAATCTTGTAGAAAATTTGAAGAAAGCGATTCCTAGTATAAGAACATGGCAGTTATAACACAAAACAATATTTTCTTAAAGATAGTAAATAGTTTTCTTAATTCCAGAAAGCATTTAGGTACTGTTCATAAATCAATAGTTTCATTTTCTTAAAATAAAGCGTTTATTTACTTAGAATTCTTGATATGCATATTATATATATTCATATTATTAATTGCACTTACCTTACCTAAAACAGCACTACATATTCGTACGTAATGCAGTAGGGAGTGGAGTTTGTCAACAGAATAATGTTCAAACAAAAGTAAATGTAGAAGTTAATGTAGAAGTATACAAAAAGTGACCTAGAAACAATAACCAAGTTAATGCTAATAAATAGCCCATGGTATTGATGGAGTCACTACCGGCAAAAACAAATTAAGAAGAGAAAAGCACTAACACTTTTTCTTCCTGTCCACATTACTCTTACATCTCTTAGTTTATGCCACTAATCTTCAAAAACAGCAACTGCAATATTTGTTGGCGTCACCAAGTGCCAGTAAATTTAATCATGCCGTGCTAGATAGTAGCGACGCGACCGGAATACAGATACCATACTTACCCATACAATGATATAACCGAAGAGTATACATATGTATTGAAATATCTTTCTCGGGGGATTTTTAGGAAAATTGTTAAACTTTCTAATTTTAAATTAAACTAACGATTCTTGTAGGTTCGGGGGTATCCCTGGATACCCTTTCGGCAATTTTAGAACGAATTCCCAACTCAGTAAAATGAAATTAACAAATTTTTAAGATTTTAAAAGTAACTAATCTTGAACTTTTGAACGATGCCAATGTATATAAACACTCTGTTTATATAACCACCACAGGAAACTTCCTGTTCTGGAAATTTAACCCTTTTCTCTTCAATAAAGACTTTGATTTCACAATCGTGCACTTTATATGGGGATCGGACTTAAAACACACTTTGATTCAACCAAGGCTGTAAAAGATTGATGAAAAATGATGATAGAAACTTTTACGATGAATTTCGATCAAATGATATTATTTCTGCAAACAGCATACGAGAACGAATGCAGTGACTTAACTCGGAGGTCGGATCTCGAAGATTCTGTGATCCAAAGTGTCACCAATAAGCTTTAAATGTGAAAATCCACTACTAATTTACAGAAACCTTTCAGATAAAGATTTAATTGATGAAAGATTATTTGTTGTGCCTTTCAATTTACGCTGTTGCTTATTCCAGACGATTTATACATTAATTTGGACGAAATCAATGAATAGAAAAATTAACTGACGAGTAGATCTGTCCATGCTACCCCACACTCGTCGTTATCTGGACTTATACTTTAAATATAATGTCCTCGCTCCAAGGCCAGTTGGCTGAGGGGAGATGGTAACGAGGAAATTTCCATTTTTCCCCGCAAGAGGGATATTTAGTTACCAACGAGTGGCCAGCCTGACATTTAGTCATTCCGAAGTGACAACTGAGAGAAGTTGTTGTTGTCGTAGATACAACGTTGAACATAACAGTATACTCTGAGATGTAACCTTTAACGTTCATAAACATTTTCAAAAGATGTCGGTTAACGTAACATTTTTTCTTCTTTTTGTTGCTATTTACCACATGTACTAATTTAAATATAGTTTTTTTTTAAATATATAATAAATAATAATAATAATAAAAGAGATAAATAAACTTAAATATTAACTCATTAGTTATTAAACTACATACAAATAATCCCTATTTAATTATATTATTAAAGAAATAATTTAATTATACTGTAACAGTAAAAAAACAGGACAGTGTACGGAACCACGCTGATGACGCTGGGTAGGCAGAAAGATGTTCGTGGGTTACGCTTTTCCCCTTCCTCGCTTTGTTTCTTGCCGGGAATGATTCCATCAATACCATGAGCTATGTTAGCATTAATTTTTGGTAATTTCAGTAGTTACACGACTAAATTTATTTAAGTTAATTAAGTTAAGTTAAATCTGTCAGAAGTGTCTTAAGTAATCCCATGTTGTAAATTTAAATTTAATGGTGATAATACCATGTAATAATTTCTACCTCACTTGATTTACAGGTACCATGATTTCGCTTTAATTAAATTAAAATGAAATTCATCTAGAAGAAGTCTACCTTTACTTTTCTACTGTGCTTTGAAATGTTTTAACTTTATTAAAAATATTAAAGCATTCTCTATGTTATTTTGTAGAGAATTACCTGCGGCTAAACAGAAATTATGTATTTACAAACGACGCTGGGAAAAAGTCTCACCGTACTAAATGAACTTTTTTTACGTTTTTACGGCATTAATAGAATTTTAAATGCTTGGTTGAGCTACCATTAAATGTATAAATAATAATTACCCACGCTATTTAATTTATAATTTATGAGCCTGTTGAATAAATACGCGTCCAGTTTTTTACGTTTACGCTACTTTGTTGATTCAAATTATGTAAAAGGTGTATTATTTGATGTAGATATTAAACGAATCTAACAAAACGGAATTAATCGATAAATAAACACCGATGTGAAATACAATTTTCATGCTAAAATGAACTAAAAAAAGAATGCGTAAAGAATACGTATACACATCATGTTTTGCACGATTCTAATGAAAATGTGTTATTTACTATTGAAATGAATTCTTAGTTAGACGCCCTCTAACTCACGTAGTAAAGTGCGTGGGGATGATTTTGGTCCTCAACTACAGTTTTTGGAAATTTGTTTTTGTTTTATTGAAAAAGGAGTCAAACCTGGAGACCAAATCTACCCAGCACTATTTAGTTTGGCAATAGAAAAAATAATGAGAAGACTAAAAAAGGATAAAAAATTATATTTTAGCACAATATATAAATAATAGCCTATGCAGATGACATAACAGTTATAGGAAAAACAAAAACCAACATTAGAAAAGCAATTGATGCAATAGAAAAACAAGCGAAGAAGCACGGATTACAGATAAACGAAAAAAAGACAAAATATATGGAAAGAAGGAAAAAACGTGAAAATAATGACAAAACACTAAAGACTGGTAACCTTAAATTTGAAATAGTAGAGAGCTTCAATTACTTGGGAGTTACAGTAAGGCAAACATGAAAAGAAAGATTTCAAGAAGAGAAACAGAAAAATGCTGAAAAGCAGAAAACTGAGTAAGAAAACAAAAATTAAAATATACAAAACATTAAGAAGACCGGTAATTACATATGCCGCGGAAACAACAGTAATGAACAAAAAAGAAGAGGAAAACTTAAGAAGACTAGAAAGGATGATTATGCGAACAACGCTAGGACCGGATACCACCCCAGATGGAGACAGAAGACGGAAAATTAACAAGGAAATAGAAAAAGAACAAGAAGGTGAAGTATATACAGTAGGAGTTATTAAATCCCCGAGGTTAGAGTGTACAGGACATATAATGAGAAGACCACAAACTGAGATAATACAAAGAGTAACTAAATGGACACCAATCCAGCGAAGAAATGGAGGGAAACCCAGCACACAATGGTGGAACAATATGGAAAATGATCTGAAGGCAATGAAGATAAAGCAATGGGAAGAGAAATGCGGAGACAGGAGACATGGCCTTGATGATGATGATGATGATGAGATGAGTTGATATATGGGTAACTTGCCCTTTTATTGAACAACAGAATATAACTTAACATATTTAATGGGCGTCAAATTCGCTACAATCGACCCACCAGAACCTGGAGTGAATATCGCAAACGAGTTTTGCACAATCGTTGCAATTTTTCCTGGTTTTTTTATCACTCTTTCTAGGACAAAAATAACATCTCTTCTGAATTACATTTGTTTTGGAAAGCATAGAATTTGCTATTTCTGTTGATGTAGATTAATTCAACTTTTAGTTGAGCGGTCTTGGCAGTGATCGTAATTTTTTCTGTTGTTGTTCATTTCGCCATTTCACATTATTTCCAGGAGGCTTATAATAATTGCAAATAATGCAAGAATTAAATTCAATCCACTTTTTTTAGGTTAGATTATGTTTTTTATAAAACCATCTGAAAACGATTACTTTAAATGGGTAACATACTATACTGCCAGAGATTTATAGGAAAACCAAAATTCACAGAAGCATATTGCGTTTCATATATAAAGTGTAGCTAAATATCAATTGCCTGGGACTGTGGAAACCACATACCCCTAATTGAGAGTTAATATTTGATTGAAAATTATAATTACGTTCCTTTCTTATAACAACGTTAAAAGAAATACCATGGATGTATACGTAACAAGCATGCAAGCATGAATATCTGAAAGTGCTTTTGGTTTTGTGTCAGTGTGTTTCCCTAAAGTTAGAATCCACCTCTATACTTTGCCTAATTTAGTCAATAATGCAAAGTATATTTATTGCTTTAACTTCAATTCTCATTTGAGAGGAAATCATAAAAGTTAGTGCGTAGCTCTAAAATGCACATGATGCTTTGTGAAAGACATGATGTACGAAGGTAGAAAAGTTTCAAGCCTCAACATAAAAATGGCATTACTCGTTAAAAATGTTCTGGTAATACGATTGCACATGCCTTGAAAATTTCAGCCATGTTGGACGCTCAATTGTTGTTTAACAGTCGTTTGTGTCAGTGTTTCTGTAAAAATGGAAAAACTCGAATATCGAGCCGTCATTAAATCCTTTGCATTTGAAGTGTAATACACCTATGCATATTAAAATCGAGGTGGACGCTGTTTACGGGGACTCTACACCATTATTTGTCGCAGTGACATTTTAGGCGACTGAATTTAAACGTGGTCGTATCAGGTTGGTTGACAATGAACGTTCGGGACGACCAAAAACTGTAACCACTACCAATAACATCGGAAAAGTTCAGCAAATGGTGCTAGACGATCGCCGCATTAAGATCAGAGAGATAGCAGAGGCTTAAACAAGGGCATTTGGGCATAAACAAGTTAAAGGTGCATTGGGTGCCACAGCCTTGTTGAAGCAGTTTAAGCGAAATAAGTCGCAGTTTTGGCGCCGATTAATAGCTGTAGATGAAACACCGAATACACCAGTATACTCCTGAAGCCAAGGCACGGTCGAAACAATGGACTGCGAGTCAGCTCCGATAAAGGCGAAGACTGCTCCATCGGCCAGGAAAGTGATGGTTACGGTTTTTTGGGATAGTCGTGGAGTTGTGTTAATCCACTATCTTGAAAAAGGAAAAGCAATAACAGGGACATACTATACATCATTATTTATTGCGGAAAAACGGTTGCATTTGAAGAAAAAAAAGTTTTCTTCCACAAAAACAACGGAAACGGTGCGTTATTTTGGTGGAACAAAAATTTTTTCAATAGTCGCTATAGCAAAAATTGACGAATTGGGGTTCGCTGGGAAAAGTGTATAAACTTACATGAAGACTATGTTGTGAAATAAAACTGAATTTGGCAAAAAATATTTGTTTCTGCGTTAGGCTGGAGATTTTTCAGACTATCCTCGTAATTTTAAAACAAACACAACACAATATATGTTTATTAAATTAGATTGTGATCTACTGTGATTCCTCAATTGTGAAATCATTTCCATTGTGTTCCGCATATTCATGTATTCCCACACCAGTCGTCTTTGCTTTTGTGGAATGTCGTTCTCTTGGCATTTTCCAAGCAGAAATTTCTCAAAATTTGCGACCAATTTGAGTTGGCAGTTCCGGCAATAAAGATCAAATTCGCATGTAGTACGTCAAGAAACTAGCAAATAGTGTACGTCCTTTATTACAAGAACTACCAACTTAAAATCTTGGAGAAAATTAAAAATTTCTACTTAGGACTTAAGTAAGTAAGAATAATAAGTAGTCTCTTTCTTTTCCATTTCTACTTCTTCAATACCCCACGCCGCTGATCTCTATTTAATTTTTGGTTTTAGATGGAGGCATGAAAAAACCTTTGCATATACTGCGTTCGAAGCTATCTGCTCTTTTCTACCAAATATTTTAAAGTACATAGAGTGGTTCATTACAAAATTTTACTTCTGCATATATCTCGAAAGTAAAACATGCAATTCTTTCTTTATCTTCAACATTTTAAGCCAATTAAAAAAATCTCTTCATATGGATATATATTTTTGTATACCGCAGATTTGTTATGTAATTGATTATTTTACTTTGTATGCATGCATCAAACAACTAACTTCTCAAAATCGAAAGCCATATAAAAATCAGTTTACAAAATATCAACGTTGCTATAATTGAAACAAAGCGATGTCATTATGTATGCACTACGGTATTGAAGTCCCTTTAGTGCATCATTAAACTAGGCCAAAGTCGCATCCTTAACACGCTGGAATACTATGAAACTTTATCAATTTAGTTGTGTCTACTGTGGTTTTCGAGTACCTAGTGGTAAAACTAGATTAATACCGGCTGCTCTATGAAGACCGTCAAATCCGTCATTTACGTATAAATTCGTAAACTTTCATGTGAATCGTCGGTGTTACTAGAGCTTTGTTTCCGGTTTGTCTAGTGTGTGTGATAAGTAGGGAGGTATTTATTCTCAAAGATTCAATTAGAAAGACGAGGTTAAGTAGGTGTAGGAGTAAATAAAGCGTATGGTGGCATTTTCGCGAATTGAAGACGACCTTTATCTTTTGATCAAGTTTACGTGTGGTGGCATTTTATAATCCTTTACAAAGATGTATGTAAAAGTCACAGAGAACACTAAAGAAGCAATAACAAGAGGTAGTGGGTCGCAAATACTTTAGAAGTTAAATTATTTCACTTTCTAATTTATTATTTATGTGCAAGGTTTAATGGTAATACATTTTCCTGTGCACAACAAGCTCTTTAGATCAGTCTGGCGTCACAAGAAACAATTTGGCGCTCCTTCTTAACCAACTTTGCGTCACAACAAAAACAGATTACCAAAAACCTTTATCGCTGCATATTGTCATATTTCTTAAGTTAGAGCATAACATATGTAGTATCGTTGGATTCGTCTTTCGATTGCCTTTCCAAAAACGTAAAAGTATATAGGCTGTTCTATTTAAAATGAGAAAGTTGATGTCACTTCCTGTGATACCGAAAATACAATTGAACTGCCGATAACGGAAAAAGTTAGTTCACACGAAATAGAAATCGACCTGTGTTTTCTAAAAACGCTAGCTTCTGTAGTTCAAAAGTTAGCATGCGGGGGACACTTTAGGTCTGCACTGTATATATACATAACTGTACGGTCTGAGGATCCGGGAGTATCTCCTAGACATTCTTTCGGCAGTTTAAATGCGAGTTAACCCCGACTAGTACGTTTTAAAAGAGTTAAATTTCACATACACGAACCCCGCGTATTTTAAACTTGCCAAACTTGACTCTTACTTCGAAATAAGGTGTCGACACAATCAAATGCTGTCCTCGGGTCCATAAATAGTGCCGTAAACGTTTGTTCCTCGTCTAAACTATCGGCTATTTCCGCTAAAGCTTGATATATTGCTCTAGCGGTAGTTCCTCCCGCTATATACCCATTCTGTCTGCAGTTTTCAAACAAATCATGCCTATCTAGGAATTTATAAATGCGTGTAAAAACTATCTTTTCAAACATTTTTGAAAAGTGTGTCAATGTCGGTCCGTCAGCCTGTAATTTACTAAATCACTTTTGGCTCCTTGTTTGTGGAATAGTTTTATTATTGATTTTTTAAATATATGCTTCTGGAACGACGCCTATTTAATGAAAATCGTTAATTATCGATTTCAGAAAAACAGCCAGCTCTGGAGCACACTGTTTCATAAGCTTCACTTGAATCACGTGTCTTATAAATAGCATATGTTTCTTCACTGTACGTCGGCTCTAGAAGTAATGAGTAAGGTAAGATAATCGTGTCATCCCAGCATAGCCGTAACAGCTGGAGCAGCCAACGGAACTCGGCGCACGCCTGTCTGATGCGATGCGTAGACATCTGCCGGGTGACAAAGCACTTCAAATTCGTACACACTCATCATCACTAGCGCGGCGTGTGCGTGTGAATTAAATCAGGCGCGCGGAATACTAGTTATCCAAGAAAATTTTTAATCAAAAATGTCCAGTGTGCGCATGGCAAAACAACAACCCTTTGCTGATAAAGTAAAAAACTTTATCTGTGAGTTTCCAGATTTGTTGTACGACGGTGCTAAAATAATTTGTAAAGTGTGCGAGAAAACTTTGATGTGCTGGCAAAAGAACGACTGTAGGAAGCATGTAAATAGTGCAAAACACAGAAATAGAGAAAACGGCGCGTCAAATAGAAATGGCTTTATTTTCAATTTACTTGTCATGATGATAACATGTAATTTGTCACTTAACATACTGGATAAGAAATCGTTTAAGAACTTTTGGAACAAATACAACCCGGAGTTGAAGTTGCCAACTACGGCAACAGCACGTAAGCATGTTTTATTTGTATGCAAAGAGGTGGAAAATAAAATCATATCTACATTAAAAAATCAGTTGCTTTGGTTGTGTGCTGACGAGACAATAGATTGTAAAAAAAATTCTATTATACATGTTATAGTTCGTGTACTGGATCAACATAAACCGACATTTCCACTGTTACTAGCTAGCAAAAGATTACAAGGGTGTACAAGGGTCTTCGGACATTTCACGCATAGTATCCCGGTATTCGTGAACCACCACAGCCGATTCTTACACTTTGGGGAACCTGGTTGCAGGCAGGTTTTTATTATGCTGAACATTTCAAAAAAAGTAAAAGCTGTTATTCTACAATTCAATCCTGCCGAAGCTGCAGCTATTAAGGAGAGCCAGTCAAAATTTCAAGATACTTCTGTTGAAACAGATTTACAAAGTATTCATAGCTACTATAAACACTTACATAACGCTCTGGAACAATTACAAAATAGAGCGTTGTCGTTAGTGAAGTCACTGCAAATAGTGAACGAAGTACATACTCTGTTACGCACTATAGATGACGCAAAAAATATTCGCGTTTTAAAAAAGTTGGGTTTCCCCAAATATGAACACACTTTTTCACCACTGCGAACACGGTTCCACGAGACAACTATTGAAACATATCTAATGCTATCATTTTTTTACGATTCTTATCCACTAGGTTATAATACTAATGATGGTGCTTCTAGTTCTCAAGTTCAGTAATCCCAATGCAATCCGCCAGATATTATAATTCTTAATTATTTTGTTTTATTATTATCCGCTTTATTACTTCTTTTTCGGTATTATAAATATTGATGAAACTGCACGCCTATGGCGCGATGAACGATTATCTTACTCTAGTAATGAGTGTTATGAGTGAGAATTATAGGTAACGTTACCCAAGTCTATTTTCGTGTTATTGTCAAAATTTTCACATACTTTCAGTAGTAGTTGGCTTGTATTTGTCAGCTTTCTTCTATACTTATACTGTTTATGTGGGTCGCTTCACTACACGCTGATCCGCACCAATTGCATGCCACGCAGCCAACAACTTAACAAAGGAGACGAAAAAACAGTGCCCTGAGAAACAAGAAGATTTTTCTATCTAGATGTAAGGCTTAAAGAAAATAAAACATACATTTCTGAAGAAGACAAAAAACTGTCGAAACGTTGAAAGTGTTTGTTTTTATGAACCTTTGCAAAATTTATATTAACAAAGCCGCTAAAATAAAGATTCAATTTTCAAACTAAATTATTTTTTAAATATCTTTTAACATTGTGCAAAAATAATTGATTTATTTTTTTACTTATTTAATTACAGTAACATAAAGGAATATATTTGTGAAGTATCAATGATCTCATAGATTATGAGTGGAGTTACATCCTAAAGAGAAAAAGGTGAATACATTCTCCAACAAATCAAGTTTTCCGCTTTCGTTTTGCGCTTTTGTGTAACTCCTTTCACGTGTATCAAGCGAAATGTTGCTAATAAAAGTGTGTTAACCATTAACAGCAGTACGTGAGTTTAACGTAGCGGAATGCCACTTGAAAGTCGAGAAAAAAATGAATGTTGAAATACTGTACGAGGCGAACGAGAGGGAAGTTTAAAATAAAATGTTTAATTAAAACCATTGCAAAGTAAGTCGGTCACCATTAAAACTTTGAGTTAGAAGTAATTGGAAATCGTTGCCGTGTTTTGCTTTATTTCAAATCGGAGAATTTGTATCACATCCTTTGGATCCAAAAATTGCTTTGTAGTCAAAATACTATATAAAATGGATTTTTTATGCAAAGTGGGATTCTTTAAATTATTGGTACCATTACTATTTAAACTGTACATATTTCAAACTTCACACAGAGAAACATATTTTCAGATTAAGAAAAAATATTGCCTAACCGCATTTTCTTAGTATAAAAATGCTTTTTCATTACACAAAGTATATGAACATAATTGTGCCAAGAAAATTAATTTCTTGTAGTAATTGTTTTAATTTAAGGAACCCCATTTTCGAACAAATATGTATCCATAAGGTCTAATTTATTATCAACTGTACTTCGGCATTTATAGAAAGGGAGGGGGATCGATCATTTGTGCTGATACAGGCCCAGATACCAGCCGCTTACAACACGCTGTTGTTGGTTAAAACTAGATTAAGAAATAAACAAATCGACAAGGATATGTGTTTAATTTTTAAGTAAATAGTTATTTTACTACAAACATATATAGATGTTGTACAAAGGTAATGGATCGGTTTGTCAAGCAAATGTTGACAGAGACATTCAGAAAATTTTCTGAGCATGTAATCGGTGATATATTTGCCATAATCCATGTACCTTGCTTTCTATCTGCTAGTAAATCAGTAAAGTCTGCTGGATGTGATCAATAATTACTGCTAATTCTCAGCAAGCATAGTTACATAGTTGCACCAACAGATTGGTTCTGAAATAGTTTATCTGTGGTCAAGTATAAATTACTTTATTTTGATTATGTTGTTTTATATTTGTTATATTCTGAATCTTTTGAAATTTAAACTGTGTAATTGGTTATACAAGTGGCAGCGCATTTTGAGAGCTTCATCTTACAAGCAAACGTAGGCAACTGTCTCCCTCCGGTCTTGATAACATTTTGCAGTGATATACTGCCCTGTTAAGCCAAAACGGCGTATCTAACAAAACAATGATATCGAGTTATTTAACTTTTACAGTTTTTGTCTAACCTATGCGTCTAACCTACATTTGCTAATGTATAGTATTGAATGTGCTGGTTTTAATTCCATAAATGAATCATAGCTGTCATTACAGCAAATATGAATTTTGATAGATACGCCTTTTTTGCTTAACATTTATTAATTTATGACCTTTATCACAAAAAGACGTATCTATTTCTATTAATTTGGTGCTTGTTTTTCTTGTCCATTTAAACCCTTACAAAATAAAAGGAAACTTCATTCAAATTAACATCTTCCGTAACACACAAAAAAGTATTCTATTCATTGTCATTAAAGTCATCACATTGCACAGTTGTTCTGACAGGAAGATCCTGCCAGAACGTTAACCTGTTAGGTGGCATAATAGCAGACAATTTAGAGAGTATGGCGTTTTTACGATCCTGATCTATGCCCCTGCACTCTGTCTTACAAGCTGGCTTTGGAATAGCATGGCTAGTATATTTAGCAATGAGAAAATTAATTTTGACAAATTCTAAAGAAGAGAAGCTGCTTTCATATGTCAGTGTCTTTTTGTTCCTTAAAAAACAAACTTGTACCACATTACTAAGAAATGGTATTGGGTTAATTTTATTTAATTTGTACTGAGAAATACATTCCATTGGGACTATTATATTTTGCGGGAGTTCTAAAGGCAAACCGACTAAAGGAGTAGAAATATTTCGTTTAACAATGTCTGAATCGTTTTAGATTTCTACTCTGTTGTATCAGATTTGACGATAAAAATACAAGAGATAAACGGAAAAAAGTGGATAAACTTGCACCTATTCGAGACATTTTTAGTGTGTTTGTCAGTAAATGCAAATCTGGTTTTGGTTTGTCTGAATATGTAACAATAGACGAGAAACTTGAAGCTTTCCGGGGAAGATGCAGCTTCAAGCAGTACATTCCGTCAAAACCCAACAAGTACGGCATCAAATTTTTTTCATTGTCAGATGCAAAAATGTATTATACAAGTAACCTGGAGGTGTATGTTGGCCAGCAACTAGAAGGCCCTTTCAAAGTAAGCAACTTTCCAGATGCCATTGTTGAACGACTTTGTGAACCAATGAATAATTCGGGAAGAAACTTGACGGTAGATAACTGGTTTACAAGTTTTCTTTTAGCTGAAAAATTAATAAAAAAAAAGTATCTTTGGTAGGAACAGTTAGGAAAAATAAAAGACAGCTGCCATTAGAATTTTCTAATCCTGAAAACCGACCAGTACGTTCCACACATGTTTGGATTTCAAAAAAATAGCACCTTAGTTATTCCAAAAAAGAAAAAGAATATTTTGCTTGTTTCTAGTATGCATCACGATGGTGCTATTGATCCAGATAGTGGAGAAGGAAATAAACCAGAAATAATGACTTTGTATAACCATACAAAAGGTGGAATTGATGTCGTAGATAAATTATGCTCCCACTACAATTGTACCAAAAATACTCGCCGGTAGCCAATGGTAGTATTTTTTTACTACCAAATGTTGGGGCTATCAATGCTTTTGTCTTATTTTGTGTAAATAATCCGGAAAGTAAAATTGTAAGACGGGAATTTTTGAGAAATTTGTCAATGGCAATAATTGATCTACATTTACGAAGAAGGACTACATTACAAAATCTGCCACAAGTAATGAAACTACGCATACAAGAAATATGCAAAATAGAAATTGAAGCAAGTGTCAGCCAGACAATAACAGGCAGATGCTCCTATTGCACAACAAAAGCCAACCGAAAAACGAGATTCAAGTGCAAAAAGTGTGAAAAGTTCATGTGCCTAACGCATATAAGTGTGGTATGTGATGACTGTGTGTCACAAAACTAATTTTATGAAAATTTTTGAGAATATATGTATTTCTTTATTTTTTTTCTTAATAAATATTTATGTTTTGCATTTTTTTAATAAAAAAATATAACCAAAGCAGTGAATTTAGCCAAATTAGAGCATTAAGTATGTAAAAAAAACATTTTTATATGCCGGTCTGTAAGACCGAAGCGGGTAACGATGTTCCAGAAGTTCTAGCGGGTACTGTAGGGTTAAACACCCTACAAGTTCTGCTAATTATTTTACTATATTCACTATATTCACTTTATTGCTGTACTCTCCATAATCAATAGTTTCTGACATAAATACAAACAAAGTGTCATTATTGCAGTGTTCATTTGTCATTAGCTTAAGCAAAACGAAGCCAACCTTGTCAGTTCTGGTTGTTTACTGGTAATAAATAATCGATTTCATGTTTTTCTTTTAATAACTTAGAGACGGCGAATTTAGGTATAAGAAGTGAAAACAATTGAATTTTCTTTAGTAGAATATGTTTGTGTTTGGACTAGGTTTTTGGAACACTCTGTATAATATTTTTGATATGTATTTATAGCAGTAATGAAAATCTCAAAATTGGTTTACATGAGTGATACCGAATAAAAGATATTGATGTTTAAGTTAAACTCTGCGTTTATCGAATTTTCAGGAAATAGAGCATTATTCATAATATCGCCCTTCAAAATTTTAAAATGATACCTTAATTATTTCCAGAAATACTTTTAATAGGCCATCGCCATGAATGACCCTGTATAATTTGTCAAAAGTTTATAGCAAGCACAAAACTGCAATACATATTCGCGGAAGTCATTTAAATCAACATAATATCGATAAAAGTTTACAATAATAAAGCCCAACCTAATTTGGTGTACGTTTTGATTTCTTCAAAAACTTTGTGATAGCTTTAATATTGTTGGTTCATCACACGTGAAGGGTTATGGAAGTATAATGTTACGAACTAACAATTGCTGCTTTCCGTCATAACCAAAAATAAATTACTTGTAATAGCGCGAAACAGAGTGTTCAAGCGCGAGAATGAGGGTTCCTACCAGTACGCTTTCTACGATGATTAACTATCTCGATGTACACTTAAGGGACATTTGACGTATATGTACACATCTCATTTTGAAGTATGCAAAGTTTTCCCGCTACTGAGCTTTCGACTAATGGAATCATAAATTTCCCTGACATAATCTATATAAAGAACTATAATACATTTCTACATTTCCAGAGGAGTTTGTTTACAACCTCGGGCAGTATAAATTTTTAACGGGAACGAACTTATAATCTGATTACGTTGCTATGCGCCTTATACGAGAACGCTTCGTCACTGTCGCTAATAGTAGAGGTAGGGGATCGAATAGAACAAGGTAGTTTTTTCTAGTACACTTAAATTGATTTTTCGTTGAACCTAATATAAGATGCGATAGTAATTTGTTTCGAATTAAAAAATTATGATTATAACTTTATAGTAAGATAAACCTTTAATTATTATAAGGATTAATTTCAACTCATGTTTCACAAAGAAAACCCTTGAGAGATATCGGGGGCTTGTTAGAGAACGAGTGGAAGTTAAGTCTGCAAGTAAATGGAAATGCACCATACACTGGTTTGTTTGTAGCTCAAATCGATATCTTCAACTACAAGGACGTGAAGGATCGACATGTGACTTCATTGCTTAAAACGAGTTGAAATCCTTTAAGAAAATGTTATCATGTCCATACTAAACTATACATTTGATAATTTTTGTTGCATTTTGTAGCTTATTGTAAATTTTAAGTAATCATCTACATGTACAAAAAATCTTTTTAAATTTAACTGCAAGTAGTATGAGGGTCAAGCTGATATTATTGAGAATAAAAAGAATGGTTAATATATTTTAGAATTTCATTCTAAATACAGGGTGCGGCAGAATGGACTCTCACATTTTACAGATCAATAACAAATAAACGGTAAACGTTAAAGAAAAGAACTTTATATTTTTCAATATTACATATTATAAGGTTTTGAAAATAACATCGTTCAAGTGACGGTCCTCATGGGCAATACACATACGAAGTCGCTCTAAGAAGTTCTGCATAATTCTTTCTAGTACGCCTCGAGAAATAGCGGCGATTTCCTGTCGCGTTGTGTTCTTGAATTGATTAAGAGTTTGAGTTGTAAATCTTACCTTTGAGGTAGCCCCACAAATAAAAGTCGCAGGGGTTCAGATTAGGGGATCGAGCTGGAAAGTCAATATCGCCTCGTAATGAAATCAAATGTCCAGGAAACATTTCTTGCAATATGGCAAGGAAACGGTGATTGGTATGGGATGTGGCGCCATCTTGCTGGAACCGGAAGGAGTCTGCATCGTGCTCTTCGAATTGGGCCAATTGGGGTCGGAAAAAGTTTTCCAATATGTCACAGTACCGGAGAGAATTCACAGTTACGGTAATGCCATACTCTTAAAAAAAATAAGGCCCCACAATGCCCAATCTGGAAATCGTGCACCATACGGCGACTTTTGGGCAATGAAGAGGTCTTAGGTGAAGCTCTCGGGGATGTTCAAGAGTCCAGTACCGGAAGCTCTGCTTATTCACTGTGCCACAAATATGAAAATTAGCTTCATCGCTGCTCTACCTAACAGCTTCGGGACGCACATTTGTAAGGATTTCTTGACACAAATGTCTACGCCTTTCCAAGTTTTGCGCACTCATGTGAGTACAGCCGCATGTTTTCGAGCAGCACGCTTTGCCCTACAGACGCTCTAACGGTAGCAATGTTCTCAGGTATTCTGATGCTCCTAGGACGGCCAGATGGTTTCTCTGGTAATGCAGAACCAGTTGCCCTTAGATTTGCGACCCATTTCACTATTGTTTTCCGATCTGGCCAGCCGTATTTAAATTCAAGTGAAAGCGCGTACGAAACGCTCTTTGTGTCGCTGTCACTGATTCCTCATTTTTTGAAAAACGCTTCAATCACATAGCCCCGCTGCTCACCGGACCAAGACATTGTACCGACTGGAAAACCTTATTACTCGCACGACCGGTTGGCACACCCCCTACCTCCCACATCAGACTAGCGGCGGCGCGGCGCAACGAAATGTGGGAGTCATTTCGCCGCACCCTGTATATTCAAAGTAATTCCCTTTTTTGACCATACTCCCGTTCCACTTCTTAATGGTCGCCAACTAATCTTCTTTTGGAATACCTGGAAAATACTGATGAATGTTCGTATCAATTTCTTCCTCAAACGTAAATCTTGTACCTTGCAAATGTTTTTTAAGCCCATAAAACAGCCAAAGATCACACATTGCCAAGTCAGGTAAGTACGGTTGATGTTCTATAACTTTTATATTTTTTCAGCTAAATATTGAATCGTGAAAGCTGCGGTACGGAATGATGCGTTCTCGCAACATAATACCCTTCTCGGGGACTCTACTGAACAGCTTAGGCAACCACTTTTCGGCGTACCATTTAGCTGTAACTGTTTTTGTTCATCCAGTTTAATTGCACATACTAAGCTCGTACTTCTAAAAAACATCGTATACGTAACTTTTTTCATAGATCGCTGCTTCTTTGTAATTGTTAGTGTTCTTTAGTCTTTATGGATCCATATACGACCCTCTTGACGGCTAGGTGCGTCGAAAAACGAAATATACGTCATTTGTAATGATTTTAGAAAAAATTTGATGTGGGCCATTCTTCACAGATTTCATGGCGAATTCTCACACGCTCTCCTTTTTGAAAGCCGGAAAGCTGATGCGGCACAAAACGACTGACAACCTTTTTTAAATGCAGATTATCGTTTATGATCCAATCTTGAATTAATGCTCTATTGCAGTATACGTGGCCCTTTTTTCCTCTTAATTATTTTCTTAACAGCATCAATATTTTCTTCGGTGATTGCCGTACGCGGACGTTTTGCTCTTTTTTGATGCTGAACAGAAATTCTTTCGCATTCAAAATCTATGCCGTCCATACCAAAAGCCAAGAAAGATGCTTTTTCATTAAAAGTTACAAACTTTCCTTGCACTCACAAGCGTTTAAATCTGCGTGCAAATACACAAATTTTATGATATTTGCTAGATAAATCATACAAAAGTCAACGATAATGTAAATCACTTTTATTTAATACGTATTTACATATATTATTATGCAGTCTGATTATAAAGGGTTTCCCAGTGGCTATAGGTTTTCGAAATGCCACGGCGGCCATTTTGGAAATGAAAAGAAATGTCATTTCTTGACAGTTGTGTTCAGTATAGTCTAGCATTTTATCATGGCGAGATACACGCTTCAAGAACGTCTCATTATTATTCAAAAGTGTTATCAAAATAATCGATCTTTTGTCCAAACCAGTCGCTCGTTACTTGAAAATTTTGGAAGAAATAATCTTCCTACTTGGCGAATTTTGAGGAAGGATTTGGGTTTATACCCTTACAAGGTTGTGCTGATTCAAGAACTGAAGTCACTTGACCATCATAAGCGTCGTTTGTTTAGCAATTGGGTTCAAGAGAAACTTGAAAATTATTATATATATATTATATATTATATTGTCTGGTGTGGTTTATGGCATGGTGGCATCATCGGACCTTATTTTTTCCAAAATGAGGAAGGAAATGCGGTGAACGGTGAAAGATATCGAACGATGATAACGGGTTTTTTGTGGCCCCAGTTGGAAGATGTGAATTTGGTTGGCATGTTCTTCCAACAGGACGGTGCCACATGTCACACTTCTGGTGAAACCATTGATTTATTGCAAGAAAAGTTCCCTGAAACATTGATTCCTCTCGATGTGAGAGATCCAAGAAGAATTGGACAACTTCGACCAGATGCTTGGCCTCCAACAAACTACGATTTAACACCATTGGATTATTTTTTATGGAGTTACGTTAAGCCATTGGTCTATGCGAACAAACCACAGACAGTAGAGGATTTGAAAACCAACATAGAGCGCTGCATTCGTGATACTAATGCGGATTTATTCCATAAAGTAACTGAAAATTGGGTTCATCGAATTCGCTTCTGCATTCATAATCGCGAAGGAAATTTTTGTGTGATGTGTTGTTTAAAACATAAATGCTATCGATGTAACTTTCAAATAAAAAAAAAAAATTTGGATTAACTTTTTTTTGTGTTCTATTTACATTTAAAAACATATCATTCTTATTGGAAACCCTTTAGAAAGCACTTATCAATATTTTCCAAGGTATTCGGGCATGAATAAGAACGAAAATCAATTTCCAACAGATAGCATAGCTAGTACTTTGATAAGAGGAACCGGATTTGGATAAACCTCCAACAAAATATTGATTTAATGTAAATGTAAACATATGCTAAATTGTATCCTTTAGTTATCGGAGTAAGCTATGACAATCCATGAGGTAATTTTGAACAATTCACCTAGATGTTATGTTCATTCATTCCTCAAATCATTAAATTTACAGAAAAGGCAAGACATTGGCCACGGTGTAAATAAAGTGTTTTCTTCTTTTATTTTTCACTCCTAAGCAGTAACGCCACATTCAATCATTATTAAATCAACTTAATTTCAACAACCTTCCAGTGGACTGAGTAATATTAACATGTGCGAAAACTGCACGGTTATACGGAGAGATTAAGCTATAACCAAAGGATAATTCATTTTATCCAAACATGTGAAGGATCCGTGTTGAAACATTTATAAGAAAATTATGCAAAATGAAATGATGTTATTGCAGAATATACGACTCTTAAGGAATACAAGAAGTGTTTAAAGTTGAATATGACAACTTACTCCTACATCTAAAGTAACACGAGAAAATTAATTTAAAGGACATGTAGCAAATCACTATTTTCAATTGCTTTTAATTTTGTTAACATATCCTTCTCTCGCTTTTAGACAATGCTGACATCCACTTCTTGAATTTTTGAAACATTTCTGGCCATAATTATTGTGTATTCCCAGCGTTTCAGTTATTCTTGAGAACCTTTCTGTCGAGAAGTGACTAGAATTGTTTTCCGGAAAACTTGAATCACTCTTAAAGAATACAGAAAGCACATAAAGCTAAACATGACGACTTAGTCCTAAAGTGACCTTTGGACAATATTGACGTCCACTTTTTAAATTTTTTGGAACATTTCTGGTTATAATTATTACTCATTTCTAGCGTCACAGCTATTCTCGAAAACTCTTCTGTCGAGAAGTGACTAAAATTCTTTTGAAACAACATTTGGTTTCCTCTTTGGGTACGAAGTTTATGTTGTTGCTGTTCAATCAGTTATCATTGATCATTCTGGCATGATGATGTGAAGGCAAATCAACCTCAAGTACTATTTCACTGTTTGCATGACGAATATTAATAAAATTCACTAATTTTAAACGATTTCTACGGATGTAACCATTTGTATTAATTGCTTCGTAAGACATATACTGATTGATCTCGTTGATTCCGAAATAGTTCTCCAAACGAGCTCTTTGCAAATTTTTCTTTTGGCGTGAATTTAATCTGTTTTGATCAAATTTCATCCATCACAATGATTGCTTTCAATAAAATGATTACACTTTAGTATCTAGCACCATTTGACAATTTGTAAGAGTTGGATTGCTCTGTATTTTGGAGACTTCATTTTGGATATTTAAAGAATTTTTTTATAAAAAATTTTGTTATATTGGTGTGAAAAATTTTACATTGATGGCATAGAACAAAACAGTGTTTTAAAGCTAATAAGGAATCGGAGACATTCGCAAATTAAAGCACAGCATTCTTTGCATTCGTTTGTTTCAGTTCAATATTTTTATCGCGAAATATGACACTGCCCTGTGTCTGCTAATAGTAACTATTATACTTTATTGCAGTAGTATTATTTTAAACGTAAACATTTTCTACAAATCTTCGTTTCATAGAATTAAATGAAGCGATAGACTGCTCTCGGTGAAATATTTCTTACACACGATCAAAGAAATGCTCACTTGGTAATATTTCACAATTAATACTCAATATTCTGAAATGTTTTATCACAGGGAAAATTGTAATAAAAATTGGAATTTTGTCAATTAATTAAATTGTTAACTCGTTTGTGGGATTCGGGAGTATTCTTTGATACTCTTTTGGCAATTATTTATTACTTTTGAAATTAATAAATGGAATTTAACGAATATTAAATTTGAAAACGTAAGCTAACATTGATTTTTAAGAAGATGACATATAAGTATTATGTTCCTTATGCCATTTATAGAAAATCTGCCCTTCTAACCTTGAACCTTCTGTTCTATTTTGAACTTACTTTCTAATTTCTATATCGAACACTTTAACTTGAGACCGCAGCCAAAATACTAGTTAACTCGACTAAAGCTTAACCAGGATTGATTAATTTATTGGCGACCCTATGCTCCTTTATTTTAATCGCGATGGCGATTGTTTCTCTCCACAGCAAATCTTAATGATATCTACCCAAATATAAGAAATTTTTGATAAAAAAAGTTATTTTTAGACGTAGCATGGGAGAATGAACGCGGTAATGCTACTAGATCACACAACTAGAGGACTCTATGCTCTAAAATACAACTGACAAAATAAATATGGCAAATTTTAACACCAAAAACGAAGATACGTTAGAAATACCCTTGAATTTACCTTGTTATTTGTTTTAGGATAATTTTACATTAATTTTGAAGATCTGCGAAATTGGGAGGAATAAAAGAAGAGTTGTTTTGTCGATGATCCACTAAGATCGTCGTTATCTGGGCTTATATATTTTATAAGATGTCTACACTCCTTGATCATATCTTGTTATACTTTTGTGTATTCAACCGGAGATTCGTAGAACATCTGTATAAAGAAATTACCCCCAATTTTATTCCATATCAGTCACACTTTTATGTATTAGTCTAATAACGGTGATAAATGGACTTAATGTAATCATTTTAGGAAATGTCGGCGAAATGACCGCAATTTCCGTATTCTTTTTGTAGAAGCACAGAGCACAAACATCCGTCATAGGGCGACGAGGAATGCCACATTTTTAAATAAAAATACATTAGACTCATAAATAAAAATACACTCGGGTGGAAATCACTTTTTAGACATTTCTGTGTACTCTATTCATTCAACGGAGGAAATATTATTCAATGTCAGCCGCACAAGATCAACCGGTATACGGGGAAACACGACCTAGAATCGATAATTGCGATTAATTTTTTATTTGGGGCATTCGTAAAAGAGCGCAAGTTTGCGAAAAATGCGCCCAATAGGTACGTGTAAACACTATGCGTCACTTGGGGAATGTTATCATCGATTGTATCGAATTTATGTCATCGTTATGCAAATATTTGGATATTTCAGTAGGAAATACAGCATTATCTTTTTTAACACATACATCTAGGTGTGTTCGTGGAGTAGCATGCAATGATAGGATATTTTTAATATACAGTGAGTCCTGTTTTCGTTGTGTCGATCGAGTTCTCCGTGGTGCACATGACTGACAAGGAAAGGTTCCCGGGTGTCAAATTCAAATTTTAATTAAAGTTGGTGGAAATGTAAAGCATACCGAGATATACACGTGGTATTTTTTTATCGACCGAAATTCACTATGAAGGGAGAAACATTCATTCGAAAGCAAGCAGTATAACTGCAGAACGAAGAAAGCTAGAGGAAAGAAATGAATACAAAAGTTGTATCATAGTTAAGGGTCTTTTAGAATATGTGATTAACGTATACACAGAGTGTTATGGTTAAGCCTAACTTTTAAGCATCCGATCTCTCTGTAACAATACCAAAAGGTTTTAACCAAAAATCGTTTGTCTTTTCATTTTGCTTTTTCATATTTTAAATAAATTAATTTTCAGAAATTTTGAAAAGTATTTACTGTTAATGATGCATGTATCTGAACTCTATTATAACATGTACTTATTACGTTTTAATTACGTGTGACTTCGTACTAAACTGTGCAGTTTACACAAACTCATGTTCAAAATTAACGCACCACTCAAATAATTCTATACCATTTTTGCAAAATTTTTTAATTGGTGAATTATTTCTTAGTATCATGAATAAATAATGTAACTGGTGATAATTAAACATCGGTTCATCAATTAACATCTTTTTTAATGGAAACTTATGAAAAAAAAAATACAAATTCCATTCAATTACAAATTCAAAAACAAGACTATATTATTGAAAATCTTAAAAACTCTATAAACAAAAAAAAAGGGTATAGAAGAATAAAAGTTAATAACGTGTGACACCTCCGCTAGCTCTGACAACTGTCTGGATTCGCCGTGGCGAGCTCACTAGCAAATTTTGGATTGCTTCTTGGGGAATATTATCCCACTTGAAAAGAACACCTTGTTCCAATTCCAAGAGATTACCAGATGGTGGTAAACGGCGCCTTACTGATTTTTTTGGAGCATCCCAAAAGTGCTTAATCGGATTTAAGTCTGGGCTTCGTGGTGGCCAGTCCATGACCTAGATATTATGTTATGTTCAACGTTGTATTTACGACGACAACAACTTCTCTCGGTTGTCGTTTTGGTACTGAAGTAAATGTCAGGCTGGCCACTCGTTGGCAACCAAATATCCCTCTTGCGGGGATAATGGGAAATTTCTTCGGTACCATCCCCCCTCAGCCAACCGTCCTTGGGGCGAGGAAGGTAGAATTTAATTATAAGTCCAGATAACGACGAGTGTGGGGTATCATGGACAATTCTACTCATTTATCAATTTTTCTATTCAATTATTTCTTCCAAATTAATGTAAAAATCGTCTGGAATAAGCAACAACGTAAATTGCAAAGCACAACAGATAATATTTCATCAATTAAATCTTTATCTGAAAGGTTTCTATAAATTAGTAGTGGATTTTCTCTTTTAAAGCTTGTTGGTGACAATTCGTACCACAGAATCATCAACAAACAACCTCCTGGTTAAGTCACTGCATTCGTTCTCGTATGCTAATATCATTTTTATTGAAAGTCATCGAAAAGTTAGTTTCTATTTGGGTAAATTATCAAAATTGGCTGTGAAAGAAAACAATCGCCGGTCTTTCGCGATTTCAAATAAATGAAAGAGAAACGACGCCCTCAATTTTCATCAATCTTTATTCGGCCTTGGTTGAATCAAAGTTTGTCGTGAATCCACTCCAAAGATAAGTGTTCGTTGTGTATTCAAAGTCATTATATCAGAGAAGTAAATAGGGTTAAATATCCAGAACAGGCAGTTCCTGTGGTGTGCATTTAAACCGAGTGTTTATATACATTGGCGTCGTTCGAAAGTTTAAAGGTTAGTAGATTTTAAAATCTTAAAAGTTCGTTAATTTGATTTTCATCAGTTACAAATTCATTCAAAATTGCCGCAAGGGTACCTAGGGATACCCCCGAACCTAACAAAAATCATTTATTAGAGTTAAATTATAAAATTTAACAAAATTAGAGTAAAAACCCTGAGAAAGATATTTCAATATTGACCTCTTGTAAGTAATTCAAAACTTGTCTAGCGATGTGCGGTCTCGCATTATTCTGCATGAACATGAAATTGTTCCCTAAAGATGGTGCGATAAGCATTACATGGTGCTGAATAATGTTCTTTAGGTGGTATTTAGCATTCATTGATCTTTGGCGAATAGAGAAAACTCTATAAACAAAAAAAAAAGGGTATAGAAGAATAAAAGTTAATAACGTGTGACACCTCCCATAGCTCTGACAACTACTTGGATTCGCTCACTATCAAATTTTGGATTACTTCTTGAGGAATATTGTCCCACTCGAAAAGAATAGCTTGTTCCAATTCTTGGAGATTACCAGAGGGTGGTAAACGACCCCTTACTGTTTTTTTTAGAGCATCCCAAAGGTACTCAATCGGATTTAAGTCTAGGCTTCGTAGTGGCCAGTCCATGACCTGGATATTGACCTCCTGTAAGTAATCCAAAACTTGTCTAGCGATGTGCGGTCTCGCATTGTTCTGCATGAACATGAAATTGTTCCCCAAAGATGGTGCGAAAAGCATTACATGGTGCTGAATAATGTTATCTAGGTAGTATTTAGCATTCATTGATCTTTGACAAATAGAAATTAACTCTGTGCAGACGTCAAAGTAAATACTTCCCCAGAATATTTTTGATACATCACCAAAGGGCTTTCTTTGAGAGCTTGTGCAGTCAAGATATCTTTCTCCAGTTCTTCGCCATACTCTCTCGCAACCATCTGGAGATTTTGAACTTACTCTAGTCTCGTCCGAAAACAAAAGTCGTTTCCAATCTTCAACTGTCCAATCTGCATGATTTCTAGCAAATCTCAAACGCTGAACTCTGTGTGCTGTGGTAAGTAATGGTCCAATTGCAGGCCTTCTACTACTCAATCTTAATTCCCTCAATCTTTACCTTACAGTAAAAGCAGAAACTCTGAGTTCTGTGCTTGTTATTCGCCTATTTCAGAGAACTTGTAATTGCAAAAAGAATAATCATCTCTCGCACTTGTGACTCGTTTTCTATCTTGACCACGTCTTCTAGAGTGCCATCCGGTATTCCTAAATCTCCTAACTATTTCACTGACTGTTGCATGATTAATGCCCAGCAAATTAACCACTTAGCGCATTGTACGTCCTTCTTTTAACAAAATTGAAGCTCTTACACATTCATCATTGGTTAAATGATGTGATCCGTTCATGAGTTTGGATTTAAACTTTATTAACTTAAATTCTATACACGCAAAAAAATTAACAAACTCGTAATTAAAACTTATGTAATGCCTGAACTGTAATTTAAACCACCCAAGAAAAACTGTTTAACAGAATTTGACACTAACTTGCGGCCATTTTCACAATAACTTTCTAGTGCCATAAAACTATTAGATTATATTCTGTTAAACCAAAAATTTTTAGAAAATAGAAAAATTATAGAAAAATACATCAGAAACATTGCGTGGCGCGTTAATTTTGAACCTGAGTTTATATAGGTATCCCTAAATATTAATTGCTTTCTTTTTGAGTTTTAGGTCATTAACAGAAGATAAAAAAACAATTTTTTTCTTTTTCACATTTATTGTCAACTTTCTCAAGCTATCTACAAAGAAGTTTTGAAAATTCAATGAGTTACGAATTTGTAGAGAGTTTAATAATTATTGGTTTGAATTTTATGTTTAACCCGATAAAAATGTTTTAAAAATATTCAACGTGACTTGATCCTTAGACAAGATTTTTTCTTCTTGTTCTCGATTCCTTGCACATTTTTATATGTCGGATGTGGGTTCTGGTTTGTCTTATACACATTCTTCCACTATCTTCTGTTTCTTGCCATTATTTTCATTTCTTCCGTCTTTCCCTTTCTTCCCCATTTCTTTTATCTGGTCTATCCATTATCTTCTTGGTCTACCTCTTCGTTTCTTGTCTGAATATCCTGTCCACACTATTTTTCTTGTCACTCTATCTGTCTCCATCCTTGCTGTATGTCGGTACCAATTTAGTTGTTTCCTTTTCTATTTTTCTTATCAGTGGTTCTTGTTCTGTTAATTGTCTGATGTCTTCATTCTTAATGCTATCTTATTTTGTTTTCCCCGCTATTCTTCTTAGGTGTTTCATCTTCATCGCATTTATCTTTGCTTCATCATTCTTCCGTGGTGTCCAATTTTCACACGCATAGGCTATTATTGGGATTGTTATTGCATTATGTATTTTTATTTTTGTATCCATGCCTATATCCTTGTGCCCTAGTATTGTCTTATTTAGTGAGTAATATATTCTCATTGATTTGTCCCCTTTGTTTGTTATTTCCCTATCTATTTTTCCATCCTCCGCTGCTATGCTCTCCGATTAATCATCTGTCACCCTTTCCAATGTCACGTCTCTGCACCTAATGTCTTTGTTAACCTGGCTGTCTTGGTTTTCATTTATGATCATTACTTTAGTTTTACATATGTTTACTTTCACTTTCAAGGTCCAAATGTCCAGATGTTTTTGTGTTTTGTTTTTAGAGCTTGCTATTAGGATCACATCATTTGCATATAACAGGCTACATAATTTCATTGACATTAGTTTAAAAAAAAATATTAAACAAAATAAAAACGAACGGAAAAGAGGACGGTAAAGTAAGATATAAATAAAAAAAAAACAATTGTAACTCACTAAATTTTCGAAACCTCTTTGTAGATAGCTTAAAGAAGTTGACAAGAAATGAACAAAATAAATGTAGGAAAAGAAGCAAAAGTTCTTCTGTTAACGAACTCCCCCCCCCCCCCCCCAAATCCATTAATATTTAAGTGATTATACCAATACAGTGCGGTCCTAAAGGACCACAACCCATGCTAACTTTTGAACGACAGAAGCAAGCGTTTTTAGAAAATGTAGGTCGATTTATATTTTGCGTGAACTACTTTTTGCCGTTATCGTCATTTCAATTGTATCTCAGGTTTTACCGGAAGTGTACTTTACTTTAAAATAAGAAAGTGTTTCTTATTTTAAATAGAATACCTTGAGTATTTTTACGTTTTTGTAAAGGTGATCGAAAGGCGAATTCAACGATACTACATGTTATACTTTAACTTAAGAAATATGACGATATACAGGAATGAAAGTTATGGTAATCTGTTTTTGTTCTTATGCAAAGTTGGCCAGGAAAGAGCGCCAAATTGTTTCTTGTGACGCTAGACTGATCTAATGAGCTCGTTGGTAAGTAAAGTAATCATAACAATTACCAAACTGTCAAATTTCAATTTCAAAAGCGTAAATTATTCTTTTGTTATTATTATTATATCCTGCATTTGTGATACATTCCTCCTTTGTTCTCGTTATTATTTTCTCTCATTTTAACTCGTTCTGTTAATTGTTATTATTTCTTTACTTTATCGAACTTTATTGCAATTAATTAATTATGGTAAGTTTGTTTAAATATGTTAGTTTTTGATAGACAATATGTCTGGTTTTTATGTTTTCCATGCTGTTACTTTTATGATGGCTTCGGCACGAATCATGTAAAATTGCGGGGTCAATTTTAATATTATGTAAATCTAGCAACAATTATCACCTTATTTGCAACAATTGTACAATAATTTAAATCATATTATCTTCTACTAAAGCAGTTCGGCGTTATTTATACTGTCTGTGCATACTTAGCGCTACCGAATATTAAAATTAGGTACTTGATGATTATCTTATGTGCGCCATGCGGGGGTCATTGTAAAATCAACATAAAAAACTGAAACTTAAGCACATTGCCTGTCAAAAACTAACAAATTTACTACAATTAATTAATTACAATAAAGTTCGATAGTAAAGGGGAAACCGCAATTAACAAAACAAGTTAAAATGACAAAATAATAACGAGCTCAAAGAACGAAAGTATGACAAATGCAGGTTATAATAGCAATAAATAACAAGAGTAATTTACGCTTTTGGAATTGAGAATTGACAGTTTGGCCATTGTTATAACTACTACAATTAACAAAAAGTTAAAAAGAGAAAAAATAAGGAGCGTATGACAAATGCAGGATATAATAACAATAAACAACAATAATAATTCACGCCTTTGGAACTGAGATTTGACAGTTTGGCAATTGTTATGGTTACCTTGCTTAGCAACGAGCTCTTTAGATCAGTCTGGCGTCACAAGAAAGAATTTGGCGCTCTTTCCTAGCCAACTTTGCGTAACAACAAAAACGGATTACCAAAACATTTAATGCTGCATATCGTTATATTTATTAAGTTAATGTATGACATATGTGGTATCGTTGGAGTCGCCTTCCGATTACCTTTCGAAGAATGTAAAAATATACAGGCTGTTCTATTTACAATATGAAAGTTGACATCACTTCCGGTGAAGCCGGAAATACAATTGAAATGCTGATAACGGCAAAAGATAGTTAATAAAAAATGGAAATCGAGCTTTTGTCGTTCAATATTTAGCATGGGGGGGGGAGGCACTTTAGGACCGTACTGTATATAGGTATCCAAAACGGAGGTAACCAAATAAAGTCGTATTTTTAAAAATAGGGTGAAATTAAAAAAAAATATATAATTACTCTTAAAGAATATCACAAAAAGATGCCACAATGTATGTGTCACAGAAAATGGTAACAAGTTTTTCTTTATGCAAAAGTAAAATTTTCTACTTATATTAATTTATTTTACAACAAAACTAATTTAGTTTTAAGATTAGAATTATTTCGTTTTGTTTTCGTTTCAAGACCTACTATCTAACAGATATATTTTATAAATTTTGCAATGATAAGGATACTATTGAAAAGGAGTATCAATATTATTTCGGCAGCCCGAAATATGCTTAATTAAAATACGAAAAAATATGTGTTTGATTTAAAAGCATTGATAAATTTCTTGAAAACAAATCCCTATAGTAAATTGTATGAAAAAATAACGATAATAATTATTTTTTACATTTTCTATAAGTTATACTATCACGGATAAACGAGGTGCGTACAAAATTTGAAATTTTTTTCTGTTTCGCGTTTTAATTCCAGAAACCAAAAGATTTATCTAGATTCTAGCGTACAAATACAACGGAAACAGAACGCGCTATACAATAACTATTAGCATACACTAATAAAGACGACAGTGAGGTATAATTGAAATATAATGAGCCATCTGTTTATGCTATCAACTTATTGCAATAATAATTCTGGAGATATTGGAAGCAAAAGAATTTGTTTCACGCGCAACGAATAAATACAGATTTGCCGCAAATACCGCATTGTGGTGTGTATTGTAATTCTTTTGCAAAAAAGCTCAAAGGGTTTTAAAAATGTGGCGCTTGTTCGTCAATGTACTCACTTTTATACCATGCATTCTAATAGATTGAAGAATTTTGTCGTTGAACATCTGGTATGAGTTAAAGATTGTAAACTCTTACTAATTTCTTTTAAACTCTAGTCGCACGCACATTTTAAAAGAGTACCGTTCATTACGAACTTAGAGGTAATGTTATGTATTGTAAATTGTTTGGCAAAGAAGAATTTTGATATTTAAAAACAAAAATAAATTCTATCGGTCGAAGTAATTAAAATGTTGTTTAAAGTCTTTCGTTTTATTTTTCGTACTTTCAGAGCAATTGATTTAAATAGCGAAAAATAGTATTGAGAAAAAAATCAAAAACGAGCTACTGAACACATAAAAAAACGCTCTTCTTATTTGCATCATGACCCAAAACGGTTGGTTTAAATTTTAACGAAAACATTACAAATTTTCAACAAGAAACTTCTTAGTTTTGTTAGATTAGAACTTCATAATCGAAATAGTATGTATCCCTTAAAGTCAATTAACCTTTGGCTTGAGTTTCAACGTCATTGTCGAATCAGATCATTAAAAGATGTATAATATAACTTGCAATCACTTTCTGAAAGATATTATAAGCATGGAATCTGTTCCAAATTAAGTCAATGCTCCTGGACAACAATAAATATAGTAGATTGCCTTATACACTTATCAAAGACTGTTTTCTCATTATACTGCTCAATAATGAGTTGCATACAGAGATTAAGTGTACAATTTTTGCGGGTGCTGGTTTGGAAATGATAGAATTTTTCCACCAGCCACCATTTTCTTAGTAACAGGCCAATATCAATGGTGAATTAGAACAATAATATCTCCCACATACTTTATCAATGAATGACACCGCACTCTAAAACAGGCTAGAGCTGCATAGAAGTCATTTAAAGATGTGGTGAAAAAATTGAACTGAAGTATATTGGCCCATTACTGTTGAATCCTTTAGGCAGATGTACTTGAAACTGAATGGAACAGAAAGTCCGAAGGAGGTAGATTTTCAGTCAATATTCAAAACAGTAAAAAAACATCAATTGCTGTAAAATTATATCCAATAGGAGATAGTGTCAAACAAATTTGAAATCAGCAGGAAAAATAATGTAAGCAGTTTTTCATGCACATTTAAGAAACGAACAAGTTAAACTTTGTTGTTCACTGCTATCGTGCGTAATGGTGTTTAAAATTGATTTGTATGCATCAAGAATTGCATGATTGGATTATTTCGAGGATATTTTTTTAAAGTAACATATTTTGTTCAAATTCAAACGCATTTGCAAGGTTTAATAAGCAAATTCCTCATATACCATACTTTTCTTGTACATTATACTAGAGATCGCGTTATTCACATCATCTTAGAAATCCATATCATGCATTAGAATTATTAATCGTAAATAATGTACGCTTTAGGGACTTCATTAGTAAATTATCGTCACACAATTTGGGGCCCATATCAGGAAACTTGAGCTTAACGGCAAGACTAATTTATTACGGAATGCTGGCAGCTGTTAATTAGCAAAAGCAGAATAAATAGAAATTATGACTGTTGACCAAAGTTATAGACATCAATTTCAGTAATTACATGCGTTATACTTGTTATATTAGACTTCATACGGTTTCGAATATTCTTCCAGTATTGTTTTCGTCATCGATCGGACGTTAATCGTTTGTTGAAAGAAACATTTAGAACATAGCACTTATGTAGCAATTAATTAAATTCAAATAAGGGATTTTCCAGTTTTCTTTTTTATTTATTTTAAATGTAAGTGAAAAACTGAATAACTAATAAATATAACCTATTATCAACATCCATGTGTGTGTTTATGTAATCTCACTTAACTTGATCCAGTCATCATTTAAGAAAAACTGCACACAGATAATCTCACATTTACAATATGTTTTTAATTGTTTTAAATTATTTCAATTAGAAACATATATTATACACAAAATTTTTGTATGTAGACAGCTGTTCCACCAGTGTGGTTACTATGACAATAGTAAACAGAACGTACTGACATTGACAACCTTAGACTCTTGATTCCAAATTTCGAGCATAAGTAAAGACGAGTTAAGTAATTGGCATAATTTATGTACTAAGAAAAAGGTGAAAGGAATGGTGTATGCTAGCAGGACGTATAAGCTACGCTTTCCTGACCAGCGTTATCCACAACCGATAACATTTGTGAAATTAAAGCTAAGATCGGAAGCATTCATTTTATTGATGTAGAAATAAAAAAAGAATGTGAATCCATCTTTTTTAGGGAAAAAGAACAAAGGTATAGTCCGTTTCATTTTATTTTAATTTGACTAATGGGCAGGTAAATACGTTATATATAAATATATAAAAAAGTAATTATTTACTATTACTAGTCAGATTAAAATAAAATGAAACGGACTATAACAATATTTTAATCAAGATTTATTCAGGCTGTAGTAGTGTAAACATAAATTAGTACTGGCGTTTAACTGTAAATATTTGTTTTACTTTCAAAGTTAGACATATGCATCATTATACAAAAGCATTAGGGATGTGAATTTCCTATACGTTGGATACAGAGAAAGTATATATATGGTGCTACAGCGAAACCTCTCAATAACGAACACTGTAGGCCATAGACTATTTTTCGTTATTGGGAGGTGTTCGGTATAGAGAGGGTTAACTAGAGCAAAGGTTAAATATAGTTCATAGAGAATTTTATGTGTTTAATGAAACCACATTAAATGATACACATTGAAGTAGATTTATTATTATTATTATTATTATTGTTATTATTATTATTGTTATTATTATTATTGTTATTATTATTATTATTATATTTTGGTCCATTTAGATGAAAAAGACATTGGACACGTCAACAGTAGTAACAATATCGATAATAAATGTAATAAATGTAATAAAATACAAAGGACTATACATACAATAACATTTTAAAAATCTGTAATGTTGTATAAACATTTGTCGATTAAAAACGTTTTGAGTGTATTTTTAAAAACTGTTGGGGAATGTTTTTTATGTGGTGAGGAAGTTTACTAAAAATATTATTAATTTATTAAATCTTAAACTTCATTTGAATTATATTTAGATTTTTTATGTGAAATATTGGTCAAGAGTTGTTTGTTTCTTACTTTGAAACTTCTTTTTTACAATTTCGAACTTTACATACAACAACTATTGGCAATACATATTTTAAACCCTTCTTCTTTCCTTTGAAATATATGCAGCATTATAAAATGTTTATGACATTATTCCTATTTTTATATCTGTTTGAAAATCCGAATTTAGATTCGTAATGTAAAGGTAGGTTTTAAAATAAATATGGGATAAATTTGTTGATTTAGATGTCCGCATCGTCCTAGAGAGGGTTCGTTGTCTAGAGCTGTTTGTTATGCACTTTAGTATGTAATGGGTTTGGGTAATTAGAAACTGTCTTTTAAAGAGGTATTCGTTGCTGAGAGGTGTCCATTAACAGAGGTTAAACTGTATTAAAAAAAAATGACTATAACAAAGTTTTGTGTTCAATACTGAACAACCTGTACATTTCGAAAGTATTCTAATACTATGCCGAGATAGAGTCAAGTATGCAATTTAGTCTTGGTAACATTTACGTCAAAATGTATGTGTATTTCGGATTTTTTAAAGAAAATATGCGATTGATGACAAAATTGTAAATATCCCAATATCTGTTAGAAAGGCACATACGAAATCCATATTATGTTGATTTATTTCTAGATGGAGAAACTAAATACGTGATAATATACGGGATGTTCCATTAAAAATAACAAAGTAAGTGTCTGGTTCGCTACTTACTGATCACCCTAAACATACGAGGTATGGCAATTAAACAACGAGAAATTGTTTCGAACGCTCGAACTGACAACACTGGTGGACATTCAACGACGTAAGCATAAACTTCCACAGTTTTACTAAATGCGTAATAAGTTTCAACTCGGTCGAGTGCTTTGTGTGTGAAGTAGTAGGTTTGAAAAGTTGGTGTTGTATGTCGAAAAAATGTACCATAAAAATCTCGAACAGAGAATTGTGATCAAATTTTACAGGGGATGAAAGCTGGGTCTTACAGTATTACCCTGAGACTCGTCGGGAAAGTAAACAGTGGGTTGAGATTGGAGGAGAGCGTCCTCAAAAAGCAAGAATGTCGCGGTCATAAATGAAGATAATGCTCGTTGTTTCTTTGACATCAATGGCATTGTCCACAAAGAATTCGTTCCGCAAGGCCAAACTGTTAATTTGGCCTTCTATGTTGAAGTTTTGAAGGGGCTGTGTGCCAGGGTTGCGCGGGTAAGGCCTGAACTGAAGAAATCTGGATGGAGCCTTCATCACGACAACGCGCCCGCCCATTCGTCGCTTCTTATTAGACAGTTTTTAGCGAAAAAAATAATTCCAACGCTGCCTCACTTCCCGTACAGCCCAGATCTGGCACCACTGGATTTCTGGCTGTTCTCAAAAATGAAAAGTCCCATGAAAAGACAACGGTTCGACTCCATAGAAAATATCCAGACGGAGACGACGACGGTTTTGCAAGGTCGAACTTCGGGCGACTTTCAGAGGTGTTTCCAGAAGCGGGAAGAGAGATGGAATAAGTGCGTGGCACTCCAGTGGGGTTACTGTGAAGGAATGAATGCGTGATTATGTTCAGTTTTTTATAATAAAGCTTTAATAAACAAATCCTCGTTATATAATTACCACACCTCGTATAGGCGAAAATATTTTTGAAAGATACTCTATGAGGTCTATTGTGTCATCAGAAAATTTTAGCTTACTACTATTTACACAATAGGCGCAATTTTACAATTCCGGAAGGTTGGAACGGCCTGTATATCTCACCACATCTAGGTACATAATATTTCACAAAGCCACTTTCCTAAGTTACAATTATAGGAACCGTTGACGATTGCTATCAAATAGACCAGCTATAACAATTAAGTACTGGAAGATGATAAGATCTGTCGGTGAAAAATCATATTTTCGCGAATTTTTACGTAAAACCTGTTGCATTCAGCGTAAAATCACTTCAAACTTTTTAGGAAAGTGCCCTAAAGAAATTCTTCTACAACTTAAGTCTCAAATTTACGGTAATTTTTCTATTGCACTATTTTTTTCAAGTTGCAACCAAATCGATAACCTTTGACATGATTAATTAGTCACTGCTAATGTATTGTTTATTGTAGTTTATTGTATGTACTCTGTTAAATTGAATTGTAAAACAAAATAATCTACATTAACAGATATTTGAAGATGCGTTATTTATGTTATATGTAACGAGAGTAGCTTTTATTTTGATGTAAAGAATATGTGATATAAGAATAGATTAAAGTTTTATAAAATGGTAACAATCTAATTTTTAGTAACGTTATTAAAATTAAGGAGCACTGACAAAGATTTGACAAATTTGGTTAATGTATAGCAAGTAAATGTCACAACCTTTAACATAAAGTAGTGCTTACAAGCAAATTGACAGAACTGACCCCTCCGATTTCGATGAAACTTGGTATATTGGTAGACCATTAAAAGTAAAGGACACCTATTTTTGTTTATCGGCTGATATTCACCTTACCTGCGGGGGTGAAGGGTGCGTCTGAACTTACCCCCAAAAACGCATTTTTCATCATAACTCCGGAACCGCGCAAGCTATCGGGATGATTGAAAAACCAAAATGTTTTACTTCAAAGGGGCTTTCAAATGGACTATAGATGAATGCCCTCCCCTCCTTAGCGGGGCAAGGGGAGAAAAATGTCACACCTTTTTCAAGTTTAATTGAAATCGGAGGGGGTCAGTTCTGTCAGTTTGGTTGTTAGAGTAATGGTTGAAATAAAGCTGAAATAAAGCAGTTTTTGTGAAAAAAATAACTAAGGAAAGACTTTAGATAATAGGTCTCTACCACTAACGCTGCTTTAAAACTCAACTAGTCGGTGGGAATACATTTTTATAATAAGCATAAGATATGAAGTGGAAAATTTATGGAAATTGTAACTAGTAAACTGAATATTCAAATGTACTCGCCGTGTATAATTTTGCTTTATTACGTCGCTGGAGTAATGAACAGACTAAAGAAGAATGATTAATGTCTTTCTTTATGGTGAGTATTTGCTTTCGCATGTTATTTTTTGGGTTTCCGGACTTTCTGTCGGGTAAGAAAACGCAGATGCAAGAACAAAATATATAGCACTCCGCTAATTTATTAAATAATAACAGTAACGATAATAATATTTTGTTAATATTTTTATTTTTAGTTATTTGTGTGAATAAAGATTTTCAAAATTATATTCAAAAACAAAGAAATTGGGGTTATATGCATTTTTTCTTAAAAAATGCCAAATTATTTCTTAATTAATACTGTTTATAAAGCATTAGTAATTGAGACCGTAACTTTTAAAGTTAAACACCTAAGTTCTATGAAGCGATTTAAAGGCTTTACGAGGTTTACTTTCATCAACTTAAACATGAAAATTATATGGACACAAAAAGTTCAGTTATTAGTTATTACAAAAAGATTTTATTGGGAATATATCGGAATTTCTATTAAATATATGTAACAAAAATATAAGGGATATAATTCGTAAATGAAGAAGTTCTTCTTGTAAGTGTATCCTACAGTTTATCGACAAAGCAAAGATCTTTCCCCAAGTGCTTTTCCTGGAAACAATCCTTAGCAACCGAAAGTATAGGTGGCTTCAAATCCATGAGAAACTTTATCTAATCCGAATAATAACCGTGTTGCCGTCCGTAGAGACGTCACTTCGATGAGAATTGCGTGAAGATGCGACATTTCTTACGTAACAAAAACGACATAAAAATAAGCCGATTTGTAAGAAATGCTTTTTCCGTAGAGAAATGCTTTTTAATACGTAACGTTTCTTATTTATTTAGCTTATTAGTTGTTTTAGTTTTGGGCATTTCAAAATAGATGAACAATACCTATAGAAATTTTTACTGATTTTTCTTTAATTTCTTAAATTTCATTTTTTTTTAGTCCACTCCTCAGTGGGCGAGAATTTTTATTTTAATTTTCAAACATATCAAAGCATTAATATTTCGGTTAGATCGAAATAAACATTTGTTGTCTCTCTCAAAACACCTAATTCTTTTATTTTTTATGTAATATTCGAAACGCATTCATTTCCATGCCATTTAGTTATAATTAACTTAAAGCTAGATCTCACATTTATCAAGAAATTAGTCTATTTAACGAACCTGATTAACTTGAGCAATGTATTTTGTATTATATTCAGGAGAAAGCTAATAAATTTGTTGAGCTGAATTTGAACAATTTCCGGCTTATGATAATCACATTAGATTTATCTAAAATTTAATCAATATTTAGAGAAACATGCTCTAAAACATGTTTTCAGTGTAATCGAAGTTGGAAACGAAGAAATATTCTTCTAAACGCATTTTCTGAGAGTAAGAATGAAAATGTTTTAATGTAAGAATTTCTACTTATGTAAACAATATGAACATAATTATGTCCCTTGTTGCTAGCCTGTATGAACTTTTGATAAAACATGGTTTCCTTTGTTCCTTTTCGCTAAAAAGATGTATTACTAAAACGAGTACTTCCAGTAGTATCAAATCCTAGCTTTAATTTGACAAATGTTCGCGGTTGTGGACGTCGTCGCATCGGTAGCGCAGTTTAGCTAAAATATTCCACTTCTTTCACTCTTTCCTAATACATAAATTATAGCTGTTACCAAACTATTCAAGTAGGTGCTAGAGCTCAAAATTTTGATGCTGTAATTTGAAAACGTCAATGTCAACGTCTTTTGTTTACTGTTGTCATGGTAACCAAACAATACTAACACCGGCAACCTCCTAAATTCAATATCCAAATGCAGAACTCGTATTTAACTGTAAATATCTCTTTTGCTTTAAATAGTAGACATATACATCGTTATGTAAAAACGTTAGACATACAAATTTTCTATGCGGTAGATATAGAGAAAATAGATGGTGCTATTTAATTGAATTTGGTAAAGTTTGGTGTTCAGCACTGAACTCCCCGTAAGTTTCGAAGGCGTTTTAATACCATGTTTAGATAGAACCAAGTATATAACTTAATCTCGTAAAAAATTATGCTAAAATGTATTTGCATTTTGGATACTTTGGAGGAAGTAGATATAGCTACATTTAGGCGATTGATAGCAACATTGTAAATATCTTAAAACCTATTAGAAATAGACAAACGAAATCCATATTATATTGGTTTATTTGTAGATGGAGAAACCAAAGACGTAAAACAACAAAATAGGTGCCTAGTCGACCTCCGGTTACCTCCGATATATAACAAGGTCTATGCGCTCTGACGTCAGCTGGCTGTGACGTATGTTGTCTTAAGTGAACGATCAGCCATAAACACGTTTACGTGTTCTGGCCGTTTCTGCGTTTTGAATTGGTTTATCCAAATTATATTGACTTTATTAAAAAAAAATACTGTGTAGTGATATTTCCCTACTTTGTTGGTGATACTTGTTTTTCAAGTGTTGTATAAGCGATAAAACCTTTTCTGAAACGATAAAAACGGGGTAACCTAAAGGCGTGACTTGGGCGGTCTATTTATATTGGTGTCGGCTGTTTTGCATGTTTTGTTTGTGAGATACACTTTGCAAAAGAAGATATTATTTATTTCTCAACAGCTACAGATTCAACGACCAGTAAAACTATAACTGTAAGTTTAAAAAATCCTAGGCTTAAAAAAGATGCTATTCCAACTCAATTCCTTAACATTTGACAAAAAACGTGGAGATTTTATTGTTCAAATAGTTTTATATTCTTACGTTATATTTAACAAAATCATTTTTGAACACGAAGAAATGTTCTTAAATGTGTATAATAAACGTTCTGTTTTAATACACTATATTTTAAATTATATCACAGAACATAGCCATTTGGATACTAATATATGTAAATGTCATATTTACAGCAGTGAACGTATTACAACAATTATAACAACTTGTTCTACAAATACCCTCCTTAAAAATTATTGTGGGAAAAGTAATGATAGATTAGGTAAAACACCACATAATAGGAAATTAAAGACCCTGGATAAATAGCATGTCCGCAAATTTTCTCGTGAAATTGAACAAAATTTCGAATATAATTGGAATTATTGTATCCATTTCAACTTTAGTTAGGGCTTAGTTGATGACTGGCATTTGCTTTAAACTGGAAGCCCTTCAAAACATAAAAAAGGAATGCAAAAAAAACGATTCCTTTACCGCTTAGGCTAATATCATGTCATCGAAGAGTACTGAGCTTTGTTGTCTCGGTGGTAACGGCCCGGTTCGCTATTTATCGATCAGCCTGTATAGACGGAAATATTTTGCAAGTTATTCTATGACGTCTATTATGATATCTGCTATTACTTTTAGCTTTGTACTATTTGCACAATAGACACAGTTTTACAATTCCAGAAGGTTGAAATTTAAAATAAGAGTGTCAGACTCTTGATTAAGCTTTTCTTGCTCCAAGAAAATAGAATAAGGAAATTAATTATTTCCTAATAAGGAAATATTATTTTGCAAGAACTACCTATAACAGAGATTTTCTTAACTGAATCAGATCCGTTTGACAAAAGTTTATATTTCTCTGCATGCAGTATAACTTTGAAAGTATGAAGAAGCAGGTTTCAAGCAAATATTAAAACCAAATGAAATAAAGTACGTTGGTAACAGGATCTATAAACTGAGTTTTCACGAATCGGAGTGCAGCAGAATAAATTGTTCTAGAAAAGGAATAGATAGATGCAGATCTACAGGGAAGAAACTCGATAAATAACAACAGTAATTTAAAATTTATACTTGACTGACGCACTGTATACATTTAGCTGAGGTGTCGGGAACGAAATGTTGTTATTAAGTTTAACTAGCGCCATGATTGAGTTAAATATTATGAGCACATGATTTCCACTGTTCATTATTAATTTTAGAAGCTAAACCTGTTATATATAAATTTTACGGATTTACGATCAATTAGTTATGAAATAACTCTAATCAAGGCTGCCTGCTGAAAGCGTATCATGTCATTATCCCAAATCTAAAAGCAACGAAAACGAGTTCATTACGAAGTGACTATAGTTAGCGGAAATACAAGATAATTTATTTATCAGTTTTATCACTCGATGGAAGACGATAGATTCTTAGGTGAGACAATTAGATAATTATCCTTTCTTCGAACAGTAGGTAATTCACTATTCCATTCGTTCTTTTATCCGAGACGATCATCCAAAATACCCTATTGTTAGGGATTGGAAAAACAAGGGTGAAAGCTGCGTTTACGTGGACGAACATTGTAATTATAGCCAGTCATTATTGATTATTATGCAGGTTTCCAATTTCTTACTATGCCAACTAAAATAACAATCCGGAAGATCTTCGCAAAGATGTTAATTTTATCGTCTTCACTAATGTTTATTCGCTTCAATGGAAGGAAATTATTTACTCGATAAACTAGGTTACATCTGTCGGTATGCCTTATAAGTGTATTTACATAACGCTTTCTCTTTTAGGAGGAAATATATGCGCGATCACGAAATCTTGCGCAAGTTATTTCTATGAAAGTGTAAGTAGAGACGGGGATGATTTTATGAAATTTCATATCTTTAGGATAATGTCACATATGGGGTGGGTAATGTGAATAAAGTATAGAAGAAAATTTACGGAAAATGTGATATTCGAATAGTAGACTTGGACAAACCAAAACTGGCATTCTATCGCTTTATTTTTCTTATTTATTGCAAGGTCTTGTGAATCTAAAAATATAAGATGTGAACTGTAATATTGCTATCTCTTTAGAAATTTGTGGAAACATCTAATACTAGGGTTGTCTATTTAGTTTTGCATATAGCCATAACAGCAAACAGTAGATTGACTTAAAGTGCTTTATTGTTTCTTAAAGTATTCTCCACAAAGATTGATGTACCTTTCATTCTTTTAAACCAGTTGTTAAAGTAGTTATGCCAATCATCAGTCAACAAAATAGCTATTTTAAAGGTATCGTCTGAAACCGTTGACCACGCAGCCCATTCTAGATTCTAGGGAATGTAAAACAATCGCTGGGTCTTAGGACTGTACGGAGGATGATCTATTAACTCGATGTTTTGCTGCTCCAAAAGCTCAATCGTCTTTGAGCTGTATGTAAATTCGCGTTAACGTAGTGGAGGATGATTCGTCATTGTGGGTTGGTTTTTCGGAGCACGGCAATCTTGTAACAACATGAATTGAGACAAAATTTGCGACTATTTTATTCGACACACTTCAGGAACGGATAACCTTTGTCAGCTTCTTTTCGTCAGGCATCAGGTAACCTATACGGCGGATTGACGTTTGGTTACGGGTTTATAGGAATAAGTCCATGATTCGCCACCACTTACAATACTATAAACATTTTTTGAGCGTTGTTGAACCAGCTCAAAGTTTTCCATATCAATTAACGCGAGCTGCTTTGTGTTCTTCAGTTAAAAGATGTGGGATTTAACGGGAAACTAACTTTTCCAAAATCAATTCATCATGCGAAATTCATTAGGCTGGGGTCTTTAAAATGCCTAAGGATGTTCCAATCTCGCGATACATCACATGTCGACCTTCCTTCATCAGTTGGCGCACAGCAGCGATGTTTTTTTAAGTGACTGCTGTCTTTTGTGGTCCTTTCCCGGGATCATCGTTGAGATTAGTGCATCCACACACATCTTAGCCATATTTCAATATTTTTTTCCGAATTCACCACATACAAGACATATATCTTGACCGTTTACATTCTTATCCTTGTCTTCATCGTCATTTGATTCTTCATCAGTATTTAAATCCTTGTAGCTCGATACAGATACCAGTCACCTGAAATGCTTTTGCAGCTTTTTCCAAAGTAGCAACTCTCATGTAGGCATTGTTAGAGTTCTGCGATTTCAAAAGGTATTATCTTCTCATGTGGGTGGTTTTTTAGGTATTTACTGCATTCTGTATTGAAGGCAGTTTTCAAAGGTGAATAGAATGTGACATCCAATGGTTGAAGTTTGTGAGTGATGTGTGAAGGAATTGTTAATGGAATAATTCCATTGGCTTTGCAAAATGTATACGCTTCGGGTGTATAATGAGCAGAGTCCATAATGAGTAAAACCAGATTCTCCAGACTTGCTTTGACAAACTGTTGGAAGTGCTTCAAATATTTAAGAAAAAGTTCCTCTGTAATCCAGCCTTTATCAGAACAGTAATATGAAGCTCCAGGAGGACCTCCTTTCTGTAGTAAAGGATTCATCCGCTTTGTGCCATAGACAAACGTGTTGTAAGTTCCCGATGCACTAAATGCACAAACCACCGATATGTTTTTTTCCCTTTCCCAACTTGTATCACAACCTACTTGCTTCCGCCCCTTTTCAGCAATAATCTTACCTGTTTTTGGACCGTAGATATACCGGTCTCATCTGTGTTACAAATTCTAGGTTCTTTGAATTTATATTTGGTTATAACCTGCTCCAAATTCTTAAGAAAGAAAGACACCTGTTCTTTATTAAATCCTGTTACTTTGTTCATACCCGTCGCCTCAGGTTTTCTCAGTGTAACTGTGGGGTTACGCTTCAAGAAACCATAAAGCCAGTCGTCACCTGCACATTTCTTTTCCTTATTGAAAGGGCACCTTAGATTATTTTTTTCTGCATGGTTGTATGCACATTTTTTTATTTTTTGCCTAGAGACTCCATAGAATAATTTTGATAATTTTATGACGTGTAATGCGAGTTGTTGCTCTTCAACTTTGGAGAACACTGACGGGCGTCCTAGTGATGGACCCTCATTATTGTTATTTTTTGTCGTCTTTTATATAGTGCTTCTTGGTATTTCAAAAGTTTAAGATACTTTTCGAACAGACTGACCACTCAGCAGCTATAGCTATAGCTGCTTCCATGTTATTAGCAGTCCAAGAGGCCCTATTAGTGCATCTTTTGTAACAACGAGGCATCTGATATGTTAGCGTATTAACATTTCGTACATGCGGGGTAATGGTGACCGGCCACTATTGCCCTTATTTGAATGGCTATCATAATCCCAAAAACTGAGATTTCCTTTAAATAATATTATGCAAAAAGTATTATTCTTACAGAAACTCACCTTTTAATATCATATACACGAATCTTAAGCACAACTATTTACGATATTTTCAAATCATAAGTGACTCGTAAAACATGAATAAAACGTTGACCAAAGTGAACAGCTCTTAGAAATCGTGCCTTTTTCACTTTGCTACGATATTGTCGACAGTTAACATCGAATGTCGTTAAAATTTCGTCGGGTAGCCGAATTAATTATTAATAGATGGCAGCACTACCTGATATTTGCTTTGAAACACATTCAAGCGAAATAATGGGCGGTTCCCGTTACCCTGGTGGCCACCATTCCCCCAACTTCCCCTACTTAGGTGCCATTTACCATTTTTTTACCATGAAAATTTCATTGCTTTTCACTACAGTTGTACTTCGAGCGATTAAAATTAGGAGAGATTGAATATCACGTCAAACGTTTATCAATTATTGGTGCCAAAATTTGTCCTACCGTTGATTATTTGGTACTCCTAGGGTAATCTGCCGGAGAGTTTGAAAGTTATCACATTCTTAAGCTGATTGTAGTGAGCAACGTGTTTAATTGAATAAAAATGAAACAGAAGGAAGATATAGATATCACTAACCTGCATGATAGATGACCGAAAATAAATATGTGTTATTAATCCACTCTTTACTGCTAATTTCAGAACTGTTCTCAGTTTTGATCTACCACGCATAGTTTTTTCTCAATCTGGCCAAGCTGATTTCAAGTTCGTATTGTACCTAGCGGTGGAAAATTAACATTGTTAGAGCAATATTTGATTGTGAGTTTTTATGTTGGCACAACTGCACCTATTAGTTGACACTTGTCTGATGTTGACAGTTTTGTGAATTTGGTACACTTATTGAGCTTTTCTGAGTTAATTTTTATATTCTAACTGCTATTCTTCTGTTTTTCTTAAAATGCGCAAACAATCCTAGTGCATTTTGCTACCTCCGTGGAAATTATGTACTGCTTAAACAAAGAACAGACATAACAGACTTTGTTAAAAAAGCTCATTCTGCTTATTTTAAAGTAAAACTTAGAGACCAGCACAAACTATTGGTGTCAGAAAAGGTTTGTCGGTATTGTCTTGAGAGGTTAAGGTTGTGGTCTAAAGGCACGAAATCGTGCATGCCGTTTGCAATAGTTTGGTGTGAAGGGAGCCTAAAGACCGCACGACTGTTACTTTTGTTTAATTGATGTAATGAGATGCAACTCAAAAAATAAGAAACAAATTGTGTATTCAAATATTCCTTCAGCCAATAGGCCAGTTCCGCATGGAGACGACCATCCTCGCCCTCCTCCTCCTGCCAATTTAGAGAACAAAGCAGAAGGTTATGTGGAAAGTGATGAACCAGAAGCCGAATGTGATGAATACAAACCTGCTGACGACTTTACTTCACAGCAATTTTCTCAACCTGTACTTAACGATCTAGTATAAGATCTGAATTTCCCTAAAGAATTAAAATGAAGAATCTTTTGGCACCAAGAAGGAAAAGCCATTGTTGACGCAAAACAAAAGGAAACTAGCCTCACATGGGCAAAATCTAAACTTCTTGGTCGGTAGAAGATTGGTCAAGAGTAATTTTTAGCGACGAATCGAAATTCGTTGTATGTGTTGGTGATTACCACAAACGCGTAACTCGCACTAAACATGAGGCTTTCCATAATCATTGCCTAAAATGTACTGTAAAATTTCCTAAAGAAATAATGATTTGAGGCTACATGATAGCTTCAGGATTAGGATGCTTTGAAATTATTGATGGTACCGTGAATGCTGCGAAATATCTAAACTGCAAAACAGTCTGCTACCAAGTATCGCGAAGTTGAATGTTGGCGAAAATTATATTTTTCAGCAGGATGGGGCAGTCTGACATACGGCCAAAACCACAAAAAAGTCGTTTGGCGACCACAACTTCATTATTCGTTATTGGCCTTCCAACAGTTCTGACCTTAATATCATTGAAACAGTGTGGTATAAAATGAAACAAACATTGAGGAACACAACAGACATTACCAGAACTTAGAGCCAAAATAAAGCAAATTTGAAATGGATTTGCTCCTGAAAAGAGCAGATCCTTACTTAATTCAATGGCCAAGCGAATTCGAGCGATCATAAAATATAAGGGCGAGGTTACTCCATTTTAATAATAAAAATTCGTCCCATTTCCCAATATTTAGTTGCCACACAAAATGAACATTGTTATTGTTAATTAGAGATTATAGAATAAGTATTTCTGTTTTTTATGTTACTGATTGGCCCCAATAGTTGTTAGTTAACTATTAAATTTGAAAAAAATATATATAAAAAAATAAACTCTCAAATATCTGAATTATATATGTATTTTACTTTGTCCCAATTAGAGCAACGCAACTGCGCTGAAAGCCAGTGGCGGACGCATAAAAGGTTACACAAAATAAATTAAATGTGATACGTGCTCAAACACTTACCGTTTTAAGAGTCCTCCGTGAAATCACAAAGTAGATAATGTCTTTCATATTTGTAACATTAGATATGTTTCCAAAGTTGTTTCGGCAAAGTGAGTACGGCGTGAAGAAAAAGTGTTCTTGTATGCCGAAAACGAACGTTCTACATCTAGTGACGTTATATTTGCGTAAGTAAAGTAATCTTTCAAATAACTTAACGGTTCTGTTGACGTACCTTCACAAATTTGTCTTAATGTGCCAAAATCAGAGTCTTTATCTAATACACTTTCAAACCTTTCTAAAACAAACATTTCTTGCGTCTTCTATTGCGCATAGCTGTGCGTGAACATGTTGCACTATTTGCAAAAATTCCACTAACGACACCGAAGAATTTTGTTGTTTTTCTATCGCATCCGCTAGTACCACGTAATTGTTCTGAATAATTTCCAAATCTGTTTTAACTTGACTATCCTGAAATTTCAAGCGGCTTACCTTGACAGCCGCAGCTTCCTTTGGGTCGAATTCTAAAATCACGTTCTTTATATTCTCAAAATATTTAAGATAGTAAAATGCAGCCTCTAACCATGTTCCCCAATGAGTAAGAATAGGTTGTAGTGGTTCAGGAATACCGGGGCATAGTCTATGAAATTCCCGCATACGTTTTTGGGATTTTACACACACATGACACAGCTTTTGTATGTGCTATTAGAGCGTCTACCTCGGGATAACATTTTCTGATACTATCTGCTACGAGACTGAGAGTATGAATTTTACATGTAATATGCAACAAGTTAGCACAATGTTTTTTAAGAGATCGACCTGCAGCAAGCATGTTTGCGGCACCATCACTCATAAACATCAACAGTTGATTTGTTGAAAGTTCAAACTTTTACAATGTATTTAACACCAACATTGAAATTACTTCGGCAGTGCATTGTTGTATTCGTCTGGAAACTAGTAAAATTGAGGGTGACGGTCGATGTGGTTCCATTGTTCGTACCATTACATTAACCACAGAATGTTTTTTACGATCTGTTGCTTCGTCCACACATAACCACAGTTTTTTATCTTGCAACTCCGATTTAATTCTTTTCTCGACATGCTCACGAGCAGACGGCACAACTCTCTGTAATGTTCTCTCACTTGGTAACTTAAAGTCCGAATATTCATTCCAAAACGAGACGTATGCTTTCTTCCTTAGTAAATGAAATGATAAATTACATGCAATAAACACATAAATTGAATTTAAATTTGTCATAATCTCGTGTGGAATTTTTTTTTGGAACATGCCCTGCACCATTTACGTGCCGTAGACAATCACTTTTCGACCAACACATTAAATCTATTTTACACACTACACATTGAATTTTAGCGTCATCACACTTTAAATCAGGCATTTCTGCAATAAATTCTCTTACTGTGTCCAACTTGGGTCGTTTTCGGGACGTAGGAAGCATTTTCAAAACAAACGTAGAACTACGATATAGTATACGACAGCGTAGATGCATACACAACAGATCGGCTTTCGAGTCGCAGTTATACTGACGCTTATACCGAATTGTCCCGGCCGTGTTTATTTTGTGTAAACTTTTATGCGTCAGCCACTGGCTTTCAGCGCAGTTTGCGTTGCTCTAGTCCCAATACATAGTTGTTAGGGCTCGTAACGTCTAGAAAGGTGATGGCAAATGTTTTTTCCAAATTATTTCCTTGAAATTGGTGACAAAAAATAGTGCAAAGATACATTAAATACGCAGTGAATAATTTCGCAAGTCAAACTTTACTTGTTGATGATACACAAGAATCAAGTCTCCCACAAGCACAAGCATACAAATTAATTTAATACAATTAGCGTAAATTATAGTCATACGTATTAGGATCGTATTGTAAACAAACTAAATACAAACAGGGTCAATTATTGATGCAATCAAAACTTTGTGATCAGGTATATTAGTAGTAATTACAGGAGTATATGATATTGTTGGTCATGTGTTACATTTACCCGTAACACACTAATTAGGTGCAATTGTGCATTAGCCTTCATATTAATAGATTTAATTGAGACATTAATTATATATAATGATAGTAAGGCATGAGGAAGTATGGCAAACACTAAGGTATCGGCACACAAGATATCTAATTAATTCTAAACAGTTGTTTTGGGTATTCGTGAATAGCCAAAATCGTTAACAAAATTTGAGGATTTTTTTTTGGAACTGCGTATTTCAGGTAACCAATCAATTCAGATGCTATAATAATTGTTACTGTTACTCTTACAAATTAGATGAAATTAGTTTCGAATATAAAACTAAAATTAAATAAGTTTAGGTAATAAAGAGATAAATAAAAAAATGAAGGATTATTCAAAATGTAGGTGCCAATATTTTTGCTGCTTGCAGGAAGATCCTTGCTTCAGATATAAAAAATTATGCAAGTGTTAGAAAAGGCATTCTGACTGCAGAAGTAAAACAGGGTAGAATTTTGTTTGCCTTAAATCATCTAAACCGGGATGCAGAGTTTTGGAACAGAGTTGTGTTTACTGATCAAAAGGTCTTCAAATCTTGTAAAGATGGACGTCTAAGAGTTTACAAATCACCAAGGAGGATGGCGGTCGTTAGGAACTAACACGTGGTTATAAACTGTTGGGATGACGACCAAGGTTTCAAAAAATGTAACTCTTTTAAATTTTCACCAATATTTCACTTTTATTTAAAGCTTCATCAGGGTCAATAAATGAGTTGAGTAGATAGACCGAACTTGCGAACTACAATTCTTTCTTTTACGATGTACATGTGAGATTCATCAATCACCGCTTCTCAAATGTATGCACATCGTAAAAGAAAGAATTTTAGTGCGCAAGTTCGGTCTATCTACTCAACTCATTTATTGACCCCGATGAAGCTTTAAATAAAAGCGAAATATTGGTGAAAATTCAAAAGAGTTACATTTTTTGAAACCTTGGTCGTGGAGTTTACAGACCACGCGGCACAAGATTTGAAGAAAAATACGTTACTGGTACCCAAACTTCGTGAGGATTTGCAGTAAATGTGTGGGCGTGGATAAATGTTAATGGAGCTGGTGTTTACTGGAGACTTGATGGTGGAAATTTCAATTCTATCGTTTATTGCATCATTTTAAATGATGTTATGTTGCCGTCGGTTCAGGAAATATACGGCGACAATAACTTCATTTTTCAACAGGACAATCGCCCAATCCACACGGCAAACATTATTCAGCGGTGGTTTGTGGAACAAAGTATTGAAAATTTACCGTGGCCATCTAATAGCCCTGACTTAAACGCAATAGCAAATGTTTGGGGTTGGATGGTCAAGACAATGTATAAAAGAAATTTTCGACCACGGAATAGAGAGGAATTGTAGGAAACCATTGAAAATGCTTGGAAAGATCTTCATTTGAATGATTTTTTTTTCAAAATTTAATTGGATCTATGCCCAGAAGGTTCCACAAAGTTTTAGAAAAGGATGGGGCCAGGATTAATTATTAGTCTATTCCTTATTTCTTATCAGACCTCCCACTAACTATATTTAACTTTCTTGTTGTTGTCATATTTTGTTATTACACGCTTTTACAATGATTTAGTAATTGATTCATTTAAATATTTAATATTTGTATGCCTGAGTGGCTGCAACCAGCAAAGTTAAAAAATTAGAAATGAAAAGCCAGTTACACATAAATTAAAAATTTCAAAATCGACCTTCACCCCTTGTACGCTTTTTCTCTGAACAGAAATGTACATATGGGTCTTACATGGAATCATGCCAAATTACAGCTCCGTAATTAGTATGGTTGGGCCACTATAGTCCGTCTCAACCTCATTATGCAGTATTAAGTTTAAATGGGATATATGTTTCTCGTACTATCCTTTAAGATTTGCCAATAACGCTATCTCTATATTGGGCGGTTATGTTGCAATGTTTACGTTTGCGGTAATGATTTAATTATTTTAAAAAATCCATGAGTGTGAGTGCCGCTGTTAAAGAAGCAAGTAAAGCTCTATGTTATTCAGAGCGTAAGTGTTTATAACGCGCAGAAAGAACAACAGCAAGCTTCTTTATCTAGTCTAAAGAGTAAGAAGAGAAAGGGTGCATAAATAACTGATCGACTAAATACATATAACGACAACATACAAGCAGTTATTCGACGCCAAGTTCATGCCTTTTTTAGACAAAACATACCACCTACTCTAAACGCAATCCTTGCTATTACTAATAATGATGAAAATCTTCCTAATTTTACACCGGAAAGCCTACACTGGTCATTGTATGATATTGGCTTTGAATTCAACAAAGTAGGGCGGAAGAGTATTCTCATGGAGCGAGATAATATTATCAGGTAGCGGCACAAATACTTACGTGACATCATGAAATTTAAAGAACAAGGTATTATTTTCATTTAGCAATGTTAATAAATAGCGGCTAAACAGAACTTCTGCAACATGTTAAGGTTTTACACTACAACTAAGCTATTGTACCCAAAAAGTTGAGCCGGATCATCAAATTTCAGCAAGGCAATCATCTCAGGTCATGAGCAGCGAGGAAACAAACTTGATGATTTATTCGTTACAGTCGCGATATGAAAAAACTGACATTTGCAAAAATTTGACTAGTGGCCCGGCCAAACATACTACGAGGTGCATTCAAGTTGTAACACCTCCGATTTTTTTTCTCAGAACTGGAAACAGATAGAAACTTGCGGTTTGTTTTACAATAAGCGGTCACTATTTGTCAATGCGTGACAGAGATGGCAGCACTATACGGCACACAAAACCTTTAGCGGCAGCAACGAAAGTGAGAACTGTTTTTGATACTTCAAATGGTGACGTTTTCATTACAAGATCAGCGTGTAATCATTCGTCCATTCGTCCATTTGCGTGGTGTGATACCGATAGAAATTCATCGCCAGTTGAGTGAGACATGTGGTGATGGTGTCATGGATGTGTCTAACGTGCGTGCGACAGTTCAAAGAAGGTAGAACGTCGTGTGACAACAAACCAAGACAATCTCGGCCTCGTACAAGCTGGTCTGACGAGCGAGTGGAGAAAGTTGTTTTGGGACACGCCGAATGAGTGAGTCACAGATTCACCACCACCAAAAAAATTTCGGGTAAGCGCCACTGCTGAAAAAATGGTGGTGGCCATGTTCTGGGACAGCGATGGCGTAATCCTTACTCATTGCGTTTCAAAGGTACTACGGTGACAGATGCATCCTACGAATATGTTTTGAAGAAGAAGCTCCTTCCTGCATTGCGTGAAAAACGGCCGGAAAAGGCTGCACGTATACTCTTTCACCAAGACAACGCACCAGCGCATCGGGCGAACGTGACGCAGCAGTTTCTTCGTGCAAACAACTTTGAAGTGATTTCTCATGTTTCCTACTCACCTGACCTGGCTCCTAGCGACTTTTGGCTATTTCCAACGATGAAAGACACTCTCCGTGGCCGCACATTCACCAGCCGTGCCGCTATTGCGTCAGCGATTTTCCAGTGGTCAAAACAAATTCCTAAAGAAGTGTTCGCAGCGGCCATGGAATCATGGCGTCGACGTTATGAAAAATGTGTACGGCTGCAGGTAGATTACGTCGAGAAGTGACACAAGTTTCATAGTTTTCGTGTGATTAGTTAGTGAGAAAAAAAATCGGAGGTGTTATAACTTGAATGCACCTCGTACTTACGAAGCTGTAATTTGGTATAATTCCCCTCAGTCCACTTGATATAGAGTGACCCTGCTTTCCGGTCGAGGAGATTTACTTCATGTTTATATTGAAATAATAAAATTAAAAGATTTGCAAGATTTTGTTTTCTTGAAATAGTTTCACATAAGACAATAATACACTAATAGATACTTTTTATTTCACTCGGTTGTCCAATTTTCAAATATTGTGTTAAAAGTTTTTTCTTTAATACAATTTTCATTTCTTTCAATATTATAATTCTCTGGATTTTAAAAGAAGGTAGCTTCATTTAATATATAATAATAGATAAGTATTTTAGAAATGAGTTATATACGGTAGACTTTTCAGAGACTAAATCCGTTTATTTCGGAGTTGGCTATTTAAATTCAAACAACTGGGTTTGTCTTCATGGCGGTACATTAAACATACAACAAAAGCGTATACTAATTAGATAAAATATTCGTGCCTCACGACAAAATGTGTCTCTTGTGTGCTGAAAATTGGATCTACATACGAAAGCTTTAAAAATCGTCTCTTAGTGTACCCGTTTGGATTTCGCTTTTAGAGTCCTTCTATATCCTATTTTATTGTATCACGAACATCAAAGAAAGGAACAATTTAAAGTTAACTACTTAACTTACGTTGAGCTCTTTTTTTTTAAATTAAACATGAGTAACTAATGGCACTGTAGTATTCATACATTACAAGTTAAATTGTATTAATAGAAAATACAAGTGTTGATCTCCTTTTTTTTTTCTTAGAATTTGTGAGAATAACCCCAAAGTGCAGTTTTCTGGGAATCATTATTTGCTGCGTGATTACAACACTTTTGTGGTTTTATTATCGAAATATGTAACATGGAAATACTATAAATTAAGAGATAAAACGAACATGTCGTAATCACATAAACTAAATGCTTTGTAGTCGAAAAAATAACGATGTAAATATAATTTGTTAATTTAGAATCTAAAAAGTAAAAATCTCATAGATAGTACGTCACAAAATAAACAGTGCTTTCGTAAATTATATTAATCACCAGATTTATATAATTCCAATAAAAATATTCGCATAAAACGTTTATCGACCTATTTAGGAAGTGAGTCTGTTGCAAAATACCACACTGCTTTGTAAATATATTTAGATAAGAGTGAATAACGTAAATAAATACATAGATATACGTCATGTGCCTAGTTTTAGACACAAAAAAATGTATTTTAGTGGTGTTATTGGGGAGCGTATTTACTATGGTGATTCTGTTATTTCAAAACAGCTTTACATACTCATATTTAGTTGCATTCGGTTGCAAGTTTGGGAGGCGGAGCAGTCCTAGCGGCTTCTTCCCTTGATTTTCCCCTAGTTTATTTTTATGTCTCTGCCTTACACATAATGGTAAAACTTATGTTCTTAAAAAAAAGAATTTAGTCAAAAACTTTTAATGTGTAAGTCGAAATTCTCTAGGGTCAATAATAATTATATTTCTTTAAATGAAATTTTATTAAATATAGCCTGTCAGTGCTCGTAATATTACTCATATGCAGCATTTGCATTTCTAAATTAAACATTGTAATCATTGATACCATATCGAAGTACAAATTTTTGATTGATTAGATTCATTTTATTTACGAGGTGGACATTACATGTACAGAAAAAAATGTTAGAATAACTTCTACAATTGCAGTAAATGTCACCACAGATAGTTATAGGATCCGTGGAAATTCATAATAGTTAGTGAGGCAAAAGTGGCGCAAAACTTTGCAACGTTTCCTACAATAAACTTGTACATTTTTCAATTGTGCGTGAGTTTAACTTAAATGCTATTAAATTTCACAAATGGCAATAATTATTTGAATAATTTAAACATTCTATATTTAATTACCACAAATTATGCAATATTCTTATAATTATAATGGTTGAAAGAACAAGTCTACGAAATGACAATAACTATTCCATGTTTTCGCATCTCCAACAGCTTTCGAGCAAATTCTGAGGAATAAGGTAAACTACAGAGACCTTACTCTGAGAGAGTTGCGAGCTCAGGGCTCGATCCGAAACCATAGCTTGGCAAACTAGATATTACGCTACCTGTGACACTAAGATAAAGGTGAAATGAGTATATAAGCGGATCTATTATTAGAAAAGAATGAAGTTTTTCGTTGCGACATCTATTGGTGACTAACCTATACTATTTGGTTCTAGTTCTAAGATAGGAAACATTTAGTTCATGCATTTAGGTAGGTTTCGATAATAAAATCGTCTGTATAGATAAATGATGATTTACTCTCAAAATCACTCAGTTTCTATTATTTATTTTAAGATAATTTAATGCAATACTACAAAACCATAACTTCTGGAGGTAATAATTTGCCTAATATATGATTATACAGGCACATGATACAATGACACAATTCTATTCCCGGGCTCCTTAATTTTTGCCAAGTAAACTTATTTATGTAATATTCCTTAAATATCAAAACAACGTATTCTTTTCTTCAAGTATAAGAATTCAACAACTTTTTGTGAATTTTCCCTAGTTTTAAAGCAAAATTTACTACAATAAAATTGCTTCAATATTTTGACAATGACGCAGCTTTCTATAATGACGTGAATTTTCAACACAAAGTCGTTTCTATAATGTTATTGCCATCTTCTTCACAGAATTTTTTTCTGTGTGTGAATAGAAAAAACAACAGAAGGTGTGATATAAATTTTTGACTGAACAATCTAGCTAAATTCTTCGAGTAATTAAAATACAACTAAATCTCATAGAGCATGTACATAAAAGTGTAAACCCTGTAAATTGGAATAATTTGGATCTTTGTAATTTGAAAACAAGAAATAATAAGGACGATTTTGAGGAACGACTACATCTCGTACCTGAGTTGAATAAAAGTCGACAGGGGATGACTTGCGGAAAGGGTTTTGAAGGAAATTTTAACTTGAAGAACTACTGTGAGTAGCTATGAATTGATAATTTTGGAAAATAAACTAAAAATCTGAAAAGCATTTAATTAAATGAATATACAATCAGCCGTCGGCTAAGCTTTGAGTTAGGAAGTTGCAAAAACATTTGTAAATATTTGTAGGAATATAATTATTCAATTTAATGAAGCTGTAAACTCTTTTGGCATTGAAAATTTGTTTGATATGGCTTAAATGTGTTCAGTAAATTTCAAAATTTTATTTAGATCCCACTAATTAAATATTTCAATTAAGATAAACCCTGAGAAAGTAATTTTTTTAAGAGTCTCATTACAGTATAAAAGACAAAATTGCAATTGTTTACCAAGGTGCAGTAAGACATGAACATCAAATATTACGTTTATAAGAACATAGGATTTAGTTGTTAGAAGGAACATTTTGAACTATGATAATAAATTATTATTACTATTATTCTACATTTGCATATATTTTATATCTCAATTCAAAATTTAGAAATTGGTTTCATCGATGAAAATTAAGAAACGAAAGTAGAAGCATCGGGAATATCTAAGATATGTATCTTTTATGTAAAATATAAAAGAATAAGAAAAACGTTTTATACAAATATACACCTTCGAAGGCAATATATTTAATCGTGTAATTTTACGGGAAATGTGTTTTTACATGTTTCAGTAAGTAACATTATTGTTTAACAAATATTACTTGAAATAAAATAGACCTTGAACCAGTTTAGTATTTGCAAATCCACGAATTATGTACGAAAAAATATACAGTGTATAGAATTTTGAAAAAGTCAGGTGTTTCGTATATCGAAATTATTTTTCTTTTAAGCTACCTATTTCTAAACTAGCTTGCAAATTGCATACCTCTCTAAACGTGAAAATATAGGTTTTGTTCACTAAAAAGAAAATTAAGAATAAATTAGATCACATATAAGTTTCGGGATAATTTTCTTATTACCAGTTGTTTGCCCAATGGTAAGTTGATAAATATCACTATGGATACGTAAGTGCATTTGCATACACCAGAGAGACTGTGCAAAGCGCGAAAGCAAAACATAACCTAACTGCTTGGCATTACTGAAATTTGTATCTACCTTATTTGTAAACAGACGAAGAAAGTGAAAAACCATATCAGACCACTAGAAACATCAATTAAACTCCACTGTCCTAATGCCCCATATTCTTTTCTAGCAATCAGGTGGGCAAATACGAGAACATGCTCGACGCTGCAACAGATGATACATTCAACAATTATGAGTCTCTCTTGGTAAGAAGAAGCTTTGGTTTTTTTTTTCTATTTAGAAACACCTCTCGCTCCTAAGCTAGAGCGGCAACACTTTGAAATAGTAGCTCGTGTACTGATTTGGGTGGCCGTCTTGTTTCTCTTAAGTGTTGTGACTGTTTTCCTCTGAGACACGAGAAAGACGCGCGCGTCCACGTGCTGTCGTTGCTCCGGTACCACTGAGCCAGCGTCGAGGCGCCAGCCCCACCCCCGATCGATTACCAACTGTATTATCACAAATATTACTGAGATACCGGCGCGTACATTAAATTTCAGTACTTTCATGGGGTACCTAATACAAAGAGTGTTGTATGTTTCGTATACATGACGTCACTGATAATTGCCGTTCCACTTACCGGATGACACACTCCAAACACATTTTAACCAATACCGCACGATAAACTGGGTGTTTTTTTGATAAACGCACGTCAATGTTATCATTATCGCACGCACACGAAAAGTAAATATGTAAACCGGCAATAATTTATTAATTTATGTTCTTGTGTGTAAATGAAAATGTCTCACCTATTATAGGTTTTTCATTTCGTAAAATTGTTTGAGTATTTGTAAGTTTCCGTATTTCTAAACTGCGTAACGTTCTTACAAGAAGTTTTTCAACTTTGTTGTTTGTAGCGACTTTTTGTCTTGCCTTGTTCTACTTATTTATTTATTCATTTATTTATTTTTATTTGATCTGCAAACAGACACATGCACCAAGCAGCATGTAATTAAATTTAATTTATAATTCCTGAATATTATACTCATTTACGTAACCCAAATCTTCATTTAACAATTTCAATTCTTATTATTTAGATATTATTACCGAATATCATAACTAGAGTTGGCCACGCGCGCCAACGGGCAGCGGCGTTGTTTCGATTGGGCCTCGGGTTCCACTAGAGCTATTGTGTGTAGCTGTTTGCTGTCGTAAATACCTTCGCGTAGTTGTTAAATAAAAATAAAATAATGCGTGCTCAAACACTTACTATTTTAAGAGTCCTCCGTGAAATCGCAAAGTCAACAATGTCTGTTAAATATCTGCAACATTAGATATGTTTCAACAGTTGTTTCGACAGACCCAGTGCGGCGCGAGGAAAACATGTGTTTATATGCAGAGAACGAACGTTATACATCTAGTGACGTTATATTTGCGTAATTAAAATATTCTTTGAAACAACTTAACGGTTCAAAATCAGAATCTTTCTCTAAAACACTTTCAAATTTTTCTAGAACACAAACATCTTTGCGTCTTTTATCGCGCATAGCTGTGCGTGAACATGTTGCACTATTTGCACAGATTCCACTAACGACACCAAAGGATCTTGTAACTTTTCTATTGCCTCCGCTAGTCCGAAGTAATTGTTGTGAATAATTTTTAAATCCGTTTTAACCCGACTATCTTGAAATTTCGACTGGCTTTTCTTGATTGCGGCAGCTTCCTTTGGATCGAATTGTAAAACCACGTTCCTAATATTCTCATAATATTTATGATAGTAAAACGCGGCATTTAACCAAGTTCTCCAACGTGTAAGAATAGGTTCTGGTGGCTCAGGTATACGGGGACACACTCTGTGAAATTCGCGAATACGTTTCGGAGATTTGACAAACACTGCTTTTGTATGCGCTACTAAAGCGTCTACCTCAGGATAACATTTTCTGATACCATATGCCGCAAGATTGAGAGCATGAATTTTACACGTAATGTGTAACAAGTTAACAGAATGCTTTTTAAAAGACCGGCCTACAGAAACCATGTTTGCGGCACCATCACTCATAAACATCACCAGTTGGTTTGTTGAAAGTTCATACTTTTCCAATGTATTTAACACTAACTTTACAATTACTTCGGCAGTACATTGTTGTATTGGAGGTGACGATTGATGCGGTTCTATTTTACGTGCCATTATATTAACGACCGAATGTTTTTTATAATCTGTCGTTTCGTCCACACATAACCACATTTTTTTTCTTTCAACTCCGATTTAATTCCTTTTTCAACATACTCACGAGCAGATGGTACTATCCTTCGTAACGATGTCCGACTTGGTAATTTGTACTCCGAATAGTTATTCCAAAACAAGACAAACGCTTCCTTGTCTAGTAAATTAAACGGTATATTACATACAATAAAAGTAACACATAAATTAAATATAAATTTGTCATAGTCTCGTGTGCAAGTTTTTTTTGAAGCATGCCGTTCACTGTTTACGTGCCGTAGACAGTCCCTTTTGGACCAACTCATCAACGGGACATTACATACTACATATTCAATTTTAACGCCATCATACGTTAAGTCAGGAATTTCGGCAAAAAATTCTCTAACTTGGTCCGTCTTAGTTCGTTTGCGCGACGTACGCAACATTTCACAACACGTACCGCGCTAATGGAAGGTCGAAGCTGCACTGAGGCTTGTATGTAACCGTATAGATACGACGCAGCTGCCTGTTGGCGCGCGTGGCCAACTCAAATCATAACCTTAGTCTCTCTACTATTTACAAATAATCTGTTCAGTTCTAGCCACGTTTCTAAACTATATAGCTCATTTTGTAATTCTCAAATTGTTTCGTCTAAATCCTGACCATGTATGTAAATAATAATGAATAGAGCGAGGTAATCGTCTCTGCTATACATAGGCGTTTCACCGGAGTAGCAGGCTGTGTGCAAAAATTTATTCTCACCTTGTCAGCGTCCGCTTGTTTATTTTTCGTTCAGATTAGGAAACGAGAGCGTGCGTTATGTTTTGCGTTAGGTATTATTCGTTATAAATATATAATTATTAATTTAAAATGTGTAATGTCTACAAGGCTAAAAAACGACCCTTTACTGGTACAGTAAATAAGTTTATCTGTGACTTTCCGCTTTTGTTCTACGACGGTGCTAAAATAGTTTATAAAGCGTGCGAAAAACATTTAATGTGCTGGGTCAGGGCGGACTATAACAAGCATATAAATACCGGGGCATGCCAACAAGGACTGCCTTTATTTTCAATTTACTTGTCATAATGATAACCTGTAATTTGTCACTTCGCATACTCGAAAAAGAACCGTTTCAGAACTTTGGTATAAGTACAACCCCGAGTTGAAGTTGACAACTACGAAAATGACAAGTAAGCATGTTTTATTTGTATGCGAAGACGTAAAAGAAAATCGAATCTAGATTAAAAAAATCAGTTGATTTGGTTATGTGTTGACGAGATTGTCAAAGAAATTCTATTCTAAACGTTATAGTACGTGTACTGGACCCTCATAAACCGACATTTCCATTGTTACTAGCTAGCAAAAGACTGGAAAAGTGTACTGGTGCAGCAGTTGTGATGGTGACACTTAGTACATTAGAAAACTTTCAAGTCTCACCACGTCAAGTGTTGGTGTTTATGAGCGATGGTGCTGCAACAACGCGTTCTGTAAGCCGTTTTCTTCTTGAACATGGTTGCACGTGTTTACATGTTACATGTAAAGTGCATGCTTTACATCTTGTGGTAGAAACTATTTAACAATGTTCACCCGAGGTAGATGCGTTAATAGCAAGTACAAAAAAAGTGTTTCTAAAAAAAGTGTTTCTTAAATCTCTAAAACGTCTTCGATCACTTGATGCACATTATCCTGGTATTCGTAACCACCACAATCGATTCTTACATACTGGGGAACATGTTGCAGGCAGCTTTTTATTATGCTAAATATTTCAAACAAGTAAAAGCTGTTATTCCACAATTCAATCCTGCCGAAGCTGCAGCTATTAAGGAGAGCCAAACAAAATTTGAAGATATTTTCGTTGAGACAGAGCTACAAACTATTCGTAACAACTATAAAGGATTACATGACGCAATAGAACAATTACAAAATAGAGCATTGTCGTTAATGGAGTCACTGCAAATAGTGGACGAAGTACATACACTGCTACGCACTATACATGGCGCAAAATATAACCGCATTTTAGAAAAGTTCAAGAGTGTGTTAAAGAGAGATCCCGATTTTATCACGTTAAAACAAATTTGTGATGGTGCATTAATTAATCCATTAACTGAATTCAAAGAGTGATTTAATTATGCATGTATTGCATCCGTAGATGTCGAGCGATCTTTTTCTAAATACAAACACGTTTCTTCACCACGGCGAACTTCGTTCAACGAGACAACTGTGGATAGATATCTAATACTGTCAAATTTTTACGACTGTTAGAGTTTGTTAAAAAGGTGGTACCGCCAGTGGCGCACCGCATAAAAGTAGGTACGTAATATACAATATTAGTGAAAAATAATATTGTTACATTTACCTGTCATCTTGTTGTCCACTGTGGCCATTGGCAATCGCCCTGGTAAGCGGCGTAGAATTGCAACGACAGCAACGCTTCCATTGTCGATTCATTCAGTCGTCGACGGTATTGTGAATACGTTGTTGTATACTTCGAAAATGATCGTTCGACATCCAATTAAGTAAGATTTGCAAATCTCAGATATTCCTTTTCCTTATCTGGGCACTCTTGATTTTCAGTTATAGACCGAACCGTTTGTAAATCGGGATTTTTCGTTAAAATTGCACCAAATTTTTGAGCAACATCGACTCCTATAGTGTTCATCAAGTTTTCTAGAGCGGCTTGTAAATTGTTTATGCAATTTGATGCGTCTCGTGCAGATAAGTGACTGCTTTCTAATTGCTCAATAGCTTGTGCAACTTCAGAATAGTCCATGGAAGTTTCATCTATTTGTTGTTGAACGTCCGAATTGGAAAAAAATTGCTGACTATCTCGAACTGCTGCAGAATCTTTGGAATCAAGTTTCACAATGACATTTTTCACTTGTCAAAAATATTTCTGATAATAAGATACTGCCTGGAGCTATGTTCCCCATCGCGTTATTACAGGCTGAGGTGGCGGTGGTAATTTCGGACACAATTGTTTGAATACACGGATGTGTTTGGGAGATTTGATGAACACTTTTTTGGTAAATTCTATTAACTTATCCACCATCCGATACTTCTTTCGAATGGTTTCTGCTACGAGGTGACATGCGTATTATGCGTGTTATGTGAAGAAGAGTTGGAAAGCATATTTTCAACATCCTACCAACTCTCAGCATTGTTGCGGCTCCGTCAGTAACGAACATTGTAACTTGGGTTCCTGTGATACAAAATTCTCTCAACGAACCTTTTATTAGCTTGACAATGGTTTCTGCATTAGTTTTCTGAATTCTTTTGCTGGATAACAACAATGGAGCTGGTGGACCATCATGTTTTAAAAGACGCGCTGCAACATGAATGACGCTGTGTTTCTGAGCATCAGTTGTTTCATCCACACATAGGCAGATTTCCTTATTTCTCAACTCGTCTTTTATACATTCCTTTACTGTACCTTGCACACGTGGCAAGTTGTATCGTAATTGCATGGATGTTGGCAGCTTCCATGAGGGAACGTACTTAGCCCAAAAAAGACGAAAATGTTCATTAGATACTAGATGTTGTGGGATGTTACACACACTTAGCATAAAAATAAAATCATATAAAAATTGGCAGTATGAAATATTGTTTCTTAAATTCAATACACGACGTTTACTTTTACAATGTTTTCTACATTCAAACCTATTGCATATTGTGCAATAAATATGCGGACTTCTATGTTCTAATCCAGGGAAATGCCTGAGATATTTATTCACATTCGAAGGGACCGTTACACCCTTTGGGCGTCCCAGCTCCGCGTACTTATTTGGCGTGCAGCGTGCAACGTACTGTCGCTTTGAACTTTCTCGCGATACTGTCGAGATCGACTACGAGTTGAAAATTATCCCTACCCACGCCGCTACCGCTACGCTACTGCCATCCGGTACCACCTTTTTAACAAACTCTAGTGATAATACTGATAATGGTGCTTCCAGTTTTAATGTTCGATAATTCTAATGCAGCCCGCCAACCTACTTGCTGCTTAAAAGGTTGAATCCCATTAATCAGTGTTTGCAGTAACGAAAGATTCAAATTAGCAAAAGACACGGTCTGGTTAGGAAAGAAGAATTGAATTCTTCTACTACTACGAAAAATATCTTGTATTATTGTTTGGATATGACAAAATTTAACGGAATTAAGACATTAAAAAAAGTCATTTTAAAAGAGTTACACAACATTATTAAAGTACGGAGCTTTTTGTATTTCTAATATAACTCCTAGTTCAAAGGGCTTAAATGAAACACTTTAACCTAATTCAATTCTAAATTAAGAAATTTTGAAAAAAGAACTAAGAGAATGGCTTTATTTCACTATGCTCTAAAATTCTCAAAATGATTCCCATGTTATTGATTTTAAATAATTAACAGACTCTGTATTGCTTATTCATCGACACTTGTGGTAATGTACAGGCAGTAATATCTTAAAATTACAAAGAACTCGTCGATCGAATACATTCTAATCTAGATATGAAAGCTACTAAGAGCAATAGTTACTCATTTTCTCCTACGTACATTACCATATCTCTTGCGATTTTATTTTTTTCTTTGAAAGAAGGAAAGGATCGTATTCGGAAAAGCCCCGAAATGGTATGCGTATACGTAGCAAATCTCGACATAACAACTTTTCATAATAATCCAAAAAGAAAAAAATGTTTTTCGAAGTAAGGTACCTTCTTGTCTATTTGCAGAAAACTTCTAACGAATTCTGCAAAAACACATTTATGGTCGAGTAGTTCTCTAAGCGATACGTTGCCAAGCAGCAAATCGTTAAAATGTTGTTAATCCTAAACTTGAATTGTAAAGCTTTCATTTTGTGTATGCAAGGCCTCTAGTCAATAATCTACAGTCTCCTACGTCGGGTAGCTATGAAAGATAAATAAATACCAAAGAGAAGATACTGCTAAGTTATTCATATGTAATTTCGGTCTCTAGCAACCAGAATATAATTTAATTTTATACTTTATTAAGCTAATCTATTTTATGCTGAATAAAGCAGATCTTTATCGCTTTATAGTCAAATTGTATGATTCACTATAAATAACATATGATCACAAGTCCTCTTATTTTCGACAATTTACTTAAATTGTTTACAGCTGTAAGTTCCCCCTGCATGTAGTATTTGTGTGTATATAAAATTCTTGCTAAAATCCTCTTCCTTCCCTTTATGAACGTTCTAAATCCTTTTCGAGCAGTTGTTTGAAGTAAGGCCTCCTTTGCTTTGGCTGTTCTTGGGTTCTACTTTTCTATTTCTTTGTTTTCAAACGATTTAAAACTTCTTTTAATATTGTTTAATAATCAACATACTTTTAATATTTGCTTTTAAAATTAACTATGTCATATTTCTCTTCTGTCAAAAAAAAATTGATTGTGTCTGTTTGTTTACCTGTCGCCACACACGCAGAGAAACGTTTACTTGTATCAAGACTCTCCGCCTTAATTCAAGACAATTACTGTTTCAATTATCCGCAATACTGTTTTAAATCAGAAGACTTAGGGTTTCTTTCTTCGCTTAAGAGCAGTATATATACTTGTAATGAAATTATGGTATTAATTTGTTTGACATTTGTTAACTTGTTTCAAGAAAACCTTGCAGAAAATTTGAAGAAAGCGATTCTTAGTATAAGTAAATTGCCATTATAACACAAAACAATATTTTCTTAAAGATAGTATTATTATTCATAAATCAATAGTTTCATTTTCTTAAAATAAAGCATTTATTACTTAGAATTCATGAAATGCATTTTATTTAAAACAGTACGATATGTGTATCCGGACATAATGCAGTAAATTATTCACATTGCTTGTAATTTTAAGAGGACTAAAGTAGAGGTTATCTACAGAATAATGTTCAAACAAAAGTGAACTTAGTGTAGACAGTACACTTGAATAATAACCGATAATGCTAATATATTTATTAGCTTTATCTTATACACATTGGGAAAATGTGAAATTAGCTATATCTATATATGTGCGGCGAGAGAGCGAGGAGGGGTTGAGTGGAATCCGATCGAATCGATGCGGGTCGTTAATACGCTTATAACAACGTTGGCATGTAGACCTACTGTGTGCAAGAGCGCACGTAATAATTTGAAGTCATGGCCGCCTGGAAATGAGAGTTTCGCATATTTATTTTGTTGTTGCTGCGAAGCTTAGACAAAACCAGTAAGGAATTCTAAAGACAACAATAAAAACAGATTCTTATGAAATAATTGAACAGAAAAATAAATACTCTAGAAATTCTTACTAAGATCGTCCGCACATAACGCAAGTCTACCTCGTAACTAACCAAATCGGTAACCGTCGTGAGCCGTCGACTGCCGCTAACCCCTCCGCTTGTGGTGAATCACCCATTCGCGTTTACCGTTATCGCATGTACGCTTTTTCGTATAGCTAGACATTTTCTTTCCTTATATGTATATTAGCAAGCTAGTGCTCCTGGTATTGATGAAATCACTACCGGAAAAACAATAAGGGAAGAGTAAATCATAAAAGCTTCTTGCTCTTCGCCTCATTGCTCATACATCTCCCAGTTTATGCCACTAATCTTCAAAAACTGCAACTGAAATACTTCCTGGCGCCAGCTAGCGCCAGTAGTTATAGTCAAGCCGTCCTACATAGTAGCGACGGCACCATGCTTACCCCTACAATGATATAATCTTTAACGTACACCGTTTCATAAACGTTTTCAAAAGATACCGGTTAATGTAACATTCTTTTTCGTTTTATTACTATTTGCTACATGTACTAATTTAACTATAGTTTTTTTTTTAAATATATAATAAATAGAAATAATAAAAAAATTGGATAGATAAACTTAAATATTAACTCATAAAAATAATTGTAATTTTCTCAGCTGCTAAAAAGAATATTCTGATTTTTGTTCAGAATTGGTGGTTTTGAGACAAGCAAAAAATTTTATAAAGAATGAAATTTTTGCGTTAAGTTACAAATAAAAATTTTTCCCCTCTTGTTCAGTCCATCCGGGGACACACTGTATATTAATAATGTAATTAAATAAAGATATTTAATTACATTATTAGAGAAATAATTTAATTACACTGCAACCTACAAAAAAAAAACTTTTTCATTGGCTTATACACTTGCTCCTAATTTTAATTATTAACTTTTGGTTTTCTTTTTATTATTGTAATTTTTCTTTTATTGAATATTTTAATATAGACTTGTCGTCATCTTCTTGTGAATCGCGTATGTTAACGGACATATTTTTATCGCATAATATGAGGTTGTTGGTTTACGATTTTACGAGAATGACAAACCATTCCAGGTCACTTATTGATAATGTGGCGGTCAATCTGAATGGTTACCCATGTGATGTATCGGTTTTAGATCCTGGCTTCTCAGATCACTATGCTCAACTAATACATTGCACCATAGCGCAGAGAAATTATGAACAGTATCTAAATTATAGATGCAGCTTTAGTAAGGATAATATACAACGATTTGTTAATGCAATAAAACTTGAAGATTGGAGTGGGATGTACGGTGATATCTCAATGGATTCTAGATATAATAATTTTTGCAACATATTTGCTTATCATTTCAGTATATGTTTTCCATTACGAAAAATTCAAACAGACAAAAATAATAGTTGGATAATACTCGAAGTTTTGCAAGCATCTCAAAGTCTCAAATTTTTGCATACATTAGTTAAAGATAACCTTTGTACCAAGGAAGAATATAACAGTTATAAAAAGGATTATAATAAATTATTGAAAGAAACTAAGATGAGGTATAATAGACTTATCGCTAACGCCACGAATGAGAGCAAATATGTTTGGAATATAGTAAATACTACACAAAATCTGCATTACAAATTATGGTGGGTAATGGATACTGTCCACGATTCAAATGAGTTAAGTACGATTTTTAGCGAGTATTTCTGTAGTACTGAAAAACAAACAGGTCAATGCATGTTAAGTAATATCGTCAGTAATAAGTTGTAATAACAGTATATATCTCTTTCCAACAGATGCAAATGAAATTTATAATATTATTATGGAAATTCCTAAAATGACTGCGGGCACGGATGAGATTCCTGTGGATATTATCAGACACGTTGCAGAATATATCGCGCGCTCACTTGCAAATTTAGTAAATTTGTCGTTCGCACAAGGTGTTTTTCCATCAGCGTTAAAGTTGACAAGAGTAAGCCCTGTATTCCAAAAAGGTGATAAACGTATCATATCGAATTATCGTCCAATATCAGTTTTATCTGGATTTTCGAAAGTTTTCGAGAAAACTATGCACATCCGGCTTTATAACTATTTTGGAGAATTTTCACTTTTTGCGAAATGTCAATTCGGCTACCTAAAAAATAAATCTATAAACGATGCATTGTTTCACGTTTTACAAAATATCTACAAAAGCATTTTAATCGATAAAGCATGAAACATTACTATATAAATTGGGGCAGTATGGAATACGAGGGTCATGTTTAAAATAGATGCAATTGTGGCTACAGGATCGCTCACAGACCGTTACTATAGCACAGGAAAACAAAACATTATTTAAAAAAAAAACTTTTAGTAACGTCGGTTTGCCACGAGGGTCGGTGGTGGGTCCTTTACTATTCGCGATATATGTAAATGATTTACATAAAAATGTCAATGTTGATGGCATCTGTCAATTTGCCGACGATACCACTACAACAATAGGGGTTTTCCTGAATTATCCGAAATAGACAGTGACTATGCTGGGAAAATGTTAACTTTGAATGCGGTAAAGACAAACCTAATTACATTCGATTGTCATAAAAAATGCGACTTGCCAGTGTTGATTCGTCTAAATGGAACATTTGTACCAGAATCTTCAAGTGCTAAGTTTTTGGGCTGTACAGTTGACAAACATTTATCTTAGGAGCTTCATATTGATGAGCTTTGTAAAAAAGTAGCATCATTACTATTCGCGATTCGTATACTCAGGGAAAATGTATATATAGACGTAGTAATAACCGCTTGTAAAACATGTATTGAAACACGGTTGCGGTATGGTATAATTGCATGAGGGTATTCTACGAAAACAAAAATACTCGTCATTTTACAAAAAAAGATTCTGCGTGTGATTTGTGCGTTGAACAGCAGGGATTCGTGCAAACAGCACTTTATTCAACACAATATATTAACTTTAGCCTGTTTGTATATACCGGGTGTCCAGGATAACATGAAGTACATGGGTATATTCGAAACCGTTACAGATACAAGGTCGGTTAAATGGGGAAAAAGTTGGGTACTTATACGGCTAAGTACAATACATTTTTAAAAATCCACTCCGTTACTGAGATATAGTATGAAAACCAAATGTGTGCGTTTTCTAAAAACCTTAATATTTCCTTTATTATAAAAAGTGCAGTCATCAAATCTTCAGCTTGCAATCATGAGAGACAGTGGCCTGATGATGTGATTTTCGAACATGAAACTGGTCGCCTAATTTTTCAATAGAGCTTTGTGAGATCTGGACCATCTTTTCATTCCTACCTTAAATATGAATATTTTTTTAACTTAAAACTAAGCGGGAAGAAACATTTTTCTGTCTTGGATTTTCCTGATTTTCTAACCCTAAGAAAATATTTATTTATTCCAAATAAAATTTCAAGAAAATTATTTTCTTATTTTATACATTTTTATAGTTTTGAAATAAAAATGTTTTCTTGAATAGAGACTGATTTTTGCAAGAAAATCTATTTCCTTGTTGCAAGAAACCATTTCTCTGCGTGCAGGAATGACAATCCAAGGACTTCCATATTTCAACGGTTGCCCTATTCATGATCGTATGTAATGTTGCAAACGACATTATGGATTTTGATGACTAGATTCCAATGTAAGTGGTGTTTCGCATGATGTTTTTGACAAAAATTGTTATTAGACGATAAATTCTTGAAAACAAGTTGTGACTTTGATTATTCCCTATAAGTTGATTTTCAAAATGACAGAATTTTCATAACAATAAAAGATTATACAAATTCTGAAAATATAGAATTAAATCGCGATATTGATTGAAAATTTCAATTGCAATTATGTAAATTAATAACATACATTCGTATCTACATATATGCGTTTGAATATGAATACGCTAGCGTATTAATTAACGCTTTTATTAAAAGTACAATTTACTTGTTGCTACAATTATGTTTTGGAATAGCTTTGTTCTATTTCCAAGTGCTCGATTACCTACCGTAGACTACTATGGTTAGATTTTAAAATTACCAGGTTGCAGATATATAAATTTCATCATTAATTTTGAAAAATAACATTGCTATTAAAATGTTGTATCCTATTTTTCAGGATTTACTGCAAATTGATATATTTTAATCGACCGGGCATGAAAACGTAAAGTTGTTCCACGTTATTTTACAATATCTCAATTAAAAGCTTAAAAAATATGCTACAAGTTTCAAGTGTTTGCATAGTTATATAAAAAATTAAAAATGATTAATAATACGAACACAAATATAAGAGTTTCATTTTTCTCATATACATACATATGCCCTAAACTTTTGTAATTGTAAAATTGCCCCTAATATGTAAACAGTAGGAAGCTAAAATTTTATGATGACACAATAAACATCACAGAGTACCAAAAATATTTGCGTATATACAGGATGATCGATAAGTAGCGAAGCATCCACTTATATTGTTACTTTAAATATAATACCTAATATATTATTACGTTTTTGATTGCTCCATTTACGAATAAACCAATACAATATAGATTGCCTATGTCTATTTCTAACAGATTTTGAAATATTTATAATTTTGTCTTCAATCGCCTAAATTTAAATACACCTATTTCCTTCAAAAAATCCGAAATGCAAATACATCTTGACGTCAATACATTAGAACTCCTTCGAAATACACAAGGTGTTCAGTATTGAACACTAAACTTTACTTAAATAGCACCATATATTGTTTCTGTATCCGCCGTATAGGAAGTTTATAGGTCTAACGTTTTTATATAGTGATGCATACGTCTAGTGATGAAAGTAAAAGAAATATTTACAGTTAAACGCGTGTTCTGCATTTTGATTTCGCATTCAAGTGGTTTCTGCTGTTAGTATTGTTTGGTTATCACAACAGTAAACAAAACATACTCACATTGCTGTTCTTCACTGCTGATTCAAAATCCTAAACCTAAGTAGCTATTTACGAAATGAATTACATAAAAAGGAGTTAATACATATGGTTTATGTCTAAAGTTAAGGGTAACGCAGGCATTCCGGAGTGCAACACTCAATGTGTTAAGAAAATTGCAAAATACTTTTTACAAACGATTGCGCAAATGTATCAAGGTGGAACGAACGATAAATAAGATAGCTATTAATAATTGCAATTTAAACTACAAATTGCGTATTCCAATTATGTAACATGTTGCTGTTTCTTTTTAATTTTGTTTTAATTTTAAATAGATGTTGACATATGTATGTTTACATCACTTACTGTTAGCCTGTCTGAACCTCTATTACAATATTTCCTCCTTTACCTTTTTCCGTTGAGAAGATACATTAGCATTATATTTGCTTTTTTTATCTCTATATCAATAGAATGATTGTTTCCAATGGCAGCAAATCTTGACAAATGTTTTCGGTTGTGGACATTGTCAGCCAGGATAGCGTAGCTTATACCTCTTACTAGCTAAAATAACGATTTCTTTCACTTTTTCCTAATATATAAATTGCACTTATTATCTAACTCTTCCTTATTTAAGCTCGAAATTTTGAATTAACTGTCTGTCGTCAATGTCAGTATGTTTTATTTACCACCGTCATTGTAACCAAATTACATAAACACCAGAAATCATGTGGATGTAGTTTCCAAGTCCCTTTTACTACAAATAGTTGACTCAACATTTTGAATCAACAGTGAGGAACAGCAATGTTAGTTTCTTTTGTTTAGTGTTGTAATGGTAACCAAACAGTACTAACACCGGAAACAACTTAAATGCAATATCCAAACGCAGGACTCGCGCTTAACTCTAAATATCTCTTTTACTTTCAAATTTAGACAAACGCATCATTATGCAAGAACGTTAGAGATATAAATACCTTATACGGTGGATACAGAAAAAGTGTATAGTGCTATTTGAAAAAATAAAAGTAGATGCTTGTCTCGCTACTTATCGCTCACCCTGTGTATATGGAAATATTCTTGGAAGATACTGTATGAGGCCTATTATGTCATCAGAAATTTTTTGCTTCCTACTACTTGCACAACAGGCACAATTTGACAATTCCAAAATATTGGTACACTCTGTATACACTGCAACACTAGTAGCGTCAAATGTACTAAATCTTCCCAAAAATTACTAAGAAAAGTCCATTTATGCGTTTGTTTTAATTTATGTGTACTTCACTATACTCACAGGTTTCTTATCTATACGGTGAGAGAAAAACACTAACGCTTTTTACTCCTACCAACATTGCTGTTCATCTCTCAGCTTATGCTATTAATCTTCAAGAACAGCATTGAAATATTTCTTGACGCCACCTAGTGCCAAGAGATATAGTCATGCCGTCTTAGAAAGTAGCGACAGAAACCGGAATATAGATCGGAAATACAATTGAAGTGCGGATAACACCAAAAATTGATTTACAAAAAATAGAAATCGGTAATACTTTATAGGCGTTTGCACGTTTAATTCTATTTGTTTATCTTAGGTTTTGTTAAAAAAAGAATTCTCAGAGAGTGCGTTTTTTAAACTCTACAATTAATTCATACAACAGTCTCTACATGAGGAATTGTAAGACTCAGAATAAAAGCGGGGCAACACTTTTAAGACAAGTTACCTTGCATTTTTGAAATACCATAATCATGCCGTTAGTCAGAAAATCATTATTGAGCATTAGAAAAACGTAACATGTACATTGATAGATTATATTTTATACTATAAACTAGCTACTTCACAAAAGTTTGAGTGACAGCGTATTTTTCCTTGGGATTTTATGAGATTTTCAATAGCGTGCATTCATAAAATCTGAGGCAATATTGATTCGATCTTTCAAATAAACGAAAAAATATTCATAAGAAAACTTAAGGCGAATATATAGGGACATATAAAAGGATATTATAACGGTATAACTCGTTTTCTGTTGCGCTTCTTTGCTTCAAAAGCTTTATTTGGCTTTAGACTTGTCCACTACTTCAAATCTATAATTCGTTAGCCTGTTGGTTTCTGATTTTTTATTACTTTTTTAATTCCAGATTTCCCCTATCTGTTGTTTACCGTAAGTTTAATTTCTCCAACCCTTGACATCATCATCAGCTGTAGCAACATACTGGGAGTACGTAGATTCTTGGTGAGATTTGTTATTTTCAATTTATTTTAACGAATCTAGATTATATGAAAAGAAAAATTCAAATTTGCGATTATTTACTGCTTATATGAGAACGTATTAAGCCCATTTCACACATATTCTGACTTATGAGGGCCGAAATAAAAAAGTGCAATGCATAGAAGAGCATTAGAAGAGCTCAAAATAAACATGGGTCCAAATTTTAATACTTTATAAATTATAAACAAGAATAGTAACAAATTATAAAATAACATTTTCAAATTGGCCGCCATTTTCTTGTATACATAATTGCAATCCTCCGATCATTGATTGACAACACCTCTGGAATATTCCTAGACTATTTCGGTACCTGTTAGCAGCTTCTAAAATCTTGTTCAATAGATGCTCCTCACTATTTATTTCTACGGAATACTCGATATTTTTCATAAATCGAGAGGATTGAGGTAGGAACTTCTTGCAGTGGGTCCACCACGACCGATCTACTTCCAGAAGTCTATTTAAATAGACTTGCTAATCGAGAAAAACGAGCTGGCGCTCCATCATGCATGAAGTACATGTTTCTAATAATGTTTAACAGTAGATGCTCTAATAGAATGTTAAGTTCGTCCAGTAAAAAATGTCGATAGGCTTCACTAGCCAAACAATTTGGCATTCGATATGGCAGCCACTCGCAGTATTGCACATGAAGTATACGATTTCCTTCTGGTAACAGAAAGGATAAAGAAGCTGTTCTCTAAGGACTTGCTTGACAGACTCACGATTTACAGTTTGTATAGTTGAGCTTGTTTTTCGTGTGCCAATTCTTGTATTATTATCAACCATGTGCAAAATAGCTTTTACATTATAAATGGTGTGGAGGGTTCTTTGGACCCCACTGTAAACTCTTCCTTTTTTAAAGCAACAAATAAATGTTCTTATATTTGCAATTTACCATGTAGGATAGTTTTCTCGATAAAGTCTCTGAGCTTCACTGGAATTTGTAGAAATCTTAATGGAATCATACTTGAAGACATAGACAAATTTTGGAACTGCAGTGTGAATAATATGTGAAGATTGGAACAACGTAGTTATAATTTACGGAAAGGATTAGCGACAAAACTTAATAAAATAAAATAAATTCATTGTTTGCAAGCAAGCATGTTTTCACAAACAGTCAGGGGTACAGAATCTAATACAATTGGAACGCAAACATTACGTTGCTTTGTGTGGGTCTCAAGCCACCATGGGAACAAATACGCCTTTCATTGGTCCAAACCCTTACTTCGGTTTACAGGAGAACCACCTAAAACAGAAAATTAGGAAATGGGAAGAAAATCAAGAGGCCTCATATTGACAAAACATACCAGCTCAGAAATCAGACGAAAGCATTCATATTAGGCTCCCCAAAGACAACAAGTACAGTATTCTATTTTAGGGGTTTTCGCTGTGCTACCATACTTTTTGATAGGTAATGCAGCCCTAAAATATCAATTACATAAACTAGGAAAAGCTAAAGATCAATTCCGTCGTCTATGCCAAGTAGATCTGGGAACGACAGAACACATTATATACATTTGCGTTAGTAATGCATTGCCATTAATCACATACGACAACACTATTTCAATAGACCATTCTTAGCATCTACTTAATTGAAGAAATAGTGTTCTAGAGCAGTGTTAAGGTTCATCAAAAGGCTTCAACTATTCCAGTACACATAATGGCATTGCTATAGCAGATCTATTCAGGTGGCGGTGTGTAAAGGCATCAATGCCATGGCCTATCCCAATAATAATAAAAAACAAAACATGTAACATAACTTATTCTATTATTAAGAAAATTGCAGTTCAACACTTGCATTTTAGCAACAGCAAAACATCCTTTAGCGATAACAATACTATGCCATTAAATTCTGGAATCCTCAAGTTCCTTATAAACGTTTGAACGGATACTTGATAACAGGAGGCAAAACAAATTTCCATAGCCATCCTCGTTATCGCATTCAAGTACTGTCGTAAAATTTAAAACAAAAAGCTAATATTTCTAATCGTATTAAACAAACATATGTTCGAGCAACTTCAATAATAGCTTTCAGACAAAAACTCTGTACTAATGTGTAAAATAAAAAGTAAGAACGAATTTTAACATTGCATAACCAAAATTTGATTTTAGGGTTTTGAAGTGGTCGTAAAACGATTTTCACAACTGTTTTTACAATTAAACGGGGCCTACTATGCTTTTTCGATTTTTTGCGTTTAATTTTTGATCGTAATAGAGTAATAGTTAATAAATTCCTGGACAAAATTAACGCACCACTAGTATTTTTTTAAAACATTCAGAGATGATGATAACTTTTAATCTACTAACTGTCTTATAAGTTGGTTTTGGATTTCCTCTGACATTTCAAGCACGTGCTATTTTGTTTTAAAATTGTAAGTGTCAATTAGTCACGTTTGATTACAATTGAGTTAAAACCCATTCAGAAATCAGTTATCGGTGTATATGTGTATACGTGTTTTAAAGTTCATTTACGTGTGTTTCAAAGCAAAAAAATGAATTACATTGCATGAATTATATTGCCAGTATGCTAGGAAGAAATCATTCCAGCATAAGTCGCATAGTTAGACGATTTAATGAAACAGGACCTCACATTCGAAGACCAGGGCAAGGACGGAAACGATGTACAAACGATGTACAAAGGGATGACCGTTTTCTGAGACAATCCGCTCTTGGAAACCGGATAATCACTAGTAATGTGTTAAAAATGAGTTATCAGCGGTTCGTAGTGTTGTAATATCGTTTCGAAGACGTTTAAATGAAGCCAAATTAAGGGGCAGAAGACCGGCAAAAGAACATTACATACTGACCAGAGAACACAAAGTTCAAAGATTGCGTTTTACCAGAAATCATCAACGTTGGTCTTTTTCATTGGAAAAAGGTTTTATTCTGTGACGAAACGAAGGTTAGCTTAAAATCTCTTGATGGACGTGAGCGTGTCTGGGGAAGGGGAGGAAAGAGATTTGCAAGTTGCAACACTTCTCCAAGGGTCCCGTTCAGTGGCGGCTCTGTAATGTTTTGGGGGGGCATCTGCTTCGGTGCTCATACAGAGTTAGTCCCTATACGTGTGATATCCATGAATGCAGATTATTACTTGGAAAATATCGTATTTGAACTTGTAATGCAATTTGCTCCTTTTGTGAGTCCTAATTTTTTCTGCATGCGAGACAATGCGCATACCAACGTGTCTGGACAACTTATTGATTACCTGCATGCTGTTAATATTCCGTTAATGGAATGGCTACCTAACGGTTCCGACCTTAACCCCACTGGACATTAGATTCTCACCTGCGAACCACAATCAACTGGTGGATGCAGTAATTGAAGAACGGGAGAATATTCCGCAGAATACCACCGAAAATTTTATCGCTTGCATGCTAAAGCGTATGAATGCGGTCATTAGGAGTAGAGGAAGACCTGTAAGGTACGAATGTCATATTGGATCCATTAATTCTATTGCTTTCGTTTTTCTAAATGTTTTTCATTTTGTTTTTCGTTTTCCTATCTCAATCATTTTCAACCAAAGAAGTATTTAATGATTTAAAGTCTGGTATCTTTCGCTGATTTCTTTCTCAAATGGTTGTAAACCCAATTTGGAAGTTTTAATTATAATTTAGTTTAATTTTATTTTCATTACTGTAATTATTTAAATTTAATAAAGTAGTGCGTTAATTTTGTACAGGAGCTTAGTATGTAAATTTTCTAATTATACAAAAATTTTATTAAAACAGTTCTATACCTCATAAAAAGGTAAAACCAATTGGTTTACACATAACAAAGACACAGAGGTGTCAAGCCGTAAAGTGAGATGCACTGTATATAATCCGCTTTGATATAATACTATGGATAAGGTATTTTAGAAAGACTCTCTAACCTTAGCCCTGTTTTTGATGAAGTGAAAAGCAAAATGGAAACCTAGTGTATACGTTTACATCACAGGACTAGCGTATAGTTTCAATTTATATTCCTAATTAGATATTGATAAAAAGTGAATGAGGAAGTATTATAGCAGTATTGCATATTACCAGAGAAGAGATATATGGAAAGCTGGGAATTGATCACGTAAGATGATTCACCAAGAGAACAATCAACATAACCCGACGTACGAGGTAGGCGCCATAAATTCTCGGCATGACAGGCTTATACATGTTTGACCGTGTTCAAACTCCGTTGCGTCATAGTTGCACATGTGCGAGGTCTGTACTAAATATATATTACGGCTCGAAAATGTGACTAGTGCATGAAAATGTCTCAGGTAACGAAAATTGAGTACCGCGCGATCCCATTAAACAACATTTAGACCGCGTTTATGGTAATTTATCTCCTTTATATTCCACTGTAAAAAAGTGGGGAAAATGTTTCCGTTTGGAGCAAGAATCCCTTGAAGATGATGAACGGCCCGGTCGGCCAATTGAATTGATAACGCCTCAAAACATTTCAATTATTGAAGAAATGAAAGTGAAGGAATTAGTAGTGATGTCATTTCCGAAACAAGTACTCGCCGAATTCTCCATAACCATTTAGGTATGAATAAGATTAGTGCAAGATGGGTACCGCATCTTCTTTCTGCTCTCTAATGTGAACATCGGGTCGAATGTGCGCGTTGGTTTTCAAACATGCGTGGAAACGGCTGGAAACCGGTTTTGGAGTCCATTGTCACAGGAGATGAAACAATGGTTCTGTTTATGATTCTCTATCCAACAAGGAATCGTTTTAAGGAGGATAGTGTGTTGTAAGCAGCTGTAATACAACATTTTGAGGGAAACACTTTAGATTATTTTTACAAGGGTATAGAATTATTAATTGATCGTTGTAATAAATGTATTGAAGTTAGGGGGATTATATTGAAAAATAAAAATCGTTATATTTTACCAAATTTATTTTTTCTATATCAGGCCGAGAATTTATGGCGCCTACCTCGTAGCTAAACAAGTGAAACGCTTGTACTCTCAAAAAGAAAGATTATCAAATAAAATCTATTAAATTGAAATATATAGCTCACTTGAAGATACGTGTAGATCATTTAGTTATGTATTTTTTGTTGTATGTTCGTGATATGTATTTGCTTTCCAGTATCTAGAAGCTAATATTTCGTATATGAATAAAATAAATAACACCATAAATTATGATTTTAATACAATGTCGCTGTCATTAGTGTATCGTAATTGATCGTGATTTTCGACAAATACTATCAATAACAAAGGACTGAAGGGACACTACGACAATCTGCCTCTAATTTATATCGCCATTGAGTGAAGCCGTATTTGGCTAAGTGATTAATTTTCCTAGGAAATTCAAGTATTGTAGTGTTTAAATTTTACTTCAAGTACAAATTCAACTCAAGTTCGGTTATTAAAAAAAAACGCGGGCTTATTCTTACGTGGCGCATTACCAGAGAGTCAAATTTTGGGGTTATTTGTTTTTAACTGCCGAAAGAGTCCAGATGACACTCCTGGATCTGCGACCGTGAAAAAATAATTTATTTTTTTATTGATAATTTCTCTAAATTTGTAATACATATCTACGTAATTATGTACGTGTGTAAACTAAAGTGGAAGGACAAGAAACAAAGTTGTGGAACTCTATTAAGTAAAATGCATTGCAGTTATAGGATACGAAAATCTCTTTTACGTCCGATTTTATTGAATCCTTAACTTCTACTACTTCACCACGACGACGACGGCTAAAACATTGCGAATCCCAGTAATAATATTAGTTCATTCCCTCGTATTTTTTTAGGGTATCGAAACTTTGGAAACTGTAAGCATACAAAATGTTTGTACTACACCCAGGTACAATAAAAAGTTTCCACCGAATAATACGCCGTTAATTCGCGAAAACTGTAACATTTGACCAAATACATACCAGACGTAGGCATTTACTTCTATGCCTACTGTTTTATGATGTATCTTATTTTTCTTATGTTTTTCAAGATTGATGATAACAATTGCCTAAATGTAAATTTTGTTTAACAGGAAAACTTTGAATGGTGTGTGTTTACATTCTTTTAAGTTAAACTTCCGTTAAGACTGTTGTGCTGTATTTTTGTTTCTCCCATGCCCATAAACGACGAAGATTCTACAAAAGCGGTAGTTCTTGTGGAAGATGTCATCTTTGCGTTATATCGGAAGAGTTCTTCACTGTACTCTTACAGCGGTTCGAAAATGTGTGGAAAGTTTTGAGAGACTAGCAGATACACGCGAAGACCAGGATCCGGTAGGAAAAGAAAAACAACTGCTGCTGGTGATGATGATGAGAAATCAACTTAGAGAGGAGCGTGATGTTGATGTAATTGTGTGGACAGTTCGCCGAAGAGTAACGGAAGCAGGATGGAAGTCCTGCGAACCAGTTCATGGACCATAGTTGTCACCACACCATCGAACAGCGAGGTTGCAATTTGGTCGTAACCATTTGGCGTGGGAAATAGAGCAGTACAGTGATAATAATAATAATAATAATAATAATAATATGTTTATTATCCAACCAAACTGCTAATTACAGGATAACATGCATATATTCATAACATTATAGGAGGTTATACAAAAAAACAAAGAAAAAGAAAACATGAATTACATTGGAAAAAAGAAAAAAAGTAAATTGACTAAGGAATCTGTTCAAACTTGGTGTACAAGAGTGTTTTTAAAGAATTCAACGAAACATTAAACATATCAATATATATTTAGAGTTTGACACATACAAAGAATAGGTGAGAAAGAGTGACGTCTAATAGCAAATGAGGAAAGATAAAAAAGTTTCTGATACCGATTATCCAAACGAGGAACGTAAAATCGCAAAAGCTCCAATAATTCCGGAACAAGGAGCACGTTGTTGATTAATTTGTAAGAATTTGTGAAACAACTCTGCGATTGGCTAATGAATTATAGCCGAACTCCGACAACAATAAGCTGTACGAGTAACTATGAGACAAAAAAGCGGAATGAGTGCCATAATACAGGGTCTTTAGAAAATTCCTTTGGACTTTCTCTATCATTTCTTTATATTTAGCATAATCCGGGTTCTATACTATACAGCAATATTCAAGCTTAGATCTAAGAAATGCATTAAAAAAACTTATAATCGCAAATATCTTGTGTGGAATCCAAGCATTTTTAGAGAGTAAATGCATATGTTATAGACATGTAAATTGAAATTTAATTTTCCGACAAAACTACGCCAAGATTTTTGAAGAAGTCACACCTTTCAAGAGAAGAATGATAAATTCTATATGGAAACGTTATTGTCTGCTGTTTTCAACTAAAGATTGTTTATTTACATTTGTTCGTATTGAGGAAGAACATGTTATTTCAACTCCATCTCTCAAGAGCATTTAAGTCGCTTTGCTACAATTTGCTACAATCCTCAACACTTTAAATCTCATGAAAAACTTTAAGGTCATCCGCATATAACAAACAGCGAGATGAAATACAGTTGGTTATGTTATTGACAAAGATTAGAAAAAGTAACGGTCCTAACACGAAACCTCAAAGTACGCCAGTTCGTGATATATACTCGTAAGTGGTAAGGCCACGATACTCAAAATAAGAAAACCTCAATAAAATCTGAAGAAACACCAAAACTATCTAATTTGTGTAAGACTAAGTCATGCTGAACAGTGTCAAACACTTTGGTGAAGTCCGTGTATATTGTGCCAACTTGATATTGTTCGTCCAACGCACCAGATACAAAGTGTACAAAGGAGGATAAGTTAGGAGCATTTGATCAACCCTTATTGAAGCCATGCTGGTGAATGGAAAGCTGATTGACAACGTGATTATAAACAGGTTTATAGAGCATAACCTAAAATATTTTCGAAAAATTACAATATTGGTCTATAATTTTTAATTTCGTTTTTGTCTCCAGATTTAAAACTAGGAATTATCTTAGAGCGTTTCCGGCAATCAGGGAACTTCTTTTGACGCAATATTAAATTAAAAATGAGTAAAAGTGGAACTTGTAAGACGTATCGACAATCTTTAATAATAAACAAAGGAACTCGTCGGGATCCATTGTCATATTCGATTTTAATGAGTTTACTGCGCATAATACATCATTTTCTGTAAAATGTTGGATCGCCAATAAATGTACGCCAAAGAAGTTACCATTTTGACATACATTAACGGTGCTAACAAAAGCCGACGAAAAGTGTATAGCAAAAGCACTGGCAATCTGTTGAGGAGAGCCGATATGTTGTTCATCATCCACCATACACCCAGGGATATGAGTTTGACTCTTGCGTTCATTTATAAATGTCCATAACTTACTCGGACCAGTTTGAACAGAGTAATCCACTTCAGTAATATAATTTTGGCAATCACGTGCAATATTAGAACTAAAGAGTTTCCCGTATTCCTTGAATTTATCCATATAAACCTTAAGCTCACTACATCTAGACATCTTAGACGTTACTGTATTATTCACACGTTTTGAATCCATCCTGCTATATTATTCAAGCGGTCGACAAGGGGTATGGAGAACAGCCGGTGAACGATATGCATCATAATGGAGACTTAATTATGGTGTGGGCTAGTATTTCATTAGAAACTCGTACGGAATGTGTTTGCGTGGAAGGAGGATCCTTACAATCATGCCGATACATTACAGACATTCTGGAAGACCATGTTGTCCCATTTGCTCAATTTATTGGCAATAACTTCACCCTAATGCATGATAATGCAAGGCAAGGTATGTTGCGAGACCTGTTAATGAATAATCTTGACGAAGTCAGGATTACCCGTATGGATTGGCCAGCATGCTTTCCTAACTTAAATCCTATAGAGCATGCTTGAGACATGTTGGACAAGTGAGCAAGAAATAGGCCTGCATCACCAGCTTCACTAAATGAACTGCGTATTGCTCTTTTCGAAGAATGGGAGAATATCTCTCAAGATGATTTCTGTGTTTTAAATTTTCCCATTGTTTTCAAATATTCCTCGTTTTCCTTTGATAAATAAACTCCTGTACATCATCTGTCTTGCTTTTCAATCATTGTGTGTCTCAGAGGCTAAATTGCTATTTATTTTAGTTTAGAACATAACCTTCTCGCTTAGTCTCTTAAAAATATAATACAAATAGGTGGATACTTTTTATTGCACCTGAATGTACATTTTCATCTTTTCTAGTCGAGGGAAAATAAATAATAAAGGTCTAGCGTTATTTCTAAAGTTTAAATTGTATTTCAGTTGAAGTTCAGTTGAATTTGATCAAAGATCTATAACAAAGTAACGCCTTCCTTTGCTCAATATTTCTCCCGTTTATAAGTCGCCCTGCGAAATTTAATTGTAAGTTAGTGGCTCTATATAAGTAGATGCACTGCAGGAAATTTGAGAATAATTTATGCCTTCCTGAATGCCATAACTGCAGTTTGGTTTACTTAAAATGGCTTTTATAGCATGTATTGCACTTAGTGGATAACATGAAAGTAAGTTCGCGGATATGATAAAGTTCAACATCGATGGATATAATACTTTTTCATAATCTTGACATAAAATTGATTTACTGTAGTTAGCACTATATTGTATAACGTTTGCACCTAACGCATGAAGAATGAAATGTAATTCCACTCATGAGCAATTTCTAAAAGTATTCACAATACTTTCGTCAATTGCTTCTTTTCAATCCATGCTGACTTTTTTCAACATTCCCTATATCTACCTGTAGCTTAATTTTTGAAGTAATTGAAATTGTTTAAGATTTTTGGAAAACATCGATATTTCTTTAACGTGTGGTATTTTAAACGTCGCACTGTAACCAATAAAGGGAACTCTTTGGCAAAAAATTCGTAACTTCTAAACCGTACGGGGTAGATTAATATTTTTTTTAATATGTTTGGTAATAACTGAACTTTACTAAGCGTATAATTTATCATTTTTTTAGCACAACAATATTACATTTTGAATTAAAGAGAAAAAAAACACAACTTAGAAATTTGTTCATTTTTAATAAATAAGTAGATAAAGGAAATAAACTAAACTAAAATAAAATTCATTTTATTTTAACTTGTGTGTGCTCAGTCCTTCTTTTACACTTAATTTTAATTATTTTTAAAAACCTAACTATATTCAAATGTCGATCCATCGCTATACATCTGCAATATTTTTATTGTTACACGACTTTTAATTGTTGTTTACAAATTCTTTGCCGGAAGATGGGCATGTTCCCCAAACCGGTCGCAAGTTAGTTATTCTTATTAAAGAATTTTTGTGAGTACAGGACCATTCATTCACCTTTCCCGATATGATTATATTATGATTGAAGTCAGTAAATTTAAAATCTTGTAAACTGGACAAACACAACATATTAAAAACAAGCCAAACGTGACAATAAAATTCTACAAGAATAAAGGATTCCACAAACCAACGCGGCTAGAGTCGCGGTGGCGTTAGAGGTCACGTACCGTCGCGGTAGCGGTACCAGAAGCGATCAAATTTTCTCAAACACACGCGGTGCCGGTAGCGATTTTAGTAAGTGTTTAGTAATGTTTACTGATGTTATCCGGATTCGGATATCCGGATCTTGATGTTATTCGGATCCATTCTCTGAAATTCCGAATTCGGATTCTTTATCCGATATTTCCGGATCCCAGTTTCGGCTAGCGGATCCGGATTTGGGCATCGAATAGTGGAACCGTATTCTAGGAAACGACTTTGGCTGCACTTTTCTAATATTTTTATATTCTGAATGTGTCATATTAAAATTTGTGTTCTTTTACATATTCATTAATTTTTCTCTTAAATTTTCCATACTATTAGCACTCATTATTAGAGCAACGCAAACTGCGCTGAAAGCCAGTGGCTGACGCATAAAAGTTTACACAAAATAAACACGGCAGGGACAATTCGGTATAAGCGTCAGTATAACTGCGAATCGAAAGCCGATCTGTTGTGTATGCATCTACGCTGTCGTGTACTATATCGTAGTTCTACGTTTGTTTTGAAAATGTTTCCTACGTCGCGAAAACGACCAAAGTTGGACACAATAAGAGAATTTATTGCAGAAATGCCTGATTTAAAATGTGATGGCGCTAAAATTCAATGTGTAGTGTGTAAAATAGATTTAATGTGTTGGTCGAAAAGTGATTGTCTACGGCACGTAAATAATGCAGGGCACGTTTCAAAAAAAAGTTCCACACGAGATTATGACAAATTTAAATTTAATTTATGTGTTTATTGCATGTAATTTACCATTTCATTTACTAAGAAAGAAAGCATACGTCTCGTTTTGGAATGAATATTCCGACTTTAAGTTACCAAGTGAGAGAACATTACAGAGAGTTGTGCCGTCTGCTCGTGAGCATCTCGAGAAAAGAATTAAATCGGAGTTGCAAGATAAAAAACTGTGGTTATGTGTGGACGAAACAACAGATCGTAAAAAACATTCTGCTGTGGTTAATGTAATGGCACGCACAATGGAACCACATCGACCGTCACCCTCAATTTTACTAGCTTCCAGACGAATACAACAATGCACTGCCGAAGTAATTTCAATGTGGTGTTAAATACATTGGAAAAGTTTGAACTTTCAACAAATCAACTGTTGATGTTTATGAGTGATGGTGCCGCAAACATGCTTGCTGTAGGTCGATCTCTTAAAAAACATTGTGCTAACTTGTTGCATATTACATGTAAAATTCATACTCTCAGTCTCGTAGCAGATAGTATCAGAAAATGTTATCCCGAGGTAGACGCTCTAATAGCACATACAAAACCTGTGTTTGCAAAATCCCCAAAACGTATTCGGGAATTTCATAGACTATGCCCCGGTATTCCTGAACCACCACAACCTATTCTTACTCGTTGGGGAACATGGTTAGAGGCTGCATTTTATTATCTTAAATATTTTGAGAATATAAAGAACATGATTTTAGAATTCGACCCAAAGGAAGCTGCGGCTGTCAAGGTAAGTCGCTTGAAATTTCAGGGTAGTCAAGTTAAAACAGATTTGGAAATTATTCAGAACAATTACGTGGGACTAGCGGATGTGATAGAAAAACTACAAAATTCTTCGGTGTCGTTAGTGGAATCTTTGCAACTAGTGCAACATGTTCACGCACAGCTACGCGCGATAGAAGACGCAAGAAATGTTTGTGTTTTAGAAAGGTTTGAAAGTGTTTTAGATAAAGACTCTGATTTTGGCACATTAAGACAAATTTGTGAGGGTGCGTCAACAGAACCGTTAAGTTATTTGAAAGATTATTTTACTTACGCAATTATAACGTCACTAGATGTAGAACGTTCGTTTTCGACATACAAAAACACTTTTTCTTCACGCCGCACTCACTTTGCCGAAACAACTTTGGAAACGTATATAATGTTACAAATATTAAATAGACATTATCCACTTTGTGATTTCACGGAGGACTCTTAAAACGGTAAGTGTTTGGCACGTATCACATTTAATTTATTTTGTGTAAACTTTTATGCGTCCGCCACTGGCTTTCAGCGCAGTTGCGTTGCTCTACTCATTATCCCAAAGTTTTTACTATAAACGCTAAATTAAACAGTCCCCTATACATAAGCAACTAATATTCTACCGCTACCGCTCGGTCATCGGTAATAGAACGTTACACAGCCGCGAGTTGGACCGTTGCGATATGCGTGACCAGGTTTATATCTATAGGTTACTTTGATCGCTATCGCCATCGCCATCGCTATCGCCACCGAAGCCGCGTTGGTTTGTAGAATCCTTAAGCGTGAAGTATTTCTTCCTAAACTCTCTACTTGTGCTATACAATAACCCGGTGTTTTTTATTATAATGTTAAATTGTACAGTACAAGTAGGGAGAGTATAGGAAGAAATACTTCACGCTTATTCTTGTAGAATTTTTTGCCAAATTTGACTTGTTTTTAAAATGTTGTGTTTGTCCAGTTTACAAGATTTTAAATTTCCTGACTTGAATCATAATATAATCAATCCAATAGTTATTAAAAATTATGTAGACAGTGTTAGTAGTATTTATTTATTAGTTTGACAATACTTCCTGTCTTTAGATTAACTGTAAGTACAATAGTTTTCTATCAATTCACAAATACAAAAAATAAAATAAGAATCGTTACAATTGGTCTCGATAGACAACAGCAGATTACAGTCGTTAGTTAGGATTTTAATGATATTTTTTATCTTTTATTTTTCCTGACTAGGTTGTCTCAGAAGGGAGACCTATGTATTAAAATACATTCACCATATACTTTAAAACTTGTAAAAATTAAAAGAACATACATTTAATTTTTTTTTTAATAATTAAACTAAAATATATATTCTATATACTATAATATATTTATTTTGTCAACTTTATTTATACTACAACGTTGTATTTTGGATAATTTCAGGGAGCCTGATGATGGGATAATTGTCCCGAAACCTGTCGCTCATGATTTATTAAACGAGTTATTGTGAGAGAATGGAGTTTGTTTTTCAACCACCATTAATATGTATTCCTCACATAGACTTACATTAGATCAATTAAATCGTATTAATTCAAATTTAAGTAGCAATCTAATTTATAATAATATTAATTCTATACGAATTTTTAAACAATTTATAGTTGCGAATTTCTTGTTGCATTTCGTTTTCTTTTAGTGCCGATGTCACAATTTACCACGACTCTTCTAGTAAAACAGGTAATTATCCCTTGTGTATAAGTAGTATTATCATTGGTGAAAATGTGTGGGCTTCTTATATTTATTCACTAAAAACTTTAATCCAGTAAATTGATGATTAAAATGATTTTTATCAGAAAATTAACCTATCTGGAAAATTGCATCCAGTTTACATTTCTGATTATAATTTTATGATTTAACACATTCAAGACGTTAATATCATTCCAATTCCATTGTTACTTAAAAATGTGTTTTGCGTCGTTAGCTTATCATTCTCATCAAGCATAAATTTCAACGTAACATCGGCGACATACAAATTAACATTTTAACAACATAGTGTTTCTTAAGAAATCTTTATTGGTTGTAATGCTGATATTTTATTAGAAAGCAAAGTAAGCTCGTTATCAGTAAAACTGATATCTGACTTCAAATTTATGCGACTCTTTCTAACACAGCTTATAATCTTCGAAAAATGCTCCAGCATAATCAGTAAGCTATTTCAACGTGTTTTAGAATTCATTATTAACGAAGGTTCTCGACCGAATTCTTCTTTTAGATGTTTTTGTAATATATCATCATTCTTTGTTGGGTATTTACGAAAAATGTTGACTACTTTTCGCACCTTTGTTATTAGAGAATTTAATAGTGTATCCTGTATAGAATGTAATTGGGAGTAAGTAGATGGGCTTTGTACTATTTGGAAAGTTTCGCCATCATTTTCACCGTCATCGTCATCAGAATGATCTGTATAAGCTAACTCAACAAGTTCCTCACTATCACACAGAATTTCTTCTAAAATATTTTTGCTATAAAGCACTTCGGTTACAGCCAATTGTACACCATGTGCGAGACATAACTGATGATTTGTACCGATCAGTTTTCTTACTTTCTTCATTATTGAAGCTCCGTATGTAGTAATTGATACTATATTTTTGAAAGAAATATCAAACTCCTGTAATTTATTTTTAACGAGAGTTAAATATTTATCAGCGGGCATAGATCCATGAATACGACATAATGGAAAGTTCCAAAAAAGATTACATGTATGAACATTAATGTTCATATATCGACGGTTCTTAACAGATGTCCACTTATCTAACGTTAAACTAAATGCTTTGGGTTTATGTTGTCATATTTTGTGGACTACTTGCTTCTTAATTGTATCTACGTATTCAAAAACTTTTTTAATTATATTTAAGGATGTTGGAATGTTTGTATATCCATTTGCGATTAACAGCATTCGTAAATCTTGTGATGTACAAAATTTAGTGAATGGAATTCCGTCTTGTGCCGCCATTCGCGCTAGTACGGCAGGGAAAGATCTGTCAGTTGTTTTCTTACTACTATCTCAGTTTAAATTCGCCATCTTCGGACTTATACTGTTGTTCAACCCACCGGTTCAATTGCTTTCCAAAATATTTGCCTTATTATCATTACTTAATGAATAAAATTTACAGTATGCAGGTTTAGTATTGGCTGTTATTATTTACATAAACTTTCTGTATATCTCATGTGATTTTCATTTTTCGGAAACACACCTCCAGCATTGAACCCCAATGCTTACGTGCAGACCAAATCGTTTTCAGAGAATTATAAAATGTAAAATAAAATTGAATCCTCATTATACGTATACAAGAAGAAGAAGGCGAAGAACAAAAGAGGAATACGTAAATTCGCATTTTGATATGCTCCATATATAACTATACTCAAGAAATATTTAATATTAGGAAAAGCATCTACTCGTAATGTGTGCTCGCATGCAACTGGCGTTTAATCACAAAAAGAATGTCATTCGATTGATTTAATATGACGATACGCTTCATATCATTTCGAAAATATTTCCTGATATAAGAAACTTCTCTCCTGCATACTTGTGTAACAGGGGGATGTTTAGAAAAACATAACTGAGAAACCAAGGCACCCTCTAGTAAAATCGATTTAAAATTTATTAAGATAAATATATTGTGACACGCGAAACGTGTTTCTACTGACACCAGTCAGCTTGATTTCGAGATGGGTCAATTAGGGTTGACAAGTCAGCAAGATGTAATTAGAAGTCCACCGCTCGGATAGGAAAGGAGGCACATTAGATAGATACGTCTTTATACAAGGAAGCGAGTAACGAGATTTATACACTGTATTTGTTTCACTGAAATAGAGTTAGTTGTTATTTTCTCTCTAGTGTATTTGTTTGTTATTACGGAAATGTTATTAAAGTAACATTCTATCGTAAATCAAAACATTTGACGAAGTGTTCCATGTTATGAAAGCTATGAAGTCATCTGCTACATTCTGATTTACATACAGATGTTAAACCTGTCCCGCTTATAACCATAACGGTGGTTAGATAAATGTATACTGTCAAAACAAATGTTGAAATCCGGCCTTCATCGGACCTTGCTGTTTTTGCTGTCTGCACGCCCCATTTCTGGACCCCTTTTTGTCATCTCTCATGTTTTCATTCCCGACGCAATTCATATTCAACATGTTTCTTTTAGGTTTCGGCGAAAGGTGGGCAGGCTTCAAATATATTAATGGTTCTGTGTATCTAACTAAACAGAATGGTGCTGGTTATTTGAAAATGTAATTGTGTTATCTTTCATTACGTCACATTCGCACTAAGAGCAATTAGCAAATTTTTTAAGTATATATATTCTGTTTCTTTCTTTTTAATTACACACTAATGTCTACCTTTAATGATCAGAAAAAATCTTCCATAATTTTTATGTGCAAATGTAATATATTTGATGCTTTTTGTTACTCTTTTCTAACAATAAGTTAAAATGCTTCGAATTAATGCTATACTTTCATATTTACTCTCATGACAGAGCATTTGCTGTTATTGATTATCATTGTTCTGTAACAGTTTCAGTAAACCTTTTTCTGATATTCTATATTTAAACCAGCGATGTATTTGCATACACCTAACATAAAATTATTTGCTCATTATTACTAATTTTCTTTTATTCAAGCTAAAAATCACTTAAGTAAATTAGTAAATTGATGTTCTTCTCTGGATAATAAAAATAGAAAAGAAATTTTAAAAGTACTATTAGTACTACAAACTATTTTATTTAAAATATGTGTGGTTACTGCCTCTTATTAGCTACAATGTATTAAAATACATTTTCTTAATAGAATTATAGTATATGGTGTGAGCCATCTCCGCAGACTCAGAAGATTGTAGTTCTGTTGTGAATGCAATTATTATTAAATTGCATCAAGTCTTCATACTCAATAATCGTTCTAATGACGTACTTGTTTCTTTCAACCGATGAAATAAATATTGCCACCAATTGCAACAATATACGAGGGTGTATCAAATATAAACGGGACTTGTTTTTAAAAAAAATTCTAACTTTATTTAACTAGGCTTACAAATATACATTACTTTTTTACATAGAAATACATTTTTCCCATCGGATTAGGAGCTTTCTTATTCCATCATCGTAAAAACTCTTCGGACGTTCGTGTAGCCATTGGAGCACAAACGCTTCCACCGCTTCGTTGTCGTCCAAAAGCTAGCTTACAAGCGCTCCTTTGAGGGGTCCAAAAAGATGGAAGTCACAAGATGACCAATCTGGACTATAGGGTGGATATTCCAGCGTTTCCCATCCGAATGTATCCACTTTTTGCATCGTGGCGTTAGCCGCATGAGGCCTGGCGTTGTCATGCAGAAGAATGACACTTCTGGCCGATTGCTCCTTCCTTTTCCTTCGAAATGACAATTTCGCGGCATTTAGTACTTCCAGTTATGCGCCGATTTTCCTCTATGAGATTTCGGACCGCCTCGATGTTGATCTCGGTCACACTTGTCCTTGGGCAGCGATCATGGCCCTCGTTCTTGACCTTTTCACGCCCTCCAGAAAATCTTTTGTGCCATGCAAACACACGGGTTCTTGACAGGGTGTTGTCCCCGAACTGTGTCTGTAATCGCCGCCAAATTTCGGTTGGGTTCACCCCCTCCTTGGCCAAAAACTTGATGATAATCCGCTGCTCCACGGAGACATGCACTTCTTTCTCGCTCATGGTTTCTTTTGATACTAAAGGGACCTGAGAGACTTGCGGTCGGGTTTTCCTTCTCGCTAACGGTACAGGATACTTGCGCATCAACCCCTTCCAGGTCTAGAAGCCCTCCGGAATTTTTAAGAAAATTAGTCCCGTTTATATTTGATACACCCTCGTAAGATAGTCAAGCAACAACTACTTGACCGTAAAAAGGCCGGAGAAACTCAACTTACTATCCAGCACATACGCAATGTTCCTACGATTGTAAAAACTGCATCGCCGGAAAACTAAACCCCTGCAATGGAAATAATACTTCCTTTCGCTTCATATACCAGAACGCATGCGGAATTAGAACTGAACTTGATCATAAAACAGAACTGACATACAGAATTATCGACCAATTAATGTAGTTTGCAACTTTTCCAAGGTATTTGAGAGTACGTTGTATAATCAACTGTTCAACAAATGCAAACATAAGTTTTCTCCGTAGCAGCATGGTTTTCTTAGTGTCCGGTCTACTACGACTAATCTAGTAGAAATCACACAATATATTAGCGAGGCTATTGACACTAGGAGCCAAGTCGACGTCATTTACACCGATCTCACGAAAGCCTTCGACTCTATAAATCACTCCATACTTATATCTAAATTTGATGCATTCGGTTTCTCAAGTTCTTTTTTGCAACTTATATCTCCATACTTAACCAATAGATTATGCTACATTTCTTAGAACGGATACAATTCGAGACGTTACACACCTTCTTCTGAGATAACACAGAGAAAAAATCTGGGTACGTTCTTATTCAATATATGTATTAATGATCTACTCAAAAGTGACACTAGATGATTGCCGAGAATAGCTAGAGAACCTCCAAAACATACAGAGCTGCTGCGAACGTAATAGAATTAGTCTAAACATTGATAAATGTGCGATAGTGAGCTGCTCGAGAACGGCAAGACCTACTGCTTTCTCCTGCGCAATAAATGAAGTCCTAATACCTCGAGTGGAAGTATTTAGAGATCTGGGTATTTTGTTCGACTCTTCATTATGTTTCAATAACCACATTCGTGATATCTGCGCATCAACCAATAAAGCTTTGGGCTTCATTATAAGGTCCCGCAGACAATTTACTAATTCTACAGCTTTCAAGTCTCTATATTATGCCTCTGTCAAAAATAAATTGGAATTCGCTAGCGTTGTATGGTATCCACACTATCTGCACCTTCAGCTTTCCGTGGAACGTGTGCGGAGACAATTTTTAAAGTATTTATCATTAGTGTGATGGCTCACACCCAGCGAGAAATACATATTACAGCAGTCTCTTGCCGGGTAGGCGTGATATCCACTACACCACGCGGACTGTGGAAGATTCGTTCACTTTTTAAGCCTGGATGTTACTTATCTGCAAATACATCGTAGTATTTCGACAGACAATTTTAATTTTCACGCCTACCTTGCAAGCAAGAGATGTGGAGTTCGATTTCTCGTCGTGGACGGTTTTTTTCAGTAATTGATTACGTTAGAAAATTCCAAGAAAAAATTATAGATTTCATAATTGCCGACGGAAGCCAAATATATTAATTATTATATAGATTTGTTTATTATTTATGGAGAACGCAATAAAGTGATATGAAACACATGCCATACCTTTGTTGTTCGATATCCACAAAAACAGAAATCGTCACCAAACAGAGTTAAACAAATAATACAGCATTTTAAACATTTCGTATCCGCCAAGGCAAAAGTTCAAAAGCATAAACCTATTCAAAACCAAAAATAATGGTAGTGTAGCTCGTTGCTGGAATCATTCCCGGCAAAAACAATGCGAGCAGAGAAAAAAGTACTAACACACGGACATGTTTTTGCCTACCCGGCGTCATCAGCGCGGTTACGAGCACTCCTTTCTGCTGCCTGCATTGCATTTACGTCTCAGTTTATGCCACCAATTTCCAATACAGCACTGAAAATATGTCACGGCGCCACCTAGCGCCAAAAGACGCAGCCATGCTGTCCTAGGACGTAGCGAAACAAACCCGAATACTGGTGCCTGCCACCTACCGAGCATCATGGTGAGCCTGAGGAACCATTTGTATGTGCAGTTGCCGTAACGCTTAGGCCCAACGTCATCTAGTGTTCAGTAGCATATGAGCCCATAAGTAGCCTTTCTAATTGATTCTTGGCTCAAACTTTCAAATGCATGCCTTCCTTGGAACATATATTCCTCGTTAGTAGTTAATGGTGTATAACATACTGGATTCCTTATTGTGCCTCGTATAAAAAATTTATAACCAAATAACCGGTGTGAGGAGACGCGCCGACAGGTCGGTAAAAGATTCGTTTAAGCTCGGCCAGCGGCAAACTTTCTAAATAGGTATTTTCAAAATTTTTTAAAATATTCAAGTAACCATCAACCACAAAGAAACAACGTGCATATTTTAGGAGTAACAACACACTTATTTGATATTTACCGTTTAAATTTTCTTCATAAAAATGAAATGCCACCACACCATCATTTTTGACTATCCAAAAAACGTTGAATTGCCAGCTCTCTTGGAAGTTTTGCTTTCTAAATACGCAGGGATTCGAATTGCTTCAGCAATGAAAATTGTGTCGGTTAAACAGACCATTTCCTGTAAATTTGGCTTCATCCGTCACGATAATGTTACCCAAAATTAATTCGTTCTCTTGAGACCCTCTTAAAATAAATTCACAAACACCCATTCTTCTTGGGAAATCAATTTGTTTTAGTTGCTGAACCATGGAAACCAGGTATAGGCGAAACTTATGTTTACGAAGTATTCTCTGTATTGAGCACTTAGATAACCCTGATTCCAGCGCAGCTTGTCTTAAAGACATTATTGGATATGTTGTGAAGTACCCCAAAATGACGGTTTCCATGTTGGCATCATCAACAATAGGTTTATGATTTAGAATTTTTGCCTTGATGAATCCTAAGTTTTTAAAATTATGTATTATTCGTTTAACTGTGTTTGGTGACAGCTTCCGTTTGTGTGGATACCGAGCAGAAAAGGCGTCGCATGCTCTTGATACCTTATTGCATTCTCCATAAATAATAAACAAATTTAAATAATCTTCGTTCGTATAATTTAAATGTGCAGGCATTGCTTATAGTTGAAAACTAAGTAACATTTCATCAATGCTGCATTATTTCCTAATGGTCATGATGTCATGACTAACTTAGATATACCGAATATTTTAAAAAACTACGTAAGCCACATTTTTACACCGTACTTATATTGGCAGGTACTTTTTTGTAAGGAAATTGTGCTGCAATACACATTTTTCCAAATATCTTGGAAAGTATCAATTTTAGATGCGTTATGAAAGTTTTGACACTTTTCCCATTTGAAAGTTTAATCATAAATGTCGGACACGCTCTATAGCGTTTTCGAAAAATTTATTCGGGTTGTAATACTATCCTATACGATCAACAGTTCTATAAAACTTCAATTTTCTAAGTTAAACACTTTCACAGTTATAAAAATTCACATGCACTCGTCCATCTGTCAAAAATTTGCAAAAAGTGCAAATATTTCAAATATGGTTAGCAATAGCAACAGTTGTTTAATCAAACTAACATTAAAATTGAATTTGGAATTCGAAAATGTAATAATATATAGGGTGTTCCATTTAAAATAACAAAGTTGACAGCTATTTCCGGCATAACCGTAAGTATCAGGTTATTATAAATATATTGGTTTAATAGTACATGTAGGCTATAGCATATTACCAAGTTTTCAGAATTTTCCAATGTATACCCTTTCATATATCGATGGATGCACTTCCCGATGAAACAGCCTGCATAACTAAATTTTTGGCTAGAATTTTTATTCTGCACATCTCGGAAGCAAACCAAAACCACATGAACACGTTTGTATTAGGTCATCTTATACATAATCTAAATACCAAAGACCATATCTACCTAACGCGTACTTCTAGACCACTTTTCAAAAAAGCTAGTTACTCTAAGACCTTTGATTTGTTTAGAATTTAATAATAATAATAATAATAATAATAATAATAATAATAATAATAGAAATAATCTGCGATTTATTGTATATAAGGAAAAAGTTACAGAGAAAATAAAAAAGAAGGAAAACATACAAGAGCAAATGAAAATCACAAGGTCCACTTCAAATGATAACTTTCTAATTATTCTTGATCTACCAGTGGACCTTAAGTTTTCAAAACAAGAATAGAAAAAGAAAATCTGCCTATAACTAAACGAAGAAAATAACTAAACTTAAAGTAAACAATCTGAACTATCGTTATCGTTAACACAAATAAATTTGTGAGTTCTGGGACCTATAGCGCTAAAAAATATACAAGTAGTAAACAAGAACAAATACATAAAAGGAAATTAATTCATATTCAATGCCTAAGTAAACGCTGCCTGAAGTGATATCTGAAGGATCGTAGTGAGTAAAATTTGAAGCCCATCGGCAAGTTGTTGCATACCTTCGCGATTTAATAAGAAAAGCATCTTTCGAAGAGAGCCGTGCGATGACTCGGTGGAGTCAGCAAACCCTTATTACGCAAATTCAAATGGTGGACATCAGTACGGAAAGATATTTTATTAAATAAATAGGTAGGTTGCTTCAGCGATAGAACTTTATGATACAGGCGAGCAGAAGATAAAGGTCCGTGACTATCCATACTAAGCCAATTGGCCTCAGATAGCTTATGGGAAATGTGATCATACTTTCAAGCTATTTTACATCCATTCCTTGGGCTCAAGATTTGCTTGAATACTACCATTGTAGGAACACTTAGGAAGAACAAAAAGGAAATACCTCCAATATTCATAAACTCAAAGATGAGGCCGACCCCTAGTAGCATATTTGCATTTCGATAAAATTCTGTTTTGGTTTCCTACAAACCAAAACCAAACAAGAATATTTTGTTGCAGTCAACGTTTCATTCAGGCGATACCATTGATCCAGAATCTGGCAAAATGCAGAAGGCGGAAATAGTAACTTTCTATAACCTCACGAAGGGAGGTGTCGACGTAGTTGATGATCATCAATCCCAACTTTGACCTTGAAAATCCTAACACGAATCAAAGAAAACCTGGATATGTCAAAATATGATGCATGTGGAGCATCAACCGGCTTTTATGGAATTTGCCCACGAAGAAAAAATAGAAGGCTAAAGAAGCACTGGAGCAAGTGTAACGTTCCCATATGCCACCTTCATTTGCCCTCCATGCTCTGGAATAATTGATAACACCGATAGTTCAAGTGGTTAATATTTTTTCTTGCTTTATCCTCTTGTTATTTTAGATTTAGTTGTACTTATTGTATTAGTTGTATATACTTTGTTTATGTACAGTATGTATTTTTTTAGTGAAATGTAGTAAAATCATTGATACGTTTTCAGTAAATAAATATATTAACAGGATATGCATTTGTTTTCTTAACGATATGTGCACAAAAGAAAATGTTGCAGTGGCTTCCCCTGGACGTGTGAGAAAGTAAATGCATTTAACACGTCTAAATCTACCCAAAAGGATCGAATGAGCAGAATGCTCCAGTGTGAGTGGTGGCGTAGTTTTTTAGGGCGCCAGTGATGCAGGGTTAAAGATATACCTTTTTTTATGTTAATTTTTAACATCTAGGTCGGTTGTACATTAACTGGTTCTTGTTCATAATTCATTTCAAAATATGTATTTGTATAGTATCTGTATTTATTTACACCATGACTTGTCAATTTAAAAAAACAGTATCAGTACATACACAGCATCAATACGTAAACAACAAAAACTATAAAACAAAAAAAAACAAAAACAAATAACAACAACAATTAACTTATACTTGAATAGATAAAATAGCGTATAGGTAAAAGATGAATAAGTATAAATAAAATGGCAGTATGTAAAAATAAAATCCAAGCGACATGTTCTCTATTCAACAATTAAAGCTGAATGACATGAATTCGATCACCTTATAAAAATATTATCCATTAATAATTTAATGGATTAATAATAGTAATAGTACTCGGAAGATAGTTGTAAAGCTTCGGACCCCAGTAGTCAACAGACTGTTGAGTGCAAGAGAGTCTATGTAGCGGAATCACTAACGCATTTGCTCTTGTTGAATAATTGTGGATGTTACAGTTCTTATTAAAGCGCGGTAAGTTGTTATGAGTGAACTTCATACAGGCTAATATATAAGCATTCGCAATGGTAAGTATACGTCTCCGAGAAAAGACGTCCCAACAACTGTCTCTCTGTTTCAGATTAAATAGGATCCTAATGGCTCACTTCTGCAACACAAATACGCGATCACGATCCATTGACATACCCCAAGCTAAAATACCATAAGCAGCGATGCTGTAGAAATTTGCATAATATGTGGCTTTTGCTGCATTAAATGTTGAAATGGACTTAATTCTTCTTATGGTATATAACGCAGAGCTCAATCTGCTGCACAATGTATTTATATAGTATGTTCAGACCAACTGAGCCTCGCGTCCAAGAAAAGACCAAAGAAACGGGCAGACTGAATCCCTGCCAAACCGGAGAAAGTAAGAGCTCTTGGTTTGTTTTCATCTAGGTTAAGCTTATTTGCCGCAAACCAGTTTTTGTTGATGTTATTGCTCTCTCTTTTCTGCGCTGTAGCTCCTCACCGTTGCCAGTACTGTACCACAGCACGGTTTGTCTTCGTTCTTGCAATGTAAATATACACAGGATGCTCTATTCAAGGAACGCTGTTTTTGTGAATATCTCGAACATAAAACAACTTTCTTTGTTGTTGTTGTTGTTGTCATTTTAAATCGAAGTAGTAATCGTACCAATTTACTTATTTGAAACGACATCCCTAATTCGAAGAATAATAAAGTTAACAATAGAGAAGTTAGAGCCGTATTTGCAATAATCATGTAGTTTGTCCTATATTTTTTAATGAACTCCTCGTTGCCTCTTTAAAATTTTTGCGAATTTTAAGCATTGTTTTCAAATGTTACTACTAAGTTTCCACTACATTTATTTATGGTCGCATAAGCCCAGAAATACTCCATACCATGGCTAATCCTCTTCCACACTTTACTGTACGAACTAAACTTGCTTTTCTAAATGTTATGAATTATATTTGTCTGTTGATCATCTTAAAGTAGGGATGCCTTACGAAACTCTATTTGGATTGTTTAATGATTTTCTTTTTTTCAACATTCTTCTTAATAATAAATTAGCAAATCTTGTTTTTGAAACAGGTACAAATGACTTGAGTAGCAAGAATCTCTACTAAACATTTTAACATATTTAGGTATACTAGTTTTTAGTATCTTTATTTTGTGATACTTCATGATCTGTTAATAGTTTTCCGTTTAAACTTCTAAATTTATTTGCATTTGAATATATTGTTTCATTAGTAAAGCTGGCCACGAGCGGTACCGCGCAGTAGCGTAGAGTCCAGGCCTCGCGTTCCACTAGAGTTATTCTGCTAATAGAGATGTTTGCTGCCGCAAATAATTTCGCTCATCTTTTAAATAAAAATTAAATAACACGTGCTCAAACACTTACCATTTTAAGAGTCCTTCGTGAAATCACAAAGTGAATAATGTCTGTTAAATATCTGCAACATTAGATATGTTTCAATTGTTGTTTCGGCAAAACTAGTACGGCATGAGGAAAAAATGCGTTTATATGCAGAGAACGAACGTTCTACATCTAGTGACGTAATATTTGCGTAAGTAAAATAATCTTTCAAATAACTTAACGATTCTGTTGACGCACCTTCACAAATGTATCTTAATGTGCCAAAATCAGAATTTTTCTCAAAAACACTTTCAAATTGTTTTAGAACAGAAACATTTTTTGTGTCTTCAATCGCGCATAGCTGTGCGTGAACATGTTGCACTATTTGCAGAGATTCTTCTAACGGCACCGCAGGATTTTGTAATTTTTCTATTGAATCTGCTAGCCCGAAGTAATTGTCGTGAATGATTTTTAAATCCATTTTAACCTGACTGTCTTGAAATTTCGACTGGCTTTTCTGGATAGCGGCAGCTTCCTTTGTATCGAATTGTAAAACCACGTTCTTAATATTGTCAAAATATTTATGATAATATAACGCGGCCTGCAACCATGTTCCCCAACGAGTTAGAATAGGTTCTGGTGGCTCCGGTATACGGGGGCACAGTCTGTGAAATTCGCGAATACGTTTCGGTGATTTGACAAATACTGCTTTGGTATGTGCTATTAAAGCGTCTACCTCAGGATAACATTTTCTGATACTATCCGCCACAAGATTGAGAGCATGAATTTTACACGTAATGTGTAACAAATTAGCAGAATGCTTTTTAAGAGACCGGCCTACAGAAAGCATGTTTGCAGCACCATCACTCACTAACATCAAGAGTTGGTTTGTTGAAAGTTCAAACTTGTCCAATGTATTTAACACTAACTTTGAAATTACTTCGGCAGTACACTGTTGTATTCGTTTGAAGACTAATAGAATTGAAGGTGCCAATTGATGAGGTTCCAATTTGCGTGCCATTACATTAAGAACAGAATGTTTCTTCCGACCTGTTGTTTCGTCGACACATAACCACAATTTTTAATCTTTCAACTCCGATTTTATCTTTTGTTCAATATATTCGCGCGCAGATGGCACAATTCTTCGTAACGATGTTCGACTTGGTAATTTGCACTCCGAATAGTTATTCCAAAAGCAGATAAATGGCTCCTTGTCTAGTAAATTAAACGGTATATTACATGCGATAAACGTAACGCATAAATTAAATATAAATTTTTCATTGTCTCGTGCGCAATTTCTTTTTGAGACATGCTTTTCACTATTTACGTGTCGTAGACAATTGTCTGGACCAACACATTAACGGGATTTTACAGATTACACATTTAATTTTAGCACCTTCATATATTAAGTCTGGAATTTCTGCAATAAATTTTCGAAGTTTGTCCGACCGCGGTCGTTTTGCTGACGAAATCATAATTTTTCTAGGACACATAAACAATTGCGCAAAGTACCGGCAGCGAAAATGTCCGTACTACTCCGCAGACGAAGTAATACTACCGTTCCTCTCGGTCCGGACTGATTCTACGCCGATGCGCGGTACCGCTCGTGGTCAGCGTTATTCATTAGTTATATTAGCGTTGTTGAACAACTTAATTAGAATTTTAATATATGCAGTAAGACAATCTACCAATTTCTACAGAATAGCAAAAACTCTTTAAGTTCTAATGCAAGTTGATTTATATGCATTTATATACAAAAGCTAAGCTTTATATAAACGTATGTATTAGCATAATGAGTGGTATTTCCATTCCTTAAAAGGTACAAATATTCTCACCGTGTTGAAAATCCATGTTTTGCGACAATGTAGTGCTAATGCCATGCTAATCTATCTTGCTATATATTACGCAATTAACTTTTTGGCATTGTAATATCTTTAATATTCAATGCCTCAAGGGTAGCAAAAGTTAAGACAGTTACACCGATTATACAATTATAGATCCCAGAATGTTTCATTTAGCAATTTCTCACTAGATTTATCATTTAAACAATCTTCTATGTTGTTCATGAATGAAATGGTGAAAATAATAGTAAAATATTATATTGTTGCAAAGAATATATACCCTAGTTCAAAAAGCCTTTAATGAGGAAAGAAGCTCAATAAGCAAATGTTTACGGTAGAAAACTTTGCCCGTGTGCTTAAATATTTTATATAGAAGAGAATTCAAATATTTTGTAATTGGTTTCATCTTTCCTAATTTAATTATCCGAATTTAAAAATTACGATTACTTTTATTCATCATCTACGCTTCATCATGTACACTTCACATTAACTTCCTTATTCCTATTGTAATATTATTAAAATAAAAAATATTGAAACATAAATTTTCGATTCAATATTTTGACAATTGTTTCAATAGCAAAATGATGAGAATTTGAAATTAGTTTATGCAAAACAGGGCGATGTTATGCTTCGTATTGTCCATATCGCGACATCTGTTTGTCGATGCCGGCACTTCACGCGTAAAGTTGAGCAGTTGGCAGCATTATTGATTTGTTTATTTAAAGGTACAGCAGATTCCTACATATGACGATAATTTAGATTCCTAAATTACTATTATACAGAATTTAAAATTTAATTTTTTTTCCAATTAAATAGTTATTGTACAAATCGGTAATTATGTCACCCACCTAGAATACAATGCAGATTCCAAAGATATTTATTATTGTTAATGAAAAACTACGGAAGCATCTGAAGAAAAGCTACTAGTTACATGATTTAATTACGGAAGTACTTTCGTTGTTATCTATTTGGTATACTATTTGAAGTCTTCCGATTTTATCAAATTTACAGCTTCTACTATCTATTCGTTAACTCTCTATTTAAGAGAGTAGAAACCTTAATAGACGTCGTTAGGTTTGTGAATTACATCTTTCGTCTAGTAAATTCTAAAAAAACGCTTTGAATCGCTACCGAAGATAATGTTAGTTTATTCACTTACTGTACAATATATGATTTTGAATCAATTTATAGTCTACACAATCTATACATAGGCGTATATACCTATGTAGTGTTAGAACATATGTATGACTTTTTGTGAGCAATGGATGACAATTAAAAAACTACTCACCGGTTTGGGTACTGCAATCGAAGAAAGTGCTTGATGTTTCAACGGTCATCGAAGCGATTGTACCATCTATGATTTGTGCACACGAGTCTCTCCGACCACGATATCTCGATGTATCGTCGCTTTGAGAACTCTGCCTTCGGAAGTTGCGACAGCGGATCATTTCTTCGGTGGTGGATTGTCTACGGAAACCTCTTGCGATTAAGATTTCTTCTGTTGTCGATTGACGTCGTATCGCAGGTCGATACGTCTCCGGTGGTGGAGGTATCGGTCTATTACATGGACTAGGATCTCGGGAAGAGCAGCTAGACGAGTCTGGCGAACGATGACCATGTCCTCTAACAATGCTGGTTGATTGTCTTCGAAGTCTTCCGCGTCTGCTACGTCGTACAGGACTTAATTCTCGTTCACCCGATCTATCGGGACTGAGATGCGATCTAGAGTCTCGACGACTTCTAGAGGCCGAATCTGGACTTAAGCTATCACGTCTTGCTTTACGGCCAGTTTCATCTACATCGGGGCTTAATGCAGTCGGTTGGGAACCGCGCCTACCCCAACCGCCAGGTGGTAAGCAACTTTCATCGTAAGCAGTATTTTGACGTTGTAAACGCGATAATTTGTTAGATCTATCAGGACTAGCGTGACTTCGAGAATCACGTCTTCCCAACCTGCCACACTGAGTAGTTGAATCTCTTCTAGTAGATAGTAATGGATGAGTAGGGGTAGTTGCTGGGACAGTTGGCGAAGTGGCTGGAGGCGAAACATTTGACATTACGATAGTAGGAGGAGGAAGACCATGATTATTAGTAGTTTCGGAAGTTGTAACAGTGGTGGATGCAGAAGATACAGTAGCCACCGTAGTAATTGGAAGAACTGCAGGAGGTGGTGGAGCGGTGGTTATTTGCGGAGGAATCGAATCAGATGCAGTGGAAGAAGTCGATGGTCGCTGTTCTTGGCGATAATAGGGGGTATCGCTTAAATTACGCGAATCTCTCCTTTTCTTTTGTGCTCCGACAATTTTTGGCGGTGGTGTGATTAAGGTATTAGAATCACGCCGACCGCTTTTACCACTTTCTCCAGAACCTCGCCTGGAAGCCCCGTGCGAATGACTAGTGGAATCTCTACGACCGCTTCGACTAGACTCCCCCGATCCTCTTCTTGGCGTAGAACTAGCAGTGATGATAGTCGTGGTATTGGATTCGCGCCGTTGCCATAGCTTCGCGACCTCGGTGCGAAAATCCGATAGGGCAGTTTGATGAGAATCTCGTCTCGATTTTGATCCGATACTTTTTATGCCGGAATCAGCGCTAGATTCGCGTCTTTTCCGACCGGTCGAGATGCTCGGAGTTGGTCCTTGTTCCGTAGTGGACTGCCGTCCCCATGGCAAACTTCTCGCCATATCGGCTAGTGTTTCGCGGCGAGAAAGAGGAGCTTTCTGCCGAGATTTCGTGGAACCGCCTCCCCATTCTCGGAGAATGTCGGTTAGTTGCGCCAAAGAGCTCCTTCTGCGTCTGGCTTGTCCGGTGGGCGGTGGAGATGTTTCCTGTGTCTCCGTAGGCGGCGAGATGCTGGATATCTGGGCGGCTGAATCGCGGCGTCCACCCAACCGCTGACGGATAGTAGATTCTTCTACTTGCTCCCGTACTAGGTCGTCCCAACCATTTCCTCCCTGCCATACCAGACCCACTTGATGGGAGAGAATGGGCAAGTTGCAAACGAAGCAGATCGCCGTCATCGTCCTACAAGAGAACAATAAATTAGTTATGCTTGTCGTAAGCTTAAACGAATGTGTGCTATAATTGCTGCTGTGCATTCTTAAAACGGATGAAGCATGCCACATATTAAAGGTACGACAACACAAATGATGGATACAACAGTATGATCTTATTTGATTGTATGAGTTGCCTGAAAGTTAAGCAACCGGCTGAACGGTTTTTTTATTGCGTGCAGCGTGCGAGTGCGGACCTGTAGTGACGTAGGCGCGGCGAAGGTAGCTGCGCCATGGTTCATTCTGACGGCCCTGACTGGTCCTTCTCGTTCACTGCCGCTCCTAGACTGCTGCGGCCTGAACAACACCAAACATCTATCATTTCAACTAATGTCTACAGCATTACAGTACTAATAAACATTGAGTTAAGAAATACAGACTAGGTTCGTCTTAATCGATGTGCTCGAAACTCCCACATTTTTGACCTTACATTTTGGAGGATATGATGACGTACGTTGCAAGAAATGTGTTTAAAAACAGTGCGATTTCACTAGTTACACAATGGCAAAAAATAAATGCACGTGCTTACTGAATATTCCCTGCATGGGAAAGTGTCCTGTTTTCGTTACTTAAAGAATTATGTTTATTCTTCCCTATAAAGAATGTTTCGGTTATTACTAATTTGCATTTCTTTGTTTTTCTGCCTTCCTTGAAATAGAACCATTATTACATCTTGCTTCAATAATTTAGACCGGTTACACATTGTGAGTTATGAATTCAACATTGCGTGAGTCTGTTTATATCGACAATGCCCAGATAAATGAATCAGCAATCAGCAAAGTTAGAATCTTTTCTTATAGAAACATTCGAACAACAAAGTGTATAAAAATTTCAGTTAAACTAAGTTAAGCTGCAGGTGCAGTATAAACCAGTATAGGAGTTTAATCACAGACTAGGAAATTGTTAACATTATCTCTTTATTCATTGTTAAAGGTTACCAATAAGTTAAACAATTAATTATTAAATTACACTATTGGTACTTTAATTTTCTGAAAATTGGTATAATTCAATTGTTTTCTGTTTTTACGTATTTATATTTAAAGAATCTTTTTTCGAAAATAAAAAAAATACTTCTAAATATTAATTAATTTATGCTCAAGACATTTTCATGCAAGCAATACTAAACAAGTCATAAACACGTTAGGTTTTTGCCAATGTGTATTTTTGTTGAGTGATTAAAATCATATCTATGGAATGAATTACTAATTACTAGTTCCAATACAGGTCTGAGTGCAGGTTATAAAGCTAAAATACACTTAAGAACAAAAGTAAAACATCGTAAAACGCAGTGTATTTTTGTGAAACATATAACTTTAGTCGAATCAAATTAAAAAAAAAAAATTGAATTTATACTGCTATTTTTTATTTACTAGTAGGCCTTTAAAATGTTTTTCATCCACATTTACTTTAATAATTATCCTGTCATGCCATCCAGCCTTGAAAACTTTAACTCCTAAATTTAGTAATATTGTGAACACAAAGCTGTACACGAGATTAGACTAACACTTAACCCGTCTCAACTTAAGTAGTAACGAATGTTCTCGATTTTCAAGCTTATATTTGCGAAGACAAGCTAAAGAGAGGTACCGCTGTTTGCGTTGTTAGATTTATTCCTGTTTTTAGCTTCCTCTAAGTGTATTGTTATGCGCAAAAGTGTAAAAAAGTAAATTCGGTATTATTTAGATTAAATTGGAAATCAAGTATTCTTCGAACGCTTTTAAAAAGGTGTAAGTTTTGTAACTACGAGAATTATCCTATTCTGCTATCACATTGTATTCAAATTCATTTCAATTCGCTTGCACATAGAAATAATAAAGTTTTATTAAGCCTTTTCATCACGGAACAAAATAAATTTGAATACATGCATGCTATGAAACCCATTGTTTATATGCTACATGCTGTTCGTCTGGGATCAATTCCTAAGTTGCGGCGTTTCCATAATGCTTCGAGAACAAAGAAGGCAAAGCCTGCTGGAGCAGATATTAAGAGAGAGCGGTTAGTTCCCAGGCAGTTAGTTCAAGTTTATAGCGACAATAACGGTAACTTATTGACGTGTTGGCTGCAAACACCTCATTTTGTAATATTGCATTAAAATTTATGTACTTTAGAATGGTACAACAAAGATGGTAACTACTACAATTAATAGTTTGGTTATTAAGGCAGGTGGGCCCTAAGCCAGTTCGTGAAGACACATGAGGACTAAATTTGGAGTATTCTTAATATTTCGAGACAGTTCGAACAGGCAATATGTTGGTACAAAAAACAGTTTCTTTCAATGGTGTATGGCCCGACGGAGTTTGTAAGCTATTAAGCTTGTCAAAACCGCAGGAGCATAAATTGCATAAACCGTTCCATACGTTTATTACTATTACTCTCTCGGTGTAAAGGATGAAACGCAACTAATTATTTCCCAACATGCGAACTGTGACTGGGGATTGTTCCGAACCCATCAAAAGAATTTCACCCTCGTACGACTTGAACACACAGCGCCTAACTCTGCCACGCACAGGAGTAGATCCTCTTACCATTGGGGCATCAAACCGTTAAAATTATTAAATTCAATTTATAGTAATTAATTAAAAATTAAATTTCATAATTATTGAGTGAGATCTTTCCTCCGGATTAAGATTTCAGAAAACAATTATTTATTTCCTCTATGCTTAAACGCTGAAACCTGGAAGTTTCTACCTACTTAGAAAAATAATTTGGATGTCAACACAAAGCTTCTTGTTGTACCATCAACAGGCGGACACAGACAATGTGTAAGAGGGGATTTGAAATAGCAAAAATGAATTATATCAATCGACTTTTATTATAATAGGCCAGGGGTTCCCAAACTTTATCAGTCCGCGGCGCACTTACAGGTTTAGCGATCTTTTCAAAATATGTGTACAATGATATAAATCAGGCACGGAAATGAAAACAACTCTTAAGATAAACCTCACATTGTGAAGCCCACATTTATTAAAATTGAATCATAAGAACTATCAAATTAAAATATGAAAATACAAAAAAAAAAAAGTAAAAATAAATGGTGAAAAACCTCAACGACAAGTAAGATAATGTGACGGGTGACTGGTTGCCACACATTTTTTCAAAACGCGGAAGGTCTTTCGATTTTTCAGCGATATTTGTTTTTTATTACAGCTACAGCTGAAAATTCGACTTCGTATAAATAGGTTGTCGCGAAAGGAATGAGGATCCTTACAGCTTTTGAACTCGGAGTTGGATATTCATTTTTGATTGATATCTAAAACTCCACTAAATCGGTAGAAGTAAATTTTGTTTTCAGGCTGTTGTCGCAAGAGAGTTCAATTAGACCCTCTTCTTCCCGCGAAGTGAATTCTGGTGGAGCTTAAGCACGGAAAGGATCTTGGATCCACGCAATTTGTCAACATCAACAACTTCCTCAAAGTATTTTGCAAACGAGTCAGCTTTAAGAGGTGTTCCTTGAAAAGGAACAGCAAGTCTTGTGAAACAACGACTTTATTACAGGTCACGTATTTATGAAATTCAGGAAATTTCCTAAACGCCGTAATCTTCTGCAAAAGTTTCAAAATGTGCATGTTATTGCCTTGCAGAGACAGGTTGAAGGCATTCACCTTGTCAAATATACCACACAAATACGCTAGTTTCAGCAAAAGTCGGGTTTGGCAAAGTACCTGGAGTTTTCACGACCTTCCCCTTGTAGAGACGTGTGAATTTCTTGACGTAGCTCGAATGCACGGGATAAGACGTTGCCACGTGAAAGCCATCGTGAACTGCAGCAAAATAGCAAGGCCATGTGTTCAGCTCCCAGGGCCATGCATAGTTTTCTGAAAAATCTGGTTTTCAGTGGCCTAGTTTTTATATAGTTTACTACGTCTGCGACATGTTCTAATACGAAACTCAATTGAGAGCTCATCGACTTTGATGCAAGTGCTTCCCTATGGATGATGCAATGGGTCCACATAGCATGCGGTGCTTTGCTGCGAATAAGCGCCTGCAATTCTCCATAGCGACCAGACATTGATCGAACTCCATCAGAACACATACCGATGTACTTTTCCCAATCCAAATCATTTTCGGTTATATATTGTCAAGTTTCTCAAATAAGTCTTGAGTCTTTGCGTTTCCAATGATGCTTTTACAGAACAGAATGTCTTCAGCGATAATAATATCATCCAGGAAGCGTACATAACAAATAAGGTGTGCGTCTTTGTTACTATCACTAGCCTCATCATGCTGCAGACCAAACTCCGTGCCTTTCATTTTCTGTTAATTGATCATTGAGATCCGGAGCTATATGATGGATTCTTCGACTAATAGTGTTGTTGGATAAAGGCACCTTTGAACTTAATTTTTGATTCTACCAACACAATATTAACCATGTCAAGAGCAGCCGGTAGAATAAGCTGTTCTGCGACGGTATGAGGTTTTTTGCACTTTGCCACTTTGTATACGACCTTAAAAGATGCTAGCAGTGCGTTGTTTGGTACTGAGGCTTGTTTAATAAACACACTTTTTTGCTTTTGTAAATCTTGCAACTTGCTACTAAAGAATTCGCGAGATTTTTCAACCATGCTTACTTGGGAGCATACACTCGGTCGCAAGAACTTTTAAACGGAGCACACACTGCGGTCTTTCTCCATTGTTTACTTCTACTGAAGTAAAGCCAAAATTCAAATGGTATCGTATTTACGATGTTTCCGTTTCTTTGCTACCCCACCACTTATCGATGCTTGATCACTCTCACTTCAACTGGCGACTTGCTTATTTGATAAAAATCTTTCCATTTTCCTACGACTTTACGAAAACACAAAGCGACACACTGAAACAAAGCGCGCGCTCCTCTGGTAGCGGGCGTCTTAAAACCGTTTACTTTTCTTCTCGGACGTTTACTCTTCGATTGTTATTTAGGAACTGAACTGGTTCGCTGAAGTGGTGCCGTATTTATACTAGCCACCCCGTATTTATACTTAGGGCTTTCGACAGTATCCGGTAGTATGGTACTAGAAAGTTCTACAAACTTCACGAAAGTTCCATACTTTTCTAAAATGTTATATGTGCTTCGAGAATGTTTTATATCTTTCTAGAAAGTTCTACAAGCTACGGGAACGATCTAGTCTAGATGTTCTAGAAAGTTCCATTAGCTTTAAAGCCGTTTCGAAATGTTTATTCTAGAATGATGTTCCAAACCGCTATGTCTGCCCGCGTTCCCAGGAGTGACTTGCGGCGTCTCTGTTTACTCTCTACGGTGCCCCGGAGCGCCGCGGCGTACACTTCAGGAATCTCTGTAATAGACTAAATTTATTTTACTGCTGGATCATACGTTACTTTCATATACAGTGTGTTCAAATTGTATGGACTAATGCTTCTACAGCCGCTACACTACGTTATATAAAAAAATGTTTTGTTTAGCTGTTTGATACAGCTATTTTTTAATTATAACTGTTAAGATAATGTTTATTAAAAATGTCACAAAAAAACAAAAGAAACAATAATTTGAAAAGAAATGGAAAAAATCAAAAGCAAATGTTCAAAATCGTTCTTCTTATCCAACAGTTTGGGAAAATTTCATTTGAATAATTTCTAACACTGAGTTAATGGGGTGACGCTTTATCCTGCTGGAATCAAACATCGAGAGCTAGATTATTGACTATTCGTTCTTTTTTAACCTCCTCATCATCAGGAAATAGTATCTTAATAAACTGAATAATTTGATTCTGCGATAGGTCTATATCCCCAGTAAGATTTCTGTTGGTAAAGAAAATACGGCTCAACACAAATTCCTGCCCATGCCTATCATCAACCTGTAAAATTTAATACCTCACGTGGGTCAATATCATCTTCGGAATTTGCTTTCCTTAAACAGGCGATGTGCCGAATCCACACTTACACTATAATTTAGAGACAATTGTCGTGTAGAAGAATGTGGATTTTCGGTGACTTCTAACAACACGTCTAATTTTTTGTTCTCATTGGTTGCAATCTTTCATGCTCCAGATTTAGAAAGAAAATGCTTCAAATTTTTGCTTTCAACAGATTAGGTGATTGGTTCCTTATTTGGGTGTTCCTCTTGTTGTGTTCCTTTACAGTCACCGTACATCATTAGAATTGTTATTTTCTCAGTTTCAGTTAAAATGACCATCTTCTGTTACTGTAGAGCAGCTTCGTAATGATTTCTTGACACCATAAATAAATGTACAAGGTCTTGCTATGCAACATTTATTTGTACTCCAACTAGAAAGCTTTAGTTGTAATTCTTTTCTTTGTTTATTTCTTTTTGAAATTTTGAAGTAAGAATTAGAAGAGTTCTTATAAAAATTATAACGAGTTAAAAACACGACAGTGAAACCTCTCAACAATGGACAACTGTGGGATAGAGACTATTGTTCGCTGTAGAGAAGGTTAACTAGAGCAAAGGTTACATATAATTCACAAAGAATTTTGTGTTTAATGGAAACACGTTAAATAATACACATTGAAGTAGATTTATTAATTTATTAGATCTTAAATTTAATTTGAATTTTATTTAAATTTTTTATGTTTTTGAGTTCCTATTAAATCATTAGATAAAATAAAGGATGCCTCCAGGTTCTTCAGTTTAGAACGAGTAATATTTATATCAGTAACACTAGTAGTTATTGAAATTTCCTCTTCAACACCACTATCATTCTCTAGATTAACTTGACAACTATTTTCTTGGAACTCACGAACATAATCCATTACAGTTGAATCGCCACTCTCAGTTTCCGCACTTTGATCAATGTTCGAATTTGGATTAGTTATGCAGATGTAAGATTTAAAACATTGTTTAGAGGTATTTGTTATGTACATTAGTATGTAATGGGCTTGGGAAATTAGAAACTGTCCTTTAAAGCAAAGTATTTGTTGCTGAAAGGTATCCATTAACAGAGGTTTAACTGTATACCCTTCATTTGCACTACTTTGCTCATTTTAGAAAACTTTAATGTTGACAACATTCTTGAAGGGCTTTACCAGTGGAAGATATTTATAATGCTATACAAACGATACTTGTAAATAAAGCCTTAAAACAGTTGCACAAATTTAATTATTATTATTGCAAAATATCTAACTGACAAAACGAAAAACGCCAAACACATATGTATCAAGTATACTTATTGTTAGAAATATCAAGCTCGTATTACCATAAAAGGACCATGCGTTCAATTTTCTCATATTCATAAAGAATTTTTATAAATAGATCCATATATTTTTACCTAGTATTATAATGAAACCCTTTCGCTGCGTGCTAAAATTAGAATATAAAACCGGTGGGAAGTTTTCAGGTTAAAGTTAATTTATCTTTTGATAACACCTACGTCGTTCCGGCAGTATTTATTATAGAATCTGAATTGTAATTCAGCGAAGATGTGAAATCCTTCTACCGCAGTAAGGAGGAAGCGTTACCAAGTCCATGTGTGCATAAATGAAATTTCCTAAAATAAAGCGAAAAGGGGAAGATAAACATATAATACCTACTACATTGGAATCCTTGTAATAATAGAACTGTAAAGATGTCGTATATTTACATTTCATAAAAATCTGCATTTATTAATATCATCGCTTATAAAATATGGAAATTCTGACTTTATTGGTATAGTAATATTTATTTTTTATAAACTTGGGCTTTTAGTTCTGTAGTATATACGAGGGACGTGCAGTAATTAACGAGACAAACTGCATTAGCGGGAAAACTACTGGATATTATTAGACGAAACTTTTTGTGGGTTAAGTTGGCAAGTCTTGGGGACAAAGTAAGTCAACACACAGAGGGCCAAAAAACTCGAAAAGCGGGTAAAAATCGATATTTATAAAAGTAATAGCATCGTTAACAGAATTTGCAGGTATTTAGAAAAATAGATGATGCATGTTTTCCCGGAATTTCGAGCAGGTAGAAGATATTTCCGTTCAGTTACTTGCTCCCAAACACAGACTTTCTTACAGATACAAGCGTTCATTCATTATATTGCCAACTCAACTCTCAACCTGTGATTGTGTCTTATGAAGTGATTGAATCAAAAGTTTAACTGTACAGAAAACTTCCTCAAGGTATGTATTTTCATGTTATGTATACATATGAGACAAACTTAAGCGAGTCTATACATATAGAGAAAATAAGTATGTAGTTGATTTTATTGAAAATTTTATATCATAATTTAAATTTATGTTGAGCCACAAATATTTCCAGGCCAGATCCGGCTTGAACTAAATAACTAAAATATAGATTGAACATTCCCTAATAACATACTAAAATTTGATCAGCGCATTCAGATAAGATATTTCGATTTCGCTTAGGGCTTGTTGCAGGAATATGCACCAACCGTAACGAACACATGCATTCTGAAACCGTAACTGCACATTTTATTTGATAATTTAAAATGTAAAATCTACTGATTTCAACAATTTTTTCTTAGATGGTGACCAGAAGGCAACTTTTTTACGTCTTGTATGAAAAGGGTGGTTTAGGTCGTTCAAATCGAATGGTGGGAGACTATACAATCGGGAATGATGAAGATGCCATGTTAAAATTGAAGAATATCAATCCAAAGTTTTGCAGCACCGTTTATTCGAAGCTTGCTAAATGCGCAAGAAAAATGGATAGATTTTTGTGGAAAAATAAGGAGTGGTTAAGTGTTCAATTTGCATTTGAACAAACTCAAGAAGAAATTGATCCGGATGCTGAGCCACAACCAGGAACCTCATCTGGAAGTGAAAGGAGCCGTATCCGTGGGCGCCCAGCTTTAGGATTTTCTGCGAGCAGTGAAATAACAAAACGTCGAAAGGGTGCAAAACTGTCATCGACGTTCGAAACCGAGGAGCTAAGTTCGGCTGTAAGCAAAAAACTTAAGAACGACGGAGAAGAGACTGCCGCAAAACTTGCCTCAGAAGCAATTTTGACCACTCTGGCTCGAGCCAGTTAAATGGGGGGAGCTTGGCAAAAGAGTCGGAAGTCAAAAGAAATAATTCCACTTACCCTAGACGAAGCTCTGCCAGTAATGATTGAAGCGAAAGGTAGCAAACACTCCTATCTTGTTCATAGACGGACAGCAGAAGAACATTTTTCCGATATCTATCCTTCCCATCACAAAGCAAAATTACGTTGTTATCCCCGAAAAGAAGGACAAATTGTAATCGAGTCGTCCTCAGAAATTTTATTACAAGATCTCTTGGACCATACAGTAAAACGGATACTAGAATTGCAGAAACCGGTTCTTCTTTCATTATCAACTGATCTGGTGAATTTGAAATTATTGATAAAATGGGGAAGTGATGGAAGCATAGGTCACTCGCAATACAAACAAATGTTCGCCGAGGTTGGTATTGCTGATGGCGATTTGTTTCTAACATCCGTAGTGCCTTTACAAATGCATGCGGAGCAACCTGGGAAAGGTAAAATGATTGTGTAGCAAAATCTCCGTCCATCGTCAATTCGATTTTGTAGACCTGTACGCTTCCAATTCAAGAAAGAGACGAAAGAGTTGATGGTACAGGAAACAGCATACATAGAAAATCAAATTTCGGAACTTCGACCGACTATCGATATGTTAGATAATGAAGAAATTGTAGTTTCTCATGTTTGTGCGATGACGATGGAAGACGGTGTGCAATGCAATTACAGAAACAGCTTCTTCACAAACATGCTATATATGTAAAGCAACTCTCAAAGATATGAATTCCATCGAGAAAGTATTACTCTTTAATACTTTCTCGAACAGTTGTCTGGGAAAATTTGAAATTTGGATTGTCAAGTCGACATGGCTGGATTAGGTTTTTTGAATGTTCGCTGCACATTTCGTACAGATTAGAACTTAAAGTTTGGCAAATTCGAGGAACCGGAAATAAAGCAGTGTTTGAAAACAAGAAGCGTACCATACAGCAGAACTCCCGAGACAGAATAGGATTTCTCGTGGATATACCTAAGAGTGGAGGTACCGGAACCACTAATGACGGAAACACGACTCGACGATTCTTTGCTAACCCCTCACTTTCCAGTGAAACTACGGGCGTAGATGAAGAAGTTATTACGCGATGTGATGTGTTATTACGCAGCTTATCTTGCGGGTATGCAATCGATGTGAGAGCGTTTGAGGAATATGCTTTGGAAACCGCAAAATTGTATGTCGCTAAATATCCGTGGTATTATATGCCCGCTAGCGTACATAAAATATTACTTCATAATAATCAAAGAAGCTATTCTACCTTTCGGTCAATTGGCAGAAGAGGTCCAAGAATCAAGAAATAAAAATCTCAAAGGTCTTAGAGAGAAACACACTCGAAAAATATCCCGTACAACATTCAACCAAGATTTGCTGAACAGACTCCTTATAACTTCCGATCCAGTAATTTCGTCTTTGCGGCAGTGCCCACCACGGAAATATTGGAATATATCTCCTGAAGTTATTTCGTTATTAGAGGCTAGAATCACTAGAATCAATAGAATCAGAATCTCCTAGAGATGTGGGTTCTAAGATAGTTGACTCAAGTCCATAAAGACGCCCGTGTTCGCATTTGTTCTGAACTCAAACGATGGTTTTTAACGGAAGGTCTAGATCGTGTTATAACCTGCGATGATACGTGGATTCACTACTATGAACCTGAATCCAAACAGCAAAGTCTTGAATGGAAATATCCGGATTCGCCAGCTAAGAAAAAATTCAAAACTCTTGCGCCTGCCGGCAAAGTGATGTTTACGGTCTTCTGGGACTCTCAAGGCCCAATTTTTTGTGACTATTTAGAAGGACAACGTACTGTGAACAGTGAGTACTATTGTAACTTGCTTCAACATAAAGTGAAACTTGCGATAAGAAGAAAACGCCAGGGTGCTCTCTCAAGAGGTATGATTCTGCTGCACAACAACGCCCACCCCCATACTGCCCAGAAAATAGGGGAAATGATCGGCAATTTGGGTTGGGAGGTGTTGCCACAAAGAGTTTTTACGTGGCCCCAAGTTCGAAGACAACGAAGCGGTCAAACAAGCTGTAAACAAGTGACTCGGATACCAAGATCAAGAATTCTTTAGCACTGGAATTAGAAAGCTCAGAAAGTGATGGGAGAAGTGCCTAAATGTTGGTGGAGACTACATTGATATGTAGTGTAAATTTCATTGTCATTGAATAACTTTTCTTCCACAGCCATTTTTCCCGTTAATTACTGAACGTCCCTCATAGTTTTATTTTAATATCTAATCTGCATTTATTCATCACCTAATTCAATAATAACTTATTTTATCAGGATATTGATTTTATCGCGTTACTATCCCAACCTTCTCACTTAACTAACATTAGATAAGCCGATGGTTTCAAAAATGGTAAAAGGATGGTTGCAGAAATAATAGTGTTAACATATTAATGTTTTTTACACTCTGATTAAAATAGTAGCCAAATTTCAAACTACATTACTGATCGGCTAAAGCGAACCCACTTAAAGCAAACTATCGCTTGTTGCGTACCAAAATTGAGGGTCCCGTCATATTTTCAATAAAAAAAATATTTAAAAATGCCTTTTATTGCGAACTCGCTTATGACGAACTTCCGTATAATACGAACCAATTTTTGAGTCTTAACAGAAATAGTTTCTGTTTAAAGCGTTTTGATACTACATCAATAGAGCAACGCAAACTGCGCTGAAAGCCAGTGGCTGACGCATAAAAGTTTACACAAAATAAACACGGCCGGGACAATTCGATATAAGCGTCAGTATAACTGCGACTCGAAAGCCGGTCTGTTGTGTATGCATCTACGCTGTCATATACTATATCGTAGTTCTACGTTTGCTTTGAAAATGTTTCCTACGTCGCGAAAACGACCACAGTTGGACACAATAAGAGAATTTATTGCAGAAATGCCTAATCTAAAGTGCGATGGCGCTAAAATTCAATGTGTAGTGTGTAAAATAGATTTAATGTGTTGGTTGAAAAGTGATCGTCTACGGCACGTAAATAGTGCAGGGCATGTTTAAACAAAAATTCCACACGAGATTATGACAAATTTAAATTTAATTTATGCATTGCATGTAATTTACCATTTCATTTACTAAGGAAGAAAGCATACGTCTCGTTTTGGAATGAATATTCGGACTTTAAGTTACCAAGTGAGAGAACATTACAGAGAGTTGTGCCGTCTGCTCGCGAGCGTGTCGAGAAAAGAATGAAATCGGAGTTGCAAGATAAAAAACTGTGGTTATGTGTGGACGAAACAACAGATCATAAAAAACATTCTGTGGTTAACGTAATAGTACGCACAATGGAACCACATCGACCGTCACCCTCAATTTTACTAGCTTCCAGACGAATACAACAATGCACTGCCGAAGTAATTTCAATGTTGGTGTTAAATACATTGGAAAAGTTTGAACTTTCAACAAGTCAACTGTTGATGTTTATGAGTGATGGTGCCGCAAACATGCTTGCTGTAGGTCGATCTCTTAAAAAACATTGTGCTAACCTGTTGCATATTACATGTAAAATTCTTACTCTCAGTCTCGTAGCAGATAGTATCAGAAAATGTTATCCCGAGGTAGACGCTCTAATAGCACATACAAAAGCTGTGTTTGTAAAATCCTCAAAACGTATTCGGGAATTTCATAGACTATGCCCCGGTATTCCTGAACCACCACAACCAATTCTTACTCGTTGGGGAACATGGTTAGAGGCTGCATTTTATTATCTTAAATATTTTGAGAATATAAAGAACGTGATTTTAGAATTCCACCCAAAGTCTAGTTAAAACAGATTTGGAAATTATTCAGAACAATTACGTGGGACCAGCGGATGCGATAGACAAACTACAAAATTCTTCGGTGTCGTTAGTGGAATCTTTGCAAATAGTGCAACATGTTCACGCACAGCTATGCGCGATAGAAGACGCAAGAAATGTTTGTGTTTTAGAAAGGTTTGAAAATGTTTTAGATAAAGACTCTGATTTTGGCACATTAAGACAAATTTGTGAAGGTGCGTCAACAGTTATTATTAAGTTATTTGAAAGATTATTTTACTTACGCAAATATAACGTCACTAGATGTAGAACGATCGTTTTCGGCATACAAAAACACTTTTTCTTCACGCCGCACTCACTTTGCCGAAACAACTTTGGAAACATATCTAATGTTACAAATATTAAATAAACATTATCCACTTTGTGGTTTCACGGCGGACTCTTAAAACGGTAAGTGTTTAAGCACGTATCACATTTAATTTATTTTGTGTAAACTTTTATGCGTCCGCCACTGGCTTTGAGCGCAGTTGCGTTGCTCTACTGATATGTAAAGTGGAGCAATGTCCCTGCGCGGCATAGGCGTGCGCTTTCTTCAGTAAGTACAATGCCAAAAAATAAGTAACAAATCGAATAATAATAATAGAACCAATCAAGAATTATAATATCTGGAGAGTTGTGAAACACTCGGCCTTTGAAGCAGTATCAAGTAGGTTGGCAGGCTGGATCGGAATTACCGAATATTAGCAGCCCGCTACTCTGGTGAAATGCCTATGTATCGCTGAGACGACTACCTCTTTCTACTGATATATGATAATGTGATAACAATGAGTGACAATACATTTATCATTTCTTACATAAAAGCAATTCAATTTCCAATAGGCACTCAGGTGCCTTTATATTTTGGGGTTTGTTTGTGGAAACAATCAATAGTTTCTGATAATGTCTTATATATTTGTGTAGGAGTTTCGTGCATATAATACGAACATATAGTGCCAAATAAAACAATTGTATGTTATTTCGTATTAATTATTTTCTTTATTCCGTTCTTATAAAAATATTGTTAATACATTTACGTTACTGGATTAATTTATGTGAGATGAAACGGTGAGTATAATTATAAAACTATATAGTAGTATATAAAAATGCTTCAATTAAATGGTGCATACATGCATATTATATAAAATGGTTTTTTGATTCTAGCTTGGTTGAATTGACACACGTGCAGTATTTCTATATAACACAATTTTATGATTTTAAACTAAATATACAGAAGAGCTTTGTGATACGATATATATTTTCTAATAAACTATAGTTTGGCGATGCCCTTTTCACTTGCTACTAACTGCAAATTACCGGCGGAATCACATTTCCCAGCTTACTAATAAAATAGAGGCAGAATCGAAATAAAATATGGTGGCCAAAATTGTCAACAGTCACAGTTTATAGTAATGTTAGTGAACTGTGCACTAGTAAGTATGTAAGTGCCTATATACAGGCTGATTCGTTTTCGATCTTTACCATGGGGATCTCCTTTACTATTGGAGATAGAGGGTAGGTTTAACTTTGGCGAAGCTGCTAAATTTTGTGAGAAAATGGACCTGTGACAAATGATTCGAACCGAAATGCAACAATAACGAGTATAAGATATTTAAAATTGTATCCAGAACGACAACAGCCACATCACATCATTTTTCTAGATCTTGATAGAAACTTGCTCGAGAATGGATCGTTTACCGACACGTGTAATGTTTATGTTAATAGGAATTTGAATGAAAATCAACTGGAAATTCTACAAATGATGTGTTTTTGCAGTTTATGCAAATCTTGTATTTTCTGGATAAATAACAAACCATCAACATCTACACGCAAAGCGGCATCCGAATTAACTTTGTCCCAGACCCGAGTATGGGGAACTTCACATCGAAATAAATTTAAATCATTCATGTTAGCCACAGCTTGGCGATAATTTTAGACGACTGGAGTACTGCAATTAGTGAAGAATTAGGAAACGAATATTTCTTAAACAAAACCATCTGGTCAGATGAATCAAAATCTATCAATTGTGGAATCTTTAACAGAAAATTGGGGCGTTATTGGACAGTGCAGTATCCCAGACAAAATAGAGCAAGGATACCACAACATCGTTTTGGATGGGTATTTTGGAAAATCGCCTCGTAGGACCAGTTGTGTATGAAGGAACTTTAAATGAAGAAAGATACTTAAACCTTCTTCGCACATACGGATCTAACTTCTTAGATAACAATATTCCATTAAATCAACTACAGCATTTATGGTGGCAACAAGACGGCGCACCGTCTCCCAATGTAGTAATTATGGGAATTTTTTAATAATGAAAATTTATGTTTATTAGGCAGCTTCAAATTGATTTATACTTGTCTTACGAGGCAAATTAACATTTGTGTAAGTCTTGACACTTTTTTTGTCAATACGAGGTCTGTTCAAAATGTATCCGACCTGCCATGTTTCTCGCGAAAGCAATAAAGCGAGTGCGATGATATTTGATAGGGAGTTGTGGAGTACCTTCGTGCGCATGTGTAAAATATCCCGTGCGCAGCTCGTGATCTTCGGCAGTGGCAAGTACGTGAGTGCGGTAGTGCGTTGGCGGCTCGTCGTGTTTGCAAATTTCACGAAATAGCGGAACGATGGAATATTCAGAAGATTCAGGTAGCCTTCGTCGACGATGCCATGGGTACTACACAAATAAAGGACTGGTACAATCAGTTCAAAGATGGCCGCACGACGGTCGACGGTGATGCACGTTCTGGCAAACAAGCTGAAACAATGAAACCATTCAGAAGGTTAACACCTTGGTCCTGGAGGACCGTCGTATCACTACTAGGGATTGTCAGACGAGGTTGGGATAAGCATTGGTTCCGTGCATGCCATTTTGAATGATGATTTGGGCTTCCGGAGAGAGTCCGCAAAATGCGTGCCGAAGTTGCTAACGGCGGAGCACAAGGAACTTCGCGCAGAAATTGCGCAGGACATGCTGGACGCGGCAAAGACTGTTATCACTGGTGATGAGTCGTGGGATTATGGGTACGACCCTGAAACAAAGGCGCAGTTTTCCCAATGGAAACATCCAATATCTCTGAGGCCAAGGAAAGCACGGCAAGTCTGCAGCAATGTGAAAGTGATGTTGACAGTTTTCTTCGACTACCGTGGAGTGGTTCATCATGGATACGCTCCTCACGGACAGACCATTAACAAGGAGTACTACCAACAAGTCGTCCGTCGTCCTCGTGATACCGTGCGGCGCAAGAGACCGGATCTGTGGACAGCGGGAACTTAGCAGCTGTATCATGACAACGCACCGGCACATTCCTCTCATCTGATTCAGATTTTCTTGACCAAACACAGCATCCCAGTTGTTTGTCAGCCTCCTTATTCTCCCAACATGGCTCCCTGTAACTTCTGGCTGTTTCCAAAGTTGAAAATGCCGTTGAAAAGGAAAAGATTTAACACTCGGGAGGACATTATGCAGAATGCGACGGAGCAGCTGATTCGCATTCCAAAAACGGCCTTCCAGAGATGCTTCCAACAGTGGCAGTAACGCTGGGATAAGTGTGTACGGTCTCAAGAAGAGTATTTTGAAGGCAATTAAGCTTTCATATCTGTAAGTGAACAGTTCGATTTTTCCCGGATATATTTTGAACAGACCTCGAGTGGCACCACTCCCTTTTAAAATATGCTTCTCAAATGAATAGCTAAGCTTTGTTTTGAGCTAATTAAACCTACAGTCGAATTTATTTCAAAATCTTGGAGTTAAAATTTAAAATCTGTCATAAGCTTTCTTATTTTATCGTCCGAATTCTCCTTTCTAAGAATCATGATGGATCAATGTCAAGAAAGTGTTATAACATGCGACTTTTCTAGTAATTGAGTTAACCAGAAACTCTAGCTTTCAAATTGAATGAGAGATTCAATTTTTTTTTATAACCTAAGTTAAAAAGCAATTTATTTTCAGCAACCTTATGACTACAGAAGACAATAACCACAGCTAGTGAGCCTGAAAATAACAAATACTGTCCAGAACTCGATCTGATCTTACACTTAATTGTTATGTTATAGTTAACCTCGCGTATTGTCGGCGTGCAATGTGTGCAATGTTATTTAATTTATTTCATATTATATTATTCTATTAAAGCAAATAATACTGGGGAACAATTTGTAACACAATTTCTGTTGAGTTTGGTTTTTGAGCTGTTTTTTAGTTAATTAGGCATGCTGGTTTCAAAACTGTAGTTAGTTTTCTTCTACCACGTCAAGTTTTATCTCTACACCTTATGAGAATGTGACCACTCTCCGCGAAATCGAGCATGAAAAGAATGCTTGGTTGGCATTAAAAAACATAGTTAAAGACTATCTTGGAAATACACGAGCACAGAATTACGCCAAAATTGTCCAGCAACTCTTGGAGAGCTTCAAACTGCTAGGTTGTAACATGAACACCAAATTGTATTTTTTACATAGCCATCTTGCTAACTACCCGGAAAATCTTGGTGCAGTCAGTGATGAGCAGGGTGAGCGATTTCACCAGAATTTGAAGGTCATGGAGGCACGGTATCAAGGTAGATGGGATGTACATATGATGGCTGACTATTGTTGGAGCATCAAGCAAGAATGTCCACAGATTAAACATTCCAGAAAAAGCTATAAGCGAAAATTTTTGCCTTAATATGTAATTACCGTTCGATAAAAAAAACAACTATTTGTAAGAACACAATTTAACTTGCAGTAACTATTATAGCCTTTGTATGAATAAAATTATTCTTTATAAACAGTATATTTGGTAAGTTTTTACTTTATTTTCCTTTATATGCACAATGTGTATGACTTTTGATGGTGTCCTGTAGCTTAAAAAGTTGACGCGATTGACAAAAGCTGCGGTTATTTTTGGATCCAGAGGCCAAAAGCTTGTTGAAAACAAGTCACAGATTTAAGACAACGAAATTGCTGTTCCCCAGTGTAACGTAACCAAAAACTGATATTGAATCGAAAAATAGTTATGTTGTGTTTTTCCTAGAAATCACTTTTATCCAAAATTTTGTTGGAGGCTATTACAACTTCTGTGCAGAAGAAACTTTCTTCATGAATGAATAAAGACTGTTTATTTTTTCCGAGAATGCTACTATTTTCGACTAATCAATTCTATTAAATTCAATTGTTCGAAATACATATTTCTTTAGGAACATAGCTAAGGAAACTCAAAAACGTCAAGGGGAATCGGTGCTAATCCTCTTCCTCTTTCAGCAAAATTGCTTATTGTTTTCAATTTCTCCAGTCAACATTGCTATTCTTCAAACTAATTTATATGTGTATTCATGTATGAAGTCAGTTATGCGACACTAAAAAATCTTGTTGCGAAAGCTATATTTTAAAATATAAAAAAAGGAATCGATAAAGAAAGGAAGCTCTTCGGAAGAACGAATTCGCGGAAAGGAATTTATGGGCGGAACTAGGATATTACTACGGAAGAATATAAAATACACCCACCCATATATATAATTTAGTTTCAAATAAGGAGGCATATTACCATATAATGGGAAACGTGAAATATGGTGAAATTTTCTAGTAGTGCAAGAAAAACCTTTACTTACAAACTTAGTTTCTGGTTATTGGACGTGTATAAAACAAACTTATTGTTAGATAAAATGTTATAGCGAACTGCTTTCAAGTTTAGTGGATATGTGGTTAGAATTTTAAAGTGGGCAGAGTCTTATTTCACCCAAGAATGTATAAGTAATGAACGTCTGGTCACGCACCTTTTTCTACCGAAAAATCATGAGAATTAGACAACCATGAAGTGTCGAACTATGCAATAAGGCACCGGAAAGTTTTATAGACGGCAGTATCTGTGCGATTGTGAAAAAATATAAAAATAAGTCGAAATTCGACGTTCTCTCGAATATTTGTAGAGTGGAGGTTCTCGACCAGAGAGAGGTCTGTAATGAAGTTTAATGAAGATTTAAAATGCATTCCAGCTGTAGCATAAATTCAAACAGTAATGTGTAATAAATAAAAGCTCTTTTCCGGAAAGGGCGAAAGCACATTATGAATTTAAGCCGGGTACAGGTAGGAAAGGGCGACAAATATTTATTTATTCATGGCGATATTTGATTTTAATGTTTAACTTGTGGAGGTGCGCCTATACTCAATAGTGAAATACTTGTTTTTATTTCATTTCCTTATTCATGCGTTCCAGTTTTATTTTTAATTTATCTTAAAATTCATAATTGGGCAGCAGCGGCAAGGGTGTATGCTGAAATGGCGAGATTTTCATTCATCTGGTTACCGTATCATTATTTCAATATGTACATACACTGGTAGAAACGTTTTGTTATGACTAGAAATTAAATTTTTGTTGCAAAATACAAGCCTCGATTTTTATAATATATTTGCATCAATATTACAAAAATTGTTGATTCAACAAAATTAGCTTTTCGCGGTTTTTCTTGCAACAAGAAAATCTTTAACTTGATGTAAGTAAAACAAAAATTTTAAACAGTTTACATGTTATGTAAATAATAGTTTTATTGATGTAAACAGCATACAAATATGTTATATTAGCTTAAGTTTGGTTCTCCTAACCTTTCAATAACACAGACTATGTCACCTTTGATATATTCGGGAATGGAAAATTTTCCCATGCGCCGCAAATTACAAAATATAATTCTAAAATGATTAAAAGTCAGTCCTGTATAAATTATATATTTTGATAAGGTGATATATTGATTTTTACATTACATATACGGATGACGCAACGCCACCTTGCGTTAGGCAGCCTATGAGTTGCTCAATAGGTGGTGGGCATCTGAATTCCGGTTTGTGTTTGCTACTTTCTACGCGGCATGACTACATTTCTTGGCACCAGGTGGCTTGGAGCCCATATTTCAGTGCTGTTTTCGGAGATTAGTGGCATAAACTGAGAGGTGAACGCAATGTAAGCAGGGGAGAATAGCGCTCGAAACCACGCTGATGACGCCGGTTAGGCAGAAACATGTCCGTCTATTAGTGTTGTTTTCAGTGCTTGCATTGTTGCCAGGAGCGATTCCACCAATGCAATGAGCTATATTAGTAGTAATTTTTGGTTATTATTACTAGGCACTTTTTTCATGCGTATTGATAACAACTTGTTTACTTGTATCAAAGCTGTCTGCCTTAATTTAAGACAATTACTGTTTTAATTATCCGCAGCACAATAACTGTCTTAAATCAAAAGTAATATTTTCTTAGCGTTCCTTTCTCTGCTTAAGTATATAACGGGTGATTCATTTAGAGGTACCTTTTTCAGTAGGGATTTTATGACAGATCACTCGTGAGTCGTATCAAACTGTAATGGTATTTTTCTTCAGTATTGTTTGATATTTCATCATGGAAAAACTTAGCCCAGCATAGCGTCTACAAATTATTCAGCTGTATTACGAAAATCAGCGTTCTGCAAGGAATGTGTTTCATGCGCTTAGAGCAACTTACGGTGTACATAATCGGTCTACCGAATGCACAATTCGTTATACCATCCAAAAATTTGAAACCCAATTCTAATTATTGGATAATACGCGACCAAATAGATCACATCCAGCACATAGTGAAGAAAATATAGCAGCGGATAGAAGATATTACAATAAATTGTATCCAGAACGACAACAGCGACATCCTATCACTTTTCTATACTTAGAAATTTGGTCGAGAATGGATTTACCAAGCTGCATAATGTTTATGTTAATGAGAATTTGAACAGAAACCAACAACGGAATATCTTACAAATGATAATTTCACCGGAAGTGACGTCAACTTTTTTTAAACCGAACACTATATATCTTTACGTTTTTGGAAAGGTAATCGAAAGACGAATCCAACGATACCACATATATTATATTTTAACTTAAGAAGTATGACGATATGCAGCAATAAAGGTTTTGGTAATCTGTTTTTGTTGTTACGCAAAGTTGGCTAGGAAAGAGCGCCAAATTGTTTCTTGTGACGCCAGACTGATCTAAAGAGCTCATTGCTAAACAAAGTAATCATAACAATTGCCAAACTGTTAAATCTCAATTCCAAAAGCGTAAATTATTCTTACTATTTACTGATATTATAACCCGCATTTGTCACACTTTCGTTCTTTGTAATCGTTATTATTTTATGTAATTTCTTTTCTTTACTTTATCGAACTTTATTGTAATTAATTAATTGTGGTAGGTTTGTTTAAATTTGTTAGTTTTTGACTGGCAATGTGCGTAAGTTTCAGTTCTTTATGTTGTTGATTTTATAATGGCCTCCGCATGGATCCCGTAAGATAAACATCAAGTATAGTCCGTTTCATTTTATTTTAATTTGAGTAATGGGCAGGCGTTATATATAAATATATATAAAAAAAATTATTTACTATTTAGTCAGATTAAAATAAAATGGTACGGACTATACCTAATTTTAATATTCGGTGAATTTGACAACAATTACCACGAAGTGGAACATAATAGATAGTATACAGGGCGAACTGCTTGAGCAGAAGATAATATGATTTAAATTATTGTACAATTTGTTGCGCAACCATGGCAAATAAGGTGATAATTGTTGCCAGATTTACATAATATAAAAATTGACCCAGAAAATTTAACAAAAAATTGTATGCGATTTTCAGAAAAAAAAAAACAAAGCATATAAGAAAAAAAAAGCAGTGCATTTCTGTATATTGAAGTATGTTTGATAGAACAACTATGTTGGTATTTCTAACCATATTTGAAATATTTGCATTTTTTCAATATTTTTTTATTAATTAATTTAACTTAAATTATAATTTGCCAGAACTGTTGACCGTGTAGTGTAGGGTTTCAAATGGAAGAAGTGCAAAAACTATTTTTTTTTAATACAACAACCTACTTTTCCCTTTCTTATCAAATTGCTCTTATAAAAAAAGAAATATCATATTCATTATGCATCACAAAATTGTCTATCAAAAACTAACATATTTAAATAAACTTACCATAATTAATTGCAAAGTTAGATAAAGTAAAGAAACAACAACAATTAACAAAACAAGTTAAAATAAGAGAAACTAGTAACGAGAGCGGAGAAGGAACGTATAACAAATGCAGGATGTAATAACAATAAACAACAAGAGTAATTTACGCTTTTGGAATTGAGATTCGACAGTTTGGCAATTGTTATGATTTGATTTGCTAGACAACTTAGAGCTCTTGAGATAAGTCTGGCGTCACAAGAAACAATTTAGTGCTCTTTCCTAGCCAACTCTGCATAACAACAAAAACAGATTACCAAAACCTTTATTGCTGCATATCATCATATGTTTTGAGTTAAAGTATAACATATGTGATATCGTTGGATTTGCTTTTCGGTTACATTTCCAAAAGCGAAAAAATATGCAGGGTATTCTATTTAAAATAAGAAACTTGACGTCACTTCCGGCGAAATCGGAAATACAATTGAAGTGCCGATAGCGGCAGATGTTAGTTCATAAAAAATAGCAATCGATCTATTTTTTCTAAAAACGCTAGCTTCTGTCGTTCAACAGTAAACTGGGGGAGGAGGGACACTTTAGGACCCCACTGTATATTTTCCGTCAAAAAGAATTATTTTGTTAAAGTAAACCTTTTCATTTCCTGAGAATCAAAAGAGCAGACCAAAATTCATCTTGAGAGTCTGGTCTCCATTTACAGTACCTAGAAAGATATTCGACGATTATTAGTGAGCTCAAGCACTAATTTTGCATTGAAGTAAAGAGCTGGACTTTTCCGGGACGAAAAAAATGTTAATAATTCTAAAGAGTCGATAAAAGTAACTCGTCGCACAATTCGTGCTCTTTTGAGATCTTATTTTATTCAGGGAAACCAAGAACTCCACGTTCTGCAGAAAATATTGCTTCTGTATGGGCAACGCCCCATCAGTATCCCACGACGGTCTCAAGAATTAGACATTTCTCCAATCAGTTTATAACGAATTTTGCAGGACCTAGGGTTGAAAGCGTACAAAATTCAGTTAATCCAAGAACTGAAGGAGATGGAGTATCGACAATGCAGAAATTTTGTTACCTGGGTGTTAGAGAAAATAGAAACACATCCACATTTTGCGAATAAAATAATCTTTAGCGATGAGGCTCATTTTTCGTTAAACGGGATAGTTAATAAACGAAACTGTCGCATTTGGAAGAAAGAAAATCTTTGAATTATAAATGAACGGTCACTTTATAGGCAAGAATGTACGGTTTATGGTTTAAAGGAATAATTGGCCCATTTCTCTTCAGGATAATTACGGCAGTGGTGTTACGATAAATGCAGAACGTTTTAATGTGATGTTAACAGATTTCTTATGGCTTTAACAAAATGGAATTAACATTTATGATGTATATTTCCAAGAAAATGGTGCTGCGTTCCACATAACTCGAGAAAACATCGCATTGCTACACACGAGAATCTCTGGACGCTTAATCTCGCGACCTGACACCTTTGAACCTTTTTCTGTAGGGTAACTTAAAAAGTAAAATTTACTCTAATAGGGCAGTAAATATCTAAGCCCTGAAGGACAATATTCGAGTCGCCATAAGGAATATTGCTTGGGCGAATCCTATAACATCTCAATTCTCGCATTAATGAATGGTGGTGGGCATTTAAACGATATAATCATTCACGTTTAATTGTAATGGCTGTTATTTTAATTTAAAATCAAAACCCTAGAAATGTTCCTTATAATAATATTTTTTGTAATAAGATAACACCCTAAAGTCATTTTTGGGAAACCCCTTATTTATGATTAAATATTGCAACTTACTACTGTCTTTTACCTCGAATTGATATCCTCAAAGTAAATTCTTACTTTTGTTTTTTTACTCTTAAAACTGTGTAAGTGATGCAATAACACATGAAAAATTTGAACAATCAGAAAACATCTAGCATGATACTCAATATACGCTACAAATACCTAATAACTTTATGCATTTTAGCTAATATTTGGCAAAGTTTATAGAAGTTATAACGAACAACTGTCGTGTAATAGCGAACATGCGGAATATTACCGTATATAGGGATAATTTCTTTTAGCTCTATAGTTTATTACTTTTTAATGGCCGACCGGAGATTTCTAAAGTCTTATGTAACGTAAATCGCTTAAAAGGACACACACAATACGAAATACGACGCGCTGTGGTGGATATAATTGAAAAACTTGAATTTATTTTACGACCCAGGCGCTATTAAGACGTGAATAGCGGAAATTCTTCCGGTTTGTGAGAATGATACATTGTCAGTTTATAGCAAAGATAGAAGAGCTGAATCGTTATTGGGGATTATTAATTTTTCGAAGGAAGTGCATTATAGCACAAAGAAGAGGCCACGTAAGGTTTTGTTATTTATTCTTGTTTCCAAACATCAGAGTTAGTAGTATTAAGCTATAAATAAACAAAAGATTACAGTATTTTGCCACAGTACTCAATTTTTGAATAACTTTCGTTATAAAAAATGTATTTATTTAATTTTAAATGAAATTTACTAAAGGGAAACGTATTTTAGATATAGGGAAACGATTATAAAAAGAATTCTAGTCGAATTTCTTTATCACAATCGGGAGAAAATATAGAGCATCTTTTGTTCAAAAGGATTGCAATACTATGCGACAAATTTCGCAACAATATCGATGGGCCGCGTATGAAATTTAGTTGACATAGAAATCGATATAAATTATGCTAAAATTTTTAATAAAACTTAATCAACCAAAATTTCAATCACCGCTTGGGCATATATAGTGATAATTTTATGTTATGCAGGATTTGCCTGCGAATCACTTTTATCTCAAAACTGTTTCCGTAGATTATCTGGGTACGAATTGTCTAAATTTAATTATACATATTTCATTAAACCTTCCCAACAATGAAGGATTACATTTTGCAGATATGGTGTTATTTTAATAATAATAACAAAAGATAGAATACATGCTATTTAGCAATAAAAACATGGATGAATAGTATCTTTAAGTATCGACGTTATTTTCTGTCATATGTACTTTTCTATTTCCAACTAAGAAAAAAAGTTTCATGAGTGTCAAATTCAGATTTTAATGAAACTTGGCGGAAATGTAGTGTATACTATATAAAGTATGCACATAGCATTCGTTTCATCTGCCGAAATTTACTTTGAAATGAGGATACTCCCGCGGAACTTGGCGCATTTTCGATTTTCTCAGTATAACTGCAAAACGAAGAAAGATAGAAGGAAGTGATAAATACATAAGTTACACCATCTTTAACGGTCTTTTAGAATACATGATTAACGTATCTACAGGCTGTTACGTATAAACTTAAGTCATACATCCAATCTTCTAACCATATTTGAAATATTTGCATTTTTTGAACATTTGAACAGATGGACGAGTGCATCTGGACTTTTATAATTGTACAGGTATTTAACTTGGAAAATTGAAATTGTGCATAACTGTTGACCATATAAGGTAGGATTAGAAACCGAATGCATTTTTCGAAAACAATATACAATAATGTCTAAAATGGAAAAAGTGTCAAAACTTAATTTTTTAAATACAACTACCTATTTTTTTCTTTCTCACTAAATTGATGTTACAAAAAAATGTCATATTCACTACGCATCCAAAATGGATACCTTTCAGGATATTTAAAAAAATGTGTATTGTAGCGCAGTTTCCTTACAAAAATAAGCACCCACCTAGTATACTCCATAGTAGAAACAGAAGACATGTTTAAATTGCAGAAAAGGTAATAAATGGTTTCAACAAATGTTTAAAGTTACGTGCTTGAACTGTTAGGCACTTTTTACATTTCTGAATGAATTCTTCGTGAGTACCCTTTCTAATTGAATCTTGTTTTTTACGGTTTATTATCTTTTTTCGTAATTTAAACTATTTTTTCTATGAAGTATTCTCAATTCATTCCCATGCATTATCAACAATACACATATCTTTATGATTTTGAATTTTCGCCTCAATCGATCTGAAGTTTTAAAATTCTGTATTATTCGTTATGTTTGGTGACGGCTTCACTTTCAACCCTGTGGCAGAGGTATCACGTGTTCCCAATATCACTTTATTGCATTCTCTGTAAATCATAAACAAATTTAAATAATTTCCATTCGTATAATTTAAACATGACGTGAAATTTCATCAATGTTCGATTGTTTTCTAGTGGTTAGATGACATTTAAAGCGGACGTTACGTAGCCAATAGTATTGACAATACCTTATCGCAATGACAATAATATTGACCGTTTAAAGTGAAAAAAGTGGGTTGGCGTTCGATATTGATGGAGTATTGAAGAAAACCCGAATTTTCTGTTATTCGGGCATCAATACTGGAAATTAGAGGGGATATTGTCAATATTATTGACCGTATAGGATAGAGTGGTCAATATTTCTATTCATGCTCAGTTTAATTCACATCGCACTTTAGGGGGCACGACAATGACCGATCCCTTTTTTACCGACGATGTTGACCTACGCGATGACGACGTCGGTTCATGCAGTTCCTCTGAGGAGGAACAGGATGGCCTTCGATACTTTATGAAGCAATATGAATTATCCCTAGAACTGTGGAATCCAATCAACCCAATGTATTTGAAGAAGACAGGAAGAAATTTAGCTCTTGACCGACTTAGACCCTTTCTAGTGAAAATAAAGCTGGTGGTCAACAAGTGGGATGTTGTAAAAAAAGATAAACAGTTTACGAACAAATTATAGGAAAGAATTGAAGAAGATTGGTGAAGAGGTCGGAGACGAGCGCAAAGTACCTCAGAGTTAAGGTTAATCTCTCCTTAACAGTTATACTTTCTCTCATATTTGTGTCCTTTTCAAAAAACGGTTCAATCATGTGTAATAGTTTCTTAAAGTAGTTTTTGAAATCTTGAACATCGTTGAGGCTAATTTCCTTTAACAGTGCTAGATGAGAATATTAGTTTCTCTTTTTCAACCAATCCTTCATTCAGCGCTTGCATTTCATGCGACGAGTAGTTCCAACGTCAGCATAAAAAAAAACTACTAAGCTACATTCTTACACCACACATATATTGCTGCGTATTTTTTTATAAGAATATTGTGCTACAATACACATTTTCCTGAATATCTTGGGAAGTATCCATTTTAGATGCGTAATGAATATTTCTTTGTTTTTTTGTAAGAACAATTTGATGAGAAAGAGAAAAATAGTTAATTGTATTAAAAAGAATAGTTTTGACACTTTCTCCATTTGAGACCCTACACCACACGGTTAGTTCCGCAAAACTGCAATTTAAGTTAAATTAATTAATAACAAAATTAAGTTAAATACCTGCACAGTTACAAAAGTCTAGATGCATTCGTCCATCTGTCAAAATTTAAAAAAAAAAGCAAATATTTCAAATATGGTTAGAAATACCAAGATAGTTGTTATGGCCGTTATAACACAAAACAGTACCGTAAAATGGGGTGAATAGAAACTATGTATGTGGTGAATAGAAACAAAAAATGCAAAAGTTGTTTCTAATGCCACAGCTTCCTCACCGATTAAGTTATTTCGATTCAAATTAAAGCGAAATAATCCCTAACATGTAGGGAACCATTTTAACAAAGGATACGTTAGAACAGAAGTGGCAACACCGCTAAACCACATGTTCGTGAAGTTGGTGAAAGTGCCTGAAGTTTTATCAGCAATCAAACTTTTGATATTTTTTCCAGAAAAGAGAAGGTAATAATCTTGAAATTTGTTTCCTGTTTGCGTAAAGTTAAACTCATCACATAGAGATCACGTTCAAATCGAAAAGAACTGAAGACGTGGCGATATTTATTTTAGGAACATTCTGCAAATTGCAAAATCCTACATGGTTAATAGAATTAACAGGTAAACAGCTGTTATTTAAGACTTTTTTTGGCATTGTTACAATAAGGTAGGACACATAACGGTTAAGCATAAAACATAGCAGCGTGTAAATACGCTAATCACGTATTCTAAAAAACCCTCAAATATGTTACAACTTTTGCATTTATCCCTTTCTTCATTCTGTCGTTATATTGAGAAAATCGAAAATTCGCCTTAAAACTGAATTTCGGAAGATATATAAAATTGCTATGCACATACTTTAGCATGGTCTACATTTCCGCCAACTTTCATTAAAATCTGAACTTGACACCCACGTACCTTTCCTTATAAATAGGAAGCTCGGAATGTAAGTTTGAAAGAAAAACCCTTTAGATAAAAAATTGTACATTTGTAAGCTTTTCTTTAAAACAGTTGTAATACATTCAATTTAAAATGTACGTGCACAAACATTAAAAAAAGATAAACAATCTGCACAATTTACTAAATTCCGCATTGAATGAAGTGATATTCTACAAATTTCCCATTTGACTACAATAACAATAGAATACACCTGTATGGTCGATGATTTATGTTATTCGTTATTTTTCGTATTTACAATGGAACTTCAACGCCGCTATGTAAATAGCATTAAGCAGTAGTAGAACTGCGTTTTAATTGAAATGGCAATCACGTTTTAAAAATAATATGGATATATATCTATTGCAATATAGTACAATATTCATCAAAATTAAATAATGGTATATTGAATTAGGAAAGAAATTTACAAAAGTATACTAGCCATTTATTTTGATATAATCGACAGTTAATTTGAATTTTTAAATATTCTCTTGCTATTTATATACAAACTTGCTATATGTGTGTAAATGATTAATATTTCAAATAATACACTTATCTGTTTTAGATTTATCCCTTGAGAATGCTGCATGGTTGAAATTTTTGTTTTGCAATTTTGTATGTACGCATAATAAAGGCTTTATTATTATTATTATTATTACTATTACTATTATTATTATTACTATTATTATTATTACTATTATTATTATTATTACTATTATTATTATTATTAAGCCGGGCACAATCGGTCTTCCAAACAGAACCGGATCAGTCGCATGGGCATAAATAGTGAATGTGTGACTCGCAGCCGACAGAAGTGATATTTAGAGATCAATACCCCTGTGTAAAAAATAAAAGTTGACGCATTAAAAATGTTTGGTAAATATAGCGAATATATGCACACATTGAAGTGTTTTTATTACTAGTTTTTTTTAATTTGAAAATGGCATTTGTAGTAGGCATATGTGATGTAATAACCCCAAAAAGTAAATAGTAGTTTCTCAAAAAATCTATTGTACATAATACCGTAACAATAAATAACAATATAATAAATAAACGTAACTTCTGAACAGTGTGGATAGCATTGTTGAAAAAAAAATCAGGTATGTCTCCACATTTGTCTCAGTGAAGGTTGTTCGCTGTAATGAAAAAATTTTCTTATATTTCAAGAAAGACCGCTCAACATCCACGGAAGTAACACAGGCAAAATTAAAATAATCCTTAGAGTAAGTTAATGAATCTGCAGATGCACCACCGCACATTTGTCTTAATTTCTTATAATCGGTTTTTTTTTTAAACGCTGTCAAACTTTGCTATAACTCGTCCGTTTTCTGCGTCGTTTATACCGTGTAACAATATATTAACTTCGTCCACGATGTGCACTGATTCTACTAACGACAACCCAGTATTTTGCAATTTTTCTATTGCATCTAGTAATCGCTTTCAACAGAAATATCTAGAAATCCTTTCTGGCTTTCCTTAATAGCTGTAACTTCGTCAGAGTCGAATTGTAAAGTCACAGATTTTACTTCTTGGAAACGTTCAGAATAATAAAAAGCCGCTTGCAACCATGTTCCCCAATGCGTAAGAATCGGCTGTGGTGGTTCGCGAATACCGGGACAAAGCCTGTGAAATGCTCGAATCAGTTTAGGAGATTTGAGAGACACTTTTTCTGTAATTGCTATTAATGCATCCACCTCCGGGTAACATTCTCGAATAGTTTGTGCCGCAAGATGTGAAGCATGAACTTTATACGTAACATGTAAAAGTCCCTCACACTTTTCTTTAAGAGAACGACTTACACTACACATTATCATTGCTCCATCGCTCATAAACGTCAATAGTTGACTAGTTGACACTTGAAATTGTTGTAACGTATCGAGCACTACGCCCGTAATTGCTTCGCCAGTACACTTTTTTAGTCTTTTGCTAGTTAACAAGATTACAAATTTTGTATTTTCGATATCTCCACGTATACTTGGTAGCTCTTTCCGTAACGCTGTCCGTGATGGTAAGTTCTACTCGGGGTTGTATGGACGCCAAAACTGTCGAAACGGTTCTTTGACAAGTAAGCGAAGCGGTTGTCCGCAAACAATAAAAGTCAAAAGTAAATCCAACTTAAATTGGGTTTGAGGTGGCACGCCATTTTTCTCATTTTTGTGCTGACACTATTTATGTGTTTTTTACAGTCGCCTTTGTTCCAGCACATTAAAGGTATTATAGTTCAAATCCGGAAATTCACTGATAAATTTAATGACTTTATTAGCCAACGGTCGTTTACTTTCCTCGCGTACGTTAGACATACTTACATACAAATATTTATCTCTGTAATTACGACTAACGCCGCGAAGGGTTGACGAGAAACTGTTGCAATAAATCAATACTTTTATTAGCTGAGATAACCCGCGCTGATTCATCTGCATACATATGTCATGTCGTGGGCGCGGCAACCTCACTTCTAACCTGGCGCGAAGCTCTCTGTGCCCGGCCTAATTATTATTATTTTATATATTATATTATTATAATTGTTCCTATTTGATGCCGACCTTATGGAAGTCACTGTATAAATACATATTAAATACTAAGTAGGTATTGTTAGGCTTGTATTGCATTTTTTATTAATCTTATCGAATATTATGAAACAACAACAATGCACAATTTATTAAAATCCCCTTCCTTTGTTATCACAATTTCACAACGTACCTGTATATCATTATAACAGCGTAGCAAACATTTTATATGCGCAAACGGAATATGTAACAGCTACTTAACTACATTTGTTACATTTTTTGTAATCCTCTCAAAATCCGTTAAGCTACGAAATTTTACGAATGTTACATGAAATATAAAATCGGCGACCAGGTATAAAACACATGAAACATATGTAGATACATATGTGCAAACGCATTAGATCGCCGGATTTGAATCTGTAATGTTCCTGTTTTTTTACGGTTAGCGCATAATTTTTTATTGCCAATTTCATATTTAGTTAGTTTACTTTGTATTGCGGTTTAACACGTTCAAACAATATTTTGACGACTTTGCACATTTGATCACGTATGTATGTACATATCGCAAAAATTCCGTTATGCGGTTGGTTAGATTACAATGAAAAATTTCTGTACAAGAATTACTTTGTAGCTTTTAGTAAACATTTAAAAGCTAATGGAATATGAACTTATGTTCTATTACTACTGAATTGTGACTAATTTGTATAACAAAATATTGTGTTTAATATTATGTATGTATAAAGTATTTGATTGATTAATGATTACATATACTGATTTGCTTTAGTAGTCGGTACAAGAACGCTTTTTTTACCAAGTTTATTAATCCGCCGTTTCTCATTTGTTTCATCATCATATACCCTTAAGAATCCGATCTTTTGAAGAGATAACACAAAATCCGATTCTTGATCTCATCAATCCTAAAGCAATGTTCTAAGATTGGCAGTAAATCGATAGGAGCTATTACGTATTGCTATTATTGCTATGAAAACATTTTACTACCAAGGAGTAATAAAATAATTTTTTCCATTCCCGCTTGTGGAGTTAACTTCTCGCAGTCGATGCTAAACGCGTACGTTTATCGAATTTTAAAATAGCAAACGTATTGAATCCATAATGAACTTATCAGCCTCTCACTGAGCTCGTAATTATAATTTGCAAGAGTTTTATGGATAACAGCCTGAGAAATACTAGCCGAACAATGAATAACATGGAATTAATAGACTTATTACTAGAAATGAGTGCAACGGGTTATAAATGTAAAAATTTAAACTATAAATAGCTAGAAAATTGATTTTTTTAATAAAAAAATAGTTTAAGCAAATAGTTAATTTTACGTAACTCACAATTGAACAAAATTTTTTTTGCCACTTGAATGAAACATATCATTTCTTATAAACTTTTTGGCGGTGATACCAAATCCTGCCACCCAATTACTCCGGCACGTCAGGATCTTGAGATATCCTAACCTCAAAGTGCCAAAAAGACGGTTTTCGGTATTTGAGGTTACGTTACAAGAACAGTGAATTTTTTACTAATTTCTGCTTAGGCTATCATTTAGGGTCGGTCGGGGTAAAACTGAAACACGTAAAGCTTGGGGGAAAAGTGAAACAGTATTACACCTTCTATACGGTTTACTAAACAAACACAAAGAAAAATATATGAGTTGCCTCATGTCTTATTTATCCTCAGACAAAATATTACATATCATTTAGCCACTTTTCGATTAGGAAAAAAATATATGCTAACTTGTGTTGCTTTTATGGATAAAATTTTCAAATAACGTATTGGAACTTCTATTACAAATCCGTATTTGAAGTCCTTATTGAAGCTTCAAACATTTTAGTTATGAGCTAACAGATATCGCTGCTTGCCTGTAAAGTTCTACCGCGCTGTCAAAGAATGATGAAGAGAAATTAGTCACTAATATAAGAATTATGGCTAAATGGGGGTTTCTCCTTACAAAGCAAGAAATAAAGGATGTTGTCCAAGATTATACTGCAGCCAATGGAATTGTGACAAATTTTAAATGTAATAGACCAGGAGATGACTGGTTCACGGCTTTCTGCTCAAGAAATTGTCGTTAAAAAAGCCGGAGAATTTAAAACCAGTTAGACGAAAGGCAACTAGTGATCCTTTTGTTATATATGATTTCTACGATTTATTGGAAAATTAAATAAAAAGGTTAGGGTTGGGGCATCAACCAAATCAGACATTTAATATGGATGAAACTGCTTTTAGTTTTGATCCAAGCAGAATTAGAGCTCTTGGTGGTAAAGGGGAAAAGATTCATAGAAATATTCAAGGTTCTGGAAGAGAAAATATCACAGTACTCGCATGTGTTTCAGCTAGTGGCTATTTACTACCGCCTCTTTTTGTGTTTCATGCAACTAATTTATGGACTTCTTGGAGAAGCTCAAATGATTTACCGAACGAATTTATAACAGAGAGACCCTCTTCTCATTTTTGATGGCCACACATTTGGATGTGGGTACTACTGAGAAAGCAAAAGCAAAAAATACTACTATTATAAAGCTCCCTGCTCACACTACGGACTTTCTTCAACTCCCAAATAAGTCTTGCTTTCGTCCATTAAAACTACTGTGGGATAAAGAATTAACTGCGTGGCAAAGAGAAAATCAAAGAAAGTTAACGAAGAGTGAATTTGTTGATCTGTTGTGTAAATGTTGGAACACCGGAATTACATCTGAGACAATTAAGTCAGCACTTTCTGAGTACTCGTATTTACCCTCCAAGCAAAGAAAAATATCCTCCATCACGACTTGATCCTTTTAAATTACAGCGATATTACGAGATGCAAAATACTGCAACGTCAAGTAGAAATCGGCAAAAATATCATTTGAGTCCTTGCTGCTTGAGAAAGTAAATAAACATCCTCACCCCGTTAATATGTAGAGAAGAAGAATAGATGGTAAGAGCAAAGTCGTTACCTCAGAGCAATTTTTAGACGAAATAAAGAGCAAAAGAAGTGAAGTAAGTTCAGGAGATCAAGAGGGTAAGACCGTCAAGAGTAACTGTATAAATAATAACCGATCATTCATCTCCGACTACTGCAGTAGTGAAAAAACACGACATTATCCCACCTCCAGAATCAATCGAATTGGTATCTGCTGAAACTTGCGAACAAGGAGATTTTGTATTAGTACGTTTCAAAGGCGGAAAACAAATGGCATTTTGCTATCGATGTGTTTGCTTGATATCAAATGTATACAGCTCCAACTAGATTGAAGTAATGGGACTCAAAGCTACTAATACAAAAACAGAATTTCTAAAAGTAGCTGAAGATATATCATTTATTTTATATGTTGATATAATTGGTAAATTTCCTCAACCACAAGTAATAAAGGAACATTATGTTTTTTCTGCGCCTGTTGATGTTTGTGAATACAATTAATACAATACATAATAAATAAACATTGTTTGGTATCTATTAATCATTAATTTGATGTTTTTCGAGTAGTGTATCTGTTTCACTTTTCCCGATAGATTCATTTTTACCCGTGTTAACAGCCTAGCATTGAAAACAATTGTGATATACAACTGTTTCATATTTTCCCAACAGTGTTTCACTTTTTCCCAATTACTGGGTAAAAATGAAACAAATAGTCTCGCTTTTGCAAAGCAAAAAAGCTATTTTATATTCAAAATTGCTTTCGTAATAGACAGATTAACCAAAACTACGTATATTTGTCCAAACAGAACATTTTAATTTAAACACTATAATATATAAAAGGGCAATATCTGTAAAATCGTTTCATTTTTACCCCAATCTACCCTAATTCTATTCTGTCCCTTCAAAATCCACTTTCATTTGTTTCGATCCGACATTTTTTCTTGAGATATACCAACAAATATACCAACAATCTATAGTACTTCGTGGCCTAATGTCCCATTTGAAACAAATTTAGACAATCTTTTCTCGATAATCTCGCAAAACCGTTTGAAAATGGTTACTCGGGTGTTTTCAGCACTCAGAATATCTCATTAGGAAAGCATTTTGGAGAAAATTTCTTCTAATAAAGTTTATGGGGGTCAAAAATATAGCTTTTAATCTAGAGATTTTAAGTAGACGCGTGTTTAATCTCGCAATTTGATCCCTGCAGCGGGATCAAATGTCCACCTCTGATCTCTGCAAATTTGATGTAGAGTAATTTTGATCAAATGCACTGCGAGAAAATTTTCTGCTTCCTGGATTTCCGGAATCATAGGTAGGAGTTTACATTTTGAAATCGTAAGCTAGTCCGTGTTTGATCCCTGCGGAGAGTCAAGATCGCTATATGCCGACCCTACAATTTTTATTTGAAGAATTTTTCTTTTTCAAAATGCTTTCCTGAACAGATTCTAATAAAACCGTTTTCTGATCTTTAATGGCCCACGGATCAATTTGGCCCACGGTCATGAATATATGTCTTTTATTTGAAACTTTTTTTTCGAAAGACAATTATTGTTGCTCTACCGCAAGAAGATTTGTGAACTTTGACTGTCAGATTATATTGGATCCGCCACCTTGAATTTGCAAATTCTGACTGCAGATTTGTGATTATGGACTCCGAAAACCCCTGAGTAACTATTTTCAAGCGGTTTTACGAGATTTTCAGAAAAAACAGGATATAAGGCTATGGGTGGGACGATTTGGATTCTCTCTGACACTCAGGCAGTCTTAAAGGCACTAGCATCTTATCATATAGCCTCCAAGCTAGTATGGGAGTGTCTGCAAAACCTAGTGGCTCTGTCTAAACACAACAAGGTCACTCTAGTGTGGGTGCCAGGGCATAGGGGTACAGCGGGCAATGAAATTGTAGACCAGCTAGCGAGGGAAGGCTCAAGAATGAATTATATAGGCTCTGAACCGGGCCTAGGTATTACCAAGAGTGCAGTGCGTGGTGCAATTAATGACTGGATCGTAACACAACACCAATTAAATTGGAAACGTGCAGCTGGACAAAAGCACAGCAAACGGATGATGGGAAGACCGTCACAACATCTCACTGCTGACCTGCTTGAATTAAGTAAGATACAGCTTAGGGCAGCAACATGTCTACTAGCAGAACATGGCTGTTTGAGAGGCCACTTGCATGAGATGGGGATCTACAAAGGTGAACCTTTATATAGACTTTGCAATGAGGAGGAGGAAACGGCCCCTCATATTATTTTCGAATGTGCGGCGCTAGTTCAACGCAGATTCGCTATGCAAGGCGCAATTGAACTACCAATGGAGAAAGAGTTACTACATAGGCTCTTAAACCTAATCGAGGGAACTAACCTGTTCAAGTAAAACGAAATCGAAGCAGGAATAATACAATAGGCTACTAAGCCTCAGTGTTAGGGATGCAAAGACCAATCCTGCTCTGGTAGGAAATCAATCAATCAATCAATCAAAGGCTATGATGCTTAATGTTTACCAAGTACTATGAATTGAAATTGGTATATCTCGAGAAAAAAAGGTCAGATCGAAACAAACAAAAATGGGTTTTGAAGAAGAACAGTAGTACTAATTCGCTGTTCCTATAACATAACCTCATATAGCATCGAAAACTATCCTTTAAATATTTTGAGGTTAGAGTATCTCGAAATTCTGACGTGGTAGTGCAATTCTACGGTTTGGATTCAAAATCAAAAATTGTACAGAAAAGGTGGCAAAACTTTGTTAAATCGAACGTTATGGCATTTACTTATCTAAGAATAATACGCTCTCTAAATTAACTAAATAATACACGTTAAACATAGCGACATACCAATTCTATTACGCGACAAAAATTATAACATGCACTTATAAACCTTAAAGATGTATTTATACTTTCATAGGAGATCAGAATAATAACTTTGCATTATTATTTCAGTGCTGAAAATAGCGGCTACTGCTATAATAGCGTTAATAACTACTACATCCTACGACCCATATTACGTAAATTCACAACTGAATGCGCATGACCTTTAAAACGGTTTACTGAACCCTGGATGCTACTTAAACTTTTCGTATGAATGATTATATGATGAACTGAAGCTATATAGTTCCCTCAAATGCAACATGTATGTTTTATTTGGCACTAAATGTTCAGTTGAAACAACTATGGAAAATGGTATCCTAATAATACTGTAAGAGAGACCGAATCTTTTCAAATAATTGAATTTTATAATTTTATATGAATTATCATGTAATGATTAGAATATGCCAATTATATTACCTGATCTTAATCGATGCTCACTTACGTTATTCTTCTTGTTTCTTCGATTATCAGAGACTTAAAGAAAATTAGCTGAAATTTGTAGATTATAAGATAAGGGGAGCACTGGAAATAGTCTGAGGGACATCAATGCAGGACATATAACACATGTACAAGCACAAAGATAAGATATTATAAGAACGACTTATAACAAATGCTGTCCACAAGATAACGTTTATATTAATAAATTTGTAGTTTGAGTAGACACGCTACAGAGAAAAAAGGTCCTTTCTGCAATATCCGCTTACGTAAAGAAAATTTATGTGTATAGAAAATTTCGTAGCTTGCGGTCATATATCTTTTACAAAAATATAATACTTATATATTTTCATTCAACATGACATAAAGTAAAAAAAAAAGGATACATGCAAAAACATAAAAATTTAAATTTAGATAAGATACATAAGCACAATATAGAAGCAATTCGCCACGCTTCCGTGTTTTTAACTTGTTGAATGGCTTCCCTTTTGTCGCGATTCTATGTGCTTGGGCGGGTTTTTAAAATGTTATGCCATGGATCCATAAGCTTCGTATTTGAGAAGATATTTTGTTTAACATAAACACAGTAGGTCCAGAAATAATTTTAAATGTTTAGAAAAGAAAAAGGAAAAGGAAAATTAAATTAGTAAGAAAATAACTACTTACATGGGTATTATAGTATGTCAATTTTAACTTTGTGTATTAACGATTTGAAAAAATAGGACCGAAAAAAGCTTTAAAATAAATTGATAATAAATCTTTCGAAAAGACAGTAACAGGTGGTTCTAAGTCGAGCTGAAAACTCTCGTTTTCTCCCGCAAAGTTAGGGGTCTATAAGCGTATCAAGACATAAAACTTGATAATCAGTTAAATAAGTAAAGAGAATGGCGAATATTTAATTTGATTTTGTCGTGTACACACTGAAAACTCACTTTTCAGGCACGAACACCGACTACAGCATGTTAGCAGAACAAAATTTGAGCTCTGTTGGATCTATTGCTCTACAGCGCACTGTTAGATCGGCCTAACACCAACACGGTCTGATTTAGACTGGGAGCCGACAGGCAGCGTCGGGATGCTCTTGCGAGCGTCGCACAAGCGTCGCTTGACGTCATTATCGATTTTAATTTTTCAGGAGTCCGCCAGCACGGATGAAATACATTCTCCGCTCTTACGCAGGTTCTCCACCATACGAAACCCCAGACTGAAAGCTGACTACACCATAACCTTGTTTTTTTCGCGCTTTCCCCGCCTTTAACTAGAAATTGTCTTTGTATGTTTATAATTTCTTCTTGTCATCAGTACTATCTGATGGAAGTTTTAGAGAATCCTGGCAAATTTCCTTAATGTAAGTTTTTAGTTGTTTTTGAATTTGAAATATTCCGAATTTTGAAAGTTCACCGCGAGTTCCGCAAGATTTTACCTCATTCTTACAACTGGGTGACCTAGATATCTGTGTATCCGGACCTCTGTTATGGAAACATTAGCAACAGATGTCAGATTCCCGTATCTAGGTAACGTGGTCAATTATACTAATAGATCGCACAATTGCTAAATTTGCAAACCCACTAGCGCATGTAATGTGCTATTATTTCACTAAAAACTGACACTTTTTTTAATTTTTATATATTACCTTATTGTTATGGAGATCTTAAGAGGAAGAGTTTAAATTTAAAATGTGCCCGGTTACATGGGTTATAAAGTTTCCTAATTTTATTAAAATCAAACAATTTTTAATGAACACATGGATAATAATATTAACATATTCCATAGGGTAATATTTTTATAAATTCAGTTATCGTTTCAATGGAAATATCTGTTGATAAGTAATTACTTGGTATGTACATTCACTGCACTACTCTTCTCATTAATAAACTTTTCTCACATTCAGTCAACTTTCGCGATTGGAAAAATAATATTTTTAAAATCATATTTTGCTCTACAATTTACAATTACAATGTGAAACCGAGTGGGTGGCTCAGTTCACCCATGTACATAGATCAACAAGATCTATTGTAGGCCGGAAATGTAATTTTAGAGTTCGCCGAATATGCCTACTTTTCTAGTGAATTTCAGAAGTTCGCTCGGCGAGATTTTTCTCAGACTCCCAGGCATTACAAAAGCCCCGCCAAACAGGGATACTCTGATTCTGCAGATGGTAGGACAGTGAGAGAATATATGCACAACTGTTTCCTCCTCTTCCAAGCACAGACGGCACTCCTCTTCTTGAGCGAGCCCCATTCTATGTAGGTGTCTCCTTAATCGGGCATGGCTGGTAAGGATTGCGGTCAGAGCTTCCAGGCTCTGTCTTTGCCGGACAACATAAATGTCCTCGCATGAGACATGCCTGCGGAGTTACCCTTCTTATTTGGTTCTGTGAGTAACATCGTTACCGCCGATATATAAGGCCTAAGTGCTCTGACATCAGCAGGCGTATATTATTTTAGATGAACAATCAGCCATATTACAGACTTAACGTTTACACGTTTAGACCGCCTCTTGCGTTTTGAATTGGTTTATCCAAATTATATTGGTTTTTTAAAAAAAATATTGTGTTGTATAAGCGATAAAACCTTTTCTGAAACGATGAAAACGCGGTTTCCCCTCTGATCCTCAGATGTGTAAAAATGGGTCTATGCACTGCACAGGGAAAATTTTACTCCAACAATGTCTACTAGGATTTGTGAGTTACACTTTGTAAAAGAAGATATTATTTATCTTTCAACAGCTACAGATTCAAGGACCGGTGAAACTATAACTGTAAGTTTAAAAAATCTTAGGTTTAAAGAAGACGCAATTCCAACTCAATTCCCTAACTGTCCGTTGTATTTGACAAAAAACGTGAATTCTAGAGCAAAAAATATTTACATTTCAATCGTTGCTAACGTTAAAATCACGAGTCTATGGTAATATACAAATTAAACAGTTTTATGAAAATATCGATTTTCGTAGCAAAGCTCAATAAAATTTTGATTTTAATCCATTTATAAATATTGACGAAACTGATTTAAAATAAGTACATATATAGCCACATGCCTGTAATAACTTATTTAGCAGCTTATTGGTGCTATATTACTCTGAAAAAACTTCAGTGCGAAATATGAAAGCAAGGTATCATTTACAATAAAGAACTAGTGGTACACCCTCATAAAAAATTTAAATCGTGGGAAACTACTTTACCCTCGAGATTTTATTGTTCAAACAGTTTTATATTCTTACGTTATATGTAACAAAATTATTTTTGAACACGAAGAGATGTTTTTAAATGTATATAATAAAGGTTCTGTTTTAATATAATATATTTTAAATTATATCACCGAACATAGCCATTTAATGTATACTGATATATGTAAAGGTCATATTCACAGCAGTGAACGTATTGCAGCAATTATAATGACCTGTTCTATAAGTACCCTACTTAAGAATTATTGTGAGAAAAGCAATGATAGATTAGGTAAAACACCACTATAATAGGAAATTAAAGACCTTAGTTAAATGGCATGCCTACAAATTTTCTCCTGAAATTAAACAAAATTTCGAATAAAATTGCAATTACCTACGGTATCATTTCAACTTTAGTTTCGTCCAAATACACGTACAATTACAAATCTTTCACGAAAACGGTGCTCGGTTACATATTTGGTTTTTGCTTTGAAACCTCGTTTTTCCAAAATAAAATCAAATGGGATGCGAAGAAGGGCTCAGTTGACGACTGGCATCCTCTTTAAACCGAAAGCCCTTCAGAACTTAAAAAAAGAAATGCAAAAAAAGATTCCTTTACCGCGTAGGCTAATATTATGCATGGCGATACATCACCTAAATAGCGTAACGTCCTCGAAGGATGCTTTGGCCTTGTAGTCTCGGTGATAACGGTAACATGCGTATTGACAGTGTTAAAAGATATGCCAACTAGAGGTTCTGGACCTAGTGGAGTGTGCTCGGCTCCCCTCCTGACAAGGGCATCGGCCGCTTCATTGCTATCAGTACCAGTGTGTCCTGGTGTCCAGATGAGAGTCACCTTGTTGTTCCTACCCAAAGTAATAATGTTATTTCTGCAGTCAGGTATGAGTCTGGAGGAAGCCTTTCTCCCTTCAAGAGCTCACAGTGCAGCCTGAATATGAGAGAAGATTTTTATCGACCTGTGTCTGACACATCTACTCAAGGGTATCCCGACACCCATACCATAGCAAATATTTCTACTTGAAAGGCTGTTGCATATCTGCCCAGACAACATGACCGTTCAATTATAGGTTCGCGACAGTAGATTCCTACATCGACTTCCGTGTGCTTTCTGGAATCATCGGTGTAAAGGCTAATGTCAGCCTTAATCAATGAGTCGCAGTTGCTACTTCAACAGACCCTGTCGGGGTAACATACATCGAAGGAATTCTCCATCGATGTAGTAGGATTTCTGTCCTAGCGCTTTAATATCAGTTGCATTTTACACTACACAAGCATTAAAATCTACATTAGATTTCAAAAACCTTGACAAAGTAAATTTAAGTTTAGTCTATTTGGTAACATTCTGTTTTTTAACGACCAGTTAAGAAATTCCCAAATTATTCTAGATTTTCTCATTCAATAATTATGACGAGATCAGATAATGGACATAATAGCAATGCTGGAAGATAAAGTTCAGTATTAATTTACACTGAAAAAGATTTTTGTGTAAATTTCGTTAAGCGACAAGGGACACTCCTCGATGTAAATGAAACTTTGTGGTTTTATAGACCAATTTACTGCAAGAACAGTGTCCAATGGTCCGTTTTCAGGATGTAGAGCAGCCTAAACACAACGCTGTCCTTCCCTATTTACCTTAATATCCCTGAAACTATGGGAAGTATTAAAAAATACTTTTAACTGTTTTATTAGTATTAAATGCTATTAAAAGCTACTACCTGTTTGCGGGAACAACCTCTCACCCCCCTAATTTTTTTCAAATGTAAAAATTTAATTCGCTAGAAAAATATAAAAATTACCTTGAATTCGTATATGCACGAGGTGTGTTAGAAATATAGTGAGACCATTGCGAGCCATCTGACAACGCTGTAGTTGTTCTCCCTCACTACACATGTTTGCTAGTCCGCTCCAGACGCTCAGTTCGCGTTTGAACTTCCTACTGTCACCACGTGACTTTTGAGAGCGTCGTCAGTGAAGTTGTATTTTTGTTGTGTGTCACACATGGAACAGCGGTATTTGGAGCAACGTTACGCCATTAAGTTGTGTGTCAAACTTGGAGAATGCTCGAGTGTAACTTTTGAAAAGTTGAAGCAGGCCTATGGGGAACATTGCTTATCAAGAGCACAAGTTGTTCGCTGGCACAAATCATTTTTGGGTGGGCAAGAACTGGTGGAAGATGAACCTCGCTCAGGGAGACCATCAACTTCAAAAATCAATCAAAACATCGAACGTGTGAGGGCTCTTGTGAGATCAGACCGTCGTTTAACAATAAGGATGATGAGTGACCAGTTACAATTGAACAGTTTCACCGTTCATCAAATTTTAACTGAAGAATTGCACATGCGAAAGGTCTGTGCCAAAATGGTTCCTAAAAACCTCACCATTGAGCAGAAGGACATTCGAGAAAACGTGCGCCTTGATCTTCTTGAAAGAATTGCCAAAGACTCCGATTTCTTCACTCGTGTGATAACAGGTGATGAAACCTGGATTTTTGAATACGACCCTGAGACAAAGCGGCAAAGCCAGGAGTGGCACACTGAGAATTCGCCCCGACCGAAGAAAGCTCGAATGAGCAAATCAAAGATCAAATCAATGCTGATTTGCTTCTTTGACGGTAGGGGTAACGTTCAAAAAGAATTTGTACCTCCAGGGCAAACTGTCAACCAAGTTTTTTACAAAGGTGTCCTTAAAAGACTCAGAAGAAGGGTGATTCGTGCGAGACCAGACATTGCAGACAAGTGGATGCTCCATCATGACAACGACCCATGTCACACAGCCATCTCCATCACGGAGTTTTTGACATCAAAAGGCATCCCTGTGGTTCCTCGGCCCCCCTATTCACCTGATCGCAGTCCTTGCGGCTTTTTTCTTTTCCCCAATCTAAAAAGTGTCTTAAATGGACGTCATATTGGGACTTTGGAAAGCCTACTTTGAAGGGGATAATATTGTTATTTGAAAAAAATAAAAATGTTGGTAAATAAAAAATCAGTCTCATTAATTTTCTAATACACCTCTTATAGTATTAAATTTGCCGTAATATAATCCAGTTTGTAGAAAAGAACATTATTATAGAAAGTCTATCGTTAAACCTTATAATTCAATCTGTTGACGCTTCGGCTTCATGATTGTTTCAAGATGTTATTGAAATGTAATCCAGGTTAAGTACTTCGATGTTATCACTCCATTGTTTTGTTTATTTTACACGATTACATCCTTTAGGCCTATTAATGTATACATTTCTGCTTCATCATCCGGAAAACTTCTCAGCATTTCAAGAATTGATTTACAGAAGTATCTTTACCAAACACTCGAACTGAAAGTGTCTTGTCCCTGGACTCCTGGAGTAAATATTGTCCGAGTGATGTTCAAAACTTAGCACCAACGAACAATAAGGTCAATATTTTCACAATTCCAAAGAAAACAACAACGATAGTGCAGCCTTTAGATATTTATGGATATCCAGTATGGAAGGAATGTACGAGGATGATATGAGAAGTACCCTTGTTTGGAGACAGATGGCGCCTTAGTCGAAGAGATTCATCGGGCAGTGTTGTTTTAAGAGCTGTTAAAAGTGAGTAAGTTTATGTATTTGTGGAATCACAGAAAAAGAATAATACCCGTCAGTGATTCGATTTCCTTTTTTTGGATAAGAAAACGTATGCAGAAATCAAAGAGAAGTTGAATGCAATTATAAGGAGCATGTACCTTCGATGACTATCATCAGATACTGGTAATAATGAATTTAAACGTGGCCGAACATCCCTCTTTAACGTGGAGCGGTCCTTCGCGAAAAATTAGTACGAGAAAGCTATCGGCAGGATGGGTGCTGCGTCTACTGACGATTGATCCCAACGGATCATAAAAGCGTGATAACTTCAAAGCAATGTTTGGACATGTTTAAGCGCAAATACGAGTGAGTTTTTGCGGCATTATATGACTGTGTATGAAACATGGATTGATTGATTGATTTTCTACCAGAGCAGGGCTGGTCTTTACATCCCTAACACTGAAGCTTAGTAGCTTATTGTATTATTCCTGCTTCGGTTTTGTTTTACTTAAACAGGTTAGTTCCCGCAATCAGGCTTAACAGCCTATGTAGTAAATCTTTCTCCATTGGTAGTTCAATTGTGCTTCGCATAGCGAATCTGCGTTGAGCTAACGCTGCACATTCGAAAATAATGTGAGAGGCTGTTTCCTCCTCCTCATTGCAAAGTCTACATAAGGGCTCATCTTTGTAGATCCCCATCTTATGCAAGTGGCCTCTCAAACAGCCATGTCCTGTTAATAGACATGTTGCTGCTCTAAGCTGTATCTTGTTTAATTCAAGCAGGTCAGCAGTCAGATGTTGCGACGGTCTTCCCATCATCCGTTTGCTGTGCTTTTGTCCAGCTGCATGTTTCCAATTTAATTGGTGTTGTGTTATAATCCACTCATTAATTGCACCACGCACTGCACTCTTGGTAATACCTAGACCCGGTTCAGGGCCTATATAATTCATTTTTGAACCTTCCCTCGCTAGCTGGTCTGCAATTTCATTGCCCGCTATGCCCCTGTGCCCTGGCACCCACACCAGTGTGACCTTGTTGTGTTTAGACAGAGCCATTAGGGTTTGCAGGCACTCCCATACTAGTTTGGAGGTTATGCGATAAGATGCTAGTGCCTTTAAGGCTGCCTGACTGTCAGAGAGAATGCACATCGTCTCACCCTGCGGTCGCCGACGCAGACTCTCCCACGCGCAGGTTTGAAATACCGTGGTGTATCGCCCAAGTGATACACATACTTTGTATCCCTGGTTTTCCTCATATACACCAACGCCAGATGAAGTGCCCGTTTTGGACCCATCTGTGTACCAGACTAGTGTTCTTGGTTTTCTCCCCTCTCCATCCCTCCATTCTTCCCAATTCAAGAAAACTTTGAAAGGTTTGTCATAGGAGATCCTGGAGATTGTTGTATCACTACCCATATCATAGATAGGGTTTGTTACTACCGCTTCTATTCTGGTGTGCCCAGATCCACTGTGGGATCTCCAGTTGCTTGTATTTTTCAGTCTGTATGCCCCCATTCTGGCTTCTCCCTTGATATAAATCTCAAGAGGAGGTAGGTTTAGCATGGTTTCCATAGCAGCTGTTGGAGTGCTTTTAATAGCTCCTGTTATACAAAGACATGCCAGTCTCTGAATTTTCGAGAGACTAGTTATCGCATGCTTCTGTGTGATCTTAGGCCACCAAACCAGGCAGCCATAAGTTATCATGGGTCTTACCACTGTAGTGTACAGCCAGTACGTCATATGTGGTTTGAGTCCCCATGTTTTCCCAACTGTTCTACGGGTTGTCATTAACACCCTCTTACATTTGTCGGTCATTTTTTGTAAATGTGAGTTCCAGTTCAGTTTAGAGTCCAAGGTTACACCTAAGAACTTAGCCTCCTGACCGATCTGTACTACTTTGTTGCAAAGAATCGGCTCCCTTAAACCGTCCAATTTCCTTCTCTTAGTGAAGGGTACAAGTGCAATTTTTCCAGGATTTACTCTAAGGTTCTCCTTCTTGCACCATACTTCTACCATTTTTAATGCTCTTTGCATTAGTTCTGAGATTATGCTGGCGTTCCTCCCACTGGTGAGTATTACAATATCATCAGCATATCCCTGTGTATAGTAGCCAGCATTGTTTAGCAAGATCAGCAGTTTGTCTATCACCATATCCCACAATAGAGGTGATAATACCCCTCCCTGCGGGCATCCTCTGGCGACAGACACCTGCATTGTCTCACCTGCCAGTGCTGCCTCTACTTGTCTACCATGGAGCATGGCTCCAACCCATCTACAGACAGTGTTGTCTACTCCATGGCTGTTCACAGCCTGTAATAGTGATGCAAATGAGGTGTTATCAAACGCACCTTCTATGTCAAGAAACGCAGCTAATGCAATTTCTTGATTGTTTAGGGATGCCTCCACCCGCGACACGAGCTGATGCAAGGCACTTTCACATGATTTACCTGCTTGGTAGGCATGCTGGTTGGGATGTAATGGCCTTTCTATTAGAGAGGTTTCCCTGACATACTTTTCAAGCAGTTTTTCCATGGTCTTTAAGATGAAGGATGATAGGGTTATTGGCCTGTATGCCTTTGCCTCGGCGTATGAACATCGCCCAGGTTTTGGCATAAACACGACCTTAGCCCTATTCCAGACGGATGGTATGTAACCCAGCGCCAGACTGGCTCTATAAATTCCGCAAAGCACTGGTGCTATTGCATCTTTACCTTGCTGTAACAAAGCAGGAAAAATCTCGTCAGGTCCGGGTGACTTATAGGCCTCAAACGAATTGATTGCCCAGATAATCCTGTCGTATGTTATTGCCCGTTTAGCTAGCTGCCAGTCATTCTTCTTTGGCCTTCGGAAAGGCCATTCGAGGTCCCGGCCACTTGATATGCTATCCAGGATAACATTCTTTGAACCTGGGAAGTGCGCTTCCAGTAAAACCTCAAGCGTTTCTGTCCCAGTGTTCGTAAATCCTCCTGTGGGTTTTCTAATATTGCCCAGAGGATTTGTTGGATCTTTAGCGAGTAGTCTATGAAGTCTTGCACTTTCAGATGTGGTTTCTATGTCTCCACAGAACTTCCTCCATGACTCTCTTTTAGCCCTTCTTAGGGCTTGGTTATACGCAGTGAGTACGTTTCGATATTCCAACCACTCATTGGTTTTTTTCGCTCTGTTGAATAACTTGCGTGTTCGTTGCCTCAGTAGTGACAATTCCTCATTCCACCAGCTGACTGCTCTGGAAGAGTTTCGTTTTGACTGAGGACAGCTTATAGTATATGAGGTTATTATGGCCTCCTGTAGTTGTTCTGAGGCCGCCTCTATATCAAGTTCATTTTTAATGTCTGGTTTGACCTGTTTGATGTTATTACTCAGCTCCTCTTTGTACCTTACCCAGTTGGTCCTTCGCGGATTTCTATACATCTCCACTGTTTTATCAACATCAGCGATTTCCAGGATGATGTACCTGTGATCTGAGTGAGATGTGAAACATGGATACATTACTACTCGTCGGAAGCCAAAGACCAGTCGACAAAATGCTTTTTTTTTCTCGGCGAACGTGCACCAAAGAAGACGAAGACGATTCCATCAAACGGAAAAGTTATGGTGACGCTTTTTTGGAATTGGCAAGGCATAATCCGAATTGATTATTTGAAGAAGGGAAGGATAATTACGGGACAGTACTATGCTGATTTATTGAACCCATTCGATGCTGAATTAAAGAGAAAAAGGTCCAGCTATCGAAGAAAAGATTGTCTACCGTCATGATAACGCCCCGGGCCACTCATCGGCAATGACAACAGCAAAACTAGTCCAGTTACAGTACGAATGGCGCCCCATCCACCATATTCGCCAGATTTGACCCAATCTGGCTTCTTTCTTTTTCCAAACTTGAAAAAATGGCTTGGCGGAAAGCGGTCCGTATCAAATGTAATGGTCATAGCCGAAACAGAGGTCTATTTTGCAGATTTCGACAAATCCTGTTATTTGGATGGCTTAAAAAGGTTGGAACATTGATGGATTATGTCAAGAAATAAATTTACTAAATGTTGCCTTTTCAACACAGGGATTTAACATATCATCCCAGTATAATGGGGTTTTCAATTGAATTACTACTATTTTGTAGTTTCCTAGTTTACAATTTTCAAACAAGCATGTTACTTTTTACCGCCATTTTGAGGTTGAAAGTGGACATGCTCCTGCACTTACAACGCGTTTTTGTTGTAATATTGAGCAATAAGTCAAATGCGGAATCTGCGACTAAAACAATTTGGACTTCCCAAATTTGTTTTATTGATAACATAAATCATAACAAGGAAATATTACTCTTATCTTCGATCTGCATGGAAGATATAAGAATTTATTAAAAGTCCTATAAAACGCGTTACCCAAGGAACTAAATTTAAATTTAATGATCAACAAAAATTTGTTTCATTAATGAAATTGCTTATTAACATTATTTACGATATTTTATATACTATAGTATTATTTTTGATAAATATTAGAATCGCTTTTATATTACCAACATCTCAATATTTCGAGCAAGCATAGTTTAAGTAGTAAAACACTCAAACACATTTACCACACTAGCTATACGTGTAAATTACACAGGCCAACGATAGAAAAACGTTTTTATTAATTTTAACGAAATCCTATGTTTTTGGATGTACTGAGTCTGAAAATAATAATAAAAAAGTTGTACCACCCACCAATTTTTCACATTTTAATATTCAAAACGCGAAAAATTGGACAGTTGTTTGTTTTCTTCCAATCAATATAACCTCACTTTTCAGTGTTTGGGCCATGTGCCCAAGTTTTAGTACTTATTTATTAATCTGTGCTCTAAGAATGGCTAGCCGTGGTTGTAAAAACTGTCCTAACACTTTTTGTTATATATGAGGTGAGGTATGTTATGTTTGTGTCAAGGATCTTAGGAAATGGTCTAAAAAAGAAAAGAAAGCTTTTAGATTTGCAATACTCATGGTATGGAGAGAGCAAAAAAATTATTCAAATTATTATTATTTTTGCAGCGTCGATGTTTCTGGGTATAACTCGGAAAATATGAAAGCAATTGTTTACCCTAACCTTAATTCAGCTATTCGGCCGGTAGGACATGGATCGTCCCTGAGCCACCTTAGTCTATTACAGTCCAGTGAATCCGAATGTGATGAAAGTCGACCGGGTGATGATGAGTTCCAATGTTCTCCAGAAAATTTAAAATCGCAGTTGTTTACACAATCTATGTTAAATGATTTAGTAAGGGATTTGGGTTTGACTAAGGAAAAATCAGAATTGCTTGGTTCTAGGCTGAAAGAAAAACATTTATTGGCATCTGGAACATCTATTTACCAATATAGAACAAGAGATCAACAGTTTGCTCAGGTTTTCAAGCAGGAAGAGGATTTGGTTTATTGCCATGATATTGGTAGTCTAATGAACGAATTTTTCATTGAGTACAAGAAAGCAGATTGGAGGCTTTTTATAGACTCATCAAAAACTAGTTGAAAAGCTTTTCTTTTACACAATGGAAATACTTATGCTTCACTGCTTGTTGCTCATTCAATCCATATGATGGAAACTTACGAAAATCTTGACATGATTTTACAAAAAACTAACGATCCGGCTCACGATTGGATGCTATGTGGGGATTTGAAAATTATTTGCATGATCCTTGGTCAACAAGAGGGATTTACAAAGTCTCCATGTTTTATATGTGAGTGGGACAGCAGAGCAAGGGATTGACATTGGTCCACAAAACAATGGCCCGTAAGAAAAACTTTAACATCTGGCGAGAAGAACATATTGCATAAACCTTTAGTAGATCGAAAAAAGATTCTTCTACCATCTCTACACATAAAGTTAGGCTTAATGAAACAATCTGTAAAAACCTTGCCTAAAGATGGTGAATGTTTTAAATATTTGTGTGAAAGATTTCCATATTTATCAGAAGCCAAACTGAAAGAAGGTGTTTTCGTTGGGACCGATATTAGTAAAATGATGTTCGATTCCAACTTTGAAGCAAGGAGGACTACAAAGGAAGGCTTGGAAATCATTTAAGCAAGTTGTGACTAAGTTTTTGGACAATGTGACAGACCCAAATTTCAAAAATCTGGGATGTCTGATGAGAGTTAAAGTCCACTTCTTGCACAACCATCTTGACTTTTTTCCTGAAAATTTGGGCGATGTGAGTGAAGAACAGCGGGAACGGTTCTATCAGGACATAAAGGTGATGGAGAAACGGTACCAGGAACGGTGTAATATCAACATGAAGGGTGATTACTGTTGGTCACTTCATCGAGAACAACAAAATGCATCGCATCGTAGAAAGAGCCATATAAGAAGCTTTACAGAGAAAAGGGAAAGAAAATACAAAAAAATAAGCACCTGAAATATTTGTATTGAAGTGGTATATGTTGTGGTAGATAAAAATTGTAGCCTAATTAAATAAAAGTAGGGTTTAAGTTAAATGTTTTTATTTTTTATATATCCAATTTTCCCCATGTTAAAATATAATCAATGTCATATTGTGAGAGAACTATAGGTGATACAAAAAAACTGGTACCAGATTCGGTTTCAGCACCCAAAAATACATAAGATTTGGATGTATTTCTTTAAAAGGTGTTTACAAATATTTTTTTTGTTGGCCTGTCTTATTTTTAATAGAAGATATTTCGATGTTAACGTTGTTTGTGTTGCAATAATAAAATGCTTTTCGTATATTCTTGTTTAGCTGCTTACTCTCACGCAATAACTTAAGGCTTCTTTATAACAACCCAGAACGCTACAATCTTTTCAATTTTTCTTCGAAAATAAGCCGTATGTTTGTAAAAGATTCGAATCAAGAGCCAGTATCTAGATTGAATGCGAGCACATTTAAATGCTTTAATATATGTATATAAAACGGAATAATGTACATATGTACATATATTGGAGAAAATATTACACCCCAGACACTTTTCAATAAGTTGAATTCTAAAGACGTCTCTAAATGTTATTACTATTATTGCCAAGCCAACATTTTTAAATATTCAAAGCGCACTTTCGATAATCTAATGCGCTTGCTGTTTGCGATTATTTTGAAATTTCATTGTCCCTTCAGATTATAATATTTGAATGCGAATCGTGTCTGCTCAGGTTCATTTATACATCTTGTTTAAGAAAGAAAAATTATTAGCGACGTTTATTATTCTTCTGAAGTCTTTTGTGGGGAAAATAAATGTTCCCATTTCTGTTTTTGATATACCTGCTTGATTATACCTTCTTGTTTCATATGCTATAGGTCGTAAATCGTAAAAATGTTACCTTTTTGGGAATCACTTCCGATTTATCGTATACATTTTTTATTGGTGCTGGATAATAAAAAGAAAATGAACATAAAACATGTTTTATATATAAAAAAAATTATTGTCGTTTTAAGTGTTGTGGCACACTTATTACAATTACTTCAAACACATTTAGGTAGATGAACTATCACGTGAAAGGTTAACGTTAATTTATGGAGCAACTTTATTATTTAATAAGATGCAACTTGGTTATTTTATTTTTAAAAAATAAAGGCTTTTGCAAGTTTTCTCCACTTCTGGTTTTCAAATAATGACGTTATTCACAATTTTTTTTCGGATGACAATACCGTTTTTTTATTTTAATAAATCATTTAATTGTTTAGATGATAACATAAAAATTTTAATATCTCATATCACAAAATTTTCGAATGAAAGTCATTTAAAGAGTGGAAAATATAAAATTTATTAATAACAAAAAGTGAGGATAAATGCTGCGTTTCTTTTAAATTAAATGTTCGAAATGCCATCCATGGGCCTCCTGACAATAGGCAAATCTATGGACACATTCATTTTGTTTATTGCGAATGACGTCAGAACTACATAATTCGACTCATTTTACGCCTAATTCTACTTTTCAAATCTCCTAGATTTTGTGGTCTACCAACATAAATTTTTTGACTTTAAATACCCCCATGAAAAAAAATCAAGGGCCGTAAGATTTGGGGAACTGGTTTTGCTCCTTGTCTACGATTCACCTCCTACAAAAGCAGTTGCTTAAGAACTCGCGAATAGGACGTGCGAAGTGAGGAGATGCACCATCTTTCTGAAATCATATATCGCCATTTGGTAAGTCAGGATCATTTTAATTTGGAAAAATTTCTGCAAAAGCAGATACAAGTGCATTCTTCAAAAAATAAAGATATCGCTGCCCCGTGAAAGTTTCGACAAAGAAAAAGGGATCAGTGATTCTATTGTCAACTATCCCTGCCCACACATTAACTTTAGGAGGGTGTTGAGTATGTGCTTTAATAATTCCGTGAGGATTCTCTCTACTGTGTTGATTGGAACCGCAGACCAATATTACTTTAAACAATAATTAACTTGACAAAATCGGTCAAAATTCTTGGTGTAACTATTGATGAGGTTTTAAATTGGGACTCACATATTAACAATGTGTGTAAGGAACCCTCAAAAACATGTTTCGCCCTGTATCAGTTAAGAAGACGTTGTAATGCAGATGTAAAACAGCTGTATTTAAAAAAAAAGTGTATATTATCTGGGTTGTAAATGATAATAGTTTACTACATCAATAGGAACACTTAGAACCCAAAACGAATTTAGGATATCAGTCAGGAGGGTGCGCCTTCAGATCGATTCCTATTCTTTAAATGACTTTTTTGTATCACTACTTTTTATATATCGTTGTGATATTTATTCTCTATTATTCAAAGCCGTTTTGAATTCATAGTTTGAACTACTTTAGTTCCATATTTTAATGAGGCGAAGCAGTGTTGTTTAACTCTACAGGTACTGGAAATTAAAATATTTGGCCAAATATAAATTCAAAGGATAAATCCAATTATTTTAAATTTAAAAATCCAAATTTCTAAATTAAAACTTCAATTCAATAATTTAATTTAAAACTAGCTATCGGATAGGGATTGGTTTAGGTTTTTGTACATTTATTGTTCACAAGAAATATAATTTATCCGAATTTATGTATTTAAAATTTCAAATAAACCCACTCTTTAAAAAAAAAATAAAATCCATCAATTTTTTTATTTGTTGATTAAGCGAGATTTTCCACGATTAACAAATATTAGCTCTGAGATTAGTTTGTTTCATTTGACTCATTTAATTCATAATAAACTTTATTTACAGAAAAATATCATTACAATATATTTCATACGTTTTCTTTTTTATTGTTATTAATACAATTTTAATCATTTGGTTTTTTTCGTTTTTTCAAATGACACAATTCTGAAAAAAAAACAAGTTATTATTATTATTATTATTATTATTATTATTATTATTATTATTATTATTATTGTTATTATTATTATTATTGTTATTATTAACATATAAACTGCTGCATCAGTTCTTGTTGCTCCATTCTTAGTTACATATTTTCAAAACAAGGATTCAACATATTTTCTGACATTATTCCCATACTGAAAATTAGACCAAAATAGACCGTTAACGTAAATTTTCTACGATAGTAGAACTTTACCATTTAATTTTACAGGAAAGTATAATTTTTCTGAAAACATTCGTGAGAACTTCGCCTGATTTAGTTTTTGTTTGCTAGTTTTATGTTAATTCCTTTACAAGGTGAAAAGAAGGTATTCCCTTCTTATGCTAAACTATTCCCTCGATGCTCGCAATTTAGAAATCCTCCTTAGAGTAGAGAATTATCTTAAGAGGCAGCTAAGTGAAGTACTTATTTTTGACGTCGTAACACTGTAATACGTACTTATTCTTTGTAGTTTCCGAAGTTACCGGTAAGGTATAATACATTTCCCATGAGGAAGCTTTTGATGAAGTAATGGAAATTCTAATACCTACACAGTTGTTCGTGCTCGGGAATAAGTGCACTTATATCGCAGAATTATGTTTGAAAATGCTAATATTAGTTGCAGTTTCATGTTTTATGATTTCAGTTGCTGTTGGATTTTAACAAGCTAGCTTTTAGACGATGCTCTTCGACGAACTCTTCAAGTGGCTGCAAATAGAACGCGTTTGTCAGGAGGTAGAGCCATAGCGCAAATAGTCATTTGAAATGAAAAAAAAAATCGGGTATAATTAATTATTTCTGTTTATGTCCTTATTAATTTAATCCAATCAAAAAGGAGATAATCAGAATTAGTAAAAAGACTAGTTTCTGTTTTAATAATATATAGATGTCCTAAAAACGCCTCAAACTGTAACTCATTAATGTTTATTCCAATTTTAGTAAGTTAAACAGCAAGTGAAACAATGTCACAAGGATTATAAACACCCCGTTTTTTTGGCACTCGGGATCTAAGCCCATATGCCCATACTATTAAATTTTTCATCACGCTTGACGTCAGTGATTTACAATTTTTTTTTTAATGCGATGAATATCTCCTGTCACAGTTTTTATACAGATTCCTTTTTTTTAATTTAATGATGGCTAACAGATTCGGCTTGGTATAACATATGTTACACAAATTAAATTCAGGAATTAATTATTAACATTCAAATAACTTTGCTCTTGGTTTCCGGGTTGGAACCGCGTCGTTGTAGTAGCTTTTGCCGACGTTTCGTCCACACTTTTATGGGATATCTTCAGGCCTGTTATTGCACACTGACTGGGGATTTATTCATTCTGGAGGGGTTTATATAGGGCTTTATTTGGGTAGATGAAGCGGAAATGTTATGCGCCGATGAAGCATGGCGGTTGCTAGGAGGTTTAACCACATGGGATTTCCAGGTGTGATGTAAGGGGTAGCCATCATCGCGATTTAAATTGATGGGATGTTTGAAAATCTCTATTGATTCACGGACTTTTCTACTATAATAGTGAGGATTGCAAGATAAGATGCGGGTAGAGTTAAATTGGGTTTGGTGGCCAGTTTCCAGTCTATGCTCACCAGTAGAATAGCTATGAGAGTTCGGGGCCAAAATTCCTTAAGATTTAACATAGGGGTCCAAATTTGCTTTTTATCCCCACCACTCTTACTTCTGGCTATGATGTTATAGGCCCCGCCCCTTTTGAAACGCGTGCGAAGGATGTACTTGGCTTGGTGGAAAATTTGAAACGCGTGAGGTGCCAAAAAGGCCTTAAGGTGTACTAGTGATAGTACGATGGCTTCGAGTGATTCGATTTTAATGCCGTAGCTCTTACGGGGGTTGAGATACCGCTCAGGGATGCGAATGACGCAATACATATGAGAGTACCAAGATCTGCCGTAGTAGGTAAACTATCTGCGTTCTGGACCACTTCAAGGATATTCGCGGCCGCGGATTTATTCGCGCTTTTAATTCGCGGGTAATTTCGCGGAATCGAATTTCATCCGCGGAAAATTTCGCGATGACGCGGTTCTCGGAATTTTTCTAGCGCGATGGCAGATGACGCAATCTGTTACAACGGCCCCTTACAACAGATACCTATTGCAAGGGGCCGTTGTGAACGGCTTCTGAACTGGCTTTTTGACGGCTACTGAACAGCTTCTGAACGGCTTCTGAACGGCTTTTTAACGGCTACGGAACAGCTTCTGAACGGCTTTTGAACGACGTCTGAACGGCTACTGAACAGCTTCTGAACGGCTCCTGAACGGCTTCTGAACGGCTCCTGAACGGCTTCTGAACGGCAACTGAACGGCTTTTGAACGGCTTTTGAACTCTCATAGCTATTCTACTGTCAATACTCAATACTGTCCAATATGCTCAACAGAAAACCCATAAGCAATCATTCAGGAAGATCTTCCTAACAAGAAAGTCACTATTTGGTGTGACTTCACAGCTAATTTCATCATTGGTCCGTATTTTTTTGAAGCAAATACAGAATGACGAGGTCGTAACTGTAATTGTTACTTTTTTACCACTTAGTAAGAAATTATGCAACTCCACAGTTGCAAAACGAGGACGCAATTGAAAACATAACTTTCATGTAGGATGTACACTTATCGCCCAATTAAAGACTTGTTAGCTGCTGTATTCCAAGATCGTGTTTTAAGTAGATATTTTGAAAATTCATGGTAACCAGCGGATTTTTAGTTTTGGGGTTATTTCAAAACTTAGTGCTTAGAATACGACCAAAAACGCTGCAAGAATTAAAAGACAGTATTGGCGAGCAAATTGCTGCAATTCAACCCGAAAAGTTTTATAATGCGGTGTCTAACTTGGAGAAAAGGTTGGTGTTTTTATAACCCCAAAATGGAGGTCATATTGAACAGTTGCGATAAACAGTGTTGGACATAAGAAATCTTACTATTCAAGAAATTCAATGTCTATTGATTTTTGTTATTGGCTTAGTTTATTGAAATTGTATAAGTTGAAATATAACCCTTACCTTATGATAACTTCGTATTTCAAATAAGTATATAACAAGTATTGTATTCTCTTTACTTGTTTTAAGAATGCAGAGTGGTTATAGTAAAATTACCGAAGCTGTTGGTTGAATATATTGCATACTTCCTGTAACAATATTAAATTGCTTCACATAGATATTTCATATAGGTACTTAATACAGTAAAACCTCTAAAAGACCTCTAGAAATTTATTGTAAAAATGGCCGTTATTGGAAGGTGGCCGTTATTGAGGGGTAGTCAGGAATAAATAAAAAAAGTTATTTTTGTGTTTTCTTTATTTAAAAGAATGTAAATAGCAAAAATTTGCTTAAATAGTAATAAAAAAAATATTTTACATGCATTATTATCCTTTTTTCAAATATTTTTCAATTGAGGTTTGTTATAAGTTTTTATTGTTTGTTTGTAAAACCTGAGATTCACATTTTGCTAAAATTTGAGCATTTGTACAGCTAGTTCCCTTTCATCATTACAAAATAATAAACTTTGTACAGTCTTGATCATCAATTAATTCACTGATTATTTCTTGAACGTTAAAACTGGGATTTTCGGTCAAAACACTGCAATCAATAGATGCATAATTTTCTAGGCTTACACCACGTAATGCAGGAAGAAGCTGGGCCAGTGGAATTTCGTCTTCCTCATCGAAATCCTTTTCTTCCTGGTTATTTTCTGAGAATCCTGCTTTTGCAAAACATTTTGAAATTGTACCTGGCGAAACGTCTTTCCAAGCTGCTGATATCCAAATTAAAGCGCTGGTAAAATTAATACTTTTTTCTGCATATTCGAAAGAGCTTTCGAGGTTTGTGAATGTTAGAAGCCTTCTGATTAGAAATTTTGTATAGCTTATCTTAAACTTATGGATAATCCCTTGATCCAATGGCTGACAATGGGAAGTGATGTTGGAGGCAGGAAAATGGTGTTCACATTTTCTAATGTCACTTTTGCATGGGAGGTGACGGTATCCAGAAATAATAAAACTTTTCTATTTTCTTTTCTCATTTTTTCGACAAATTTTTTTAACCATGAAATCATAATCTCTCTTAAACAGTTCACTAAAACCCTTACCACAACACTTAATTCGTACTGGACGCACGTTTCGATAGCTAAGCTACTCAGTTCAGTCTTGCTGCTGATGATGATAGCTTGGCTATTGAAACGTGCGTCCAGTACGAATTAAGTGTTGTGGTAAGGGTTTTAGTGAACTCTTTCAGTGTTCCAGTGCCACAGTTTTAGAGTACCCGTTTAATAATCTCTCTTGTCATCCAGGCTTCTTTATTAGATACCCATTCTAAGGACAGTTTGTCGATATTAGATCTTTTAAGCATCGAGGGTTTTTACTTTTCCAAATGATTAATGGGGTTTCCTTGTCACCTTCCATATTTGCGCAAAATAAAATTGTTAATCTTTGTTTTGCAGTTTTTTTACCGGCACATTTATCGTTTTTTAGAGCGAACGTTTTGTTGGGCATTGCAAGATAAAAAGTCCGGTTTCGTCATCATTGTATACATTTTTATATATTACTTGTAGCTTTGGTTTCCAGGCTGCATCACTGTCCAAGTCAACATCAGCCGACTCAGCACAAATTGTTTTAAGGAGTATTGCGTCTTTTACAAAATTTTTCGAGCCATCCATTTGAAGTTTGAAAAGTCGTCAGCTTTAAATTTTCGGCTACTTCCAAAGCTTTTTCTTTTACTAGAGGTCCAGATATAGGGAGATTTTTATTTCTGGCTTTACAGAACCAATTGTAAACTACTTCGTCAATCGCCGATCCTACGGTTCTGGGAAACTTTCTCTTCTGCTCTAAATTGGAACCTTCTTCAAAGTGTTTCTTTAAGTCGGATTTTTTTTTATAATTTCATTAACTTGTGTTTACATGTACGCATGAGGTGATCTAATTAAGATAATCTCATTTGTACATTTTTGTCGAGCCATTACGACAAGACACACTGAAGGGATGTAAACATCGAAACATGCGTCTGTGTATGGTGAATAGGTGATGGCTTTTACGTTTCAATTCATTAGCTTGTGTTTTAACACCAAACTTTTCAGCCAACTTTCAAGCACTGGTACTGAACTTTTTACTTTCCACAATAGTATCACTTTTGTCTTCAAGAGACAAACGTTTTTTTTTTAGTGAAATTATGATCGTTACAAAAGCAGAGTCGAACATAAACTAACTCACAATCTTTGAAACTAATGTGCTTGAAGTGAATAGACCGAAAACAACTAAATACCTACATATTATGTACATAATTCCCCCAAATCTTAGCAATTTGTAATCATTCATACATACATATGTACATATGTATATAAAATTATGTGCATTAAAGTAAATCTACTTACAATCGTTCCATCTGTATTAAATTGAATGAATAAATGTCAATTACGGGAAGGGACGGGAAGTCTTTGATGTCTTTGAGGTGGGTAAGCCGAATACCGTTTTTCAGAATTGAGCGATAATGAGAGGTAACATTGCAGGTACCTTCGCAAGAAAATTTTAATGGAACTGGCCGTGGCCGTTTTATGGAGGTGTCCGCTATTAGAAGGGTCATTATTACGGTTTTCCCATATAATTGGTTTTGTAAATTTGAAAAGCTGGCCGTTTTTGGAGCTGACCGCTTTTAAGAGGTGGCCGAAAATAGAGATTTTACTGTAGTACCTTTATATCTTCCATTCGTACAAAAAAGTTTCAAATTAATAATCCGTAACTTCGAAATGATGTTTGAAGTTGAGTATATTGATATTCTTCCACTAAAAATAAATTTTTGTGAGTGTAGAATCAAATCCAATGTTGGAAATAATTAATAGTAGACCTTGTTTATAGTTCTTGTAATATTATTTAACTTACTTTCTAGTTTATTCAAATCGGATTATAAAAAAGAAATTGTGGCTTGCTACATACTTTGGGAAACCTGTATAAACATTGAAAATAATCCAACCACTAATTTAAATTGCGTACAGCACAGAATATAATTGTAAAGAAATGGATTACCATTTTAGGCGACTTCAACTTATACACCGGAGAATAATATTGTTGTAGTTCTGAGGACTTTAAAGAGGTTTTCCTCCTGTATTCATTGGGGTGTTCGTTGTATTCGTCAACTGTGCGGGCGAACGCTTGAGTAGCAAACAACAATCAGTGGGTGTTTCCGCCTATGCGAACCGTATTTCCTGTGTCGCCGAGCATTACCTAACTATCAGACATCGCTTGCAATGAGTTAGTTGGTTGGTTTACATGTAATTAAGTCATTCTGGTGGGTTGTACATCAGGTAAGGATCGCGGAAGTTTTGTTAAACTCCTATCTGATACTAATATGATGATAATGATATGATACCTGTAGGTACTTTGTTTTGAAATTACGCACAGGCGAGAGTTTTCTTTTTATTTCTTTAAATTATTTAAAACGTTTTGGAAACGTTAATGAGGTAAAATTGGTGTTTCGATTTGAAAGCAAGTAGCTCAGCAATAAAAATAAAAAGGGAAAGGAAGTGTTTAGACATGTATTCTGGCAAAATTCTGCTAATGTTAATGGATTTTACCATCAACAAGATCATTACTATAAATAAGACGTTAACAATAACTTGAACAACAACTATGGATTACGCAAAATGGTTTTCTTGATATTACTAATCCACCATTGATTAATTTGACAATAAATGTTATTCATCTTATGGAACAGATATAAACATCATCCCTAAAAATGTTAAATAAAGCCATACGATAACGTAAACATATGTCTTTCATAGTCATGCCTTACACTTATGTACAACAGTGCCATTTTATAGTATCTAATAATGTGATAAGATAGGCTTCTACTAGAGCTAATTTATGTAAAATATTTGTAAAAGTAAGTACCTACAAGCAAACATTTAAAATAGATGCCGCCGATGGAGGAAAGAAAACTTCAATATTGAAAGTGGAACGATGCAAAAATTACAGCTTCCCTTGCGGTAATTTGCGGGTAATTCATATTTTTACTGCTCCGCTGAAAGCGGAAAATATTTGTATGATCCGTTGAATAAGCATTTTCACGAGAACAATTACTCTTGCAGTACGAAACGATAACACGAAAGTGTTATCAATCAAATGGGCGACAAGGAAAATTGTACGATTGCACTCTAACATGATAAATTCGCGTCCAGGGGTAGTAATATTAAATATTGGCATATTATATGTACAATATATGTCGTTTGAAAAAGCTTCCGCAACATCTTTGTTCGTACAAAGCATCATAATTTATTATTATATATTTGATTTGTTGTCGTGCACAACAATATATCTATCAAGAATTAATTTTTAAACTTATTAGATTTTATTTCTTTTGTAACCACTACTCAAAATAATAGAAATAGAAACCGTGGAGGGGACCTATCATTTTGAGGTACCTAAGAAGGTATCTTAGATTAGAATTTGTACATTCGAAACAATCTTATGAGGTAGGCGCCATAAATTCTCGGCCTGATATAGATCAAATAAACTTGGTAAAATATAACACTTTTAATTTTTCAATATAATCTCCCCTAACTTCAAAACATATCAATTAATAATTCTATACCCTTGTAAAAATAATCGAAAACGTTTCCCTCAAAGTGTTGTATTACAGCTGCTTGCAACTCACTATCGTCCTTAAAACGACGTTCCCTAAGGTCTTTCTTTAAATGAGAAAATAAATAATAATCACTTGGAGCCATGTCTGGACTATATAGTGGATATTCCAATTCTTGAAAGCCACATTCGCGGATGGCAGCTTGCGAAGTGGCGGCGCTATGGACGAATGCACGAATATTCTCCCTCAATTTATGCAGTAAAGACGAATAATACGTGCTGTTGGCTGCTAATACCATTTCTTCAACAATTGAAACGTTTTGAAGCGTTATCAGTTCAATTGGCCGACCGGGACGCTCATCAACTTCAAGGAATTCTTGCCCCAAACGGAAACATATGAAAGAGATAAATCACCAAAAAGCCGTCTAAACGTTGTTTAATGTGATTAGGTGTATGCCCTTCTTTTGTTAAAAGTTTGATGACCGTGCGGTACTCAATTTTCGTTACCTGAGACATTTTCATGTACTAGTCACGCTGTGTGGCTGGCTACTAAAAACTACTACTCTTAGAGCCGTAATATACAAGGTGTCTCATTATATTTTGACTGATTTTACAAGCTTATATTTTCCGAACGGCATAAAGTATGCAGATGCGATTTTCACCATTGAGTTTTATATGAATCCAAGTTTGTTTATGGCTGTTATGAATACATCATTCCATCTATAAAAGCCGATATGAAAATGGCATAATGGTATTTTTCTGTGGGGCTATATTAAAGAAAGAGCTTATAATCCACTTCCCGAAAGCATCTCTGATCTAAAACACCATATTCGGAATGTTATTGAAAATATTCCAATGGAAATGCTAAATAGAGCATTTGATAACTTTCTAGTGAGATTAAATACCTGCATACCGGAAAACGGCAGGCACATTGAACATTTGTTATAGAGATGTGAAACAGTTCACTAAAACCCTTACCACAACACTTAATTCGTACTGGACGCACGTTTCGATAGCCAAGCTATCATCATCAGCAGCAAGACTGAACTAACAAGCTAAGTGAAAAACTAACCTTATAAGGAAAATAAATGATGCAATATATAAATTTAAAATCGTAAAATTTAATGAGCCGCTTCATTGCACAGGACTATAAATAGCCTAAAGGTAAATGAGCCGAATGACGTGAGTTAATAAATCTTAGATTACAATGAAGCGGTTCATTGCACATGGTTAAAATTACAACTAAAATGATTAAACATGATGTAACAAAGGATAAAGGCTGGAATTTAGTGGTCCTAAATCTGAATTCATTAAGTGAGTTTTGTTTTTGTAAATTTCCATGCCTTCATAACAATTTAATTGAGAAGTACTCCTTACGTTTTTAATTAACTTTATATTATCAACATTATGGTTATTTTCAAGCATATGTAGGGCAACGCTAGATTTATCAAACCTTCTGAATTTGAGATGAGCCAAATGTTCTTTGTACCTAATTTTGATTGATCTTTTTGTCTGCCCAATATACACTTGATCACAATCTTTACATGAAATTTTGTAAATTCCTGATTTATCCATGTTATCCACTGGGTCTTTGGAATTTCCTAAAAGGTTTTTAAGGTTATTGCTCGAAGAGAAAACAATCTTGCAGTCAATGTTAGAAAAGATTTTTTGAAGACCCTTGGTGTAACATGGATAAAAGGGTAATTTAACATATTTCTTATTGTTACGGCCGTCAATGCGTTCTAATGTGCTTACATTTCTAATTCTTAATCTATTCTTATGTTTCCTAATAGTATTATAGAGGACATCTTCAGGGAATCCGTTAAAGTTAGAAATATTGATGATTTCTTTTAGTTCATTTTGATATCTATCTTTCGTTAAAGGAAAATTGAGTAACCGGTGCACCAAAAAGTTAATAGCCGAAAGTTTGTGTTCATATGAGTGATTAGAATCCTGTAAGATGAATCTATTATTACTAGTAGGTTTCCTATATATGTCTATTTCTAACTTATTTTTATTTCTTATTACTAACATGTCGAGGAAAGGAATCCTGTTGTCTTTTTCTTCTTCGTGGGTAAATTTGATAGAGGGAAATTTTGAGTTAAGTTGTTCTATGAAATCCGTTATTGAACATTTACTGATGTCAAAGATGCAAAAAATGTCATCGACGTATCTGATCCAAAGCCGAGGGAAATAAGCGAAAGTGTTCTTCAGGTCAGTTTCAAATTTACCCATAAAGAGGTTAGCCATAAACGGAGATAAGCTGTTACCCATTGCTGTTCCTTCCGTTTGTTGATAAAAAGTGTTGTTAATTTGGAAAAAGTTTTGTTTCATGCAAAGTTTTGTCAAAGAAATGAAGCTAGTAACTTCCTCTCTATCCGTTTCAGTGTTCCAGTGCCACAGTTTTAGAGTATCCGTTTATAGAGATGTACTTCTAAATGACTTTTTTTTGTTTTTAGTTAATTGTAGTGTATCATTGAGATGTAAGTAAATGTAATTTAAATTGTAGCTGTGTGTTAGTCATGGCACGCTGGATATTCTCTTGTTTCTATTTTTGATTTTACAGTGGTAACTTCATAAACGTTTATCTCTGTTATTTCTCAACCGATTTTAATTTTGTAAATAACATTTAAAGGCTAAAAGAAGTGCCTTTTAAAATTACTGGGGATAAATAAAGCATTGCATTAAAAAAATTCAGTATGTCGGGTCTGCAAATTATGCCATTTTCATTTCGGTTTTTATAGAAGAAATAACACATCCCTAAAAGTCATAAAAAAAACTTGGACTCATATAAAACTCAATGGAGAAAACCACGTCTTAATACTTCATGCCGTTGGGAAAATATAAGCTTGCAAAATCAGTCAAAATATAATGAGACAGCCTGTATGTAGTGTGGACCTCGCACATGTGCAACTATGACGCAACGGAGTTCGAACACCCTCAAACCTATATAAGTCTGTCAGGTCGAAAATTTATGGCGCCTACCTCGTATAAGTAATAAGCTGTATATATTTTTGAACCTCATTTATTACTTAATATAAATGGAATCAAAAGATTACAATAGAAATCTTTTAGCGTTTCACAATTTGGACCCCATTCTGGATCCTTGTCATTACAGAAAAATTCTTATTTGTTGTGTCCATACAAAGAAATCAAATTTTCTATTAATTAAATATAATTGGCCTTGTACTTGGCTATAAGAAGGATGTTTTTTTTGCACTTTGATACGTTGATCCTCGTAGTAAAAAGGTAATTTTTATCTTTAACACCAGCTTTTTTGAGGGCAGTTTGTTCTTATTTAAATTATAACCCTCCAATAAAGATTTCATTAGTGATTTGGTATATTGCTTTCGTTCAGATGCTGAAAGTATGACACCAAACTTGCTGTTAGTTAAGCGTAACTTTCGACTTACCAACCACAATTCATTTTTTTGACAAAAAATAAACAATTTTATCTTCAGCTTCTGGTTATTTTCTGAAATAGAGAATGGATTCGATCAAAGGCAAAGTTTCCAACAAATCACCAGAAATTTCAGATTTTAACAGCCACGAAAACCCACTACTGATGCTGTACTCATCTGGCTTCTTTTATATCTGATATCTGTTGTACTTGCTCGGAAACGTTGTGCCAGGCTAGATGGCTCTTAATGGTTGTGGTACATCTGCTGCGGAACTATTTTGCTTTGAAGCATTCTATCGACATTCTTGATCTGTTACACTAACATTATAGTGGTAATGTAACAACAAGGCACTGCATGTAATAAGCATCATGCAAAATTCGTGATAAATGCAACTGGGTCATTTATATCAATAAACGCCCTATTGTGTATTGTACAAGAAATCTGACAGTTTGAATGTCACGCAGTTTAACTCGTTTAGTTCCCCTATGACACGTACAGTATTCTGCACTTAAAGCTTTAGTTCACGTTTGCATGATTTAGATGGTTAGATGTAGAAGCCAGCAACTACGGTCTTAACATTTTGTGCACTTAATAAGATAATACGTATGTTAACCTCCACGTCATTCTCTTTCTGACTGCACTGGACTGATTTATCTGTGTTTCATTAAAACTGTTTTAGTTTTTCTAAGATGGGCAAGTATGTATATTGATACCTATTGCTAATAACATTGCCATACTGGGTGATTCAATAAGGTTGGCGACCGGCCATATCTCGGTAACTGTAGTTAATATGAACGATGTACAGTCTGTTAAGTAAAATTATGACATCTGGAAAATGCAAATGCAGGCGTTGTTAGTGAAAAATAATGAATGGATGTATCTAAACGGCGACGGAATTAATTGCTGGCGATGTGACATCGGAAGAGCAAGTGAAGCAATGAAACAGGAATGATAACAAAGCTAAAGCTGGCGTAATTTTGTCAATGAGCTCGTCTGAATTAAGACTGGTAACTGGTTACTTCGCGTGGTGTTTGGCTCAAATTGGAACCAATTTATCAATCGAAGGGATCAGCTAGAAAAGCCATACTTTCAAAGCAGTTACTGTCACATCACGTGGAAGAAAATAGTGACATACGCGGTTATGTCAATATTTTTTTCGATACCATTGACAAACTAGGTGAAATGGAAGTCGAAATAAACCCAGATTTACTTGCTATTATGCTGCTATACATATAGTTTAGAATTGAGATTCTAGAATTTTAGGTATGTTATTGAATCTCCCGATAAATTGCCTACACCGGATACCTTGCGAGTAAAGATACTGGAGGTAAGTTATGCTCGGAAAAAAGAATCGCACGAAGTTATTTAAGATGCCATGTCAGTGAACAAATATGGAAACAAATATCGGTTCGGAAATAAACAAAGCTTTTAAAGTAATTCTGGTATAAGTGGAGGTGGACACATGAAGTCAAAATTCAAGTTTAAACGCCTTAGCTACAAATTTCGGAATCCAAGAAGACGAAATAGTGCTTGGAGAATGGAGAATGGCTCACGTACGCAAAAGCGCAGACGATTTTTTAAATGTGGAATGTATTTAACGAGAAATTCTAAACTTAGCAAACAATGAATCAACCGAGATCATTGCAAAAGGAATTGCATTGTTTACCGCCGATGTATTCGGTGAGCTAAAAAATATTTCATTGAATAACAGGTTACATGTACCAGATTTAAGTGCAAATTTATTATCGGTTTACAAAATAACCAATAACTATTTCGAAGTTTTATTTAGAAAGCATGAAGTACTAGTTTTTGGAAACGATGGAAATGTTAAATTAGTTGCGGCTCGAATAAGAGAATTGTATTACATATGGGAAAATTGTGACGAACCGTTAACTGTCCGCACTAATTTAAAGACTTCTAGGCTAAAAGAAAAGAGTATAAAATTATAACAATCATCTTTTCTAACAAATCTTTAAATTACCTTGCAATTTTACTCAATTTCTATTTTATAAGTTCAACCTTTGAACTATAAATTCACTTTGGAAAACCCTGTATATTATTTTTGAATACCAGTCTATATTTTTCATTAATCAAACCGATAGAAGTTGTGCAACGATATGTCTTAACGAATGTTTTGCTTACACGCGTCACGTACAAGGCCACAGTACGTCATAAGCAAAAAGTGTAACGTCAAGGTCAAAAATTGTATCTAAACCCTCTAGATTTACATTTTGACAGACTCGTATGACAAGTCGGCGATGACGCTGACTACAACAAGCTAAGCAGGGTGCGGGAAATATCCACGGACAAGCACCAGTGAGACGAATATTGCTAGTTGATTTTCTCCATGAACGGCGTACAGTTAATGCTGCGTACTACTCTCAACTGCTTGATGAAGTGAAACTGGCCTATCGACGAAAAAGGCGAGACATGCCTATTCGAAGTGCGATTCTGCTCCATGACAACACTCGGCCACACACAGCTGCATTAACCCAAGAAAAATTGGACAAAATTCATTGGGAAACACTGGAACATTCGCCCTACAGTCCCGATCTGTCGCCGTGTGACTACCACGTGTTTGGGCCACTCAAAGAAGAACTGGGAGGTCATCACTTTGACGGCGACGAAGGTGTAGAAATGTTCGTGCGCAATTGGTTACAGACGCGACCACATTCATTCTTTGATGAGGGAATTAAAAAACTTCCGGTTCGGTGGGAAACATGTGTGAATAGAAGAGGAGATTATGTAGAAAAATAAGGTGCATTCAAAATTCTATTTATTGTACCAATAAATGTTCTAAAACAAAAGTCCGATTAATATTTGATTCGCACTCGTAGTACGCCTTTGACAAGAATTGCTAGAAACGTAATTCGTGTGCAGTTGCATTGATATCGGGTTTATTTTTTCGCGGGTTTGGATACAGTTCTTTTGTAAAACGTCTGATTTTTAAACAAGAAGGTGTTCGAACAATAAGGAATTGGAAGCTGAATTAGAAGCAGTTTTAGATGTGTTAGAAATAGAGCGGTTAGAATCAGATAATTTCAAAGCATCATAAATTGATCTGTGCTTTATCTGGCATTATATTTTATAGAAACAGTGGATATGGTTTATATTCCCCCCGATGTTGATGAACTTAGTGATTAAGAAAATGTAGATGAAGGTTCGCTACTTCTTGAAGAAACATTCACAAATAGAGACTTAACAAGTACTTTTGAAATATATATTGACGCCAATGGTGGTGTATAAGATAACTCACGCGATATGACTTCACCGACTAGGAGAAAAAGCTCCTAAACCTAAAGAAAGGCAACCAGTTTGACAAAAATAGGAAGTATAATATGAAGCTTTATCGATTTCAATGGAAGCGTCTTGTTTTGAAAACCTCCTTACGTTATAAGTCGATATAATAAGTTTATGGGTAGTGTCGATTTACACGATAATGCAGTAGCTAACTACCGAGAGAATATCCGTGGAAAAAGGTACTGGTGGTCCTTGTTAATAAATGCATTCGATAGTATAACTGTTAATTGTTGAAAGCTTTACCGATTGGAAAACGATTCCAACATTTCGTTATTATTTGATTTTAAGCCGCATGTGGCCACTAGTCTGATGCGAGCTGAAGAAAACCAACTGCGGCGCAATGTTGTAATAGGAAGACCTTTAAGCAGTGCCGTTTCTCAAGAAGTGAAACATGATAATACGTGACCCTGTTATTATAAAACACAAAGATAAAGCAAGACACTGTTGCAAATTGTGTAAAAATAAACCATTTACATGTGCTACAAGTACTTTGCATAGCGACTGCTTCGAATCATGCTACAAACCTTAATAAGCATTTGCGGCCAATGGTTCGTATATGCACCATAGCATATTTTTATGTCTTTTTGTTTGATTTAATTCATTTTCGTATAATTTAATGTATTTTCAACAATAAAACTACTTTTTTCAAATTTGTTTTTAATTATTTTTACTCTTGTTCAATAACGGGTGAACCTCCTTAATAATAGAAAATTATTTTAAAAAACTAAAAGTTAAATAACAAATTACGCCATTTTGCGGCAACTTTAGAATCCCGAAAATATTTTTAAAGTTGTTTTTATGAGCACATTTATCAGTACAATTTTTAAAGTTCTACGACAAACGATTACCTATCGAGAAATGCCTGGCCACTGCCCTTAATGAATCATGGTTTATAATTCAATCAATGAAATTAACTCTATAGCTTTGGTAAAGCTGTATATATTTATAGAGAATGTCAAAATCTTTGCTACTCACCAATAGACAATATATTTTTTATGATCTAAATTATTAATGAAAAAAGGCAATTGTCTTGAAAAAACGAAGTCAGTATATATTTATCAATTCTTTTCACATTGGAAGTTCAGTTTGGAAAAAAAATTCGGTTTCTGAATGCAGTAATTCTAGAAAATTGAATTTTACGTAATTATGCAACTACAAATGAAATGTATTTTGCTAAATGTCTTAATATGTTAAAGCAGAAATTACACGTTACGCACAAATAATTCAGGAAATATCTCATATTTCGTAATACATCTAATGTGGTGTTTATCATTAAATAATTCTTAATTGAAGTACTCCAAGTAACAAGCTAATTACGAAATTTAAAATTGGCTGGTTGGAATAAACTTTTGATTAACGTAAAACGCATTGAAATTACGAGTTTCCCGAGTGCCCACATACGTACGTGTAAATTAGATTCCATGAATACATAAACAGAACGCTCTAAAAGCTATTATTTGAGTTGAGTAGAATTGGGTTTGTGTTTCACAGCTATTAGTGAAGCCTAATTGTGAAAACATCAATTTGCAACAAAAAAAATAAGGAACGAAAGGGACTACAAACAAATGCCTTGTTAGATAAAATTTCTCTGATGAGATTAAAGGGTAAAACATGCGGTAACAACAGCCTACTAAAGATGGGAATGTGTATTTTGGTTTTCCCTAAACCCATTTAATACTTATCGGGTGCGATTTTTTTGCAGTGGCACAACAGCAATGTTTTTGTTTTCTGTTAACGGAAAATAGGTGGGTGAAAAAATTATTTGTTTATAATGTAGTTGTACTTTGAGTACTAAGAGTGGGGACCGGCGATATCTTGGAAACTACAATAGCTATAGTGATGGGAAAAAATTTTTCATTGGCAAAGTGGCAAAGGGAAACTTAATGAAAATATTTTGAAATTCCAAACTTGACCGCTAGGGGGCGCGGTTGCTAGGGTCAACAGTAAATTTTAAATTAGCAGGTAAAAGTTCCAGAATGAACTATGATTTTAAATATTTTATTAAAAACTTAGTTAACTACGCAACACTTTGGTTAAAGATGTTTTGTCATATTATGAATAATAAGTGTAGTAGGCGTTGCCGAATCATGTAAAACTAAACCTGCTATAACTTCTGTAGTTTTTACCCGAATTAAAGAAGTGCGGACTTGTTTGAAAGGGCATTCAGCGTTGTTTTAGACGTGGTAATTTGTGCCGGCCGTTAATGTTCAAAAAACGTACCAAATGGCGTTATCCCCGACTATACGAGATTTTCATAATTATCTCTAAATATTCAAATACAACAATATGCTTTTCTTATGTTGCGTTTGAAGAGTTTTGACAGACTAAAGTAGTGGCGAAAACTGGGTAGTGATATCTTCTTCCTTTTTCCAGATAATAACGAAAATATTCCATTATCAGTAATAATTTTCCTATTAGTTACAAATACCTACTTAATAATATCGAAACTGATCTTAGTTGGCCATGAAACAAAGGAATGATAACAATAACAAAATGTAACGGTTACAAAATAAACGGAGACAGTACCAATAGTACATAATATAGTGTTACTTGAAATGAAACTAAACAATAACTTAAATTTATTTTAAATTTTTAAACTGGTTGCCGTCATTATTTATACGCAGATTTAGTCCACGACGAGTGCTAATAACGACTGCTTCGATTTCTACTTTTGGTAGGCTGGCTATATCATTACAAATCGCTTGAATCAACTTTCATTGTAGGACGTGTTTGGTAAACCAGATCATTTATCCTTCCCCATAAATAAAAGTCAAACATAGTCAGATCTAGGGACCTAGCTGGCCATGGAAAAATAGATACTCGTCCAATCCACTGACATTGAAACGTATTATGAAGATAGTTACGGATGATTCGTAAATAATGAGCTGGATAGCCATCATGCAGAAACCACCGTGTTTTTAGAATTAAGTATGTTTTGCTGTTTAAGTTGCCTTCAAAAATAAATGGCCTAAATAACTTTATCAATTAAAATGCCACACTAAATATTTGTACTTCACCTATGTTGATGATCAACCTCTCTCATCCAATGAAGATTTTCTCTGGACCAGTAATGCATATTTTGCAAACTTACCGGCCCATCATGGTAGATATCTTTTAACCAATTACAATTATTAAGTCTATGGTCAAAATCTGTGCAAGGACATTTACCACATTAGCTTCAGTTCTAGCTACACGTGCTCTAGTATGATTTCGACGAGGTTGAACATGCCCTGTTTCACGTAATGGTGTCGCCAAACGTTAGAATACTTCTCGACCGAAATGCTTTCTTTTTGGATACTTAACGGCATATTCACGTTCAACAATACACGCGTTTTCAAAACATTGAAGGTACACTGCAAGCATATCGTACGCCTCTGCATTATTTTATTTTTTTATCATTCAACGGTTAAGCAGCAATCTTTAAGGGCTCAGTGCGCAGTAAAATTCTATGTACTTGTCACGATTGTCAAATAAATAATTGTTTCCATGGCATGCTAAATTCTGCTGTTGTATTCAAATCATACTAGATTTTGTTACCTTTACTTGAAAAGTGATCAAAAACAAAAAGTCATATTAAACTAATACCGATACAATTTTGTATGTAAAAGAGTAAAAGTTATCATTCCTTTGTTTCATGGCCAATAAGATAGGTTTCGATATTATTAAATAGGTATTTGTAAATTATTACTAATAATGGGCTGTTTTCGTTATTATCTGGGAAAAGGAAAAAGATATCACTATGCGGTTTTCGCCACTACTTTAGTCTGTCAAAACTCTTCAAACATAACATATGGAAGGCCTATTATTACATTTGAATTTTTACAGATAATTGAGAAAAACTCGTACAGTGAAGAATAACGCCATCTGGTAGATTTCTTGAACATTAGCGGGTGGTACAAATTACGACATCTAAAACAACGCTGAATGCCCTTTCAAACACATTTTTTTAATTCGGGTAAAACCTGCAGAAGTTATAGCAGGTTTAGTTTTACATGATTCGGCAACGCCTGCTACACTTTTTATTCACAATATGACAAAACGTCTTTAACCAAAGTGACTAATTTTAAATTTACTGATGACCCTAACAACTGCGCCCCCTAGCGCTCATGTTTGGAATTTAAAAATATTTTAATTAAATTTCTCTTTACTACTTTAGTTATGAAAGTTTTTTTTCCATTACTGTAGCTATTGTAGTTTCCAAGATATCGCCGGCCCCCACGCTTAGTGGGACACGCTGTATATTCTACTTTACATTTCTTTATGTTTTATATTAAACTACATAACCTGTTCCTATCTCAAGAAAATCTTTAATAAAACCATTTCGAAGCCATGGCAGCAAAATAGGTAACTAACGCAGCTTCAAAGTTTCCCAGTCAGGACATAGCTAATACTTACGAACGCAACAAAGACTGTCAGATCACGAAGGCAAAGTTGCCTTATGTCAAACTGTTAAAACTAAGTCTCAGGTGAAAAATAACTATATGCTACATGACATGTAAGTTGCAACACCAAGAAGGTGAGCAAATTTTTTTACCAAACTTGACAGAAACGTATAACTATTCAAAATGATTATAATTTTGTTACGATGGATCTAGTGGTCATGGCATATCCGACACTATATGCAATCTTTTCTGACATTAATCAGGTGTGCTTTTTGCGTGTTTGTTCTTTTGTCATACTTTTGTTTAACGTGTCTTGAGGGTTTGATTATGGCTAGAGTGCGGCAACGTGGAAATTACATATACAGCTAATTGAGCGAATTCGACAGAGGTCGAATTGTTGGCTTGCGCGAAGATGGTTTTTCGTTCAGGGAAATTGCAAATCCCCTTAACGGGAACCAGTCCACCATCATACGTTGTTATCAGTCATTGATTAGAGATGGCCAGGAAAGTCGCCGAAGAGGAACCGGGAGCCGAAGAAGAACTAACGAGATGCAGGACTGCCACCTTCATCTAACGGCACGAAGAGACCGATTTTCCAGTACCAGGTCAATTGCTGATCTGGTTAGGTAACGAGAGCCGTCCTGTGACCCTTCGAACCGTTTATCGCCGAATCAGGGCTTTCGACTTGCAATCCTATCGACCACATCTTGTGTTACCACTTACGGCTCGACATCGACAGCAACGTTTGGAGTGGTGTAGGTAGCGAATGTACTGGGCAACGTGGAGTGGCATAGGGTGGTGTTTAGTGATGAATCTCGATTTTGTATAGGGATGCATGAGGGGGTACATTATTAATAAAAATGAAATTAAATTGTGTCAATCTTTTGCACTTTTTCTTTGAAATTATAATCAATTATTACCTTTAAGTAATTATACGTTTCTGCCAAGTTTGGTCAAAAAATTCGCATCCCTTCTTGGTGTTGCAATTTCCATGTCATGTAGCGTATTTTACTACTTGAGTGAAGGACATTAGTTACAGAATGCATTTATGAATTTTTGTAAGCTTCAGTTACGATGAGTAAGTTCAATAGAAATCGCTTTCGCCATGAAAAAGAAAAAGGCTTGTTTTCTCACACTTTTTGGTACACTGCCCACTTTTAGAGGAAGTTGATTGCTCAGCGCCCCCATGGAAATCCACATCAAGTTGGATAATCTGTACATTAATGAAATTAATTAAATTTTGTTCACTTCTTGTACAAATGCTGATCCTTGAATTCTGTTTCGGGTATATTCTGGTTATGCACAAATGAAAATATTAGCCTTGTTATAAACTAGTGGAAACCAATCAATTGTGAAATCATCAGGAAATAGTTTCGGAATTTTTTGACCAATGAAATTGCGCCTGACTAGTTTGTGAATTCTGCTAAGACAATCTTATTGTAAATTGTCATAACGCATATTATATGAAACGTTTCAACAAAACTGAGATTGTGGGAAAGCGTTTTAATTCGTAGTGCCTTGATTAATTTTTTATGACAAACAAATTTTCTATACAACTACAAAATCATTATTAAGAACGTATCAAAGATAGGCTATCGATTTTACTACAAATAGACCACCAATACATCACACGTGAGAGTAAAATAGACCTATTTTAATTATAACCTTCTTCAACCCACAGTCTTCATGTTTAATAATCACATAAAAGTGTTATGAATCTCACATATTCGAAAAAGACTATTAGAAGGCAATATTTTGATATTTAGTTTTCCCAACAAACGAGAGTGTACAGGAAACATAGCATCCCAATAAATTTTCATGAGTACCTCGTTAAAAATGAATGAAAGGGACATAATTGATTGTTATGTCGAGAATGGCGGATCGGTATTTTGGGAATAATTCTTATAATCATGAACACAATTCTAAGCGATCGTAACGGAAATGTGGAGAAACAGCAACTTAGAAAACAGCAACTTAGTCAATGTTGTTTACGTGTGTACATGGATATGTGTAAATGCCCCTTTAATTTTATTGTGGTAGCCCAGTTAATTAAAAGTACACAGATCATAAACAATATGTATTTCTCATAAAAATAGAAATTAAAAAAATTGAAAGCCCCAAATAAATACTAGAAGGATTTTTCCACTTACTGAGATTTCAAGTTATTGACAAGTAGTCAACATTGCTACGCTATTATTCCAATAAAAAATGATAGGTTCTCTTGGAACGATATGCATAATTAGTGATTTAATATCAAATAAATAAACGTATTTTCTTGATTACGAGATAACTTATAAAACACGTTAAAATTACATTTGGTCTATTTTAACACCACAATATATAAAAACAAATGTTGATCAAGCTAGGTTTTCTCTTACATTTGCTAATGTTTAAAGTTCGAAAAAGAGCTGTTTAATTCAACACACTTTCAAATTAATATTAAAAAGAACTGCAGAAAGCGTATTTACAATGGGATCCATGGAGCAGGATTTAGAAATAGTTAAACATGATGGTACTAAGAGGTTTAAATAAAATAATAGGTTTATCATGAAAAACTCAAAATATAAGACGTGATGAATGTTCTAAACCATTAATGTTTATATGCAAATTTTCAGTTGGATGAATACTAATAAATTAATTATTAATTCTACAAAAAGTAAATTCATGCTCTTTCATAACGAAGTCAAGTTTAACGTACCAGGATTTCTCCTTGATACTACTTTCACTACCTTTATTAAATCAGCCAAGATCCTGGGAGTTCATGTTGATGAAAATTTGAGATGGTCGGCTCATGTTGGGGAACTTTACGGGGAGTTAGCTCGGGTGTGCTATGCTATCTCTAATATCAGAAAGTCTTGCAGCTATGCAATGCGCGGTAAGATTGATGACTAATCTGAGTTGGTGCAGTTCTTGTAAGAGCACGTTCAAATATTGTAGAATACTGACATTTTATGACATATACATATATGAAGTTCTTTGCTTTGTGTATAGGTATCGACATCTATTTCAATCTAATGTCTCACATTCTTATTTTACAAGAAATGAACTTTACTTGCTACCAGCCTGTCATCGTACTGCAGGCTTCCAAAAATATTTAAGTTTCATGGGATGTAGACTATTTAATTCATTGCCTATAAACTACAAGAATATTTCCAATTTTAAGACTTTTCAAGGAAATGTGAAAAAGTTATTGTTAAATATCAATTGTTATTCGTTGAATGATTACTTCAGTTATTTCGCAAGTACTAGTATTTGTTAATTTTGTTATAGTTTATTGACTTGTTTCCCTCGTGTTATACATGTTCTCTGGAAATAAAGATATTATTATTATTATTATTATATTTTTGTGTCTAGCTTACTACTTTCCTTTAGGAAAAAAGCTCTCGATATAATTTAATACTCATTAAAGGTGGTGTAAAATTAAAAGACAGTGACATTTAAAACAGCGTTTAAAAATGTTTTTGCAGGCAATAACAAAGGATAGTGGGTGTGAAAGTTAAATGAGCGTGCGTTTACGAAAGCAATTCTTGACAATCACGATTGTTTTAAATTTTTCTCTAGAAACAGATATGATTTTTATTTTTGGTATAGCTGATAAAAATGTTTAGAACTTTGGTTGACTTTTAAAGTAAGTAGATATCATTTTAAAACTTGTGTGTGTTCGGGCTGCCTACACTCTTTTGTGGTAGTTAAAGTAATTGCATCAAAACGTAGCTTCTAACGCTGTAATTGAAGGAAAAAAAATACGTAGATTTCAAAATGAATTCCTAAAGACGTAAGTATAATGTCATTAATTTAATTAAGTTTGTTCAAGTTTTTGTTAATAACATTTACTGCGGTGTGCCTGACACCACGTCACCACTTTTGTTAAAAGTTACCTCACCAGTTAAGGGTTAAAAACTGTTGCTTCCAGTATATTTCAATATCGCATAAAGAGTATTTCTCTAATAAATATGTCATCAAAAAGTTAAATAAAAGCACTGCCTGTGGAATAGTTTTGTAGTTGACAATTGACGAGTTTGAAAGTATGTGCATGCGAATGCATTTTATCGAATATCAATGAAAATACAATGGAGAATACAATATATGGCAATCGTCAACGGTACGTAAACAACCTGACGTCCATACAATATGCATGAGTTTAGATTTTAGAATAAAATTATATTTGCTCCTGAAGCCATCAACAAATCGATATGTGTATTTTGAAAAGCTTATTTTTCTCTCAGTGTATTTCTAGTGTTATCGTTATTCTATTTCCCTTTCACAATGGAAACAAACAAATAAATTATTCATTTATTGTGTAAGTGTATGGTGTGCACGTAGAAAAATCGCTTGTACATTTTTTTACTCGTTCAAGGTAAAACGGAAGCGGTGATAAAATTCTGTTACAGAACGGTAGAATGTGTGAAGGTGTTTAATGTGACCATGTTGTCTTTTCATTAGTTTGGCATGAAATTGATTATCCGGGACTGTTTATTACCGGTTCAGTTGCGCGGCACGTAAAAGCGTTAAGGGCTCCACCAATATACCGGGGGTTGACGTGGATAATGTTTTGCGGTTTCCTTATGAATAATTTATACCTTAAGTTAGACATAAGCGCCTTGTGCAATTTCTTGTTCCCGCGCGTGGTTCTCAAACTTAAATTTCCTTTGATTTTGGTGAAATCTTCCTCTACTTCCTCTATCTATTCATGAATACCGAATCGGATTCAGGCAATAATGTATATAAATGTATAAATCAATAAGTTTAACGCCGAATAAATTATTCATTTATTAAAATCTTGTTAAAACAATTAAACGTGTACTGAAAATTTTAATATTGTTTTGTGTTATACATATGGATATCCTTCTATGACCGTTGTAAACCTTTTTTGGTCAGTCCTCTGATGTAAAGTCTTGTTTAAATCCGCTTTGGCTGTTCTTGGGCTTTACTTTTCTTTTTCTTTGCTTCCAAATGATTTTACGGGTAAAACTTCTTTTTGTATTGTTAAAAGATTGAAATATTTCTTATATTTGTTTGTAAAACGATTTTTAGATAGTTTAATTGAAAACTGCTTTCTGCCCAAAAAAGTTCCATTCTGTCTGTTTGTGTACTAGTCGTCACAGGAATACCAATCCAAGGACTTGCAATTTTCAATGGTTGTCCTATTAATGACCGTATGTGATGTCACAAGCAACATTTGGGATGTTGAGGACTAGATTCCAATGAAGATAATGTTTCACATGATTTTTGACGCAATAAAAATGTTTGGTAAATACAGCGAATATATGCACACATTGAAGTGTTTTTATTGCCATTACTAGTTTTTTTTCTTGAAAACGGCATTTGTTGTATATGTAATGTAATAACCGGAAAAGGTAAACAAGTTTCTTAAAAAATCTGTTGCACTTAATACCGTAACAATGAATGATTATTGAAAAATTTGCGCCATCAGGTATATTTCTACATTTGTCTCGGTGAAGTTTGTTCGCTGTGATGGTAAAATGTCCTTATATTTCGAGAAAGACCGTACAACATCTACAGAAGTAACAGACGCATAATTAAAATAAGCCTTAGAGCCAACACAATGAATCTGCAGATGCACCACCACACATTTGTCTTAATCTCGTGTAATCGGAATTATTTTTTACCGTGCAGCAATTGTGAATGTGTTAACTTCGTCCACGATTTGCACTGATTCTACTAACGACAACCCAGTATTTTGCAATTTTTCTATTTCGTCTAGTAATCGTTTATTACGGTTGCTTCTTCTTCTTCTTCTTCTCCGTATTCCTTATGCCCTTTAGAGCGTCGGATCGAATTGCATATTACTCGTCTCCCTTATCCATGCTTTCCATCCCTTCCGGTCACTTGCATATATTTTCATCTCACTCAAGGTTTTTCCGCGTCCTGCACCTATTTCTTTTATTCCTTCAATCCATGTCTTTCTTGGCACCCCCGCTTTCTCCTCCCCATCCACCCTGCCTCAATCACCCTTCGCACCAGTCTGTCTTGATGCATTCTTGTTATGTGGCCAAACCAATTTAATTGCTTATTTTCTAGTTTGATTCTAATTGATTCTTGCTTTGTCATCTGCCTTATTTGTATGTTCCTTATTCTGTCGTATTTTGTTTTCCCGACTATCCTTCAGAGGTATTTCATTTCTATAGTCTTTATTTGTTGGTGGTGTCTTTCCAGGGGTACCCAAGTCTCACTTGCATGTAATATTACTGTTGCTAATACTTTTTAAATCTGCTTCAACAGAAGTATCTACAAATCCTTTCTGGCTCTTCCTAATAGCTGTAGCTTCGTCAGGGTCGATTTGTAAAATAGCAGATTTTACTTCTTGGAAATGTTCAGAGTAATGAAAAGCCGCTTGCAACTATGTTCCCCAACGCGTAAGAATCGGCTGTGGTGGTTCGTGAATACCGGGACAAAGTCTGTGATACTTTTTTTTGTATTTGCCATTAATGCATCCACCTCCGGGTAACATTCTCGGATAGTTCGTGCCACAAGATGTAAAGCATGAACTTTATATGTAGCATGTAAAAGTCCCTCACACTTTTCCTTAAGAGAACGGCCTATATTACACATTGTCGCTGCTCCATCGCTCATAAACATCAACAATTGACTAGTTGACACAAATTGTTATAACGAATTGAGCACTACGACCGTAATTTTTTGCCAGTACACTTTCTTAATCTTTTTGCTAGCTAACAAGATTGCAAATTTCGGTTTAACAGGATCTAGTACTCGTGCCATAATATTCGAAATAGATTTTTTTTACAATCTGTCGTCCCATCAAGACATAGCCACAGCTGTTTCTCTTTTAATTCTGCTTTGATCCTATTTTCGATATCTTTACGAATACTTACGTATACTATTCGGGATTGTGTGTACGTTAAAACTGTTAAAACGGTTCTTTATCGAGTAAGCGAAGCGGTAGACCACAAACAAACATCAAAAATAAATCCAACTTAAATTGGGTTTGAGGTGGCACCCCATTTTTCTCACTTTTGTATTGTTCACTATTTATATGTCTTTCACAGTCGCCTATGCTCCGGCACACTAAAGGTATTTTGCAAACTCTACACAATACCTTAGTTCCATTTTAGTTCAAACCCGGAAATGCACTGATAAATTTAGTGACATTATTAGCCAACAGTCATTTATTTTCCTTGTGAAAAATTACCACTAGCGCTGCGAAAGGTTGATGAGAAACTGTTGCAATAAATCAATAATTTCGTTCGCTGAGGTAGCCCGTGCCGATTCATCTGCATGGATACGTCGTGTTGTGGGCGCGGCAACCTCACTTCTAGTCTGGCGCCAAGCTTTCTGTGTAGTGTACATACTACAAATATCTAAGAGTGCCAGTCACAGTCTATTACAGACAACCAACTTCATTTGGAATATTTGTCCGCTGGTGCTACTTCTGTTTATCTCTTTAAAAATGCAATACGGTCAGTCTTTGTCACTAGGCATTTAAGCATTTTAAGATGTTGCCAGCACCTCAGATGATTGGTTTAAATTCATTCACAATCGTACTAAATCATTGTGTTGACGTTTACCCGATATTGTATATCGCCATTGTTGTTTTGGTGCTCACATCAGTTCAAGGTAGCGTTTAGTTTTCTTTTTAATTCGTACTTTTTGTTCTTCGTGATTTAATATTTACTTTTCAATACATAAATATGGTGGACAAATGTATTCTGCGTGGAAAGAGTGCCATATAGGTCTGTTTTAGAAACATGCTCTACAGAAAATCTAGGATATTGAAGATTGTAGCTGTCAATTTATTAAGGTATATATAATTCTAAAATGTGTTTTATAGAGCAAAAATATGCATTAGCGAAGGGTATCCAGAACGATCGGCAAAATTTGCGAAGTTAAAGTATCTCATTAAAATCTCAGTTTCTCTTGGGCAAAGCGATCATATAATGGTGGCTAGTTGAATAGACGTTATTGCTATGCACAAAAAAGCAACATACACATTCCGCAGTCTTCTCAAACTTAAAGTAATGAGGCACTCGATGGTTACCTATATACATTTGCTAGTTAGTAGAGATATGTATCAACCTTCATGGAACAATGACTAATGGATGAAATGTCGTACAATTACAACAATGAGTGCTACCGACAGCTACCATCATCAAGGTGAGATATTCTACAGCATTAAAAGAAGTGGTAAAACACCTCCAGATGGAAAACCACTTTGTTGCTGCATGAATCCAAAATCGAAGTACGAGGACTTTTGAAGTAGAGTAATTTCCACGATTAGAAGACAAAGATATGTGCATGGTGAAAGGTAGACGATGTGGAAACCGTCATCCTGGATTGGCTCGATTAACTCTACTAAAGCAGTGGTATTGGAGAAGTACATCAAGCAATTTTTTCTGGTCATATGCCGCATATGTTAGCTGTTTTATTGCCAAATGAATTCTTGCTAATATTAATTGTGATACGCTTTCCAGCTTTAACTTCTGATTGTTTATAATTATGCATTCAATTTATTTCTTTCCGAAAATTCTCTGATCAGCAGAATAACCTAATGTAACCTTTAGACCGTTATGTCTGTTGGTTAGGAAATTACGCTGTTAGAACATAAAATAAAAAAATTGCAAATAGCCAACATTCAAAGACAAGCTTCAGTTTTTATCGATTTGGAAACAAGAAGCTTAGGACAAACTCACTGTGGGCATCAAAGCTTAATATTACTACTATTAATAAACAGCATACTCGTATATTAAAAGTTTAGTTTTATTTTCTGTTTTGAAAAGTACAAGGTCATATGTAAAATTACATACTCTGGTGTACTACGTTCCATGAAAATTTGTAAATATACATTATTAAATGTGAAAATTGCAAATAGAAGTGAAGTTAGATCAGACATCGTGAGTTCTAAGTTGCTCACGATTCTCGGTGCAAATTTACAAAATTCACTGTGTGTTGTGTAATAATAACGAATGTCATCGTGAAATACGCTTATGTGTTTTTGAGAAAATTAAAAACGAATGGGAACAATTTTGAGGTTTTGAAAGTTTCGGCAAGGGATTTGCGTCAACAGACAATGTTCAATTGTACAGTTATAGCCTTCATACATGGAAAGCCTAGGGTGTAAAGAAATGAACGGAAAAAGGAGGAAAAACCTTTCGGGATCCGGTGGGATGTTAAAAAAAATTAAATTAAGTACATTATACAGGTTCGAGCGTGTTCAAATTCCGTTGCGTCGTAGTTGCACATGTGCGAGGCCTACACTATATATATTGCGGCTCTAAGAGTAGTAGTTTTTAGTAGCTAGCCAGACAACGTGATTAGTGCACGAACATGTCTTGGGTAACGAAAATTGAGTACCCCGCGGTCATTAATTTTTTAACAAAAAAAGGGAATACGCCTAATTCCACTAAACAACGTTTAGGCGACGTTTACGGTGAATTATCTCCTTCATATTCCACTGTAAAAAGTAGGCAAAATGTTTCCGTTGAGAACAAGAATCCTTTGAAGGTGATGAACGCCCCGACCGGCCAATTGAACTGATAATGTCTCCAAACATTTCAATTATTTGAAAGTGAAGGAATTAGCAGTGATGTCTAACATTTCTGAAACAAGTATTCGCTGAATTCTCCATAACCATTTGGGTATGAATAAGATTAGTGCAGGACACCAACGTGATCGTCGGGTCGATTGGGCGCGCTCGTTTTTAAACATGTGTGGAGACGACCCGAAACCGATTTTGGTATCCATTGTCACAGGAGAAGAAACAGTGGTTATTATGATCCTCTATCCAAAAAGGAATCGATGGAATGGCAGCGACCCGAAGAACCTCGTTCCAGAAAGGCGAAAGTCGTTCATTCAACGAAAAAGCGATGGTTGCAATATTCCGGGATTGTGAGGATATTTTACTCCTTGACTTTAAAGAGCGCAATACAACTGTCAACAGCACACATTATGCATCTTTGTTGCATAAGTTGAGGGACAATATTCGTGCAAAACGTCGAGGATTGAGAAAAGGTGTTTATTGCACGACAATGCACCCGTCCAAACTGCCGCCATTTCACAAACTGCCGTTCGCGAATGTGGCTTTCAAGAATTGAAACAGCCACCGTATCCGAGTCTGGACATGGCTCCAGGTGATTACTATTTATTTTCTCATTTGAGAAAAGACCTTGAGGGACATCGTTTTAAGGACGATAGTTTACCAAGTTTATTTTTTTATCAGGCCGAGAATTTATGGCGCCTACCTCGTACGTTCGCAAATTAGAAACTGGGCCATGTCATTATGAAACTTGAATACTTCGCAGTGACTCGATGAAACCAAATTGATTCGTCGAAATATGTATAACAATTGTTTACACCTGGAAATTATTACAAGTTGGAGAGGAGCGTAGTGAAGTCGATAGCCAACTTGACGCTATTAAATACAAGCCTTCTTTTTCTTTTAAAAAAAGTACGTAACCCATGTGACCACTGACAAAGTGCAAGGACAAATTCTAATGTGCGCCGTTTATTAAGTTTATTTTAGCTCAACCGACACTCGACCACGGAGAGCTGTACATTGCAGTATCTCAAGTGCAATCGCAAGATTTGAGGGTATACATGGTGTCAGAAGGATGTTGAGTTGCGATAAATGCATGTACTTACATAAGATAGATCTTTATAAGCACCTACAAAATTTTGTGGAGTATTTAATAATGTTTTTATGCTAAGATTCATTAAGTTTATAGCTGCAGGTAGTTTGTAGGTCCAAAAATATTTTTTATGCTTTGTAAATGCTACGGACGAAGCTATTGTAGCAAAAACGTTAGGTAATGATAAATAATTTCTCTAAAACTTCAAGGAATAAGTTATATAATCTCCAGAGTATTCCGCATTACATAAAATTTGAGTATTTACTCGGACTAAGCTTGAAAGAAGTAGAATTAGCTACTTAATCATGTGTATTTTGCACTAGGGTGTTACATCAATATGAAACCAATTGTCCAGTTTGTATTAAAAGTAATCCCATATTTTGATTATAAGATGATTTGTTCTTCTTTGTGTATATCAGCAACCAATTCGTTAAAAGAATGGAGTGTTTGTGTGACGCGTCGTTAAGTTAGGACCTTTTTTGATTTTTTTGCTTTGAAATTAATAATTATTTTTATATTATCATATTCACGATTGTAAACTACTTGCAGCATCAACTTGACGCTCAATGAATCCACGTTACTACCTAAAATTCATATGAGATATTACAATGTAAATTGTCTAAAGATTTATTACATAACGTGGTTTGACATTGCTTTCAACATATAATGGATATCAGTATAAAAGACCCTTTCACTTAAAACGTCAATATTCTTACCATTAAAGTGTTTATTAGATTCACGACAGGCGTCTCCGCCGAAATGTGAATTCAGATTATATATTTATCCTTGAGAAAAAAACTTACGCAAAAATTATCATTTTTAACGCAACAAATAATCTTGTTTCTAGTCTATTTTTCCTACATCCGGAGGTATTTCAGCCGCTAATTGAAAGCTTTCAATGCGATACAATAGGGAATCTGAAAAATTACTTCCTAACCAAGAAGAGACGATATTTTTATTTCTGAGTTGTAATTAATAATTTACGATGTGAATGAAATAGAGAAATATTAATCGCTAAAAGTAGTAATTATTCAAAAATATATAAAGACTCAAAAATGTAGAATTTGGTATATGGATATCTTTCTTACAACAGGTGAAACAGGTATATTGCTTCAGACAAATATTTTAAACATGATGAATTGATATATTACTGCGCAGAAAGCGCCACTAATCTTAACGCATGTTTTCACTCTAAATGTAAATAAAAGATATTTTGCATTCGTGTATTCCAAGCTCTGCACACATTTATAACTGTGACATGCAACAAGTCCGCGTACCGTTGAGAATTGCGTTATAAATAGTTCCAGCAAATCGTTGTTTCATGCTTGTCACCTTTCAGCACAGTGTGTATGTTTGTAAAATAAAGAACCAGTTCGGATAGTGCATTTCAACGTATAACGAACGTTTTGTTCGGTCATTCGGTGATTTGATTTATACGTTATGTTGATTTTTTTCCTGTTTTTCTATAAAGTAGTTTCTTTGATTATAATCTCCAACCACAAATTTTAGTTTACAGAAGTGATCTGGATTGTTTACACACTTTCGAGGCATCTTACAATGTCAACTATTCGATTAGACTCACTAACTTCGACTGACTAACCTCTCCGCTTTGTAGCTGCTTATATACCCAAATACGGCTTCTAGATTTTTGGAGAATATTCGAGAAGATTCGAGAATTTTCTATTCAATTCCATAATATTCGCGATAGTGGCGTTTGTCATTTGTTTGTATACAGGGGCTGTTCAGTAAAAGGCGGACTTGCGGTTACAGTGTTAATATATAGGGACCCATGACATCACATATCTCTAAAATTTGAAGTAATATTAAAAAGATAAGTATATTTTCGGTTTTAGCACACTAAAAATAGTAAGATTTAGTCGATTTTATTTTAGATACATTTTGGCTGTTGTCCAGTGTTATTATACATAATGTATTTTTTATGCAATTCACCCATTTTCGCACTTGGTTAGTTGATTATAATGAGCACATTATTACACGCAATGCACCCTGTATGTTCCGTATGTACGTATGAATCGAATCCTATGAAGAATTGCAGCTGCAGCACCAAACAGTAGTTACAGATCTGATTCAACAATAGGGGGAAAAATACCTACACCCTTGAGAAAAGCAAACAATTAGACTGATCGTGCTTATTTTGAAATATTTTGATAATCTCATTCCTAAAAAGATTTCTGGAAAGTTTTCACAAATACACTTGAATATTTTAGACTTGTAATTTTAATTGTAGAGAGTGCAGTATTGCGCAAGCATTAGATAAAATACGTGTTAGGTTCAGCGGTGCTTGCTCAATATATGAAATAAACCATACTGTTGCTCAATGAATCGTTCTAGGCTTGCTTATATTCCTATTGTATTGCGTGGGACTATCTGATTACGTAGCCTTTGAGAGTACCACCGGATTCGCCGACGACACATCCATTGTTGTACATGCGAACACCAAGGAAGAATTGAATGGAAAGATTCACCCACGTGAGTGAGAAATCCGCGAGTATAATCGTGAGGATCATGTTAATTTTTTGAATTATTTTTATGTTGGCTACAGTTACATCGGACAGCTAAATCTTGCAGAAATCATAAAAAGTAAAAGGAGAATTTAGGAAACAATTATAGTAAATGCTCAAAGTGATCTCCTTCGGTTTGAATACAAATCCTTACTCGTTGTCTCATATTGTTAAATGCGTTGACGAGAACCTTGTTCACTCGGCCTACACTGCATCTTTTAGGTGTGGCAAAATAGAATAAACTAAAATGGTTAGATCAGGAGAATGTGGACGAAAATCTACCATTTGGTTATCTAAATATGTATCATTGTTTGTAGTATTTTGTAAGCTGTGGCATTGTCTTGTTGGAAGTATCCATCCTTTGGTTCGTCATCATGCAATTGGATTAGAAAAGTTTACAATAAGTTTCAGCATTTATTGTTCCGCGAAGTAATGGTTCAATAATACTTCTCTAAGAAGCTGCAATCCAAACACCAACCTTTTCAGAATGCAGTTGTTGCTGTATTATGACAACGATTTTCACTCGACCATATATCATATGGTATATCTTCAGCTAATGAAATTAAAACAGCGGTCGTTACACTTACAACCATTATAACGGTTGCAATGGATGAAGCCTCAAGACCAATCACGGAGACCAACGAACGATGGCTTCCGACTGAAATTAAGACATTAATTAGGTCAAGGTGTAGAGCCGTGAAGAGGGCACACACTACTCTTTATTCTTATGATTGTGCTTTTGCTAATGAGGTAACCAGGCAAGCGACGGATAAAATAGCCGAATTCCGAAAGCAGAAATGGAATGAGAAATTGCAGTTTCTGTCGGTTGGGGACTCTGGCGCATGATTAGGGCGCCGAGGAGAGGCACTAAACATTCGGTACAGCCTTTGCAAAGTGAAACGGAGTTGTCTTATTCAGATGAGAAAAACGCCGAGCCCAATGCTGGCCTCACAGAATGTTTGTTCGGGTTGCGATGATGGGAACCAGCCAGATTTGTCTAATATTGACGATGATGAGCACTTTTGGCGTATTTTGAATGGGGAGCCAATTGAAGTGGCCACGTTGGAGGAGCTACCAGCACACCTAAGCGCCTTAAAAACGATAAAGCCGCCGTATGTGACAGTAGGGCGCTGAAAAATCTCCCCCTAGAATCCGTCACTTTCTTTCCTCTTCTTGTTAATGCTGTCCTAAAACTTTCTTATTTCCCTCAGATCTGGAAACACGTGACCGTGGTTACAATTCTTAAGCCGAACAAAGGAGTGCACAGATTATACATCGGGCGCTTCCCAGACGAGCGGTTCGGGTTTCGTGCCCTCCTTTCTAGTGACTCGCAGCTGCTTCGTCTGTTGGAGTATGTCAGCGAGAGTCGAGAGACTGCTATTGAAAATGGGAAGGCTTGGTATTGACGGTAATGTGGTTTCTCTGGGGGCTTCTTACCTTTGGGGGAGAACCTTTTTTGTAAGATGTGGTGCGGCTACTTCCTCTACAAGGCAAATTTTAGCTGGAGTACGCCAGTGGCCTCTGTTGGCGCCGGAGTTCTTCATTTTTCACGCTCATGACATCCTCCATCATCCCGGGGTCAAGCTTTCTGTTTACGCGGATGACACGGCAATTTATGCTGGTGAGAGTGAAAATATGCTTGTCAGACGCCTACAAAGGTCGCTGAATTAACTGTTCGTGTAGTTGGTCAGATAGAAATTGTAAGTCAACAGCGAAAAAAGCGTCGCGATCAGATTTGCAAGGAGAAGAAGGCCACCTCTGAAAAAAATAAGGCTCGACGACACCGTGATCCCATGGAGCACTTTTGTCAGATATATTCGACCAGCGACTGACATGGAAGTCGCATATTGAATTTATTAGAGCAAAATTCCTCAGAGCTAAAAGCTTGATTACTGTTCCTATGCAAAAACCGTTCCCTTTATCTGCGGACAAAGTCCTGTCTTAGGCCAGTTCTAACCTATAGTGCTCTTACTTGGATAATCGCTGCTGCAACACACATTGATAAGCTAGAGGTATTACAAAACAAGATTCTTAGACTAATAGCTCAGCCTGGTTTGTCAAAAACTGTAGACTATAAAACTATATGTTAAAGAGCTGGTAAACCCTGGTGGCCACTGAACGCCCTCCACTCCGTTGTAAGGTCGTCTGCTTGTCTAATAAAATTTTCAGCTAATTGACAAGTCTTCTCTGTTACTTCCGCTGCTACGCGGGGAAGTTATTGCTCAACCCTCAAACAGGGAGAAAGAATCTGTGAAAGTATGACAAAGGATATACTAGGGGCTCCAGCCTAGCTCCAGTAAGCATAAGGTGACAGTACCACTTTAGGAATATGTAAGATGTATCTATTTGTTTTTAACTTAATACACGCAGAAGTAGAAAAGTAGAAAAAATTGAAGACAGTACGCCATTTATCTCTATTTGTTTCCTATTGTTTTTTTCTGTTTCTACTTCCTCGAAAATTGGTTTTATTTACTTATTCTCCAGGAATTGGTACATCAAAACGGTCACTAGGCTTATGAATATTATCGTGCAATAGTTCGTATTGCGCTATAATTTTGACAATTTGTGGATAATACCGAAAATGGTTGTACAATATCTCACTGTCTAGATACAACCCTTAATTTTTAATAACATTGGTAGTCTAAAGCGGCCTTAAAACTCGTACTTCCATTTGACATACCTGCTATTTATGAATCTCTATATTTCTGCTGCTGCGTTCGTACTAATTTATTTGTCTTCTTGCAAATTATAAGGGCCTTTTCCCATTTCATTATCGGTACACGAAAAGAGAAGAAATCTGAGAACAAAGGCTCTCGCATATCAGCCCCGAGCGTAATAACAGCTGTCATAGGCGAAAATAAAAATTCTAGCGGAAGGAAAAACAACAACAAAAGCACAAAGAATTAAAGATTCAAACGCTCTAGAAACGCAAAAGCAACAGTAAGCATTTTATTAAGAAAAGTGCCGAGTGGGTCGAAAATACACAGAGAAGTGCGCAAAATTTTCTCCGAGTACAAAGCGAAAGAAAAAATTAAAAATAATAATGAATACAGATTTGTGTATTTATATATAGCGCATCTGCTTCCATGCGTAATAAAAGAGTAATAATAAAAAAATGGGTACTAAAAAAAATGCAAATACGGGCACATGGACGAGATTGACCTCGGAAATGGAAAATAACAATCAGAATTTATAGTCGTATTAGTTTGTACGATTTTTTAATAAGAAAGGAAACTTGACGTTAATAATAAAGTGGTAATCTTAAATGGTCTACTTATTTCTATTTAAAATAGAAAGATATTTTATGTTCTTCTGTTTTATATTATTACTAACGTGTTGGTGCACTGAACATAATAACATCTTTAAAATTTAATTGATTTTCGATTTCAAAGAAATACCAGAACAGCAAATATAAAAATGAGAATGTGTAAAGCATTTTTTTGCTTTTCTTCTTGCTCCTTTGGTTTCTTTCTAATGGCTTATAATGCAGTACCCGCCAAAATAAATAGTACAGAATATGCAAATGCATTTATTTTTCATTTTGTATAAATTACGTGTTTGAAATGTGCATGCTGATTATCTCCTTATGCTTATTGGTGCTAGGCTAAAGCCTCTAAGCTCCTTTGAAAATTAATTTCCACATGTAAAAGAGGAAGTTACAGAGAAGATCTGTCAATTAGCTGACAATTTCATCAGACAAGTAGACCTTACAACGGGATAGAGAACGATCAGTGGGCACCACTGCTACCTGGGCTACTAGGCTTTCCCATAGCCGATCGTTTTTGACAAATCAGTTTTGTAATTCTGCGTGTTGCAGCAGCGGTTGTCGAAGTAAGTACTATAGATTAAAACTGGTTTAGAGCAGGACTTGTAGAGGAGCATTTTTGTTCGAAGGTCACGGGAACTGTTTTTGCATAACACAGCATTCTTCGAGTTTTTAGCTCTGAAGAATTTTGCCCTAATAAATTAAATATGTGACTTCCATGTTAATCGCTGGTCGAATACCAGACCAGATATCTAACGGACGTGCTCCATGAAGTCATGGTCTCATCGATTTCTATACCCTTAGCCCTTTACATTGTAATATATACACATCTGGTCTTCCGCTGGTACTAAAGTATTATAAATACCATCCTTACGCTGATGATACACAGTTATATTATTCATTGCTACCTTCACAGTTAGCTGAGACTCAATCGATTAACAGTGACCTGCCGCAAGTATGTGTTTACGCGGATCAGCATCAATTACAAGTGAACCCTGCAAAGTCGCAATTGATTTTGTTCGGTCCCAGAAGAGCTCGCATGTTCAGTGCATCGAAACTTGATCTCTCAATTAAAAATCAACCTTTAATTGTAGTCAATTGTGTGATGGGTAGGTTTGTATCTTGATAATAGTCTCCGATTTCACAAGAACACATCTTACTTGATCAAAAAGTCAATTCCAGCACTTAAAAGTATATTCACCCATCGACATGCATTGGACTATGATTCACTTGTGCTCTCTAATTTCAGCTTCTGTGAAACAATTTATAATTTCTGTGTTACTGGGCACGATGAAAGAAGGACTCAAATGGTGCAGAACTCATGCCTTCGCCTAACTCACGGCCCGCGAGGTCGCGTCTTAACCAGTCTAGCACATTGAATATGTGGAACACCCGAACTTTACACTGCGTACTCTTCCTCCTTAACATACTTAAGAGAAAACAACCGCGCTACCTATACAACAAAGTGAGATTTAGGTATCAAGAACACAGCCATAATATTCGTACTGCGTACACAAGTTAGAAATCTTTAAAAGAAGTTACTTATAACATCAGCAAGATCTTGAACACTTATGTATTGGGCGTGGGAATGAACCCTTTCTCTTCCTATTCCCTTATTAAGAGACGAATTGCAATGCACTACGTGTAAGAATTGGTCGCCTGAAGAATGCCCAAAAAAAGATCCTTTTTACGATTGCCATAATTGCAATTCAGATATAATGACTTATAAGTAATGTGTTTGTGTTGTTTTACAACTAAAATTTAAATTAAAATCATTATAAAATGCTGATGGTTATATTAATAACCACATTAGTTTAATTAGTGACAAGTTGCAACGCGTGGTGTGACAATTTCTCCAATACGGGGTATGTCGTCACATCTTGCATTAACATAAAAAGATATTTGTTATGTACAATCCATAGGGTGCTTTGCAACACCTTTTCGTAAGTATAATTCATAAAGCATGTAAGTGTATAAAATGTAATATGAATATTATTTCTAACAGAGGAGGATTCTAGAAAATTCTAGAAAACGCAAAACGCAAAAAGGAAATTTTGTGACAATTAATCCCGATCTCCCCTACATATATAGCATGTGTCATTTAAAAAAATACAACTTTGGGTAACTGCGAACTTATGAGTTATGAGGTAGATTTCAATATCATTTTAAATCAGACCTCATAACAAGAAACAAACCGCTCTGAAAAATCTGCATTCGCACCGGTACAATCTTCCGAGTCGGCGGAAATGACTCACCCTGTACAGGAACATTAAGTCGTGCATTATACATACAGTCATCGCACTGCCGTGTTTGTTGTTTTTAGTAAATTACGTATTATATTTTCACCCTTCCCTAGAATTACGTTCTGCTGTAAAGCAACTCATTCAAACCGCCTAGGTAATTTGCCAAAAACAACAAATACAGTTGCACAGTAATGGGAATGACAAATATTAATTTCCAAGTTGTATACGAGACTGGTTTTTGTGGATGTGTGTGATTGAGAAATAATAACAAATACTTTGATGTAACATTTAATCTATAGTTTTCGAGATACTCGTGAAAACCCTTATCGCTGGAGGACACTCATACCTTTCTTTGTATCAATCCAGGTTGTTAATAGCTAACTAAAATAAAGCTAATTGTAAGTGAAACCAGTGGTTAGAACCAAGTGAAGAGTACGTTTCGGACAGAAATTCATTGCCGAACTTAATCCTTAGCCTACTTAGTTCTAAAGAGTACAAAGTGTTGATTTCACGGTATACTTTTTTATATCAAACGACATATTATGTCCTAAAAGCATACACAGCTGCAAGCAAGTAAGAAAAAAGAAGAACATAGGAATGGATCTCATATTGGTACAGTGCACCATCGAACTTCTTTATTTGAAAAAAGCCCTGTGTATGCCGGCATAAATTTAAATAATCACTTATCGCTTTATTGCATCGAAAAAGCCTTCAATCAGTCCCATCTTTTATGTATCTAATTTTGTGTGGGTAATTAAATTGAAAGTATTAAACGCTAATTTGAATATTCAATCTATTCTTATTTTCACTTATTTTCGTGTTGGTGACTGCGCGTAATATGCAATCGTTATTTACATTTTACAATTTGCTTGTCAGTAAGCTAAATTCAGCTAAAATATTTTGACGTGTACTTATCTCGCTTTCACTTAAATTAACCGTTATTATTAATCAACCGTTTGCTTAGGGTACCAAATAAACTTGCAAAAAATCTACTCATCATCTTTAATGAAATACTGTGCAAGCATTCATAAACTTTCACGGCCGGTTTTACTCACAGCAACTTCTTTCGGGTCTTGCCGTGTTGTATATTCTTCATTAGAATCTTCTTTCCGATATAGCAAAGATAGTATAACTGTGCCTAAGCACAATGTATTTCTAATGGGATGGTATATGAATAGAAACGGAACCACAATGAATACACAGAAATAAGAAACATATGGACAGACATTTACACCCAAAATCGCACCATCATTCTCAACTCCAGAGTTCACTCATCAATATTCTATTTGACTCAACCGCTGCTAATGGTAACCGAAAGAGCTAAACAATAAGAGAATTTACGAAACCCCAGAAAGCAAAGCAACGCGGTTATCCATCTCTACCATACGTGAATGGAATAACCGACAGAGTAGGAAAAATACTAAGAGAATGCAACATAGAAATCAAATTCAGAACAGTAATGAAGATCCAACACTCAAAAACAAGTTATTCACAAGGAGAAGAAACGCAGGAACTCACTCGTATTGCACTTAAACATGTCCAAACATTGCTTTAAAGTTATTACGCGATTCTGTTTTTGTGATCAATCGCCAGCAGACGTGGCGCCCATCTCGCTGGTTGCTTTCTCATACTCAACTTTTCGTAAAGGATGTTTTTCACACACTCAGTTGAAATGTTTACCATATATAATCTTTCTAATCTTCGGTCTGCTAAAACGCTATCATGAACTTTATTAGTCATATCGTCCACAGTCAGCTCAATGGGACGGCTTGGCCGATCCTCATCAAAGACGAATGTTCGGCCACGCTTAAATCGAGTCACTGACCGGTATTAGTCCTTTTTCATAATTCAATACACATACATAAACTTTCAACAGCTCTTAGAACAACACCACTCGACGAATCTCCAAAATGTTGACAGACGTTGACTGAAGAATAGTACTCACAGCAGATATTAACACAAAGCGCCACCTGCCGTCAAGTACGGGTACTTCTTGTACCATCCTCATACACAATAGATAGTAAACTGTTGAATTTTTAATAAATTTAAAGTTCGAATATACGGGCAGTCAAATTGGTGAAGAATATATAAATACAATGGAGGAAATAAATTTCATCTAAGTAAGTAAATTCGATTGCTTCATTAAAGTATTATTCATACAGTTTTATTTTGTTTCTTTGAGGTTGCAGTTAATCGATGGCTATCGTGGACTTTTCCGATAAAATTTATTATGCTTGACAGTTCGAACCCTGATACGATTATAAGTATGTAGTGTGTATAAAGGTTTGTATTTTTCCCTTTGCCATCTGAAAACGTTAAAGCGAATGTTTTCCATGTTTTGGATAACACAAATAAATTTGTGCGCAAATTCTGCCTCCAAAAAACAGAAAGATTTTAGTATTAAAAAGCCGATTTGATGTGACTTTGAACTTGGTGGTATTGATGACGGCCATGGTTCAATGAAAAAGAAAATTCAGAGATTACGTGAGTCGTGTAAATTAATTGGTTGGCAAACGGTTGTTGACAAATCCAGGCGTAATAATCAAGCATTTTTGTGTGAAATATTCCGAGTTAGTAACATTGATACGGTTTCGCGATTTTTTTATGAAGTTAGCGATAAATTCAAACTAAACGAAAGCCTTTGATACGTTTGACTGTTTCGATTTTGTATTTTTTGCTTAAAATTATTAACTGAGAAACTAAGAAAATATTCACTATTGTATATTCTTACACGTAGTTTAATTTCGGAATGACGACCGAAATTTAAAAAAAAAATAACAAATAATAATAAATGAATTACAATTAGATAGCTAATGTTCTGAATTTGAAACACGGTAGTGCATATTAGGAGCTTCGATTGATGAATCACATCAATCACTGACATCAACCCCCTTATTAATTGCTGACTCCCAAGTTCCTTGGCGTCTTATTCTTACGACTTCTTACCATACAGAAAAGTAAAAAAATGATTCCTGGAAGGGTTTCGATAAAGTTAAGCTAAATCTCCTTTCTAGTCAACCTTCAAAGAGTATTATAAGCAGAAGTACATTTTAGTTGAACAAAACTTCCTCAAAATTAATACATAGGCTCTACTTGTTGTACATATTAATAGTTTGGTTCCATACAGATACCATCATGGTTTAGAGGGATTGGGTTTTTTTCTATATGTATAGTTTAATTTTGGTTCCTATGGTGATTTAGTTGTCTAATTTCAAAGTAAGTGTCAAACTGCGATTTTGAATACTGATGGCAATTTTCAATCAATGCTTAAAATGGTTTTGCCACTATGTGTTCATTTTAGCCTCATTTAATGCTACTACGCATCCAACAGACAATATGCCAACACATTAAGAAGTTATCGAACAATACATGGATTGAAAAATGGGCTTTGTTTACTAAAATAATTTTGTAAGCTCGTTAAAAAAATTGAGGAAACTGGAACAGTTAGCGATAAAAACCGAGCAGGTATACCAAAGTTAGTTGAGAACGAAGCCAGCACACCTCTAGTTTTATAAATAAGAAGTTCAGGACGTTCGTGAAAATTCTGCAGGTTCGTTCCAACACGCTTATAGAACCGTAAATTTAACGTACGGTACCTGCGCAGTACAAGGTAAGTGTTCAACTACATTATGTACCATATCTTGAACGATAATAATAGTGTTCCAACTTAACTGTATTGTACAAGTACCAGTTACTGTACGGTCATATCGGTACATCGTATCAAGCAAGAATCGTTTGTATTGACATGCGCAATGTGTATCTGTACCAATAGAAAACATTCATATTGCATCGTTACATCCTTGTCTATCATTTTCTTTCTCAATAGCGATACACAATCGATTCCAAAAAGCGACATCTACGACAAACTTAATTTACAAACGATGTATATCCCATGCACGCGGAATAATCGATGTGTAAACTTGTACGCGTACCGTACAGAAATCGGTAGTTTGTACGAACCTGTATGATATTTCTAGTACTAATAAAGTTGCAAGCCGATTGAAGATGAGTTATTAAACTGTCTGGCGAATTCTGAGGAGGCAGCTTCGCTTGCATCCTTACAAAATGGAAATGCGTTTTCAACTTAAAGAACAAGATAAGCAGATTCGCGTCACTTTTGTTTTGCAAATGCTAGGGGAAATATTGAATAACGCTGCTTGGCAAAATCTTTTGGACAGTTGAGGCAGATTTTTAATTAAATGATGGTATTAACATACACAACTGCAGGATAAGGGCAGACAATAATCCAAATACGATTGTTCAGGAAGGATTACATGATATCAAGGTTATTGTTTGTTACGGCTGTATGTCAGATTTTCTAATAGGACCTTATTTCAATGACGAAATGGAAAATGGACAAACGAAAACCGTAACAGGTATGAGCAACGATATTTTGGAACGTTGCAAAGCTTTGTAGTATCAATGGTGTGGGTTCATATGCCGGCCGAGACGGTTGTTTTTTAATTAGGGATAAAAATCGAAGTATGCCTTCTTCTGGGATAAGGAAGTAAAACCGTAGGCTCCGTGTCAATACGATGTTTGGCACGTTAAAAATCCCTACCAAAGGTTGGAACACCTCTGGATTCGGCAAAATTCTAGTGGGGTCTACTAATGATCATTGTAATCGATGTCTAGAAGTGCGAGGTGTATTCTGTAACACGACGCTTCGCCCAATACAACAACAACAACAACAACAACAGAATCATGATATTGAGACCATTGCTTTAATGTAGGACGGTGCTCCATGACACATAGACAATAATGTAAAGACACTACTTCGGAATACATTTGGCGATCGCGTAATTATGTAGTAGACATTTTCCGAACAGTTGGCCTTCTAGGTCACCAGATATGAACCCGGATGACTATTGGTTATGGGGGAAACAAAGGATATTTCTTAGTAGACCTACTGCCATCACCACATGCCATCGAGAACATTCCTGGGAATGTTATTATTAACACCGTTCATAATTCAGAAGAACGACAATTTTTAATTCAACATAATGGTAGTGATTATATTAAAGTTTTTCTTGTTTCTCCTTTTAAAAAGAAAGTCTCATTTCTGCACTAACGATTTGGTATTTTTATTTTTGCAGAATCTGAAAATTTGGCATAGTTACGGCCATTTCAAACTGGGAACTTACTTTGGAATAACCCTGTATATCCAGTTTTATGGATAGGTGGGTTGGTGTAGTTTTACGCCATAACAAATTGTATGCAAATATTCCATGTACCGCAGAGATCATTAAAAGTTTCCATCAAAATGTACAAAATTTAGTTTTAATGATGTAGTTCTAAATAATTATTTAAGTGTAAATTTATGTAGGTGTTACCTATATACATACATACCCCAAAGGTGGATAAATACATATTGCATCAAGGAGAAAGCGGTAAAACAGTTGCGAGACAGCAAACAGCTTTGACGGTTCATTGTTCACTAGTCGGTTCCTGTGTTTAAACTTTACTTAGTTGTAGAAACTTAGTATAAACCTAAACAAACAATTGTAATTACATGTGTACAAATGGTTATTGTAATATATTTACAGATAACAAACAGACGTTGAATATCTTTCGGCTTTGGTGACTTTTCTTTGTCGAAATAAAGTTCTTTGTGAAAGAAAGAACAACACCTTTAAAGGAGAATACAATAAATAAAACGACCAGAAAATCAACATTAGAAATATATAGTGCGTAGGTATCTCCGCAGTGTTCTCAGAGTTTATTTCATTACCCATGTTATGGCTTGTTCCTTCCGTTATCGTTTTGCTCAATCCTTTTTGTAATTTTATGAAATAATCTTTTATTACTTACATGGACAATATGTGGTAGTCACATGGGGACAAGTCCGAGCAGTAAGGTGGGTGTTCAAGGAGTTGCCCGTGTGTCTTAGTGAGTTTTTCACGAGTTAGAGCTGCTGTATGTGGCCGTGCGTTGTCGTACAGAAGGAGAACATCGCGAATCGATTGCAGGCCTCGTGTGTTAAGCAGTCTTGGCGTTATGCAGCAGCTTGCAGTAATGGTCCGCATTCACCATCCTTCACCCATGCAGGTAGTCAATCGACAATACACCTTTTGAGTCTCAAAATACAGTTGCCAAAACTTTCCCGGCTGATAGTCGAGTCTTGGCCTTGATCGGTGCCCCCTCTCCAACTTACCACCACTCCATACTCGTCCTCTTGTTCTCTGGGATGTAGTGATGGTCCCATGTTTCGTGGCAGGTTACGATACGGTCCAGAAAAACTTCTCCTTCTTCTTCAAAAGCGATTCAGAAGTCGTTGACAGATGTCTTTCCGCACATTCTTTTGTGCCTTTTCGACTTTATCACCACCATTTCGAAACTGCTGGGCCTAATTGAACACTTGTGTTTTACTCAAAGTAGCATCACGGAACTATGCTTGGAGTCTCTTCAACATGTCGCTTGATTTCACACCTTCACGAGAAAACGAATAATAATGCGTCGCGCAACAGACACTGGTACTTCCTGTTCACTGGTAGCGATACTGAAATGGAGGGCTTGAGTGTGTCGGCCGTGTGTATGGCTATCCCATCCCGCTAGCTATTTCCCTGCTCACGTCACTACGCAAGTCAAAACAAAGTTCCGGTTTATATTTGAATGACCCTCGTATTATATATTTAAGCTTAAAAAATTTATTTTTGCATAACGTTACAATGTTGATATTATTGCATTATCAAAAATTAAGATCCTGATAACACAATAATATCAGCAATATAAAAATTTTGCATAAAACATATTCAGATATGTTTTATTATGACCGTTAATGCACTAATATTGCTTTGAATCCTTCATTATACAAAGTCACCCTTTTCTACAATAATAATAACAAAGATATTGTTACTGCACTGTTTTCACAATGAAAGGAGTGAAATAAACGTAATCCCATTAACTCCTTTTTGTCAAAAACGCTGAAACACTTCGAGTAACATTTTTGAATCGCCATATTTTGGCCTATACTACAGGGTAATTTCACTCCCGGCAGTGCAAACAACTTTGTTATTTTAAGCGCAACATCGTATGTATGCTTTTCAATGGATTTCAATAGACGATAACAAGATGTTTTTATTACGAAGAGTTTTGCAGTATAAAAAAAAGGTAATGCACGGCATACACACAGGAGGATCAAGCTGATATTGAAAAAAAGGAAACGGTTAATATATTTTAGAATTTTATTTTGACTATATCCAAAGTAATTCCCTTCAGCAATTGTACATTTGACAATTCTCTTCTTCCACGTTTTAAAGGACGTCAACCAATGTTCTTTTGGAATACTTGGAAAATATTGATAATTGGCCGTATAAATTTCTTCCTCAGATGAAAATCTCGTACCTAGTGTCTTTTAAACCCATAAAACAGAAAGGTAGCAAATTGCCAAATCAGGTGAGTACGGTGGATGTTCTATTACTTCTATTTTCATTTTTTGAGCCAAATACTGGATCCTGAGAGCGGTGGTATGGAACGATGCGTTATCGTGATGCAACATGACACCCTTCTCAGGAACTAGACTGAACACGTCAGGTAAACGTTTGTGCTTATTTGTCATTGTTGGTGTTTCTTCGTCTTTATGGATCCATACGCCACTCTCTTCACGGGTAGGCGATGTCAAAAAACGGAATATACGTTTCGTCAACTGTCACAATTTTAGAAAAAAAAATATTCGTGTGCGCCATTCTTTAAAAAAGTTAAAGTTTGATGGCAAATTTCCACCCGCTTCGCTTGTTGAAAGTCAGGGAGCTGATGCGGCACAAAAAACTGAATTTTTTTTTAATTGCAGGTATTTTTTTAAATGATGATCCTTATTAACTGAGGATCCAATCTTGGGTTGATGCTCTATCACAGCATACGTGGATCTGTTATCCTCTTCAATTATCTTCTTCGGCAGCAATAGTTTCTTCGAAGACGGCTGTACTAGGACGTTTTGTTCCTTTCTGATGCTAAACAGAACATTTCTCGCGTTCAAAGTCTTTATACCATCGGTAAATTGTAAGCAAGGAAGGTCTTTTTTCATTAAAGGTTGCACTCAGAAGCCCTTAAACCTTTTTTGAAATCATAATAAATCATGATTCGAGAATGCTTTCTAATTAATCCCGTCTTTTCGCATATGTTAGCACAAAAAAAAAATAAAAGTGTCGGTTCTAACTAACGCAAATACAGCAACCAAACCTCAACTTACAGATAGAGCAGTGTATGTTTTGATTTTCATAGCCTACTGGATGTCTTTATTCTCTCTACGTACCGTTTTAAAATTATTTAGGTAAGTATGTCACACAAACACTAACATCTTAATGTACCTAGAAGTTATTCAAGTGGGTTGCATTAAGCATTTCCTGTAAAACAAAATAAATCAAGAAGAATAAAATGTCAGTTAATGAATATACTTTTTCAGTGAAACGTACATACGGATTTACTTTTGACTTTACTAACTGTTCATGCAGAAGTAAGAATTTCTTTTTAGATTAATACCTTGTAGAGAGACCTGAAAACCAGCATCCTAATTACAAATTTCCCTTTTTTTCTTGTAATGACGTTTATGTCAATTTTTGCTTTTCCCTCTTTCCCCCCTGCCTGGTTAGTTTTGTCTTGGCATAGTATACACGTTAAGTTACCGTACTCTCTATTGAAGGAACCCCTTGTAATTGCCGACTAAATGTTGAGTTAATTCTTTTTGATTCCTTTTTTGATAAAATTCGAACTCATAATACGCCCAGTCATTACATTCAATTTGGCTAATTAATTTCCACTCATAATACGGAAGAAAGTGTAGCACATACAAATATCAGCTTAACAAATGTTGTACAAAAACGTCTCCTATTCGACACATGTTTACATATGCTGTTCGTTTATATGTGCACAGTTGCCATATGCTACACGTTACAGAAACTAGGATAATTCGTAATAAAAAAAAATGGAAAATACTGCAGTTAAGCACGTTTACGTTTAGTAATTAGTAAATTTTATTTCAGTCGAAATACAACGATGTATTGTTTTCAAGTGCGCGAATTTCTAGTGTTTTACGAACAAAAAAACGGGGTTTGAATTTTCAGGGTGCATTTTCGCAACTGATTTCGAACGTTGATGAAAATACGCACATATATGAAATAATATTTAATCAACGGTTCCTAGCGTTTTGAATTGACATACCATATCGTTAGGATAACAGGCGATTTATAACGGGCTGATTTCCACTTTTAATTTTCGATTTATTAATGCTGTTAACAATTCAATAAAAGTTGAAATATAAACAAAAATATTTTCAGGCCCTCTTACTACGGGACCACGGAGCCGTAATAATAATAATAATAATAATATTTATTAAATACCCGATAGAATAAACCCATAACGGACAAAAAAAAGTATAATATAATAATACATCAGTCAGTGTGCAGTTGCAGCCCTGAAGATGTCACATATGAGTGTGGATGAAACGTCGGCTAAAGCTACGACAACGACGCGGTTCCAAGCCGGAAATAAAGAGAATAGTAACATAATAACACATGTTCGAAAATTTATCAACTTAACAGAAATTAAGGCAAATCCAAATTCAGCGCATTAAAATTCCTGGCTTACTGGAAGAATGGTGCAGAGATGCGAAGTAGTTGGATATTTCTTGATTCTAACGCGGCGCCAGTATATCAAATAAAATCAATTACTGAAATTCAACTTAATATTTGTAATATTGATCCATCAGACAAAATCTTAGGCTTAGTATTAAATGATACTTTAAATTAGTCTCAGCATATAGAACATCTATATGTACATGTAAACATCTATATAGTGCACCTTCAAAAACATGCTACATTTTAAAACAATTTAGAGGCGCTTGTAATAACGAAACACTTAAAAAAATTCACTATTCCAATTTTGTGGCAGGTATGCATTGTGGTATTATACAGCGTGTTTATTAAACATACGGCAAAAATTCAAGGGAACTATTCTAAGAATATTTTGTACTTTTATGATTTTTGAAAAGCCCCTTTATTTCGAAGATACAGGGCGAGAAAAATTTTCGACAAAACCAATTTTAATATTTTTGAAATTATTAATGTAGCCGAAATAAAAATATGGCGTACAACATTGGACTTACTGAGTATAAAAAAAAATGTAAAAACGCGTTATCTTTTAATAACATTCCGATTACAAAGAACGGCTATTTTACCCACTAACAATAAGCAAGTGCAGACATAGAAAAGTAAATCAGTTAAAACGTGGATTTCATTTGAATACGTTTCGTGATTGATCATTTTGTATGTATCAAAATTGTTGAGACTGATTGACGTGTATTTTCTGTCTTTTAATACTTAAACTTTTGTTAGTGAAGTCTTTTATCATGAATCGCTAGACGAACGCCGAGATGACTGACATGCATTTCATTTATGGACTTGCTTATGGCAATTCATTAGAAGCTAGACGGTGATACATTGAACGATTTCCTGACCGTAATGTTCCTGATAGAAAAGTATTCATCAACGTCTTCATGAAACAGGCACATTGAAACGAAGTGGGGGACCAGGAAGGCCAATGACACTACGAACGGTAGAATTAGAAGAGAATGTGCTGGACATGATAGAGGAAGATCCAGGTACTTCTACTCGAAAAATTGCAAATACTTTGAATGTAAGTAATGGGACTGTTTGGAAAATTCTTAGGGAGTATTTGCTATACTCATACCACATACAACGCGTTCAGGCACTTCTTCCCGCTGATTTTCCTCCACGGATTGCATTCTGTGAGTGGATTTTGCACACATTGGTTCAAATCCCTCAACTACTGACAATGATTCTTTTTTCCGATGAAGCGAATTTCTCAAGAAATGCAATAAGGAATTTTCACAATAACCATGTGTGGGCTGAAGAAAATCCGCATGAGGCACTTTAAGATCGTTTTCAACATCAGTTCTCGTTGAACGTTTGGTTAGGAATTGTGGGTGACTGGCTAATTGGACCGGTATTTCTACCAAAAAGACTTACCGGCGAGGTGTATCGAAACTTTTTGGAACAAACACTACCTCTGTTTCTGGAGGATGTACCATTGGCAACAAGAAATGCAATGTGGTTTATGCACGATAGTACAGCAACGCATTTTAGTGTGGTTGCTCGTGATTTTTTAACAGCAACATACGGAGATCGTTGGATTGGTCGAGATGGACTTCCCTTATGGCCCGCTCGATCCCCGGACTTAAACCCCCTGGATTATTTCCTATGGGGCCATCTAAAGTCATTAATTTATTCTACTCCAGTGAGAAATGTGGAAGATTTAAGAAATCGGATAATTGCTGGGTGTAACTCAATAAGAAACGACCCTTGTGTTTTTTAAAGAGTTCGGCAGTCAATGAGGAGAAGATTGGATTCTCGCATCCTAGCTGGAGGTAGTCATTTTCAACAGTTCTTGTAGATTAAGAAACTTTAAATGTAATTTTTGGTAATAAAATATTTGTTTTGTCGAAAATTTTTCTCGCCCTGTATCTTCGAAACAAAGGGGCTTTTCAAAAATCATCAAAGGACAAAATATTCTTAGAATAGTTCATGGAATAACCCCTTGAATTTTTGCCGTATGTTTAATAAACACCCTGTATATTGGGGTATATGTCCTGCTTCAAATAGAATTTTATTAGTTCAAAAATGAGCAATTAGAACCATTTTAATTTGAGTTATTTGGATTCGAGTAGAAATATTTTTAAGGAAAATTTATTGTTCACTTTCTACGATTTGTACGTTTATGAAACATTATGTTATGCTTTTAAACACAAAGAAGAATTTTTGTTTACAAGTACCAATAATTAGCTTCTACTATCTCCACATAGGAAAGCGATTTTCCAAAAGACTTCCTACTATTTAGGGTGTAAACTTTATAATCATCTTCCTGGGAACATAAAATGTTCTATCGCTTTCAACTTGTTTAAAAAATTGCTCAAGAAATGCTTGTTAAATATACCCTCTTATAGCATAAATGATTTTTAGTCTGCGTAAGTTGTAATGTATACGTATATATGTATATATGTATATACGTATATATATATATGTATATATCTTTTTGTTCTTTTGATTTATTTTAGGCTTATATATTCATTTTTGTTAGTATATGTATACTGCTACTGAAATAAATGATATTTATATAATTTATTATCAATTATTATTATTGTATATATATATATATATATATATATATATATATATATATTGAAATGTTTTATCTCAATGAAATTGTTAAAAAAAATTGTAATTTTGTAGATCAATTAAATTTTTAACTCTTTTGTGGGATTCGGGAGTATTCTTTTATACTCTTTCGGCAATTTTTTTGGAATTTTGATATCAATGAATGGAAATTTACGAATGTTTCGATTGAAAAATGCAAACTAACCTTGATTTTACGATGATGTCGTATAAACCCTAAATTCCTTATGACGTTCACAGGAAATTTGCCTACTCTAACCTCCAACCTTCTCTTCTACCTTGGATTTATTCTCTAATTTCAGTATCGGACACTTTAAACTGGGAGTGCAGCCAAAATACGAGTTAACTCGAAGAAAGCTTTACCGGAATTGATGAATTCATTGGCGCCCCTTTTCTCCTTTATTTTAACCACAATGGCGACTGTTTCTATCTACAAGGAACCTTGTGGTACCCCACCTCGAATGGATCTTTTAGAAAGCAAGGCCCGCCGTTCCTGACGGAGAAAATTCTCCCTTTAGGATATGTTCTCACCAAGGCGACGAAATTTTTATCAATATCAATTGTTTCCATCTTCCGCAGAAGACCATGGTACCAGACAGCGATCGTCACCACGATCGCTTGCTTCCAGATGGTTGGAAAGTGATAGAACTTAAAATGCCTTGAGAGTTCTATTAGTTATATTGTCATAGCCTGGAGCTTTATTATTCGGAAGTTGCTTAATAAGCAATTGAAGCTCCCCGATAGTGACCTCCCCGATTGGTACATCGATTTCGGATAAATGTTCCATAAAATCGGCATGAATTTCTGCCACTTCATCGTTCGAATAAGCCACTCTTGCTTCTCCCTCTGGGGGTTGAATCGGTCGATTAGCACCCCTTTTCAACGCTTTGGTCACATTCCAAGGAATTTGCAATAACTATTAGGGACTGCACTTTCTTGCACCACAAACTTTTTTCTGTAACTAGCCAACCTTTCCTTTACTTGCCTTGATAAACCATTTGCCGTCGCGTGGTTTAATGGACTCATGGCATTATTAGCCCTTTGGCTTTCCTTCTCTGGTGGATCGTGGCCCTTATATCCGAGGGATGTCATCAATCGTCGGTTTGTGATAGAGATCTGGAGGCCTACTCCATGGAAGACGTAATTATGTTGCAAAAAGTAACTGCAGTCATATCTATTTGATCCCTGGAAGAGAGTGGCGACAAGATATGAAAACAAGTCTCACTTGGTTCTCCTCCGGGGCAGTACGGCGGCCATGAAAGGCTACCCGCCCATAAAATGTTACAATTTCTTCACTAAAGTTACAGTTTCAACACATACATCATTTTAATGACTTTTGACTTATTACATATAGAACGACTGTGTCTCACTTGTTTAAAGTTGTATGTGAAAGGGGTGATCTAAGGTTAACTTTCATATTTAAACAGCTTTGATCGAAACGACCCTTGGGTACTCTTACTCTCTACGTACACTTGCCCGACTTTACCCTATTGTAGCTCAGGCGGAAACGGTTACCATATTAAGAGTGCCGAAATCTCTTAAACAGCATGTAAATTGATAGGTCTTTCTTGTAATTTTAGAAAATTGTCTTGTTTGCCCTACGTTATTCTACAAAAACAAAATAGAAAATCCTGTTTCAGCGTAAGTTTACTTCAAAACTGAAGATATTTGTGTAATAACTTACTAGCGTTTTTTTTGGTTCTGTATAGCTAGCAACGAATATGACCTTAGAATGCAATATTATTCATTTGCAGTTGTAATGAAAATTTTCTCATGCTGTTGTATTCCCGCTTCAACACGGAAGATTTCGTACATCCGCTGAAAATACATTTATCAAATGCATTTTGTATTATCCAATTACCTATTCAAGAGTGCGCACTAAAATCATTTCGTCGTACTTTAGTCACAAGCGAAATACTGCTATATACGCCGAAGTGATTAATATAAATTTTTGAACGTCACGCCGACACAATGCCATTATTATTTGAACTTTTGTGTCACACTCTCCTAGGTGAAAGGTGCGATGAAGGCGCTAATGCGGAACGCATTTTAACAATAGCCCATTTTCACCGCCGCCGTGAGTATGTTCTTCGAAATGATAGGGCCGCCATCGTCGTGTGCCTAAGTGTTTAATCGGTCGTTTGTAGTATGCATGGAGGCATACCTTGCGGTCGATAAATTAACAAGGATTAGTGGGAATTCAGCATTATAAGTGTGTATTTAGTATTAATGCATACTTTGTTGTTAACGCTACATTATAATGTCGATGTCGCTATCTTTTGTCCTGAAATAATGTGTAAATCGCAACTTGAAATCTCTTCTTTATTTTTTTATTGTTAGTAATAGCTTGCATTTTGAACTGCTCATATTTTCTATAATAATTTGAACTCCCCGTTTTCCTCTCCCTGCTACTATGTACCAGGTAATTCAAATAAAAGCCGTATATATACAGGGTCTGGCAACTGGCATTGACGATTTTTAAGATGTAATGGTAGGTTTAGGAATTGAAATTCGTAGACTACAAAAAGATAATTTTATTCATTAGACTATGCAATTTTGTCAGATATTTAATTTTTAAAAATTATTGTAGACAGATGCGATCCATGATGCCTTTCGCATTCGGCGAGACGGCGGACAAAATTTTGCATGACGCACTGCAATGCTTCCGTCTGCATAGCATTAATTTCATTTGCTATGTTGTCCTTTAGTTGTTGGATTGTTTGAGGTCTGGTAGCCTCTGGTCCAGACCTCTCCCCTATTTTCTAAGGGAAAAGCTACGTCAAAAACGAACATTAGGGACCTGAAGAAAATAAAACGAAGACGAGAAATATTGTCCGTCAAATTTTTACAAATATATATATATATACAAGGTAACCACGAGGAATATTTACATTTTAAAAAAATCAAAACTATCAATTTAAGGAAAAAAAATGATTCAATTTATCTAACATGTTTGTTGGGATACGCTATTTACTTTATGTAGCGAAAATGAGGTCAGGAAGGTGACGTCCAGCTTCCCTGATGCAATTTTCAATTCTAACCTTGAAGCTCCTCCACACTCGTTCCAGTGTCTCCTCTGTGATCAATTCCACCCCTCTACGAATTGCCGCCTTCAAGTCAATCAAATTATGGGGTTTATGTTGATAAAAATCACACATGTTAAGGTCAGGAGATCGAAGAGCCCAGGGCACATCTCCAAACCTGGAAATCACGCGATCTGGAAACAAGTTCCGCAGCAGGTTCATCGATATATTCATAATGGTTGGTCGGCTAGGGACTGCTCCATGCCGGCCGACATTAAAGTGAATACGAAATGCTCGTTGAGCCGCTATCACTGACTCACCGTTTTTTACATACGCATCGTATGTAAACATGCGCCGCTCTACCGGCCACTGTTCCATTGTGACTGAGATACCTAAATGGCCACCTCTCGGGAATTCAATGCTCTCTCCCCCACCGTGACACGGCAACCCAGGCTGGGTAACCATCCCATCCAAAATGTAAATGCTCCTCGTGGTCAGCCTGTATATATTAATCAAATACTCGTTTTACCTTTCGGTGTACAGGGCACAATCATTAAAACATGTACACAAATCTGCACCATTCTTTCTTATTTCTCGATAATATTTTTGCGTCCATCCATGTTTTCCTCCTTTTCTTCAGTATCTCTCCAATTACTTCATCCCAGGGCTTCTTGGGTCTTCTTCTTCGTCTGCGGCCTTGCGCTTTTGCCTCCCATACTTGCTTCACTGGCCTCTGATTGTTCACTCTTTGTAGATGTCCCCACAAGGTCAACTGTCTAGTTCCTATGAAATCTAAGATTAATTCTACTCCCAGTTCCTCGCTTACTTCTTGATTTTTAATTATGTTACGTCGTGTAATTCCTTTAACTTTGCGTAAGTATTTCATTTCAAGTGCCTGGATTTTACTTTGTTCTCTGTTAGTGAGTACCCAGGTTTTACAACCATATATCAATATAGGCCTGCTTTATACACGTTCATTTTGATTTTCTCCTACACTTCTCTTTTACTAATGAATGCTCAATTTAGTGCATAGTACATTTTAGACGTCTTGTTGATTCTTTCATTAACTTCTATTTCGTGATCTCCTGTATCTTCTGAAGTGACTTCCAAATATCGATATTGCTTTACCTATTCTATTTTTTCTTCCTCGAATTGAATGTTCAGTTCTTGGTACTCATCTGAAACGGACATTACTTTCGTTTCCTTTTTATTTATTCTTATTCCATATTCCTGCAATACCTCATGCCAGATCTCTATATTTTTCATCAAGTGTTTCCGACTTCCAGCCATGATAACAATATCATCCACAAAGGCACATTCAGAAATTTCTACTCTTCGTAAGTTCCAATATCCAAGAAATAACGTTTTACTTATTCTCTCATTACATTTAGTTATTATTAAGGTTCGACAAACGAGTGCAACGTCAGAGGCGTATCGCGCAAAAGTAGGTCCGTGAGATACAGTATTATTGAAAAATAATATATTGTTTCCTTTTATTGACGTCCTGATGTCCACTGCGACAACCGGGCTTACCGGGGCAGTAGTATTTTGTCTGTCGCCTCTAACGTTGCACTCGTTTGTCGAACCTTAGTTATTACCTCATCCATGTATAATGTCAATAGCAATGGGTTTATAACACCTCCTTGTCTCAATCCTCTTTTTGTTGAAACATGTTCGGACTTCATGTTTTTGTTAATTACTCAATTGAGATTATTAACATAGAGGCTCTGGATAATTCGAATAAGTTTCGCATTCACATTTTTACTTCTCTGATATTCCCATACTTTTGACCGTTGTGTTCTGTCAAATGCCTTTTGCAAATCTATGTAAGCGAAGTACGCATTTTGTTTTCTTTGCACTGTTCTGTCAATAATTTGCTTTAAAGTAAATATGCGGTCTTGTCCGCTTCTTCCTTTATTAAACGCGCTCTGTGCTTCATTGACTGTAAATTCCACAATGCTTCTTAAACGATCTTCTAGGATATGCTCGTATACTTTTAAGACATTAGATCCTGCCCAGGTGCTTTCCGTGATTCTAACCTGTTAATCGCTTTTTCTAATTCGGATTTCGTTATTTCTTCCTCATCGTTTTCTAAATTTGTTATTAACACACTTTGTTGTTGTGTATTCATGTCTTCTTCTCCTCCCAATAGTTCCTCAAAATACTCTTTCCATCGCCGCATTATTTCGATCTCCTCGGTTAGTAATAAACCGTCTTTGTCTTTACTTGCTCAGTTTTTCCCTTTCTCATAGTTTTTATGGACTTATAGAAAAATTTCTTGTTTCCATTACTATTTTTTTTCGATTTTCGTCGTTGTGATCACACCATGCAAAGGTTACGACCCGACGACCACGTAAAGCGAACTAATTTATGTAGTTCTATTCAGGAAGCAATAGAGGACGACGAATTTGCAAACCGGCTGGTATTCAGCGACGAAGCGATATTTCATTTAAGTGGAAAAGTGAACCGTCACAACATTCGGATATGGAGCACGGAAAATTCTCATGTCACTGTGCAACATGAAAGGGATTTTCCAAAATTAAATGTGTTTTGTGCAGTATCCAAGACAAATGTATACGGGCATTTTTTCTTTCATGGAAACACTGCGACCAGTACATCCTACCTAGATCTGTTGTAGTTGTGATTATTTCCGTAACTGACACAAGATTCTAACAAATTTGTATTCCAACAAGATGGAGCTCCGCCTCACTGGCACCATGAGGTGCGTCGGTATCTAAACGAGGAACTCCCTCATCGTTGGATTGGCCGATGTGCTGAACAAGATTTGGCATTGTTCACGTGGCCTCCCAGGTCTCCCGATCTTACACAGTGCGAGTTTTTTCTTTGGGGGTGCATTAAAGATAGGGTTTATGTCCCACCACTGCCAACAACACTGGATGCACCCCGAGCACGCATTACTACTGCTGTAAACAGTATCGATCGAGACATATTGCAGCGTGTATGGACTGAACTGGACTATCGTTTGGACGTATGTCGTGTGACGCGAGGAGCCCACATCGAACATTTGTAATGATTTGCTCACAAACTTGAATATTATCCCTTTCTATTGACATGTCGTTTACTATTATATCTGTCACACTTTCTGAAATACATATTTTTAAAATCCGATGATTCTTTTATAATAATCCTGTATTTCCAGATTGACTTCCCTTTCGGATGTTTTCTTTACGTTTTGCTATTTAGGCCGCTTCTGTTTTTGCAATATAAAATCGTTTTGTACTGACTCATTCTCTTTGGCTAACAAATTCACTATTTTCGTGTTTCCTGTCAATGTAGGCACTCTTTTCTTTGGAGCCATTTTAATATACGATACATACAGGAACTTCAGCAACTAGAAAACAAATAACCAACATCTATCATTACCGGGCCTAATGCGTAGATTGGGGAATTACCGAACACACATCAGTGAATCATCTATTTTACTTACATATTTGTCCGATTATTGGAGTTGCTTGACCTTTTATTACAGACATTTACTTGTTTCCTGCAGAAAAGTAGTGTGCGCGTTCGTTTATTAGATCATCCTCTGAAAGTAATATTATTTGCATATAAAAATATAGACTGGAGAATCGGAATTGTAAATGTTCAGATTTTTTCAGATATTTATTTACGTCGAAAATTCCAAGGAAATTATGTATTTTCATAATTTACCGACAGAAGCCAAAATATATTAAGTAAACAACATTTATTAAAGCTTGCAAAAAGTATGGCAAGCATTGATAGCGATGCGAATGCCTACTTGCTTATTAGGTGGATGACGTAATGTTAGGTAAGATTCATTTTCTCTGAAATTTTCATTTCATTAATGCAGTTCACTAATTATACAACTACCTTAGAACAATCAAACAGAACCGGTTTGCAAATACTAATTATTGAAGGAGTAAACGCGAAGGACTCAATTTTACAACGTCGTCGTATCCTCGGTAATAGGGCACAAATCTACAAGTTTCACACCGACTACGTAACGATCCGGGGCTAAACTTGACACTAAAGCACTGCAGGGTAAATTTATTAAGTGATGAGAGAATGATATAAATAGCTTTCGTCGTACAACTGATCTGTTTGCCCTAAATTATCATATCTGTTTGCAGGCTGTAATGAATGGATCAACTGTGAAAGTGATTAAATCTACAAGAGCTAATCAATTAAGGACCAAGTTGACTTCCACAGTTACTTGATAACGATCATCACGCTCACGTACATATTTTGAACCTGGTATAGGAAAATTAAACGAGTTGAAAAATCGGAGTGCTTTTAGCAATTTGCGTTAGTCCCCTCGTTGTGGTTGTTTACCTATGGATGCTGTTTATCGTTGTGTGTGGCTTATGTGTATACATATAGGGTTATTCACGACGACAGCCTATTAAAAATATCTCTGGAAATAACTAAAGTATCATCTTTTAAATTTTGGTGGGCGATATTGTAGATAGTGATGCATTTCCTTAAATTACTTCTTGGCACTCTTGATTAAACCGGAAACGGATATCAACCATTTTCTTTCAAATGGTAGATCAGTAGTCCGCGAAACTAGGTACACGGTTAATATGGATAAAACCCTTCCTATTGCCTCAAATTCATCAAATTTGGATTTACGTCAAACGAAATAAATCGGGAAACTAAACCTCAGTATGATCTATGCGCTACTGTTACTATTCTTAGCAATGATGCTGTGAAACCTGCGAAGTTCAGAGTTTTTCAAGGGAAAATTGGAACATTCGAAAAAATGAAGAAGGGCCCAGTGGTTTAAGATACGTAACGTCTGAAAAAGCTATTGCTGCATCGCTCGAAATTTGAAAATTGATTGCGATATCAAGAAAACCACACACAATTGGTGAAATATAAGCCATGTTTGCTGAAAGCTGTAGAAGGCGTTTTAGGAAAGGAAGCCAAAAAGAAGATTCAGAAGATATCATTGTCAAACAATACAGTTAAAGATCGAATTTAGAAAATGTCGCAGGGTATTGCAAAACAGCTCTTGAGCAAAACTAAAAAATCACATTGTTTTGCTCTATAATGCGATGAGACTACTGATGTGGCACAATGTTGCCAGTTACTTGTTTTCGTCCGATTTTTAGACGAAGACAATAATATTAGAGAAGAAATGTTACTGTCGAATGAGCCTGAAACGACTTCGAGAGGAGTCGGCGTCTTCAAAATAATCGGTAACTATTTTGAGAAGCACATCATGTGGGAAGAACTCTCTAGTTTTTGCAAACGGAGTTCCAGCAATGTTTAGCAGCTTTCATAAAACAAAAGAACCCCGTCACATTGACCACACATTGCATTATCCACCGCCAAGCGCTGGTTTCTAAAACTTTATCGGAAAACTTACCAAATACTATAAAACTGTCTATAAAAATTGTGAACTTTGTCAAAGTTAGTGCTTCACACACTCATGTTTTTAAAAAACTATGCGCTGGTTTGGTTTCCGAACATGAAATGCTACTTTAGCATACAGAAATTCATTGGCTCTGGAAGGGAAATATGTTGGAACGATCGTACGAGCTAAAAGAGGAAGTTAAATTAGTTTGGACGAGAAAAAAGTGACTGATATATTAGAACGACCTGGGATTCCAAACGAGGCTGCCATATGTTGCAGACATTTTTTCACATTTGGATAAGTTGAATTTGCAGTTTCAAGATTTGGGAAATATCAATTTAGAGGGCGCAGCAAACATTTTTGTTTTTGAAGATAAACTCCGCGCCTTTATTGATAAAATTTACTTGTGGATTGATAAGATCCAAACAAAAAATTATTCGGCTTTCCTCACGCTAAAGAAACTTGTTGATGATCAAGTTCAAGGCAGAATGAATATAACGTCGGAAGTCTGTCAAAGTCTTGCCTATCACTTAAAAACTCTTAAAGAGAAATTTTCTCGCTATTTTCTTGAAATCAATGCTGCCGAATCTGATGTTATCCGGAGAGTTAGAGTTAATAGAAATTCATTCAACGTGGAAGCTGGGGACCTATCTGATAATATGCAGGAAGAGGTCATCGAATTCCAGAATGATGGCACTTGCAGACACCTTTCGTTGAGGTATAAGCCTGGAATGGTTGTAATTCGATACTGACTGTTCCGATCCGCCTTTAAACAAAGGAAGAATTTTTGCAATCTTTAATTTATCTGGAAACTTCCCTTGTACTACAGAGTTGTTGATAATCTGCACTAGTGGACAAACAATTTCACAAATACATTGTTTCAATAGGTTAGTACTTATTTCGTCATATCCGTACGAGTACGTATTTTTAAAATTATTTACAACATTAATAATTTCAGCTTGACTAACTGGATCAAAAAAGAAAGAGCTCACAGTAGGATGGGAAATAGTGATCTGAGAGGAAAACCCACGGTCGAATGGCAACAAGTCATCTGCAATTTTATGATAATATTCATTGAAACATTCTCCGACTAAGTTTGGATCACCGATAAGTAGAGCCCGGAAGCAGGGAGCCGTGCCATAGCCGTACCTGCCTAGTATACAAAAACAATAGTAAGAAAATAGAAAAAAAATAACAGAACTAATACATAATTACAATATGTAAAAAGTAGTGAAACACTCACCCTTTTAAGCAGCCTTGGCTACGGAACAGTAAAACTAGAAGCACCATTATCAGTATTAACATCATATGGATAGGAGTGGCAAAAAGTTGACACCATTAGATGTGTTTCCACAGTTGTCTCGGTGAGCGATGTTCGCCGTGGTGAGAAAATGGGTTTATATTTTGAAGAAGAACGTTCAACATCTATCGATGTTATACATGCATGATTAAAATACTCTTTGTACTTAGTCAGTGGATTATTCGATACACCATCACAAATCGGGATCTTTCTGTAGCACACTCTCGAACTTTTCTAAAAGGCGATTATATTTTGCGTCATGTATGGTCAGTAGCTGTGTATGCACTCCGTCCATAATTTGCAGAGACTCCAATAATGATAACGATCTATTTTGTAATTGGTCTATTGCGTCAGCTAGTCCTTTATAGTAGCTACGAATATTTTTTAAATCTGTTTCAACGGAAATATCTTAAAATTTCAACTGGCCCTCCTTAATAGCTGCAGCTTCGGCAGGATTGAATTGTGCAACAAAAGCTTTTACTATTTTGAAATGTTCAGCATAATAAAAAGCTGTCTGCAACCATGTTCCCCAACGTGTAAGAATTGGCTCCGGTGGTTGACGAATACCAGGCACTCTGTGTGAAATGATCGTAGGCGTTTGGGAGATTTCAAAAACACTTTTTTTGTGCTTGCTATTAATGCATCTACCTCGGGAGAGCATTGTCGAATGGTTTCTGCTACAAGATGTAAAGCATGCACTTTACACATAACATGTAAACACTTGCAACCATGTTCAAGAAGACTGACGCTCATTAATTTTGTAGTGTATGAAATATGTTGTTACAGGCAGCAGAAATGCTGTTTCTATTTAATTGTAGAAGTTAGTAAAAAAGGGGGGTTATTTATGGGATACGTATTTCCTACGGGCACTGTTAGTGACGTAAATAGCAAGGCAATAAAGAATACTTAACGAATAGTTAATAATAGGAGACTTAAATTTCTAGTTAATTTTTTGAGATGAGATGTGCAACGTTAATTATAAAGATGTTAATGGCAAATAAAGTATTCAGGATAGTCAACCAGTTTTGAGTCAAGTCATTGCAACATAAAACAAAATATTTGAAGAGGATTTAAATTGTAACTTATACAGGAAATTAAGTTAAATAAAGCATTACAATATCAAACAAATTATGACAGTGATAAACAGATGTAATATATGAAGACGTAAGAAAGAGGATATACATATAGTCTACTAAGCCAGTACGTCTGTATCTTAAAAAACAACTCTATGAAACCTGATCAAGAAGAAGTAAAGTAAATAAATTTGAATCTCCAAGCTATCAGCATCAAGACGTTCCAAGGGTAATGTTACAGACATCTTCTTTGCGCGTATCGTACATATCCTTTTCCCACTTACGAGCTATTACAAAATTATATCTCTCCCGGCTGATAATCTTCCCTTCTCGTAAGTATCTTAGGTAGAAAAAAAGGAGAGCGAACGAAGTAAACCTTTTATAATTACTTGAGTCAAGATTAAGGTCTCGAAAGGCAAATATAATCAAAGGAGTTTTTTGCCTTTAAACTTTCAAGAAATTATACTCTGGACCCACGCAAGATTCAATGAATGACTGACTTGTTTTAAAAGTAATTTCAAACTTTCCTGGAATAATTATTCTGCATTTTGCAAAGGCTCGTTTAAATATGTACATTTCTTGTAAACAGAATATTTGATATTAAGAGGTTATTTAATATACACAGATAAATTTGTTTTAATCGTTAAATTTTAAATGTTAACGTCATGTTTTAAATATTACAATTTGATGTAAAGTGGTCCAATAACATAGAAAGAAATATAATTAAGAAGAGAAAGGGGATATGCATAAATCCCTTTTGTTAGGTAGTGTAGTGTTATATTCCGAATTTTGTATCTATTTCATAGATATTTTTGCGCGTAGATATTCCTACGGCAGTATAAATAAATAAATTGATAAAAAACAACTTTTACGAAAGACGACTTAATGACGGAAAAGAAACCTTAAAACTATGTCTTTATGCTAGTGCGTCACATAAGAAATTCTGCGTTCCTTCAAATTGCCGAACATGAATTAATCTCGAATTTTAAATTAAATTTAAATACTACTAGCACTGGAATATACTTTGGAAATAATAACACACAGCAAAACACATTTTTTCTCAAACCGAACTTGAGCAAAAAGGCCTCGATCGCCTTGGCGTCTCTTTGCACATCTGTTACGATACACTTTTCATATTGACAGTACTTAATATTCTTGCAATAAAATTACATTTGACTTGGTTTCTTTTCTTTGATACATTTTTGTAATACAGACAGTAATACGCTACCAGAGTTCGCGATCTAGCTGCAGAATCACCTTGACATATGTTGCTACGGCACACTCTACACACACAATCCACGCGCCAAAGGCTCCTGCTGTCATGACAAGATTAATAGCTTATAAACCCTGTTGAGCTGCTTATCACATACACAAAGACGTCAGGTTTTACTACTGATACGGATACCGCTACGACTTAAGAAGGGTTATTATATCAGTAGCTTTAGTACCTATTAAATTAATTACAGGCGTTTAACGAATGCTAAGACCAAAAACCTTGTTCTTTAGCACTATAGACTTTAAAAGTATTCTGTTGAGAAATATATGCCGTTTGTAAGTGACGGCGTGTCACTTGCATAGCATGTATTCTGTCGTTTCTAAATCTTCTTAACGTAGACCGTGAATATTTAGCCTTTACTAGTTTGTGTAAGTAATGTTTTGGGATTGCACGTCTATTCTTCGCTAAAAAATAATATTACGTTTGTTAACCTTGGTAAAGTTGGTGTAAATATCTTCGTGAGACTTTGTCCTGGTGTGTTTTTTAGTGTGAGGTCTTTGGTTTCTCATTTAATCCCATTTTAGATAGCTGTTTCATTCGCCACAACATGGATCAGGTCCAGTGATATGCTTGGTTATAAGAAATCCTACAAACTTCAAGTGTTAGTCTCGCATTTAGATTTCTGTCTTCAAAATATGGTAAATGTTAGTGAGGAATATTGGGCGTGGAGCGAAGCAGGGTCTCGTTCAATCTCTTTTGTTATTCCTTTTAAAAGACACCTTATTATCCAAATCTACATCAAACAGCTGACCAGAGCATCAGACTAACATGCTTTCAAAGGTACTAAAAACCATTTTATGAATTTACGAAAGTTAATACATTGATCGGTGGAATTTTTCAAAAAGAACATTCTGCTTACATATTTTGGAACAAAATTATTGTGAATGAAAACCTTATACCCAATTAAAAATCATATTCAACAAGCTATTAGAACACACAGACATAGATAATACTAATGCAATACAGGGTTAATACAAAGTCCCGGAACGATTGAGTGACTTTATTGTTTGAGGAATCTTTTTTTTTTAATTGTTATGGTTATGTTTGTTAAAAATAACGAATTTATTGTAATATTTTCTTTGACATTTTTTTCACTTCCGGTTTGACAGGAAATACTTCTTACTTATTTTTTTATGAGACATCCAGTACATTGTCACATTTCTGGAAGTAGGCTAGAAAACTGCTTTCAGAAATGCCAACATGTTTATTTTTATTGATAAAGACGCAATTCAAAAAATTAAAAAAGCTGCCGAATAACGTAAAATCAAGATATGATTGAAAACACTGGCATTTTACAGTAACTTGTCAGATTCATTCAAGTTATTGGTGTTACTATCTTTTGGTTTTGTTGATTAATTACCATGGCAGTAAAACTTATAGAATCTGAACGAATCTACATCTTGATGATACGTGGATATGGTGACCGTCAACGTTATTTTGAAGAAGTTCGCACTTTGTTTATACTATTTATCACCAAACCAGCAAAAGTACGGTGTATAGTACAATTCAAAGATACGAGGTATTTCGCCAAGTAAAAGATTTGCCAAGGAGTGGACGCTCAAGAACAGCAACCGATGTTTTACTAACAATTGAAGAACATAGTCACGTGTCTACAAAGGAATTAGAGCAAATTCATGAGATACCCAAAAAATCTGCCCAAAAAATCTTAAAATCTGCAAAACTTCAAAAGGCTTATGCATATTGTTCATCAGTTGACTGAAGATGATCCAGATCGCAGACCATACCTTTGCGAATTAATGAATGTATTAGAGAACAATCTAATTTGTTGAACCAAATAGTCTCTTCTGATACACCAACGTGTTATTTTAATGATACTGTTAACAGGCACAATTGTCGTGACTGGTCAACTGAAAACTCTCATTGGATGGAGGAAATCCATACACAGCACTCTCGAAAAGCGATTGTAAATTCTGATCTGGTTTTAAATAACGTAATAGGACCATTTTTCATGAAAGGAAGCTTAAAGGGCGATGACTATTTAACTTCAGTAAGGAACGAGATTGTGCCAGTATTTGCGGTTCTCTTTCCAAATTCAAACACACCTAGTCATCCAAACAGAGATATTTGTTTCCAACAGCATGGAGCTGCGCCACATTTTGTTCATAATGTTCGTGTTTACTTGAACGAAATATTTCCTGCACACTGTATCGGACGCAGAAAAGCAATTGAATGGCCAGTCCGTTCTCCAGATCTATCGCTAGTTTTTTCATGTGGAATCACTTGAAATATCAAGTACATAAAAACCGATCAAATAATCTTGAACAAACGAATAACTGAAGAATCAACCATGTTATGTCACAAGTGATACAGAATTCAATGAGAGATTTTGTCAATCGATTACCTTAGCGCCGATGGAGTACAATTTGAATGTTTATTGCAGTCTCAATCAAATTTCACTGTGATCAAAGATATATTGATTTTACGCTATTAGGCAGTTTTTTATTTTTTGTATTGCGTTTTTATCAATAAAAATAAACATGTTATTTAACTAAGTTTACAAATATATACAATATATATTCTACGTACTCTCCCGCCCTAGAAATACACTTTTCCCATTGGATTGGGAGCTTTTTTTCCATCATCGTAAAAACTGTTCGGACGCTTCCACCGCGTCGTTGTCGACGAAACCCTGACCTCCAAGCGCTTTTTTGAGGAGTCCAAAAAGATGCAAGTCACAAGGTGACAAGTCTGGACTATAGGGTGGATGTTCCAGCGTTTCCCATCCTAATGCATCAACTTTTTGCATCGCGGCGTTAACCACATGAGACCTGGCATTGTCATGCAGAAGAATGAAACTTCTGGCGAATTGCTTCTTCCTTTTCCCTCGAAATGATAACTTCGCGGCATCCAGTACTTCACAATAATATTGCGCATTAATTGTGCGTTGATCGTGGAAAAAATCAACGTGAAACTGTCACACTTGTCCTTTTGCGGCGATCATGGTTCTCGTTCTCTACCTTTTCACGCCCTCCAGAAAATTTGTTGTGCCGTGCAAACACACGGGTTCTTAACAGGGTGTTGTCGCCGAACTGTGTCTGTAATCACCGCCAAATTTCGATTGGGTTCACCCCCTCCTTGGCCAAAAACTTGATAATCCACTGCTCCACGGAAACATGCACTTCTTTCTCGCTCATGATTTCTTTTGATAGTAAAGGGACCCGAGAGAGTTGCGGTCGATTCTCCCTTCTCCCTAACGGTGCAGACTACCAGCACATCAACCCCTTCCAGGTCTAGAAGCCCTCCCGAGTTTTTAAGCAAGTCAGTCCCGTTTATATTTGATACACCCTCGTACATATTGATACCAAATTAAAAAGAATTCTTTTAAAATAACAAGGTTATTCGTTCGTTGCGGGACTTTGTACTAGGCGGGTATAAGTGATTATGTGGAACTAGCGTTGATTGTTAATTTTCAAGAATTGTTTAGTACATTGACAAATAGATAGAAAAATACTTAAAAAGATACTAATATTGTTTTGCTCTTAATGAACTTGCTCTATCCATATTAGAATTTTTATGCGTTCGTATGTAATTAGAAAGACCAGCTGTTATTTGATCAGACTTTAATGAAATTCCTAGAAAATTCGATTGAAAAATTAACGGATAGAATATCTGCAGGTAGTATACATTGCTAAGCCAATTGTGTACACACATATACGCGTGTATACGTACATTGCTGAGCAAATATTGACTGACATAGTTCAGCAACGCCAAAGATCCACTATACACGAATACGAAATATTTAATTAAATTCTTGTGATCGCACTGTTCCGCAGTAGTGTGTAACGGCTTATCAGACAATAAATAATTTGAATACTGAAGGGAAGAGACTATGGCGAGTTTCCAACAGAACTTTACTAACGCCGACCAGACTGTTCAGAATTTAAACACAACAACAGTAAGGAAAAACTAAAAAGATACGGGGAAAAGTGTAATATTGTAAAAGCAGAGGTTAAGTTCTGTTTGTAGGATCTTTTATAGTTACTATAAAAAATTTCAATAAGATTATCAAATAGACTCTAGAGTAACGTGTTTTTTTGCACTTGATAATATAGAGTCACATTAACATGGGGGTATACCGGATGTTCCACGCGATTACTCCTCTTAGCCAATGTGCTTGCTAAATCCCACCAATAGTAGTATATAATTTGTAGCAATTGTTTAATGCTACAATTATTTTAGTGTATTTATCTTGTTTGTCTTTTTCTTTTTAATTAACCAAATTGTTCTGCATTACATTGATTTAGTTTGTTTATATTTAAGGGATACTCAAATACTTAATGCTTATGAATATTATTTTGCTTTTAATGTACAGTGCTTAATAGCCACAGTGGATCCTTTATCTCTTTTCGTTTATTATTTTTACCCTCATATTTGATGGGGCGTGTCTGAGTTGGCCCGCATACCTGGGTTAATCCGAGGCGAGGAAAAGGTAATTAAGAAATTAAGGTTTATTACCTACTCAATGTCCGAGTTGGGCCAATGACTGATGGAATTAAATCAGTTTAAGGAGGCCTGCATATAAACAGAACTACTCGCACAGCATCAATTTAGAACTGACGCTGTGAACGCGTGAAATAAATAATCGCCGACTCCGCACCGCATATCTACTACACTGACTGTTACCGCTGTTTACCCAGACTATTTAATACTTTTAAAGAATTTCTAAAACGGTTAGAGTTGCATTGTTGGTATAATAGTACCTCTTTTTGAAGACTTCATACTATATCAAGTTACATGATACATACGAGGGTAAGTCAAAAATTTCTTACACTTTTAGTTGTACAACTGTATTAAACAAAGATATATGTACAACAGATACATCCCTTTTTCGATATAGTCTCCACCTTTAGCAATGCACTTGGTCCAGCGAGCCACAAGCTTCCGTATGCCTTCCTGGTAGAAGGTTTTTGGTTGGTCGTGAAGCCACTTTTACACCGCATCCCGAACGTCTGTGTCTGAGGCAAATCAGAACCGTGACTGATGTTTAAAGAAGATGCAACCTCACCTATGGTAACTCGCCTATTTGCTGTAACCATCCCCCGAGCTTGCTGAATGTTGCCGTCGGTGGTCGAGGTTGACGGCCGTTCAGCTCCCTCTTTTTGTGTTACGCTTGTGCGGCCACGTTGAAACATTTCGATCCACAAAAAAACGCTTTTACGAGATAGAGCACTGTCCCCGTGTTGTGACGAAAGTCTCCGGTGAATTTCAGCAACTTTCACACCCTCTGACCACAAAAATCGGATCACTGCTCGTTGTTCCTCTTTGGTGCAAACTAATAGCGGAGTTGACATGCTTATGCTGTTGTAGCTAGCAGACAAATGACGCGATCGTGATTAAATTCCGCACACATGACCACAGAGGCGCCAACTTACCGCATCCGCAAGCGGCCGCCACTACGATAACCTTCAAAGCTTGTTATGGCGAAAGTGTAGATAATATTTGACTTACCCTCGTATAATTAATTTTCTGTAAAATGTAGACTCATTGTCGTTGACTAAAATGTGGACTCATTGTCAGTTTACCTCTGGGGTACTGATATATACCTGTCAATTTTCATGTTATTCATTCTGCCAATGACTATCCACACACGTGTGTAGCTTCGAAATATCTAACCAAGGGAATTTATCAGACCAATTCAACAAGCACCTTTTTAAAAATGTGTTTATTGACTGAAAGTTATTGTAGAGCTAACAAATACAAATAAACAATAAGGGGAATTGAGACGGCATTGCTTCATGAATTACAAGTTAAGGGATGCTCCCATAATTCCAGTTCCTTTCTTGGAAATTGTAACAGCTACTAACGATAAATATAATATCTGTCTCTGGTCGTTATATTTTTAGAGCTCCTTTCCATTTATCGCTCCTTTTGCTTTTAACGTTTGCAAAGGTAAAATAACCCGCAATATGTTGTGAGCGATATAATGAAGTCTGAGAATTGTGTCATGTATTTTTGTTTACGAGACTGGTGGGAATACAACCGAGAGGTACTTGCTGTAAAATGCTATTGTGGCGCGCAAGAATAGTGTCTACAGTTTATTTCCAAGAATAAAGTATTTTATATTTGAATAATTTCCTGGAAATCAAACGGTGCTGCAAGAAGTGCTTGTCAAAAATAAGAAAAGACCTTTATTTATTGACAATATCTTTGTCAGCTTTTGCAGAATAAATAAATTATTATTATTAATTGTTATTATTACTTCATGGAGCAAAATAGAGTTATTATATTCCTTTAAAGAAGTAACATAATTTATAAAAATAATTATTAACACATGTAGCTTTCAAAACGCAGTGTTACAGTGAATTACAACGTATAACAATGTAGCTTTACAGAGTCCATTAAAAGGCTTCTACTACTTGTTCTGTAAGTACGTGCACGGTGTGCGTTGCGACGGTAACTTTAGAACTAGCTACAACAAACACTTATTCGCTTAAACAGATTGACACAAAGAGCGAGTAGAAAATAAGAGCGGTTTCACACGGGCTCGCAAAAGCGTGTCAAATCGGAAAGGAAAGACTTTTGAAATTATATATTCCGTTTTGAACAAAGCTTTGGGTGTTGGTGTGAAAATGAATACATGAAAAATTACTTGTGTAAAACCACTCTTGAAGATAAGTATACTTCTTAAAAGTAACAGAATTTTAATGAAAATTGAATGTAAAGATTTATATGTGGAGATGGTTAAAATTTCATGCAAAAATATTTGTGTTTCGATTATGTATATTTCTTGACACCTCTTGGCGTCGTTTTGTATCCTCCCGTCCTGTTGCTAATGTCTGGCGAAAGTGCGATAGATTATTGATTCTTTAATCAATTATATCACAAACATGTTAGGTCGGTGATAGGTCGAGAGACCAGCGAACTCTTTAGAAAGTGCATTTGGTATACATCAAATATTCCTAACAAACTAGACAATAAGGTGCATATTGAAGTCACATCAAAGAAGTTGGCGCCAGAGATCTATGCTATGAGGAGGATGATGGCAGTAGCAGCATACGAAGTGGCAAGAGAAGCAGGCAGATCGCCGTCTGAAAGTGAAAAATTAGCAGTGTTGTCTAACATTTCTGAAACAAGTATTCGCCGAATTCTTCACAACCGTTTGGGTATGAATAAGATTAGTGCAAGATGGGTACCGCATCTTCTTTCTGCTCTCCAACGTGAACGTCGGGTCGAATGTGCATGCTTCGTTTTTAAACATGCGCAGAGACGACCTCCAAAATCGGTTTCGGGTCCATTGTCGCAGGAGATAAAACAATGATTCTGTATTATGATCCTCTATCCAAAAAGAAGTTGATGGAATGGCGGCGACCCGATGAACTTCGTCCCAAAAAGGCGAAAGTCGTTCAATCAACGAAAAAGGTGGTGGCCACAATATTAATAATAATAATAATAATAATAAACATTTATTTTCCCAACAGGCATATTGCCCAATAACAGGAGAAATGTGGGTAACTATATACACAAAATAAAAACACAATGCAACACATGAAAACAAAATAAAGAGTAAATTTCTACATGTTTTACTTAAATAAGTCACGTTTATTAGCTGCCCTGGACAAAGTATACGTCGGCGCTCGTCTCATTGTATTAGTCCTTGCGAATGGAAGAATGAAGCCACTATCCGATCTTGAATTCAAACGTGGCACAAGAAAATTCATTCGTTCCAGTATGTATGGACAATCTATGTCATTTCTAAGCAATTTCTGTAGAAACTTCTCGCAGATGCCATCCCTCCTCGTACTCAAAGCCAGCATGTCGTGCCTTAACAGAAGTCCATCCTGTGGAGTACCTCTCTCAGGGTAACTTCCATCAATCTTAAATGACAGGAATTTTAAAAATTTCCGATGGATACGATCTAGATTTAGAAGGTCACAAGCATATAAGGGATACCAAATTAGGGCGGCATACTCCAGTTTACTGAGTACAAAGGCAAAGTATAACGACTTTAATAAAGAAGGATCATTGAAGTATTTAGAGACACGCATCACAAACCCCAGAGATTTCATGGCTTCAGAACAGATACTGTTAATGTGAGCTTTAAATGTGAGAGTGGTATCGAAGTGTACACCCAAATCCTTAAACTCAAGGTTACGTGACAAATTGGTACCTCTGATTTGGTAGGACAATAAGTACGGTGAACAAGAACGCGAGTAGGTAAGTACACAGCATTTATCAACATTTAACTTGAGCCCAAAAAGCTCACACCATTCTACTAACATAACAAGACCATTTTGCAATTTCCTCATGTCATCAACGGAAGATATTTCCGAGAAGATTTTAATATCGTCTGCATAAGCAAGGGTGGGAAGGTCAATTTTCAAAAGCAGGTCGTTAATATAAAGCACAAACAGTAACGGTCCCAGATTTGATCCCTGGGGGACGCCAGAGGAAAGAACAAAGTTACGAGAGCAATATTCTGGGATTGTGAGGGTATTCTACTCATTACTTTTAAAGAACGGAATACAACTGTCAACAGCACATATTACGTGTCTTTGCCGCATAAATTGTGGAACAATATTCGTGCAAAACGTTGAGAAAAATTGACAAAAGGTACTGCACGACAATGCACCTGTCCATACTGCCTCCATTTCATAAGTTGCCATCTGCAAATGCGGCTTTCAAGAATTGGGACAACCACCGTATAGACATGGCTCCAAGTGATTATTGTTTATTTTCTCATTTAAATAAAGATCTTGGGGGCCGTCGTTTTAAGGACAATAGTGAGCTGTAAGCAGCTGTAATACAATATTTTGAGAGAAAAACTTTAGATTACTTTGCAAGGGTATAGAATTATTAATTGATCGTTGTAATGAATGTATTGAAGTAAGGGGAGATTATATGGAAAAATAAAAATTGCTATGTTTTACCAAATTTATTTTGTCTGTATCAGGCAGAGAATTGTTGGCACCTACCTCGTGTTCTATTTCCTTTTTTTATTTATACAGGATTTTATTTATTTATTTACTTTTTACTATTTTATAATTTTATCTTTACTTTATTTACTACAATGTTAATGCCTCTGCAGGTCAAGACTGAAATAAATTATTATTATTATTATATGGAACAGTATAAGTCCTGCAATATAAGATTTATATAACGCACAGCTGTCATCGTATCCTGTACAAAAGCGAAAGATGATGGACTCCCATAGCAGATAGCACCCCGCGCCGATCAACATAGCATCTAACAAATGTTGTAAATTGTTCACCTTAATGCCATCTGATTCTATAGCGTCTGTTATGTGCACCTAATGAAAATATAGATTCGTTACTCAAGATAACAGAATTCCATTCCTTCAACATTAAATGAGGTTGCTGAAAGATCAGACTATATACGATTGATGGATCGGCTATACTTCTGGTGTTGGTAAATATGCCTCCTAAAGCAAAGAGTCATTGCAATCGATTGTACAGTTTTTCTTCTAGCTCCTGTACCCAACTTCTGTCCAGGTGCTGGATTGTATGGACAGACATTGGGTACAGGAGCTAGAAGAAAAACTGTAGAATCGACACTTTAGCTAAGTCCCGATTGACTCTTCCTGGGGTTTCTCCAGCAGATGTTTCTTGGTGTCCAAAAATTCCCACTTTTTGGGCTCCATTAATTGGCGAAAATTAGCACGTCTTGGTGCTGTTATTACTTTAATACTGCTACACTAACTGTACAGGAACATAGCAAATTGAAAACGTTTTTCAGGTCTGCAAAAGAACAAGCGCGAATTGAACATCTGTTAAAAAATGGATTATAAGAAAAACGTGAATATGCTAGTAATTCTTTTTGTTAACGTAAATGCCTAATATTTTTTAGTTTATCAGAAATACTAGTCTTAATGGTATGCCATTTTGAAATGGAGTTTAAGGTTTTGACATAAAAGAATTGTTTGTTACACTCGAACGCATTGACATAGAGCAGAGCGTTGCACGATTGGATTTATAACCAACCGCTTGCAATTGATTTACTGAATTTTATCTCATAATTAGATTTACGAGCTGAAACGCAAACAACTCGGGGGATTTGGATTTAAATGTTTGCTGTAAGTTGAAAAATCAAATACTTGAGTTTGCAAAGGCAATTACAGATAGAGACTTCATCTAAATCAGTTGGAATGGGAATACTATCTAATATTCGAAAAATGACAGCGAACGTGTTTGAGCGGTTCAGATTATCCTTTTATAAATATATCTATTTAAAGATTAAATTACACTGAGGAACAGCAATTTCGTTGTCTTAAATCTGTGACTTGCTTTCAACTAACTTTTGGCCTTTGGATCCAAAAATAACCGCAGTTTTTGTCAATCACGTCAACTTTTTAAGCTACAGGATACCCTCAAAAGTCATACAAATTGTGCATATAAAGGAAAATAAAGTAAAAACTTACCAAATATACTGTTTATAAAGAATAATTTTATTCATACAAAGGCTATAATAGTTACTGCAAGTTAAATTGTGTTCATACAAATTGTTGTTTTTTTATTGAACGGTAATTATATATTAAGGCAAAAATTTTTGCTTATAGCTTTTTCTGGAATGTTTAGTCTGTGGGCATGCTCGCTTGATGCTCCAACAATAGTCAGCCATCATATGTACATCCCATCTACCTTGATACCGTGCCTCCATGACCAAATCCTGGTGAAATCGCTCACCCTGCTCATCACTGACTGCACCAAGATTTTTCGGGAAGTTAGCAAGATGGATATGTAAAAAATACAGTTTGAAGTTCTCCAAGAGTTGCTGGACAATTTTGGCGTAATTCTGCCCTCGTGTATTTCCACGATAGTCTTTAACAATGTTTTTGAATACCAACCAAACATTCTTTTCATGCTCGATTTCGCGGAGAGTGGTCACATTCTCATAAGGTGTAGAGATAAAACTTGACGTGGTAGAAGAAAACTAACTACAGTTTTGAAACCTGCATGCATAATTAGCTATAGAACAGCTCAAAAACCAAACTTAACAGAAATTGTGTTACAAATTGTTCCCCAGTGTTATTTACGTAATTCTAATTGCAAGTAGGAGTATATAATGATACAAATTACATCAGATTACAATGCGAACAATTTGATTATTATTATTAATGTACGGCAATCTCTGTAAAGTATTTTATTTAATTATACTTGCAACAAGAACGTTTACATTTACTTGATCTGAAATTGGACTAGTACTAAAACTATAAGAAAAATCTTTACACACTTTCTTAAAAAAAAAAAAACTAACTCATTTGCAAATACATGACTAAAAAGGTGAACATAGATATAATATGATGTTAAAAATACAGCGTCGAAAGTCGCTATCATTAACCCCTTGTGAAATGACCGAAGTGCGACCCGTGAACCTACGTCAGAGCTATCCCCATTCTAATTCATTTTCAGTTCTTCGGCGGCTTATATAGTTTCGGCTCTCTCTCCCACTGACCCTGGTGTTTTATTAGGTAATTCTATCTCCAGCCAACAATAATTCCAGGGGAGCAGCTAAATAAGTTCGCTCGTTTTCAACGTAACATTTTCCTACAAACAGGAATAGAATTAATCCAATGTTATCTTTATCATTTTTCGCAAATTAAATATTACTTGGTAGTAAGTCCGGTAGTAAATGTTCACATTGTACAGTTGGCGATACTTGCTAGTGTCATGTCATATGATTGGAAGATACATCGCGAACTCACATGGCATATTGCAGGCTACAATATAATATTTTAAAGGAAAGAAATTTTAGCGGAAATTTAATTTGTAAGAGTATCAAATTCATGAATTCTGATAACACCAATAAATTGGATCGTTGCAAAGAAAAATACAATATTTCAATTGTTTGTATTTACTAATGGAATTTCTTCTCTTCCAAATTTTATATTATAATTAGAGTTTGTTAAAAAGGTGGTACCGGCAGTGGCGCACCGCATGAAAGTAGGTACGTAATATACAAGCTGCGTAGAATTGCTTCCATTGTCGATTCATTCAGCCGTCGACGGAGTTGTGAATACGTTGTCGTATACTTCAAAAATGATCAATCGACATCCAGTGAAGTAAGATTTGCAAATGTCAGATATTCCTTTTCTTCATCTGGGCACTCTTGATTTTCAGTTATAGAACGAACCTTTTGTAAATCGGGATTTTTCGTTAAAATTGTACCAAATTTTTGAGCAACATTGACTCCTATAGTGTTCGTCGAGTTTTCTAGAGCGGTTTGTAAATTGTTTATGCAATTTAATGCGTCTCGTGCAGATAAGTGACTGTTTTCTATTTGCTCAATAGCTTGCGCAACTTCAGAATAGTTCATGGAAATTTCATCTATTTGTTGTTGAGCGTCCGAATTGGAAAAAAAGTAGCTTTATAAACGTGTTTTACTTGCCAGCGATCTTATAATTGAATTTGGAATTTAATTACATTAAAGCTGACGTACAACAAACGTAAAGCTCTCGATCATACAAATCAGTAATCACGCAAGATATCGCTTATTCTCAAAATTGCCCAGTTTTATATTTATTGCATGTGCGCACATTTACGAGAAAGTTAAATAACTATCCATGTTTGTATCGTATAAAAAGTGACTTTAAATTAAAGCGACGTTTACGAAATTAACCCTCAAAATCTACATTTTTTAAAATTATGCAAATAAACCTCCTAGCTCAGATTCTGCTACAGGACATATGGCATTTTTAAGAAATTAAAGATAGTATTCTTAACACTACAACAAATTTATATTGTTCTATTCTTTGAAAATTCTATGCTACTAACTTGTTTCTGGCCACCGCTTGATTTATTTATATTATACTTCTCAAATGCCATCAATGAAACCTTGTTTAAAAAAAAAGCACGATTCATGCGCAAAATGTGACAAAAATGTATCAAGAATAACTGCAACAACGGAGCATCTATCAAGAGAAGGGAGTAGTCTACTTCACCTGTGGGAACGAGAGATGGAAGACATGGCTGATGGAGACGATATCCAACCTCAAAGTGTGAGCAGGCGCAATCCTAATGACAGGCGTCGCTAGGGATATAGTAAAAACTACAAAGGTAGTTGTATGGGTCCCTACTGAGTTCATTGGGTCTACAGAGGTAGGGAAGTTTTCCAACTCCTCGAAACCCAGAACGAAGAGTTGACAACAAAAGACTGGCGCGTCGTGCCAAGCAAGGCGGATCTGAAGGGAATAACCTTGGTTATCAACATCGACGAGGAATCCATGAAGGTGCCCAGCTCGCCTCCAGGATCGTGGGGAAAAAGGAATTACCTGAAGATGTTGAAGGTAATACAGATATACCTTTAACATAGTAGGGCAGCCTCCGATTCCCTGTGCTAGCTACAAGCTTCGAGCAGTATCGACGTGGCCCTAATACAAGAGCCCTGGCTAATCGGGGACCGTGTAGCAGGCCTTGGTGAAGCCAAAGGTAATGTAATATGCGATTTACGCTCTAGCAGAGTAAGACCTTGCATTTATGTTAAGAAAGACCTACAATCATTAACGCTGCTTAATTTCTGTTCTAGAGATTTAGCAGCCAAAAGGTTGAAGTTCCATAGCAAAGAGGGTAGCAAGGAGCTCATTGTCGCTTCTGCTTATCTCCCGTACAATGCACCGAAACCACCGCTATCAGACGATGTGGAAAGGCTGGCAAGATACTGCGAAGACCCTCACCTCCAGGTCACCATCGGAGCGGACGCCAACTCGCACCATACTGCATGGGGTCGTACCTACGTAAATAATAGAGTTGATTCACTATTGGAGTTCATTTTCTCTAGGAATCTAGTGATTTTGAATAAGAGTAGTGAACCAACTTTTGTAACGCAGAGAAGGAAACAGATAATTGATATAACTCTAAGCTCCCTGTACATTAGTACCCAGGTTACTAAGTCGTATGTGTCATCTCACTCAGATCAAAGGTACATCACCTTGGAAATCGCTGAGGCAGATGAAATAGTGGAGATGTATAGGAATCCATAAGGGCCAACTGGGTAAGGTACAAAGAGGAGCTGAGTAATAACATCAAACCGGTCAAACCAGATATTAAAAGTGAACTTGATATAGAGGCGACCTCAGAACAACTACAAAAGGCCATAATAACCTCATATACTGTAAGCTGTCCTCAGTCGAGACGAAACTCTACCAGAACAGTCAGCTGGTGGAATGAGGAGTTGTCGCTGTTGAGGCAACGAACACGCAAGTTATTTAACAGAGCGACGAAAACCAATGAGTGGTCGGAATATCGAAACATACTCACTGCATATAACCAGGCCCTAAGAAGGACTAAAAGAGAGTCACGGAGGAAATACTGTCGAGGCATAGAAACCACATCTGAAAGTGCAAGACTTCATAGACTACTTGCTAAAGATCCAACAAATCCTCTGGGAAATATTAGAAAACCCACAGGAAAATGTACGAAACTGGTACCGAAACGCTTGAGGTTTTACTAGAAGCGCACTTCCCAGGTTCAAAGAATGTTAACCTAAATAGTGTACCAAGTGGCAGGGACCTCAAATGGCCTTTCCAAATGTCAAAAAGGGTTGACTGGCAGCTAGCTAAACGGGCAATAACATACGGTAGGATCCTCTGTGCAATCGACTCGTTAGAGGCCTATAAGTCACCTGGACCTGACGAAATTTTTCCATCCTTGTTACAGCAGGGTAAAGATGCTGTAGTACCAGTGCTTTACGGAATTTATAGAGCTAGCCTGGCGCTGGGTTACGTATCATCCGTCTGGAATAGGGCTAAGGTCGTGTTTATTCGAAAACATTGTCATCATGAATCCATTTTACCCTATTTATATACTTTCCACCTACATAACTTTAAAGTGTCGAGAATTATTTCTGTGAGGTGTTTATTAACATTTTATTTGAAAATAACGTAAATACATTTAAGACAGCTTTACACTCCCATCACAATTGCCTAGAAGCGCAGATGCATTGATCGCCGTAATACCACTCACAATTGAAGTTCCAACCGTAAATGTTTCCGGAGCTCCAAGGTATTAAAGAAGTAACGTGAATTTATGACAGCTGCTGCCAATATAAACGACTTTATATTTCCTTGTTTACTTTTTATGTTTCCTATTTCTAGATACTTCCGTTAAACTCTCTCCTCGTAATAAATCTTTATACTTGCATTTTACATGAGTGCATAAATTAACTACCTAAGCGATAACAAACGTTCTTCATTTACAGAAGCTTTTCGTGTAAGGTTATTTCTTAGGAAACTGTATCTATCAAACATATTAAAACGAAGGTTGTACATTAATTATCGATATTTTTAATTCAGACGAGCAACCTTGTGTATTCAGAAAGGAATACTTCTTTTAAAAGTTACTCATACAGCCAGCGGTTCTCAACAGCTCTCAGCACCACGCTATTGTTTATATTATTTTGTATGGTATAATAGTCAAACCATGTTATTTTTTTAAAACCCAACATCCTAGGCACATCTAAGTCGTTTGGGTCTACATTCTAAAAATATTTTCAATATACAGGATCTTTCGCAAAAGCATGGCATATCGATGTTGTGCTTTTTAAACTGAACACCTGTATGTTGATGCATTTTTGAATTCTGTGTGAAAAAATCTACTTTTTTATGTATTCTCAGATAAGGAGATAATAATAAATAAATCCATCTAATAAAAAATCCCTCTAAGAAAAAATAGATTTGGGAAACAATTTATTTTTATAAATATAATGTTTGGTTTTGCTAAAAAATAAATATTTTAGGCAGTATTGGGAGTCCAAGAATTTTGATGATCATTTAAGGTGGTAATACTTACAAGTCTTGTTAAACTTTAAAAAGCTGAATTTTCTGTTCTTATGCTCTTAGTAAAATTCCGAATAAAGGATCCCACTACAATTAAAATGAAAATCGGACACTTGATATTTGTTTTCCTTTGTTGAAAGGTGCTTTAAATTCACAGTTTGAATTATTTTAGTTCCATATTTTTACGAGGCGAAGCAGCGTTGGTGACCTCTTCCCTCCATATTCCCCTAATTTGTTTTCTTTTCTCTGTTTTACACATGAAAACAATTTAATTTAGTTTTTTTTTTGAAGAGTCCAGTCAACAACGGATGAAGTTTGAAATTGATTTTACTAACGTATCTACTAATGTATCGTATTTGAATAGACAAATTGCTATTCATATGCAATTTATGGGCTTAAAACAGCATTCACATGGTAACCACATTTTATTACACCGTATCTGACAACACCGTACCTACAAAATTGAGCTTCGTAACCAAGGGAGCGGATGGTATTTCGAATGGTGATAGAAACGTCAAGTTTTATTTACTCAAAATAGTTAACTGGGGCTCTCAATAACAAAAACAATCAGACAGAATAAACAAGTTTCCGACAAACAGAAAATTTCAAAATTCTTATATATTTTTATTTACATGTTGAATAAACATGAAACTTTTCGAAAATAAAACTGCAGTACATCATCCAACAAACCCTTTTCGACATATAATTTGAGAATACGATCCAGAGAGCAAGGCCCAAAGACCAAGCTACCTGGTTTCCAACGAAGGCTGTTACGATTTCGAAAAAGGACACCGAAGAGCTGTTTCGTTGAGATTCTACAACAGTGTACATATACCGGAAATTAATTGACCAAATAAAACTCAAGAAGAAAAATTCAATTACTTTTAATTTAAATATCCAAATTTCAAAATTAAACTTCAATTTAATAATTTAAAATTAAATTAGTTGTCGGATAGGGATTGATTTAGGTTCTTGTCCATCCTTTGTTTATAAGAAATATAATCTATCCAAATTTATTTGTTTAAAATTACAAATAAACTCTGTGTCTCTTTTTAAAAAGATAAAATCGTTTCATTTCTCTTATCATTTTTTGATTTTCAAAAAAATATTAAGTGAGGTCCCACGTTTAACGAAAACACTTTCAAAACGTTAGCCCTGAGATTTATTTGATTCATTTAGTTCATTTAATTTTATTTACACATAATATCATTACAATGTGTACATTATATGTCTAAATAATAACAATCAATTAAACAACGTGCAAAAGGCGGTTCTAAATTACTAAAGGAACAAAAGCCATTTCAAAAACTAATATACATATTGAATAAAGTACATCTGGCTCAGTACTGGATAAAGGAAATTCGCTTTGCTCTATGATGTATTGAATCTAGCCTGCGCCGAGATAATAACAGGACGTCATTTGCACCATCTAATTAAATTGCAATTAGTTTGAAAGCATTTAACTTTACCTAGAATGAAGCAAGCGCACAATAACACCGTATAAATTTAAAACGTCTTGTGTTCGTTGAGAAAAGGTTTTGTGAGCTTCCTATTTAATAATTCTTAAAAGGCACAATTTATCTTCCTACATTAAGAGTAATTAAAAATTAACTTTTTTGATGCTACCTTTTAGATTTTGTTAATTTTCAGGTTGATGTGGAGATAGTAATTCCTATTATTATGCATACATGAAAATAGTGTATCCTGCTATACTCAGGATTTTAGCTCACTCTCTAAAAAAAATCCGTCAATTTTACCTCCATGAAAGGGGCAAAATGCACCCAAATTAGGGAGAAATTTCACCTCTTGTGGGGAAAAACAGAAAGTGGGGTAATTGTCCAGTCGTGTCATAATTTGGTATTTTTAGTGATGATAAACGAATTATAAAAGCATAAACTTTAATTCAAAAGATAGATGAAGACGTTGTGACAAACTATGACACCAATGAGCAAGTGAATAATCAGTAGGGATTAGTAATAAGTTATGATTAGTCTGGGCAAACAGCGGTAACAGCCAGTGTAGTAGATATGTGGTGCGGAGTCGGCGATTATTTATTTCACGCGTTCACAGCGTTAGTACTAAATCGATGCTGTATGCGAATAGGTCTGTGTATATGTAGGTAGGCAAGTAATTATGGCCGGTAGTGTACGTTAAAAGTCATCGTAACAACCACATCTTTTGTATACCCTGCACGAAACATACTAGAGAATCAAAATGTTAAAGTTAAAATACAATAATATGCATAGGGTATGTATATATAATGAACTGTAAACATAAAGAAAGCTGCCTTGGTTTTTGATATAGGGGGAGTCAACAAAATATTTTAGTTGACATTAGCAAACTTCCAAACATATCCGTTTAATTGTTTACCATATGTATAAGAGGAATTGTCATTTACGCAATAAATAAGTATGTGGGGAAATGCCTTTGTAATTTTCCGTCAAGACGTATGTATATGCGCCCGTAACAATGTATTATTCATTACAACATTGTTTAAGTCGGTTCAGCAGCCCCTTACACCCATTGTCTTTGTCTCTTATTCCTTTCTGTTTTAATGCTTCTATAAATTCTTCATGTGTATAATTCCCCAAACGTTACGCTCTAAACGTGGTGTAATACGGGATAATTAAGTTACAATTAATTTTAATTTGATATACTCCCCGACAAACGCTAGAATTAATTTGTGTTTCACATAAACTAGAAGGTAAAATATTTTTTAATTTAGCGAGGTTATGATTATATTTTCCATAAATTTAATACACCTGTTGCAGAAGGGAAATAAAACGAAATTGCTGGATGTTAATGGAATTAGGAAGGGAAACTTCTTTTATATTACCTAGACTTATTTTTATTTGTCTTGCCGTTAAGTCTTTGCGCTTTTTTTAGAAATTTTATTTCCCTGCAGCGCTCTAATTAGGTTGGAAATTGTTTTCGCAGTTTCTTTCCAGGCATACGTTTTGTCGCCGTGGACAAAAAGCTGCAAAAAGAAATTGTGATATTTAAAATATTTAATAATGAGGAGCGGATTCTATGCGAACCCTGAAAATTCAGCAAAAGTAACAATTACTTTTTAGTTCCAAGAAATTTTAACGAGAAAGAAAGGATAAAGGCGAATCCCTTGACAGTTACTTTTTAAAGCTAGGGCAATGACTTGCAATATTTGATTTGGATTTGTCCTTTTTTTATGTGTTAACTTTGGATGTTTAATTTGATACAAATTTATATCTACTGCAATAAAACAGCTAGTTTGACAGTATTACATATTTTTATTTCAATAATCAATCCGTCTTGTAATAAATGAAATTTATCCTTAGAGAATGATTTCGCTAACAGAAAGTTAACATAAGAATACTTGGTGATATGCATAGTATGAAGAATATGCTTATACTTCAAAAGTTCGCAGTATTCATGGTGATAACGAGAACTAGGTACACCTCGTTGTTTTTTATTACTTCAGACAAAAATCTGAATTTTGGAACACACAATAAAATGTCTAATTGTGCATAGGCCTTTTCAGGCCATCTATTCGATATGACCGCTATTATCCACAATATCTCTGGAGTTATGGTTCCAATTGTACACAACATTCTATATTCTAACCGTTGCAGAGTGAAAACTGGGGTAATAATAATAATAATAATAATAATAATAATAATAATAATAATAATATTAATAATATTAATAATATTAGTAATATTAATAATAGTAGTAATATGAATGCTACTAATAATATTAATGCTATTAATAATATTAGTAATTTTAATATTAATGCTGTTAATAATATTAATAATATTAATGCTATTAATAATATTAATATATTAATAATATTAATATTACTAATAATATTAATAACATTAATAATATTAATATTATTAATAATAGCTAATATTAATAATAACATAATAAAATACATATTACTGTATAATATATATACATAACTATATCTATTGCTAAAAGATATCCAAGAAGAAGGGAAAAAGTACATATATGAGTATGGATACTGCATGTGTGTTTTTGGATGAGCAGTTGACGAAAAGACATTATGAAGTCATACGAAAAGCATGTAACGATGTGGGATTCAATATTTTTCCTCCTTATTATCTGCTTTCTGAAAGTAAAAGAGTTCTTACCCGGAATTGATGGAAATAACTGTTGCTGGTGTAAAAGTTGAACTCCAGTCACTACTAGATCACACGGTGAAAAGGATTTGCGAGTCAAAAACTAAAGAAGAAGTTAATGCTCAAACAGCGGAATCACATCTCGTCGGTTTTTCCAAGATCCTGAAATAACCGCTAAAGCTGCAGGTGTTGACGTGGAGTTAATTCGAAGATTTGCTATCATTTTAGAGGATATAACTTCAGGATTGGATATCGGTGCAAAACGATTTGGTCTTTATGCCTTAGAAACGAGCGAAGTATTTCGTTAATAATTATTGATGGTATAAAATGCTTGCCACTCTTCATAAAATCTTCATCCATGGCGAAGACATTATCTCGTCTGCAGTTTTACCAATTGGCTTGTTATCAGAGGAAGCTCAAGAAGCTCGCAATAAAGATTATAAAAAGTTCCGGCTTTTTCACTCAAGAAAAACAAGTAGAAAACCTACAAACGAAGATATCATGCACATGATGATGCCCAGTTCCGATCCTTATTTATCGCATTTGAGGAAATCATGTCCGAAAAGTTATCATATATTTAGTGGAGAAGCTGCAGCAATATTAGGGGTTTAATAAAGACGTTAAAAAATTAAGTAAGCTAAAATAAATTACCATTAGTAGTAAGTTGTAAGTTCTTGCACGGATAATTATGAGTTCTTATCTTTGCAAATAACTAGATTATAAGTACATATTGTGTTGTAATTTATAAATAGTATATAGGTTTTAGAGCTATAGAAAACGATTTTAAGTTTTCTGTATCTATTTTATATTAAAACCGAGCATCTTGAGATTATTTCCCTTACCTACTTTTTTATTAAAGATAAACAAACTTTTAAGTTGTGTAATTTTTCTCTTTAATTCAAAACACAGCATTGTTGTGCTTCAAAAATGATAAATAAATTATACACTCAATAAAGTTTAGTTATTATCAAGCATAATAAAAAAAAATATATTAATCTACGTCATATAATTTAGAAGTTACGAGGTTTTTTTCCAAAAACTTCCCTTTATTTGGCCGCAGTGTGTCGCCCGTCAAACCGTCGCTCTCCTGCAACAGTTTAAATGGAACATCATCACCCACCCACCCTATAGTCCGGATTTGGCGCCCAGTGACTACCACCTGTTCCCTAAGTTGAAGGAACATTTGGCCGGAACGCAATTCAGCTGCGACGACGAGGTAAAAGAAGAGGTTCAACGATTTCTCAAGGACATAGCGGCGAGTTGGTATGACATGGGCATACAAAAACTGTCACAGCGTCTATAAAAGTGCATCGACCGAAATGGCGATTATGTAGAAAAATAAATACATTTTCAAACTTTAAAATGATATATATATTTTCCAAAATAAACGGATTTTTGTATTCTAAAAAAGATTGGAGTCCTTATTTTTGCGACTACCCTCGTATATTTCTAAACATATTTCACCAACAACAACAACAAGATAATAATGTTACTGACGAACAAGACGGTTACATTACGAACGATGCTTAATATTGGAAATTATATTAGAAATAGCTCCGAGTTTTAATTAACTCTAACTACAATATATTTAACGATAAAGCCGCTAAATCCTTTAAATTATTAAACAAGGAACGGCTAAGAAAAATATACTTATACATTATTACTATATATACATAATAAAACCGAGATGTTTGGAAAAACAGAAACAAAATAGCCTGAAATACATCTCACAATGATGCAGGAGACACTAATGAAGCAGCTATTTCAGAAACAAAACAGCGGACTTCCATTTCCTGTGCAAAAGAACAAACAAAGTAGCACACGTCGGTAACAATTTTTATTTCAGATAAAATATGATGAATTGAAAGACGCAGAATGTATAAACGTTTTAGGTATATACCGCGTTCGTATGTTCCGTAGTAAAGTGAACCGCTAAAATATATGGACTGTGTTACAACGTTTGCCCGCTATGAAAGTATCAGATGGGGAGCGCGCGAAGCGAATCAAGGACGCTCCTAGCATAAGCGACAACATTATTCCTTGTATGTATGGGACTCGCGACTATAAATGAATCCTTACGTACCCTAGTATATCTGAAGTTAATAATAGGCTTTAATTGATGGTAGCCAATTTAATAAGGCGCATTTCTAGTTGCAAACACGAAAAGGATTGCCTGTTTGCACACCTTACGGAGTCTATAAATGCTATCATCTAATTCTTTTAGCTGGTTAGACAAAACAACAACAAAAACAAATTTCAGCAAATCTAAATTTGTGTACATCCACATTACAACGTAGCGTACAAATATAAAGTAATTTTAGTTAATAAATACAGACATGGAACGCAGAAAAGTACAAAAATGTTTAATAATGTGCATATGAAACTCCTGTCATACAAGATTTTATACAATCGCTGTAAGCTCTATTATCGTAATATGAAGTATAGTATATTGTTCAATGTTAAGTTCAAATCAAGTGCACTATATAAACTAGTACATACTGAATATAGAAATGCGGTAGCTGCAGTACGTAATCCGATCTAAAAAAGGAGGATATCTGGTTTGTCACAAACAATAGCAATATCTACGCAAACAAATACGCCCATATGTTTTAATTCTTTTGTTAACTTTATATCCCGAAACATGTTCCTCAAATGAACGAAATGCTTAGTATCCTTTGTTCTATATATCACAAGATCTGCATATTTTACATACAATAGGATGATTGTATAACTCTTTTAGATAACTGAAAATTTTGGTGGCGGTGCCGGAAAGATAAATGAAGAAAGAGAAAGGGAAAGCGGTGACATGTGTTCGCTGTGTACATACGATATTTAACAAGATTTCAGGAGGGATTCCCATTATTTTTATTAAAATGTGACAAATTATCTAGATAACATACACTGTGCGTTAGGTTATACACTATTTAGGCAAAAATTCTTGTTTGGTTGTAGTTCTACGCTTATGTTGAAATTTTCTTCATGTGATTACTTGTTGCATTTCTTTTTTTATTAATTTTTCTCAAGAGAGGATTTCATATCGCTGAACTACAGTATCTTACATGTCGACTGGTCCTTTCTAAACGCTTTTTCTAATGTTGATGATGCCGTTCCTGCACTTTACAATCAACTGTTTGGTATTATAGATCTTTTCGTACCAATGTACAGAAGTTCCCGGCGTACCTGCCCTCTATGGTTCAATTCTAACATTAATAGCAAATTTTCAATGTTTCGATCCTTAATTAAGATGTAAATTAATGCAGCTTACAGGAAGTATCATAAAACTATCGAAAAGAATATAGCTAATCATTTAACATTATTTTGGAAATTCGTAAACTCTAAGCGATCCACCTCCAGAATTCCTGGGTGCTTAGAAACTGACAACTTAATCCTTGATAAATCTACTGATATTGTTCAAGCATTTGTAGATGCGTTTTTCAAAGTATTCACTCGTAACGTACCTACTGATCCTAGCCAGCTTGATTCAGATAGTTAGTTGCCGTTCTTTTAACATTGGATACTTTACTCCTAACGAAGTTCTTGGTGCCTTAAAAAACTTAAAGCGACCATGGTTCATGGAGATGATGCTTTATCTAGCTTTCTTGTTCGAGACCGCGCCCCAATTTTGTGTAAATCACTACGTATGGTTTTTAATATGGCTATTCAAACCTTTTCAACCTTTTCAACTTCTTGGAAAACTAGCAGGATTACCCCCGTATTCAAAAAAGGTGACCGATGTAATATCTACAAATACAGGCCAATTAGCATCCTCTCTAGCTGTGCTAAGGTTTTCGAACAACATCGTTGCGAAAGATTTTACAACATTAAACCTTACCTATCTATTTACCAACATGAATTTATCAGTGGACGATCAAGTACTACCAATTTTGATTGAGCTTTCCCAGTACAATAGTGAGAATCTTGACGAACGAATTCAGGTAGACGCTATTTATACGGATTTCAGTAAAGTCCTCGATCATAAGGTGTCAGTATCCAAACTTTCTGCAATTGAATTCTGTCCTGGTGTTGTTGCGCCAATGCGATCATGCCTTCATGATCGTTCATGTTACGTTCACTATAATGGATTTTTATCTCGCCCTCGCTGCGTCCAGTGGAGTGCCTCAAGGTTCAAATTTAGGTCCACTTCTTTTCAACATATACGAAATGATCTTTTGCTGTCTTTAGATTGCAACTTCCTTGTTTGTGCAGAAGATTTCAAAATTTATAGCAAAATTACTTCAACTCCTGATTGCCTAAATCTACAAAGAAACATCACAGCAAATCTAATGATTGGTGCTCTCTGAACGTGCAATGTAACGCTCTAATATTTCCTGATTAAACTATTCACATCTGTAACTTCGCTAGGTGATTCTGATAAACTTCAATCAAACCTGACAAGCGTTACCGATTGTCATGTCTCTAACAAGTTGGTATTAAACATATCCAAATGCAAGATTGTCTCATACACAAAGACAAAATTACCACTATTATCTGATCTTGGGTTTGATTCTGACATAGTTGCTAGGTGCGACGGTGTGTGTGGCCTGGGTGTTTACTTGGCTATTGTCTCACATTCAACCAACATGTAAAGAATGTCGTACCTACAGCTAGTAGAACAGTGAGATTTATACTGCGTAACACTTTCTTTTGCTAATATATCCACGTTAAAGATATTATATTCTTCGTAGTATGTATGGTAGTTACCCCCAGAGAGGCTTCCCATGTGTGACTTTGCTTGCGGACCTATCTTTTGCCTCGCTGGATGTACTGCGTAAAAACATCGGTTTAATTTTTCTATATAAATTACTGCATAACCAAATAGACGCTAATACACTTTTATCAAAGCTCAATTTTTTCGTGCCACGTCAATGATAATACCTTCACCTTCTACATGAATCCAGCAAGAACCAATTTACTCTGCTGTTTCCCAATTTCATTTATATATTCTGATTATAATCGAATCAGTTCCCATTGCGATATTTTTAATTATAAATTGAACAGGGTCTTAACTGATTGCAATTAATTGCCCTGCTATAAAAATTTAAACGGACCACCTTTTTAGTAATATATATTGCTTAATCAGTTATTTATGTCTTGTATTGAGATAAGCACTTGCTTCGTAATTTATTTGTACACTGGTATTGTTTATATATATTTCAATCAGTTATTTCTAATGTACTGTATATTGCCTTATAATTGGCATTGCACTGTTGGGCAATAAACCTTATTATTATTTTGTATAAATGTGCGACCATGGATGGTAGATAGGTGATGGCATTACGTTTCAACTTATTATTATTGTTTAAATAAAACTCAGCCCAGTTCTAGAATTTATCGACAATTAAAACTCTCTTAAAACCTTATTAATTATTGTTCTTGAAAACTCATTTTCTAGATTTTAATTAAATTTCGACAGCATTTTTATCAAAATATACACTGTGTCCCCGGATGGAGTTGACAAGAGGAAACAAATTTTTCTTATTGATTTTACGACAAAAAGTCAATCTTTATAGAAAGTTCTGCTTGTTGAGTAAATACGCTTACCATCAGAAAATCTAAGATTAAATGTACAGAATGTCCATAAATTAAGACAACATGAAAATGCTTCAAGAGAAAAGTATTAGTTATTGCATTTTTTGAGTTAAAATACAAAATTTCAAGTCTAAATTTAGATTGTTATGGTTGTATGTTGTTAAGTTTAATTAACATAACGCGTTATCTTGAATGTAATGTAGATAATAGTAATTTAATCTTGTCGATCACAGTTTGCTGTGTTGTCAAATAATATTGAACTGTAAAGCGTCATTAAGTGCAGATTTTTCAATTCAGTTACTCCTCGTTGGTTTTACAAAATGTTAACCATTGAAGAACGTATTTATTTGGTTAAATGTTATGCCATTGGAAACGTATCTTATCGATATGCTATAGACATGTTTCATGAAAAATTCCCAAACACTGCGGTATCACGCGAAGCACTGCGCCAACTTGTAAATAAATTTGATTTAACTAGATCTGTAGTGTTAAGAAACCCAAGAAAAAATACAACGAAGACGATACGGCTACAATTTTGGCATTAGATTCAGTGATAGAAACACCAAAGTTATCAATAACTGTAGGCTTTCACGGCCGGTGTCTGAATTTGTACTAGCAATACATATACATAAATCGAAATGGTGATCTTTCTCTTCAGCATGATTGAAGAATTATAAATTAATTTGCTTAATTCTAACTTTTATGATGGTCCGTTAGATCATGAAGTTAAAAATTTCAAATATAAAAAATTACCATTCATAGAGAATTTAACGAACAGAATTGTGAACATTTTTAAGCCCTTTAGTGAAATTTACATTGCTAAATATAACTCCATTAAAGTAAAAAACCTTTTCACTGTGGTCAAAGATAAAACCCCTATAGAGTATCGAAATTATGTGATTTATAAGGTACCTTGTTTAAATTGTCAAAGTTGCTACATTAGACAAGCTTCGCAATGACTTAAACACAAAATTAGCCAACACAAAAGTGACTGTCGTTTGGCCAAAAGAGCTTGCGCCTTAGCCAATCATGCTGAAGAGAAAGATCACCATTTCGATTTTGAGAATGTTAAAGCTTTGGACAACGAAAGCAATTATAAAAATCGTCTTTTTTTTGAGATGTATTACATTAATAAAAACAACACAATAAACTTTAAATCAGATACTAATCAATTGAATCACATGTATTCCAACATTTTACAACATAACACTGATCAATTTGACTTTTTGGAAAGTGCCCATATATTTATTTTTCATACCAGCTGTAATTCTTTCCCGCCTAGTGCATTTTTCCAATCTTTTTTTATACTTTTCAGTTCTTAGATTATACATATTTGCTTTAAGGTTTGCATTATCACATTTTAGTCCATCTTTTCTCCTGTTTAAACTGTTTTTAAAATGTAACTATAAAATAATTTTTAAATTGTTAGTTTTAATATGGATCAATGTTATTTAGTGTGTAATTTTTTAAATTCTAATGACCTTCTTAACATCAGATTTGCTAGTTTTTAATTCTCCAGTGTAAGTAACACAATTCCTTTTGAATTTTTACAATTTATAACCATTCTTTGTCATTGTAGTTTATACTCCTGATGAAGTTCTCAATAAAGAACGAAATATTAAAAGGAGTTTATGAATAAAGGAGATTCCTTTTTTCTGAGACCACCACAGACCGAATACCCGTGTTAACTCTATTTTTTCCTGACGTTGAACGATCGTAGTACTTCCTCTCAAACTATTATTATTATTATTAACACATTCCTCAAGTTAAATAGTAAATATTTGACTGAAGGTTATGTAAATAATGATTTCCTTAAACAATACACTTGCACTCTACCCTCAACCCAAAAATTATAAAGCCACTTAGGTAGTGGAGGCAGACCACCAAATTTTATCTACAAAACTTTTGTTGATGCATTAGAACTTTCCCTCTCCTCATGCAGTATTGTAGCAGATGCACTTTTGTGCCTGGGAGATTTAAATAATATCGATTTGTTGCGATCAGATACTACTCAGAACAGTATACCTTCACTCTATGCTCTAGTCTCCATTTGAAAAGGTGCGGATTACTAAACCGCCTTTACCTTGGTTCACTGATAAAATTCGGCTCCTGATGTTTCTACGTGACAAAGCCATACAAGAATTCTGTGAAAGCAGGTCACCAGCACACTAGGATTACTATAACTCTCTTTGTAATTTTACGACGTCGTATAAGAAACGGAATGAGGGCTTATTTGAAGCATAAGCTGAATACTACCAGTCCCAAAGTGGTATGGAAAGTACTGAAATCATTAATATATTAACTGGGAGCAGGTATAATAATGGTCTAAATTCTCACAAAACTCCTTTAATAAATCGATGCTACCAGTTTCGAGCAAGTCAGCTCATCATCAGGCAGGAGTTAATTTACTGCAGGTAAAATATATGATAAAATATTACAATGCAAACTAGTCAATTATAGTTCAAATAGAATAAAATCGCTTGTCGTAAATTATAAAGCTAGCTTCTATTTTAATATGTTGTACATGTTCACTTTTTACAATACAATTTTTAAATTTTAACACCAATTTACGATAAGTGATTTTATTCTATACGGAGTTTAATCGACCAGTTTCAGTTGTAATGATTTATCACATTTTGACATATCTTTTACCTGCAGTAAATTGATTGCTTTGTGTTGATGAGCTAACTAGCTCGAAACGGTAGCATCGATTTATTAAAGAAGGTTTGTGAGAATTTAGACCATTATTATACCTACCCCCAGTTATGAATTACTCACACAGAGTCACCTTGGATCGTTTTTCGTTAATATATTGTTTCTCGTGAAAGATGCTGCTTTTCCGAGTATCTCGCTAATGCAAATTCAATAAATGCATTTTTTATTGACAATGTTCCGCAATTGAACGCTGACTGATGATCTCGTTAAATATTACAACGGCTGCACGGTGCATGATATGGGGATGTGTTTGCGTTTAAACTTGTCGATGCATACACAATAGGCAAGGCCCTTAATAGTATTGCTAGCGGCTCTTCGTATGATGACGGTTTAATTATTCAAATTATCAAACTATGTTGACCTTATAGCTATAACTTAATACATTACTCATATAATCAATTACTGTATTCTAGGGGCGACATTTCTTAATGCTTGGAAAGAAGCGATGGTACCCTGGTTCCTAAATGTAATAACCCTTCTGAATTACATGATCTGGAGGCTGTGAGTCTTCTTTCAGTTTTGTCGAAGGTGGGGGAGGGACTTATTTTATTTTTGAAGTATTGTAGTAAGTACATCTCTTGAATTTCTTTAGTAATTGTGTTTCGCTTTTTATAACGTGTTCATCATCTTTATTCCCGTAACGCTTATTGAAAACGAATTCTTTTAGTACGTTTGTTAATGCGTCCCTTGAAATCACCTCTGTTAGTCAACAGCACAAAACGCCGAAAGCTAATTTAATAGCGACAAAATATTTCCTTTAATGTTGTACTCTATTGTGTCTCTGGAAACATATTTGACAGAAGCAATTCATTTTCTTATGAAACGTTTTAAATTGACAACAAAATTAGTCGTTTCTAAGCGTCAATAAGAAGGAGCACATAACTATCTTCGTTTGCGGTTCGACGCTGATTGATATAACTATGGAATGGGTAATCGCTGTAACATTATGCGGTTTATAGGCAATAATCCGATTATTGACCTGGAGCCCTTTTATTGCTTTGAAAAGGATCGTTTTCCCAATAAAATATTATTGTGAATTATTAGAAATCACTAAGTAATTACAAAGTAAAGGATGTCAAATTAGAAGTGAACCAGTTTTAATCTTTATTTACAAATATCTGAAATATCAAGTTATAATGATTCTAGCTATCATATCTTATAATTTTGATAAATATGGAGGGTTGGTCGATTGCTCATAGAGTATTTTGTGTAGAACAGATTATTAAAGGAGGTGCGGTAATTAACAACGACGATTTCGACATGAATTTCGTGTTGCTATAGCTCCGTCTGGCAAAACAATTAGAAGTTGGATCACAAGTTATTGTCAGAGGGGATCAGTAGAGGATTTGAAGCCACATGAGATGACAAAACGAGCAAGAACGGGAAAAAAACATCCAGTGAATCCTTGCGCCACTTATCGTAACAAGTAGAAATTCCTCATGAGTCCGTACGAGCAACTAAAGAGGGGCTTGCATGATCATCCTTGGAAGTGGCAAAAAGCTCAAAAGCTCCTTCTAAATTACCATAATACACGTTTACAGTTTTGCTTTTGGATTTTGGAAGGAGGCCAGGACTTTTTTAACATTAACAACATGGTTATGAGCGACGAGTCCCACTTCCAACTCTATGGCGAAAGAGATGAGCAGAATTTGCAATATTGGTCTGTTGAAGATTCACGCACAGTATTCGAGAAACCACAGTATTTTCAAAAAGTAACTGTTTGATAAGGTATTTGCTCAGCTGGAATTCTGGGGCCGTATTTTTTCCAAGATGAAAGAGGAAACGCAGTTTCTGTTACTAGTGAAAGGTAGTTGGTACCAGTGAAAGGTCCGTTAAAAATGTTAGACATTTTTAACGGAAGGTATGCGTCAACTTCAATTACCATTAGACATCACTTGGTACCAACAAGCCGGCGCAAAGCCTCATGTGTCTAATTTATCAATGGAAGTTCTACGTGAGACATAGGACTTCCATTGATTATTTATTCATTGATTGTACATAAATAAAAAATTTTAAACTAACACCTACGTCTAATTAATGATTCAAACTGGGTTACCTACTCCTGATTTGACACCCTTTACTTTGTAGTTTTACCATAAAATAAGATAACCTAGTATTAAACGAAACAGTTGGGACATTTGAAACAATTTTTATTTTTCGGTGTAATCTTCTAAGAGGTGTATAACAATTAGTGCATCGAAGACTAAATTTTATAAAGGAAATAATTTGTTTTTATAAAAACAAAATATTTCTGCCAGTCACCCAATCACCCCATCATTGTCAGGCACTGCGTTGATGAAGCACTTCTTGTATATCACGAACTTCTGGTACAAAATGTGGTAAACAATCAAAACATAAGAACATTTGCAGAAGCCAGAAAGATTGTTACTATGATCTCTCCAGCGGAATACCCGGCTCGAAATTTTTGTGGTCAGCCATATTGTCGTTATTCCACAATTTTGTACTTTCAATTTTGGAGCAAAGTGATTGGTACAGCTTTAATTTATTGTTACAAATCTCTTCAAAAGCCTATTGCACGAATAACGCGCCGCTGGAGAATCTTCACGTTTGTCAGACTACAATCTAATTAAAATATCCTTGTACATTATAGAAGATGAAATATCGATTGAAGTACAAACTTTCTGAAGAGGTCAATTATAAAATTGGAAACACACGACATACAAAATTATTTATGGAATTCGATCGAAACTTTCTTAATAAAATTACGAGAATCTCATTACTTATTTAATTACTTTAGAACTTTGGCCCTCCAACCCTAAGGATTTTCATTATAAGAAATTTATTCGAACAATAAAATGACATTTCCAAGTTTAAATTATCGACGAATTAATGGGATTTAAAAAGTCTGAAATTTAATATTAATATTTATTTTCCTTAACAATCAATCAATGATGAATATTATTCTGTGAAATTGCACACTCACTTTGAAGAAGTTTATGAGGCCTTAGTTCTGCATGTACATACCTACCAACGGCATCTATTCATATTTAGTGCTCTATGGAATATCTATAAATTAAGCAGCTCTCTGTTTTTAGTTTCTTAGTTTCTTTATTTTATGAAGATATTGTTAATTGAATAATAATTATTATTTTTATTTATTTAATCCAATACCCAAAAATTGTACAACATGCACAGCTTTCGCATAGGATAAATGAAGAACTCAAAAATTATCTATTAAAACACTCACCTAATTGTAAGCCATAGGAACAGTTCTTCCACATAAAATCAATTAAGCGTGTTTTAAATTTATTCTACGACATATTTTATACACGAAGGCAATTTATTAAATAACTTAACATCTATCACAAATGGATTTTTTTGGGAGCACCAAGTTATGTGCTGGAATAACAACGCCATTGCCTCCACGATAACATTTATGTATCTGATTGGTTCTCGAAAATTCAGCGAGATGCTGATATACAGTCATCAGCATTTCAACAATGTACAGTGATGGAAGAGGCAACGACTTTAAAGTCTCAAACCATAACCGACAAGATTGAAATTATCTAACTTTAAGAATATTCCGTATTCTCTCTTTCTGCAATCCAAAAGGCTGAACCAGATCTTACTCTTGAGTAAAACATTGCGTGGTAAGAAGATAGGCTCGCCTCCTGTTGTACTAAATGCCGCATTCTAAGCAGAGCATAGCCTTCAAAGCTGCTCACCAAATTCATCAATATATTTGTGCCACTTCCACCCGCTATCGACTTGTAAACGAAGAAAGTTTGTGCGCGTCACCTGCTTGACAGATACTCTTTACCAGTAAAAGCAACTCTGAGAGCATTGACAAAAAGCAGAAACAACGATGGATCGAGCACCGATCCCTGAGGAACACCACATTGGGCACGGTAAATTTTGTGGTTAAATAAACTGTGCATTTAAAGCGCAAATGATTTGGTAGGCAAACATGTTAGATGTTAAAATTTATGTCAAATAAAATAAAACTTATTTTGTTGTATTTCAATGGATAACAAACATAATTATCCATTGAAACCTTTCACAAAAACCCTTACCACAACACGTTGAACGCACGTTTTGATAGAACTCAGTTCAGTTTTGCTGCTTACAAAATAAAGTAAAAATCACCTTCTCTATGAATGTTTACCATACTTTTCAAGAAAGTTTATCATACTTTTCAAGAATGTTTACTTTTCCTTTCCTTCATTTCGCATCTTTTTATATTTCTCGCAGGTTGATTCATTTGATTAGATTTACTACATTATAACGTTGTCATAAAATATCGACAATATTTTCCCTCTGCCTTTAATCTGTGCAAAAATTTGATTCCGTTTCCTTTCATCATAGTTCGTGGGTCGTGTTTTGCTACTCGCTTCTGCTTAGTATATTGCGTGAAATATAATCAAATTTAAAACAAAATGTTTATAATTATTATCAACTAATAAAAATGAGTATTGTGGAAATTATTAAATGTAACAACGTCCATTAATTTTCCGCCCAACATCACTACATTACGCTTTAAACGGGATATTAATTATCGGTAATAATTTAGTGCTTTAACAGTTCAAACAGGGTCGATATTTCAAACCATTAAACACGCGCACGGGAAAAAAAGAACGATAATATATCGTATAGAGCATAACGTCACTGAGTTTGCGTTTTCGCCTACGGTTACGCTCCTAAAATATTTATTTTTCATTTTGAGGCTTTTCCGAGTACCAGCGTTGTCGATACTGCGTTTATATTGGAAATAGAAATTCTATCGCAGTAATAAGACCTATTGATTACTTATTTACTTGATTCGCTTTACGCGCTACGTTGTTGTTTTTCTTTCCTTTTGGAAAAGCCGTCTCTGTAGTAACATAAAATTCTACGAACGTTATACCGGGTGTGCCAGATTTTATTACACAGCCAAAATGAGTTAGGGAAACAAATTTTCAAACAATATGGGGTGCAAATGCCTGGTGCGGGTTGTTCGATGGTCGTATAATTGGACCATATTTTCACGAGTTAGTCTTACGGATGAAGTGTGTTTGTTGTTGTTCAATTAAAGAATCATAGGAGGAGTGAAAAAACGGAGTAACTTCAAAACGTCGCAACCTAAGTAAGTAAATGGCATATGGTTATAAAGGGAAAAATAAGGAGAGTCAGAATATCTGATAAAAAATATGGCGTGCCATTTAAAAAACATTTTTTTTTCATTGCTCTTGGAAGCATATTTCGTACCCTAGAATTTCTACGTTCTCACAATTTCTTTAATAAAAAACTTGGCTACCGGTTTCGTGTAAATTCAGCACAGGCCAGAGACCAGAATGATGTAATTAACAATTAGCAAATTCAATTAAGGAAACTACTAAAAATTTTCTGGTTACAAGAAACTTATCCACTAATTATTGTAATACATACTAAAAAATATAAAATGTAAATTAGAAAATAAAATAAGTGTATAAATGACGACACAAGTTAAAATATTATATCTGACCGTGAAGGAAGTTTTTTGTCAATGTAACAAGTATTGTAAAAAGAAAAAATTTAAAAAATAATCGTGAAATTATTTAAAAGTAGTGCTTTTAATAGCTTTTAATAGCTCCAGTTATACATAGACATGCCAGTTTCTGAATTTTCGAGAGACTGGTTATCGCCTGCTTCTTTCTTATGCCACCAAACCAGGCAACCATAAATTATCATGAGTCTTATCACGGTAGTGTACAACCAATACGTAATATGTGGTTTGAGACCCCATGTTTCCCAACTGTTCTACGGGTTGTCATCAATACCCTCTTGCATTTGTCAGTCATTTTTTGTAAATGTGAGTTCCAGGAGTGAGTGCTCCACAATTAATCAGGTATAATTTAATACAAAATGTAAGAGAACTTTATGGAATAACATATTTTGCTCTCACTTACTTCGCTGAATAGGAAACAGTTTGCAAACAAACAAATTAAAATTTATGCACATACCACTTGAACAAAAAAAACCTCAATCCTATATCACTATACATACACATATTATCATTTAAAATATTCAACATTTTAACAAATAACATTTGATAACTCGTGATTACCTGAAATTTCATATATATTGTTGTGATATTCGCTTACATCGTTGAAAGTGATTATTCTTTGACAGTTTGAATTATTTTAGTTCGTCGTTTGGACGAGGCGAAGCAGTGTTGTTGTTCTCTTCCTACGAAATTCCCCTACTCCATTATTTTATCTTACACATTAAGACTAATGATATTTTTGTAAAAAAAAAGTCCAGTGAACTTCGTACTCAGTGATACGCTAAATTTACTAATTAAAATTTAAATTATATTTCTTTTTAAACAAATAATTCAAAATGTACTTCATTTGGATAGGCAAATTGCCAAACACATACATTTGAAGGATTTTAAAATACGGAAACTACTTTATTGCACTACCGTACCTACAACATTAAACCACCGTAACCAAGGAAGCGAATGGAATTTCAAATGGACGTTCAAGAGTCAAGTTTATTTATCAAAATATAGTCAACTGGGGCTTCACAACAAAAAGTGATCAGAGAGATATAAACAAATTTTCGACACACAAATATTTTGCAAAATTCTTCGATAATTTCTTTAAATGCTTAAATAAACATGAAACTTTACTGAGAATAAACCGCAGTACAGCCTGTCAAAAACCCTTTCGCAATTATAATTTGTAAATATCAAGACCCGAGGACCAAGCTTCCAGTCCACCTATTGAAGACCGGTTACGATCCAAAGAAAAGGATACCAAAGTGAAACAACAGTGCACCAGTACCAAGAATTCAAACTATTTGGCCAAATAAACAAAATTGAAATACAAATCCAATCATTTATCCTAAAATCCAAATTTTAAAATTTAAAACTTAATAATAACAGTTTAATTATTAATTATTTATCGATTAGGGTTTGTGATAGGTCTTTGTACATTTACTATTGTTCGAAAGAAATATAATCTATCTTGTTTTAAATTTATATCAAAATTACTAATAGTAAATCACTGTCTCTCTTTAAAATTATTAAATCGCTTCATTTTTCTATTCAAAAGTCAATAAGTGAGATTCCCCACGATTTACTAAAAGGTAAACCCTGAGATTATTTAGATTAATTTAATTCATTTAATTTACTTAATTACAATTTAACTATTTACTATTTACTCAAAAATATCACTACAATGTACTCAAATACACGGGGAAATTCCATTTTAAAAGAAAACAATTTGATTATTATATTTTGGTTTCCGTTGGCGAATTATGAAAATCAGTTTGGTATGTAACATTGGCAAAAGAAAAAATCTCCAATGGATAATTTGAATCTGGTAAAATGCACCAAAATGTTTAACCAGCAACGCAAGCCTACTGCTTTATACGCACCTTCCATCAAAGCCACGGTATATGCACATAATACAAACTGTAAATACACGTCGGTGCCTACCAGCACAAGTTAATTAATGTAATATGTATATTTTCGTTTCCCTTAACGTAGTAGCGAATTACATGCCTGCGAAAATGTCGGTCCCCATAAAATTTTGATAACCGAAAGAGGCTTACGGTGTAACAATTTATTATGGAAAAGGGATAGAATTTCGCCTGAATTAGCAAAGTAATTACGTATAAATATTATTACGGCGCAAACACACTGATGGTGCTACTAAAAACAGAATCTCGGTTTTATTCTCATAAACAGGTATTAGTTAACAGACAATTTACCGTAATTTAATTTATGTAATACCCAACCGAATATACTCCCCATACATTGAAGGATATATTTGCCTTCGCAAGTAGGAAGCCGTATTTGCGCCATATTAACCCGATCGTGTGACGTTTAAAGACATTTTTACCTAAATTAATATGAAAAATTGATACCTAAATACATCACCAATCTCACCATACACTCACCCCTCTCCCCCAGACTTTTATTTTTTGTGAACTATTAATTCCAACAAGATTGGATAAAGTAAGGAAATAATAACAATTAACAAATCTGAATTTTTAGAATTGCTATTTGACAGACTGACAATTGAAGAGTGCAATATGCAAAAGGGTCTAAATGCCAACTTTCTTGAAATAAAGATTTTTACGATTTTAGGGTCTATATGCCATTAGAAACTTGCAACAGAAATTATTATGATTGCGGTGCCACCTATGCTGAATATTTAGAATCTTTGTCAAACAGGCCCAAGTGCTTTAAGGTGCACGTCATTACTTTTAACCTCACTTTTGTTGTCCAATTTTTGTGTAAACAGCAGTATTATTCTAGTGGTTTTCGATTAACGTTTGTACATAGAAAATGAGTGAAAATACAGGTGCAGTGTGTAATAATACATTCAGAAAGAAGAGGGAGTAAACCGGAAATATCCGTAAAGATGGCAAAGCTCGACGAAACAGCGCACAACCTTATAAGCAGCCACCCTCACAGAACAAGCCACGCTTTTTTGTTCTAGGAAAAAAAGGTCCTTCTCAGGTTTGTTGTATAACATAACAAAATCGCTAAACAAAATGGGCTTTTTTTATTATTGTATTCAAAGTTTCAGTTGGTGTGTTTCCGGTTACATGTAAGTGTAAATTTGCTTGTAAGTCCGTTACACTTGAGGCTAGAATGGAGCTTTTCAAACAATTTTGGAATAATGGAAAATACAGTGAGCAACAAAACTTTTTAATTAGATTGTTAGAATGTGACAAAATAAATAGAAGAAGGCATGGCACTTATAATACACCTGATTTAAGCAGAAGGCAACACACATTCCGATATTTCTTACTCTTTCCTGGCAATTCAAAGGTATCAGTCTGCAGGAAGTCATTCTGCGAGACGTTTGGTGTAGGCGATAAGCGAGTTAAACTCCTGCGTCAAAAAATTACAGCATTTCCTGAAATCATAGTAAGGGAAAAACGAAGTGGGAAGCGTTCTAAAAGAGACCAGTTGTGGAAATCAAAAATAGTTGAATTTATATCGTCCATCCCAACTAGGAAGAGTCACTATGGACGAGAAAAGTTCGAAGCACTACCTACCTGAGGATTTAAATATTCGAAAACGTTTCAATCTCTCTTTCAGTCCCCTCAGGGTAGACACATGTGCAAACTGCGACTTGTGTAACATGGAACTAAAAAAAGCCAAGAATCCCATTCAACGGAAGGAGGTGGAACTAAAAACGCAATTTACATTAAAGAAATGCCGAAGCTGCCCAATGATGTCAAACGATTACAAAACAGCAAAATTGCAAGATTCTCCTTGCGTTATATCATTCGATCTTCAGAAACAGCTTTATATACCAGCACTGACTCACACCGACATGTATTACAGCAGCCAACTCGCCTGTGTTAATTTTGGCCTGAAAGTTGAGGGAACTGGATTTTTTTTATCTTAGAGACGAGAGCACTGGAAAGCGTGAATGTAACGAAATAGGATCCTGCGTTTTCGACTTCCTAACTAACCAGTTAATCATTACGCTTAAAAAGTCATTAGTATTGTAGTCTGATAACTGCCAAAACAAAAATCAATGTGTTTTGGCCGTCTACATCACTCTTGTTGCAAAAGGATTCTTTAATGATATCACACATAAATTTCCACAAACAGGCCATACATTTCTTTCCTGCGATAGAGATTTCGCATTGATAGAAAAAGTGAAGAGGACGAAGAAACCTGAAGTGCCCCGTGATTTAATTAAAATAATAACGAGTGCGAGACAACGCAACGGTTTCTTTGACTGGATGGCGTTAGCCAAAGAAACTTTAAAAACGGATCATCTTGGAATATCGCAAGCTGTCATGCTAAAAATTGACTCCCAGTTATTGCAACATGGAATAATAGAAGTTAAAAATCATTACAGCGACGTTGCTGCATTTCGTAGAGTACAAATTTTTAAAGAAAACGTAACCATTAATTATTTTAAATACTTAGAGGTAGCCCTTTCCGGTTCAATGAAAGGAAACCCATAGCCAGCTTCCAAGATAAAACAAATTCAGGATACAATTCCATTTCTAAAGGAAAAAAATGAAGAATTTTATCTATAGATCATCGAAAAGATGACTAACCATGCAAACTGAGCATTTTCGTTATATTTATATTGTTTAATCTTTAAAACTAATAATACTTTTAAGTTAGACTTAAGGTGCACTATGTTAGGCCGTTTTGATAAAAAGAATGGAATACTAAGTTTTCACCAAATATCTGTATTTTTTATTATTCCCAGTTAAAACATGTATTCTCAAAATAATAAATATATTTTTTTCAGTAATACTCTATTTTAACCCTAATTTATAGAGTAACTATTGTCTTTACTGAAAAATTTACCACCTGGCACTTACGCCCTTTTGCATAGTCTTCAATTGTTACCCAACAACAAGCTCTTTGGATAAACCTGGCATAATGGGAGACAGTTTGACGCTATTACCTAACCAACTTTGCATAGAAATAAAAAGAGATTATCGAACCTTAATATCTTCACGCCCTGATAATTCTTAAATTAAAGTATGGTACATTTCTAGTATCGATGGAATTGCCTTCCCATTTTGAGAAAATAAAAATGTACACAGTGTTGCATTTAAGATAAGAATGTTGGCATCACTTCCGTAAATGCAATTGAACTGTCGATGACATCAAAAGTTCTCATCTGATTGCAATCCTAGTAATCCTCCTTTTCTTTTGGAATAGTACCTATTGAAAGGTTTAGCGAAAAATCCGAATACCCTAGTTAACTTCCCCATTTTATCTTTCACCCTCAAAAGAAGAATAATATACGAAGGCGAATCAAATATTAACCGGACTTTTGTTTTAGAACATTTATTGGTACAGTAAATAAAATTTTGAATACACCGTATTTTTCTATATAATGTCCTCTTTTATTCACACATGTTTCCCACCGAATCGGAAGCTTTTAATTCCGTCATCAAAGAATGAATGTGGTCGCGTCTGTAACCCATTGCGCACGAACGTTTCTACACCTTCGTCGTCGTCAAAGTGATGACCTCCCAATTCTTCTTTGAGTGGCCCAAACATGTGGGCGACAGATCGGGACTGTAGGGCGGATGTTCTAGTGTTTCCCAATGAATTTTGTCCAATTTTTCTTGGGTTAATGCAACTGTGTGTGGCCGAGCGTTGTCATGGAGCAGAATCGCACTTCGAATAGGCATGTCTCGCCTTTTTCGTCGATAGGCCAGTTTCTCTTCGTCAAGCAGTTGACAGTAGTATGCAGCATTAACTGTACGCCGTTCATGGAGAAAATCAACGAGCAATATTCGTCTCACTGGTGCTTGTCCGCGGTCGGCGTGCATGAGTCTCATTTTGCACTGGCTCTCGGCCATCGGAAAATTTTTTGTGCCAGTGGTAGACTTGGGTCCTTGAAAGCGTTTTTTCAGCGAACTGTGCAGTTAGTCGACGCAAAATTTCGGCAGGTTTTACGCCCTCCCGCGACAAAAATTTAATAATAATGCGTTGCTCAACAGACGTCTGCACCTCTTGCTCAGACATGATGCTACTAACAACCAATCTGCTCTAACGAGCCCTAACCGATTTACTCCCCTCCACTTTACATCCCCATCCAACATATATCAACACGTCACGTTACTCACTTCACCTAGGGAGCGTTAAAAAGAAAAGTCCGGTTAATATTTGATTCGCCCTCGTACAAACAGTGAGCATGTAGCGGTTGGAACAAATTACACAAAAATTTAAGGAACTTATTTTGAGGAATACCATCAACAGAAACATTTGGCTTTTCATTGTGATTCTTTTGTTCCGCATTTAGCCTTAACTTTTCTTTAAGAGATTGCAACCAGTCCTGTACATCGAGAAAACATTTCGGTTAAAAGCTGCTTCAGAGAAAATTAACATTATTGACCCACTGTATTTGTTTCTAGATATTTTATTTCATTTCTACGCATTAAAATAATTAAAACGTTAGCATAATACAGCGTGGCTAATTTGAAATGGAAACACCCCTGTAGACCTATATTTTACACTAAAATGAAACCCATGGTTTTAACCAAAATTTCCCTCAAATATGTTTAATAATAAAATGATTATGAGAAACTAATTTTTCAAACTACCACGCATTATTTCATAAACCCACTTCTACAGCATCTACTAACCAAGGTAAATAAAAATGTATAAAGGAAAACCAACTAAAAATTAACTAGTTCTTATTAAATACTACAAAATTGCAAATAACCATTTTGTTTAATCTAACTATAATTAAAAAAGGGAATATACACCTACCAAGTTTTAAAGAAATAAGTAATACCCACTAGCCACATTGGTTTCTTTTAATAATTTCGTTTTACTTTTATTTGGTACATTTTGTATTGAACCTTAAAAAATGTTTCAATTTACTGTTATTTAATTCAAAACTACATGCAATGTAAATGAAATCTAAAGTAGGCTATGACGTCGATATTAATAATTTGTAAATGAAGTTAAATGCAGGCTGTCACATGGACAATTACTGCATAATTGCTCGTTAACTTCATCAATAGTTGAGTGATTGCAAACTAGATTTGATAATTGTTAAAGTAAATCTAACTAAGGAATCGCAATTGTGTAGTTCATTTTTAGTTGTTCTCTTTTTATAAATTTTGAAGTGCTTTGGTCAGTAGATGCTATAAGAAGCGGATTTATAAACTAATGCAGGGTAAAGTTTGGAAAATAATTCTCGCATAACCTTTTTTATTAAAAAAAAACATATTTATGAATTAAATGTTGGTTAAAACCATTTTAAGACCCTTTCAATTCAGTGATGTAGTCAGATTTTGAATATAAAAATCGCTAATAAGGTTTTGCTATTTTCGATCTTGAAAAATATTCATAGTATCTCTTGAAAATTTAGATGTACTCCTGAAATTTTGTATGGAATTACTTTTTGATCCACTATTCAAAAACAATTAGTCTCATTTTAATGTAAAATATACGAGGGTGTATCAAACATAAACGGGTCTGATTTTCTTCAAACTTCCGGAGGGCTTCTAGACCTGGAAGGGGTTGATGCGCGGGTAGCCTGTATCGCTAGGCAGGAGGGAGAACCGACCGCAACTCTCTCGGACATGAGCGAGAAAAAAGTGCATGTCTCCGTAGAGCAGCGGATTATCATCAAGTTTTTGGCCAAGGAGGGGGTGAACCCAACCGAAATTTTGCGGCGATTACAAACACAGTTCGGGGACAACACCCTGTCAAGAACCCGTGTGTTTGCATGGCAGTATGGAATGCAGAAAGAGCGGCGAAAGGGCACCGGTGAAGGCAAAAACGCGGTTGTCAGCCGGAATGGTAATGGCAACAGTTTTTTTTGATCGGCAAGGTGCTTTCCATGTTGATTTTCTCCACGATAGACGCACAATTAATGCGCAATATTATTGTGAAGTACTGGATGCCACGAAATTGTCATTTCGAAGGAAAAAGAAGATTCAAATGGGCCAGAAGTGTCATTCTACTGCATGACAACGCCAGGCCTCATACGGCTAAAGCCACGATGCAAAAAGTGGATGCATTAGGATGGGAAACGCGGCAACATCCATCCTATAGTCCAGACTTGTCACCTTGTGACTTCCATCTTTTTGGACCCGTCGAAGAAGCGCTTGGAGGCCGGCGTTTCGACAACAACGAAGCGGTGGAAGCGTTTGTGCTCCAATGGCTACACGAACGTCCGAAAAGGTTTTACGTTGATGAAATAAAAAAGCTCCCAATCCGATGGGAAAAATGTATTTCTAGGGCGGGAGAGTATGAGAAAAATAATATATATTTGTAAGCCTAGTGAAATAAAGTTAGAATTAAAAAAAAAACGATTCCCGTTTATATTTGATACACCCTCGTAGGTTCTACAATGGTGCTTCCATTTCAAAGGGTCACTTTGTATAATGAGTTAATTAACCCTTAAATGGCGTTCTCATGGAGAATCGAATTATAAAACTAAAACAAAAGACATATTTTAGCATCAAAACGAGTATTACATAAAAAAAAAATAATTATACCCATTTTACAAACCTGAAATTAAACTCTAGCTAAATTTTACATTATATTAAAAGATTCAAATTAGATGATTGGCCAAAACCGACAATATTTTCTACTCAGTAGCTCTTTCAAAATAAATATAACGAAAGAAATCTTTCCCGAACCCCTGTCCTGGAGATACTGATCCAAACTGATGTAGCTTCTTAAAAATTCTTCCTAATAGTTTTCGAAATTTTGAAGTCCAAAATGAATCAAGTGTTTGTAGAAATATATATGTTTATTTGTACGAAATTTTCGATTTTTAAACACATTAAATCTGTGGAAAGAAGTAGTAACAGGTGCGTTCTTCTCCATTAGGCCAATGGTCAATAACCTCCCAAAAATATTCCCAAACTGACAAAATGTTAAAATATTTTTTTAATTATACGTTTCCAGTGTAAATAAACATTTTGTTTATTTGTTTTTTATTTTAACATTTTGTCAGTTTGGAAATATTATTGGGAGGTCATCGACCAATCGACGTAATGGAGAAGTTTTTTCGTGCTTATTTCCTCAAAGAGTTAATAGTAGACAATACAGCTGGAAGAAATTCAATTTACTACACGCAGAGAAAGGGTTTTTTGCATCAAGAAATTAGATTTTTTTGTAAACATCGGCCCCTATTCAAGAAAGTATTTTTATTTCAAGACTGTAAATACAGGGTGTCCACGGATGGGGTTGCAAAGAGGAAAAACTTTTCTAGTATGCGTTTTACAGAAAAAAGTTATTCTTTATAAAGATTCTGCTTTCCTCCAAACTACCAAAAACATAATTTAGGTATGACTATAGACATATACTTACTTATAAATTCAATATTACTGCAACTGATACTGTTATTTTTCAACTAAACAACAGTCACTCTTGGAAATAAACAAGTAAATAATTACTCTTGGCCATTTTACGTTTATGTTGAACGTAATCAGGTACACGAGCGCGTACTCGGTTTAAGTGTCTCGAGGTACTAACAATTTAAACAAAATAAAGTATGTAGTAGGCTTTGCTTTGTACTGCCATTAAATTAGTTTTAGACTGTGTCAAATACTTAAAATTTTACTTCCAAATGCTCACTAAAGAAGCACATGTCTATCTGGTTAAATGCTATGGTATTGGACATGTCTGACACAGATATGCCATTCATTTGTTTCTTCAAAAGTTTCCCAATACATCTGTATCAGACGTATACTTTTCAATAAGTTTGGCAAAACTGGATCCGTAATGGATTTAAAAAAGGACGTAAGAAGTATGACGAAAATGACGACATTATTAGAAATTAATTCGATGGAGGAGAATCCGAGTTTGTCTGTGAGAAAACCTTCGCGAGAGTTAAACGTTTCTAAAAGTTTGTTCCAAAAAAAATATAAAAATAATAAAATCTTGCCTTATAAACTCACAATTAGACTTTTGTTTATGGGTTGGAGAGAAGTTCGTTGAAGATAGAACCTTTCATAAACAAAATTTCTTTACTGACAAAGTTACATTTTCAACTAACGATCACGTTTCTGCTCAGAACACAAGATATTGGGCTGCGGTGAATCCACAATTAAAAATTCGATCAAGAGGCCAACGTTATAAAAAAGTAAACGTATGGTATGATATTTTCTATGGTGGTATTATTGGTCCATATTTTCTAAAACAAAATTTAACTCAACACGTATATTTGGATTTGATAGAAACGTTTGCATTACCTCAATTGCACAACATTAACCCTGACATATAAAGAAACATTTATCGGCAACTAGGAAGTTCGGCTCATTCAACTGCATTGATAAAAAAATTTTGAAATCGTCAATTTCCTGGGAAATGGATTGGTTGAAATCACCCAGTTGAATGGCCTGCTAGGTCAGCAGATATTACACCAATGGATTTCTTTTTGTGGGGGCGTTAAAAGAAAAAGTGTACGCTCGCGGTGTAAAACATAATTCAGACCAATTAGCACAAGCAATGAGGGATGCGGTGGATGAGATTAATATGCCTGCTACGATATACAAAGTTTATTGACTATATTGAATAGTGATTGTTAGATCTGTTTTAAGTTAAGAATTAATACTTATTTACTTGTTTATTTCGAGAGTGATTGTTGTTTAATTGAAAGTAAGTGTATGTAGTCAAATCTAAATACATATGTTTTTGGACATGTTGAGGAAAGCAGCATTTTTGATAAAGAATAACTTTCTTCAATAAAACGCATATTAAGGAAGTTTTTCCTGTTTGCAACGCCATCCATGGACAGCCTGTATATAAGAAAATAATTTTCTTGAATTTCATTTGTATTAAATAAATATTTTCTAGACAGAAAAATGTTTCTTCCAAGTAAATAAGTTTTAAGTTAAGAAAATATTCATATTACATTAACCGGTATCTTTTGAAAATGTTTGTGAAACGTTATACGTTAAAGGGTATATCATTGCATGGGTAAGTGCGCCATCCATATTCCGACATCTGCCGCTACTTCTAAGGCGGCATGAGTACATCTCTGGCGCCATCTAGTGCCAGGTGGCGCCAGGAAATATTTCAGTGCTGTTTTCGAAGATTGATGGCACAAATTGAGAGATGAACAGCAATGTGGGCAGGAGCAAAAAGCGTTAGTGCTTTTCTCTTCTCCCATTGTTGTTGCCGGGAGTGATTCCTACCATGAACCATATATCAGCAGTATCTTGGTTATTGTTTCTAGGCACTTTTTTCATGTGTACTTCTACAACAAAGTTCGCTTTTGTTTGAACATTATTCTGTAGATAACCTCTACCTTAGCCTTTTTGAACTCACAAGCACTAAACATTATTTACAGCATTATGTACGGATATGTCGCACTGTTTTAAACAAGGTAAGTGCAATTAATAATGTGAATATAAACAATATGCATTTTAAAAATTCCAAGTAAATAAATGCTTTATTTTAAGAAAATGATACTATTGATTTATGAACAATACCTAAACGCTTTCTGGAATTGAGAAAACTATTTACTAACCTTAAGAAAATATTGTTTTGAGTTACAACGGCTATTTACTTATACTAAAAACCCCTTTCTTCAAATTTTCTCCAAGATTTTCTCGAATCAAGGTAACAAATGTCTTAAACAAAGAAATACAATTATTTCATTACAAGTATATACTTCATTTGAGCGGGGAAAAATTTCTTTTGATTTAAAACAGTAACTGTATTGTGGATAATTGAAACCGTAATTGCCTTGAATTGGGACGGACAGTCTTGATACAAGTCAACATTCCTCTGCGTGTAGTCAAATGATTTTTTTTATTTCCACCATTTTCTGATTAATAAAACTATGAAGTGAAAACAAATATTACCCGCTTCATATTCCCATCAAAAGCAAATTATATTCAGCCGTTTTTGCATCTATCAAACTTGCAAACCCTTTGGCACTCTGTAATAAGAATACTTCAACTTTTATTGCAAAGAAAAAATATCAAGCGGGTAACGAGAAATCAGCCAACACGTAGGTACATACAAATGTTTACGGAAGAATACGCTGCAACGGAAATCATAGTATAGTAAATTATATTCCGGATTCATGATAGCTTTAGCAGTGCAAATAATTGGCGTGTGTGCTTTACGTAAATGTGCAAATATAAATACAGAACGCGAGTTATGAGATAGGCGCCATAAATTTTCTGCCTGACAGGCTTATACAGGTTCGAGCGTTTTCAAACTCCGTTGCGTCTTAGTTGCACATGTGCGAGGCCTACACTATATATATTGCGGCTCGAAGCGTAGTGGTTTCTAGTAGCCAGCCAGACAACGTGATTAGTGCATGAAAATGCCTCAGCTAATGAAAATTGAGTGCCGTGCGGTCATTCAATTTCTAACACAAGAAGGGCGTACGCCTAATCACATTAAACAACGTTTAGACGGCGTTTATGGTGATTTATCTCCTTCATATTACACTGTAAAAAAGTGGGCAAAATGTTTCCGTCTGGGGCAAGAGTCCCTTGAAGATGATGAGCGCCCCGGTCGGCCAATTAAACAGATAACGCCTCAAAACATTTCAATTATTGAAGAAATGGTATTAGCAGATCGCGGTTTGAAAGTGAAGGAATTAGCAGTGATGTCTAACATTTCTGGAACAAGTATTCGCCGAATTCTCCATAACCATTTGGGTATGAATAAGATTAGTGCAAGATGGGTACCGTATTTTCTTTCTGCTCTGCAATGTGAACGTCGGGTCGAATGTGCGCGCTCGTTTTTAAACATGTGTGGAGACGACCCGAAACCGATTTTGGAGTCCATTGTTACAGTAGATGAAACAATAGTTCTGTATTATGATCCTCTATTCAAAAAGGAATTATATTTTACCAAGTTTAGTTTTTCTATATCAGGTTGAGGATTTATGACGTCTACCTCGTGTAGAGAGAAATACAGAGCTGAAATCAATTCTAAATTTCAACTGTAAGGACCGACAGCGCGTTCGTATAATAATTTCTCAGAAATTCGCCGGATATTATGTGCACCGCCAATGCATGTTACTGGCTGCACGTGGTAACTAGTGTTCCCAAAACCGCAAAACCGCTGATTAACCAAATCAGCGTTATTGATATTTGCACATAATAATTACAGGTGATACGGAGATCTAGAAGCTAATGCAAATGTGTACGTTTACAAATAATTAGTTCGAATTTCAGCATAATTAGGAACACATATTGCAATATGTATCAAGGGAACATTTTCAACCTGAAATAACCCTAATGAAGCTTGGTAAATGCATAGATCCCACAAGATTATGTAAAAAAAGACTTTCTGTTTCAATTGAGTTTGTCTTTAAAGGGTTGTAAGCGATTCATCAAGTTTTTACCTTTTCCTAATAGTAGTAGAATAGCTATGAAAGTTCTGGGCCAAAATTCCGTAAGAATTAACATAGGGGTCCAAATTCACTTTTTATCTCCACCATTCCTACGTCAGGCATGTCACGTGTCATATGACGTCATAAGTCACGCCCCTTAGCGAGAAATTTGAAATGGGAATAGCTTCCGAAATAGCTTAAATAGTTCAGAGAACGACTTCCGGAACAGCTTAAATAGCACGCGGAACAGAATAAAAAGTTCCCGGAACAGCGTAAACAGCTCTCGAAACAGTTTAAAAAGCTCCTGGAAGAGCATAAACATCTCCCGAAACAGCTTAAACAGCTCCCGGAACAACTTAAACAACTCCCGGAACACCCTAAATAACTCCCATTTCAAATTCCCCACCAAGGGGCGTGGCTTATGATACCACATGACACGTGACATGCCTGAGGTAGGAGTGGTAGGTATAAAAGTGAATTTGGACCCCTATGTTAAATCTTATGGGATTTTGGCCTCAAACTCTCATAGCTATTCTACTAATAATAATAGTAAAGGAATTTATTGGGATTCAATGCACTACATTGTACGAACGTTTGATAATGCAATAACAAATAAAAAGTTAATGCCAAAAAGACTATATCACCTACACAATTACTATTATTATTATTATTATTACTATTATTATTATTATTATTATTTTTAAGAAATAATGTAAACAGAATGGTCAAACATGCTAAAAAGAAATATTACTTTGAACTGGATCCCATACCAGGGTGTTGCTCACAGAGCCAATCTATGTATTTGGATTTTATTGGCATGCAGGAGGTTTATAATATGTTGCAGTCGCTAAATAAAAATAAGTCTTCGGGTTGGAACCAGATTGATACGGGCGTCCTCCGTGAATATGCCGATGTTTTTACACTACCGATAACGAAGCTGATAAATCTATATATCGAACAACTTAGAGTTCCTGAAACCTTAAAAAAGGCTGTCGTTAGACCGATTTTTAAAAGCGATTCGCACTGCAACTACCGTGCAATATCACTACTTCCCATTATTAGCAAGATGCTGGAATGGTATGTCGCAGACTCAATACAGAATTACCTAGACAAATATACCATTATTAATAGAAATCAATTCGGTTTCCAGCATGGAAAAAGTGCGATAGATTTGCAATGTACGGACATTGTTAACGATAAACTCGATCAGGGGATGCACGTAATTTGTGTTTTTGTAGACTTTGCTCGGGCATTTGATTGTATCAATCATAAAAAAATTACTTGAAATTTTGAATAAAATAGGAATCCGTGGTGAGCTTCTTTTGTAGACGAGGGATTATTTAACAAATAGATCATTCCTTGTAAAAATAAAAAATGCATTTAGTGAAACCAAGTTAATAACTAGGGGCGTTCCCCAAGGAAGTATTCTAGGGCCGCTTCTTTTTCTTCTTTATGTGAATGATATGCACCATTGTTTTAAATTTTGTTAACATTTTCTCTATGCGGCCGATACCCTTATTCTGTCGATACACAGGGACTTTGATATTGCAATGCGAAGACTAACAGATGAGTTCTTGCAATTTCAGTTGTGGTGTCACGATAAGGAATTAGTGATAAATACTAATAAAACTAAAATAATGTACAGCGCGACCCCCACTTAAGGATTACTACGGATATCGTCCTGACTGTACATAGTTCCGATTGCTTACATTCTAATGGAATAAATAAAACTGAAGGAACTCTGGAATCAGGGAACAGTAACAGTAGTACCAATAATGGTATCTGTTACGGGTATTACCACAAAACATTTATTCAACCATATAAACGCGGCAATACTATGAAAATTACTACAACAGCAGATATATGACTTGGATAAAACTCGTCGTTTGTCTATAACTCCACAAATAATCAGAAATATAAAATAATAATAACAACATATCTTTATTACTCTTAATCCAGAGTAATCCATTTGGTATTCGGCAAAAAGTCAGACGACCAGCATGTGGGTGCATTGTCTGTTTTTCACTACTACCGCAATAGTTACAGCACATTCAGTAGCACCGTACAAATAAAGAAAGAATCCAGAATCATACGTTTTGACACAAACCAGAAGACTATTATACAATCGCGCAATGCCGAATGAGAATGATCTTTCAAAGAGGGCAGTGTGATGGGCAGAAAGTGTGATATAATGCGGAAATTTAACATTAATGCTATGCACATCACTTCTAAATCTCAATTTAAGAAAAAGATCTGCCGTAGTTTTCGTAATTAATTTTTTTTTTGAAAATGCAGTACTGATTCAGCCAGTTTAGTTCGGCAAGCTTATGTGAAACATGCTCAGATCGTTTTAAACCATATATAAAGCGAATGTAGCAATTCTGAAGTTTTTGTATCATACGTGCAACAACATTATCAAGGCAAGCTTTTAAATATGTATGCAGTTTTAATGTATGTGGCACGAAAAGGAAGATGCCAGGATCGAACCCTGTGGAATTCCGCTGTGAAGAAGCTAAGCATTCGACATTTTGTTATGCAATAACTTCTTGACTACGTTGCAAGAGATAAATAAATTATTTATTAAAGACATAGCTTCATAAATGAACTCAAGATATTTCAAGATTAACAGTAGAAGTTTATGATTTACCGTATCGAACGCACGAAAAAATATATATCATTACACGGCATGTAAGTTGACCGGAATCAGTAGACGTAAGAATATCGTCCGCTACTGCTGATGGAGCGGAGGCGCAGTGTAGTCCCGTCTGAACCCGAATTAACGATAGGTAAGATGTGAACTTTTCAAAAATTTTCGTTATCACACCGAGAATACTTATGGGTCGCAGATCTTCAAACCGTTTAGGATATCGTTTTTTTGGATTTTTAAAATAGGACAAGACAAGAAATTCACATAAAAAAGATTTTGTTGGCAGATCGAACAGATGCCTATTTATGTAAATAACCTTCAAAGGGTATGTAATAAGGATGAGGGAGGAAAGATTGGTAAAGCAAGTGTTTGAATCTAAAGAAACAGGAAAAATAAAAAAGGACGACCTACAAGACCTTGAAAAGGTGAAATCTATGAAACCGCACAACTGGCGAAAAAGAGGAGTGAAATGGGGGAAAGCAAGAGATGGAGAAAAATGTGGAAAAAGCCATCTTGTATGGAATGTCTTGCTAAATTTTAGTAGAATCAACGTAGTCAATCTTCCATTATTTGCAGCAATTAAAAAATTGTCTACGATAGTTGTTAGGGTCCTAGTACAGCTGTGATGCCAACGGAATCCAGTTCGCCAACGATGAGAACACTTATATTCATCAAAAACCAACAAAGGTATTGCAGCAGGAATATATTCAGGGGTACCTAAAAGAATGCTGGCCTCTAGGGACGGAGATCATTGTTAACCAGGTGGAAATTTTGATGCGGGTCCTAGCAACGCAATACTTAAAATTGTTCATCGACCGCAAGTGAATAGTATTAGTACTAAACAGATCAACAATGTTGAACCTGCTGCTAGACTGCCATAGAGTTCTATCCTTAGTCTCTGAAACAAACAATATCAACGTAAGGGTCATAGTGGAAATCGTGACAATGAATAAGCGGACATATGGCTATAAGGAATTCGGGCGTGATAGTTCACCGCCCACAATCTTCAATTCGACTGCCGAAACACCCATGAAAACTTCATGAAATGATAGGAAGAATCTAATTCCCGCCGTATAGCTAAAGTCACTTTGACTTATGCGAACGGGCAGACGATAACAAGATACGATTTTCTATAGTAAGTAATATTGCTTCCAATATGAAATGAAGCTTAATATGTTTAAAACGTGAATTCAAACATATTTTCAAAATCAGTAACCAAGCTAGTCCGTTGCAAAACAGTATTTTCATTAAAAGTAATCTCTACATCAGAGTTACACACGTTAAAGGTTTCAAAGGGAAGTATTGAATTTGGCTGATTACGAAAAATGTCAAAACTTTCATGCAAAGGATATTATATGAAAGGTCTGAGTTTAATTAGAATTTTCACGGCTATATAATGTAAACATGAAACTCCACTCCATGAAACGTTTTTGTATAGAATCGATAATTTGGTTTTGAAAGGATATTACCAGAGAGAGTCTAAGACGTTCTCTAGATAAATTGAACTTCTCTTCAGATATGAATTCATGTTTTACAGGGATTTGCGTAATTAGAAATGCCATCAACTTTCTTGACTTACGGTCGGCGATGCTTTACTGTAATCTCTTTACTTCATTTGACGTTTTAATTATTTCTAGAGATGCATCTATTTAATTATCTTTTTAGTCTTTCGTTTTACTTTTTTAAAGGCTACGTAAGATTGCAAGTTCTGTATGAATTCAAGAATCAATTTTCTTAGTAGTTTTTAGTAATAAGTTAATGGAATATAATAGTAATTCTTGTGCAATAATTGTTGTACAGAAATCCTTGGTAATGGTGTAGGACTCGTCCTTAAAACTTCAATTATCTTCAGAATTTTGCAATTTACTTCGATATTACAATGAATAATTTATGGTTTGGCATTTTATTATAAGTACTATCCACCCTTACATAAAGGGTAGGTGAGTGGACAAATGGCAAGGATATTCATCAATGGATCCATAAATTGGATTTGAACATATGCATCTTCAAACTTATTACTTGATAATTCAAATGGAAAATAAATAAGGAAATCTTCACTCACAAAGTTCTGTTTAATTTTCAGTTAATGCAGGCGACCGTTTCGTCCGAGATGCACATCCTCCGGCCAAAAATCGATAATGCAGTAAAAAATTGTCGAAACAATAAAATAATGAATTTCAATTATACGTATTTCCGCTGATTGCTGAAGAAGACTATACAATTGGATTATTAATTAGAAGATTACCGATAGTCTTTTTAATCTGTGGTGTTTTGTCCTCTTTTAGAAAAGTTTTACAATTTTATCAAGTGACCAATTATATAATCTTCTGTGACCAGTGGAAACATGTACAACTGAAATTCATTATTTTATTGTTTTCAAAATTTTTTCATGCATATTTCGAAAACAATTGAGTTTAGGCATAGGTAATCGTATACAAAGTTAGATTCTTGAGTATAAACGAAATATGTACTAATATATAGGCTGTTCTATTTAAAAAAAAAAAAAAAACATAACTTTGATGTGTAGCTTTTTTTTGGTTCACGCTGCAAATGTTAAAATCATTTTAGCGTATGCTCCTAATGCAAATCTATGATTTTTGTTTATAATATTGTTTTCTATTAGCAATAGTAAAGGTGCTATTGACGAATCTCGCACAATTGCCCCACCTGTACGTGTAAATTTTGTAATATCTCAGTATTAATGTTTGTCAATGAGGCAATTCTTTATAATTCTTCACTAATTCATGTTCAGCTATGGTGGAATTAGATAAAACGCTTTGTTAAAGGTACCCTTATCCTTAGATTTTTTGTTAACTGGATAAAGCTGCCTAGTAATAACTATAATAATATCTTTTTCTAGGTAAGCATTGCTCACGAGAGTGTTTGGCACACGATTCAGCTCAACTTGGAGATTACCAGAATCAGAAGCCATCGCAGTACGATTGAGCTATTACGTAAAATATTTCCATGGTATACTTAATGTCAGGAAGTTGTTAATTCAGGTGATCCAGGAAATTAGTCTGAGGAGAGATGTTGAATATTATCGACATATCGAAATGATGCCGCTTATTTGGATGATTCTAACGCGACGGATTCAGATAATTATTGAACAAAAGTCACACATAATTTGTAGTTATTACAAACATGTATCTTAGAAAAGCTGTTTATTTTAATCTTTTGATGTGGGTCATATTTACGTGTGTGGTTCTACTGGTTTGTATAGAATTTTAAGCATGTGTTTTGTATAAATCTTGCACTTTATTATATTTTGTAGTCTCCTGCTTATTCTCAATTAACCTGATGTTACTCAGGTGGGGTAAATAATATTCTTGCTAACATATTCTGTAAATATTGTGAGTATGACGCGTGATACTGTGTATGCCTTCTAGTTTATGTTTGGTTCTTGTTATTTGATATAGTAATACCTTTAAGTTAGTAGCATTTTGAAGCGAGATGTATTGATTGTGGATATTCCATACCCCAGCTAATAACGCAATTGCTTTAATCTATAACAAATATTTTAATTAATAAAAGATTTATGCTTATACTCCAGCTCAGGAGCTGAGATTAACCATTATAACAATTACTCTAAAATAATATTATCAGTCTTTCTTTGATTAACCCATTATAATGTAAGTATTTAGTTTGATAGATTGTTGAAGTGACTTAGCATCTATACGTTCTACAGGATCTCATACTACGAAAAAGAACAAGGACTCTTGAGGTTACGGAATGAAATAAATGAAGAAGATGAGTGCCAAAATGATAATAGCGTATGGTCCCAAAGTTTTCAGAAAATTTTTAGATACTGATAATTTGTTCCAAACTGTTTTACCTTTTAAATTAATTGCTACAACAATTAACAATAAAAGTACCAAAAAATACTTCATGTTCGAATTATTAATAGTGGGCCATTATCTTCAATGGTCCTCAGTTTTCCTCTGACTTGTTCCATCATCCTCTGGACAACAGTAGGCTCAATTTCTCGAATTTTTAGAAAAATGCAACGTCTTAGTTGGTCTTCATTTGCAACTTCCCATCCATTATTGTACATTTTTCTGGCTAATATTGACCAAAAGTCCTCTATTGGTCGTAGCTGTGGTACACTAGAAGGATTGTCCAATATAGGAACAAAGTTAGGAAGCTAGATCAGGCCAAAACATCATCATTGACGTGATGTGTATTTAAAAACTGAAGCAGTTTAGAGTGGCATCTTTCAATAAGATTTTACAACTACAACACGACCAATGTACGGCTGTGAAATAAATCCTGCCTCAGAAATGGCACACCACACTGAAATGTTGTCCTCATCTTTGAATTTACCCTCGAATTTGTCATTGTCTGGTGTGTTTTCTATGTCGTCAGTATAAAAACCGTCGTTTCCCTTTATCCCTGAATGGGACAAAGTAAAATATTTCTCATCGTGCACAACAATCAGTTTATTGTCAAAATAGATGCGCTTTAGAGTTGGGGTATATTTTGGTGCCCTTCTTCGTTTTTTCGAAACACCACGTTATTGCGGGAAATTGATCGAAAAACAGTGGTCTTTGAAACATGAAATCTTCGAGCTAATTTTCGCTGTGAAACTGCAACTCTGTCTTAAACGACTTCAATCAATCTTTCTTCCCTAACCTGGCTCAAAATTCTTGGTCGGCCACTACAAACCATTTGAAAATTTTCCAAAAACTTTGGCACAATACGCCATTTCCGAAGCAGACGATTTATTCTTGATAACTGAGTAAGAGATCGATAAAGATAACTGCATAGTGGACATAAATAGAGGAGTATTATTATAGTCGGGCCATGCCACAAATGCCTTTAACCACTGTGACCTTAACATATCTATTGTAACAGAATGCCCTTGTGAGGGTTAGAATAGTTGAAGACTTTCAATAAACCTTCAGTACTATTCTAGGATCTTTTTCCTTCAGTCACAGCAGGCATGAGAGATAGACTATTCAATTATTGGAGTCGTGTGGGATTGCTGGCAATACATTTACATAGAATGTGTTCTGCTGTCTCCAGATCTTCTTGGCACAGACGGCAGATTTGATCTTCAGTTTTTCCTAGTTTAAATAAGTGATATTTCAGAGCTGGAAGACCTGTTTATATATACCCAGAATAAAATAATCAGCGAAGGATTTGAGAATGCCTATTTAATGTCGGACATATTAGTGATAAAATGATTGCAAAAGTACAAAGTGAAAAAAACAACGGCCACTGAAGTAACGGCTTCACTTGGTTTACTACATCTCGCTGGTGTAATGAAAGCAAACGGGCAGAATTTGAAACAACTTTCGGCAACCGATGGAAAATGTGTTGATATTTTTAGAGCAACAATGGCGTTAGATCGAATTAGATAGAAAGATTGAAGATAAATAAGCTTGCACCAATACAATCAATATTTGACGAGTTTGTTTCCAACTCATTAGCATGTTACACACAACAAGTAAATATGTAACCATTGATGAAAAGCTAGAGTCGTTTAGGGACAAATGCAGGTTTCGGCGGTTCATGCCAAGTAAACCCGCCAAGTACCTAGACATTCGCGTTAGTTGATGCAAGAACATTTTGCGTCGTTTGGTAGAAGCTTTGCTGTTGTCCCGTGTGTCATGTCTCTGAATCAACTTTTCGCCGTTCATACCGCCATACTTTTTCGGAAATTTTCTGTAGACCTTACAGGAAGATCCTGAAGTCAGTCTACAGTAAGATTCTAAAGAAGCTGGCAGTATAATAGGGAAACGTAGAATCAAACGAAGTACATACGGTAAATCCCCAAGAAATTAGTAAAGCTGACAGTTGTCAGTTTCCATACGTACAGTTACTTTTGTTATATTTCTTACTACATACGGAAAAAGGGTTCTTAAGAGTTTGTAGTAAGGCAATAAATTTGGAGAGACTTCTAAAAGACAGAGTGTCATTTGATGTGGCAAAAGCGCAAAAACTACGAGGGATGATCGTAAAATAAGGTTACCAAAGCCCTACAGCAGCAATAAGACGTGCTAGGCGAAATCCGACAACATTGGCGTGTGCAGCAGCTCTCCCACTCTATATACGTACTACTCCCGTCTCGCTGCGCCGCTCGGTGTTGGCCAAGCAGCCGTCCGAGGTGGAACTCCCGGTCGCCGCTACCACCAGGTGCGAAACTCGCACTGTGATACGTTTTTTAAACGCGAAAGGGGTTTCACTTATAGACATTCATCGTCAATTAACCGAAGTTTATGGAGAAAAGTGTATAGCTGTTCAACACGTCCGCAAATGGTGCAGGGAATTCACTGGAGGTCGGACGGAAATTCACGATGAAGAGCGGAGCGGAAGACCATCAGTTTCAGAGGAAATCGTTGAAAAAGTCGAGAGCATACTGCTTGAAGATCGGAGGGTCACCATTCGTCAACCCGCTCTTCGGATTCCCGAGATTTCCAACACCACAATTGAAAAGATTTTGACTGGCGGCAGAACTTTACGACATGGGGATACAGAAGTTGGAGCACCGTCTGCAAAAATGCTTAGATAGAAATGCCGATTATGTCGAAAAATAGCTTAAGTTTTTACCTTTAAAACGATGTATAATGTTAAGGAAATAAAGAATGCTGTCTATTTTTTAAAAATATGGGAACCTTATTTTACGATCATCCCTCGTGGATATTTTATTTAAACACTCGGGGAACATTCATTCTCGTTCAAATAGATTCCGAATATTTTAAAGGTTCTTTCTTGTAGAATACATTAACAAAATCACAAATATTACTAGAATAGCATGAAAATAATGATAACAAGGACTGTGGGCAACAACATGGACAACAACTGCATAGCAACAACAATATTCTCGGCACACTTCGCACCATATAAATTATTAATTAACTCGGAAGGGCCGTTTCGAAGACACATGGGTCTTCATCTTCAGTCGCGTACTGATTCGAAACGACCTTTCTGAGTTAATTAATAATTTGTGTATTCTCGGCACACTCCGCACTGTGCCGAGAATAGATATTTGAGATATTTGTTGCAGGTTTTGTCGTATTATTTTTAGAAAGAAAAAGAATGTCGTCACAGATAACTTTATTTATTATTTTCAATGTTGAAATGGTTAACGTTTAAAGTGCAAATCTCCATAAAAGAATAATAAGTAGAATACATATACATGTTATAGCTTAAAATTACATATGCTGCGTATAATGAATAACGCACGAACATCGTATGATTTCCCATGGAGTTCTAGAGTTAATGCGTTATACGTAGCTTGTATCTTCCCATATTTTCTATGCCTTTCCTAGACAATATACCTACATCGATTTTAATATCTAAGAATAGCATTTTCAAAGCTAGGTCTATATGTATGCTCATATATATATCTTTTGTGAACTTAACCAAGTTTATTTTCTGTTTCATGTTATTCTTTACCACTATATAGATACTCAAATCTCAACTTTATCTTTTTATTACAGAAATTGGAAAGATTGTATTTACAAATAATGGTTTCTGCGTTGGTAGCTGCTGAAATTCTTACTTACCAATGTAAATGATTCTGAAGCTACATGATATTATAAATTGAATTTTATTATTTTTAGTAGATCAACAAGTACACTGACTTCATCCAATTTCCCTCTTGTTATATTATAGATTTGGTTGGTTTCAATATAGCACTAGCGTGCCTACATCAGCTAAACGTTGCGTACATCCCATATTCAAGAAGGAAATAGCGCAACAGTTACAATACAAATATCAGTAGAAATGTTTAACGTAAACAAATTATATTTAAGTATGGCACAGAAACAGAAATATTAAATAAATTCACTTGTTTTGGAATTATAAGCAGTTATTAGAGATGGTTTAAGGATAGATGTTAGGGAAATCTAATACGCATGCGGTAGCGGTGGCTTCTTCGTTAGGTCAAAAACATGTTAATGACAATTCTTGTGATTAGTTGCACCGACACGAATTAAAGTTTAATTTAGAATTAAGTTAAAGTGACGGGTGGAATGTGACAATTCCAGTCAATTAAGTAGAAAGACTGTGATACACCCTAATTAGCGATTCTGTTGAATTTACATTTAAAATGCTTCAAACAGCGTTATTTTCGCGCCATTATCATCATTTTAACGAACTTCGATATTTCCCACTGTTTGTTCTGACACGCCACTATTCACGCCCCTAAGTGATCGTATCTGTGTCTCTTTACGCCAAATCTGAGTTTCATTGTTATGTTTATTTCTCAATAAAACATTTAATACTTGATATTTCAAAATTCTACGCGGCTAAATACCTCCGTTATACCCTATTCTTACATATGGCAGCAGTTAATTTGCATTGCGTTCATAATTCATTAATATATTCATTAATTAGTTGCTCCATTCTGTAACCGAACGTCACACGCATAACTTCTAGGCACCTGAAAATCTTTATTTCTCCTAGTTTTCAAACAATACTGTAGTCTAATAGTAGCTCTCGTCTTGCTTTATAATATGGTCATATTTAAATTGAATTTTATCCGTGGCTGATTGCAGTAATTAGCAATTAATCGGTTTTTATATGCACATCTCGCTTACGTCATAGCTAATGCATCTATTCCTGCATTATTATTGGTGTACGGAATATCGCGATGGGAGGAGCATTCATTCATCCGTTTATGTTCGATATGCTGTGTAACAGCAGTCGAACTGTTGGCCGGTTGAGAGTAACCACAAGTGGCTAAGTAGCTGAGAAATCCCTGTTACCTTGGCATACTACACATTTGTCGTCTGACATAACCCTTCTGGGTGATATCTAGTACACAAGGCCTATTTCCTGGCGATCACTTGGTTTGCGAATAGTTTACGTTGAGTCGATCGCCTAGAATACGCACTGAGGTGCGGATTTTAATGGGTTCTTCTTTCTTCTACCCTACGGACGCCGGCCAGACCTTTGCACTAACACGAGTTTACAGCCATAGAGAAAACTTCTGCCCGTCGGAACGCGTGTGATCTTCCCGCATATCCACAGCGTGTCACAGCCTGTACCCCCATGTGAATTAATCTTAAGCTTTTTATTTTGTGTAACATCACGAACTATAATTAATATCTTTTGCTGTCTATTTGAGTCGTTTTGTATGACTAGTTGTGGTCATTTAGCGTACTTATAGTTCGTAACCTCTAAGTACTCTCGATCGAAGAATCAGTTTTGTATTTAAGTTAAGAGAATTTGAACTGCGTTTCACGCAGGTACTGCAACATGATTTCGAGATTTCTTGGTAATGTTACTTATTCATTATATTTATATTCTACCTGAATAACTTTTTACTCATTCACTCATTATAATTTGCTAGTAACTAAAGATATTAGAGATATTTCTGTGTCACATTTGCCTGAATTTATATTCATATTTTACTTTGTCAATATTAAATTTGCTGAACATTTTAATCTACCTTTGATGAATTATTTTGAATATTCGTACGATTCCTTTCTTACCTCTCCCCGAAATCTCTGAATTGTTTTCTCTGAGCTGTTCAACATCGAGCGAGACGACGAATTAAACACATCCAGTGGCGTTTTATTGAACATCGACTTATTTGCCCAAGAGTTCGAATACCGGGTCGTCGTGATCGTGAAGAAACGTGCGAATGCCACTCACGACTTCCGCAACAATTAAATAAAGTTACATTTACATTGTTTTATTACATCCTTGGTTTACCTTCCTTATCTATCGTACAGTCATGGAGTAAAATTTTGAGCACCATACTTTTGACTGATTACTCTTGCAATATATTTAATATGTAGAGCCTATTTGTATCATCTATGCTTGTTAATCTCGTTTCTTTTTCTCTAACAATAAATGTATTTTATTGTAAACTTACAGTTTTCGGGATTTTATTTGTCTCATGCTCCCTTTTTCAACTATTAAGACACTAAACTAGCCCATTCGTTAGTAACCACCTAGTGAACTGAAACTGTATCAACTGTCATATTCTACCTGACATTTTGACTTAATCCGAGAACAAAATTTCACTAATGTTGGTGTAAATGACTATCAGATGAATATTTGTCCTACTTTAAAGATTTTCTTTTAATTTATGCCAGTAACAGCAATTTTCTTAATATTTTACTTTTGTTCTCGTTAATATTGGCAGATATCAAAGTGATATTTGATTTTACTGAAGAAATTCTAAGTAATGTTCCCCGGTCAGCGTTTCTTCAACAATATAAGGTCCCAGAATTCGGGTACTTACAATTCACGCCCATATATTAAATTCCTGTGGATGCTAAGTGTATCTAATGCGAATTCTTTGTCGCCCAGTACTTGTAATTTTGCCTATTGACGGAATAATGAAGGGAAAATGTCGCTTCGTTAATATGTTCAATGAATTTGCATTGTTGTCTTATATTCTAATTATTTCCTCGCAGAATTTGATTTTTCGGTCAAAGTCGTCTTCTGACAACTACTACACCAAATATATTTTGTAAGGGAGGTACTTTGTTACTCGAAACGTATTTGAGACAGTTCCTAATCCAACACCATTATTATCATAGACGGGCCATGGCACAGGTGCCTTTAATCACTACGACCTTAATAGATCTCAAACCATAGTCCTTTGGTATTTGTTTCATAGTGACGTGAGGATTGTCTTTAATTGATAAGATGTTTAACATAGCATCTTCAGGATGGTCGACCTTTAGGTAGATCCCTAACGTGACTAAACTCTAAGAATTTGCTTTCAATTTAATTTATAGTTATTGTCGGACGTCAGGATAAGTTTCGTTAAATAAATTCATGACTTGAGTACTTACGTAATTTATCACCGAAGCCAATCATAAAAAGAACCTCTGGAAGGTTTACCGCAAAGCTTATTTAATCGTCCACCTAAATCTAAAAAAATGTACAGGGTGTTGTGTTTTAAATAACAAAGCTGCTGTTACTCCCGCTCAAACCAGAAGTGACTTTGAATTGTTATAAGTTAAAAAAATATAAATCAAAAATATAAATCATGTTCGAGCATTTTTATCAAAAAAAGGCTGCTAGGCTTTTATCGAATTTATTCCTTTGATAGTGAACCCAATGTATTATTATTTATGCTCCAGGTGATCAAATTACACTCCATCCGTAATATTATTGTATACAGTTTGTATACAAAATAGAAAATTACCTACATTTCGCCTGACAGAATTCAGGAAGAGGACTTGTAACGATATTACTGAAACCTACTTTGAATTCAAACTTATTTAAGAGTGCACGCAAGTTTAAAAACCTCTCTGGTGGGCCCCGATCTTCCCAACTTGTATAACGTCAAAATGAAAAGCAACGCATTGACGTATATTATGTAACAAACAGCGAATCATCGCACAAGGAAAAGGAGCAAGGACGTTAGCATGTCAGCGTTGAAAACGTTCCTTTGAAATTACGTCAAGCAACGGAAGGTACACTACATAATATTCGGTGACTACATGCCACTTCAAATGAAAACTATTCGAAGGAATTTCGAGAAAAAGTTCGTACCATAGGAAAGTGGCTTGTATCAGATAATACATGTATACATGTGTATACAGGTATCATCTAAACCATAACCAAATGGTCTAGTATCGCGTTTATTATTATGTTCCTTTTTTGAAACCTTGATTACGATATTTTTATTTGATATTCATTTTAATATCAATATATCGCCTTGTATGACAGTATTTGTAACAGCAATGGATTCAAGATGGGTTATTAGAAAAACTAAACTTTTAAAGTAGTTTGTAGTATTTTGATGTACTAAAAAAGTTTGACAATGATGATAAAATGTTAATGTTTATACTTACATTACAGTGTACTGATAAACCGGCAGAAAGAGGATATAGGCAGAGGTGGCACCTTTCAACTGAATCTTCTTTTTTCACAAAACTGCTTAAAATCCTATTAGGAAGTGAGTTAAACTCTACTATTCAGAAAAATAGTATTTCATTTGAAATGGACAAATTTAATGGAAAATCTTGAATACAGATGTTTTCTAATACATAGATTTATATAGGCATTGCAGGTATAATACAAGAATCTCCACTTACAAGAAAACGCCGGCATTCCGAAAATTAAGATTTCGATGAAACTCTAAAGACTGAAAGAGTACCTTGATATAAAAACAACACAATTTTTTGTAACGGCTTGAATCGCTCGATTTTGGGTTATAGCCCCCTCCAAAATTTTACAGCAATTAAACATTTGTGTAAATATCTCGAAAACTAATGACTATATATTTTTTTAGAACATAATTTAAAATATATTGCATAGTCTCGAAGACTATGTAAATTATGTAAATTCTCGGCCTGACAGGCTTACACAGGTTCGAGCTTGTCCAAACTCCGTTGCATCATAGTTGCACATGTGCGAGGCCTACATTATATACATTACGGCTCGAAGAGTAGTAGTTTTTAGTAGCCAGCCAGACAACGTGACTAGTGCATGAAAATGCCTTAGCTAACGGAAATTAAGTACCGCGCGGTCATTAAATTTCTAACAAAAGAAGGGCACACGTCTAATCACACTAAACAACATTTAGACGGCGTTTATGATGATTTATCTTCTTCATATTCCACTGTAAAAAAGTGGACAAAATGTTTTCGTTTGGGGCAAGAATCCCTTGAAGATAATGAACGCCCCAGACAATTGAATTGATCACGCCTCAAAACATTTCAATTATTGAAGAAATGGTATTAGCAGATCGCCGTTTGAAAGTGAAGGAATTAGCAGTGATGTTTAACATTTCTGAAACAAGTATTCGCCCTGCCCTCTGACGTGAACGTCGGGTCGAATGTGCGCGCTCATTTTTAGACATGTTTGGAGACGACCCGAAACCGATTTTGGGGTCCATTGTCACTGGATGGTTTTGTATTATGATCCTCTATTCAAAAAGGGATCGATGGAATGGCGGCGACCCGATGAACCTCGTCCCAGAAAGCTGTAATACAACATTTTGAGGGAAAAACCTTAGATTATTTTTACAAGGGTATAGAAGTATTAATTGATCGTTGTAATAAATATATTGAAGTTAGGGGAGATTACATTGAAAAATAGAATTTGTTATATTTTACCAAGTTAATTTTTTCTATATCAGACCGAGAATTCATGGCGCCCGGGGAAGGGAGGAACGGGTGCACGCAGAGAAATGGTTTCTTGCATCAAGAGAATAGATTTTCTTGCAAAAATCAGTCTCTATTCAAGAAAATATTTTTATTTCAAGACTATAAAAATGTATAGTATAACACAATAATTTTCTTGATATTTTATTTGGAATGAAACAAGTATTTTCTTAGGGTTAGAAAATCAAGAAAATTCAAGACAGAAACATGTTTCTTCCAAGTAAATAATTTAATTTTAAGTTAATAAAATATTCATATTAAAGGTAGGACGGAAAAGATGGTCCAAATCTCACAAAGTTCTATTGAGAAATTAGGCGACCAGTTTCGTGTTGAAAAGACACATCACAGGGCTAGCTATAAGGATATCCAATAAAAGAAAAATTACAATAATGGAAAAATACCTAAGGCTTTCCTAATTTTAATTATTAAATTAGGAAGTGAATGAGCTAACGAAAAGGTTTTCTTTATAGGTTACAGTATAATTGAATTATGTATTTCTTTAATAACGTAATAAGGCATTATTTTGATGTAGTTTAATAATTAATGTGCTAATATTATGCTTATTTATCCCTATTATTATTATTATTATTATTTTAAAAAGCCATAATTAAATTAATACACGTGGTAAATAGTAATAAAAGGAAAAATAATTACATTAACCGGTATCTTTTGAAAATGTTTATGAAACGTTGTACGTTAAAGATTATATCATTGTATGGGTAAGTATGGTATCTGTATTCTGGTTCCGTCGCTACCATCCAGGACGGCATGACTATAACTACTGGCACTAGGTGGCGCCAGGAAATATTTCAGTTGCTATTTTTGAAGATTAATGTCATAAATTGGGAGATGTAAGTGCAATGTGGCTAGAAGCAAGAAGCTTTAATGCTTATCTCTTCTTATATTATTTTTGCCGGTAGTGATTCCATCAATACCAAGAGCTATTTATTAGCATTATCTTGGTTATTGTTTCTAGTCACATTTTTCATGTGTACTTCTACATTAAGTTCACTTTTATTTGAACATTATTCTGTAGATAACCTCTACTTTAGCCTTCTTAAAAACACAAGCAATGTGAATAATTTGCGGCATTATGTACGGATATGTCGTACTGTTTTAAACAACGTAAGCGCAATTAATAATGTGCATATAAATAATATACATGTAAATAATTTGCATTTCAAGAATTCCTAAAGCTTTCTGAAATTAAGAACACTATTTACTGACCTTAAGAAAATATTATTTTGTGTTATAATGACCATTTACTTATATTAAGAATCGCTTTGTTGAAATTTTCCGCAAGATTTTCTTGAATCAAGTTAACAAATGTCTTAAACAAAGAAATACGATTATTTCATTACAAGTATATATTTACTTCTCTTAAGCGGAGAAAGAAACGCTAAGAGAATATTCCTTTTGATTTAAAAGAGTTATTGTACTGTGGATAATTGAAACAGTAATTGTCTTGACGTATGGACAGCTTTGATACAAGTAAATGTTTCTCTGCGCGTGCGTCGTGAGCTACATTAATAACAGTACATCGGTTATGCCATGCAGTATTACTCAACTTTATGGTTATAATAATCTGTTGGAATCTAAAATTGTTTTCACTGTTGTTTTATCATTAAACTGGCTATTATTTTTCTTATTCTAGTGCCTATTTCCTACAAGTAAAGAAAAGGAAAATGTTTATTAATACAACAATATAATCATTTAGTCATATAGTCATTTTCCGATAAACAGTAAAATAATCTCATAAAATGCCTGAGTTACATTTTGATGTTGTTCAATTGAAACTTCTATCGAAGCTGTCCTCATTCATTCTTTTAATTCATCATTTTCAACAATTTTCGTGGCATTATATGCAATAAATTTCAATTTACCCAAATAAAAAAATCCAGTAGGGTAGGGTCTGGCGAGTGTGCTGACCATCTGACATCACCTCTACCAATCCAAGAATTCGGAAAGTTATTGTTTAAAATTGTCTTGTAATGAGGAGATGCTCCATCGTATTGGAACCAGATTTGATATGCAAGCAGAGCTGGGAGAACCTTTTGTTGTAACAATTCAAGTTATTTTTGAGAATTTTCTGTTCTCTCAATAAAAGATGTAAATTACTTGGTTACCAACAATATCTTCCCATACATCTATATGCTGTAGATATTGTGTTCCCGTTGGAATATAAAGTCGCAAATTTCCTTGTAAACAGTATCGACAGTTTTTTGAATTACATAGGCCATGTACAGAAATCGTCGACTTATCGTTGAAGAGAATATTTCTAGGATTAACTTCATTTGCATTGACATTTTCAAATATTCTCTCACAAAATATCGACCCATTATTCTGAGTAAAAAAAAAACAAATTCGTAATGACTAACATTTTCATTTCATTCGGTATTTCTTCAAAGTACTTCAAACCTGACTAATATTTAAATGACGGACAATTTGGTGACTTATATTTCGGCTAATTTCAACAGATGCACCCGCATTCTTAATGCTATGATCTCTGCTAAACCAGTCTGTACCTTTATTAAATTTCCGTATAAAACTGCCTATTGTTGAATGACGGGATTGATCTTGTGGGATATTTTACACTGAATAAAGAAGCAACCTCCGATCAAGAAGCTCCATCACAATACCAGTTATACATACCTATTGTTTCTTGGAGAGAATACATTTTAATAAAATTTGATTTGAAATCTTTTCTTGAAAATATCAAAAAGCGCTTCTTGGCGTACTCCGGTAATCTTACCAAACGTAACCGAAGAATTTTTCATATAAAACAATGACGTCATAAGCGAAACAATTTAACTTTGTAACGGTAAACATCTTACTGTACTTTGCTGCACGGTCTACTTTGGTTTACTATCTACATCTTCGTTTATTAGTTTCTATCTTGAAATCTAATAATTTGTCCATCTCCGCTTGCTTCTAATATACTTTGAAAGGATTATACAGGCTGATTCATTTTCGACGCTCACCATAGAGATCTCTTATTATTAGAGACAGAGAGTAGCATTAATTTGGAAAATTAGCCAAATTTAGTGTTTGTTATGAAGACGAAGAAAGAATGGACCTGTGACAAATGACGTTTGATATTTAAAAAAAAATGAGAAAATCAATTTCCTTTCTTTACCTCTAGCACTTTCATTTGACCTTGCAAGGAAAAACTAAAAACACATTCTCGAGATCACTTTCGGTCTTCTTTCTAATGGTGTAATCGAAGTTTTTATATGACGTTGCGGTTCTTTCTAGCCATCATCAACTTTCTTATTTTTTACTATGCCATATTGGATTTTGACACCGTTAGAATGGGGTTTTTTGTGATTTTCACCATGTATAACATCTTGACAAAAATGTTTGTAATTATGCTTGACGAAGAATACATTTTAAGGTTCAATAAGGTAGCCATGAAATTTTTAATTGTCAACATTTCGATTATCGTCTGTTAGTAAAAGGAATGTGTCGTACACCAACGAAGAGAAACGAGATATGTTAAGTATTTTTTATGAATCGAACCGAAATACAACAGTAGCGAGCAAAAGATGTTTACAATCGTATCTAGAACGACTACAGCCACATCGTACCATTTTTCTAGATGTTGATAGAAACTTGATCGAGAATGGATCGTTTACCAAGTCGCGTAATATTTATATGATCAAGAGGAATTAGCATATATGTATATTACGTTGTGGAGCTTATTATTCTTCTTCGCACTGTTTTGTTTATTATTACCCCGATTATTTATTGCAGATTTATGTGGGTTTAAAAATTTGATAGGCTACTTTCAGGCGTTTTTATTTAGTAATGTCATTGGTAAGCTAAACTTTCTAAACCGGAGCTTATTGCAATCAACTTTGTTTATGTCGCCAAAAAATTTCTAAAGTGACACACATTTGAAGGTTATTCAGATTAATGAATTTGGCAAAACCATAACAACGGAATAATTCAAACAGTAACAATAATAGACTTTAACGAGGAAGAAATAAGATCTTAAATTATATGTACTGTTAATTACTATTCAATACTTTTCTATTGGAACGTATTTCTATGGATTAATAGTCAAACATCAATAAAAATTTATACACAATTTTACAAATGGTACTCGTAAAATAAAATGTACTTATTTCTTAATGAAAACAATTACTTAACTTCTTTCATTTATTGATAATTCAACTGTGTTTCCACTCCATCCCCGAATGAATTATTCCAATTATCAATACCGTAGTCCTTCTACCTTTTCCCTGGTAATTATGACGAATAGCGTACTTTATAAGTCAGGGCTTCAACGTAAAATTTCTTGGAACAAATCTCTAATTAGCCTCCTTTCCATGTCTTTTAAAAATAAACGGCGAAATTTCGTTTTTGCAAAAACAATACCTTTAAAAAGCTTATTCAAATTCAGACAAATATTAGGTACTTCGGCTAATAATTATTTTGTAATGATTTTCAGAGCTCTTTAACGTGATTTAGATTAAAGATCATTTTGTTAGAAAGAAAAAGAATGTATACCATAATACGTAGATGCATTAATAATGATAATGGTAATAATGATAATTTATTGCCCAACAGATGTAACATCCAATTATAGGGCGACATAATCTAAATTTACATAAAAAAAGTAACTATTGTAAAACAAAACTAAATAATTGCAACTAAAACTATTCAAAACTAAGGGATCTAAGGGATCAACACCGTACGAGGCAAATAGGGCTATGTGACTATACCCTTGTACAGGATATACACCATGTTCTTTGTAGTATAAGTACGAGGTGCATTCAAGTTATAACATCTCCGATTTGTTTTCTCACTAATTAATCACATGAAAACTATGAAACTTGTGTCACTTCTCGACGTAATCTTCCTACAGCCATACACATTTTTCACAACGTCGACACCATGATTCCATGGCCGCTGCGAACGCTTCTTTAGGAGTCTGTTTTGACCACTGGAAAATCGCTGATGTAATAGCGGCACGGCTGGTGAATGTGCGGCCACGGAGAGTGTCTTTCATCGTTGAAAACAGCCAAAAGTTGCTAGGAGCCAGGTCAGGTAAATAAGGAGCATGAGAAATCATTTCAAAGTTCAAAGCATTCGTGGCATCCACCTAGAGGACACTTTTCGCATTTTCAGGTCGTCATGCAGGATTGTGTGCGCAGATCCCACGGAAATGCCAACTTTGCAGGCGATCTGTTCCACCCTCATTCAGCGATCCCCCAAAACAACTTTCTCCACTCGCTCGATCATGTCGTCAGACCGGTTTGTGAGAGGTCGAGATTGTCTTGGTTTGTTATCATACGACATTCTGCTTTCTTTGAACTGTCGCACTCACGAATGCACGTTAGACACATCCATGACACCATCACCACATGTCTCACTCAACTGGTGATGAATTTCTATCGGTTTCATACCATGCAAATGGAGAAAACGAATGATTACACGCTGATCTTGTAACGAAAACGTCGCCATTTGAAATATCAAAAACAGTTCTCACTCGCCGCTGGCGCTAAAGGTTCTGTGTGCCGTACAGTGCTGCCATCTCGGTCACGCATTTACAAAGAGTGCCCGCTTATTTTAAAACAAACCGCATGTTTCCAGTTCTGAGAAAAAAATCGGAGGTATTATAACTTGAATGCACCTCGTATTTAAGTCCCCATTGAACTTATTCTAAAGAATATATATGTTGCTTGCAAAAACCTGACCAAATCACAAAAGCGTATTCCAATTTGGAGGGAATAAAAGCAAAATAGAGAAGCAATATAGGTCTAACGGTTGTAAAGGGCCTAGTGGTGCGAACTATGGATCCCATTGTTCTCAGTGCCGGGCTGGTTATAGAAGAAATATAATCAGGGAAGAATATCTTTGAGTCAAAAATAAGGGCGAGATCTCTAAAGAATGATTGCCTCGGTAACCTATCGTTATCTATATAGTAGATATGATGTACTGGTTGAATCTTACGTGTATAACTCATAATCACACATTTATCGATATTCACGTTCAATCCATTGTTGACACACCAAGTCAGTAGTTTGCTTAATTGATTTTGCAAGTGAATGCAATCATCAATGGTATCAATAACGCTATACAGTTTTAAATCGTCTGCGTAAAGTAACTTGTGACAGTCAAGAAAGTTACATACGTCGCTTATGTATATTGTAAACAAAAGAGGATCTAGATTCGTTCCTTGAGGCACTCCAGAAGTGAGGAAGAAATGTTGAAATTCATGTCCGGAAAGGGCTACATAATGTTTCCTTCACGCAAGATATGACGAGAAGAAATTAATTAAAGACGCAGAAAATTCAATTGCATTAGTTTCATAAATAGTATAGAATGGTAAATGCGATCAAATACTTTGCTTAAATCTGTGTAGGTGACGTCTACTTGTTTATTCTCATTCATATTATCAGAGGTAGATTGGCTAATAACTGCTAAATTTGTTACAGTTGAACAGTTAATGACAAACCCGTGCTGATGTATAGAGATACGCCGCTTAATCTGAGGATTGATACGAAAAGTTATTTACAATAACAACCGGCCCATAATTTTCGATTAATTGTTTATTGCCTTTCTTATGCACTGCTAGCAACCTCACACTTTTCCAAAGATTTGGAATAGTATCTGTTTCTAGAGATAACTTAAATAAATAGCATAAAGAAGGGATAAATACTTGGCTACAGTCTTTTAAAATGAAAGTAGGTATACCATCGTTGCCCATGGTGTTATCTTTCAGCGAGTTTATAGCACTAAAAACTTCATTTTCAGTAATATGATCGACTCCAATTATCAAGTTACTCAAAAATGTTGCATGTCCTGCAGAGTCAGATTTAGGTAAATAAACTGATTGAAAAAGTCTTTAAAACCGTTTACAATATTAGATTAAGATAATTGCTATAAATCTTGTCTGTTTTATTCCACTTCTGGAGTTCCTCATGGGTCAAACCTTAGCCCGCTCCTATTTAATATATATATCGACGATCTTCCTAAATCTATAGACTGTCCTGTGTTAGCTTATGCTGGCGATATTAAAATTTACTGCACTATTGATTCTTCCTCAGATGTTAACTATCTACAGATTAATCTAAACAAAATTCACTCCTGGTGTTTACACAACAATTTAAAATTAAATGTAGATAAATGTTTTTTTTTTTCTGTCTTTCACTAAAAAAGTGTACATGGTCAATTCACACTACACCATCGACAATATCGGCAAGAGATCTAGGTGTGATATATGACGAAAAATTTACCTTTTCTGTTTCAGAAATCACAACTGCGGCTTCAAAATCATTAGGATCTATTTTTCGTACTTGTAAGGATTTCACTAACATGGAAGTGATTAAATGCCTTTTTTTGCTTATATTACGCTATAGTTGCTTGATATCCTTTGTATGGCTTTCAAATTACTCTTCTCATAAGAATTCAGCGTAAATTTTTGAAATACCTGTCCTATAGGAGCGGCGGTAACTATCCTGCCCGTGGTATTCCTTATAGTGATTTATTGGAGAGACATGGCTTCACACTCGTTAAAAAGAGAGAAAATATTTCTGCTGTATTTATGCAGAATATTATCAGCAACAAAATCGATTCACCTGACTTGCTGTCCGGAATTGATATATCCTCGTGCCACATTTGGAAGCAAGAAATATCCAACTACTTCGCATCCCTGCAGCTAGGACGAACGTTTTGTGGCGAGCACGTTCACTCGGCGAGGAATTTTAGTACATTAAGTTTGGATTTGCTTTAATTTCTGTTATATTGCTAACTTTTTATTCATGTATTATTAAATTATAAATTTATTTTTGTCTACGTTTGCGCCTATGATTGATGAGGTACAAAATTTTTAAATGCTAGGGAATTATACCCAAATGGTATTTTTCTGAAATCATGTCAGCATTTTGTTCAAATTATTTTTTTTTTCATATAAGTGGCAATTTCTAATTTGTGTAGCCATTGCTGAAGTGAATTTATAAAAAGGCTATACTCAACACATACCAATCTAATTAAATATTAATAGAGTCGGTGGTGCCTTATTATAACATTGCGTTTGTATAATATACCTTATATTACAGCTACAATAAAAGAATTCTATTTGGCAAATAAAAACCGCCTAGTCTTCTCTTTTTGTTTTGCAGGCGGCTTGTTTCCCAGCTAATTTGTATGAAATATCAATAATATTTATAATACAACCAGCATACAAATAATAATGAACTAATCAAATATGGAATCCTCATTTAGTTACATACAACAGTAAAATAAATTCATCAATTTAATAATCCGACGTTTTATTCAATGTTTCTATAATTTGCAACACAATTTCCGATCATTTATTATACAAAACGAAAAACATATTCATAGAAGTCCCTTTTAATTAAAATGATTATAATGCTTCACAAATGCTCCACCCTATTTTATTCCACAATTAAGCCACATTGAAAACATATTCATTACAGATATAATAAATGCTGAAATTTATAAACCTGTTTTATCAGCACATATCTACACACAATAGAGAATGGCTTTTATTTGTTTTGTTGCTGTCCTAATTATATTTCCCTCATTTATTCCTCATTGCAGTAATGGAATACGTTCCAATGAAATATAAAACTAAAGAATAATCATAAATCCTTTTTATTCTCAATCATTTACTTCCATCAATTTTGAAAAACTACTCACAGATATAAGCCCCTATGTAATGGTTAAAATCCTCCTCTCTTTTCATTTGGGGTTTTTTCTGATTAATCCTCTGATGTCAGATCTTCTTCGACTCCTCTTTCTACGCCTTTGGTTCAACTTTTCTTCTCCTTTTCTTCAAAATGGTTATAAACTTCTTTTGATTATTTTTAATGATCACAATTCTTTAAATATTTGAATCGCTTATTTCAAAAACAACCAAGTCATATTTTAATGGTTTTCAGGAAGTGATAAAAACATTTTACTCTAACCTTATTTTTAGCAGAAGTAAATACTTTTGTGGGAGTGAAAATTATACTATATGGAATTAGAATCCACAAGGACACTCCACTAAAAGCACTCTAAACTCCAAAATTCAAATTTAAGAACATGGCCTAAGGTTGTTTCTGAAATAAACTCTGCAATTAGAAAATGCTATTTATTGGAACTCAAAATATATTCTATACAAAACTCGAAAACATTAACATTATTAACTTTAAACAAATTTTAATAGTTATTGCTTCTTTTGGTTCCCCTTTCCACATGTTATGGCGCTACTGGCAATTATTTCTTCGAAAAATGGCTTATAGGAATCTTCCACCCATTGCAGTAATGTTTTCAGATGTTCTATTTTGGATTCAAGTTTTGGAAGTTGTTCCGAATAGGCTTGACTTGTTGGCAGTTTAACGGTTTCTTTTTTCTTAGGATGTGCTAGCTTAAACGTATTCCAGAACAATCCGTTAATAAATTCGCTAGCTTGGCATTAGCTGCATTTCTTAACATAGAAGGTGCGTTTAATAACATCTCATTTGGATCACTATTACAGGCTGCAGATTGGTAGGACCCATGTTCCATGGCAGACGAATAGAGGCAGAGTTGGCGGGTTAAATTGCGGGAAAATTGCACTTGTACCCTTCACCAAGAAATGGAAATTGGACTGTCTAAGAGCACCGACTCTTTGCAATGAAGTAGTACTGATTAATCAGGAGGCTAAGTTATTAGGTGTCACCTTGGACAGAATGGGAGCATACAGACTGAAAAATACTAATAACTGGAGAATCCACAGTAGGTCCGGACACACCAGAATAGAAACAGCAGCAGCAAACCCTATCTTTGATATGGGTAGTGATACAATAATCTCTCCAGGATCTCCTATGACAAACTTTTCGAAGTTTTGACGAATTGGGAAGAATGGAGAGATGGAGATGGGAGAAAACCGAAAATCCAAATCTGGTACACAGATAGGTTCAAAACGGGCACTATTTCTGGCGTTGGTGTTTATGAGGAAAACCAGGGATACAAAGTATCTGCATCACTTGGGCGATACATCACGGTATTTCGAACAGAAATATATGCTATACAAACCCGCGTGTGGGAGAGTCTGCGTCGGCGACCGCAGGGTGGAACGACTTGCATTCTCTCTGACAGTCAGGCAGTCTTAATGGCACTAGCATCTTATCATATCGCCTTCAAACTAGTATGGGAGTGTCCGCAATACCTAATGGCTCTGTCTAAACACAACAAGGTCACATTAGTGTGAGTGCCACGGTACAGGGGTATAGCGGGCAATGAAATTGCAGACCAGCTAGCGAGGGAAGGTTGAAAAATGAATTATATAGGCCCTGAATCAGGTCTGGGTATTACCAAGAGTGCAGTGCGTCGTGGAATTAATGAATGGGTCATAACACAACACCAATTAAATTGGAACCATGCAGCTAGGCAAAAGCACAGCAAACGGATGATGGGAAGACCGTCGCAAACATCTGACTGCTGATGTGCTTGAATTAAGCTAGATACGGCTTAAGGCAGCAACATGTCTACAGGGCATGGCTGTTTGAGAGGCCACTTGCATAAGATAGGGATCTACAAAGATGAACCTTTACGTAGACTTTGCAATGAGGAGGGGAAAACTGCCCCTCATATTATTTTCGAATGTGCAGCGTTAGCTCAACGCAGATCCGCTATGCGAAGCGCAGTTGATCTACCAATGGAGAAAGATTTATTACATAGGCTCTTAAACCTGATCGAGGGAACTAACCTGTTCAAGTAAAACGAAACCGAAGCAGGAATAGTACAATAGGCTACTGAGCCTCAGTGTTAGGGATGCGAAGACCAACCCGGGATCAATGTAATTTTCTATATAGTCAATTAGAAAAGTATACACCTTGTTTGGGCTCTTTGCAGCCACTCCTTCGTGGTAGATATAAAAACTGCCTTTTTTGTCTTCAGGTTAGTGGTACGAAACACTCACAGTTAATTGTGCGAGATAAAATAGGTCTTGGACGGGTATTTCGGGAAGTTGTAAATTCTGTATATAATCAAACGTTATTGCAGCCACATCCACGCGCTTCTTGCATTGTTCCTCCGAATTCTGTAATGCAGGGTAAAATTTCTTTGATCGACGGCAATGAACAACCTTTTCAGCTGCTGCAACTCGCATTGCTGCGACTCCTAATTTATGTTCAGTTCTTCACAAACATTACAAGCATCCACTTGTGGTTCCCCAAAGTGAAATTGGAAATTTTCGTAAAAGAACTGTATATAATAGCTGTACTTCACTTCACTTTCTGGGTATCTTATTTGAATAGCTGATACATAATTTTCATATTTAGGCGCGCATCCAAGTACTTACATTCTTTTCCTAAATAGTGTGATTCCTTGACTGGAAATAATTGAATGTGGTTTACTAATCACTTCTCTAGTTTCGACCCCAACGACATTTGCTTTAATGTTGGTTCTTTTCTCCGAAAACTAAAAGATGCTGAATTCTTTCGAATCTTTCACGTCCGATACCATGTAAGCTTAGAAATGCTCCTTGACAAACTTTCTTGCGTACCTTATGACACATCTGCAAAGTAACGAAATAAATTGTCGTTAGTTAAGGAACTGCAGTGTTGAATAATAAGTTTATCTTTACTTGCACTCTGGACCAATTTTTTTTTGTTCAACCTCATTTCCTCTATGCCGCACCCTTCACCCTGGAGTTCCGAATAATATTTTTCTGGTAATAATCTACATATTTTACTTTCTGCTCTCCAACGTGAACATCGGCCCGATTGTGCTCGCTCGTTTTTAAACATGTATGGAGGCGATCCGAAACCGATTTTGGAATCCATTGTCACAGGAGATGAGAATGTGGTTATTATTTATTTTCTCATTTAAAGAAAAACCTTAGGGGACGTCGTTTTAAGGACGATAATGAATTGCAAGCTGTTGTAATACAACATTTTGAGGGAAAAACTTTAGAAGGGTATAGAATTATTAATTAATCGTTGTAATAAATGAATTGAAGTTAGGGGAGATTATATTGAAAAATAAAAATTATTGTATTTTACCAAGTTTGCTTTTTCTATGTCAAGCGGAGAATGTATGGCGCCTATCTCGTACATTCCCTTTTTACAAAATGTTGGGATTTTACAGTTTCCTAAACTAAACCCTAACTGAATGTCCTGTTGTAGCCAAATCAAGTTCAAAATATATTTGATGTTTTGTAAAACACTTGAAGTTGAATATTTCAATAATGTAACACGCGATAAAACATCGTTTTATTTTGTAACGTTTGTGGTAGTACCAACTTCAAGGAATAATCTCGTTTCATCTATATCTGCTTTCATATAACCATGTGTGAAATATTATGCCAAGAACCACTTTAATTATGTAATGCATAGGTATTCTACAACGGCGGTTTGGCTGCTCGAATGCCCTCCTTTAAGTATGTTATACAGCAAGCTGTAATGAAACAGTTACAAGGTATAATGTGTAAATTCCGCCAAGGTGTAGATTCCTCGTTTAAATGTATAGAATGTATCAAGACATACGGTTGAAGTTGGGTGAAATGATGGCTCATGAATGAAATATTGTTTTGATTCTACGCATTTTTAATCTGGATAGGAACAATATTCAAATGTTTTAGAAAAACAATGTGGAAGTACAATAATAATGTGCAATCTGTTACATTTCCTAAATATAGAAACCAGTTTTTAACTAAACGGAAGAAGGACTTTGTTCGAAAGACTTACTAAGCAGAGAAACCACACTTACGAGCACAAATTTTTAATAATGACTCTAGCATCTAGGCTAGGAGAGAAGGAATTCTCTAAAGAACTATTCAGTATATCAAAGAATAGTTTTCTCAGGCTTCTGTTACATAAAATCTTACTATTACTAATACAACTTGGATGGTAATCATGTTCAAAATGAGCATTTTTAGGTACCAATGGAAAAGTCACCAATTACTTATTGTCAGTCTGGTAGACAATGTTAGACGCTTCCCTGAAGATGGTCTGGTTAGTTTTTGTAGGACTATTATAAGTCACAGTTCTAGATTTTTAGGACCTTGCAGACTTCCTCAGATTGCGGATACTTTTGTTAAAAATTTAATAAAGACGTGTAATTGTTTTATACTGCCTTTTTGACATTCACAATCAACTCTAAATATCATTTCTTCGTTTAACTTGGATACCATTATATCCAAAAGAATAAGATTATTACCGGAACGATATAATGTCGATTCAATATCTTTGGTTAACAATACTGAGTGGCAAGGATTAACCTTTAAGTGCTAGCACGTATTGGACATACATAAGTAAGCATGGCACCTACGAGGCACCATTGTAAAATTATTGTTATAAAATTAATGTTTTAATTTTAAATGTTTCTTGTTTTAGGAATATAGATACCTGATATGATACAAAACGGTAAAATAACATATAAAAGAAACTTTAATAAATATTATGCACTGTTTATTCATAACATTCATTACACAATTTTTTGTATGCTCGGAACAAATATTTTTAAAACATTTAGAGCATATTTGTTTAGAATGGCGGTTATTTTTTCTAAGGCATAGGTAACACCGCTTTCTTGAACTTGTAATTGGAATTTCTACAGGTCGAGGCTCAATTTCCAAACGCTCGCTTAGAACTTTTCGAATTTTTCTTGGAAATTAAGGGTACTCCAAGCGATCTAATTGATATTACAAGTTCTTGAACTAATATTTTGAGGAAATTTCTACGCGCAGTGACTGAATCAATATTATTATGTTTATAAATAATGAAAGCATTTAAGGCGCAGACATTAATGAGATGAAAAAATAATAAAACCAATGGCCATCTCCTTATTCGCCGTCCTACATTGTACGTAGTACAGAAATTATCTGTTACGTCCACTCCACCCTTAGTTGTATTATAAAATGTCAAAATTTCCGGTTTCTTTTCTTCTCCGGTATCTTGGTCAATATTTGCATCATAGTGCATTGTGGAGGGTAGAAGAACTGCCTTAGATTTTTTTGGTACATAAGAAATCAACGTTGCATTTTTTGAAAATCCAGTGTACATTTTACAGTTCCATTCTTATTGGGAAGAAACACTACTGGAATTTCTCTTTTATTTTTGCGTATTGTTCCTTCTAATGTTAAATTATGGTCCGACAATAAGCGCTCTGATAAAGATACACTTGCGTACCAGTTATCGGTTGTCACATTTCTGCCATCTTATCGATAGGTTGGATCTATCGAACGACAATTTCCTCTGCAGAGTTACTGACTTTATAAGGTCCTTCTAGCTTAGTTCCTGTGTACACTTGCATGTTTACAGTACAAAAATTTTTGGCGTCACACAGAGCAAAAATTTATATTCCGTAGCGATTTGGTTTTGACGGATATTATAGAAACCTGCAGTTATCACGAAATGCCACCAATTGTTCATCAATGGTAACGAATTCAGAGGGCGAAAAAAACTCAGTGCATTTAGAAACAATATTCTCGAATAAATTCCATATTGGGGCAAGTTTATTTATTTGAAGACGTTCATTACGTGTAGTAATGACATCAAATAAGAATCTTTCATAACTCATTATTGTATAAAAAAAATTGACTGGCTAAATCATTATCAGAGAATAAGTCTGTGAAATTCAAATGAGATGATCGCAGTACACCGGCGACAATGAGCAGTCCTATGAAAGCTTCTAGGTCATTGTGTGTCACGGAATTTGCACAGCTAGCTCTTTGAAAGTTGGGTCTTACTTTCAACTCAATGTATTTATTTGTATTTTCCACCAATATTCCAATTACCCAATCGTCAAGGAATAGCGCGAATATAGTGGAAATTTCTTTTACATTCTTCGCACGAACTTTACAACCAGGAAGATGAATAACAATAATACTTTTTCGTGTTCGTGATATTGGAGGGGGTACTTTATTCCACCTTGAAGTTGTATTTTTTACCTATGGAATTATAAACCATAAGAGCTAAGTATTGTACAACAGTGTTTATTTTTACATACCTAAGTAAAAATCTGTAACATCAGATAACTCTTCCGTATTGCTATCATCTTCTTCAATGACTGAATCACTGTCATGACTAGATACACTTTCATGATCTGAACCTAAGTCGCTTTCGGGATAGATGTTTTCGTTATCAAATTCTATCTAAAAATCGTCACTTTCAAACAATTTCGCTATTTCTTTATTACATAATCCACGTTTACTACCCATAATGTCAACTGTACACGTTAAGGCTCAACGAACTACTAACTCAATATTCAATGGGCATAGATATTTTTAAAAACTGTACTATAAATCACTCACAAAAACACCCCTTATGTATAATGAAAGCTCAAAAAAAACAAACGTGACTAACACGTCGCCTTTCAGACACCACCGAGTGCAGGGTCATAAATTATCTTTTGTTTACATTTCAATGCATGCAATATCTGGACTATATCACGTTACGTAGGTTTTAGAAACACCATTCGAGGAATACATATTAGGTAAACAGACGTAAATGAAATTTTGTGAAAGATATTACAATTTGTAAAAGACCTGGCGCCTCGTAGGCGCCATGATACTACTAAAGGTTAAACAATGAATACACTAGTTAATAGCGAATTTGTGGAATGCACAATTTTGGTGAGGGTTTCTGTATTTGTAGGTGCTGGTTCTAAATATAATACCAAATTTTTCTATTGGACCCCATTTCTTTGTAATAGACCAGACTCGAGCGCGATTTTAATGGCGAATTACATATGGCGCTGAATAGACGCAGCTCAAATATACTTTCTGATAACTGTTGGACTTTCAAAAGAGATACCGTATTTGAAATCAGCAGAAAAGAAACAAAAACCAGTTTTTAATTCTCACTTATTGTTAGCAAACATTCTGTTGTCCAATATAGTTGGAGTAAAATTTTCTAAATGTCGAAGATTAAAATCCTCTCCAACATATTTTTGTAACCTGTATCTAAAAATTATGTTTCTGAATTAAATTAAAAATACCAGTCAATTACCCACAGTTACTTCACTAAGACCTCGTAAAAAATGAAATTGAAGTAAATTCTAGAGTAATTACGTCGCTATTAGCTCTACAGCTCTTATGTCAATCACGCTTCTATTGGTATAAAATTTGCGAATATAAAACTTCAAAGCAACTTCATGTCACGTTTTCTATTTTATCGAGTATCACCTCAAAAGATTCGAGGATTTCGTGTAGTGGAATTATATGTATTTTGAAACGCAAAGTTCCGAGGATAATATAAAAGATGTATTTTGTGAAAAGATTTTCCTTTTAGATGTGACGCTACGCCAAGGGAGAGTATCGGTATAAAAAAATCTTATTTATATGAAAAGTATTTGTGTTGTCTTTACAAAAATAAAATAATGATGTCCGCACTGCGCTCTTCGCACTAAGAGGGTTTTATGGCTGTATGTTTTCGTCCGTTTGGCAATAAATACGGGATTTATATTTTTTAAGGACCGTACTTTCCATAGTTTAGAATAGAAAACGTTTTCATGTCGAAACTAAACTTCCGGGTCTTGCATTTCTAGCATGTCGTAATACTGTGGAGCTTTGGCAAAAGTATATATTATTGGGGTACTATTAGTTAGGCAAACATTCGTTTTATTTGAAATAAGTTAATAAAAATGGCTACAGAGATATCACTGCTGAGTAGTCTGGGCAGACAGCGGCAACAGTCAGTGTAGTAGATATGTGGTGCGGAGTCGGTGATTATTTATTTCACGCGTTCACAGCGTCAGTACTAAATCGATGCTGTATGCGAGTAGTTCTGTGTATATGTAGGCTGTCGTAACTTATTTCGTAATTGTACGCTTATGTTTGCTTTAAAAATGTCGCAGTTAGGTACGTCGCGAAAACGACCAATGGCAGACACAGTTAACAACTTTATAGTGGACATGCCGGACTTAATTTTTGATGGCACTAAAATTCAATGTCTAGTTTGTAAAATCCCTTTAATGTATTGGTCCAGAAGCCATTGTCACCGTCACATCGAAAGCAAACAACATTCTTCTGCAAAAAGTGGCATACGAGACCAAGAAAAATTTACATTTGATTTATGCGTTACTCTTATTTTATGTAATCTATCGTTCCGTTTACTAGAGAAAAAAGCATTTGTCTCCTTCTGGAATAAATATGCGGACTGTAAATTACCTAGTCGGACATCGATACGAAATGCAGTGCCGTTTGCTCGTGAACATATAAAAAAATGAATGAAAACGGAATTGAAAGATAAAAAACTGTGGTTGTGTATGGACGAAACAACAGATCGTCAAAAACATTCCGTGGTTAATGTAATGGTACGTACAATGGAACCACATCGACCGTCATCCTCCTTCTTACTTGCTTCCAAAAGAATTATAAATTGTACTGCCGATGAGATTTTAAAGGTGGTGTTGAACTCATTGAACAAATTTGAAGTTTCAAGTAAGCAACTTTTAATGTTTATGAGTGATGGAGCCGCAAGCATGCGTTCTTTGGGCCGATCTCTTAAAGAACACAGTAGTAACTTCTTACATGTAACATGTAAAATCAATACCCTAAATCTTGCGGTAAAAACGATTCCTACATGTTTTCCACTAGTAAATGCATTGATTGCTTACCTGAACCACCACAGCCGATTGTTACACGTTGAGGAACATGGTTGCAGGCTGCGTTTTACTACAAATATTTTGATCAAGTAAAAAAGGTAGTTTTAAAATTCAATCCGACAGAAGCTGCAGCAATCAAAAAAAGCCAGGAAATATTTCAAGACAGTCAGGTTAAAAGAGATTTACAAACTATTCACAACAATTATTTCGGACTAGCGGAGGGAATAGAAAAATTACAAAATGTTTCGATGTCGCTAGTGGATTTTGTTCAAATTGTGAATGATGTTCACGCACAGTTATGCGCTGTCGAAGGCGAAACAAATTGGTGTGTAATACGAAAATTTGAAAGTGTTTTCGAAGAAAACTCCGATCTTCTTATATTAAAACAAATTTGTGAAGGTGCGTGTGAAGATGCATTAAGTTGTTTCAAAGATTATTTTAAATATGCAAATATAACATCGCTAGATGTCGAACGGTCGTTTTCGGTATTAAAAAACATTTATTCCGCACGTCGTACTCACTTGACTGAAACAGCTGTGGAAACATATCTAATGATTCAAATATTTAACAGATGTTACCCAGTTTGTGATTTCACGGAAGACTTTTAAAACGGTAAATGTTTCAGCGCGTTTTATAATTTATTTCTTATCTTCTATTTTATGTGTAAACTTTTATGCGCTGACCACGCCTCTGGCTGTTACCGCATATTTGCCCAGGTTAATAATCACAATAATAATATGATTGTTGACAATTTATCCAGAATCAACTCCAAGGGTTGCTGAAAAATAACATCCCCTCATTGTTATTGAAAACTATTATTAGAGCTGACACGGATAAAGCCATATAGTGTGATATACGAGGATAGTCGAGTGCAACGTCAGAGGCGTATCGCGCAAAAGTAGGTACGTGAGATACAGTATGTAGTATTTTGTCGCGGTGGCTGCGACATGTAGAAGGTGTATCATTTAAAATAAATACAGTGGCAAATATTATACGAATGGATATAGTGAAAAAATTGGGAATTGCAGATGAGATAGAACAAATTTTATCCATTTTGTCTTAAGAAATATGACGATAAACCGTAGTGTACATTGTGAGCGACAAAGTTGTCGTTCACCAACCGTCTGTGGTCCGGTTTTCGCCTTAATGGTGTGCGATACAAGTAAATAATGAATCCTCCGATTGCACATCTCCGCTCGGCTTAGTATTACAGAACAAGTTAAGCAATTCGAATTTAATATACACAGTGCGGTCCTAAAGTGCCCTCCCCCCGCTGCTAACCTTTCAACGACAGAAGCTAGCATTCTTAGAAAAATGGGTCGATTTCTATTTCTTATGAGCTATCTTTTGCCGTTGACCCGGAAGTGACGTCAACTTTCTTATTTTAAATAGAACAGGCTCTATATTTCTACGTTTTTGGAAAGGTAATCGAAGGGCGAATCCAACGATACCACATATATTATATTTTAACCTAAGAAATACTACGATATACAACAATAAAGGTTTTGCTACTCTGTTTTTGTTGTTACGCAAAGTAATTTAATTGATTGCAATAAAGTTCGATAAAGTAAAGAAATAACAACAATTAACAAAACAAGGTAAAATGAGAGAAAATAATAACGAGAACAAAGAAGGAACATATGACAAATGCAGGATATAATAACAATAAACAACAAGAATAATTTACGCTTTTGGAATTGGGCTTTGACAGTTTGGCAGTTGTTATGATTACTTTGCTTAGCAGCTAGCTCTTTAGATCAGTCTGGTGTTTCAAAAAACAATTTGGCGCTCTTTTCCAGCCAACTTTGCGTAACAACGAAAACGGATTACCAAAATCTTTATTGCTGCATATCGTCATATTTCTTAAGTTAAAGTATAACATATGTGATATCGTTGGATTCGTCTTTCGCTTCCCTTTCCAAAAACGTAAAAATATACAGGTTGTTCTATTTAAAAAAACAAAGTTGACGTCACTTCCGTTGAAACCGGAAATACAATTGAAACACTGATAACGGCAAAAGTTAGTTTACAAAAATTGAAATCGATCTATTTTTTCTAAAAATGCTAGCTGCTGTCGTTCAAAAGTTATAGCATGGGGGGTTCACTTTAGGTTCCCACTGTATAATGTATATACGCAGTATGTGTTCAAAATGATAAACTCGGAACTATGGAGGGGCAGAGACACACATGGAAAGAGATTAAAGCGCGATAGAAAAGTATCACACAATTTTCTATTAGATTGCCCTTCTTCGTATATTCCTTTATTCAAAGGTACCACTTACACCATGTGTTATCTCACTCTAGCTTGTGTCATTCTGATTTCGAAATATTGCAGTCACAGAGGCGGCACTAAATGTTGAAAAATGACTAATACGTAGAATAAAATAGATACGTTACCATAGTGATACATCTTATTCTGGCACCCTGAGTTCCAAAAAAGGATAGTTATGTGCAGATCCATCTAAATTAATAAGAGACAGATATATTCCATAAGATTTATGGGTAATATTATTATGAGTATAGTTGTGATATAAACAGTATTAATTCAATTATGATATTACTATTTTGTATAGGACATTTTAATACCCATGTTGAATAAATCGTTTTATGAGGTATGGCCATGGTACTAGAAGATTAAATACAACGTCCATAATTTACTCGTCACTACATTATTCTGCCAGGTAATAAGCTGCATTTCATCTTCAACTTCCTCGAAATACCAAACTTTAATGCACGTTTCCCCAACGCTGTATCGGGGAAATTTGTATTTCAGATAAGCTTCGTATAAACGTTTGTTTTAGAAGTTTGGAAACTCGCCACATATCATCGCAACAAACACTCCGTCTTTTAAACTTCTGTTAGTACCCATTAAGGATATGAAATGTACTACATTGTCTATCTAAGGTAACTGTTGTTTTCATTTGCTGTTTTTGTTTTTAATGTTTGCATTTCAAACCAGTTACTAAGTGAATCTATAATAACTAAATGATCTATACTAATAAATGTGAATATGTTTGCGAATTTGGATATAAAATCAATTCTTCCTTTGCATGTATATTTTGATACTTTTCACAAACTCTGCACATTTTTATGAATTGTTCGATGTCTGCAGACATGTTTTTCCAATACAAACAAGATCTCATTCATGAAGGCCATCTAGGGGTCAATAGATGTAACTCGTCTTTTACATCTGTTGACCCCTAGATGGCCTTCATGAATTTGATTTAACATATTTTGTTTAGTATACTAGTATACTCTTTTAATGCAAAATAATGTTTTAATGCTGTGTATCTTGGCTATCCGATTTTGACATAATTTATAATTTGTTTTAAACTTTGATCATTTAATGTAGTTTCCCTAAATTTTAACTTTCTGTCATTCGTACATATCCAACTAAACTATAAACACTAGTAGTATCTTCACTTGTGTTAATGTTTGCCCTGCTCAATACATCTGCAATGTACAAGGGTGTATCAAATATAAACGGGACTGATTTTCTTAAAAATTCCGGAGGGCTTCTGACCTGGAAGAGGTTGATGCGCAGGTAGCATGTACCGCTAGGGAGAGGGGAGAACCGACCGCAACTCTCTCGGGTCCCTTTAGTATCAAAAGAAACCATGAGCGAGAAAGAAGTGCATGTCTCCATGGAGCAGTGGATTATCATCAAGTTTTTGGCCAAGGAGAGGATGGACCCAACCGAAATTTTGCGGCGATTACAGACACAGTTCGGGGACAACCTGTCAAGAATCCGTGTGTTTGCATGGCACATAAAAATTTCTGGAGGACGTGAAAAGGTCGAGAACGAGAGCCATGATCGCCGCCCAAGGACAAGTGTGACCGAGGCCAATTTTTTTTGATCGGTAAGGTGCTTCCCACGTTGATTTTCCCCACTATCGAGGTACAATTAATGCGCAATATTATTGTGAAGTATTGGATGCTGAGAAATTGTCATTTCAAAGGAAAAGGAAGAAGCAATCGCCAACAACGACAGGCCTCATGTGGCTAACAACACGATGCAAAAAGTGGTTGCATTAGGGTGGGAGACGCTGGAACATCCACCCTATAGCCCAGACTTGTCACCTTGTGACTTCCATCTTTTTGGACCCCTCAAAGAAACGCTTGGAGGCCAGCGTTTCGACGACAACGAAGCTGTGGAAGCGTTTGTGCTCCAATGACTACACGAACGTCCGAAGAGTTTTTACGATGATGGAATAAGAAAGCTTCTAATCCGATGGGGAAAATGTATTTCTAGGGCGGGAGGGTATGTAGAAAAATAATATATATTTGCAAGCTTAGTTAAAGTTAGAATTTCTTAAAAAACGAATCCCGTTTATATTTAATACACCCTCGTACGACAATTTTTCAGGTGTATATTTGATTTTTAAATTATATCCTATAACTTTTAATATCATTTTGTAATTTCATGCTAATTTTGTCAATGTTTTTTTCCAATATCGTTTCTAAAGGTTTGTGGTCACTTTGTATAATTATTTAGTGTCCGCCGAAGGTATAATAATGAAATTTTTGCACTGCAAAGGTAATTACTAGACACTCTTTTTCAATTTGCGCATATGCACATTTTGTCATTTTCTTCATGCTGTGTTCATTTTGCATAAAAACAGCTTCTAACCCATTTTTGCTTGCATCGCATTGGATTACTATTTCATTTTTTGGGTTAAAATACGCTAAAGGCGGTGCACTCACTATTAATTGCTTTAAATTATTCAACGCGCAGTCATGTTTTTTTGACCATGACCATGGGACATCATTTCGCGTTAAATATCTTAGGCTTGCAGTTACCTCTGACATGTTTGGGATAAATTTAGCTAGAACTTCTTCCATGCCTAATGTTCTTAATAATTCGGTTTTATCCTTAAGTTTACTTAATTTTAAAATAGAATGTACATAAGCACTATCAGGTTTTATACCGTCTTGAGTAAATATTTGACATATATTTTACGTTTCTTTTCTTAAACTGAATCTTATTTCTATTAAATTTTATACCATACCTTGATGCTGTCTCTAAAACTACTTTTAAATTCCTATCATGTTACTCTTCGTCTTCTCCACCCACCATAAGATCATTGAAGTATATTCCAATTCCTTAAAGATGACCAAATATCTAAAAATTCATTTTTAGGAACACTTCTGGTGTTGATTTGAGTCCAAATGGTAGTCTACAGAAGTTGTACTTTCCAAATAGCGTGTTGAAGCAGGTACATTTCATTGAATTCTTTTCTAATGGCATTTGTAGATACCCATCCCCATATCCAAGACCGTAGATATTTTCTTCTGAGCCAAAGTGACAGCTATATCCTCTGCTGTTGGGATAGGGATGTTTGATGGCTTCATTTAAAAATTCTGGGTCTAAGCACAAACACCACTAGGTTTAGTCACAATCGTCAGTGGACTTATCCATTCTGTTGGTTCTTCTTCCTTTTCCACAATTCCTCGTTTTTGTAATTCTTCTATTTTTTGTTTTACTCTTTTTTGGTTTGCTACCGGTACCCCCTTGGTGGTTGCACTCTGGGCTGTATATATTTATCAATTCTGATTGTGTATTCCATCGGATATTTTCCTAATTTTTCATTAACATGTTTTCGACTGCCTTAATGCTTGACTTTGTGTGTATATTGTCAACTTCTTTCACTACATTTAACATTATACTTGTTTTAAGTCCCAGTATCGGTGGCACATTCATATCAACTACCATAAAGTCAATAGTATGTATACGTTTTATTTTTGTACTCACACAGTTGCTTCAGTTTTTTACATGGCTTAATTTCCGTTCCCCCATATGCCTCTAATATTATTTGTGTTTCTTGTACCTCATCTGCAATTCCCAATTTTTTCACTATATCCATTCGTATAATATTTATCTGTGCCACTGTATTTATTTTAAATGATACACCTTCTTCATGTCGCATCCACTGTGACAAAATACTACATCAAGTCGTCAATAAAAGGTAAGAATATATTATTTTTTAATAATACTGTATCTCACGTACCTACTTTTGCGCGATACGCCTCTGACGCTGCACTCGTTTGTCGAACCTTAATCATTACATCAACGATTATAACAACTATGTTCCCGCTCATAATAATACCCACTTGCTAAAATACTATTTTCCCTCACGGGGGTAGCCTGAAAAGTATCAAGCCTCAACATAACGATAGCATTATCCGTCAAAAATATTCTGGTAATATAATAGCGTATGCCCCGAAAGATATTTTTGAAAATATCAACCATGTTGGACGTTCATTTGTTGCTTAACAGCCGTTTGTGTCAATCCATGTTAGAGTTTCTGGAGAAATGGAAAAAGTCGAATATCGAGCGGTCATTAAATTCTTGCATTGGAAAGGCAAAACGCACAACCATTTGCCACATTGGAATTTCGAGCAGCTGAATCTAAAGGTAAACGTACCAGTTTGGTTGACGATGGTCGTTCAGAACGGCCAAAACCTGTAACCACCTACCAACAACATCGGAAAAGTTCATTAAATGGTGCAAGACGACCGTCGAATTAAGGTTAGAGAGATAGCAGAAGCTGCGGTCATCTCGCAAGAACATTCTTGTCATATATTGACTGAAAATTTTGGCATGAAAAAGCTAACCGCACGTTGGGTACCGCGCTTGCTCACTCAGGACCAAAAAACCCTGTTGAAGCAGCTTAATCGAAATAAGTCGGAGTTTTGGGGTCGATTAATAACTGTAAATGAAACTCGGTTACACCAGAACATTTCTGAAACCAAGGCATCGTCGAAGCAGTGGGCTGCGAACGTTGAATCGGCTCCATGGAACGCAAAGACTGTTCCATCGGCCGGGAAAATGATTGCGACTCTTTTTTGGGATAGTCATGGAGTTGTGTTAATCGGCTATCTTGAAAAAGGAAAAACAACACAATACACGTCGTTACTGGACAAGTTAAGGGCAGAAATTGCGAAAAAACGGCTGCATTTGAAGAAAAAGAAAGTTTTGTTCCACCGTCTCACACTTCAGTGCTGATGTGGCAAAAATTCACGAATTGGCCAGATCTGGCTCCCAGCGGCTTTCTTCTCTTTTTTAGTAGTTTGGAGACCATTGCATTTGTAAACGCCTATTTTGCAGAACAAGATGCCAACTACTATTTGGATTAAAAAGTTGGGAGCATCGCTGGGAAAAGTGTATAGACTTACAAAGAGACTACGTTGCGAAGTAGAGCTGAATTCGACAAAAAGAAACATTTCCTGTGTTAGACTAGAAACTTTTCAGACTACCCTCGTATATCACACTATATGGCTTTATCCGTGTCAGCTCTAATAATAGTTTTCAATAACAATGAAGGGATGTTATTTTTCAACAACCCGTGGAGTTGATTCTGGATAAATTGTCAACAATCATATTGTTGTTGTGATTATTAACCTGGGCAAATATGCGGTAACAGCCAGAGGCATGGCGAGCGCATAGAAGTTTACACATAAAATAGAAGGTAAGAAATAAATTATAAAACGTGCTGAAATACTTACCGTTTTAAAAGTCTTACGTGAAATCACAAAACTGGGTAACATCTGTTAAATATTTGAATCATTAGATATGTTTCCACAGCTGTTTCAGTCAAGTGATTACGACGTGCGGAATAAATATTTTTTAATGCCGAAAACGACCGTTCGACATCTAGCGATGTTATATTTGCATATTTAAAATAATCTTTGAAACAATTTAATGCATCTTCACACGCACCTTCACAAATTTGTCTTAATATAAGAAAATCGGAGTCTTTCTCTAAAACACTTTTAAATTTTCGTATTACACACCAATTTGATTCGCCTTCGACAGCGCATAACTGTGCGTGAACATCATTCACAATTTGAACAAAATCCACTAGCGACATCGAAACATTTTGTAATTTGTCCATTCCCTCCGCTAGTCCGAAGTAGTTGTTGTGAATAGTTTGTAAATCTCTTTTAACCTGACTATCTTGAAATATTTCCTGGCTTTTCTTGATTGCTGCAGCTTCTGTCGGATTGAATTTTAAAACTACCTTCTTTACTTGATCAAAATATTTGTTGTAGTAAAACGCAGCCTGTAACCATGTTCCCCGACGTATAACAATCGGCTGTGATGGTTCAAATAAATCAGGACACAGTTTGTGAAATAGTCGGGTACGTTTCGGGGACTTTAGAAACACCGCACATGTAGGAATCGTTGGTGCCGCAAGATTTAGAGTATAGATTTTACACGTTATATGTAAGAAGTTACCACTGTGTTCTTTAAAAGATCGGCCCAAAGAATGTATGTTTGCGGCACCATCACCCATAAACATTAAAAGTTGCTTAGTTGAAACTTCAAATTTGTTCAATGAGTTCAACACCACCTTTAAAATCTCATCGGCAGTACAATTTATAACTCTTTTAGAAGCAAGCAAGAAGGAGGATGATGGTCGATGTGGTTCCATTGTACGTACCATTACATTAACCACGGAATGTTTTTGACGATCTGTTGTTTCGTCTACACACAACCACAGTTTTTTATCTTTCAATTCCGTTTTCATTCTTTTTTCTATATGTTCACGAGGAAATGGCACTACATTTCATATCGATGTCAGACTAGGTAATTTACAGTCCGCATATTTATTCCAGAAGGAGACAAATGCTTCTTTGTCTAGTAAACGAAACGATAGATTGCATAAAATAAGAGTAACACATAAATCAAATGTAAATTCTTCTTGGTCTCATATGCTACTTTTTGCAGAAGAATGCTGTTTGCTTTCGATATGACGTTGACAATGGCTTCTGGACCAATACATTAAAGGGATTTTACAAACTAGACATTGAATTTTAGTGCCATCAAAAATTAAGTCCGGCATGTCCACTATAAAGTTTTTAACTGTGTCTGCCATTGGTCGTTTTCACGACGTACCTAACTGCGACATTTTTAAAGCAAACATAAGCGTACAATTACGAAATAAGTTACGACAGCCTACATATACACAGAACTACTCGCATACAGCATCGATTTAGTACTGACGCTGTGAACGCGTGAAATAAATAATCACCGACTCCGCACCACATATCTACTACACTGACTGTTGCCGCTGTCTGCCCAGACTACTCATCAGTGATATCTCTGTAGCCATTTTTATTAACTTATTTCAAATAAAACGAATGTTTGCCTAACTAACAGTACCCCAATAATATATACTTTTGCCAAAGCTCCACAATATTACGACATGCTAGAAATGCAAGACCCGGAACACATTGAAGGGAGTTTACAAACTAGACATTGAATTTTAGCACCCTCAAAAATTAAGTGGGTAATTACAAGTAAACGCTAAACGGGGTTATTACCAATAAATTGCTACATTTAGAATGTTCCTTCTTTTATTTAACTAGAAAAGGTACCGCACCATATACCTCCCACTAGATTCATCTTGCATAAAATATTAACTACAGGTAACTTACCCGAGGTAAGGTCCACGCCTCCTATTAATACAAAATTAGAATTCGTGTTACCAAGCATGATTTACTGAAATCTGTGAAATGTTTAATGATTATAATTTATAAAGGACAGCTTGCTGCTTTATCAAAATTTGCACGGAGAATGGATATTTCTTGCAGTAATTCTACAATACATACTTCACTTTAAACATGCATCCGACACACATATTACGTTTGAACACAAAATATTGAAGCGAATATCCTTTGTGGAGATTTCATCCCCTTTATCCGACTATCCATTAAACTGATATCGCTATAAGCTACATGGCTCAGCTACATTTCTAAATTAATTAATTAACTAAACTACGCAAGTTTGTTTCAAAATAAGAGCATCAAAGTATTGCCTGCAGGTGTACATCCACATAGTGCACATGCAAGTGCGAGAAAAATAGAAAAAAACAACACTACTAATCCAGTGTTCAGCTTAATATCTTCTACGTTAAATCACTACGAATTCATATTCTGAAGTTGCATTTTATGATGCGTGCAGAACTCTAATTAAATCGGGCTATAAAACGAAATATTTAAATTAAATTACCGTTGCCTGGTGAAATTTAGAGCATCCCCTTTTTCCGTTGTATATGAAAAAGTACGTATTCGATCGTAGCGCGCGGCTTTGAAACCACTTTGCATAATGGTGCGAGTTAATCTGTTTATAATACGGTGCGGGTAATTTAGTCATTTTTTTCTTTTACAGTGAAGGGTCATAGATAGTTATCTAATCGAATTTTTATTCATAGGGTTTTATTTGCTTTATGTATATTTCATGACCTAGCTCGCAGGATGTTGTTCTATGAACAAATTGTTCAATATGCTGATATTTATTATTTATTATTCGAATTGTTTTTGTATTGCATTGAGTGGAATTTGTTTATTTTTAGCGAATCGGATTATAGAGTCGTTGTAAAATCATGTGTGCATACCTGCGTGATTAAAATCTGTTTTTCGAAAGTGTATTTGGAAATATGAATATATTCAAAAAAACTGATAATTAAAAGGAATAATTTAATTGTTGGCATTTTAGACGGTAGTACGGCAGTGTTGATAAGGCAGAGGCCACCCAAATGCTGTAGCCAAGCACGCCTTGGCGATGCACTTGAATGGGTGACTGCCCACTTGAATGCATATGCAATCGGTTGAGAACTGCAGCTCTGTGTGTCCGGTGGAGAGGACAACGTGATGGTCCGTTACTGCCGACATATAAGGCCTAACTACTCTGACGTCAGTTGTTTTAGGTGAACGTTAAGTCATATTACCGTCTTAACGTTTACACATTGAGACCGTCTCTGGCGTTTTGAATTGGTTTATCCAAATTATATTGGTATTATTTAACAAATACTGTATAGTGATATTTCCGTGCTTTGTTGGTGATACCTGTAATGTTTTTCTAGTGTTGTATGAGCGATAACACCTCTAAGGGTGTTTTGTATATTACGTGTTTATAACAATGCAGTTATACCTCTTGCATACCTGAGTGCCGCGGTATTTATAAGAATGGACTGAAAGTTCACTCATTCGGTTTTCCCTCAGATCCTCAGATGTGTAAAAAACTGGGTCTTGTGCACTGCATAGGAAAAAATTGACTCCAACAATGTATACTAGGGTTTGTGTACTTTGTAAAGGAAGATATTATTTATTTTCCAACAGCTACAGATTCCAGGACAGGTGAAACTGTAACTGTAAGTTTAAAAAAGATGCTATTCCAAGTTAATTCAATCATTGCTAAAGTTAAAATCACGAGTCTATGGTAATATACAAATTAAACAGTTTTAGGCAAATATCGTTTTTCCTAGCGAAGCTACAAACAAAATTTTGATTTTAACCCATTTATAAATATTGATGAAACTGATTTAAAACAAGTGTATAGTGACATACCTGTAATAACTTATTTAGTAGGTTATTGTTGCTATATTACACCCAAAAAACCTCAGTCCGAAATATACCAGCAAAGTACAACGATGAACTGGTGGTTGAAGACAACTACACCCTCATAAAAAATTTAAGTCGTGGGAAACTATTTTACCCTCAAGATTTTATTGTTCAAATAATTTTATATTCTTACGTTATATTTAACAAAATTATTTTAAATGTGTATAATAAACATTCTGTTTTAATACAATATATTTTAAATTATATCACCGAACATAGCCATTTGGGTACTAATATATGTAAATGTCATATTCACAGCAGTGAACGTATTGCAACAATTACGTATAATAACTTGTTATATAGATACCCTACTTAAAAATTATTGTGGGGAAAGTAATGATAGATGATAGGTAAAACACCGCATATTAGAGATCTTGACTAAATAGCATGTCTGTAAATTCTCTCGTGAAATTGAACAAAATTTCGAATAAAATTGCAATCACTGTATCATCTCAACCTTAGTTTCGTCCAAATACATGTACAATTACAAATAATAATTATTAGTCGAGTAAATATCAACCACAAATGCATCTTTCACGAAAACGGTGCTCGGTTACGTGTTTGGTTTCTACTTTGAAACTTCGTTTTTCCAAAATAAAATCGAATGGGATACGGAGAAGGGCTCAGCTGACGACTGGCATCTTCTTTCAACCGGAAGCCCTTCAAAATTTAAAAAAGGAATGCAAAAAGTGATTCCTTTACCGCTTAGGCTAATATCGTGCATGGCGATACATCACCTAAACAGCGTGACGTCATCTAAGAGCGCCTCAACGGGCTGTGGCATTCAGCTGCACTTTCTCACCCCCTTTACCTTACCTTCTAAAAAGCTAAGTTTATTCAACAGCCAAAGACAATTAATGCTATTGTTGGGTTAAGAAGAGAAGATTTCCGATCCTCACCTTTAAATAACCGTACCGTGACAAGTGACCAGCATCAACTTGCCCACACCTGTCTAGTGCATGTCATGCAGTACTTATTATTCAGAGTTCAGAGCTAGCATTCTAAAATACTGGAAAAATTTCTTCTCAACTTCTTTGAGGTCATTAAACAAATGATGAAACTCTTTAAGATTCGCTCTCTTTTGACTAATGGGATGATCCATATATTCCTCTCCTTTTTCTTATTACTCTTTTTTTCTTCTGCTAATAATGTGGCCACTACTGTAACTTTCTCATTATCAGAACTGTCGCTAGCGAAAAATTTGCGTTCACGGCACAACGGTCTTCCGGTTACCAGCGAAAAAGCGGGTGACCATGCAATAAATCCAAAGAATCTTAGTAACTTCCCATATGCATATAATTTTTGAAGTGTTGTAAATTTTGCATCGCTGAACGCAGCTGTCATTCCAGTCAGTAAGGCTACTCGTTCAATATGAAAGTCCCTCTGGCGGCTATTAGCCCTTTTTCGATAGCTCCTACTCCTCCCCGAGCCTCCGATCTTTGGAGCGGAGGTACTAGGAAGGTTATGTAGCTCCATCTAACGACAAACGTGGGGTAACGGGGAAGAAACCCCTCTCCACTTAATTTTCTTAATTTCGTAACTCTTCAAATTTAATGGAATATCTTCCTCCAACAGATAACAACATAAATTCAGATGTATTTCGAGCATAATTTCATAAATTATATATGTTTCGTCATGTTTTTGTCAAGAACGTCAGTAAGTTTTGTTATTATTGGGTTGTCAGTGGATTTTTGTAGCACAGAGTAATATATTTTGAATCACCTAGTCGCGTCGCTACATTAATTTCATAATGCTACGTTTAAGAATAACTTTATTCATCAAAATTCATCGTTAAATTGTGTTTGGAAAGATCAAAATTTGCTGTGGATAAAACAATTGCCTTCGCGATTAAAAATAAAGCAGAAGAGGGACGCCAACTGATTTTCTCACTTTGAGTCAAATTTTCATCGAGATAACCCGCATTTTGGCTGTGCTCACAGTTTCAAGAGTTAATATTTCAAATCGTAATATAAATTCAAGTTACAAGTGAAGGTTGGTGGTTGAGAATAGCCAGTTTTGCTATAAATGTAATATAAACATTGAGTTTATATTGACATCGTCATAAAATTCAGGTTAGTTTTAATCTTCAGTTTTAAATTTCGTTAAAATCTCATTTGTTGATCTTAAAGTTCATCTAAATTGTCCAAAAAGTGTTTAAGAACACTTCCGAACCCTTAGTTCATATAATTAATCAATTAATTTTCGAAAATTTATTTTTTTTTTAACAATTTACCGCTAGGCACAAAAGCAGTATTAATGTGTTGTGAAATAAATTAATTTTTCTAGCCAAACTGATTGTATTCGTTAAAATAGTAAAGTAAAAAATCAAATATCTTCAGTAATATAAAAATGATTAAAATTGTTTGTACACGATATCACAAAAAATACATTTATTTGTAATAATATTTTTCCCACTTTCTTAGGATTTGTTTCTAATTAACATCTCCGCAAAAGTTTGCTTATTAAATTTTAATCCGTTCACACCACAGATAAATACAAGAATTAGAAAGCTACCGCAAGAGTCGCAATAAAACTTAGTTTCAACTTAACGAATTGCGAAAGAAACTACTTTTATTCCAAATTAGTTTGTAGGAAGGCTAAAATATCTACCACCCTTATGAAAATTAATTGAAAATCACTTGAAAACGGCTACTAATATTTGCTAAAATTTTGGTAACTATATATTTGGATTTATTACGCCATTAACTCAGATGTGTAAAAAATGGATCTGTGCACTGCATAGGAAAAAATTGACTCCAACAATGTATACTAGGGTTTGTGTACTTTGTAAAAGAAGATATTATTTGTTTTCCAACAGCTACAGATTCCAGGACCGGTGAAACTGTAACTATAAGTTTAAAGAAGATGCTATTCCAACTCAATTCAATCATTGTTAACGTTAAAATCACGAGTCTATGGTAATATACAAATTAAACAGTTTTAGGAAAATATCGTTTTTCCTAGCGAAGCTACAAACAAAATTTTGATTTTAACCCCTTTATAAATATTGATGAAACTGATTTGAAACAAGTGTATAGTGACATACCTGTAATAACTTATTTAGTAGGTTATTGTTGCTATATTACACCGAAAAAACTTCAGTGCGAAATATACAAGCAAAGTATCATTTACAATGATGAACTAGTGGTTGAAGACAACTACACTCTCAAAAAATTTAAGTCGTGGGAAACTATTTTACCCTCAAGATTTTATTATTCAAATAGTTTTATATTCTTACGTTATATTTAACAAAATTATTTTAAATGTGTATAATAAACATTCTGTTTTAATACAATATATTTTAAATTAAATCACTGATTATAGCCATTGGGATACTAATATATGTAAATGTCATATTCACAGCAGTGAACGTATTGCAACAATTATAATAACTGTAATAATATTTTTCCCACTTTCTTAGGATTTGTTTCTAATTAACATCTCCGCAAAAGTTTGCTTATTAAATTTTAATCCGTTCACACCACAGATAAATACAAGAATTAGAAAGCTACCGCAAGAGTCGCCATAAAACTTAGTTTCCACTTAACGAATTGCGAAAGAAACTACTTTTATTCCAAATTAGTTTGTAGGAAGGCTAAAATATCTACCCAACCTTATGGAAATTTATTGAAAATCACTTGAAAACCGCTACTTATATTTGCTAAAATGTTGGTAACTGTATATCTGGATTTATTACGTCATTAACATATTCAAAATTTTTCAAAAGAATCTTTTACCAAACAAAGAAATTCATTGTTCTGAGCTATATACAACAAACACTGTCATCACTACTATCCTTGTATTGCATTATCAATAAAGTAAATATCCTAGACGCCTAAAGATAAACCTTTCTTTCCATCTTGTTGTATCTTGCCATCCTTCCATATATTCTGACCTAAATATACAGCGTGTCTACCTAGTGCGTGGGCGGAAAATAATTCCTTTCTGGCCAACTTAAAGAAAAAGTTTTCAAGTAAAAGATATTCGGAGATAAGTTCTACTCAACATAAAACCCTGTATATTACTACGTTTTTGGATGCCCTTCTTCAATTCGTTTCAAACTTTCTTCAATATTCCTTATACCCATCCGCCTTAGTTTTTAAGATAAATGAGATAATTTGAGATTCAATTTCAATATTTATTTGAAATGAGCACTATTTTCCTTCATGCAAACTGTAATACGATTCCTTGTAACTTTCAGTATGTTATTATTATATATGTTTTACTGTTGAAAGACCCTAGTGTGTGATGCCTTAAAAAATTTATTCGTTTTATGCCGAACGCTATTTGTCTGCTTATTTTCGCTTCCTAAATTGCTAGACAATGATGGAGGAGGATGATGGGGGTTACTTCGAGTAGATGCTGAAATTGTACCAACAAAGGAAACGTGTACACTGTTAAGAACACTTAACATTTTATTTAGTTTCTGTAAATTTATAGTTTTACTTGTTCTATTTTATAAACTCGACATTTTATATGCCTCATTTGTGAATCGTTTGTTTTATTTTCTTGTAAGTTCAATATCTTACTTGTTTTGTTGTATAAATTCATAGATATTTATATTCATTAACGTGTAGGCATTTAATGTAAAAATGTATCTAATTTCTTATAATATACGTAAATATTATCAAAATCGTCAACGCACAAATAAAAATTTGCCTAATAGTCATAAATATCTCCACGATGGAGCTACCGCTATCATATGTATTGGGTACGAGCGCTCGATATGTATTTGCCGCCGAGGAGGAATACATAATACTACTATTGTCAATCGTCGCTCCTTTGCTTACGCATAACATAGCGTCTATTCATCACACAATCTTTGGTTTCTCACTTTTTCACTTACACTGACTCAAAAAGGTCTCCATACACCTGTCACCATCTTGATTTGAGTGCTTAAAAAAGCAGTGCAATCCTATTTATTGCAGAAAATTGTTGGTGAACAGTATATTAAAATACAAATGAACAAGATAACATAGAAAGATAATGTTTTATTGTACAAGTAACATTACTTTGCTTTCATAACTGCTAACATGCGTCTCTTCATACTTTCAACTAGTTTGTTCGTTGCTGTGGGATCAATGGAGTTCCATTCTTGTTGTAAGGCGATTTGTAGCTGCTCCTTGTTGCGGATCATATATTTCCTTATTCTTCGTTCCAGTTCATCCCATAGATGCTCTATGGGATTCATGTCCGGCGACTGTGGAGGTGTATAAAGCTGCTTTCCCACATTAAATATCAACCACCCCTTGACCCGTTGAGCGGTGTGCTTAGGGTCATTATCTTGCTGGAAGATGAATGACCATCCAAAACCGATTTGGACACCAGCTTGTAAATTTTCTCTCAGCATATCCATGTATACATATTGGTTCATTATACCGTCAATAAATTTTAAATTACCAACACTAACACTTTTTCTCCGCCAAATTTTACAGTCGCGCACAAATTTTTAGTTTTCAGTTCTTCATTTCTCTTTCGCCACACAATTGTACGGCCATCTGACCCAAAAATGTTATACCTATAACATTTTTGGGTCAGATTGCCATTCTTGGGTCAGAAGAACTGAAAGCTAAAAATTTGTGCGCGACTGTAAAATTTGGCGGAGGAAAAGTTTTAGTGTTGGGGAGTATGAGCGCTGCAGGCGTTGGTAATTTAAAATTTATTGACGGTATAATGAACCAATATGTATACATGGATATACTGAGAGAAAATTTGCAAGCTAGTGCCCAAAAATTCGGTCGTGGACGGTCATTTATCTTCCAGCAGGATAATGACCCTTAGCACACCGCTCAACGGGTCAAGAGATGGTTGATATTTAATGTGAGAAAACAGCTTCATACACCTCCACAAATGCCGGACATGAATCCCATAGAGTATCTATGGGATGAACTGGAACGAAGAATAAGGAAACATATGATCCGCAACAAGGAGCAGCTACAAATCGCCTTACAACAAGAATGGAACTCCATTGATCCCACAGTAATGAACAAACTAGTTGAAAGTATGAAGAGACGCATGTTAGCAGTTATAAAAGCAAAGGGTGGATCAACAAGTTACTAAACTTTGTAAATGGAGTTACTATTCTAATAATAATTCCGGATTTGCTAAGTGTATGGAGATTTTTTTGAGATTGAAATTGTACCTACTTTTGTACTTTTTTTTAATGTAATGTTTGTACAATAAAACATTATCTTTTTATGTGATCTTGTTCATTTGTATTCTAATATACTGTTCACCAAAAATTTTCTGCAACAATAAATAGGATTGCACTGTCTTTTTAAGCACTCAAATCAAAATGGTGACAGGTGTATGGAGACTTTTTTGAGTCAGTGTATGTATGGGGACAGCAGAAATAACACGAGCGTCTGAGAGCCGTGAGTTGTATAGCATATTTTTTGCGGTAGTTAAAAAAACAGGAAGATTTCGCAAAAATCTCAAATTATATTAATTATCTTAAAAATCAAGGTATATGGGTATAGATAATATTGACGAAGGTTGATATATTGACAAATTGGTGAGAGACACTCGAAAACGTAATAATATGCAGGGTGTTCTATTATCGTGTACAATGCAAAAATGGAACACCTTGTATACTTGAGCATCATTTTATGTTATAAAGAACTTGTCTCCTAATATTTTTTTATTTGAAAGCACTTTCTCTAAATTGTTCAGAAAAGGAATTATCTACCACATACGCACTAGGTGGACACGGTGTATATCACCTTCAGTAACCTAATTTCACTACTTGCAAGTTCTAAATGAAGAAACTATATTAGAAGTTTTACCATTAAGTTATTTTCATTATTATTTAGTTATCCATTCTTTTGTATCACATTCTTCATTTCATATTCTATAAAAAAGAAGGGTTCCCTCGGATAACGTGCAATAATCATTATGTTGAAACGTATTACGTACAAGTTTTAACAAATTCATTGTTTTAGTCCTCATTAATACTTGATTTGCTACCTACATAGCTGCTACAAAACAATGCAGTAAATTCTACATGTTACGTGGGTGGGTTGCACTTACCGCACAATTTTAACTTTTTGTTCGTGATACTAACTAAACTGCACAAGCTTCCTGTTGTTCATTATTAATTGACAAACGTGGTTGCTAAATGTTATGTACCGTATCTGTACAGGCTCATTCACTTCCGAAAGTAAATAAAATATCTTTTTGAAGTTTTAATGGACGACTTCAAACTAAACGTTAATATCTCTCCTTTGTCATTAGTAACGCTGGCCACGAGCGGTACCGCGCATCGGCGTAGATTCAGTTCGGACCGAGAAGAACGGTAGTATTACTTCGTCTGCGGAGCAGTACGGACATTTTTGCTGTCGGTCATTTGCGCAATTGTTTATCTGTCCTAGAAAAATTATGATTCGTCAGCAAAACGATCGCGGTCGGACAAACTTCGAAAATTTATTGCAGAAATTCCAGACTTAATATATGAAGGTGCTAAAATTAAATGCGTAATCTGTAAAATCCCGCTAATGTGTTGGTCCAGACAACATTGTCTACGACACGTAAATAGTGAAAAGCATGTCTCAAAAAGAAATTGCGCACGAGACAATGAAAAATTTATATTTAATTTATGCGTTACGTTTATCGCATGTAATATACCGTTTAATTTACTAGAGAAGGAACCATTTTTCTGCTTTTAGAATAACTATTCGGAGTGCAAATTACCAAGTCGAACAGCGTTACGAAGAATTGTGCCATCTGCGCGCGAACATATTGAACAAAAAATAAAATCGGAGTTGAAAGATCAAAAATTGTGGTTATGTGTCGACGAAACAACAGATCGGAAGAAACATTCTGTTCTTAATGTAATGGCACGCAAATTGGAACCTCATCAATCGGCACCTTCAATTCTATTAGTCTCCAAACGAATACAACAGTGTACTGCCGAAGTAAGTTAGTGTTAAATACATTGGACAAGTTTGAACCTTCAATAAACCAACTCTTGATGTTAGTGAGTGATGGTGCTGCAAACATGCTTTCTGTAGGCCGGTCTCTTAAAAAGCATTCTGCTAATTTGTTACAGATTACGTGTAAAATTCATGCTCTCAATCTTGTGGCGGATAGTATCAGAAAATGTTATCCTGAGGTAGACGCTTTAATAGCGCATACCAAAGCAGTATTTGTCAAATCACCGAAACGTATTCGCGAATTTCACAGACTGTGCCCCCGTATACCAGAGCCACCAGAACCTATTCTCACTCGTTGGGGAACATGGTTGCAGGCCGCGTTTTATTATCATAAATATTTTGACAATATTAAGAACGTGGTTTTACAATTCGATACAAAGGAAGCTGCCGCTATCCAGAAAAGCCAGTCGACATTTCAAGGTAGTCAGGTTAAAATGGATTTAAAAATCATTCACGACAATTACTTCGGGCTAGCAGATGCAATAGAAAAATTACAAAATCCTGCGGTGCAGTTAGAAGAATCTCTACAAATAGTGCAACATGTTCACGCACAGCTATGCGCGATTGAAGACGCGAAAAATATTTGTGTTCTAGAAAAATTTGAAAGTGTTTTTGAGAAAAATTCTGATTTTGGCACATTAAGACACATTTGTGAAGGTGCGTCAACAGAATCGTTAAGTTATTTGAAAGATTATTTTACTTACGCAAATATTACGTCACTAGGTGTAGAACGTTCGTTCTCTGCATATAAACGCATTTTTTCCTCATGCCGTACTAGTTTTGCCGAAACAACAGTTGAAACATATCTAATGTTGCAGATATTTAACAGACATTATTCACTTTGTGATTTCACGGAGGACTCTTAAAATGGTAAGTGTTTGAGCACGTGTTATTTAATTTTTATTTAAAAGATGAACGAAATTATTTGCGGCAGCAAACACCTCTATTAGCAGAATAACTCTAATGGAACGCGAGGCCTGGTCGACTCTACGCTACTGCGCGGTACCACTCGTGGCCAGCTTTAGTCATTAGCAATGGAAATCAGTTTTGATAGTCTTATTTTATGACATCAAAAATGTTACAGGGGGTGTTTCGAAAATCTGCATGTAAGAAATTAATTTGTTTATACAGTATCCTTACTTCTGGTCATTTTTACACATGCATATTACTTCAAAACACGATGGTACAGTATACTTCACGTCCTATACCTAAATAATATTAATCTACTTTTCAATAAAAGCGACAGGATTAACAAAGTAGATTCCGGTTTATTTAATCTACTGATAAATAGAGTGGGGTCCAACAATATAAAGATGAAATTGTTAGGTTACTTCTCTTTATAACCTATTCTGCGGTAAACACTCATTTAATTACTTAATGGTATCTAATTAGTACATATCATTTTGTAGAGGCCAGCTTTTTTCATTTTATTCCGCAATTCCTTTACAAATTATTATAGGAGCATTCACATTATCTGTAATAAAATATTTATTGAAAGCAAATTCTACAACATATTTTGAATGAAGCATTAAGGGTTGTAATTATTTTGTTGTATAAAGGTACATATTAATAAGGAGCTTTCCAACTTTTAGTTATTTTTGCTATTAAAATAAATTAATCAGTTTTCATATATTATTTATAATCTCAACAGTGAAGGCAGTCAATATAACTACGTTAACGCAAATTCATCATATCTTCATCTATTTTTAATTACATTGATTTTCTACTAAAAGTCTATAACGAGGGTTCAGAGCTCGGATCTTAATTTCTCAACATACTAATTTCCAATTAATTTTTAATGAAAACAGACAGAAGAACGAAGAAAGAAGGTAGATTTTAATTACTCTAAAAGTAGGTACCCGAACCAACTTTTGAAGTTTTATGTTCGCTGAATGAGATTACATTCAACTTTGACGAGTATGTTAATTTTAAAATGTACGCTACGCTAATAACATAACAAAAGCGTTACGCACTTATAATTAAAAAAGAATTGTTATTTTTAAAACTAAATTGCAAAGTGCCATTTTCGCATTCGAGTATCAAACAACATTTTTTTCGAAAACTGTTGCCAAGAGAAAATTTCGACATTTACAATTAATTAATTTGGCATGTAACGTTATCTGTAATTTACTGCTTATATTTTAATGCGAAATTTGTTTGGTATATCAGCAGCGGTAGCAATGCAACAAACAAGGATTCCTACATATATTAAATAGTTTACATAATAAAATAGATAGGCAAGTTCTCATTTATTTCACGTTCTAAGTGTTTCTCTGCATTTCGTAATGAAACTATAAAATTAATGGCGGTATATTCGAATGAATATCTGTGGATTTAGGTAAAATAATTTTTCATATAGATTATTTTCTTTTTTTCAATGCATTAGAGTGGGAATGTTAATCACCTTTTATAGATAAAATACGTTAGTATTAAAAACAGAAAAAGTTAAACTAAGTACCTATAACATTTATTATTCCGTATTAACAATATGATATATTGTTTCCTTATAAAATACGTCAATGAGGTGCCTTTGAAACCCAATACTGTCATTCTGGGGTTACGAATTCGTCGATCAGGCACTTGTCGCAGCTCCTTGATAAATTTAATCCACTTGTAGTCCGACACTGAAGCCTCTGTCGACACGAGCCACTTGTAAGCATAAGAATTAAGAATGTTCGCACAATGCAATTAAATACGACCGTTCACACAGCGGTGAAAGGCAAAATTAATAATTGGTGTACGGAGAAACTATACACACGTTAAATTATGGTCTACCACGGCATTGTACTAATGCAACCAACCAATCACAGTGCAGGTCGCGGTTCCCGTCAATTTGTGTGCGTATTTTTGAGGTTATGACAAAACAACACATAGATGCAAGTGGATTCCGAAACTAGAATGGTTACAGAAGCTCATCAAGAAGATTTAAAAATATTTGATGTCATTATATATATTTATATAACATTAATGCGCCTACAAGTGACGTGGGATTGCAAATCAGCAAAACCTGGGGCAAAAAATCCGCTTAGGAAATATAAGCTCAAAATAGCTCTCAAAGCCGAAGGTTCAGAAGATTGCAACAAGTGTTCCTGGTGATTTAAACATTTCGTTCAACTATGTGACATTGTTATCTCCTGAATTAGTGAATTAGCATTGATTGCAAAGCTTCACACAGAACATAAAGATGCAAAATTAGGTATTTGCTTTAAATCTATATTTCTTGAGATCAAAGATATATGAATACGTAAGCAAAGTACTACATTTACCAAGTATGAGGACATGAAGACGAATGATTGTTTCAGATGGCGTAGACAACTTTAAATATTCATCTATATAAAGAGGAATGTATATTGTGTATAGTTGAAGTGAGGTTAATTTGTTTTGCATCAGTAAAGATGGAATCGTAGTGTTTTATAAAATACAAGTATACGATATTAACCTTAGAAATTTACATATACATAAATTGGAGACAACCTGAGTGGGATATGTTTTCGAAGCATAACGCTTGCTCTGGAAAAAGATTTAGAGCTTCTTACCCATAACATCGCTGGAAACCAGCGAGGAAGACTGATATACGTACCTAATGTATATGTCAAACTTTGACACAACTACAACGTTGCATCAATACTTTCTACATTTATTTTGAATTGGTATGTAATGATTACCGCAGAAACTTCTAACAAATATACAATATAACCTTGGTAGGAGTACTGCTGTATTCCGTCAGGACACAAATCTGGTAAATAACGAGGTGAGACAGCGGGTAATGCTTCTAATAAAACTCCTCTTTAATTCATCATGATAAATTAGATAGGAGTTTCAATAAAAACATTACCCGCTGTCTCACTCCGTTATTTACCAGATTTGTATACAATACAACGTTTCTATGTAATTCCCTGCATTACAAAAGAAACTGTCTGGAACGGCATGACTGTGTTTGCTGGCGCTAGGTACATATTCAATGTCCAGAAACATGTCCGTGTGCTAGCGATATTCTCTCTGCTACATTGTCTTTGCCGAGAATGATTCCACCAATACCATGAACTATATTAGCATAATTTTTTTGGTAATTGTTATTAGGCATTTTTTCATGTGTATCCATATACATACATCATGATAAGCCTTGAGGGATCATTTATAAGTCCAGATGTCGCTGCGCTCAGACGCAACGCCACCTTGCGTTCGTCAGCTCAAGAGCTGACCGAGAGGTGGCGAACATCTGTACTCCGGTTTCTCTTGCTACTTTCTGGGACGGCATGACGTGTCTCCTGGCGCTAGGTGCCGCGGGGAGACATATTCAATGTCCGTTTTGGGGATTAGCAGATAAACTGGGAGACAAAGACGATTTATTCAGGGAAGATCTTGCTCGAAGCCACGCTGATGACGTCGGGTAGGCGTCATCAGCACTTACGAAATGTTACGCATAAAATTTCCGCCTCATGGACGCGTAAAATTTGCGCTCCATTGACCCAAAACAAACCCTACATAAACCCCTCCGGAACGAATAAATCCCCAATCAGTGTGCAGTTACAGCTCTGAAGGTGTCCCATAAGAGTGTGGACGAAACGTCGACCAAAGCTACGACAACGACGAGTTTTCTTTAATAGGGTCGTCTAAATTTTTAAGGCACCCTATGATTATTTTTCGAGGTCGAAAATTGCAACATTTTATTAACGATTTTTTTATTAAAAATCTGGCTACACCAGGCTACCATTTTAGGAATTCAGAAATTCCTGAAATGGTATTAACCAAAATTTCATTCAAATATGTTTATTAATAAAAAAGTTATGAGAGAATAATTTTTCAAACTTTACAGTGCATATAAATCCGCTTCTTACAACATTTACTGACCAAGGTAGATACAAATTTATAAAAAAAATAACTAAACAGTAAACAAATGCACTTCCTTATTCTGATATACTTCAACAATTATCAAACCAAGCTTGCAATCACTCAACTATCAACAAGGTTAATGAACAATTATGCAGTAGCTGTCACAATCTGCATTTGACTTCATTTATAAATTATTAATTTCGTCGTCATAGCCAACTTTGCATTTTACGTAAATTACTACATATATATTTTTTTTATGAAATAGTAATTGAAACATTTTTTAAAGATACTGCAATATAGAAATGCACTAAATAAGAGCAAAGCGAGATTCTTTAGAAAACCAATGTAGCTAGTATGTAGGTATTAGATACTTATTTCTCTAAAATTTGTAATTTGGTAGATGTATTATTACTAGAGCAACGCAAACTGCGCTGAAAGCCAGTGGCTGACGCATAAAAGATTACACAAAATAAACAGGGCCGGGACAATTTGGTATAAGCGTCAGTATAACTGCGACTCGAAAGCCGATCTGTTGTGTATGCATCTACGCTGTCGTATACTATATCGTAGTTCTACGTTTGTTTTGAAAATGTTTCCTACGTCGCGAAAACGACCAAAGTTGGACACAATAAGAGAATTTATTGCAGAAATGCCTGATTTAAAATGTGATGGCGCTAAAATTCAATGTGTAGTGTATAAAATAGATTGAATGTGTTGGTCGAAAAGTGATTGTCTACGGCACGTAAATAGTGCAGGGCATGTTTCAAAAAAAAATTCCACACGAGATTATGACAAATTTAAATTTAATTTATGTGTTTATTGCATGTAATTTACCATTTCATTTACTAAGGAAGAAAGCATACGTCTCGTTTTGGAATGAATATTCGGATTTTAAGTTACCAAGTGAGAGGACATTACAGAGAGTTGCGCCGTCTGCTCATGGGCATGTCGAGAAAAGAATTAAATCGGAGTTGCAAGATAAAAAACTGTGGTTATGTGTGGACGAAACAACAGATCGTAAAAAACATTCTGTGGTTAATGTAATGGTACGCACAATGGAACCACATCGACCGTCGCCCTCAATTTTACTAGCTTCCAGATGAATACAACAATGCACTGCCGAAGTAATTTCAATGTTGGTGTTAAATACATTGGAAAAGTTTGAACTTTCAACAAATCAACTGTTGATGTTTATGAGTGATGGTGCCGCAAACATGCTTGCTGTAGGTCGATCTCTTAAAAACATTGTGCTAACTTGTTGCATATTACATGTAAAATTCATACTCTCAGTCTCGTAGCAGATAGTATCAAGAAATGTTATCCCGAGGTAGACGCTCTAATAGCACATACAAAAACTGTGTTTGTAAAATCCCCAAAACGTTTTCGGGAATTTCAAAGACTATGCCCCGGTATTCCTGAACCACCACAACCTATTCTTACTCATTGGGGAACATGGTTAGAGGCTGCATTTTATTATCTTAAATATTTTGAGAATATAAAGAACGTGATTTTAGAATTCGACCCAAAGGAAGCTGCGGCTGTCAAGGTAAGCCGCTTGAAATTTCAAGATAGTCAAATTAAAACAGATTTGGAAATTATTCAGAACAATTACGTGGGACTAGCGGATGCGATAGATAAACTACAACATTCTTCGGTGTCGTTAGTGGAATCTTTGCAAATAGTGCAACATGTTCACGTACTGCTATACGCGATAGAAGACGCAAAAAATGTTTGTGTTTTAGAAAGGTTTGAAAGTGTTTTAGATAAAGACTCTGATTTTGGCACATTAAAACAAATTTGTGAAGGTGCGTCAACAGAACCGTTAAGTTATTTGAAAGATTATTTTACTTACGGAAATATAACGTCACTAGATGTAGAACGTTCGTTTTCGGCATACAAAAACACTTTTTCTTCACGCCGTACTCACTTCGCCGAAACAACTTTGGAAACATATCTAATGTTACAAATATTAAATAGACATTATCCACTTTGTGATTTCACGGAGAACTCTTAAAACGGTAAGTGTTTGAGCACGTATCACATTTAATTTATTTTGTTTAAACTTTTATGCGTCCGCCACTGGCTTTCAGCGCAGTTGCGTTGCTCTAATTATTAGATTTACTTTTGTAATAATAGTTAGATTTTTTTAAAATGGCTATTTGCAATTTTGTGGTATTTACTATTAAGTTTAGTTAATATTTTTTTTTAATAAATTTTGATCTATCCTGGTCAATAAAGATTGGAAGAAGCAGATTTATGAAATCGTGAACGGTAAAATTTGAAAAATGATTCTCTCATAACTTTTTTATTAACCAACATATTTGAATGAAATTTTGGTTAAAACAATTTCAAAACCGTCTAAATTCAGTAGTGTAGTCAGATTTTTAATAAAATAATCGCTAATAAAATTTTGCTATTTCCGACCTGGAAAAATAGTCGTAGTGTGCCTTGAAATACTTGATGAACTTCTGAAATTTTGTGTAGCAGTAGACCGTTTGATCTACTATGTACTAAAACAAATCGGTTTCATTTTAATGTAAAATATAGATTTTACAGGGATACTTCCATTTGAAATGTGTCACACTATATAAGCAAATGTCAACCATTTTCGTAGAATGATCTTTTTCGAAATTTTATGCCAGTAGTTGGAAAAACACAGTGTGACACTTGGGTCGTAAATGCTATCGCGGTCTCGGATGTGACATAAATAACTATTCCCCGCTACCGGGAGTTACCACTGATTGAAAGGACGGCGATTTGCGGTTTTACCTTGGTTGGCCTTGACAGCGGGATGTAAAGAAATTTTGCATCCCTAGGGACATAAAATAATAATACATTAATATAGTAATAGGTGTCAATACATAACAGAAATTGACAATTTTGGAAGTATATAAGCAAATGTAAAATATTTTCTTAAAATGCTGATTTTTTTCGAAATTTTGGGCCGGTAGTAGGAAAAATATAATGTCACACTCTGATGTATGCAAACAATATCCTCAACCGCAAAACTCCACCTACGTCTCTGGTGACACAAATAGTATGTCACCAGGGACGTAAGTGCAGCTTTGAAAAATTTCTAAACAAATTAGTATTTTACAAAAATATTTGGCATTTGCTTATATACCTAATTGCCAAAGTTGTAAATTGTACTTACGTCTCACCAATCAGGGCAATAACGATTGGCTTACGCAGCCAGTAGTAGGAAATAACTATAACGTTCTCTAGAAAAAGAAATGTTATTTCGATATTTGACAAATATATAAAAGTCAACTTTTAATTACAGTTTTCGACAATTATTTGGACACACGCACAGATTAGAAATTTTATTCCTGAAACTGAAACAAAAAACATTAGCTACTTTATTATGTTAGTACATATATTCACCTACTTGCACGGTAATTTTATTTGATTTGAAGCGATTATTCGGTTTATCAGAATTTTGTTTGTGTTATTTCGCAACATAAATAACTATTTTAATAAACTTGTCAACCAGCGTGCGCGAGGATTACCGTTCCAAGTATACGTGTGACCTAAATGAGTTTAATGAATTCACTATCGCAGCAGAACTTCTGTTCTAATAAAACATATTGTTTTTAATTCTAAAAGCAAAATCTTTCGAAATCTAAATATTCACTTACATTTCGGGAAGTAGAATACTAATCCTAAGCAAATTATCTTAAAGCAATAAAATTTGCGTAAAGTTTTATTGATATTGCTGGGGATATTAAGTAACCTGTTGAATGGAATCTCTGGGAATCTCTTAATTACGTTAATTTTGATGAAACTAACTTATCTCGGCCGTTCAACGCTCCCAACGAAATCTTTCCTTTCTCCGAGTTCCACGAAACGTATTTACAGCATTTAAGTTTCGATGTTAATTTTTTGCTTGAGTTGGCTATTTTACTGACAATAATTTGAGTTCAAATTTACAATTAGAAAAAGAGCTTAAATACTATTACAGGCCTTTAAACACCAATGAACAATTATCGAAGGGGGAATCAAAACGATCAAAAATAGAAAGGTTTTAACAAAACTGTCTTAAATTGCTGTATGCTGTTTGATAGTTTGTTTAGTTGCAATTGAGTTGTTGTAACCCAACGGCTTTGTGTTCAAAAAAATTTAATATTTTAAAATGTACACAGAACAGAAACGCAGAGTAAAAATGGTTTGTGGTAATATTCTAAATTATATTGAATAAAGTAATATGAAATTACATGAATGATCCATGAAGTTTCTCAATGTTCATGACGTCCATATTCTGTTTTATTTTATATGTGTATAGATTAAAATGTAGTTTCCTGTGCGACACTGTTACGGTTAAAAAAAAAACAAAATGAATTAAAGTGATATAATGCTCAGTTTTGCTATTTACACGTAGATGTTAGAAGGAGAGGATTCAAGGAGTTTAATAACACAACGGTGTTTAAAATTTACTTTTGTTGCCGAAGTCGTGAACGTTCTTTGTACATTTCCTCACAGAGGCGACGATCCGGTGTTTGAACCCTTGGATAAGAATTCCGATGTTCATGGGACGCCACTGAATATTTTGTGAAATCTAGTCGCCTCGTCGATGGTCGATAATTCCGTCGGAAACCATTCGAGTTTTCGAGGGAAATGAAGAAACGAGTGTACAAAAGAAATTTAAAACATGTAGCAAAATAAATTAGCAAATATTTGATCAAACTGTATATTGAATGATAATCAAAATATCATTGACAAAATATTACAAAATGACTAAATATCTCAGGACCAAATAATAACTATAAATATTGACAAAGTTTACAAAGAAATGAATAAAAGCGCCAAAGAAATATTCAAAGATTAATACTAATTTAAACAACAAAGTTAAAGTGATTTACCAAATTTCAAAATAGGCAGCAACATTTGCGTGAAGCGCAGTTCTTAAATCTTAAAATACTAATTATAACTAACCATAAGGAATGATCATTAAATACGCGAAACAGCTCAACTAAAATAGCAAAATGTTAGTTATAGATCGTAACGTTACAGAAAATATCTTAAGTTAACTTACATAAAACAAGGTTCAGGTACGGTGGTAGAACTTTCTCGACGGCGTTGATTTGCAAAGGACGCCGCGCTGATAGACCGGGAACAGGGGTGATGTGTTATGAGCATTGGGCAGCATACAACGGATGAATGCAACTCCACAGAAGAAATAGATTTCCACATTCCGCAACTCTACGGAAGAAGCCAATTTTCAAAATCGGAAGTCCATGGAGGAAATCAATGTCCAGATCCGCATAGAGCGTTATTCCCGACGATTTGCTCAAAGGCGACTAAATCGCAAAACCATATAATTGCCGGGAACGTAGACCATGGATACCAAGGAAGATCACCGATGTCCGACGACAAAAGTCTTGGTCCTCCAGGATAACATTGTTTAACTCTCTGGGGCACTTACGGCCTTTCTAGTTGATTCGCTAACTTCTGCCAAACGACTCATTCCTTTGATAGGAAAATGCCTCTATTTATGTATTTTACGAGAATCCAATGGGATCGCGAGATGTGAAGGACCAATGCAGAAGCAAAGATATGATGACGTATGCGAGATCGGTGTTTAACGACGTATTTGTACGTTTATTGAACTAGGTAATTGCTAATTACAACAATTAGCTATGGATGAAATGTAATTTAACTGATACCAAAATGTAAAGCGGAATCTATATCTGTTAACAAAGTTTCATTTATGTAGTTTGATAAACAAAGAAGCTACGGGGCTTACAGAATTGAAAGAAACGGGAATGATTGGTTCCTAGACAGTTAATTACTAAGTATCCCATTAGCTTGAAAATGCAACTCAAATTTGTTGTTATCATAGGCAAGAAGGATTCATAAGAAAAATACTAGCGGTGTAGAATTTTGAAAGGATGAATATTAATGGTTTTATTAAATAATAAAGATCAATACTTAGGGCAAATTTGGGGAACGAATTTAGCTAAAACATATACGAATACTACGCATTATTGACGCGATGAAGTGGTGTTCAGTTTCGTTATATAATGAAATAGAGGAATTGGCGCGAAATGAAATGTTTGGCGTATTTTAAATATGAATTTAAGAAATTTGCAAATTAGGGTGTAACAACACTCTTAAAACATGGAGCCTACGGCGAACTATTTAAATTGCATAGAGCACATCATATAAAATAGAATTCTTATCTTCCAAAACCTTATAGAAGACTGGATAAGTATATCGAAAGGTACAGTTTGTCTTTTTTCAGTTTTTACCTACGTGATTGTTTTGTCGTATGGGTAAAGACAATCTATTAATTTCACTATCTTTCTCAAGTAGTACTGTTGAAAAAGGAAGCAAGATTTGGGCTTGTCTCACAGACAAGGATGTAGCTGGTTTATTTTCATGCGAGTGACAGACAAGGATAGTCATATATACTACTGCATTGTTCAAGTTGTTAGTGCACTGTTTACCTTTTAGTGTGCGTTGTCAGTTGTCAAATGTAGCTTAGCACCGTTTTCGTATTTAGTTTATTATTAGTTATTTTCTCGTCCGTTTTTTACATTCTTTTCGCATATCGCAAGAAAAAATTGTTCTTTTCAGAACACAGAGTACGACTGCAAAGTCTTCAGTAAGTTATTTTGAAAAAAGGCAATGCATCAAACAGAAGTTGATGTTTTTACTATTACAGAGAATGCCTGGAAAGCGGTTGGATTTCAAGGCACAAGAACTTGTGCTTAATGTTCTGGCATATTTTGAGAGGGAAAAGAAAATGGGGGTCCTTTATTACCTTTGAGTGCTGTTTACGAGGTAGATATTCTAATACACTCACAATTATATTTACAAAGTGTATATTGTTACAGAGAGCAAGCGAAGCACTTGGTGTGACCCGACAAACTATTTGTGCTATCAAAAAGAAGAAATCGCAAATTCCTGTTCGTTCATCTCATGAAACTAAGATACCTCGTACTAAGCCAAAAACAAGGGATCTGCGAGAGACAACAAAAATGGAAGTGCGAAATGCTATTTACAACATGTATCAACAAAGTAACAACAGTTTTATAAATGGTTTACAATTTTGTTATAAAAATGTTGTTTTAGGGAAACATGTTACATTACGAACCATTGTTGGTTACCGAATAAATCTGATCAGATTTATTCGGTAACCCGGTTGAAAATGGGGGCCCAGTGAGCCTTTGAAACAGCTGTTCCGAATTAATTAATAACATTTTGTGGTGAGGAGTGTGCCGATACTCTCTATTGTTTATCATACTACCCCACAGTCCTTGCTATCATTATTTATATGGCCAACCTCATGTCGAATCCTGTGAGACCAGTGGTATTCTTAGATGAAACGTGGATTTATTCTAAGGGCAATAAAATTAAGTCTTGGCAAGATGATACCATTAAAAGTGTTCGCAAACCTGAAGGTTATGATGGTAAACGTTTTATGATTGTACATGCTGGAAGTGAACATGGTTTTATTAATGGTGCAAGCCTAATATTTGCCTCAAATTCCAACGCTGCAGACTACCATTCTGCAATGGATAGCAGAAAATTTGAAGAATGGGTAACGAAACAACTAATTCCCAACTTACCACCAAATTCTCTTGTTGTGATGGATAATGATCCTTATCATAGCGTTGTGATTAATAAAATCCCAAATACCTTGTCGAGGAAACAAGATATCGCAGACTGGTTAACGAACAATAACATAAGTTTTTCAAGTGAGTCAACCAAAGTGGAATTACTAGATATGGTTAAAATAAACCTGAAAAAAAATACTCTATTGACAAACTCGTAAAAGCACATGGTCACGAAGTGCTGAGACTTCCCCCATATCATTGTGTCTTTAATGCAATTGAATTGATCTGGACCAAGGCAAAAGGGTATTATAATAAAAATATTGGTAGGGATGGTTATCATGATCAAAATGTGTTGAGTATGTGGAATGAAGCATTGGAACATTGCACACCCAGCACCTGGGAGAATTGTGTAAGGCACACAAACAATTTAATACGAAATTGGTATGAACGAGAAAGAAACGTAGTAGATATGGACATTGAGCCCATAATAATTGCCAACCCCAATGAATCAAGTTCCGAAGAAGAAATGGACTGTTGATCTCTTCGATTCCAGCTTTTATATTACAGATTCATAAGTGAATGTTTATTTAATGTTTACTTGTTTATTATGAATATTGTCTGTAATGTTCTATTTATACCTTAATATATTATTAAATAATGAAGACGATGCATCTTGTTTTATTAATAAAAATCATTATTTACAGTTTGGAGTATATGTGCATTATGATATGTGCACGATGAATATTGTGTTATATGCACATCGGTTGCAATTGAGAACATATTTGATTTATTAGAGATAGAAATTCTACCAAAATCTGTTTTAACATCAATTCACATATTCGTCATTTAAAATTCCTAACCTATTTCAGGTTACATATTAGATAAGCAAGTAAATATTCTTTTCATTAAATAGAAACTGTCAGGCATTAACAAATTAAAGCAAAAATAATTTGTGTTCAAACAAAAGTAATTTGTTATATACATTAAATTTACTTTCAAGTTTAACTGTTTATACGGTTTTTAATTTGACCCAGATGTATCGATTTGTTTCATACGGACAAAAATTGATGACAGGTAAAAACTGAAAATTGACAAAGTGTATATTGTATTGCTTTTTATAGAGGCCATATTGTTTCATTTATGACGTCTTTAAGTTTTCTCCAAATGGAACACTATACTTTATAAAATTTTATTTTTAGAATAATATTTTTATTTGCAATTACCATGATTTAAATATTATTACATTTCTTTTCTATTATTAAAGCATCCATTAAAGTAGATCAGAGAGGGTATATTAAATGGCAGAATTGGTAATTGGATAACTGCTTAGGCTATTTTCTTTGGAGTCAGTTGTTTATGGAAGCAAATCACGCATGCTAGAAGAGTATTAAAATCGAAGTGTAAGTTGTCGAAAAATTATCTTTGAAAATATGTCCATAGAAAACGAAATTATACACATTATGTAGTGTGTTACATTTGAAAAGGATTGATGTCATAAAAAGAAAAAAATTGACATCTGTCAAAAATCAATATACGCTATTGAATAGGGAAGACCGGGATTAGTTGTTAGTTATGTACTTTTGGTGGTGTAATACCAAATACAAATACAGTTTTCTGATCCTTTACTGCTAAAGTACGGCCGGAGTGACTAGTTAATAAAGCTTTCTTACTATTGTTTAATATCTCTAACGTTTGACTGTTATGCAGCACCCTTTTTTTTGGCGTAAAAGTAACTTTATTTTTAATCAATAACAAAATTATGGGGGTAGAGGATACACATTTCCTCCTTACATATTTTTTTCCGAAAATCATTTGCATCATCTTTGAGACTATGTAACTTATATCAACTATATTTCAAAGCAAATTTATCTGTTATAGTTTCTCCGATATTTACAAAAACTTAAAAGTCGTGCAATCTTTGGAGGGAGCTGTACCCCGAAATCGATCGATTCAGCTGTTAGAAATTTGCGTTGTAGCAAGGTACTCTTTCAGTCTCTAGAGTTTCATCGAAGTCTGAATTTTCATTCATTTGTTTAAATTCTTCTTGGTGTTGCAATTTCAATAAGCAGTAGTGTATACATATTTCTTTATGAGTATGACTGCTATAAGAAAATGCGATGTGCTTTGTAAATTGCGTTTCTGTCATTTCATAATCTAATAGGGTTAGCTATTCTGTGAAATACTGAGAAAACGGGTACGTTCTTAAATATTTCATTTACTTGAAAGTGTGTCTTTAGGAGATATAAACACGTTATAATTGAAATTACACAGCGACATCTTCAATTTTACATCTTAAATAATAAATTTCTTGACTATATTAAGAAAATTAAGTAATAATTTGCTGACGACTAACGTTCCTATACGGAACTTTAGCTTTATAATATATGGTTCCACGCAATTACGCATAAGAGTGGGTAGTTATTCCCTTATATACGTTTCTTATATATCATAAACGACCATGGGAAGTTTTAAGATAAAAGCTAGCCCAAGTTTTTACACAATGAATAACTCTTCGGGAAAAAACATTCCACGGGCGAGATGACTGTGGTGCCAACGTAAAGACAGTTTAGATGGGTTATTAAGCGGAGAGATCCTTTTACCATAAGATTGAGCGCACCATGAAAGTTTTATTCTATCCCTAAGGATACCTTCCGTAGCAGTCCTTGTCTGATTAATACCATGTACGTATAAGTACTTCGTAACTTAAATCTTTATGTAGGTTTCCTACTATAAAATTACATATTACTTACCAAGGGCAACGTAAAGCTACTTCAAATTTACATACCCGATCCATTAATAATAAATATACTATAATAAAATAGCACGATGGGCAGGTGATTTAATAAAAGGAGATTTTTGTACCTAATTTATAACATTCGTGCTCAGTTGTATGAGCAGTGAAAACGTCTATAGATGATTTTGATTTGATATACGGGATGATCCAAATGAACAGGTTACTATTATTGTCTTTGTTATTATTAGACCTACGAAATGGGTTAAATTAACAGACCAGTAGTGTTTTTGCTACTGATTTGAAAATATACCATTTCTTTTAATGGAACAACCAATATAATTGGTCGAATTTATAACAGCTAAAAGCTTTATGGACTATTGTTCTGGAATGAACAAATAATAAGAAACTATGATTGCTTAAAAAAAATTAGTGGTTAACACCTTCGGACGGTTGTACACATAAATATATTCGCTGGCATGCAACATACCGATTATTTGAAGAAAATTTTCCCGAGAACATTAAAGGATTGTAACAGAGTCCATTACTGTACACTATGGTAAATATTTATTTATACAGTGCGGTCCTAAAGCGTCACGACAGAAGTTTTTAGACAAAATAGGTCGATTTCAATTTTTTGTGAACTAACTTTTGCCGTTATCGGCATTTCAATTGTGTTTCCGGTTTCACCGAAAGTGATGTCAACTTTCTCATTTTAACTTACTCTGTTAATTGTTATTTCTTTACTTTATCGAACTTTATTGCAATTAATTAATTATGGTAAGTTTGTTTAAATGTGTTAGTTTTTGATAGAAAAGGTCTGCTTCTTAAGTGTTTTGTGTTGTTACCTTTATGATGGCTTCAGCAAGAACCATGCAAAATTGATGGATCAATTTTAATATTATGTAAATCTGGCAACAATTATCACCTTATTTGCCATGGTTGCGCAACAAATTGTACAATAATTTAAATCATATTATCTTCTGTTAAAGCAGTTCGCCCTGTAAATTTTCACAGATCACACAGTTTCTAGGTGATTTCATTAAACCATTCGCAAGTTGAAATTTGGCGTCCCGAAGGAACCTATCCAATGTTACTAATCTAGACCCCCACCCCCAGTGGGGGCAACTTTCAAATCTCAAACGGTAATCCCCAGATTCGGGCTGATTGTGACTGATAGAATAGAATAATACGATTGTGTTAATAAATGTTGTTTTAATTTAATTTTAAACTTACCAAGAGGAATTTACTTTAGTGTTAGCGGTAAATGATTGTATTATACAAATACATTGACATATCGCTTGCTTTCGGAGCGTTCCTTCATTACGTGACTGCATTATTAGTTATAATGCAGGCTATAATGGTACAAGAGAAAAGTGAAATGGTTCACATTTATGGAGAAAGTGGCAGGAATGTCAATAATGCTGTTACCTTAATGCTCAACTTACTGCTTTCACGTAGTGGTGTTCAGTAGTGTCTTACAAAAATTCAACACCATCTATCAGGAATCAAAAACAAAGTTTCGGAAAAACCCTAGGTATTTTGTGGCGTAGAATCCGAAGCTGCAATGAAAAATAGGGGTTCCCATCTGACATTTGAAAATTGCCCTCGGCTCCAGGCACCGAGGGTGTGCTATGTGTATTGTAGTATAAAACCTATCCCGTTTCTGCATTATTTGTTATTAGGTTTGCCCTTTTTTTCGAGATTGGTATCATTTGATAGGCCCCTTCGAGACGAACAAATTGCACTCAAAACGTTTTTTGATCCGATGCGCAGATTTCGAGATATTGCGTTGTCTCCAGAAAAAAAGCTCACCCCGTATATTAACCAAAGTTGTTTCGATCGGCCACGAAAGGTGCAAGTTTTGTTTCTGCCAAAACCCAAGGTTTTAGGTAGTCTAATATACGTAGTACTTTACGTATTTAAGTACTATGTATTTTGTGCGTATTTAATGTCATGCGTTGTAATGTAATTATGGTATCCTGTTGGAAATATTCAATTATCCTTGCGATTTATAATAACAAAAAGTTATTTTCCCAATTTAACAATTTATTTTTATTTCATATGAAATGTTCGAAAATCTAAACATTGTAAACTAATTTAAAACTACATGTTTTTGTTTTCTATTGTAAACACCACTGCATAAAGTAACGATTTGCCTGCGGTCCTGTGAAGTATTACAAGCAGTAAACAACCGGCACAGTTGATGAAAAAACAGGAATTGTTATACTCCAAAAAAATTGAGCTATTTAAAACCATGTATTGTAGTGACACAAGTTCGATAGTTCCCTTTGAAAGTACGTATTTGTCGGTGCGGGTACAAACAAAAATCATTGTTTATTGAACAATGTTTGTTTTTTTATAAATAACCACCTTCCAGTATAAGAATGAAGCCCTAAATCTATGTTTTATGTGAAAATTTTAAAAGATTATATTGGAATTACCTTAAAAATTTAAAGGTGTCCTTTTCTCTTTTTTTACCGAACTATACTCAATTATTTAGAGAACATTCATGCTTCTGTAAACGAACTTAAAAGTACAACTCTGAATTGGATTAAACTGAGGTGACTGAATTTCGTAGGGATTAGAGCAATGTATAATTGTTAGTGGTAATAAGCCATAGGTATCATTAGAGTAAGATAATCATTCGTCGCGCCATAGGCGTGCGGTTTCTTCAATATTTATAATACCGAAAAAGAAGTAGTAAAGCGAATAATAATAAAAAGACTAATTAAGGATTATAATATCTGTAAGGCTGTGAAACACTCGCCCTCTTAAGCAACGTAATCAAGTAGGCCGCCGGATTGCATTGGAATTACTGAACATGAGAAGTAGAACCACCATCATCAGTATTATAACCCAGTGGATAAGAATCGTAAAAAAATGATAGCATTAGATATGTTTCAACAGTTGTCTCGTGGAACCGTGTTCGCAGTGGTGAAAAATGTGTTTATATTTGGAGAAAGATCGTTCGACACCTATCGATGTAATACATGTATGATTAAAATAATCTTTGAACTCAATGAATGGATTAGTCGCAGTACCATTACAAATTTGTTGTAATGGTACACTCTCCAACGTTTTTAAAACGCGAATATTTTTTGCGTCATCTATAGTGCGTAGCAAAGTATATACTTCGTCCACTATTTGAAGTGACTCCACTAACGACAACGCTATTTTGTAATTGTTCCAGTGCGTCATGTAAGTGTTTATAGTAGCTATGAATACTTTGTGAATCTGTTTCAACAGAAGTATCTTGAAGTTTTGACTGGCTCTCCTTAATAGCTGCAGCTTTGGCAGGATTGAATTGTAGAATAACAGCTTTTACTTCTTTGAAATGTTCAGCATAATAAAAAGCTGCCTGCAACCAGGTTCCCCAACGTGTAAGAATCGGCTGTGGTGGTTCACGAATACCGGGACACCGTGCGTGAAATGTTCGAAGACGTTTTGTAGATTTGAGAAACACTTTTTTTGTATTTGATATTAATGCATCTACCTCGGGATAACATTATCTAATAGTTTGTGCCACAAGATGTAAAGCATGCACTTTACAAGTTACATGTAAACAGTCACAACCGTGTGCAAGAAGAGAACGGCCTACCATACGCTGCACCATCGCTCGATAAACATCAACACTTTACGTGTTGAAACTTGAAAGTTTTTTAACGTAGTAAGTATCACAGTCGTAATTGCTGCACTAGTACACCCTTGTAATCTTTTGCTAGCTAGTAACAGTGGAAATGTCGGTTTATGTTGATCCAGTACACGAACTATAATATGTATAATAGAATTTTTTTTTACAATCTGTTGTCTCGTCAACACACAACCAAAGCAACTGATTTTTTAATGTAGATATGATTTTATTTTCCACCTCTTTGCGTACACATAAAACATGCTTACGTGCTGTTTCCGTAGTTGACAACTTCAACTTCGGGTTGTACTTGTTCCAATTTCTTATACAGTATGTTAAGTGACAAATTACATGTTATCATCATGACAAGTAAATCGAAAATAAAATCATTTCTATTTGACGCGCCGTTTTTTCTATTTCTGTGTTTTGCACTATTTACATGCTTCCTACAGTCGTTCTTTTGCCAGCACATCAAAGTTTTCCCGCACACTTTACAAACTATTTTAGCACCGTTGTACAACAAATCTGGAAACTCACAGATAAAATTTTTTACTTTATCAGCAAAGGGTCGTTGTATAGCCTTGCGCATACTGAACATTTTTAATTAAAAATTTTCTTGAATAACTAGTATTCCGCTCGCCTGATTTAATTCACACGCACACGCCGCGCTAGTGATGATGAATGTGTACGAATTTGAACTGCTTTGCCACCCGGCAGATGTTTAGGCATCGCATCAGAGAGACGCGCGCCGTGTTCCGTTGGCCGCTCCAGCTGTTACGGCTATGCTGGGGCGACACGATTATCTTACCTTAGTTATCATTGTACAGCTCTCATTTTCATTCATATGTAAATTATTATTCATACAAGAAAGAGTTTTGAAACCGGAGAATATAAATATGGCGATAATTCGTTTTTTTTTTAGAGAAATATATACCGTATATATTATTTGTTCAGTAGTCTTAAATTCCCTAGTTCAGTACCTTCTACTACTGCTTTTGACCAAAGTTAAAAATTAACATTGGGGGAGCAACAAGTGAAGTATGATTAATCGCATTAATAACTATTAAAGACCGTTGATTAATTTGTTTCCTAGCTCAATATTCAATTAAAACCGCTAATCTCTAAGCAGCCATTCATTTTTCATAAATAATTGTACATTGGAACATTTCGGTAGCACTCACAGCCTTCATTAAGCTAGGAGAATTTTAAAAAGCATATTGTTAGCTATTAACCACGTATTATATGAAGTGTGTACATAATTTAAAGAGCAATGTCTACGTAAAAATACATTTTCATTCAACATTTAATAAATAAATAAAATTTGAAACATAAGATTTATATCTGATTATCAGTTCCATAATAAAAATTTAGCTATTAAAAAAATGATTGAGACACAATAACAATCCTGAGAGCCTTACCTAAAATTACTCAAGTGAGCTTCATGACTAAAGCGTGACAAATGGTTGCACCCACAGAGGCCAGATACTGCCTCGATCCGTGTTCCCCCATCGTCAATACAGGCTGAGATGGTAGCGGAATTTGCGGATACAATTGCTTGAATACGCGGATATGTTTGGGAGGTTTCGCATTTACTTTTAATATGACTTCTACATTCCCTAGCAACCCTATACCGCAAAATTTGCAACGAATGTGCGAACCTGTAAATTCCAAACCAGGGAAACGCCAAATATATTTCTTCACATGCGATGCAAGAGGTACACCAGGCTTACGTCCCATGTTTTCGAAAACACACAATGAGAATCCGATAAATAACCGAATTACTCATCTCCTCAATGTCTACCGCATTACTGAACTCTGCATCCACATACGTACATATACCCCCCCCCCTATCACTTGCCGTTGACAATTCCCTATTTACCCGAACTAGAATTATGAATTTAGATTTAGTAGTTATTGTTCCTTTAAGCAGTGAATATCGTCAATAAAATTATTTAAAATCGGTATTAAAATCCCGAAAACAAAAGAGAACCTTTAGAAAACGCGCAATGATTGTTGCTTCACATAACCTTAATAGCGCAAGAAAATTGGCTTTAAGTCGCCTAACTGTTGACTATAATGTTAAAAAATATCAATAGACTGGCACATTATTTGATAGAAATCGAACAGGACGACGGAAATTGACAACGCCAGCAGAAGATTGTCGAATAATTAAGATGAGTAAACGGCATAGTTCAAAAACTGCACCTGAAATAACGGCTGAAATAGATATTGAACGTGAAAAACGAGTTGGTTTAACTACCATGAAAAGGAGTTTAAGAGAGGGTGGTTTATTTGCACGAATAGCGTTACGTAAACCACTCTTACGCAAAAAAAAAATAGAACAGCTGCAGTGGGCTAGAGAGCATCAACAATGGACAGTTGATGAGTGAAAAAATGTTTTGTAAACCGATGAGTCCAAACTTGAACTCAACTTGATCATGGGGGCGGATCGGTAATAGTTTGGGGTTGTTTTGGCGCCGCATCCATAGGAGACTTAGTTAGATGGAATTTTAAGAAAAGAGCGCTACCGGGAAATTTTGGAAACAAATGCTATACCAACTAGAATGAGAATAATCGGTGACTATTTTATATTTCAACATGATAATGATCCGAAATACATCTCTAAACTGTGCCGCGAATATTTTGGATCGGTGGAACGCCAAAGCTATATCAAAATAATAAAATGGCCTCCTCAAAGCCCGGATGCTAATCTCATAGGGCTTTTATGGGAGGAACTCGATGGGCAGGTGAAAATAAATCCTTCAACTTCCAACGAATCGTTGTGGAAAAAATTACAAGAAGTCTAGCTTAAAATAGAACCTGCTACTCTGACGATATTGATAGAGAGAATTCCGCTTCATCGATGCACAACATTTCCGCTTCATTGATGCATTTTTTCGCTCTATTGACCCAAAGCAAGTCCTACATAAACTCCTCCGGGATGAATAATCCCCAGCAGTGTACAGTAACGGCCCTGAAGGTGTCCCATAAGAGTGTGGACGAAACGTTGGCAAAAGCTACGGCAATGACGCGGTGTCGTATAAGTACAATAGTACATTATATTTCCTAATATGATTTTTCGTAGTTTTTAGTAATTCGCAAATAAAGTTTTTGTAATGTATCACATTAGCCCTATCTTTTAGAGTGTATCATATTAGCCCCGATTGACCCTACCCGAAAACTAACCAATGTAAATTTGAGTTGAATTTACTTATCACTTAAAGCACTTATTCTTATTAGCATTAAAAGAGACACAATCCCGTTAGAAAAAAGGAAGAAGGAAAAAAGAACCACTTTTAATCATAAAAGAGACAATCAAGAAAACTATATAAAACATAAAACAACGAATTTAATGCCTATTTGCGCTGTTTCTATTTTGAGGATATAAGAAGCCTTATAGGTTTTATTAAGGGTTATTTAATTTCAAATGCATTGCATGGCGAAGTATTTAAGAAACCTTAGTTAAATGGAGTATAAAGTAGAATATAGACGACAACCGTGTATCTCACACGTTCATTCGGACTAACTTATATTTGCATTGTGCATAAAGGACAGAACTGAACATAATCGTGAACTGAAAACTGTAGATAAGAGATGCTGTAAACATAGTCAAATTTCTGTATCGTCGTGAAACTTTTATGGACCGAAGTATTAGATGCCAACTACTTCCTAATTACTTCAGCTAGATATTATGCTTAAAAAGAAACAATTCAGTAGTTACGACTATGAATTGCTTTATTATTGATAGAACTATTTTATTTTTGTTTTGATAGTGATATAATTTTCGCTTTAAATTAGAAATTATATTTTATTTATTGTTTTTATAGTTACACCTTTTTCGTTTTTTGCGGTTATTTTATTATGGATTTTTATTGCATTTAAGCAGTAATTAATAAACTAGTAAATGAGCGCCGAGAAAGACGTGTTTCCCGAGTAATTTCTTTATTTGGAGGGAAGCTGTTTACTTTGTAAAAGGAAATAATATTCAAAAAAGAAAAGAACTTCCTTGCTTAGCTTATAGAATTGTATAAATCCTTTCTTTTTCGTGGAAGGTCAAAACTGAAGAATATAGTAACTGTAATGCAAAATGTCAACCTTTCAGTTTATTAGTTGAAAACAGTTTAGTTTCATGCGGTAGAAGTCCTATCAGTTGGTTGCGAGCTACCTACAGAAAGGAATTGAAAATTTCTTTACTTAGAAAAATCCGATTTTTACTACAAAATGTAGCAATTATTTATTTTTAATCTGCTATCTGTATAAAAAGAACAAAGAAAACTAAACCTGTACCTACATATATCTACAAACGCTCGGTAATGCCTGTTATGTAGAAAACAGAAATCGATCAATTAAATCAAATATTCCCACTGCCGAAAAACATCTTTATCTAATCGAACCATCGAGTAGATTTAACACGTTCAAGTCAATTACGTTAAACCCTCGCCTCGGTTGGATTTGAAGGAACCGGATTCAGCTGTTCAGGCTGCTGGTATACATATGTATGTAAATGCGATCGAATTCTTGGAAATGGTAAGGCGAAACGGTCTCTGGCTAGTAGCTCGTCGAATTTCTGCGGTATATGTAAATACATAATAGACCTCTTCGTTTTTCCATATGTTTTGAAAATAAAATAAAACGCCTAAAGCAAATTGAACACCCTAATCATGATAGACAATTTAGAAACTAGTTTAACAAGTCAGCACAATCAAACACGTTTATCGTAGAGTACTATGAAATTATTGAACCCATTCATTCAGTCACGAATTTTTATTGTTAGTGAATTAGAATAGCCTTGGAGTTGATATCCTGTGTAGAGGACACGGTGAGCGAAAGGGTAAATCAAAAGATTATAGTGATGATAAGTAAGAAAACAATTATTGTATGTTTTGTGTTAGTTCATTGACAGCCTTTTTAGATTTTCATTATCGAAAGTTACCTTCCATATGATGTGAAACTATAATATGCAGAATAGTCGTACTATCAAATAAAAAGATTTGTTTAAGTTGACATTTAAGGTTTAAGTGCTAACCAAGATTTTGAATTCTAAACAGTTCCGAAGTTATCGAAAAAAAATGAGAATTGCTATTTTCTCTAAGGTAAAATATCATAATTATTAAAGATATGGGAACATGTTCTATATAAAAGCTATTTGATTTAATGAAACATATCTGCAGCTCATAACAAAATAGAATTCAAGATGGCGGTTTTCAAGTTATTGTTATGTGAGAAGAACGAAAACCTAGTGCAATGCACCGCAGACTCTAGGAGATAGCACGCAATAGATTGCTGATCTTAGAAGCCGGGACGGATAACATTCCACCTACTTTTGTCTACAAGTCATCAACACACGAACAGACCGATAGTGATGAGAACAACCTATGTCCCTTCGTAGACAGATCACAAGACAACAAAGGAACTGGAGCAAGGGTATTTTCCGAGGAGCTCCACCTAAATGAATCATAGCCTTTAGGGACGGATATCATTGTTCCCCACCAGATAGAAATCATGGCACTGACTCTAGCAGCACACATTGCAAGCAGAAACAAGGTCATATGCATAAACGTCAACGTGTTCACCGACAGCAAGTAACGGCATTAAATCGGTCAATAGCGTCGAATCTGCTACTACACTTCCATGAAGCTCTATCCTTAGTTTCTGAAGCAAACGGGGATGACGGTTCACGGCCAAACCCCTCTATTCCACCACTTATGTCAGCACTATCAGAACTATCACCCATGAGAACTTCGTAAAGAAATGGAATGAAATTAATTCCTGCTGCACCGCTAAAGTCCCTTTGACTTATCCGAACAAGCGAACACCACTAAGATACCAGAGACTGTCCAGAAAGAAGCTTCGCATAGTCGTTAAGATTCTGACTGGACATTATGATGGGATTGGCTGAGGACCTGTCATGCAAGGGGGTGCCTAGCTGAAGATGAAACAGTGGCACACTTCCTTTGCAACTTTGTAACATCACGGTTTCATTATTCATTGTATTGACAATGGGATGAAAGAAACAAAACGTAATAATTTTCAATAAATAGTATATGTGTATCAGCAGAAAATTCTGGAATGACTAATATTAAAATTTTATAAATAATAGATATATTTTAAAGCGTTAAAGAAACAAAAAAACATTGAAAATGATGTAAAAAAGGAAAGTTACACAAGGTTCCAGATTCTTAAAAGGACCTCAGGACGCTTATTAAGGCAACGCACTTCTAAGGAGCAACGTTTAAAATAATGTTGTTCAACATCAAGTATTTTAACTTCGTGAAAGTCAAAGAAGTGACCATATTGTAAAGAGTGAAGGCTTAGGACGGTGAAATATAAGTTGTTACGGACATCACTTTTACAAGTTAAAAATTACCTAATGGTCATTTATATATCTCTACGATGGAACTACCACTAGCGCATATATTGGAAACGAGCGCTCGATATGCATTTGGTGCCAAGGAGGAAATTGTAATACCACTATTGTCATTCGTCGGTCCTTCGTTTACGCATAACATAGCGGCGATTTATCACACAATCTTTGATTTCTCGTTTTCTCACTTATATATGGGGACAGCAGCAGGAACAATAGATACCAGTGGTGGTGTATCTTATAAATACATGAAATAACACGGGCGTCTGGGAAGCCGTGAGTTGTATAGCATATTTTTGCGGTAGTGCTCGGCTTTTTCTTTGCTGCTGTCGCCCGACCAGACGTTCAGACTTCGGAAGGTTGTGGTGGTGGGCCGAGCATTTAGAAACATTGAGATACATATAAATGCGTACATGGAAAGCAACAGAATTATCTAATTAATATATTATACAATACCTATGTATTTGCATTTTTAATAAATTTGTTTTATACTTACGTACTGTGTTTAATTTAGAGAGCAACCGAATAAGCGAACAAATATATAAGCATTAATTACGAATGAGCAAAGGCAATTGATCCTAGGGAGGACCTATTGTAAAGAGGGCTTTACAAGGAAGATATACCGAAGCAGACGACTAGCGGCATTGTTCTTCAAACCAGGAGAACGTAACAGCAAGAATTAATTCAATTTTATATTTAAGAATATGACGGGTTTTAAAGTTGAGATCATAACCCGAGCTGGTTGGTTTGCAATACCAATCTAGTTTAATGCAGTTATTCGCATCTCTAATTACTTTAGTGCCTAGAAAAAGAACACTTTGTTCAGTTTCTGTTTCAACTGTAAATTTCATCTTGTTATTAAAACCAAAAAGTCGTTCACAAATTGAAATATAAGAAGAAAATCAACAAATTTATTGAAAATTCTGTAGTAAACTTTCCGCCAAAATCTTTAGTTTTATTAGTCATGGATTATTTCATTCGTGCTCACTTAAAAAATATTTACAAATCATTCTGATCCCATAGAAGGACCCACCGACGCGATCCAAAACATCTGAACATAAATTTTTCGATAGAAAATGTTACTTTCTAAAGCAATACAATCTCACATGTCAACGGTGTTAACTCACATATACGGCCAACTTTAATTTAAAGAAAAAAATTATGGCTTTCTAGACCATAAGAGATTTCGATCAGTCGGTATGTATCCTGTAAATTTTGCTGTACAATTCTGGCAGCAGTAACCTTTACGGCTAGCATACATATCTGTTAAACATTCGCTTACCAATGTAGGTGCATATCTATGTCATTCGTTTTGCGCCGTTGGTATCGTCTATCAACAGGTTAATGAAGCGAAATGATAGCTGCCCGAAACCGCAACTGAAGCGATAAAATATTTAAATTGATCGGTGGAAATGTTTGGTGCTTTCGGAATAGGTAATATCACAAAAAATCTATTTGCAACTCAACGCTTTGTTTATTTAACTTAGTGTTTATTTCGTTATTAATATTAATATTAATTATAGCAGGATTTTTATGAAAATGCTTACAAAAGCTGGTAATTGTATTTGACTTTTTAAATCAGCGATTCTAGGTTAATCACCTTGTCAAAAAGCCTATTTAAGGAACATCATGACCCTGTTAAGATTTTTAAGAAACATAAAACTGTGTAACACTAAAAAAACAACTGCATTAGAAATTTTACCAGTCAAATAAGTGCAGATTCTGGTGTGGTATCGTTTGACACCGGTAGCCGCAGTAATATGAAAAGTGAACACATGAAAGTTAATAAAGACCTAGTGGATGACGTTAGTGCGACAAATAAGAAAAATACAAGCACGAGAAAGAAACAGAAACATAATAAAACAATAATAAGAAGTAAATCTACTGACAACCAGTTGAAATCGGCTCCTAAAATTGTGGATCTACATGTTTATCGCCCGCACCCACATACAGCATCCGAGGATATAATGGAATTTCTAAAGAAAGATTTCCCTGAGGTATTGTATGATTCATTAGTACCGAAACATCAAGAACAATATCCGTCCTTTAAGATAAGTATATATGACTATAATTTTACTAAAGCGATGGATCTCGGTTTGTGGCCAGAGGGAATGTGTATCAGTAGGTTTTTTCACCATCGACGGAAAAACACGCAAACAGATTAATTTTTGAGCCGGATTATCTGGACGCGATCTAACTTGGTGGTCAAACCCGTAAACGTAAATGAGTTTTGTACTGACAAACATAGTGAAATGTGTGCCATTGAATTTATATATAAAGAAAGCAAGAACATTATCTTAAATTGTTACCGGTCACCTTGTGGCGATATAAATGTATTTTTTTGATTCTCTTATAGATGTCTTGGATTCATTATTTAAACCAAATTGTACCATTGTGGCGACTTTAATGTAGATTATAAGTGTAATATGTACCTTTGTTGATTTGTGTGGTTTAATGTCAAGTTTTAATTTGAAGCCTTTGGTGGGGTGGCCCACCTGATTACCAAACACCAATTTTTCGATCATTGATCATATTTTTTCCAGTGCTGAAGGGATGAATGTTTGTTGCGTTGTTGCTGACACTATATCACACCACAGAACAGCTTTGCTCTGGGTGGGTCTTGGGGGTGCTGCCGCGCCGCGCCTGGTCGCTGATAGGATATATGATGACGCTAATGTAAGTAATTTTTATGTAGCTTTGTGTCGTGAGGACTGGACAATTCTCGATAGCTTTGTAAATGTAAATAAGGTATTCTCACATTTTTATGACACATTTATGTACCACTTTGTAAATAACTTTCCTTTAAAAAAGCACAACTCTTATAGATCTAGAAAGTCGTGGGTTACGGCTGATGTCACAGCTTCCAGCTCGAATCTTAAAAACATTTTTATACTTGAAATGAGTTTTCCAGTTTTACATAACTTTTACAAAATTCAAAAACAACAACACGACAAGCTTGTCGAAAGTACTAAAAAACATTATTATCAAAATAGAATTTTCCAGTTTGATAAGTCGTCCAGGGTGGCGTGGAGTACAACTAACTTATTGTTAAATAAGAGCAAAAATGCTAATGATATAACGGAAATTGAGTACAATAACAAAAGTAAGAAGAATCCCAAAGATTTGGCTGATTTATTAAACGATTTTATTATTCAGGCGCCTTTGGGGATTAGGGGTAAGATTGCTAAGCATAATGTAGATGCTGATGTTTATGACCAGCAAAACACAATGTCTTTATCACCCATTAATAATAATAATAATAATAATAATAAGCTATATTGCCCAACAGAGAAAATTCCAATTACTGGACAAGTAATTAATTAAACAAATTACAAAACGAGTACAAAAAACAAGTAAGAGTAACAAGTTACAAAAAATTATTAAAGTAAAGAGCAGTGACTATCCTTATTGTATGTAAAGTATCGTGAAAAATATCACATTGCGAAGATATGAGATTAAAGTTTGTACAAGTCACATAAATAGGTGATTTTAAAAGAGCATTTGTTCGAGGAAACGGCAGATAAAACGTATTCGAATACCGGACACCAGAGCGTGGGATTATAAATTGTAATCTTTGAAGTAGTGCAGAGCAGTCAATGCAGCTATTACACAATTTCCAGAGAAACACCAAACCGGAGGATATGCGCCGAAAGTTAAGAGAGGGTAAATTAAATCGGAACAACAGTAACGTATGATCAACGCCTCTGGGTGAGTACACTCCGTCCTGCCGGAACCAGAGGAGTTTAGCAAATCTGCGTTGGACCAATTCCAATTGGCGTTTATGCGTTGAATAGTAAGGGCACCATATGATGGACGCGTATTCCAGACGGGATCTAACAAGAGCGTAGTACAAAGATTTCAAGGCTACCTCATTGGTAAACTCTCTGCAATTTCGCACAATAAAGCCAAGAGATCTTCTAGCCGCATGGGAGATACTGATAATGTGTTGCGCAAAAGTGAGTTTGCTATCAAACAAAATCCCTAGATCCTTAATTAGTTCGACACGTTCGATGTTAACTTGATTAAGCTCATAGTTGAAAGTAATTGGCGTAGATGCACGTGTGAAGGAAATAACTTTACATTTGCTGATATTCAGAGGTAGATTATTTGATGTACACCGTTTAGAAATATTTGCAAGATCGCCCTGCAAGAAGTAACAATCCTCGGAACAGGACACCTTACGATATAGCTTCAAATCGTCAGCGAATAGTATTGCATTAGACGATACACATGTACTTATATCGTTAATGAATAAGTTGAAAATCAAAGAACCCTTGAGGGACTCCCGAAGAGGCAATGTATTGACGAGAGCAGAAGCCATTATAAAAAACATATTGAAGTCTATTGAACAAATATGATTGAAACAGGTGCACAAGCGAATCACTAAACCCAAAAGACATAAGCTTATATGGAATTAAAGAATGGTCAAGGCGATCAAATGCTTTGGAAAAATCGGTATATAAGACATCAACAAAAACTGAGTGAACTGACATAGATTAGTTACAGTAGATCTTTTCTCAGTAAAGCCGTGTTGGCAAGAAGAAATGCTGTTTTTAACGCAAGGATAAATAGCAGTGTATAAGCATTGTTCAAACACTTTGGCAAAACTCGATAAAATAGCTATTGGGCGATAGTTGGATATGTCAGCCGCGTCTCCGGATTTAAATATGGGTACAATGCGTGCAACCTTCCATAAATCGGGAAAAGTGAAGTTTTCAAGACTAAATTAAAGATTTTGAAGAGAGGATGTACCAATAGGTGTTTACAATCTTTAATAAAAAGCGAGGGAATTTGATCATGTCCAGAACTGTGACTATTCTTTAGCTTATTTATGGAAAGCAAAATAGAATTCCCAGAAAATTCAGTAACGTTTACGCAAGATGAACCATTAAACCCAACTTGAGGAATGTTGGCAGATGAAGGATCGGTGAAAACACCACTGTCCTAAACGCGTCGACGATTTCCTGGGGATCATTGAGGTGTGTATTGTCTAGAACCATACCACCAGGAATGCGACTCCTTTGCTGTTTATCGCGAATAAATTACCAGAAATTCGTAGGATTGTTAGCAATATCACGTTGAACGTTATTAAGATAATTGGAATAGGCTTCTGCTCTAAACTTCAGCAGGCAATCGTTTAATATTTCTCCGAAGTCTCGAATATTTCTTACCGTTTCCGTTCTAACAGCCTTCAACCTGTGGTAGATGCAACATTAAAGTATGACAAGTAATCGTAATATTTTATTTGCAAATCTAAATCAAATCCTTTTCGTAAAATTGTTTCCGGATTTCTTTTCAATCTAGAGGAAATTTCTGTCATCAACCTAATGGAGAATTCGCCAGATAGTTTATTTTATACAAAATTTTATAGGCAGTATTTATAAATTCTTCTAATTTCAAATTTCGGTTTTCAAAATTTTTAATTACTTTCTATATACTTTCATTGGTTTATTAGACCAGAATCTTAAAGAACTTGTTTGAAATCTACAGGAAAATGAGATGTACTGAAACTTACCAGCCGATATTTTTAGAGCGTTCCCCCTTCGTCAAGTAGGACCAAAACGTGTAGGCATTCTTCTGATGTGGATATAAGTTCCTATAGATATCGCCATGTGAATCTAACATTTTTTTATTCGTTTTCGAATTGATAAAGTAAGTAGATAAAAACCGATACATTCAAACGGAAACTAAAATTATGCTAGACCTAGGAGTGTAATGCTCCTGTCGCAAGAAAAAAATAAAATACAGTTGAACTAAATAACTCTTCACTGCTGTTTGAAATGAGCCAATATTCTCCGTTACGTGACTAATTTTTGTTGTTGCTATTTAATATATATATTTTTCCGAAATTACTCACTTTATATAAGCTTAATTAACCATTACTGTATGAAACCACAAAGCAAGCAAAGAGAAAAAGTAAAAAGCATATCCGACTATAAACATATCCGTTTAATCATGTCCAATAACGAACTCGCAACTCAGCGTTAATGAAAATAATTGCAAACCGCCGCTCTTATTGCCCTACTTCTACTTGGTTACATTTCACCATCGACATAAATTAAAATAGATGGTACAAAATGTGGAGGGTAGTTTGCCGTACATTGCACATAGTAATAATTAATAATAATTATTACTATGTGCAACATAGCAATTAATTTCGACATTTTCAGTGATTAGAGTATCTTTTAATTAGATACTCTCGTCCATACATGTAGTCATATATATTGAAATATCTTTCTCGGGGTTTTTTTTTCAAATTTTGTTAAATTTTCTAATTTTAAATAGAATAAACGATTCTTGTAGGTTCGGGGGTATCCCTAGATACTCTTACGGCAATTTTAGAACAAATTTTCAACTCAGTAAAATGAAATTAACGAATTTTAAGATTTGAAAAGCAACTAACCTTTAAATTTTTGAACGAAGCCAATGTATATAAACCCTCTGTTTATATACCCACCACAGGAAACTGCCTGTTCTGGAGATTTAACTTTTTTCTCTTCTAATAAAGACTTTAAATACACAAACGAACACTTATCTTGGGATTGGATTTAAGACAAACTTTGATTCAACCAAGGCCGAATAAAGATTGATGAAAATGTATGGCGTCGTTCATCTTTCTTTTATTTTAAATTGCGAAAGACCGGCGATTGTTTTATTTCACAGCCAATTTTGATAATTTAACCCAAATAGAAACTTTTCGATGACTTTCGATCAAATGATATTAGCATACGAGAACGAATGCAGTGACTTAACCAGGAGGTTGTATGTTAATGATTCTGTGGTCCGAACTGTCACCAACAAGCTTTAAACGAGAAAATCCACTGCTAATTTACAGAAACTTTTCAGATAAAGATTTAATTGATGAAATATTATTTGTTGTACTTTGTAATTTATGCTGTTGCTTATTCCAGACGATTTTTACATTAATTTCGACGAAATAAGTGAATAGAAAAATTAACAAACGTTAGATTTGTCCATGCTACCCCACACTCGTCATTATCTGGACTTATAATTAAATTATAATGTCCTCGCTCCAAAGATGGTTGGCTGAGGGGGGATGGTAACGAAGAAATTCCCAATTTTCCCCGCAAGAGGGATATTTAGTTACCAACGAGTAGCTAGACTGACATTTAGTCAGTACCGAAGTGACAACTGAGAGAAGTTGTTGTTGTCGTAGATACAACGTTGAACATAACAATATATTGCAATGTTTTAAAGATGGTAAATTATTGAAAAATTTGAATTTTCGCCATTTAATTGATTAATTATGTAAACTGAGGGTTCGGAATTGTCTTTAAACACATTTTCGGCAGTTTAAACTAATTTTAAGTTCAATAAATGGAAACTAGAAATTGAAACTAACCTGAATTTTTACGATGATGTCAATATAAACTTTATGTTTACATTACATTTACTGGAAACTGCCTATCCTTAATCACCGACCTTCACTTCTATCTTGAGTTTACTTTACAATTCGAAATATTGAATTACCAAAATGCGAGTTAACTCGATGAAAGCTTGACCAAAAGTGAGAAAATCAATTGGTGTCCCTCATCTCCTTTATTTTAATCGCGATGGTGATTATTTTATCGACAGCAAATTTTAATTATTTCTTTCCAAATATGATTTAACGATGAATGTTGATGAATTAACTGATTTATTATGAGGTAGCGCGACTGAATGACTAAATTCATGCTATTCTGTGATGCAGAACAAGATCGACAACCAAACAATACTAAAACTCACTAACGTTCTTAACAAAAACGGTACGAAAGAATGCTCAAAATACCTCTGAATTTACACTGTTGTATGTTGTAGGAAGATATTTCATTGATTTTCAAGATTCACGAAATTGAGAAATTGTACGTAAGAGGAGTTTCTTCTCCGTTAAACCATAATCGTTGTTGGCTGAAGTTGAATAAATTATTTAGTACCCATAGTCACCCTTAGTCACTACTTACAGTTCACCATTAAAATTCAAAGTTCAGAAATAAGGGAATTACCGCAAATTCAGCACACTGTTAACTCTCTTAATTCTTTACGCTATCCTGTGTAAGTGATCTCTATAAGAAGATCTCTAAAGGTTTCGGCCTTTTATTTCATTTTTAGTAGTTGTTTTACTTCCCTCTTAATTTACTATTTTCGGTAAACTTCCGGCATACGATGCTGTTGCTCCAGTCTCAAATAATTGCTTCCAATTATTGGTTATTTTTTAAGGAACATAAAAATATACTATACTTCGTTTGTGTAAATTATTGACACATTTATTTTAAAGCACATTTTTTTGTTTTACTTTTTTCTGCGTCTATTTCAACGAATATCTCTTAAAACCGAAAATTTAAAGACACTCCATAAAATATATGTACGGCGGCTTTGCATAAATGTATATTTCTAAACAATTTACAAACTTTCAACCTTCTGAAGTTTGACAAACATATTCCGATGATGTAGCAAAAATTTAAATTGATACTGGGAATTCAATTATAAAGTTTTATTGAAATTCATTGCAAGTGTTGTCGTTTATCAAAATAAACGAATTATACGCAACCCTGGCATGTACTAAAAAACGAAAATGGCATGAACATTGAGTGCAAACGTTTGTGAACTGTTTTATGTATTTACCCACTTAAAGCTACTTATATTTAAATACACAGGGTTATTGTTTGAGTCGTACTAGCTTTCTTTTGTAATTTTTTCTAGCTAAGTGCATCGTCTAATTTTAAACTAAATAGTTTTATTTTCGTTATCAGTTCTGAACCGAATTCATTCACTTAATTCACGCTCGGTCACGCAGCAGATTAGATTAATTTAGTGGCAATGACATCTATATGTACTTGTATTGATTACACAGTTCTACAATTTGTTAAATGAAATTACCCGAATGAATTAGATTGATGCGATATCCTTGTAAACGCAAAATAATTAAATGGCCCTTATAGAGACAAATACAGAAGCAACACTGTAGTATTAAACAAAAATCGATCCTTGCAAAAGTTCGAATTGGATACAACGGAAAATTCAATAATTTGACAATGTCAAAGGGGCCAACTTAGTTAAAATATTTTAATGTATTGAAATATTTGTCTCGGGGGATTTTTGGTTAGAATGTTTAATTTTCTAACCTAATCTAAATTTTACAATTCTTAGTGGGGTCGGGAGTACTTCTGAATACTCTTTTGGCAATTTTATTGTCAATTTTGAAATTAATAAATCGAAACGAACGAATCTTAGAATAAAAATTTTTATAAACGCTATGTTTATGATAACCTCTACAGGAAACTGTCTGTACTAGACTTTAACCTTTTCTTCCTGGAAATTACACTTTGATTTCACTATCGAACACTTTCAGTTGGGATCGTAGTTAAGATACACATTAATTCAACGAAGGCTGAATCAAGATTGATACAATTTTTGGCATCGTTTATCTTTCTTTTATTTGTAGTCGCGAAAGATCGGCGATTATTTCATTCCACAGCAAATTTTGATAAAGTAAATCCAAATATAGACTTTTACGATGTATTTGGATGAAACGAAATTATTTGTAAAAAAAGAATAGCATAGAAGAACGCATGCAGGAACGCTACCAGCTGACAAAAAGGCAAATTTATTACCTAGTTCTGTCTGACAAGGTTTAAGCGTGAAATTTTACCAACAATTTACTTAAAGCGTTCAGATAAAGATTTAATTGATGAAATAATGTTTAAAATGCGTTCCAATTTACGCTGTTTTAGATTAATTTTCCATTAATTTTGACGAATTACAAATGGAGAAGTCGACTAGAAGGTGGAGTTCTTTCCACGTTCCTCTACGATCGTTGTTATCTGGACTTATATTTTTAATATAATGTCCTCGTCCCAAGGCCAGTTGGCTGGGGGTAAATGGTGACTGGGAAATTTCCTTTTCTAACCACAAGAGGGATATTTCATTACCAACCAGTGGCTAACCTTAACATCCTACTCGTTCAGAGATTGACAGCCGAAGTTGTCGTTGTCGTAGATATTGAACATTACAATATCTCATGCTTCCAGTTACATCAAAAATTGACACGAACTAGTTCTAAATAGAACATTCTATACCTGTTATTTATATTATTGACTTATTTAGTTACACTTAAAATGTTTAATGTAGTGTGTGTGAAGTTTCCCATATCTATGCGCAAATTTTTTAGCTTTTTATTAGGGTTTATTTATTCAGGTTTCTTAAGGCCAGGGTTTCTGAATTATGAAGGTTTGATTTCGGAGGTTTGGTACGCGCGAGGATTTTGGATGTTTCAAAGCGAATGGGATCCGCGGTTTCAGACGGAAGAACAACAAGACTCTATGCTAGTAATGATATCTTGAGTAGGGATAAGTTTAGGCATAGGGGCAAAGTAGGACCTTTAGAGAGCGCAGCAACCTCATCAGAAAATAGAGATCGACTGGAAAAGTTTATGACCCCCGCTATTATATTAAAAAAATCCGTGAATCAATAGAGATCTTCAACCATCCCTACAATTTAAATCGCGAAGATGGCTACCCCTTACATCACACGTGGAAATCCCAATTGATTAAACCTCGTAGCAAGCACCACGCTTCATTGACCCATAACTATTCCGCTCCATTGACCCGAAACAAGACCTATCTAAACCCCTCCGGAATGAATAGTCCCAGTCAGGGTTCAGTAACAGCTCTGAAGATTTCTCATGTGTGGGCGAAACATTAGCAAAATCTAAGACGCGGTTCTCAACTCGGAAACCTAGAATATAGTATTAAGTCAATTTATCTAACAAAAATGAAGTATTTTGCTATTCAGTATTATAACGATTCAAACAATTGTAGGAGAACCAAACAAGTGAATTACATTATCTTTCTTTTACTTCTGCTTAAGAATTTATAAAAATGTGTGAAATTGCATCACATTAATAATAAAGCCTGAGTGCCAGACGATTTCATTATCGAAGCCTACTTAAATGTATGAACTAAATGTTTCCTGCCTTAGGACTAGACTCAGATAGTACTGGTTAGTGACCAATAGATGTCGCAACGAAGACCTCATTCTTTTCTAATAAAAGATTTGCTTATATACTCAAGTCATTTTCATCATTAGTGGCACACGTATCATATGTCCAGCTTGCCAAACTGCAATTTATCTTACTCCTTCAAATTTGCCGAATTCTTGGAGGGATGATTACTAAAGCTGACATTTTAACATATACGAACCCACAAACACGAGCCGACTGTGCGAAGCGAATATTAACATCGACCGCCGAGCGGAGATCCATATGTACCACGTATACAATGAGGTCCTAAAGCCCCCCTAACCTTAACCCCTAGCTTATGTTTTTACCTTTAAAACGATGTGTAATGTTAAGGAAATAAAGAATGCTGTCTATTTTTTAAAAATATGGGAACCTTATTTTACGATCATCCCTCGTATATGTAGTTGGGATTGCGTACAAGGGTAAAAGCACTAGAATAATGTCAACGAATTAAAGATAAATATCAGCGAAATGGAAACGATCAAATTTGGTTTCAAATAAGCTGTTCGAGGCAGCTTCAAGCTATTGCAAACACACATAGATCCCCGACTGAATTAATATGCACATATTGATTTTCTGTGTGATAGACTAAATGGTATCGCGTTTCAACTATCTCAGATTAACTACATAGCGAGTGGCAGCATAGCGGTAAATTCATATTTACCTTACAGCGAATTATGATTTGTAAAATTACATTCTGAGAGTGTTTCAGTTAAATCAGTGCAGAAAAACAATTACTGCTAGAATATATTTTAGCGTAGGTACATTTTTTTTTCAACTAAGAATACATACGTAAATACAAAACAAGACACTCTTTCATTTTACATCACATAAAATTCTATATTATTTGTATATGTATTTATACATAGGAGATCTTTGTAGATGAAAGTATGTAATTTCTTTAATTAATAATAATAAAACTTTATTCATAAAGCCAACACCGGTTGGACTGATCAATAGAGCAACGCAAACTGCGCTGAAAGCCAGTGGCTGACGCATAAAAGTTTACACAAAATAAACACGGCCGGGACAATTCGGTATAAGCATTAGTATAACTGGGACTCGAAAGTCGATCTGTTGTGTATGCATCTACGCTGTCGTATACTATATCGTAGTTCTACGTTTGTTTTGAAAATGTTTCCTACGTCGCGAAAACGACCAAAGTTGGACACAATAAGAGAATTTATTGCAGAAATGCCTGATTTAAAGTGTGGTGGCGCTAAAATTCAATGTGTAGTGTGTAAAATAGATTGAATGTGTTGGCCGAAAAGTGATTGTCTACGGCACGTAAATAGTACAGGGCATGTTTAAAAAAAAAAATTCCACACGAGATTATGACAAATTTAAATTTAATTTATGTGTTTATTGCATGTAATTTACCGTTTCATTTACTAAGGAAGAAAGCATACGTCTCGTTTTAGAATTAATATTCGGACTCTAAGTTACCAAGTGAGAGAACATTACAGAGAGTTGTGCCGTCTGCTCGTGAGCATGTCGAGAAAAGAATTAAATAGGAGTTGCAAGATAAAAAACTGTGGTTATGTGTGGACGAAACAACAGATCGTAAAAAACATTCTGTGGTTAGTGTAATGGTACGCACAATGGAACCACATCGACCGTCACCCTCAATTTTACTAGCTTCCAGACGAATACAACAATGCACTGCCGAAGTAATTTCAATGTTGGTGTTAAATACATTGGAAAGGTTTGAACTTTCAACAAATGAACTGTTGATGTTTATGAGTGATGGTGCCGCAAACATGCTCACTGTAGGTCGATCTCTTAAAAAACATTGTGCTAACTTGTTGCATATTACATGTAAAATTCATACTCTCAGTCTCGTAGCAGATAGTATCAGAAAATGTTATCCCGAAGTAGACGCTCTAATAGCACATACAAAAGCTGTGTTTGTAAAATCCCCAAAACGTTTTCGGGAATTTCATAGACTATGCCCCGGTATTCCTGGACCACCACAACCTATTCTTACTCGTTGGGGAACATGGTTAGAGGCTGCATTTTATTATCTTAAATATTTTGAGAATATAAAGAACGTGATTTTAGAATTCGACCCAAAGAAAGCTGCGGCTGTCAAGCTAAGCCGCTTGAAATTTCAGGATAGTCAAGTTAAAACAGATTTTGAAATTATTCAGAACAATTACGTGGGACTAGGGGATGCGATAGAAAAACTACAAAATTCTTCGGTGTCGTTAGTGGAATCTTTGCAAATAGTGCAACATGTTCACGCGTAGCTATGCGCGATAGAAGACGCAAGAAATGTTTGTGCTTTAGAAAGGTTTGAAAGTGTTTTAGATAAAGACTCTGATTTTGGCACATTAAGACAAATTTGTGAAGGTGCGTCAACAGAACCGTTAAGTTATTTGAAAGATTATTTTACTTACGCAAATATAACGTCACTAGATGTAGAACGTTCGTTTTCGGCATACAAAAACACTTTTTCTTCACGCCGCACTCACTTTGCCGAAACAACTTTGGAAACATATCTAATGTTACAAATATTAAATAGACATTATCCACTTTGTGATTTCACGGAGGACTCTTAAAACGGTAAGTGTTTGAGCACGTATCACATTTAATTTATTTTGTGTAAACTTTTATGCGTCCGCCACTGGCTTTCAGCGCAGTTGCGTTGCTCTACTGATCAATACATTGATAAAAGGATAAAACAGAGGAAAACATACAATAGAATAAATCAACATACTAAAGTATTCGTTTACGCTATAAAAAGCATGTAATTACAAATAATCCCTTACTCTGCTCTTAAAGATATGAATTGATGGATAGGCCTTATACGTACCCGGTAATTTATTATACAATTTTGCACATATGTAAAAGGGAGATGTCTCATGCAATGTTAAATTGTGTCTCGGATAAATAATGTCGTGTATACTTCTTGTGTTGTACTAGTGCGGTGTTCTAGACTCGTTGAATTTGTCCATATTTCGTTTAACCAAAGTTAAACACTTATATATAAAAATACAGGAACATCGTTATGCATGATAAAGCGGTTTCGAAGATTTGGCAGAGGTTTCCTCTTATAAAAATAAAAGAAAGAAGTTTTGTTATTATTTAGAACAAGTCTATTCGATCGCCTCATGTCGCTCACTGCGTCCGTCATATACTGTTCAAGTTCTTTACTGCTCTGGCTCGATACAATGACAGATATATCATCTGTAAAAATTATACCGCTTCCAAAATGACTCGGTAAATCGTAAATAGTTAGCAAAAACACAAAGGGACCCAAAATGGATCTCTGTGCTCCGAGAGGTACGTTATATTCACTTGACTTTAATCCACCCACGTCAACAACCATACCTCTATCAGACAGAAAAGATACATACCATCCAGTTCAATGGGATTACACAGAAACTGATTGCGTATAATTTATTAGCCAATAAATCGATATCAATACGATCAAAGGCACGTGACACATGGAAAAATAAAGCGGTTTCCGTGGACTTCTGCCTTGTGAAGCCATGTTAGTAATTATGGAGAATATTATGTAATTGTAAATAATGTGTAATTTGCTCATATGCGATTTTCTCTATTAGTTCGGAAGCAATGAAATCGGCTAAAAATTTTTCATCTTACGCGATCACCCGTTTTATGAAGAGGTATAACGGCCGCAGTTTTTAACTTAGATGGAAATTTACCAGTCTCAAAAGATTTACAATAATAATAATAATAATGGTAATAATAATAATAATAATGTTATTAGTTATTATGTCACACACTGTGAATATAACAGGTCAAAAAGAAAAGAAAAAGTAATATATCGCCACGGAATGTTCCACTGGTAAAAAATGTAGTATCATCATCTAGATCATCGGCCGATGTGCGGGAAGTCAGATAGACGGTGAGACAGCATGCGATGTGTCTTCTGGCATATAGATCGATGAGCTAGAGAGTGGTAAGTTAGATTTAAGCGAGATTAGATATAGAAAAACAAGTGTGTAGGGACTAGACAAATATACTGAAGTGAAACGCGTATTGGAGTAACTTTTTGTAAGAGCCCCCTAACCCTCTCGCAAGGTCAGTACCAATAAATATTGTATAGGCTAGATAGATAGCGAGGCATTTACGTGACAATATAAAACTAAAATATAACATATAATAACACGAAAGCAGCAGTGACCAACAATAAGAAACAACATAAATCTACATACACTACAGGAAATTGATATATTCCTCGATAGAGTAGAATATATGCGACAATAAAAAGTCTTTAAGCAGATATCGAAATTGCTTCAACGTTCTGGCTTCTGTAATAGCAGTAAGAATCTTACTGTAAATAATAACGCCAAGGCTAGCGATCCCCAGATGAGTTACAGACAGCGTACGACTAGAAACATGTATGTGCTCCTTAGTCCGTGTAGGATAGTCATGATATTGCGAATTTTGATCAAAATTATGTATGTTATGATGGACGTAACAACCAGCCTCTAGTATATAGAGTGAAGCAAGTGGTAAAATGTTTAGATTTGTAAATATAGATCTACATGATTGAGTAAAATGCGCTCCAACAATCGACCTAACGATAGCTTTCTGGACCAGAAACACCTTTTTGGCAGATGGAGAAGAACCCTACAATAATATCCCATATTGCAACCTGGATTGTATCTCAGAGTAGTATAAAGTAAGCAGACAGGAGGGGGTAACTTGAGTCCTAAGGTATCTAAACAAATAACATTTGGAGGATAATTTATTAGCTAATAGCAGACAGTGTTCATTCCAAAGTAGATTAGACTCAAGAGTTACACCCAAAAATTTAGTAGACTTACATTCCGATAAGTGTATGCCATTCATAGTTAAAGAAGTGGGATTAGTTCGTCGTTGTCGAGTGTGGGACAACATGCATTCAGTTTTTTTAAGGCTTAGAGACAATCTGTAGAAAACCATTGAAATAAAACGTTCATCAGATTGTTAGCAATATCAGCGGTGTCGTTCGAACCTATAATAGAAATGTCGTCAGCGTACATTTAGGTGAACTTCTGAAAGAAACAAAACAGTGTCATTGATGTAAAGACTATGTAAATAAAGCAGGACCGAGAACCGAACCCTGAGGAACTCCCATACCAACCGGTAACATATGTGAACGAGCAAATCTAATTTCTCCGTCTGAGTGAAGGTACGTAATACTAACAAACTGAAATCGACCCTGCAGATAAGACGAAAACCAAGCAGCAACCGTTCCCCGAATGCCATACTGTACCAGCTTTTCGAGTAACCTATCACATTGGACACAGTCGAACACCTTTTGCAAATCACAAAAAATTGCAACACTGGTGGTTCTCTCTTCAATAAATTCCAGTATCTGATTGTAGAAGGCAATGAAAGCTGTAGATGTAGATTTGCCCTTACGAAAACCATGCTGATATTTGGAAATGAGCTCAAATTTATTAAGAAAAGCATTCAATCTATCAAGCATGCAATATTCAACAATTTTGGAAATAGTTGAAGTTAAAGCTATGGGTCTATAGTTCGAAACATATTTTCTGTCGTCTTTCTTATAAACAGGGACAACAACAGCGGTCTTCAGGACATCAGGGAAGGTACCTGAACTAAAAGAAATATTTATTAAGTGAGTAAGAATCTCAGCAAGGTATTCATTAAATTCCTTAATCACAATTGAAGGAAGTTGATCAATACCTGTGGAATAAGTGGCTTTCAGTTTATTAATGATACTGGATATCTCCGCTGAAGAAAAGGGGAAGACGAACATAGGTTTGGAATTGACATTAATTTTTGACGGTAAATTTGCAGGAGATAGCTGAAACGTGATATCAGGCGAAGCAGATACGAAAAAGTTGTTAAATTTATTAGCAATAACTGTTGAATCTTGTAGAAGACAAGAGCCATTGGTAATAAGTAACTCGGTAGGGCTTCATAACATTTGAGGATTGTTTTTTAATTTTCCACATAGCAGCACTCCTGTTATCACTGTTACAGATCAAATCTGTATTGTAGGCAATCTTTGCATTAGTAAGGAAGACTTTATGCAGCCGTTTTCTAGCTTTATAAATATATTGCAATTCAGGATGATACTTTTGCAAAATAAAGAGATCTTTAAGAAGAAGACTAGATGTTTTGTGTGATTTATCCACGATTTTTGCCGAAAACTACTTAATTTCACGGTCCGTAAAGGTCATAATGAAAGCATAAAATACTTAAGAAGGTTGCACATTTTTTATTAACATCATCACTGTCAAACACGTCACTCCAGCGTTCCGTATGAAATTTATTTTCTTCAGTGAAAGTCCTCTTCTATGTGATTACTCTGTTCTCGTTATTCACAATGTACAGACTGCAACACAATGTGGCGATGATCAGATATGAAATTATCATACACAAAACTGCGTGAATCAAGAGCAGAAATATTTGAAAATATGTTACCAATAGTAGTTTGAGTAGAGGTAGTAACTCGGGTGAACTCACTGACATGTGGATGTAGATCAAATTCGGCCATTAAATTAAGCAGAGATTGTTGTTCGGTTGATTTAACTTTGAAATTAATGTTAAAGTCGCCACATAGAATTGGTGTCCGATCGTGCCGGAAAACGTAGTGCAACAAAATAGCAAGTCTTGTTAAAAGATGAATGAAGTGGTCTATAAATGACAATAATTAGTTAGTGAATACAAAAATGTCTTAAAATTGGCCTGCAATTTCTTACTTATATAATTGTTGTAAAGACTTTACTCTCTTAAATCTATGCTTTACAGCTTCAAATGAACGTCGTTTTTTCCCAGATTTCCAGAAGGTAACAGCTTTTGTCTTATATTCTAAATCGACAATATCTCCTTCTTCTGGTGCACACTCTTCTTCTTCAAATTGTATAACTTCTAAGACTTCTTCCCGTGAAGGTGGATATCTATCATCAACAAATTCTACAGGATGTGGCCTAAATTCTTGCAAGAATTCTAGCGTGACGTCGTTCGTTATCTACTTCAAAAGTTGTATCGTCCCGAGATCTAATTAATATATTCTCCAATACGTCGTGCATTTCACTTTCTTCATTGTTGAAAACTATTGAACGATTATCATTTGCGACATTAAATGTCAGTATTAGTAATCGAACTACATTTACTGGATTTACTACCATTGTTGAACCGGTACTCTAATTTTCACAATCAGATGCAGTATTAAAAAGTTACAAAAGTGACTTTTTCTTATATTCTTATTTTTATCCAAACAAATCAACAATTTTAAACTATTACATATTAACTATTACTCACATTAAAGATTATTGTACTTATTATAAGTATAAGTCATACTTTATCATTGTTATCATATGTATGTACAGCTGTCGTCGCACTATATCTGCCTTCATAAGTGTCATTACCAATTTGCAAATTCATATATCGAAGAAGGAGGAATTATTTAATGTGATACCTTTTTTTTACTTGTAGGTAAATAGTTGTACCCCCTAAATAACAATAAATAAATAATTTTCTATAATCCAAGCAAAAATGTAGTTGGGCAAGTAATTAAGGCCGGTAGTGTATAGTCAATAAGCCGATTCTTTGATTCCGTATATCAAGCAAACAGCTACATGCTTCAAATTCAAACTCTATACATTATTCTTGTACTTTCACATTTTCGTGTGCAAAGACATTGTATATAGTAATAAATTAATTACGTCATGTATTAAGCTAAAGTAAAATGTTGCTGGCAATGAATTAACGTTTTTCTACCTTTTCCACATCGCGAGGCAAATCCACCTGGACATGTATAAATAAATACGTCCGCGCAGGTAGGTTAATTAAATTTTACTCATGGTACTTCAGTAACACGGCTAACATGTTGGAAACTGGTAAATACACATATAATTCAACTTTAGCTAACCTCATACTCGCGTAGCCGCGTTGTGATTCTAGGCAGTAATTTCGCCCTTAAAGGGTTGTTGGTACTTGCTTCCGATAACATAATATTATGCCTGGAGAGCGTAAAGTTAACAGACCGTAACTGTTTACATGGATTACGAGCTGAAGTATCCAATTCCCCGGTATTGATTCGAATAATAAATAATAATTGACGGCTTTAATGTCGATTTTGGGGAACCTGACGATCATAAAGCGTTAGCATTTAATCGCATTTAGGGCTTTTATTACTTTAAAACGATGTGAAATATTACATATTGCATTCCTTCAATTAGTATTAATAAGGTGTGTACAAATAAATTTCGTCTCAAAGTATGCTACATATACCGTAAGAGCGAGCGTACTATGATCAGCCAACATAATCGGCATTTTTCGGAAACGAGAGAGCAAAGTCGTGTCTTACAAGTGTAACGTGAACGAATATGCCGTTTATAACGTGAGCAATGTGTTTTCGAAGGTGCAAGAGCGAAGTTGTGGCTTGCACGTGTGCGTGAACGAATACGGCGTTTATAGCGTGAGTAAGGTTTACAAATGAATTTGCGTTTACGCAATTTTGTTAAGCAAATGACATTCCACAGTGACATTCAACATAGCACACGTTTAGATGCGCTGAGTTCGTGTAAAATCTGGTGATCATAGTACGCTCGCTTGTACGTTATATGGAAGTGCGTCTACCATCACTTGATATACTTAGTTGTACGAGGTAGGCCGTTACCACCAATACAGAATGCCTTACAGCTCTTCGATGACGTCACGCTGTTTAGGCGATGTATCGCCATGCACGATATTAACCTAAGCCGGTAAAAGAATCGTTTTTTTGCATTTCTTTTTTAAAGTTTGAAGGGCTTCCGGTTTAAAGAGGATGCCAGTCGTCAACCGAACTCTCCTTCGCACCTCATTCGATTTTATTTTGGAAAAGCGAACTTTCAAAGCAAAGACCAAATACGTAACTGGGCACCGTTTTCGTGAAAGGTGTATTTGTGATGGATATTTAATCAACTAATTATTATTATTTGTAATTGTACATGTATTTGAACGAAACTAAGGTTGAAATGATACAGTAATTGCAATTTTATTCGAAATTTTGTTCAATTTCACGAGAACATTTATAAACATGCTATTTAACCAGGGTCTTTAATTTCCTATTACGTGGTGTTTCACCTAATCTATCTTTCCTATTATGTGGTGTTTTACCTAATCTACCATTACTTTTCCCACAATCATTTTTAAGTAGGATATTTGTAGAACAAGTTATTATAATTGTTGCAATACGTTCACTGCTGTGAGTATGACGTTTACATATATCTGTATCCAAAATGGCTACATTCGGTGATATAATTTAAAATATATTGTATTAAAACAGAACGTTTATTACACACATTCAGAAACATCTCTTCGCGTTCAAAAATAATTTTGTTAAATATATATAACGTAAGAATATAAAACTATTTGAACAATAACATCTTCACGTTTTTTGTCAAATACAACGGGCAGGGAATTGAGTTGGAATAGCATTTTTTTAAGCCTAGAGTTTTTTAAGCTTGCAGTTATAGTTTCCCTGGTCCTTGAATCTGCAGCTGTTGTAAAATAAATAATATTTTCCTTTATTTTCAAAGTTTAACTCACACACAAAACACCCGACGCCATGTTAAGTTAGGTTACCTTGTCTTTATCGTTTCAGAAAAGGTTTTATCGCTTATACAACACTAGAAAACATTGCAGGTATCACCAACAAAGTACGGAAATATCACTACACAGTATTTTTTTAAATAAAACCAACATAATTTGGATAAACCAATTCAAAACGCAGAGATGGTCTCAGTCTGTAAACGCGTTTATATGGCCTATATCAAAATACGTCACAGCCTGTTGACGTCAAAACTTTCAGGCCTTCTGTATATCGTAGGTAACGAGTAGACGCCATAAATTTTCGGTCGTATATAGAAAAAATAAACTTGGTAAAATATAACAATTTTTATTTTTCAATATAATCTCCCCTAACTTTAATACATTTACTACAACGATCAATTAATAATTCTACACCCTTGTAAAAATTATCTAAAGCTTTTCCCACAAAATGTTGTATTACAGCTACTTACAATTCACTATCGTCCTTGAATCGACGTCTCCTAAGGTCTCTTTTAAATGAAAAAATAAATAATAATCACTTGGAGCCATGTACGAACTATACGATGGATGTTCCAATTCTTGAATGCCACATTCGCGGATCGCAGCTCATAAAATGGCGGCAGCATGGATAGGTGCATTGTCGTGCAATAATCGAACACCTTTTGTCAATTTTCCTTGACGTTTTGTACGAATATTGTCCCTCAATTTATGCAACAAAAACGTATAAAATGTGCTGTTGACAGTTATATTGCGCTCTTTAAAGTCAATGAATAGAACACCTTCACAATCCCAGAATATTATGGCCATCACCTTTTTCGTTGATTGAACGACTTTCGCCTTTCTGAGACAAGGTTCATCGGGTGCGTCATTCCATCGATTTCTTTTTGGATAGAGGATCATAATACGGAACCATTGTTTCACCTGGTGTAACAATGGACTCCAAAATCGTTAGAAATTTGATGACGCGCGGTACTCAATTTTTGTTACCTGAGACATTTTCATGCACTAGTCACGTTGTCTGGCTGGCTACTAAAAACTACTGCTCTTCGAGCCATAATATATATAGTGTGCTATGACGGAACGGAGTTTGAACACGCCCGACCCTGTATATGCTCGTCAAGCTGAGAATTTAATATGGTTCTGACTTGATGTACACCAACTAAACTTCCAGAATGAATTAAAAACATTACGTCAAAGGTACAGGTGCTGCTGAAACATAACCTAAACCTTGTAAGCAATAAAAGCAGCTGAAAACAAGTTTTTTATTGTATCGTATCAACTTCACAGCTTAACAAGAGTTCACTAATGTTGCACAATTCTAATTTAGCCGCGAAAATGTCTCCGTCGTTGACGTCTAGAAGTTATTAAAGGTGTTCTATTATTCTGATTACTTACACGAAGATTTGCAAAGTTTACGTAAATTCATCGTAATATTCGCGTTCTACCTTTATGCCCTTCAGTTATCCAGCGCGGTTTCGCCTAATTTAAGAGTTAACGGGAATCAACAGGCGTATAGTTCCTAACGTAACGTAAACGTCAAGCGTGAAACTTTGGGCGAACTAATAAAGCATTCTACTTTCCTGAAACTTAAATGGACTACAGCTAATGCCGTGTACAGCAGACATTACGTATTAAATTAGATGCAACTGTTTTGATTGTTGTACGACCGTGAAATATCAACGGACATATTTGCGGGTGATAGGAAGAATTTATTTTAGAGCTTTAGGTATGAAAATGGAGCTGACTGAATTATAGCAATACATAATTATATCTTAATAAAGTAGATCATGCTGTTATATTTTATTTCGCAGTTGGAACCTTTTTTTAATATCGCGGGGAATTTTTGTAGGTGGTTAATGATCACAACCGCCTAATGAAGTTAATAATACTAGGATGAACTTAAGTATAGCCCTCGTTTACTAGTAAATTATTTATTAAGTATTTAATAACACAGCCCTTAATACACACTCAGTTAAAACCTTATTAGGTACTTATAATAACGCCATAAAGCTAAACTATAGCGTAGAGAGATAAACAAAATGCCAAAATGGATTTATTAATAAAAACGTTTCATGTCCAATATAATGGAAGCTTATTAAGGTAAAATTTTGCTCGACATTTTTTGTTTTGCCACCTTTCCTCTACTTTCTTCAAAATATTTGTTCACTTATGTAAATTCTCGAACCCTTAACTTACTGAGATATGGCATTTCGATTATATGCATAGCGGAAGGGTTTCAATTAAGAAATCATCCAACACACAGTGGGCTATTTTCGCAAACTAAATGGACAAAAATCTGTTTTTACATAAATTATTTTTATATATGTATGTAAATCATACGATATGTCTTAAACTACTACAGAAAACACATTTTATATAGGAAACTAATACAAATATACTACAACAATGAAAACGTAGATGCGTTCAGTAAAAATCCGCATAAAAATAACATGTAATAAGACTATTCATGAAATTTGGGCTCCCAGGAAATTCCAAGGAATGAAGTAATTACAAAGCTGAGGTTGCATGTAGTTGCATTATAAACAGCAACAGTAGTAATAAATTAATAAAGAAAAACTAATCAAGATCTATTCACAATTTTGAAGAGTTTATGTACTACCGTCAACCGGGGTGAAATCGATCAAAAAATTACCATTTCTTCAGATAACTGAAAAACATATATTTTAACATAATTAAAAGTATAACTTCGCTGATTTTTTAGACTATCGATTGGTTACTGGATCAGCGCTGTACGGAAATTTTTTTAATTGTTCGTTAAAAGGCATACGGGCTCAGGGTGAAGTCAATCACCCATATTAAAAGACATAATTCTCACTTTAGAATGATTTATACTGAAATCAATAAATCGGAAAAAAAAAAAATATATGTGAAAAAATCATAGGAACATTTGGGACAAAATTTTGTAATAAAGCGCATATTAACAAAACAGAAATACTTATTCTTTAAGAGCGCATTAAACAGTCATTGATGTTTCTTTTCAGAAAGCTCTCCAAATTGAAACCGCGTGAAGTACGAGTCAGTATACCTACGTTTCGCTCCCTATCGCACGGAGCTTCCTCTGGGCTGCATCATGTTAAACTCTGCTAATCAATTTTCTGTTTGGCATGATGGGTTCTTTGCGTATTTTCGCGGCAGTTATAAGAAACGTATAATAGTTGAGATGGGTACGATATTTGCTACTTTTATACACAACAAAATTATTGTACGATTCTAAGGTATTTGTCTATAAAATACTTAAAAATTAAAATAAATTATCGAAAGTGTTGTGTGGAAAAATTCGAGTACACCTCACACATAGCGAACATAATTGCTAATAATTGCTTTAAACTAACCTCAAAACCGAACAAAATTTGGCGACAACCATGTGATCGACTTCACCCCAAAAGGTAAGAAATTTGACGAATTTTTATAATGGAATATATTACAAGAGAACCACATAGAATTTTTCGTAATTAGTTTCTACTCTTATTTTGCATCTATAAGCGATTCTTGATAAAACGATTTATTTTTACGAATTCTATAACCTGTTAAAATAAATGTCTCAGCTTCGAAAACATCGTGTATATCTTATGGTAGTCTAATTTGATGACTTGGAATTTCAGAGAGGCAGGAGAGGACAAAACTCCAAGATTCAAAAATTAGGCAAGCTCATCTATTACATGAGATAGAAGAAGATCAACGACAGCTGCTAACCAGGTTATCTCCTTCTCATTTTGTGATGTAACTCTGAAAATTAGAAGTATCCATGTAACTGGGATGGTAAATAATGAACCCTCAATAATTTTAGGTCCGCCAGTAAAGAAGGAACCCAAGCTTGGTGTACATATTCGTCAAAAACGGGTATTAGTCGAGAACGTGGAAAATCAGCGACGAAAATCTGAAGGTGACTTGCTTCAAATTTTCTATGACAGTTCTTGCTTACATGACTCGGCAATCCTCGATAAAGGCAGTAAGGCCACAATAGCGTGGTTATCTGGATATGAGGACACACATGAAAGCTCTTTAAACGACTTTTATAGGAAACAGTTCACTAAAACCCTTACCACAATACTTAACTCGTGCTGAACGCATGTTTCGATAGCCAAGCTGTCACCATCAGCAGTAAAACTCAGTGTTCCAGTGCCACAGATTTAGAGTACTCGATTACTTTCACAGGACCTGCGCTATTTCTAGGCATTGTAAAACCTAGAGTGTCGGATGTAATTGATGATTCACTAGCAAAGTAACGTATAATCTACTGGAAACATAATGTGTGTATACAGAAGCTCAGTAATCAAATTATGACAACATTTAATAATTTAATAATTAATTCCTATCTATCAATAACGTAGATTAAAACAGCAGCATATCTGTTAGCAGAACACAATTTCTTAAAAATGCAAATCATCTTCCCTCAAAATTTCTATAGTAAGATTTACAAGTTGCTGAATTTAACAAATAATAAACCTATTAACCTGTTCATATAAAAATATAAATCAAACATAACTTGAACAAAAATCACATGTGGTTAGATTGGAGACTATACTATTCGTATTTTATTCTAGATTTAAATTAACATTTTCACATTTGTGCAGTTTCACATATAAAGTTCACATCGTTTGGGATCTTTTTTTCATGAATCGAAATATGTAAAACTTCGCTTTACCATTTATTTTTACTTAAAAGATGATGCCATATAACATGTGCAGGAACAATGACGTGACCTTTTTAGCCGCCATTTCGACATGTTCTTCAGAAATGTAATATTACATCAGCAGATCATTATTATTCTTCGCTTTCCTTTACCCCAAAAGATACATATACATACATAAACAAAATATGTTTATCTATCCTGGATTCCAAATGGTCGTGACACCATTGCTAACTTCGATATTTTTCAAGCTGTGGAATCGGTTAAGTTGGCAAAAAAAGACAACTTTTTGAAACAATTGCCTATTTTAGAGCTTGTCATAGCCACAGGAGACTTTTAGGCTGAAGCGCAGAAATTATTTCCCAACGTGCAAATAGTGATTCGAGATTGTACCGAACCCACTAGAAAAATCTGTCATCAGAGTATGGTAGAACTCGAATGCACAGCGACTAACTCTGCCACAGCCCAGGAGAAGGGCCTCTTACTAATGGGCCGCCAACTCTTGAGAATTGTAATTTTATGCTCTACCAGAGGCAATTAAAACATGCAGGATGTTTACTTTAAAAAAAATCAAACAAAATACGACAATCAATTGTCTTTAAATGAAGTTGGTGAAATGCAAAAGAAAAATAGAAGCAGCTTGAATGAACAAAAAAAAGTTTGGATCACTAACAGTAACGAAAAAAATTAATTAAACTCCCATAAGTCTTAGTTTTGAATTTTACTCGCGCTCACAACGAAATTAACATAAACGTATAAAACAATTCCGCTTATATTCTTAAAATTTCGTATTCTTCTTGTTAAAGAAAGCAACCGCATATTGTATATTTTACGAATATTTTAAAGGGAAAAGTATTTTCATTTAACCTAACGTATTTAATATTGAATCCAGAAATTTCAGATATTCCCGTACTGTCAGAATATGTAAAATGGAATGTCGGATATAAAATCAATAAATTGTTTCAAAATATAAAGCAAACAATTCAGACAGAGAGAAGGAGTAAGGGAGATAGAAAGAGAAAGAGATTTCCAGATCTTTGGTTGGTGATGCTACCTTTACAAATCCCCCGAATAAGGAACGTTTATTCGTCACGGCTGTTTGATTTCGAAGCGGTACAAATTCACAACCAAATTTAGAAATATTTCCGACAGATTAAATAAGCGTAAAATCTTGCATGCTGACACTCAAATACAAGGTAAAATTTAGATAATTTCTTGTATTTCGTCTTTAATACCAGATTAATGAAATTCTGTCCTATAATTAAGTTATGCGTTTAATTAAATTTTCTGTTTCGTTGTAAAATGCAAGCAGATACTAAAATTAGTCATTATACACCTTTCTAAATAAATTTTGTAATTAATGACAGATTTGAATAAGAAATCATTTTAATATTGTACATTACACGCTTAATTTTATATTTAGTCAAGCCGCCAGTAGGAAACTTAATCTAAGGTCCTTCACATCTTCAAATTTGTAAGCAATGAATGGCTTTATCTTAATTGAGAATAATTATTCAAGGATGACCCAAACAAAGAACTGCGTTGGGCGTATTTCACTGTACGTGTCAAAAGTCAATTTTCCAACATTTTCCTCCTGAAATACGTAAAGAATTCATGTAATGAACTATGATTATTTCTTTAACTTGAATAACACATGGCTCAAAACCGTCAGTCGAATGTTTCTGCATAATGGCATACTAACCGTGTTTTTCACATTTAGCAATGCACTTTAAATTGGCTGTTATGACAACCATTCTGATTTTGTTTTCTAAACATTCTTTTTATTGTGGGTTCTTTACTAGGTACCTATGTAAATACATCAATTTCTATTTCTATTATATGTTCTCTGACTTTACTCTCTTCTATTCGGTTAATTCTGCTTCAAATTTAAACATACCTGTCATAGAAGGCAATCAAAATCAGATGCAATTTTTTATAAATTTTTGTGACTTTCTAACATGAAATTTATTACTCAGGAAGCCGTATTCACTGTGTCCATCTAGTAGGTAGACGAAAGACACTTGTCTCTGAATATTTTTATTTGAAAACTTTTTCTGGAAGGAATTATCTTACTGTATGTGATACTAAAAAATTTTGACTAAACTCAGTAAACTTTAAGGACGACTTCCAAGAAGAAAACAAAAAATTTTTCTAATGAAACATTACATTAGCTGATATCAAATGAAGCCAGTGACACTATTGCATTAGAAAGCGATGATAAGAGTATTGAAGAAGAAGAAAAGTATTTCATTTTCCCTAACTTTTTTTATTTTCCCAAAGCCCTACAGCAGCAATAACGCGTGTTAGGCGAAATCCGACAACATCGGCGTGTGCAGCAGCTCTCCCACTCTATATACGTACCACTCCCGCCTCGCTACGCCGCTCAGTGTTGACTAAGCAGCCGTCTGAGATGGAACTCCCGATCGGCGCTACCGCCAGGTGCGAAATTCGCGCTGTGATACGTTTTTTAAATAAGAAAAGGGTCTCACATACAGACATGACGATGAATGTCTATATGTGAGACCCGAAGTTTATGGAGAAAAGTGTATAGCTGTTTAACACGTCCGTAAATAGTGTAGGGAATTCACTGGAGGTCGGACGGAAATTCACGATGAAGAGCGGAGCGGAAGACTATCAGTTTCAGAGGAAATCGTTGAAAAAGTCGAGAGCATACTGTTTGAAGATCGGGGGGTTACCATTCGTCCACTCGCTCTCCGGATTCCTAAGATTTCCAACACCACAAATGAAAAGATTCTTGAAAGGACTAGCGACAGAATTTTACGACATGGGGATACAGATGTTGGAGCACCGTCTGCAAAAATGCTTGGATAGAAATGGCGATTATGTCGAAAAATAGCTTAAGCATGGGAACCTTATTTTACGATCATCCCTCGTATCAAATGTATTTATATTATAAAAATGCTATTGAAGTAAAGCAGCTTACGTTTCAATCTGTTTTTTACATATCCCTGTACAATATATCAATATACTACCGGTATGTTATATACATTATACACCATACGATCAGGAGTATCTGGACACCTGAAGGTTGTGATTTTTGAGTTCATATGGCGGTAATTAATTTCTGTTAGAGCCGCTGTGATTATATCTGTGTCTCTATTCGGAAGATTATCTACCAACTTTTGAAACATTCCTTCTAGAAAGAGCATTGGCCAGTTCAGATTCTGATATAAGGCGTAGGGGTCTGACTCGCAGCCGGCGTTTCAATTTGTCCTACTGGCCACGTACCGCACTTGCAGCCAGATTTTGCGAAAACAGAAATCAACCCTCACAAAAACTGTTGCCATAGTGTTGGCAGCATGGAATTGTCCAAAGTTTTAAGATAGGCTGCAGCGTTCATCGTTCCATGAACAGGAACCAATGTACCAAGTTCAAACCGCACAAAGCAACCCCAAATCTTGAATCATCCACCGCCAAATTTCACTTAAAGTACAACATATACTGGTAGGCACCGTTCAGTGGCCATTCTCCATACTCACGCACGCCCATTGCATTGCCAGATGGTATACTGTGATTCTTCACTTCATAGGATACACCGACAAATGTTTTAAATCTAATTCCGAATTATTAAGGTTAATATTTGGTTTAGATGCGTCCGTTCGACCATGAAATCCCAAACTTCGAAGCTCCCGGTGGATAATAATTGTACTTGTGTTACAGGGCCATGCGGGCTAAGTCTTCGAAATGCCGCCCCTTAAATGTTTCTTCTTTAAAATAACCTTCGATTGTGCGCTTAGGTAGAGGCGTGCGATAAATCATGAATCAAATATATCAATAACGGAATATCATAGACCAATATGTAGTGCGATCCTAAAGTATCCCCCCCCCCTCCCCCCTCCCACTTTGGACGACACAAGTTAGCGTTTTTAGAAAAAATAGGTCGATTTCTATTTATCGTGAACTAACTTTTGCCGTCCAATTGTATTTCCGGTGTCACCGGAAGTCAACTTTCTTATGTTAAATTATTTTTTTTATAAATATAACAACATGTAGCAATAAAGGCTTTGATAATCTGTTTTTATTGTTACGCAAAGTTGGCTAAGAAAGAACCCCAGCACAACAATTGTCAAACTGTCCAATCTCAATTCCAAAAGCAACCTGCATTTGTCATACTTTCCTTCTATGTGCTCGTTATTATTTGTTGGTTTTTGATAGACAATGTGCTTAAGTTTCAGCTTTTTATGTTGATTTTACAATGGCCTCCGCATGGACCCCGTAAGATAAACATCAAGTGCCTAATTTTAATATTCGGTGAATTTGGCAACAACTACCACGAAGTGAAACATAATGAACGCTGCTCTTGTACAGCCGGAAATATTTGAACTTTGCGCTAAGTAAGGATGGATAGTATAAAATTTATACAGCGAACTACTCTAACAGAAGAAAATATGACAAATTATTGTATAATTTCTTGCGCAACCATGGCAAATAAAGCGATAATTGTTGCCAGATTTACATAATGTTAAAATTGATGCAGCCATCATAAAAGTAACAACACAGAGAACCTGAAGAACAGACATATTGTTTATCAAAAACTAAGACATTTAAACCAACTTTCCATAATTCATTAATTGCAATAAAGTTCGATAAAATAAAGAAACAACAATAATTAATAAAACAAGTTAAAATGAGAGGAAATAATAACGAGAACAAAGAATGAACGTATGACAAATGCAGGATATAATAACAATAAACAACAAGATTAATTTACGCTCTTGGAATTGAGATTTGATAGTTTAGCAATTGTTATGATTACTGTGCTTTTTGGAATTTAGGACCTCACTGTATAAAAGCGTTGCTTAAAGATTCTTAATTATTGAATAGTTCAAATTGTATGTTGTATTTTCATTTCGTTGCTTATGCCGCCCTGTTACGGTGCCGCCAGAGAATGTTTGGAATTCGAAATGAATGTTTTCCGGCGACTGCATACGATTCTGTGTCACAATCTTCTTCAACGCTGGACTGTACCTATCACCCAAACGACGCGGTTTATCTGATCGTGGGTATACGGTCGTAGCATCTATACCTCTCCACTTAACGACAACGTTTCTTCCGGCAGAATGAGGTATGCTTATCATAATATAAATCTCTCGGAACGGTTTACCACAACCATGATACCCTATTCTATTATTTCACCAAGCTGAAAATCAGTTGGTTCGTGTTGTTGTGCTTCATTATTAAGCAAGTTACAACGATTTGAATTTCTGGATTGGCATGTGCATGTTCCTATTGGACTTTCCGTATACGCTATTATTCTGTGCCGTAAAATGAAAATTTTGTGCATTAATATTAACCAAGTTACAGCTCTGTGAGTTCCTGCTCGCTTACAATACGTGATAAAATGTTCCATTATTTGCGCGCTGGCGCTACCATAATACTTCTATAAAATCACTCCGCGAAGATTGTATCTTTACTGTTAACATTCAATATCTCAGAGTAGCTGGAGATCTGTAGTTCTAAATAAGTTGACAACATTATCAATTATAGCAGCACATCTCAATTGAAATCTACCTCTTTGAACTAGAGACTTCAAAACAAAAATATAATATTGACATTAATATATTTTGGTTTCTGTCAGTAAATTATGAAAATCTATAATTTACTGATAGGAAAATTATACACCCCGACGTAATTAATTACTGAAATTAATCTCCACGGCGAGGAATCACATCTCGCGCTTGCCAGGAAGGCGTGCTAACAACTACACCACGAGGACTAATGCACTCTTTAATGCCTAGATGTTCAGCAATTAATTACATCAGAAATTCCAAGAAAAATTATAGATTTTCATAATATTGACAGTTTATACGTCGTATAAAATTACGTAATACCCTTCTACGAGGATTGTTCGGAAACTACGTGGCCTAACACAAAGGTGGCGCGAATTCGGAGGAATTTTCATTACCATTCTGTAGAATCATATTTTAAATAGATTAAATATGACAGCACAGAGCGATCAATTAGTATGTTTTTGACAGTACGCCAAAGTGAACGTCTCGTGTGATTTTGTAAACAATGAAAAAAACTGAGTTGAAAGCAGTGATAAAGTACTTTCATTTGAAAGGCTTAACACCAACCGAAATTAAAGCAAAGCTGGATTCAACACTATGGGAATCCGCTCCTTCGTTTTCAGTGGTTAAAAACTGGGTTGCCGAATTTAAGCGTGCTCGTACGAGCACAAATGATCAACCCCGTCCTAAAACTGCAACTGCCTCGGATAAGATTGAAAAAGTCCACCGTATCATATTGGATGACCGTCGAGCAAAAGTGCGCGAGATAGCAGACATAGTGGGTATCTCAAATGACAGTGTGCACAGAATTTTAACTGAAGAATTGGTAATGAAAAAATACTCGGCGCGTTGGGTGCCGCGGTTGCTCACACCGGAGCAAAAACTAAATCGTTTGAGTGTTTCTCGTGACCTTTTGGCACGTGTTCATCACAATCCGAAGGACTTTTTACATTTCACGACTTTTTTACGTTTCATAACCATCGATGAAACCTGGGTCCACCATTATACTCCTGAAACCAAAAAACAGTCCAAACAATGGACACACAAAGGTTCTCCGCCACCAAGGAAGGCAAAAACGGTTTCGTCAGCAGCAAAGGTTATGGCAACTGTTTTTTGGGATTCTCATGGAATTATCTTGGTTGATTGCTTAAAAAGGGGGAAATAAATGGCAAGTATTATGCCACTTTGTTGCAACAACTTAGCAACACAAATAAAGAGAAACGGCCTCATTTGGTAAAGAAGAAAGTGCTTTTCCATCAGGATAATGCACCTGCCCATAAGTCTGCGATTGCGATGACCAAAATCCATGAATTGGGTTTTGAATTAGTGCCTCATTCGGCCTATTCTCCAGATTTGGCCCCCAGCGATTATCATCTGTTCTCAAAGAGAAAAAATTGCTCGGCGGTAAGAGATTTTCGTCTAATTCCGAGGTTGCTGTAAATTGCTATTTCGAGGATTTGGATTCATCGACCTACAAGAAAGGTATTGCTAATTTGGAATATCGTTGGAATAAGTGTGTTGAGCGAGCAGAGGATTATATTGAAAAATAAAATGTGTTTTGTCGAAAAAAAACTTTATTTTTTCTTTATGTTTTCTTTGTTAGGCCACGTAGTTTCCGAACGATCCTCGTATATTATATAGTTTTATGAGACGAGACTTGGTTTATTGGGCGTATACTACAAATAATAATAATAACTAAAGAACAGCTTCCTTGGTTGTAAGAAATAAAAAACTATTGACAGGTAACCTATATGTAGAATACTTTTCCGGGTGTTACCGTATCGTTGAGTTTACTCTTGACGTTTCCCGGACCACACTGACAGTATGATCTTCAGAAGCTTTCTAGCGATTAAAGTCGTTTAAAACCTTAAGAAGAAGTTGACAATATGATTTTCAGAAGGCTTCTAAAGGCTAAAGACTTTAGAAACCTTTAAAAGAAGCTGACAGAATGATAAGCAAAACGTCAAGAATAAACTCGAAAACACAACAACACCCGGAAGATTATTATACAATAGAGAATGGCCAACTATGGTAACCTGTATGCCAAAAACTCTTATTTTCCAATGAATTTATAAAAAGACTATTTTAATAACATGTTAATTTCAGAATGTAAGTAAATTTTCTGCTTCGAAGACATGTCAAAGTAGTGCAATTATCAGAATGCTGTTTTTGAATTCAGGCAGAAATTGAAGGTACTTTGAAGAAGTTGAAACGACGTTCTCCATGTATTTGCAATGATATACAACGAATACGACAGCATTTTTTTGAATTTTCTTGGAATTGTGTGGCATTGGTATGGCATTGCTAGACATTATTTGTTACTTGGCATTGTGTGGAATTACTGCGGCATTGCTATGGAATAACCTGGCATTACACTTAAAATTCAGGCATTGTTTGATTGTGGTGTACAAAATATTGACAGTGAAATCCCCCTTGAGATTAACAAATAATTCAACAGTCGCATTTGGAATACGAATGTGATTAATAACAGTTATAGAACAGTTTATCACTTCACCCCAAAACCAATGTTCCATTTGTGCTTCTTTACTCTAAAAGGGCAAATGACATGTTTTACAGCATAAAATAAAAACCTTAAAAATGGAAGGGAAAAATTTAAAATTAGTTGTAAATGTAATAATCATAAAACAAAATGGAAAAGAAGGCTATGTTAACCTGTCAGGCAATTGAGTAGACGATTCTAAAGCATTTTGTAAGAAACCATTTGCAACATAATTCTTTTCCAGCATACATTCAGTGAATGAGTTTGTGTAACATTATTATAATGAATATTAATTATACGTCCCATATTTTCAAGCGTGAGTTCCTTTTTTATTTTAGGGAAACGAACGTAAGAGATAAAAATGATTTATTATAAACAAAATAAATGTCTAGACGCATATTAATAATCTTTTCGTGTATTATGAAATATGTTTACAATGATACAATTTGATTTGATAGTTGCGAATGCATACTGTATACGTTTTGGGAATAGTTTCCCTATAATTGTTAATTGTATAAAACATGTTTTATATGCTTCGCTAGTTTTGCATAACAATTTTAAATAAAATAAACTGCATATAAGTATTGTTCCTGTTTGCTAGGAAATCAATAATATCCAACGTACAAAGTACAGAATCAATTTATTTAACAACGACTACAGCCTATTAACTAAACTCGTCGAACGTTCGCTGCAGAACTTTATTACATTAGTCCGCCCATAGAAAAAAAAATAGAAAAGCAGGTACAGATGGTTATTAACACTACGCGCACAAACCTTATTAATTTAGTGGACTTTCTCTCTGTGCGTGGCATTTAGCATTATGTGTACGCTTTGTGTTGAACAATATGTCGCTTTGTTTGTTCGGTGTCACATGTACATTGTGTGCCAGTTTACAGTTAAAGAGAAAACATACCTTTGTGTTGTAGGCTGTGGAAGCAAACTTCAGCAAACAAAGGCTGTCTGGTACCGGAACTGTCTGAAAATAGAGATACGTTCAGGGTTTGCGTAAAAATTCGAAGTATGTATGTATTTGCTTTAGAGTTGGCAAGAAAATTAGAACTATTCGAATTGTAAAAGTAATTTCCTTTTTAAGGGTTATTTAAAAAAAATGGAATACGTTTTAAGCAATAATCGAAACAAAATTATTGGTTTTGATAATTCTGAATATTAAGAAAAAGAATGCTCGAAGCTATAAATTCGTTAAATATGAAGGAATTTGCTTTTCGAAGAAATGCTCGTACAGGTCAATTTTGTTTTTTTGGAAAAAAAACATTCTTGCATCAAATTTAAGGCGCAGACAATGGCCATCTCCTTGTTCGCCGTCCAACATTGTACGTAGCACAGAGTTTATCTGTTACGTCCACTCCACCCTAAGTTGTATTATAAAATGTCAAAATTTCCGGTTTCTTTTCTTCTCCCGTATCTTGGCCAATGTTTGCATTATGGAGAGCAGAAGAACCGCCTTAGATTTTTTTGGTACATAAGAAATTAACATTGCATTTTTTGACAGTTCTACAGTTCTATTCTTGTTGAGAAGAAACACTGCTGGAATTTCTCTTTTATTTTTGCGTTGTTCCTACTAATGTTAAATTAAGGTCCGACAATAAGCGCTCTGATAAGGATACACTTGTGTACCAGTTACCGGTTATCACATTTCTGCCAGTCTTATCGATAGGTTGGATCAATCGAACGACAATTTCCTCTGCAGAGTTACTGATTTTATAAGGTCCTTCTAGCTGAGTTCCGGTGTACACTTGCATGTTTACAGTATAAACATTTTTGGCGTCACACTGAGCAAAAATTTTTATTCCATAGCGATTTGGTTTTGACGGAATATATTGTCGAAACCTGCAGTTACCACGAAATGCCACCAATTGTTCATCAATGGTAACGAATTCAGAGGGCGAAAAAAACCCAGTGCATTTCGAAACAATATTCTCGAATAAATCCCGTATTGGGGCAAGTTTATCTATTTGAAGATGTTCATTACGTGTAGTGATGTCATCAAATCTAATACAACGAAGTATAAATAAGAATCTTTTATAACTCATTGTTGTATAAAAAAATTGACTGGCTAAATCATTATCAGAGAATAAGTCTCTGAAATTCAAATGAGATGATCGCAGTACACCGGCGACAATGAGCAGTCCTATGAAAGCTTCTAGGTCATTGTGTGTCACGGAATTTGCACAGCTAGCTCTTTGAAAGTTGGGTCTTACTTTCAACTCAATGTATTTGTTTGTATTTTCCACCAATATTCCAATTACCCAATCGTCAAGGAATAGCGCGAATATAACGGAAATTTCTTTTACATTCTTCGCACGACCTTTGCAACCAGGAAGATGAATAACAATATGACTTTTTCGTGTTCGTGATGTTGGAGGGGGTATTTTATTCCACTTTGAAGTTGTATTTTTACCTATGAAATTATAAACCATAAGAGCTAAGTATTTTACAACAGTGTTTATTTTTACATACCTAAGTAAAAATCTGTAACATCAGATAATTCTTCCGTATTGCTATCATCTTCTTCAATAACTGAATCACTATCATGACTAGATACACTTTCATGATCTGAACCTAAGCTGCTTTCGGGATAGATATTTTCGTTATCAAATTCTATCCAAAAATCGTCACTTTCAAACAATTTCACTATTTCTTCACATTTCATCACATAATCCACGTTTACTACCCATAATGTCAACTGTACACGTTAAGGCTCAACGAACTATTAACTCAATATTTAATGGGCATAGATATTTTTAAATACTGTACTATAAGTCACTCACAAAAACACCCGTTATGTATAATGAAAGCTCAAAAAAAGTCAACTACTGACACGGCGCCTTTCAAACACCGCCGAGTGCAAAATCATAAATTATCTTCTGTTTACATTTCAATGCATGCAATATCTGGACTATATCATGTTACATAGATGTTAGAAACACCATTCAAGGAATACATATTAGGTAAACTGACGTAAATGAAATTTTGTGAAAGATATTACAATTTGTAAAAGACCTGGCGCCTCGTAGGCGCCATGATAGTACTTAAAGGTTAATGATGGTAAAAAAGCTCTTGGTGTTTTTATGGATCTTAGTAAGGCCTTTGATTTGAATGACAATAAAATACTCTTTCATAAGTTATGTGCCTATGATATAAAAGGACGAGCTCTCGATTGGCTCATTTCGTACTTGAGCGATAAAGCACAATTAGTGGAAATAAGAGGTTGCAAATCTAATTCCCTGCCTTTTCAAAGAGGTGTTCCTCAAGGATCGGTTATTGGTCCGTTGATGTTTACCATTTTACCAAGGTATGGAAAATATGTTGCCTCTTCCTAATACCATAGATAAACCTTAAACAGGCATTTTGGGTTTTTTGTATTCTAGTATACAAATGGTTCAAAGTAAGTATACTTTTTAAATTTAGACAAGGACCATAAATGGCATCATAGTAATTAAATCTTGATAAAACAAGCAAATTACAAAGGGTTTCAAAGCTCTCTGCCTCCAAATAACAATTTAAACCTCCCGAAGGAAACCCCAGCCAGCCCCACCATATGCTCTCTAAATCTCAAGTCAGAACCCAAGTTCTTAACAACCTCGACAACACATAGTATATCACCGTTAGAAGTTAACTTAATTTTCTTAAAAATTTTCTCAGGAATTCCAAGTTGACCAAACACTAGGACAGCTGTTTTATTAGAGTTAATAAATAGTAAGCCTATGTGCCAAGGAAATATCAAATACAGTCTGAAGGTCTTCATTTATTAATGCGATACTCACATCCACCTGCTTAGCGTCAAATGTATAATAAAGCTATACATCATCAGCATACATACCACAAACTTTCAGGTCTTTTAACAAGAATGCAGAATATATCGGGTATATTAGTGGACCTAATACAAATACTTCCTTGGGCAACCTCAGAATTTAAATTTTTAAATTAAGCAGTATTATTATTAATGCATGTTTGTTGTTGTCATCAATAGAAATAAGGAATAAAGTTGTGGCTTGTGGATGTTTGTGGTTTATCAGCATCAAGTAAAACATCTAGTGTAATATAATTACCAGTTGCTGTCTTTGGTCTTCCAGAAGTTTTCTCATCCTTTTACCTCCTCACGTCGTCTAATTCACCTAGATACTGTTGATCTACTACTTAGAGGTCTGTTTGGATGGGTATTAAACACATGACAAGCCTTCGAATAAGATCTTTTATATATGATCGCCGAAACTAACTACTATTCATTTGATACATTTGATTCCAATTCAATTCATTTTACTTAAACTTCAAATTTTGCATTAATATTATATTATATATTATAATATTACTAGGACAATAGGACAAACATATCATTGACAATAATAAAAAACGCAAAAGCTTTTGTTACATTACTTTAAAATAATGATCATTATTATGCAGAATTTATATTTTATTTTCTACTATTTCTTAATTATCCTAAATGCTGTCTTTATGTGTAACATTGTATGTGCACCAATCTTCACTTGTTATGTATATATAACTTTTATGTACATATATGAACAAAAACTGGGATCAACTAAGTATCAAAAAAATTGCTCGAGGAAATCCGCGTTCGCCAAACTTTTCGAAATCGAAAAGTTACTTAATGTCCTAAACTTTGGATACAACAGGAAAATCGCTGCAGGTAATAAGGGGTTCATTAGCAAAATATGTTCTACACACAAAGTAAACTCATGAGACGTAGCAACTTTCTTTAAACCAGAGGAAATCTGAAAATGTTTCTGCATTAAACTCTTTTGATGAAGTACGTTTACCTTGAATCCAAACAACTTCTTGACAACGTATTATGGGAGTAAATAATTTACTTTCGTCTGTAGATTTTAAAGTGGGTTCTGTACTTGAAACGTTAACAACGTATGTGTTTAGCACTTACACAATTAACGTTAATCTGTGTATGAGAAAATCCATGTAAAACACGCAGCTTAATAAATTATTGTGTTTCCAACACATGACATAAAAGCAAGTACGTCTCGAAGAATATGGGACCATGCATGGGAAAATTGTAGTCTTAGAAATATGTAGATACGTAAATTACGCACAGCATAATTGAAGTGCTTTTTACAATGAAAGTTATTTAATTATAGTTTATTTCAAATTAAAAGAATATAACTGTAGACTTACAAGGCCTTTAATACTTTTATTGCACCTTCTGTGACGATAATAACATGGCAATGCATATTGAATCTAGGGGCCGTATTGACTATAAATTACGGCCCTACAAGATAAAAAAAAAACGCTGTTAATTTCAAGTATATAATAAAAAATATCTATACATTGGGTTTATATACAAAGAAAAAATAACAAATCGTGTGGCAATATGTGTAGTGGATACATATAGATATATAAAGCTAATTAGTTTGTAATACACTATAAAATTGTTATATTAGTAAAGGTGTCACCGCATTTCATAAATCATCTTCTGTGATTGAGTCGTCTTGCAAATCAGTGTCTGTGTCTGGATCGTATTGCAAATTTATAATCAAAGGTGCTACTATATTGTACATGCGCATATATTCGTCCTCTTTTGCTATTGCGTGTTTAATAGCATTTTTCCAATTTACGACAGTTATGTGTTCCATAGCATTTTTTATGTGTGTTACACTGCTTTCACTAAATTTCGGTGTTTGATTTGTTCGCCTTATGGTATTTTTAAGTTGGGCCCATATCAATTCAATGGGATTGAAAATGCAGTGGTATGGTAGTAAACGCAAAATTGTATGTCCTGCTTCTTTGGCTCTGTTATCCACATAATAATCCTTTAAATATTCTTTTGTCTTCATCACCTCTAATAATTGGTTTTTTGTATAATGATCCTCATAATATAAATCATGTGTTTCTAAAAATTCTTTAATATCTTTCTTATTATTACATTTTGTAGGAATTTTGGTTTGCTGTCGAGAATGATACGGAGCGTTGTCCATCACTATCACATTTTCTTTTAGTAAATTTGGCAGCAAAGTGTCACAAAACCATTCTTCAAATAAAGATGAGGTCATATCTTCATGGTAATCTAAACTTAAGGATTTAAATTTTTTAGCAGATAATAGCGGCTGTCCGATCCATCCTTTTTCTGACCCAGCATGAAGAATAATTATTCTCTTCCCCCTCGAAACCCGCGCGTCCAACTGACACATACTTGAACCATCCACCCAACCTTTGCAAATTGTATCATGGGTGTCATACCACGTCTCGTCTAAATAACATATGAATCGCCCTTCCTCTCTATACCTTCCAATTGCCGTTAAGTATTCATATCGAAGTTCCTGGAGCCTCGGACTTTCCATAATTGTGCGACGTTTATCTATTTTGGAAAACTTAAAACCAGCTTTCTTTAGCGTCCGCCACAAGGTGGCTTTAGAACACAGAATATTTATAGACTCATCACTGATTCTTTTATGTAAGCAGTCTAGTGTAGGTACAACATTTCCTCTGTAGAAGGAGTATACTTGCTGCCTAATAGTATCAATTTCATACTCATCAATTCTTCTCGGTGCTCCTTTGTCACTTCTTTGCTTTCGAGCACCTGCGTTATTCTTAATTATCTTATATATTGTTCCAAAAGGCACCTTGGTTAATTGCGACGTTCGTTGAATGTTCAGAGTTTGTTGTTCGTTAATTCCTTCCATCAGGGTACGATAGACATTGAGAATTATTTGTTTTGCATCTTCTGATAGATGCTTTCTCTGCCGTGCTCCATTAGTATTATCACTATCCACACCATCATCATCACTAATACTTTCAGCAAAAGGTCGCCACATGTTCGTGAAGTAAAGAGAGAAAAATCAAATATGTATACAGCAGTAAAGATTAACAATAAATGATACATAGACTCAATATTAGATGTAATATGTACCAACTCTCCTATAGCAAACGCCAGATTAGATGGCGAGCGGTGGGAGTATTAATTACTAAACGAAATGATATAAATAAGGAGATTGTAATGTATAAACAGATATTTAAGAATATTTTACAAACAGTATAAATTTACATAGTCAGCATTTCGATGTTACATGTAATTAAAGAATTTACATATTAAATGAGATTTAAATGTACAAACAGGTAGTTACGCATATCGCAAATCAAAATTCCATTTCTATTCAATTCACTTAAATTTTGTCATTAGGGTCCTCAGCAGTTTGTTTGCGTATCCAGGTAGTTATTACCGCAGGTGGTGCAATAACAGCATTTAAGCCGTTCAAAGTTATATTCTTATAATTTGAAATAAACTATACGTTGTTATTTAATTACGTTGAATTAAATGAAAAGTGGTTGAAGACTACTTTAGTAGTTTCAAACCCTTTATTTTGAGATTGAAATCAATAAGTGGTGCAATACGGTTATAATGGGTGTTTTTTTTAAGCCCGATAGAACTTCAAATTATAAAAAATAATACGAAAAATTAAATTCTAATCAAATTTTTGGCACGATTCGAAAGATTTATTTATGATATTGGCCTTTGAAAATAATTTCTAGCGTATAGAAGAAACATTAAGATAATCGAGGACTTTGACAGAAGGTTCTATAGAATATTGACGTGTTTAGAAGTGAGACCTCGTTAAAAGTTCCAATTTCGTGCGTAAATGGAGAGAGCGATAAACATCAAATTAAATGGTTAGTTTTCTTTAATTCATTAATCATCTGCAACACTTCATTATTAAACTGCTGAAGAGTTTTAAGTTGATACTCCCGAATTCACGAGAAATCTACGTTATAATAAAAAATAAAAATTACATATCTCATGCATCGGAATTCCTATTACAGTACATAGCTCCTCCATAGCTTTTAGAGACCTCTATTGAGTTCATTCTGGAAAACTTGCAGAACGCTGAATTCGAAAGGTTTATACATTCCTTCAAATGCAAACAAGAAGCGTATGAGATCTACATCTTCAGCAAATTTTATTCAGATCGATGAGCTGAGGTTGGAATCGTCTCCTTATCGTACAATTGCGTTTCTACTACTTTTACCTAGTTAGTGTAAACAGCACAGCAAACATGATTTCATAATTTTTCTAAGTAGTTCCTTTGACTTGAAATAATAATCCATCTTTCATTTTAGTTTATTTTTTTATTAGAACTGGCTACGTGCCACGAAAAATACAACCAGATGATTCTAATGCGCCCAATCGGCCCAATATTTTATTTGTAGAAAAACAGTTCGGCAATCAGTGATACATTTTTATTTTTTTATACATTAAAGTAGTAGAAATTTGTTACAGAGTACGATAGTTATTGCTGCAAATCATCGATCCTAAAATAAATAACAATATTATGTACAGTCCCTGGCCATCGTAATGTTGGCAATATTATTATTTAATTACAGACATATAACATGCAAGTAAGTATAATTTGAATATCTATTTACTAATCTTTGCTTGTTAGTCCTCTGTGTTCTATTATTTCCTCAATCCTTTTTGGCATACTGCCAATACAGCTTTTTATTGTTTTTTTGGATTTCGTCGCTATTATGCCATACATCTTCAATATTTTGTTGTAATTCTTCTTTTGTAGTTGAGTTTCGTATACTTAGGATGTTTTTCAAGACATTCCACACATTTTCAATTGGATTTATGTCTGGTGAATAACTTGGCCAAGGTAGTACACGCAGATTTTTAAATTCAAAGTATTACATAACACTTTTTGCCTTATGACACGATGCATAGTCTTGCATGAAAGTATATGGTCCTTGAGTCGGATCCAATGAGCCAATATAATGTATAGTTTTGTAAAACTTTTTTATATTGTTTTTGCTCCTTTTATATTGTTTTTGCTCCATTGTTCCGTTAACGAAATATACTGGTCCCGGTCCTTCTGTCGTAATACACGACTAAACCATTAGAGATGGGAGGTGTTTAATAGATTTGATCGTATATGCTTCTTTATAATGCTCTGAAGCACGTCGACGTCACTCTGTTAGCATTTCTAGCCGTGATTCGGCTCTATAAATAATCTAGGAAGAAGTAAAAAATGTAGAGAACCGTTAAGCGAACTATGAGGATGAATTTAACCAAAACTACAGACAATAAATGAAACTTACCTTTCCCCAACCTTCAACTGTATATTTTTAATATTCTTTAGCTCATTAAAATCATGTCACTTTCATTTCAGATATTTGTCTGGACTTCTTTGCCGGACGTCTGCATTTCAAGCCTGCTTCATGAAGACGTCTACGGACTGTTTGGGCTGATATTTGTATACTTTCTCCACTAAGAATTTTATGAACACCTTTAGTAGATAAAAAACAATGTTCTGTAGCCACTTTTACCATACGACAATCATTTCTTACAGTTGTTTTGCGTTTGCCGGCAAAATATGTTCTGCCACTACTTGTGTTATGAATATTCTCCATAATTAATTTCGCGATTCTCAGAACAGTTTGATGCGATACACTCTCTTTTTGTGCAACTTCACATTGAGAGAACTCTCTCGTCTCTAGAAGAGCAGAAGTTCGTGTTTTTTTCTGTGGTTATATCCTTCTCCTTTACCATTGTGATAATAATTGACCGCGAAAACAGACGCACACAAATAAAATTAAAACTTTTTGAAATATAAGTTCTTTGGAAAATCCCTAAAAATACTGTTTTTATTTATATTTGCAATAATACTAAGGAACTAATGAACGACACAATCCAAACTAAACAGAATTATTGTACGTACGAATGACAAGAGGCGTGATTCATTATAACCAGCAATCATCTGTGGCCATAATATATTACTCAAACAACAATTATGCTTTTATGGATTTTCGAAATTAAAATTATATTTAATAAATATTCTTACAAATTTAATATTTCTCAAGTGGTCCTATTTCCATGGCCAAGGACTGTAGTTAAAATAATAATACTAGTATATGGGAGAAGCTTGTAGGTTACACATGGTTTTAATTCGTGGCCATGAAATTCGAATTTAATGGAGTTTCGTGACGTGCTGTACACCGTTTGAAAGGCAATGACACTTTCATAACTTTCCTAAACAAAAGTTTGTTGATTTTTCAAACAAGAAAAAATATTCGGCAGTTTTTATAAAATTTGAGAAATCGGGTGTTAAAAAAATGTATATAAGTTGAAAGTTATTGCATTTATTGACGATTTTAAGTGGAAATGAAAAGTGAAAATAAGTGAAAAATCGCAAAATGCCGAAAGAATTCAATTTTAGAGACAAATTTTCGTTCTAATCATCATATTCATCGATATCGTACATTGGGCATGTGAAGCAGCTTCGTCGCCTATCAACACATTCGAAGTGAACTTGTAACGAACCATCGAAGGTAAAATTATATTTTTTCTTTTTGTAATCAGTCGTTAAATCATGTATCAGCTTTGTGGGATTTTATTTTATTAATTAATTTTTCAAATACCCAAACCGACTATTTTAAGCAAGAGTGTATCTTGTGCACATTGCTGTTTTATGCTGAGCTTTAGTGTACCTACATATCATGTAAATTCAGTCATTACGGAACTTGTGCAACGATGTATTTTTTAAATTGTTTTGCTTGTATGCGTCACGTACAAGGTCGCGATGCGTCATTAAGAAAAAGTGCTACGTCATTCCAAATACGGGCATATAAACCGTGCAAAATTTCATGCGTTGGTCTTTATTGCAGCGGCCTTCAGCTGGGCAAAAGGAATCCCTCCGAACGGCGCAATTGGGCGGCATTCTAAAGCGGATTTTTGCAACAGCTGACGGAGATTCATCCATACTACGCAGTCGGGTGGCATTTAAAAACCGACTTTTGTGAAACTGGATGAGAAAATCGTCAGTGTTCCACAATTGGACGGCCTTCGGCTAACTTTTGTGAAGCTCTGTTATCCTAACAACGTATAAGTCCGTTACCAATAACCCAAAACGTTAAAAATTAGAAGTGCCCCGTCTCTTTGATAATTTTAAATAAATTAGAAATCCGTTAAACCTTTGCACAAAGTCCGGATCTGATAAATTAATTTTCCGAAGTTGAAATGATAGTAAATATTTAAGAGCCTGTGTCAGATTTAATTTTTTAATGCAAACACCGAAACTAGACTCAGTTTATTTTCTTTCTTTTTAGAAATAGTTGTAAAAATTTGACAATTTTAACAATTTATGTGCAAACACGGAAGGAATATTTTGTTTTGCTGTTTAAAGAATTTTATTTTGGTTACATATTTGTAAATAAAATTGGTTATTATTACTTACTTTTTTGTTTCTTTTGCTGAACCTCTAAACACAGGAGCTACCACAGGTCGAATTGTCAGTGTACGTCGTGCCTAACTAAAATCGCAAGTCACTGACTTTTCTTAGCCACTGAATCCGCAAACACCTTTTGTTTTAACTAGCAAGCATGTGGTGATTATTTTTTTTACTACAGCTGAGTTTATGCTGACAGAAAAGTATACTCATAACACGCGTAGCGACATCCAGCGGCGGAAGGCGCAACTATATTATAAAGCCAATAATACAGGATACCTGTCATCGACAAGCGTAAGAATATTACACTTAAAACATGGGAAGCTTATGACAGGTAGTTTATTTACATTTTAGTTACAAATTCTGAATCAGTTGGTTAAGAAAATGTCTGATAAAGTTGTTGCTTCACATTTAATCTGTTGAAGTTTCGTCCAGAGAGAGCACGAAGCAGTCACAAACTGGCTTCTTGCATGTGTTGCATTTGATAGAGTTGGGATATTGTCGAGGTAAACCAAGCAATAATCATCATCTTTTTCTGAAGATGAACGATTCCTTCATTTTGTTGTCTTTCCTCTCGTACAACCAAAATATTAGCGCTGTCCACTTCGGAAAATGGTGAAATCAGTGGGTGTTTTACAAACGTATTCACCCTAGAAGCCTCTCCCCTACATATATAGGTGTTGCTGATTGAACACATTACAATCAAATGACAATGAAAGCAAATATACAACGAAAAAGTACTAACATTTAAAATAATATTTTCATTTACTGATGATGGGAAGTATTTTTACAATATTTTTAGGAATCGCTTAAAATGTGCCCAGAAATATATTTCATAGATCTAGCTGTAAGTATTATTCTACATAGTACGTTTTGCTTTAAGCTTTCCTGACTTTATATACTAAAATAAATAGAAAAATTGGTATAATGACCCGAATTAATGTATTTCTTTGTTCACACACAATAGGTTTGATGTTCCTGTCGTGCAGAGAAAGTTTCATGTTATTACATTTAGTATTTCAAACATCAAATTTTTACCGTGTTAATTCTAGTGAATCCTATAAAGATTCTGTTACTTTTTCATCTCCATTTTGGCTGTGTTCTGTAAAAGCAGTGAGCAATACACATATATTAATTAGAGCCCTGTTTTACCGTGTGGAAATCCTCTTGCAAAAAAGTGAGGCATTTTCCATATTTCTTGTGTTAGTGGAAATAATTTAATAACTCCGCAAAAAATACTATGTTCTATTTTAAATGGAAATAATTACGTATTAGCCAAGAATTAAATGTTACCTTTACTCATATGCAGGCTGTTTCATTACTAATTGTCCATATAGTAGCTGGAGAATCCTTGGCGCAAAATATGTTGATTTAACCTAAAACGCTTCCATAAAATATCCCACCTAACCGAGACACAGGGTGATTTATTTAAAAATGAAACTAGAATAAAACGTATTTAGGTTTCAAAAAAAATGTATTTGAACTATTTGTAACACAAAATAAAAATAATCAACAATTATTGTAATAAATATCAGCTATTTATTATAAGGTATAATTTTCAAAGTGGCCTCCAATGATTTCAACACATTTTTGAATTCTTTTTGTAAAATCTGTCCTAGATATGAGAGGTTCATGCTAATTTATTAATTTTTATGATCAAACTTAGTGAAATCGACAAAACTTATGTGAGATGCAAGGTAAGCAATAAAATTAAATAATTGAAGACAACAGAGACAAGAGGACAATATTTACTTAGAAAATAATGGAGAATCAAGAAAACTACTATGAAGTGATAATTCCTTGTCTGGAACATCATCGATTTTAAGGAATCTCTCCTTACAACTTTGAATCTGACTTTTTGAGTATAGAGAACTGAGCTTTCCTTGTCTAGTATCTATTTTACAGAGACCATCATCTGTCTCTTCCATTATCACATCAACTAAGTTACGAGCATCCGTTTTGCTCCTATCTAAACTAGATTGGCACTATAACTGTGATTGCTCGACATGAATATCCTAAAATGTTTTTTCTGATTATTTTATTTTTTCGGTTTGAGTTTTTAATCCTTCATAAGCAATCCCTTTATTCGCCACTATGGTGTTTTGCTGTGCACAGTGGAGACACAAAACCATTTTTTCGCGGCTAGAACTCTGAATGCATGTAGTGCGAACATTTTCGAACAATCTTTGCACTTGTGTACGCCTTGCAGATTTCGAGTTTGCATGTGAGAAATTACTTCTTCCAGGTCCTCTTCAGTTTGTAGCAGCATTTTAATCGAATCTGGTAAAGACTGAATTCCCGCTTTCCGTCCTAAAGATTCCGAGGGTATTCCTTGTCAGGAGGAAGGCTGGAATGGCCAACAGGGTGAGCGCTGAAGGTGTTCCCTGCAACAGATGACGAAATATTAGTCGCGCCAGCCTTCTTTCTAACACGGAATTTCTCCGGAATCTTTAAAAACTTAATTTTCAATTTTAAAAAGGCATCTAAAACATTTCTTAATGAACGGAGTTTGTTGTATTCCGCTGTGGTACACATTATTTTTTTTATAATTGACAGAAACGTAGACCCTCATTCCAGTGTTTTGTTTTATTATCTTCCATCCAGGAAAACAAGATATTTTCAACATCTTGGTTTACTCGCTCTACGCCTCCTTGGCTTTGGGAATGTCTTGGTTTACCATGGACTCTAGAAAGATTTGGCCACATCGCTTTTAACTTTTCAACCACTTGATTCGCAAATTCAAGTCCATTATCAGATTGTAGAACTGATGGCATTCCCCGAATGCAAAAAATGTCTATTAAAGTGTCTGCCACCCCCCCTGCCCTTTTCGTTTTTAAAGGATGTAGAATGAGATATTTGAGAGATGGTCTTGATAATTGTTGATATATTTGAAGTCTCCATCACGACAGGTCTGCATATCGATCAGATCAACTTGTCTTCGTAAACTTACTTCTTTGAATAATAAAGATTTTGCGGTTACTCATTTCGTCGGGTTACAGACTTCACAAAGTTATATTGGCATATTTACCACTGTTTTACTCGGCATGCTGGCCCGCGCTGTCCTATAGGGTGAGGAGGGGCTGTAACCCTCGGCGCCATAACCAAAAGGGCGCCGTAACAAAAAATATATCGAATATGTTATATGTAGATGTACCTACACTAAGTTTGTTCTAAGCTACTATGAAGATTACGACAGTAGCGTAGAATGTGAAGGGGGGAAGTAAGTCTCTGTCACTACCGTATCCTCTGGTAATAGAGAAAAACTATCTTTCACCATAATATACAATTGCCTGATATGCATAAACTTTTTGCCAAGTATGAACCAAAAATATTAGTAGGTATCATAATAGTGAGATAAAATCATTTTTAAATAAGACATCCTGTATCTTGTTTAGGAGAAATATTTTATCTAAGTGTGTTAGGTTAAATCGTCATATTTTGGGTCAATGATTCTACAGTTACTATATAGGCAATTATTAATGAAACACCTTGTATATATGGTGTGCAGATAGATTATTTAAAAGAAAATTAAAATTAAATTTGACATCAAAAGACCACATATAAGCCACAAAAAGGAAGTGCCAATACCACAAAGAAGTGACGAAGAAGATATCACTATGCAACTATGTTAAACGAAACGCTGTTGTAACAACTACAGCTTTGTGCAAACAAGCCGTGTTTTTAGACTAGCGATAATAGAGCCTAGAAAGTTCCATCCAGGATATTTATAAGCGTGTCGTACGTGTATTCCACGGTTATGAAAGTACGTGCATGAAATGTAACCACTCCCGTTCTAATAAAGAGCGAATAATGGTACACTACTTGTTGCACGCCCAAATACATGTCTAACTTTATCCGGTCTCAGAAAGTTCATCGCCGCGTTATTTTGTGAACCATATAAAATTCAAATTTGTAGTGTCTAAGCTTCGCTGCTGAAGAGGTACTTACGGCTTGCGTCGCAAACAGCGTCGAGGATTAATTTAAATAATAATAAAGCAATTGCAAGAAGAACAAAACGTCAAATGAAAAAGGATACTGCCGGGTTTCTATATTAGCTTCTAACCATAGACTCGAACCTAGATATTAGTTCTTACCCGGCGCATCCACCAACGAGTACCACCTAAGAGCTTCGTGGATGCAACAATGTAAGCATATTGGAAGTAAATTTATTCACTTTTAATTCGAACAATCAAGTTAGAAATCATTCACACGTACATATATACAGGACGTAAAAATTGTTTAAAAATTTCCCCCAAAATTTCTTCCATGCTTTCTGAACAAAAGGCTTACACATGATTTTTTTTTGGAACTTAATTTTCGCTCACTAGATAAAAAAAGAAAAATAAACCCAAACACAATACATTGTAATTTAAATTTACGAACTTCTTCTCTTTAAACTTCTTCAATCGAAGAGTATATTCTAATGTTAAAAAACTTATTGAAATTAATATTTAATTTGTTATAAACTGCCCAAAATGCCGTACACTATCGTTAATGCGCATCGTCAGTTGCTACTACTTGAAATGTAGTAATGTGAATTAATCAAAAATAGTTTAAGGTAAAGTAGATTAAATACACCGAAACCGCACGCAAAACAGCTTAATTGGGTTCGCAAAATCAATAGTTGTTAGTTCACCGACAAATACAAAACCAAAGTTACCTAATTAATAGACCGTCTAGGTGGTCGAGCTTGCCTTTCCATTTGAAAGACGTGAATTCAAATTCCCACCGGTAAAATTAGGTTTAATTATGGATAAAGATTGTAGTATGCCCTTTTCTTAAATAAAGATGTAAAACTACAGACCCTGTGTCAATAATGATAGCAGGGACTGTGGTGCAGTATGGCAAACAACACAGAGTATCGGCACACTCCGCGCCACACAAAATATTAATTAATTCGGAACAACTGTTTTGAGAGTTCTTACCGAATTAATCTACCAGTAATTACACTTATAAGCGAACTGGAGACCAGTAAGACTCAAAGTCTAAGTAGTTTTTTTCGTAAGTTGATTGCCCTTATGTAATACATGTATCAACTTTTGTTTTATTAAAACTTAAATAGAAAGTGATCATTTATACAACTAACTCTTTCATATATTTGCTCTCTTATTTGACACTTATCGAACAGTTTCTGAATTAAATTAATAACACTGTGCTAGTTGCAAAATACAACAAGCTGGGCACCCAGGGGGTATACCTAATCCGAATCCGAATCCAATGATGCCAACCGTTTTTTAAAGTTAGCTTGCGTTTTCGAGCAATTTCAATTAAAACATTTTTGGCCCAAAGAACCTTCTGGAGCATTTTGGAATTTTCTGGAAAATCTGATCAATGGTCGAAGAGCTTTCTGAAACATTCGAGAACCTTCTAGAAACTTCCATCCCCGCCACTACTACTTGGTCAAATGTGAATGTAAGCGCCGCTGTTAACCGCTGAGAGCTCAGTCTGTTTTCAGAAGTCAATGTTAACATCTAAATATTAAAGCAAATAACCCAAACCGAAGTGAATAGTGAAAAGTTCGGGATTGTTCATTGTATTGGCTTCTAAAATCAATTAATTTGAAATATCAAAAATGGATAAATGTTCTAAATTGAATACCTTTTGTTACGTGTGTGGAAAAATTGCAATTAGGAACACTCGGCGTAAAATAAATTCTGAAATCGCTGATTTGTGTCAACAATATCTCTCACAAAATGTTTTAACTGATGTGTATTGGACGCCGTCTATTCTTTGTACAACATGCGTTTTGAATTAGAATAAATGGACAGAAACCGGAGCCGCTATACCATTTGGTGTTCCGATGATTTGGATAGATCCAAGAAAACATGATCCAGCTGAATGTTATGCGTGTGTGAATTATACTGACGGTATGAACAGAACAAAAGTGGTTCTCTGAAATACATTCCAACAATATATACTCAATTTCCACTGCCGCATTCAAATACAATTCCTGTTCCAACAAGGTCAATTTCAGCAGAACAATCTGAGCCATTAGCATTAGAAACCATGAAAACCGAAGAAGCAGGCGTATCAATGTATGAAGCATCAAATGTCACTGCACGATGCAATCACATTGAAATCACGTAATCTCGTTTGAATAATATGATAGAAGCCTGACAGCGACAATCCATTCTTTTGGCAAAGGACTTGAAACAAGCGAACATTTTGGCAGCGGATGTTCGGATATACGGAGCAATCAATCGTTATCATCGTTTTACGAATTTTTTCGACTCCATTGAGAATAATCTGCTTATTGCACTGATATCCGTAGTTTGATTGTAACGATGCAGAATGAATATAATCGAGCATTGGCGATTGTTTATCAACTCGTCGAAAAGCAGTTTGAAGCGGTTCTGCTACACAACACCAATTCAAAAAATTCCATTCCGATTGCGCTGAGCAGGGATACAAAAGACACATATGCGTGACTAAAACAAAATCATTGATTTAGTGCAATATAATGACCAAAAGTGGAAAATTTGTGCACACTTAAAAGTGGTGGCTCTTTTAAGAGGTATGCAAACGGGTTATACAAAAAATACATATGTGCTTGTGGAATACGCGTTTTATCGGTGACCAATATAACAAACAGAACTGGCCTTTACGTGAGGAATTCAGATTGCGTCAAAACAACATTATTGAGATTCCACTTATCCCGATAAAAAAATTTTCTTACCACCGCTCCACATCAAACTAGGAATTGTTAAAAATTTCATAAAAGCATTGAACCCAGAAGGAAATGCATTCAACGAATTGCGTCGTATTTTTCCACAGTTAAGTGGGATGAAAATAAAAGATCTACCTTCTTTTATTGATTACTACTAATGAAATTTAACCAAAAATTAAGAACTAACCTGGATTTGCTGATGTTGTCAATATAAACTCTATGTTTATATTACATTTACAGGGAAACTGCCCAGTCTTAACCACCAACCTTCACTTCTAACTCTAGTTTATATTACGATTTGAAATATTAACACTTGAAACTGGGAGCACAGCCAAAATACGAGTTGATTCAAAGTGAGAAAATCAATTGGCGTCCCTCTTCCCCTTTATTTTAATCGCGATAGCAATTATTTTGTCCACAGCAAATTTTGATAGTTCCTTTCCAAATACAAATTGACGATGAATTTTCAATGGATATAGTTATTTTAAAAAATAGCATTATGAAATGAGTGTAGTGACGTGATTAGATGACAAAATATATGACTCTGTGCTACAAAATTTCACTGACAACCCAATAATAATAAAGCTTACGGACGACTACAACAACGACTTTGCGATAGATATTTAAGGTATGAAATTATGCTGGAAATACCTCAGAATTTACGCTGTTACTTGTTATAGCATGATATTCCATTGATTTTCAAGAGGTACGAAAATAAGAATATGAACTGAAGAGGAGTTTCTTCCCCGTTACCCTTCGTTTGTCGTTGACTGGAGTTAAACAAATTATTTAGTACCCCCGCTCCAAATATCGAAGGCTCGGGGAGGAGTAGGAGCTATTGAAAAAGAACTAGTACCCGCTAGAGGGAATTTCACATAGAACGAATGACCGTACTGAATACACCATGCGTGCTGGAATGACAGCTTCGTTCGACGATGTCAAATTTACAATACTTCAGTATATTGTTTAATTATGGTTACCTACTTGTCTAGTTCTTTTTTACCTACAATGCGTGGGAAAGAAAACAACAACAAATCATTAACATCGCTTATTACTGCAATATTATATTTAATATAAACAAATACTCTGCTGCTACTATATTGTATCAAATGAACGCGAGTTTTTCTACCACGTAACTGGTAAAGAGATAAACTGATCATCTACAGACATTTTCAATTAGCGTAACGTTGCGTAACAGAACATATAAAAATAGCATAAAAGTTCTTTACTGGTATCATTTTATTTTAAAATATTTTTAATTATTTAAAAATTCTACTCGCCTCATTTAACAGTACCGTAAATAAATATTCTCATTAAAAACTTGCGGAATTTGCTTTTTGGTAGTTACAAAGGCGAGACCAGACCCTTCTTAAATTTAACCTCAATCCACATTTGGTGTGTACTTATACTAATAAACACATATTTATGTGTGCACACATTTCACTCAATTTCTAAATATTGACTTCTCATTAAGTTCGCATATGACCAAGTGAGATAATATCCAAATCCAAGCATAGACAATATATTTGCAAACATATTCGCCGGGTAACCACCATGACAACTTAAGCAAATAGGTCTGAATTTAAACAAATATGTATGTGTGTAAGAACATGAATCGGTATTATTTAATTCAGCCACTTTCCCAACAAAAGCTCGTGGACATACTAAGAACATTTCGACTCGCTATGAAGAACGCTGTTGGGTAACGACTTTAAAGTAGTATATAAAAAAATTGTACAGTTGTGTAATGCGAATTAATGGAGTTTTATAGCAAAAAACTCCTGTGAAAGCTTCCAAGTGTTACTATTTCATTTACTAATGTAGATAGTACTGGTGATAAGATCCACTTCATTTTCTTATATTAAGAAAATAATATTCCTTTGTAAATGATGTGCAAGATTTATAATTTTTTTTTCCAAAAGTTAACTATGCTGTTCCCCCTTCTATGTTCAAACTCCATTCACCGTTTTTCCCTTATAACTTTACAATGGTATTCTCTGAACAGCATTGATTACTTCTCCCTATTCGAAAAATTTCTTATGCTTTTCCGCATTCTCTGCCCAATATTGGTTTTCTGTATTTAATTCGCATATAATATTTGATAGATAATCACGACATTTAATTTCTTTTTGTTTTGCATGGGCAGCTAGTTGTTGTCCTTGGAACATATTTATTTGATACTGGCACAGCCTTCACTGAATGAATACGCCCGTTTTTCCATAAATAAAAATTTTAGAGTAAATTTGGTTAGTATCTGAACTATCCAGGAACTGGTTTCTGTTATTCCAGAGGGTAAGGTTATGAATGGATTTTAATAATATGGTGTAATGTTTTAAAAATGGTAAATTGTTAAAAAATGTAAATTTTCGAAATTTAATTAAATAATTATGTAAACTGAGGGTTTGGAAGTTACCTTAAACACTTTTCGACAATTTAAACGAATCTCAATATCAACAAATGAGATTTTAAAGGAAATTAAAGCTAAAAATTGAAACTAACCTGAATTTGTACGATTATGTCAATATAAACTATCCGTTTATATTATATTTACAGGAACTCTGCTTATCCTTGATCACCGACCTTCACTTCTATTTTATAATTCGAAATATTCACACGGGAAACTGGAAGTGCAGCCAAAATACGAGTTAACTCGATGAAAGCTTGACCAAATGTAATCAAATTAATTGGCGTCCCTTTCCTCTTTTATTTTCAGTTGGCAGTTGTTTTATCCACAGCAAATTTTGATGATTCCTTTTCAAACATAATCTAACGATGAATTTTTGATGATTAAAGTTATTTTTAAATGTAACATAATCGAATGGATGTAATGACGTGACTTGACGACTGAAATATGTTATTCTATGATCTAAAATGTCTGTCTCTCGAAATACCTTTGAATTTACACAGCTGTTTATTGTAGGAAGATCTTCCACTGATTTTCAAGATTCACGAAACGGAGAAATTGTACGGAAGAGTAGTTTCGTCCCCGTTACCCCACATTTGTCGTTGGCTCGACTTATACAAATTATTTAGTACACACACTCCGTTAATTCTAGGCTCGGGGAGGAGTAGAGACTTTCGAAAAAGAGCTAGTATCCGCCAAAGGGAATTTCACATTGACCAAGTGGCCATCCTGAATACATTACACGTGCTCGAATGACAGCTGCGCTCGACGATGTAAATAAACACCACTTCAATAGTTTATCTTACAGGAGTTCTAATTAACGAAGAAAATACCTGGTGGAAGTCAACACGATCATGTAATAAACCGAAAAAAATAGGAAACTAATAAATTAGAAAAAATAAATTAAAGATTAGCACTTTTTTATGTGGTGGGCAGTTATTAAACTAGTTATAAAAAATAGGTCGATTTCTATGTTCTGTGATCTAACTTTTGGCGTTATGGGCAGTTCAACTACATTTCTGGTGTCACTCGAAGAAACTTTCTTATTTTAAATAGAATACTCTATATATTTTTACGGTTTTGAAAAGATAATCGCAGAACAAATAGAATTATATCACAAGTTATACTTTAGCTGAAGGAATATTACAATATGCAGGAATAAAGGTTTAGGTATTCTGTTTTTGTTTTTACACGAAGTCGAAAGGAAGAAGCGGCAAGGTAGATACAAAGAGCTTGCCGCTAGGCAACGTAATCATAACAATAGCCAAACTATCAAATCTTAATACTAAAAATGTACATTATTCTAGTCATTTATGATAATTATATCATGCATTTTTCATTTTTCGTTCTCGTTATTTTTTCTTATTTTTGACTGTTTTGTTAATTGTTAGTATTTCTTCGCCTTATTGAACTTTATTGCAGTTAATTAATTTTGGATACACAACGTACACATTTTAAAATTTTTTGTGCTGCTGCATTTAATAGCCTACGCATGGGCCATGTAAAATATTACTACGATGTGGAACATAATGGATGCTCTTGTGGAGCTGGAAATATTTTAACTTTGCGCTAAGTAAAGCAGGAAAATAAATAAAAAATACAGAGGGAACTGCATTGACATAACACAATTTGTAAAATCACAGCAAATAAGATGATAATTTTTACCAGATTTACAGAATATTAAAGTTGACCCAACAATTACAAATAACAACATAGAAAGCCAGAAGTCTGTTTTCTGGCTACTAAAAACCCATAATTGAAAAGAGCCTACAGAAGAAAATTCAATAAAGTGAACAAATGACAAGTAAAAATAATAAAAAATAATGCCAAGAACAAAGAACAATTGCATGAAAAATGCAGGATATAATAACAATAAATAACAACACTTTGGATTAACCTGGCGTCACAGGAAATAATTTGGTGCTTTTTCTACGCCAAATTTACAAACCAACCAGAACAGATTACCAAAACACTTATTGTTGCATAACGTAATATTTCTTAAGCTAAAGTAGTATCGTTGGATTTGTCTTTCGATTACCTTTCCAAAAACGTGAAAATATGCAGGATGTTCTATGTGAAAGAAGAAAGTTGACGTCAGTTCCGGTGACACCACCGATAACGCTAAAAGTTCACGTTAAGTAGAAATTGACCTACTTTTTGTAAAAGGGCTAGCTTCTGTCGTTTAAAACTTAGTATGGGGAAGGGGCACTACTTTAGGACACCACTGTATAATGTCTGGTGCTTCATTTAAAATAAAAAAGTTGATATGAATTTTCCAGGACATTATGACGAACCATCAAGTTCGTCAGACTTCAAAGACTTAATCTAAAAAATATATAAAAATTATATTTTATTTTTATCTTTATCAACAATATGTAAATCTTGTATGCATTGTTAAACTTTTATTCCATTTTTATTAATCATTTTTCAAAAAACCTGGCCGAATATCTTGAGAGTAAGTATACATCATTTATGTTTCCGTTTATATTGAGTGTTATTACGTGTTACGGAAATTCAAATACCTGCGGAACTTGTGCGACAGCGTTCGTAATCCATTTCATGTACAAGGTCGACATACGTCAACAACAAAAAAGCAGCGCGTCATGCCAGAAATCTGCTATATAAACTCTTCCGAATTGCATTTAGAGGTCTTTTGTCCGGCCCAAGCTGAACAGACGGACCAGTCTTACACCCGGCCTTTAAGGTGAGTGGAAAACCTCTCGAAGTCTTATACCCGGTCTTCAAGCTGAGTAGACAGACTTTCTCGGCTATGCTACGTATTCTTCGGTTTAATCTGGATTTTGCGAAATATAGTTGAAAAAATCAATGTCTCGTGATCGTACGGTTTTCTGGTCTTTACGAGATAAGCGATATGTACACGCGTATAATTTCCGTATGTCCGTTTTGCCAAGATTGTAAAAATCACAAGTCCGTAAAGAACATCGCGTTTTCATTCATTGCCGTATTTTAGCAAAGTTATAAAGTTACTCAGATCGTTGCACAAAGTCAGTAAATCAATGTTAAAGTTATTTATGTCTTTATTTTGAAACCAACGTCTAAATATTCAAATTCATATACATTTTGCAATGCTTTTCGTATAAATGCCCGAAATTTATTTCATATATCACTTTACCGCTTAGATTCTTTGTAAATTTCGATCAATCTAAAGTTTTATATTTTCATTATTGTAAAGTCCCGAGGATGTTATGTTATTTTCTTATGTTAAAGAATTTTACTTTGTCTCCTATTTCAAGTAAATAAATTTGGTTAAATGTCACTTATTTTTTGATGAGCCCTTGGACATTGGAGCTTACCATTCGGGACTATTCGTCAATGTGTTTCGTACTTAACAAAGATCGATAATCACACACTTTTCTCAGTCGCTATAACCGCAAACAACTTTTATTCTTTGAATTAATAAGCACGTGATGTTTATTTATTTCTCGAAAATCGATAGGGTTAAGAATATTTTTGATGCGTGTGGCGATATCCCGTACTAGAACTTGGAGCTATGTTATAAAGCCAATAACATAGGATACCTGCAGCCGATAAGTTGTACCCGATAAGATCAGCCGTATAAGTTCGGCAACCATATAAGCACCGCCCGTATAAGTCATAAGTACAACTATATAAGTACATTAGAATTGAGAAACGCCACACGACATATTAATCAGTTTCGTTGATTAGCGATCGTATAAATTTATAAAGAAAGAAAGATTTTAATTTGTTTCGATTCAGAAAGAAGACGGTCCTTTTACCGTTACATTTTTTGGCGTCCGAGCAGGGACTTGTAATTTTAGAGACTATTGCTTTCTTAACTTCGGTGCGTTTTAAGCATTTTTTTTAGAAAAACACTTACTAACTTATCTATCTGAGATAGATCCATCCGGAGTTTCGTAGGCTATTAAAAAGAAACCAAGAAGTTATTTTTAAATTTTAAGACTCGCAGTCATGGAACTATAAAATTATTTTATGGTCCATAGGTTCTGGTAAAACATTTCTTTTATACTTTTTAAAAATCAATTCTACAGAATTATTTACTTTGTGTGGGCTTTTCACACAAAAGTAATGCGTGTTACCCATCATTTTTTGTGAGGATTTGACTCTGAAGCACATTAGTCGTTTTTACTATTAACTCTAAAACTAATTGAGCCAGTCCGCCCCATGTATAGACAATTAAAAATGTTCAATGAAACATACTTGCTCTTATGTTAAACCATAACAATGAAACTCTATTAAAAAAAAAATAAAACCAACGTTCCTTTAATTATTGCAAACAGCATTTAGTTAAACTTAATGTAATTAATGCAGTTTTCTAAGAAAAACGTTAACAGTTCTCTTAAAGACCATTGAATAATAATTATTCAACCTTCTCGTACACTAAGGTTTTATAAAAAATTTTAACATACGTGTAATTTTAACCAGGTAATTAACATTTCTCATTTCAGAACCATTTGCTTTGTCGAATAAGATATCAACGTATTATCATGAGGGTGCTTTCTACAATTATTGTTCCAATTAACGCATAAACAGTCAATTCCATTAAGCAGCGTTTAAACCTTCCCAAATTCTGAGGTAATCCGTTGTAATTGTTTATATATAATTACACAGTACGTTGTTAATACCAGTTCTTGTTGACTAAAGCTGCGGCTAGACAATCAGCATTTGTTTTGTTTAAAACCAAGTTCGCGTTTTAGATTAATTCAATAATATGACAATGGCGGTGTTTCACGCACTTTCAAATGGGTGTAGGATATAGAATCACGTTCTACATCGTTTTTTCAATTAGGTTTTTCAAATACAAATCTTTCGTCTTCGAGTCGGAAATTTTTGTGGCACTTGTACAATATAATTTTCAGGCTAAAGCATACCTTTTGTTAAGGAAAGAACTGTTAGAGCAAACATAGTCTCAAGTTTAGTCCAGTAGCAAATTAAACCAATATTAATAAATATGTACTAGACGCATCATGTTACTGCTTGAAATATATCAAATTTTAGAATTTATGTACGTGTTAATAAAGCGATTACCGATAATGCTTAGACTGTTGCGTTGCTCACTTCCTCGGGAAATTGGCTTTCAACCGTTCCATTCACCCATACAATATAATCGCGCCAAACTATTTGAGTTATCGTCTAATGCGATTAACCTAACGATGGTTAACACATAAAATTTAGAACAGCTACTATATAACAAGCGCTGAAGCCACTAACTGACTGTTCGATAATTTATATTGGTATATGCAGCGTATTTTCACGTAAATTCAAGTTCATGTTCATTCACCATATGCACAGCGTGTCCACCTAGTGCAAGGGTGGAAGAAAATTCCTTTCCTGAACAATTTAGAGAAAAAGTTTTCGAATAAGAAATATTCGGAGGTAAATGCTGCACAACATAAAATTCAAGCGTGTTCAGTTTCCGCTGCGCACGATACAAGTTTGGTTTCTTAAATGGAACATGCTATATATTATTACTACTTTAGATACCTCTCCTCAATTCACGGCAATTTTCATCAATATTCCCTATACTATCCATTTTAGTTTTTGAGGTAATTGACATAATTTCCGATTTTTTGCGAAAAATCGCTGTTTCTTTAATTCATTTATTTATTTATTTAACAAAACAGGATAAACCCAAAACAAGTATCCCAAATTACAAACATAAAATTAGAATATATACAGTGCGGAGAAGAAACGAGCGTTCAGTGTCGTTGATTGAGCATTTATTGTATAAACATGTGATCTTCAACCTACCACTTAGTTAGCACCTGATGTAACTTGAAACACTCAATATTTTGGAGTTTCTTCATAATAAAATATAAACTATACATGTAATATATTTTTTATTTATCAAATATATTGTAAAAATATGTAACATGTAAATATTAAATAAGTAATTAATATTTAGTCCATAACCCATGATTTTTAATAACGCCCTTAATTATTCGGGGCATACCTTCAATGCAAGATATGATTGTCTCTTTTATATCTTCATCGTTCTCCCATACATCCTTTATATTCTTCATTAATATTTCCTTTGTAGGGTTTTCTCTTTCATATACCTTCCTTTTTAGTCGATTCCATACGTTCTCGATGGGATTGAGGTCCGGTGAATTTCCGGGCCAACGAAAAAGAGGTATGTGATTGTCTTCAAAGAATTTCTTAAACTTTTTTGCCACATGGCAAGGAGCATTATCTTGCATAAATATACGTCCTATCGGTATCCGACGTCCTGGCTTAAAATACGGTAATAATGTGTTTTTTGTACTGCTCTTGACGCATTGTACCTTCTACAAAATACAAAGGGCCGGGTCCGTCTCCACTAATCACTCCCGAAATCATTACCTGCGGAGGGTGTTTTACAGTTCGAAGAACCTTGGACTCTGTGAGACGTTCGCCAGGTCGTCTACGAACAAATTGTGCTCGCTGCACTAACACACAGAGCGAGCACTCATCACTAAAGAAAACCTATTAAATAATGCAAACATTAATTCAGTAAAAATCATGTTGTTCACCTTTTTCCAATTCTCGTCTGTGAAATGTCGATATTCTCTTGCAAAGTTGAAACGAGCAGATTTCATTTTTTCTGTTAAACGTGGCTTCTTTACAGATCTTCGGCCCATTAGGCGATTTTCGCGCAATCGGCGCCTGACAGTTCTGCTCGAAATCTCTATTCCCCTCTCTTGCAAATTTTTGTGAATCATTTTAATTGTAGCAAATCTATTGCTCAAAGCCTGATGAACAATTTCACGGTCAGATCTCTTCGAAGTTTTTCTTTTCCGACCGCACTTTGCCCGTCTCTGTGTCGATGTGCTAGCTCCGTCGTTTAAGTTTCTAGCTAAACGCGATATAGAAGAAGGAGATACTTTCTGTAATTTTGCAATTTCTCGTTACGAATCTTTGTTTGATTGTAGAAGAGCTTGTATAGCGGCTTTCTGTTCACTTGTTAAATCTTTCCCGGGCATTCTCTACAAAAAACCCCAAATATTTCAATTTTTTCAAATTCCAAATAATTAATTATTAAGAGAGAGATAGAATAACAATTTTACCTTTGCAATAACGATATATCAACACAAAACACTTAACGATACTGCACAACTTAGCTTCTATACGGTTATGACGAAATATTTTAAAAAATATCGATGCATTCTCTAAACTGTGAACTCGCTAAATGTAAGTTGATAACTGAAATATTTATATATACGTTCTTTACTCTTCTAAATATCATTTCTCTGGTATTTTTATTTATTGATACAATAATCTAGTCCCCCTATAAACGATCGGATTTAAAGCAAAAGAATATCACTATAATAGGATGGGAATTTCCAGGTAAAAGGGTTGATTTATGACGTGTTTCAAGTAATATGGCCACAGTATACAGTGCGGACCTAAAGTGGAATTGAGATTTGACAGTTTGGTAATTGTTATGATTACTTTGCTTAGCAACGAGCTCTTTAGGTCAGTCTGGCGTCATAAGAAACTACTTGGCGCTCTCTCCTAGCCAACTTTGCGTCATAACAAAAACAGATTACCAAAACCCTTTATTGCTGCATATTGTCATATTTCTTAAGTTAAAGTATAATAACTGAATAAAAGTCCTGCACAATCTGGCAACGGGAGAATTCATAGCCGCATTTGTGCTAAATTGCGATACATACAATAGTTCATGTTTTCGCAATGTTCTTTGTGCCACACCTATAAAGATAGAGGACAAAGCGGCGAGGGAATCACACCTATTCATTAAGAGATTCGCACATAATAAGAAGTCAGTAACTTTTCTGAGATGTTAATGATTTTTAACAGAAATACTGACGTAAGTCATTAATGGAAATATCACTGGAATATAATAACAATATTTTAAAAAAATTGTTATGTACACTTTCAATTCGATTAATGTAAATATCGTATATAGGATTCCAAACAGTTGTTGCATAATTTAATTGACTCTGCGCCAGTGAAACGAATGGCGTCTTACACGCTACATACATGAATAGAGCTGATGTGGTAGCAGGAACGAACGACAAAGCCAAGCATTCTATTAGCTTTCACCGCAATGTTTTCAATTATGTGTATTAAATAATAGCTTGGAGTCGATTGTAACTTCGAGATCTTTTATATATTCTACCGGCTTTATGGGATGATTCCCTAAACTATAGTTGATCAGCAACGTCGATTTGTTCCGGGTAAATGTTATTTTTGGACATTCACTAAAATTAATATACTGATTTTGTTGACAGTATTTATTAATAAACAATTGATTTTGTTGACAATATTTATGTAATCTGACAAGGTTTTCCTGTACTGCGACGGTATCAGCATGCGAAGTAACGGGTGTAAACATTTTTAGATCGTCGGCATACATCAAGAAATTAATATTTTTGAAACAATGTTGTATGTCGTTAATGTGTAACACAAACATTAGTGTACCCAAATCGCGCCCTTGTGCTACACCAGAAGAAACAGTTGCATATTCAGATGAATAACCACACATTGAAACAAATTGTAATCTGCTGTCCACGTAAGACCTAAATCAGCGCAGCAAACTACCACAAATGCCAAAGCCAGCGAGCTTCTCTAGTCATAAAGAATGTGATACTTTATCGAAAGCCTTGCTAAAATCGGTCTACTTGTAACCGTTCATCCACAGCATTCTGTAAATACGCAACATATTCGATTAGGTTAGTTTCAGTAGAACGACCTTTGAGGGAACCATGCTGATTATTCATTATTAAGGGCCTTGTAAAATTAAAGGCCGTATCAAAGTAATAGACTCAAACATTTTAGAAAATACTGACAGAATAGAGATCGGGCGATAATTTTCAACGTTGTTTCTACTACCATTCTTATAAACAGGTGTAACTCGTGATTTTTTCCATTCAATAGGAAAAGAACCTTAACTAATTGACTCACGAAATAATATACTTAGTGGAAACCTAAGAGCTTCTGCACATTGTAGCAAGAAGTACGGAGGTATTCCGTAAGGGCCGGATGCTTTTCTAGCGTCAATGGATTTATTTTTTTGTAAAATAATTTCCTCGTCAATGTAAACTGTAGATAAAGATAAACCAGTACTGTATCCACATTCATGTGATGTGTGAGGTAAATTAGAATCAATATATACTGAATTAAAGTATTCGGAGAAGAGTTTACTTATCGCACCACCGCTCGCTGTGTGCCACCCTATTCCCATACCGCACAGGAGAAGGAATACTATGATCACTATTTCTGCGTCGATTTGATATATATGACCAGAACCTTTTACTGTTTTGCCTTATTTCTGTTTACATTGTTATATTATATTTATGATAATCGGATTGAATGAGATATTTAGTTCTAACTCTGAGTGATTTAAAACAGAGATAATCTAATGGATTTTTATACATCTTCCATCTTCTATGCGCCCGACGTGTCTCACGAATAACTCTATTCGCATCCTGAGAGAACCAATATGGAAATCTAGGAGATCTAATGAAATTACTAGGGCCATATTGCTCTATTGAGTAATTAATAATATTATAAAAAACACTAACCTTGTTATCTATGTCATCAAACTGCACGAGCTTATTCAACCAGTCAATCTTTGACAAAAAATTAATTATAGATGTGTAGTTTCCTTTACTAAAGTTAAAATTTTTGATTTTTGCGTTACTTAACTGACAATTTATTTGAAGAACCAAGGTAAATTTTAAAGCTCTATGATATATATCTACCGATACCAAGGGGACGTCTTCATGTTCGACGTTAGGAAGAGAATTAATGTCAATAAGAACTAAGCCCAGTATGTATCCGCCATCGCTGACCACGGAATTACATTGCTTCAGGCCCAAGAAGGATATAGCAACAATAAAACGAACTGGCCTAGCATCGCTCCCATTCTGGGTCCTGCGTTCACAAATCAAGAATTTGTCGTTAATACTACCTGTGATAATATTCTCGAACTTACCAACAAGACTGTTTGTTACGAATTAACTTTTCTCTGCATTTAAAAACTGTTACAAATTAACCTTTATTCTGATCGATCTGATCTGATCGATACAAATTTTATTCGATTGAATATTTCTTTGAGTTTCAGGCAATACATGGAAACGTTTTTTTTATATCATCTGGAGTTTATAGGTGGCCATCGAAATCATTGCCATGTTGGATTCATGCTATTTCGATTTTTTTTTAATGGAACACCCTGTATATTTTTCCACAATTAGAATCTTTTTTTTAGATTTCCCTATACCTAAGATGTGTCGTTCTTTAGTAAATTAAATATGAAGCTGTGCGGATAAGTTTTTCGTTTAAAAACGTAGCGTGCTGTGACGGAATACTGTAAATTTTGTTTCACTAAAGATACTCGTTAAAGCAAATGTGTAAACGTTATCTTTTTTAATACGATTTTTCTACATACATTTTCTATTAAGTAACAAAAAAAGTTATCTCTTCTATATTTTGTAGAGATACACAGGATATTCCATTAAAAAAAATTGAAATATCAACGTGGTAACGATTTCGATGGCTTCAGTTGATACAAAAAACTTTTCAGTATATTGTCTAAAACTCTAAAAAATACTCAATCAACTAAAATTTGAATCACCACCCGAGCATGTAAGGCGTTTTAGATATCGGCCGTTAAAGAAACAACATTTCGCAAAAATCTCAAAGTATGTCAATTATACAAAAACTAAAATAAGTAGGTGTAGGAAATATTGATGAAAGTTGCCGTGAATTGAGGAGAGGTATCTAAAGTCGTAATACAGGGTGTTTCATTTAAAAAACCAAGCTTATATCGTGCGCAGCGGAAACTGAACACCCTGTATGCTTGAATATAATTTTATGTTGTGCAGCATTTGTCTCCCAATATTTTTTATTTGAAAGCTTTTTCTCTGAATTACTCAGGAAGGGAATTATTTCCTCGCACGCACTAGGTGGACACGCTGTATGTATATGGTATACTTTGATATAAATAAAATATGCTTCTGCAAGCAAATTTCTGTCTGAGAAATAGAAGTATCTGTTATAAATAAATAAATTATTTATTTTAATAAGATATCTTTTGGTTTTGCTTTCATGAGTAACTCAGATGCCCTATTTTACCCACCACCCGATCTATCTTAATTGTTACAAAACGCTAGGTGGACATTTGTTGAAATTAGTAGGCCACACATTATTTAACTTGACTGGATTATGCTTTCAACCATTGATTATGAAAGACTAGAAATAAATATTCATTTTTCACATTTTATTATGTGCGGGAAACAATCAACTGCGCTTCACCCTTTACGGCGATGGGGTGATAGTAACAAAGCAATGGAACACTCTACACACACCATTTACACATTGTAAAGTTTAAACTATGACAAGCATTAAGTTTATACACCCCGTTGAGCCGGCACCACACATAAAGAAGAACCAAATTTATTCTTATTCTCTTCAGGCCAAATAAAAACTCTCTACAAAGAATTCGTTAACAGTAACCAATACCGCTCGCCAATTAAAGGCTTCTCGTAAATCGTTTAGTTTCATACCAAAAAAGCAACCATATCATTCTGCAATACTCCAATCTCCGTATCAAAGAGTTATGCAGCGATACAACAGTGTCTATGCTTTCAAAATCGTTACATGATCGAATAATAAAGCTTTGTTAGTTTGCAACACGCAGAGAACAAATCTGTGATGTGATTATTAAAAGATAATTTAATATCAAACAGAACGCCTAAATCTTACATTTCTCCAGTAAAATATCGTCAATTTGATAATTGTACCCAATATTAGCGATTTTGGGCGAATACATCGTAGTCCTGCACTTATTGATATTTAAGTTCAATCGATTGTTCTGGGACCAAAGATATAAGTTAGTAAAGTTGTAATTACCAACACTATCTATCACGCGAAATATTTTTAGGTCGTTGGTGTAAGAGCAAGTATACTATGATCAGCTAGCATAATCGGCATTTTTCGGAAATGCGAGAGCGAAGTCGTGTCTTACACGTGTACGAGCAAGGTACACAAATGAATTTGCGTTTGCACAGTGTTGACAAGCAAATGACATTCCACAGTGACATTCAACACAGCAAACGTCTAGATGCGCCGAGTTCGTGTAAAATCGGGTGATCATAGTGCACTCGCTCTTACGGTATAGTAGCTTATGGGATGAGAACACATCACACACATCGTTTATAACGATAACGAGCATGAGGAAACCGATATTAGATCCTTGGGCTGCACCGCTATGTATAATAAAGGCTGAACGATTACCTTCAACCTGCTTTCTGTCATCCCAGCGCTTCTGAGACCAATTGGGTAAAGTTGCACAAATTTGAAGTAGTTGAACGTCCTTTTATAAAATCATGCTGACAATAAATACTGTGATGAACCGTTAACTGTTCGCACTAATTTAAAGACTTCTAGGCTAAGAGAAAAGAGTATAAAATTATAACAATCATCTTTTCTAACAAATTTTTAAATTACCTTACAATTGTATTCAATTTCTACTTTATACGTTCAACTTTTAAACTGTAAATTCATTTTGGAAAACCCTGTATGTTGTTTTTGAGTACCAGTGTATATTTTTCATTAAGCAAACCGACTGCAATTGTGTAACGATATGTCTTAACGAAAGTTTTACTTGTACGCGTCACGCACAAGGCCACAGCACGTCATGAGCAAAAAGTGCAACGTCATGGTCAAATATCGTATATAAACCCTCCAGATTTACATTTTTGAGAGACTCGCATAGCAAGTCGGCGGTGACGCTGACTACAACAAGCTAAGTAGAGTCCGGGGAAATATCCTTCGGGCAGTCGGATCCTCGCCGGCAACCGGGGAATATTTTTCTAAGTCCGAGAAGTATCCCTTGCGCAGTCGGATTTCTCGCCGGCAACCAAGGAATATTTCAATCATACCCGTAGTGACAATCATGAGTTGTTTAGTAGTTTCCGTTGCAAAGACCGCCGTTTAGATTATTCAAGTCCGTAATCCGTGCAATCACTTGAATTAATTTTCTTTACTTGAAGAATCTAAGATCAAAATTCGTCTTGCTAATACCCGTAACGAACATTTGACCGTTGCATATGATAAGTAATTTAAACAGACCCAAACCGTTACACTACCTGATATATTACCTTGAGAAATTATCTTTTCTGTTAGAAATTGTAAATCAGCACGACCGATGCAAAATTTTATGTTATTTTGATTTATCTTGTATATTACGTTTGTTCTTTACTGAAGTTATTTTGTTTGACCGCATTTGTAAATAAAACTTTGTAAAATTCTGGACACCAAAAACACCCTGGTTGACGACATATCGACATCGTGCTAGATACCACAACAGAAACACTTCATAATCACCAAAACTGTAACTAACCGTATCTAAGTAATTTTTGACAGTTCTTAAAAAGTTCAATAATACTGATGGCGACATCTATGAGCCGGATCTGCCGACTAACTTGCTGAGTCCGCAAGTATAGTGACCCGTAAGCATTCGGCATTTTACAAAACATTTAAGTAACGTTCTATTTCCATCTTTGTCATAAGCATAAGATAAGTTAGATAGAAACAATTTTAAGGAGAATGTTTATTCACAACTTGGTAAATTTTGAAGTTACCTAAATAATCCAAAGGCAGCACGAAACGTCGTAATACGAGAACTTACGTGTCGAAAAAGATTGTTGTTGGAAATGAATAGTAAATAAGTAATAATTGTATGATATGCGTAATAAACATAAAATCTTCTTTTTTTGAAAGAAATGTGTTATTATTATTACGATAAACACAAAATATAAGGTTTTTTCATTTGCCCATGTAAACAAACAACAATGTATGTGCATTATTTACTACCAAACTCATCTGTATCACATTATCGTCTCCGCTGATAATTACTTGATAAATGTCCGCAATTATTAACATTAATTTAAACAAACTAGACAATATAACGAAGACAAAAGGATGCGCGAATCTTAATGTCGGTAGCATTGTCCTCTTAATGTGTGTACTTAATGTATTTTATCTTACCAGAAAGCGTCCTTGTAACACCCTTACTATTCAATTATGTGTCCCTTTATACTGCGTATAAAAGCAGAGGGAAACGCAGAAGAAATATATATCTCGAAGAAAAATCGTCCCATAATATTTAGCCCCTAAACGCGTTTCTGGTATTTCTTTCCTTCATATTTCACTTTTACAATTTCATTTACTTTGTTTTATTGCAAAACTTTCCCTCTAGCTTTCTAAACAAAGAACAGGTGGCACGAGTTAATTCCAAACGAAACAATCAAGAATCATCCGGGCATGAAATATCGATGAAATTCTTTGTTGCCGAACTTGAAGTAAATCTGCTTGCTTGCTGGATTGTAAATGTTATACAATTTATCTGATTACTTTCCCTTCTGTTGGGAGTACATTTTACGATATATAATTTTTACATGAACTTGACATGCAGATAAAATTTAAATATATTAGGTGCGGATCTCAAATGCATAAACAGTTAGACCTATTTGCTTCAAACAGCCATACAGAACATATTTATATACAAGGTAGTAACCACAGGGAATAAAATTTTGATGTCATTTTAGAATTGTATGTGAAACGCTTGAATAAGTGAGTTTTTAATCTAAAAAATACGCCTTCTAAACGTTATTTAAGATAGACAGGATGATTCATGTAAATGCGGTGCAAAGTAGGTGTTTTTTTTTAAATAGAACACCCAGTATTTTTTTGTATTTTTGTCTCTTTGATGAGCTGATTTTAACGACCTATAACACTTATAACCTAACTGGTTGATTACTTCATTACAGGCATTAAAACTGTGAAATTATTAAAATATTTTATTTGAACTAATGTTACTGTTTAACGTATTAAATGCTCGAAATATTATCCATTTACTTGTTGGCAATAACCTAACCTATAGTAAAACTGCTGTCCAACTTTCTCTAAAATTTCAGGTGAAATAATTTCTCTTTGTTTTCTTCCTTTGAGATTATCAACGATATCTGGCTTTGTTACATATTATTTTTGAGAGCCCCCCACAGAAAAGAATCTAATGGACTAAGGTCTAGTAATCAAGTTAGTCACTCAATAACACCTCTTCGCTCTATGCATTTGTTAGAAAAGGTTTCATTTAGGAAGTTTCTCACAATTGTAGGATAACGGGGTATTATCTCATCTTGCTGAAATCAAACATTTTCACACAGAATAGGAATCATAAATATCATTCCGTTGTCAAATTCCCGTCAATAAGAATTGGGCCAATTATATCGCTGCCTATGGTACCTGCCCAGACGTTAACCTTTTGAGGATATTGTGTATGTGTCTCACGCATCCAATAAGAATTCTCCGCAGACCAATACGTACGTTTCACCGTTTAGCGTAAAAGTTGGTTCGTCCGAAAAAAGAATAGAACCAAAAACTAACTCGTTTCTATCCATCTTAATCACTAAATTTTTGGAGAATTGTACTCTACGATCTAAATCGTCTTCTGTTAGTTCCTAGACAAACATCATTTTATAGAAATGAAGTTTTTCTTTATGGCGACATTTGAAAACAGTTGTATATTCTTGGATTCTCTTCAACACGATGAAATGTCTGCTCTGACATCGTCTTTTTAGCGGTTTAACATAGCTAAGTTCTCTAAATTGCGCATAAATTATTGACACATCTCCCTGCGAATTATTAGGCAAATCAGGATAGTTTTAATTGAAGATATAAGTAATGTCCTTTTGACTTCTACAATTATTTCGGTATCCGATCATCATCAAAATTCCCATTCGATGAGTTTCTGTTAAATATCGCATTATTTACTAAACACAAAATTATTTTGTATGAGACAATTTACTGAATATTCAGAAATATGAAAATATACGGAACGTTCCATTAAAAAAACACCTTTCTTATACTGTGCCTATATGAATCATCTTGTATAGTATTTTGCTTAGGGGGCGTATCTTTTAGATTAAACATTGACCAGTTCGAGCGCTTCATACATCACCTTAAAATAACGTTGAAATTAATTTTATTCCATATCTGGTTCTCTTACTATATGAAGATTTTATAGTAATTTCAAATAAAATAAAAAATAGTATAAAAATGTATGAAAAATATTTGTACAGTCATTTTCAACAGCACCAGTAAAAGGACTAGGTGTCCAGAAATTCCTTATGCGTATGTGTATGGTTCAATATGGATTACAAAATTAATTTCCTTCCTAAAAAGCTTTGGGTCGATTGTATTACTGAGCTGAACCTGTGCAAGGGAAAATTATAAACAATTTTGGTTCGTGCATTATGATAGTAGCGCGGTAAATATTTTACAAACTTATCTCTAAACTTAAAGTTGTAAACAAAGAATCTGTGCATAAATAAATACTATGTATAAATAATGTGATTCATTGTCTACTCAAAACATCTGTGTGAATACTCCAACCCAAATGTTCATCGACAATAGGTCCCAAAAGTATATACATATGCTTATGTAGACTAAAATCAATATTATCAATTACAATACTCTAAAAACTAGGATTAGATTACTTAGTTTGAAAAAGGAATTCTGTAAAAAAACATATTCGCATTAGTATAGCAAGTAAGGAAGTATTTGACAGTTATTAACCGTGCAGTTAACATGAAGATGGTAAATATATTACAAATTATCATAAAAAGTACATATAGAGTCAATGACGATGCTTATTGGTTATACCTCTAGTTAAAATATCATTTTGAGATTTTGGTGGACGATATCATAAATAAGGATCCATTTTTAAAATACTTTCAGTTTCATAACGACCTTGATTAAATCGGAAGTAGATAACAACTTGTTCAAATAGAATATCCCGCATATTAGGTATCATTTACATAACCTCCTTAAATGGAAGTTTAATAAAGTCTAAGATGTACCCACCTTGAAAAATTTATCTTTGACTGAAAATTTTGACAGGTGTAAGCTTCAATTTAAGCATCAATATCTCTTGTTTGGCATTAGCCATGCAAATCAGTTTTGAGATTTTTATGAATAATATATGCAGCTATTTATAGTTACAAATAACAAAGATATTGCATAGGATGTTCTGAAGATCCAATTCAAGCATGGACATATTTAAAAACCATTTTTTTTTTTTTATACCAGCCCATATTTCTAATCATTGTTACATATTCTTATCCAAAACTCAAAAGTAGAACATATTCTATTCCCTACACCTAAATTCACTCGTTCCAAATCTTCCAAAAAATGAAAATATAAAATCGATCTATTTTCCAATAAAAGGCAACTGGGGTAACAAGTTAGGCTTTGTTTTTTGCATAGAAAAACTAGTTATAATCCTTTAGAGTTAGGATTAACACATAAGATGTTGTAGATCCCGACTCCGATTAGAATTTCATTCGTGATTTATAGGATTACAAGTACATACCGTAACACATAATGTGAGTGCTAATAATTTATAATGAAAGAATTTCTGGGTAGAATGAAAAGAAGCTGTCTTCACAAGGTTATACATACTAGTTAAATCTAACTGACAATAAATTATTGAATAAACGTTAATTCAAAGGGTAATTCATGAAACGATGAGGACTAACTTACAAATAGAAATATTAGTGACTAAACCAAACAAATACAAATTGATGGATTGTAAAGGCAACCACTTTTCAAAATTAAAAAAAAACCTGAAACCCGAAACAGATTTTGGAGTCCACTGTCACAGGGAATGAAACAATGGTTCTGTATTATGATCCTCTATCCAAAAAGGAATCGACGGAATGGCGGCGACTCGATGAACTTCGCCCCAAAACGGCGAAAGTCGTTCAATCAACGAAAACGATGATGGCCACAATATTCTGGGATTATGAGGGTATTTTACTCATCGACTTTAAAGAGCGAAATACAACTGTTAACAGCACATATTATGCGTCTTTCCTGCGTAAATTGAGGGACAATGTTCGTGCAAAACGTCGAGGAAAATCAAAATATCTTTATTGCCAGATTCTAGCACATCAATTACAATTACATACAATCCATTACGAATTTAGATAAACCATAGCTCACCTTGTTAATTCAATTGCTTTTAATTAAAAAATGGACAAAACAAAATGAAAATCGTTAAATACTACGGAAGCCAATGGTTTACCTTAGCAAGCCTTGCTGGTTTTTATTAAGTAAATTGTTGATAAAGCAAAGCAGATATTATGTTTTTAAATAACGTTGTAATAAGGTAACTGAACTTTTCCATTAGAGAGGTTACTAGAGCCAAGGGCTTTTGCTTCACCTGAAAGTTTCTTGAAGATACTTTTCAAAGTTTTATGTGTAGTAAAGGCAACGGAGTTTTACAAATATTGATTTATTTATTAACTGTACTTCGAGCAGCAGCAGCTATTTCAGTTCACTTATACTAAGCTATTTCCTGATATTATGACGTCGCTTGTTAGTTGTACAATCGCTGCCTTCAAGTGAAGAGTGTCAATAAAATGTTGTGTTTATAGTATCAATTTGTGAAAATCGTTTGCCATTATAGCCCCGATGAAAGTTATATACCTACGAATCGCTTTTTTTTCTAGAAGTTTGTACGCTAAATTATTCAAACACTATTCTACACGGTAACACTTTTAAAATCGCTAGCTTTAAAATAGATGTAAAAAGCAAACTTCCAAAACTCCTAAGTGAGACATTGAGATTGCATTAAATAGAAATAGGACAACTAGCGACGTATTTTTGAAATGTCGCTTGGAACGACATGAGATTATCCATTATTCCTATCGGTAAAGTTGTGTGGATTGTTTATTTTATTTATTCACGTTTCAATAAAACTAAAAATAAGTTTCCAGCATGTTGTACATTATTAAACAAAAAGCGAATTATAATCACTATTTGACGATAGCTTTTAATCTCACACCGTCGTCACCCAAAGCTAAAACTACAAATTTTAATTCAAACTGAAGTAAATACATAAAAGTGTAGCCTCATAAGTACTTACATTCGTTCCCTAGCTACACTGAAAAAAGAAATTCCGGTACGGATAACCTGCAATTCAATTACCGGTTATCCGTACCTTAGTTTTCGTCGCAACGGCGGAAAAGTAAATTTCAATGTGAAAATTTAGATAGAGTATAACTTACATTTCTCCGACGTAAAAATTTGAAAATTAAAAATTCCCGTGTACTTTTATTTATCTACATGATATTTACTGCTCTTTATTACTACCATAATAAAAATTTGCTTTAGATTTATGTACAGGGTTTTTCATTTTATTTTGACCACTACTTATTTAATAATAATAATAATAATAATAAGTAGTTTTATTTCAGTTCATACATTACAGTAATCATCATAACATATACACTTTGTCTATTTTCAGTTTTGACCTACGTCATCAATTTTTGTCCGTATGCAACAAATCGATACATCTGGGTCAAATTAAAAACCGTATAAGCAGTTAAGCTTGAAAGTAAATTTAATGTACACAAAACACTTTTGTTTGAACACAAATTATTTTTGCTTTAACTTGTTAATGCCTGACAGTTTCTATTTAATGAAAAGAATATTTACTTGCATATCTAACATGTAACCTGAAATAGGTTAGGAATTTTAAATGACAAATGTGTGAATTGATGTTAAAACAGATTTTGGTAGAATTTCTATCTTTAATAAATCAAATATGGTGTGTATGTTAATATTCCAACTAATAAGTTTTTTAACCATTGCTTCTATGTTCTCAATTGCAACCTATGTGCATATAACACAATATTCATCGTGCACATATCATAATGCACATATACTGCAAATTGATAAATAATGATTTTTATTAATAAAACAAGATGCATCGTCTTCATTATTTAATAATATATTAAGGTATAAATAGAACATTTTAGACAATATTCGTAATAAACAAGTAAACATTAAATAAACATTCACTTATGAATCTGTAATATAAAAGCTGGAATCGAAGAGATCAACAGTCCATTTCTTCTTCGGGACTTGAGGATTCATTGGGGTTGGCAATTATTATGGGCTCGATGTCCATCTCCACTACGTTTCTTTCTCGTTCATACCAATTTCGTATTAAATTGTTTGTGTGCCTTACACAATTCTCCCAGGTGTTGGGTGTTCCATGTTCTAATGCTTCATTCCACATACTCAACACATTTTGATCACAATAACCATCCCTACCAATATGTTTATTATAATATCCTTTTGCCGAGCCCCAAATCAATTCGATTGCATTAAAGTCACAATGATATGGGGGAAGTCTGAGCACTTCGTGACCATGCGCTTTTATGAGTTTGTCAATGGAGTATTTTTTTTCCTTTTAACTATATCTAGTAATTCCACTTTGGTTGACTCACTTGAAAAACTTATATTATTGTTCGTTAATCAGTCTGCGATATCTTGTTTCCTCGACAAGGTATTTGGGATTTTATTAATCACAACGCTATGACAAGGAGCATTATCCATCACAACAAGAGAATTTGGTGGTAAGTTTGGAATTAGTTGTTTCGTTACCCATTCTTCAAATTTTCTGCTATCCATTGAAGAATGGTACTCTGTAGCTTTGGAATTTGAGGCAAATATTAGGTGTCAAGTTGGTTTTAAAAGGTGTTCAAACTTTCTGCATTACTACAATATTATAAATGTCCATACCAAAAAAAATCCCATATGGTGCGTACTTTTTGACACACGTTATATGTACATACACACATAACTGGCAATCACAAAAATAGCTTGATTTAATCAAAATGTGCAAAAGTAGGAGGTTATATTACGATATATTACTGCCCGTTTAGTATATACACTTATAACAAAGCAATATGTAATACATTACACGTTCTAACCTCCAAATAACGCGACCTGTATAACTGTATTTTCCATTTTCATGCAATAAACCCTTGCATTATATACATACACTAAGTATTGATATGGATTGTTTAATATAAATAACAACTTACCTGAATTTTGATACCAATAAGAAGGTTTCGGTTTAATTGTAAAACACGCTTTTAAAATTTCAGAATTTTCGAAAATTTCCGTGAAATTAGAATAAAGATCTAAATTTTCCATATGTCTATACCGGACATATATACATACTTTTTTCGTAATATGAGGACTTAAATTTACCCCCATTTCTTTCAGTGTATACATTGATCACATTAAAAATCCCTTCTTCAAATCTGTCTATTGTTATTGTCGTCTGTGAATAATTTCTATTTGTCAAGAGATATCGGAAGATGCTTCTTCACGTTCAACATTATCGAAGTGTATTTATAAACCCCATAGAAAGCTGTAACCGCTTTCACTCAGAATTCTGACCTATTCCTTAGCAATTACTGTTTAGTTATTGATTTAGCTGTTGTTGGAAGTGTACGATCTTGCTATCTGTGTTTCATTTTAATAGCTTAAATATGCGGAATTTTAGAGATGGTAATGTATCCTTATTTGTATACACGGTATTTCAGGAGCAAGGGGAAGTACTTCAACGGCATATGCAGAAATTTAAAATAAGTACAATAAGGCTAAATATTTAAATCCGATTTTCAACCATTATAGAAATACTTCAGTACCTATTCCTTTTTCACTGTTGTCTTGAAATAATAGTTCTTGTCAACGTTTAACAATTTAGCTTGACGCGTGCCAACATGATTTTCGTATTTTCGATTACTTATTACTTAATTTATATAAATGCTTTCAAATTATCGACTTCTTTCCAGCCTATAAAACATATATTCAAGGATTTACCACCTAGCATCACCGCAAAGTCTTCTCTGCGCATCTATAATTATTATAAACTAACGAACCTGACGAGTTGTCAAATAGTCGTATTTAATTTGGAAAAAAGAAATTAAAACCAAATAGAGTTAAATTTGAATATTAAAGAGGGGACATATAAGCTACATAAGCCCATGCAATGTCATGTTAGACATTAATACCTGAACGTACCTCAATGCATGTGGCTGAACAATGGTAACCACGCGCTAGTCATGTTGATTATAATAGCGTTATGTGCAAAATATCCAAAATTTTCAAATAATGAATTGTAATGTAATATGAGAGATTGTTTTCTCTAAATTAAAATTTATTTATCTATTTATTTCTATTTACAGCATTGACAGCTATGACCATTAGCTAGTAAAATAACATAAATACAATAATTTAAATTATAAATCAACAAATAAAAGGACTGAAGCTAAAAATTATTAAATACAGTAAAATAATTTCACATACTTCATAAATCTCAAGGCTCTTTCCGGCTTGCGAAGCAGATCAACTTTCACGTCCCCCGCCAAATTGCAGTTTACACGTTCCCCATAATACACTGGACATTACAAAATATGTTGAACCGTTAGAAGGATATCATACACATTACTATATAGTAAATAATAACGTTTTACAAAAATTAAATTGATAGAATAAATACCAACGTCAAACATTGAGGTTTATCGTGCGCTGTCTGGTAAAGCGTTACATGAGATAAACCGCGCGTGCTTTTGAATAATCGAAACTTGAACATCTAAACACTAAAACACTTGAATTTGCTTGGAAAATTAAACACTTAGATAAATACGTCCTCTCAAAAGAGATTCGAACTAAAGGGACAGATTACCGTCTCTTTCCTTCACTCCATTGTTCTTGATAGCATTTGTCAAAAATCACGGCCAATTACCATACAACATTTTAAATTGTTTCAATTAAATTTTCATTTCTTTGGGAATACCATATTACAGATTGTAATATGCCATGTGAGTTCGCGATTGGTCTTCCTACGATGTGACACTAGCGAGTATTGGCAACTGTACAGTGTGGACATATACTCGCGGACTTAACGACTTCTTACCAAGCGATATTTAATTTTTGAAATTATTGTAAAGACAAAATAAGATTTATTCTCTAACTGACAAACTTTAAGGACGTGAAGAAAACAGAAGAAAGACGAGTAATATTTCCGTTGCCCCGGGATTATCGTTGAATGTAGATAGCATTACCTAACAAAATGCAGGGACAGTGAGAGGGGAAGTTTAGGCTATAAAAACTGCCTAAGAAAATGGATCCGAAACAAAAATCGCTGGGACATACGTTCTCGGACCACACTTAACTGAGCGTCTCTCCATTTAGCGCTAATGACATTGATCTTGGACAGATATTCTATGCTTCATAGAATATATTACCTCCTTTTATTATTCCAATGAAATATCCGTATGTTAAAGATTTGTGTCATTAATTCCATATCTTTTAACAAATATCTAAAAATAAACCTTCTAACAAATTTGAAAATTTATTTCTTCTTTAATTATTTTACTACCGATTTTTTGAGGTAATTCATGTCAAGTTCCGTTATTTCATATTACCTCTCTTGTCACATTCGTTTTACCTGTTCGAATACGAAAACTTTTTATATACAACTTCAAATTACCTCACGGGAGTAGTTTAAAACTTTAGTGCAGCATTTTCGCAATTACGGTGAGTAAATGTGACACAATTTCCCAGTCGTGTATACATTAAAGTTAGTTTAATTAAGATAGTTTTATTATTTATCATGCTTATTAGATTTGCGAGAAGTACTTGTTGCCCAACGCTGTTCTAATGATGTATTGATAAATTCTAGCCTCTTTGAATTTTGCTATTCTAAAGAAAGTATTCTGAATCTAGACGACCACACAATTGTTTGTAAAGAGAGGTAACCTTCAAAATAATGGAAAATAGTCAACGAAATATTGTATAAAGGAAAAGGTTACATCAATGTAAATATATATTTATCTTGCAATTTGTGTAAAATCCATCAACATGATCATTCGACTGCAAGCACTTTATTTTGCGGTTTCAAAATTTCTTTAGAAGGGGATCTGAACAGAAGATAATAACGATTTACACATTGCTTCCATTTACACTTATCCAATTCTTTCAAAATTATAAGAAGAGAGAACAAAGTTTTCTAGAAATCTTCTGCTGAAGGAGAAATTATATCCAAAAACACAAATCTTGTATAATTTAAATTTCATTGGAAGAGGTGAATAATTAACTTATTTTCTTAAATTAATAAACTTTGACTTTAACGCCACACAATCGTAGTAACCTATTCGTAATTTAAATTTTACAATGAAGTATCGGCCGAAAACCTGGAAATGAAATGAAAACAGAGAGGAAATTGGCAACCCAACATTCAACGTTTCAATACTCGGCAGCAGTTCCTTAAATTAGAATTTTACTACATTTTCAGTTTTTTGTATCAAATTAATTTTATATACCTATACAAACACGTAACTTTTTTGAAACTTACGTTTATGTAATGTAGGTACGTAAAAAACCTGCACAGGCAACAAATTAGAGAAAAAAAATCTTACGTTACATGCTATACTCTTGGTTTCCGGGTTGGAACCGCATCGTTGTCGTTGCTTGTGCCAACGTTTCGTCCACACTCTTATAGGACATCTTTAAGGCTGTTACTGCACACTGACAGTCAGTTTCGAGATACAGAAAACAAAAGGCTCGTTCAATTGAGCTCGTAAAACTGCGATTGTTTCTCCATTTGATCTCTCTATCTCCGCGATCTTCATACTAAACATCGGAAAAAAGTCCCTGTGTGGTAACGCCTTAGAAATAATGCCTTTACCTCCTTGTTGACAAAAGGAATCATTTAATGCAATAATTTTTGAATATAATAATATTAATACATTATATTGTATTCAAATGTATACTGGCCGCCATAAATAAATGAACACCCAGTATTCTTTGATAAATTTTGATGAAATTTTCAGGAAAGTCGTATTTATATCATATTAAGAAACAATGAAAATTTCGACAATTACAACAATTTCTATTAACATTAACAACTACTAAAAATTGTTATTTATGACATTGCGTCCTTGTGACAATATAAAGCATACTTGTTATTTTAATTAGTCTTAATACAGTGTAGAAAAATGCCTCCTGTTCAATGACGTGGAAATTTTCGTGATGTTGCTGATCGTGTAGGACGTAGTGTTGCTATAATTGCTCTATGTTGGCGAAAATGGACAGAAAACAATGAAGAACGACAACGTCCGCGGCGTGGGCATCCAAGGTGTACCACTGTTCGTGAAGACCGTGCTTTTCGGCTTGCAGCTCTTCGGGACCGTTTTTCCTCATCCAGAGAAACTGATGATAGATGGATAGGTTTAATTAACCAACAAATTTCTAGACGATCTACATACCCACGATTTCGATCGTTTAGACTTAAATCGTATAGACCATTGCTTTGTTTACCTCTAACTGCTATCCATAGAGGTTCGCGATTATAGTGGTGTAATGAAAGGTTACATTGGAATGACGAATGGAATCGCGTCGTGTTTTCTGATAAATCTCGATTTTGTTTATGGGCTCATGATGGTCGCAGAATGGTCAGAAAACTTCGTGGAGAAAGAGGACATCTGCAGTTTTCTATACAACGGCATACGGCTCTTACTGAAGGTGTGATGGTGTGGGGTGCTATCTGCCATGGAAGTAAAAGTCCTCTAGTAGTTATTCCGGAAACATTAAATGCACTTCGTTACATCAATAACGTGTTAGAACCAGTGTTACTGCCATTTCTTCAAGAACTGCAAAATCCCAGTTTTCAGCACGATAATGCGCGCCCACATACTACTAGGGTTACTATGACGTTTTTGAATAATGCTAATGTTAATACGCTTCCATGGCCTTCTCGTTCGCCGGATCTATCACCAATTGAACACGTGTGGAACATGATAGGACGGAGGTTAGGTACTTTACAACCACCTGCAAACAGTGTAAATATTCTCCAAAGGCGGATTTTAGAATTTTGGGAAAGTATACCGCCGGCTAGTATCGATTCGCTAATTTCAAGTATGCCCAATCGAGAATGTGCAAGAAACAGAGGAGGATCTACGCATTATTAGTATTAATACAAATTGTTGTAATTGTATGATGTTGAAATTTTCATCGTTTCTTAGTACTAAAAAGACGCAACTTTTCTGAAAGTTTCATCAAAATTTATCAAAATATATTGAATGTTCATTTATTTATGGCGGCCAATATATATATATATATATATATACATTTACACACACTACACACTACTTCGGTTTTATTGACTATTATGGTTTATCATTTCTCAGAATGATACTATCGCCCCGAAAAGAGGAAATTCACCGTGTATATCCGACATTCACGTTACTTAAACGCATGACAGAAATTATCCAACTGGGAACTACAATTTACATCAGCATCTTTACGGATCGTTATGCTTTCTACTAACGATTTCTTTAGTTGTGCATCTATTGAGTGGAATTTGATTTATAGCTGCATCATAGGACTTATTGCTCGTTTGAAATCGATTAGTAGGCGCTTCAAATCGTTCTCCCTCACTCGAGTAATTTGAAGAAAGGATGGTAGGTTTTGCTATGTTTCCATGTTAAAATTCTTGTTTGTATGTTATTTCTCAATGTACTTTGTAGTTAAGGGATTATCTCCAGTTCAATTTTACACAATTTTAAACTTTAAAATAATATTAATCAAATTTGGCAATGCGTATTGAACTGTAGTTCGTCCAAATAAGTAACATCCACATACGCAAGCGAGAATGTTAATTAATTTCTAACAAACATCGCGTACATATATCAATTATGCTGTTAACAATTCCGGTTTATTTTCCAGTGCTAACAATCATCCAATTTACATGTCTACTTGATTTCGCTCAAATTATATGCACCTATATATCAATAACGGATGTAATAAACAAATGTACACAGTGCGGGCCTAAAGTGTCCCCCTCCCCATACTAACTTTCCAACGACAGAAGCTAGCGTTTTTAGAAAAAATAGGTCGATTTCTATTTTTTGTAAACTAACTTCTGCCATTATCAGCATTTCAACTGTATTTCCGGTTTCACCGGAAGTGACGTCAACTTTCCTTTCTTTAAATAGAACAGCCTGTCTGTTCTTACGTCTTCGGAAAGCTAATCGAAAGACGAATCCAACGATACCACAGATACCCTTAAGAAATATGACGATATGCAGCAATATAGCTTTTGGTAATCTGTTTTTGTTGTTAGGCAAAGATGGCTAGAAAAGAGCGCCAAATTGTCTCTTGCGACACCAGAGTGATCTAAAGAGCTCGTTGCTAAGCAAAGTAACCATAACAATTGCCAAACTGTCAAATCTCAATTCTAAAAGCGTAAATTATTCTTGTTATTTATTGTTATTATATCCTGCATTTGTCATATATAACTTCTTCGTTCTCGCTATTGTTTTCTCTCATTTAACCTTATTCTGTTAATTGTTGTTATTTCTTTACATTATCGAACTTTATTGTAATTAGTTAATTATGGTAAGTTTGTTTAAATTTGTTACTTTTATGATGGCTTCTGCACGAACCATGGGAAATTGTTGGATACCCATGCAAAAGAGCTAAAAGACACACAAATTGTCTATCAAAAAGTTCGATAAAGTAAAGAAATAATAATTGACAAAACAAATTAAAATGAGATAAAATAATAACGAGCACAAAGAACGAAAGTATGACAAATGCAGGTTATAATAACAATAAATAACAAGAATAATTTACGCTTTTGGAATTGAGATTTGACAGTTTGGCAATTGTTATGATTACTTTCCTTAGCAACGTATAGTCACACACATACCGTAAGAGCGAACGTACTATGATTAGCCAGCATAATCGGCATTTTTCGGAATGCCAGAGCGAAGTCGTGTCTTACGTGTACGTCAACGAATACGCCGTTTATAACGTGATCAAGATGTTTTCGTAAATGCATGAGCGAAGTCGTGGCATGCACATGTACGAGAACGAATACGCCGTTTATAACATTAGCAAGGTGCACAATTGAATTTGCGTTTATGCAATTTTGTCAAGCAAATGACATTCAACAAGCACCCATTTAAATGCGCTGAATTCGTGTAAAATCGAGTGATTATAGTACGCTCGCTCGTACGGTATAAGCGTATGTACTAGTCTCTAACAATAATTCTCAATTAATATATTTCATTGTTTACCAAAGTGCAAAAGTGTCGACTAAGTTTTTACCAGCATCTCCACCAAATGTAAAATTAAACATATACGGCATTCATTATTACTATAATTATAATCAACATGCAAAACATACATCTTCAATAAGTTACACAAAAACTCCAAGTAATTAAAGCAAAAATTAGATAAATTAACCAAAAATTAATAGATAATAGATATTTGCTAACAAATTCCTAAATAAAAGAAAATTAAAAAGTTATAACTAAACACCATTGTGTACAGTGCAACGACACTCTAAAACTTGAAATAGATAGCTAAGTAGACTCAGATTTGGCAGTTTACTAAATAATATAAGGTAATGAGGATCTTCCAAATTACATACAAAACTTTATGTTTACTTTAGCACAAAAATAATAAAATCTATTAAAATGAAATTTGCAAAAAGTGAATGACAATTAACGTCAAAAATACATGTCATGATAACGATAATGAACCTCTAGATCCTATTGACATGGGTTCCGTCATTTGTACATAGATTAGATTAGATTACTTTATTAATCTTATTAGGGTACATTACATTAACGATATGGTTGGGATCACATTTGTTTGAAATTTTCTTAATTTAAGACCTTTTTGAATAATTCGATATAATTGAATTTATTAAATGTTACATAATTAAATGTTAAAAAAATTATATTAACACAGAAATGGTCGCAACGAGCATTTTAATCATATTGGAACAAAAAATAAGCTTTTTGTAAAGAAAATAGACAATAAAAGTAAAAGTAAAGTATCATACATAGTATAAGTGTAAGTGTAATCATACATAGTGTAAGTAGTATAAATAATACAACATAAAACACAAACGTATACACAAAAAAATTAAAATGCGTTCTTCACTTTTGCCTGAAAAATCTAACGTTCTGTAATTATGAAGATTTGTGTATTCGTAAGAACGCTGCTAGGTTATTTCGAAAAATTATTTCAAAGTAAAAAAATCCGTCTTCCCTTTGCTCACATTACTCAATGTTTCGAAATGTTTTGTCCACTAAAAGAAAGTAGACATTAGCAAGTATACACATCTCATTGCTTTTTTGAAACGAGGGTCCAATAGTTACATTCCTAAAAGTTCAAGAGTTTTCACCAAGCAAGGTATTACACATTTCATATTAAAAGCAGAAAATTATAACTTTTTAATAATGACAGTTATTACGATCATTAAGTGCAATTTTGGTAAAGTATTAAAGGATTTACGTTTAGAAGATGTAATAGATAATGGATTTTTTCAAATTTTTATACCAAATATAAAAACTAAAACTTCAAGAGAATTTATTAATGATTCCCAAAATTCTCAAATATGTTTTAATTTTTCCAAATCTCATTGATCATGAGAGATTATTGCATATTTTTGCACACTAGAGCATATCCGAGCTTGTTTTAGCAAATTGAGAACAAAAATATTTTTTTCTTTGAACTTTATTAGTGTTTTCCTGTAATACAACAAAACTTTTACCAACGAACAGTTTATTGGACACGTGTCAATCAGATGCGGAGTCGGCTCTCCTGTCGCTGGACCTTCCCACCGACAAAAAGCCTACTTCGCAAAGAAGCCGCCATCCTTCAGGTGGTGGGCTGTCGCAAATTCACTAAATAAAATTATCATATAATTTGCAACAACCCCCATACCGGTAACTGTCTGATTCATATGAAGTCTAAGTATTTACGAAAATGTTTCTTATTCATTGTATAACCAGACGTTGAAGCAGATTGGTGCAGTAGTGAAAAATGCCAAAAGTGAGTACACGTTTAATTGTTTCGTGGATCAAAAATGTTCCTGAACTTATTCTAACGGATGAAAGAGTTTTCTGCAAAGCATGTGGGAAGACGGTAAGTTTTGTTTTGTGTATAATACACTAGTATTTAGAATTGTACAGCCATATACGATTCTCTTGTAAGTTTTTGGTAATATTTTTTTTCTTTGTGAACGCAAATTTCAAGTCACCCAACATGTTGCAACTGAAATGCATAAGAGAAACTGTCGGAAACTTCTAGTTTCAAAACTTAGCCAAGTGCCTTTGACACAATCTTTTGCCGGAACCTCCAAACAAAGTGACCAACAAATATTTAACGCAGATTTGTGCAAAGCCATGGTTACTGCCAATATACCGCTCAAACAGCTGCAAAATCCGTGTTTTCGGCAATTTTTAGAAAAGTACTGTCAAAAGAGTATTCCGGATGAAAGTTTGCTCAAAAAATGTTACGTAACCGGTATTTATTCTGAAACGATCAATAGCATTAGGGAAATTGTTAAAAGCCAGTATATATATTTTACCGTTGATGAAACGACAGATTCCTGTGGCCGCTATATAGCAAATTTATTAATTGGTCATCTAAATAATAAACAGCCTGGTAGATCGTATTTAATTGCTTGTAAACAATTAGAAAAAGCAAACCATCTCACAATATTAAGATTTGTTAATGAAAGTTTCATGAATTTTTTTCTTCCCGATGTTGTTCCCACAAGAAAAATTTTAGTCATGTTGTCCGATGCAGCGATGTATATGATTAAGGCAGGTCAACAGCTTAAACTTTTGTACCTTAATTTAATACATGTTACTTGTTTGGCTCATGGATGAAATAGGGTGGCTGAGGAAATTCGGCAGCAATTTCCAACAGTAAATACATTAGTCAGTAATGTTAAGAACATTTTCTTAAAGTCACCATTGAGAGTTCAGATTTATCGAGAAAAGCTGCCGGATACTCCTTTACTACCTGAACCCGTCATTACCCGACGGGGTACTTGGTTGAATATTTTATGCAAACCATTATCTAAAGATCAAAAACATTATTTCAGAGTTCTCTACTGACAACTGCAATTCTATTGCAAAATATCAAGAAATTTTGAAAAACTCTTCTTTGTCTAATGAATTGATATTTATTAAAGCCAATTATGAATTTGTTTCTTTGACAATAACAAAACTTGAAAAAGAATCGCTTCCACTAACTGAATCAATTAAATTAATCAATGATTTAGAAAATAGTGTTTCAAATATTCCGGGTAGAATAGGAAACTCAATAAGTCAAAAGTTTAAAGAAATAATTAATAAAAATGTAGGATACAAAAGTTTAACAAAAATCAGTTTGATTTTAACTGGTGAATTAAAAATGTATGAAACAGAAACAAGTATAGAATTAAGTCCTGAGATTATGAATGGATTAAAGTACGCACCAATAACTTCCGTTGATGTTGAAAGAGGTTTTTCGATATATAAATGCATTCTCACAGATAGACGACATAATTTTTCATTAGAAAATTTAGAAAAGCATTTCATTATCAATTGTTTTAATAATAAAAATATGTAATGTCTAAGTATATATTTTAACAAATTTTAAGTACGTATGTGTTTATATAATTCTGATTTTAAAATGTAAGTGGGAATAGTGTAAGAACAATAAACGTTTGTAATATACTTCGTTGTGGTTATTCTTGTTTTATAGCATTTAACAAGAAGTTAATCGGTATCAGAAGCATATGTGCATAAAATTGCATATTTAGCAAAAATTGTGCATATTTCGAAGAATTTGTCTGCATATATATGCGCATATTTTGTCGATTTCCGATGCATATAATTCCGCTCTCTAATGATGACCATTATTTTGAGCGCTCATCTGCTTCATTGTTGGCAGATTCCGAAGCAGATTTGCTAATTGTGAAACGTCATGGAGGATGGAGAATTAATTCTGTCGCGCGGGGATACATCGAAAATTCTATAGAAAATAAAAAAAAAGAACTGTACAAATTGTTGGTGAAGAAAATGACACCATTTTCTTCACCCAAGTGAATGAACAGAACCGGAATTAACATAACAAACTGTAATAAATGTTTTACAAGTTCAAGTGAAAAATAAGTGCTCAAACTTGCAAGATCGGTGTGCTCTAACGGAGTATTCGACAATTAACCCGTAACATTATCTTTTGATGAATCACTTAAAATCGTGTTACTTGATAACTTACCCTTCAACCCAAACCCAACAGTAAGAGGTTCGTTACATAGGTTAGATACAAGGTACTACACAGGTTGAAAATGTGCCCGCAAAGGTCCGAACACAATATAATTTCCGAACAGCCTACGGATATAACTCCTATATAAACCGCTAATAGCAGCAGTATTGCTGTGAAATAATAGAATATGTGTACCTGATATTCTACAAACATTCAAAATTAGTAGGTCATATGTTCACTTTATTATCAAATGGAAAAAGACAATAACAACGTAAATTATTACGATAGAAAACGCCTATCAAGGTGAGGTTTTCCATTTGAATATCGACCTAATTTACAAACTAGTAGCTTAAAAATAATGAAAGTTTATGCAGGATAAGTCAATGATTATGCAGAATCCTTTTATTTTTCACGCAAAGCGGTGCTACGGTGTGCCATTAGTGTCGTCGCAGTTTAGCGTGAACTGCGAAAGATGGAGAAATATTTTCTGTACGTACTATATAGTATACCACAGCGCATTTTGCAAAATTACCTATAAATATACAAAGTATTCCAAATCTCCGCAACCACCTTCAACTTTTTTATTTTAAATAGATTACTATACTTTTTATTGACCCTTTTTATAGCTACTTAAATAAACTTTGTGATATATGGTTATGTACCCTAAAATTTTGACAGTTACAAACTCTGGCATTTTAAGACATCGCCTGAAAACAAATGTAGTGTCGCGAATTACTATTTTACTATCAATGTAGGGGCTAACACTGTATATGTAATACTGTTCCACTAGTTTCTCGAACATTATAAATAGTACACGGACACCGACCAACCGATAATAACCGAACGTCCACTCGATTCCTTGTATGTACATAGTAAACACAGCTCCTTTCATGGCGCCTCTGCGAGTGCAACCGTTTGTCACGCTTTAGTAATAATGTATTTAATGCCCAACAGAGCCCCTACATTTCCAAAAGTAGATTAATTGCAAAAGAAGATTTATGAAACTTTATCATTACAACAATCACCAGTTAATACTGTTGTCATCGTAACAAATACTCTGCACGTCTAGAATTACAGGTAGATTACATCTTAATTTTCTAGTCTTCAATTTGTTTGTCGGATAAGTCCGATATGAAAATTATAAAGTAAATCACCCTCGCGACCCTATCTTTCACGAAAGGTAAGAATGTTTTAAATACCAACTAATTCTCTTTCTACTGAATAATTCTTTTAGACGAAACTAAAGTGCATTGCATCCATGTTGAAAATGAAGACCGAGTAAATGTTTACAGTCTAAACTTGAGAAAGGATTGAAAAAACAAAACTAAGTTCAAAATGAAGGTTCTGAAGTTTTTGGAACCTTTCTTTAAGTGTTATATTCATATGTAAATATAAATAAAAACAACTATTTAGCTACTGTTTTTGGAATACCTCACAGGGGTCCAATTATTTCTATTGTAGGAGGTAGAAAAGTAACCTTCTATTTTCGGGGTAACTTTCATGGATTTTTTTAGAGTGCAATTCTTATTTTCAAAGCAACAGATTTAAAAAACGCATGAAAATAAATCCATTACCGTTTTTCTGCAATTTTGTGCTTCATTATACACAATCTTTAAAACGACAGTAAATAATACCGGTTACTGTGTTCAGTAGACATAAACTTTTAAGCATCGAAGTTACCAACATTTAGTGTAAACCGTAAATAAAATAGATATAATTTATGACCTACTAGACCATAAATTTATTTTTATTTGAATTACAGACGTTTACAAGCCTTGTTATCTACTTCAACCCTGACGTTAACAGCTAGTTCAAAATCTTTTGCCTTATTTATTTATTGGCTAATTTAGCAGTATAACGGGCGTAAAATGCTGTATTTCTGATTAAATTGCAGTATTCCGAAACAACAAAAGCTAAAACTTGATAACAGAAAAATATATGATATTTGAGTTCATTGAATAATTTAATATTAATGACCGGCTCGCAAATAAACTGGTTTTGTAGATGTGTTATTTGTATTTACAGAAGCTCATAAATTACAATAATTCTCATATATTTATTTGCCACCATTTATACACTCCTGGACAAAATTAACGCAATTAATTTGTGTGGATGTCTACCGAGAATGTTAATAGCATTATTATTATTACAATTCGGCGGTCCCAAAGCGGTTTCCTGCATTGCCGTCACGTAACCTATTGTGCCCTCTGAATAATTTCTTAATCCCGTAGGAGTTCTATAGCCTTTAGAATGCCCAGAATTTCCTTCGGCTCTATATTTGAATGTTTTCCCAGGTATACCTTACGTGCCCCAAAGTCACTGTGACTTATGTTGTATGATTCGCAGCGACTTATAGAGTTTCCTCTTCCTCATCGCATCCTCTATATACTGGTTCAGAGGCTAGTCCCATTTTATGTAGATGCTTCGTTAGTGACCAGTTACGGTACCCTTCCACATTCTAACATTGGATTTACACATGGCCAGCAATTTCTCGGACTTTTCTTTTGAATGTCCTACCAGGAATGCCTCCGATTGCATATTTCCTGGTTCTTCCCTCCAATGTTTTTCATGCCACTGATGTAGCCGTCCCTTGATCTCCACCTTGGCCATCTCCAAAGGGATCCCAAAGTACGTTCAGGTCCGATCAGCAAGAATGCACTGCAATGTTGGTAACCGAGAGTGCTCATACCAGTTTTAATATATTTTTTCCCCCGAGTATATTCAGTATTTGAATACATTCATGTACCTTTCCTAATATTGCTTCTGACGCACTAAGTGCTTTTAGAACCGTTTGGTTGTCGGTTACTATAAAGATTCTGTTCTTTCCGACCAAGGATTCCAACAGTTCTCGACCACATAATGTAATTGCGTAAATTTCCGCTTGAAATTCGGGCTGACAGACAGGCTTCCTTCAATCTGCCCGCTCCACATATTCCCGCCCCCGTTCCAAATTGGGTTTTGGATCCGTCCGTGAAAAAGGCGAGCCCATTCAGAGTAACTCTCCCCTGTTACCCATGTTCTCTAGTCGGTACAACTACCTCGTAGGTTTTCATGATGGTTTACGCCTTGGTGATTCTGCGTGACACCATACTTAGTATGGAATTTTCATCTATTGCGTTGAAAATGGCTGCATGCCCATCTTTACTTTTTCCCGTCACATACTGCCATTCACATGGTATGACCCCATAACGGCCCTCGCTCTCACCAACAGGTAAAGAGGCGGAAAATTAAACAAGGTCTCCAGTGCAGCAGTTGAGGTTATCGTCATAGCTCCGGTTATGCCGAAACATGCTAAGCGCCGTATTCTGCATAGAATATCCTCTCTTGAACTGGAGTGTGTTGCCACCAGACTAAATTGGATGTTAGTAGGCTTTGGACCTTTTTTGACAATTCACTTATTAAGTTAATCAGTACTTAGTTCATCAGTTGTGATAAAATCTGTTGGAAATCGAGTTTATCTACTTTTCTTGAATTTAATGTGTTTTCCTCAGTTTTGTGTTTTGGGTTTCAATTAGAATAGTTTGAAATTTGAAAATGAATTGTCTAAGGAATTTGACGAAGCATGAGGCTGCGCGCATTGCCTCATGCTTCGTCAAATTCCTCGGTGAGGGATTTCCTCAGCATTATATTGCCAATTTGGTTGAAGTAAACAAGTCGGGTGATCATGATAAGTCGTGTGACGAACGTTTCCCTAGGCTATCTGCCTTAAGAACCAGATTGGCCAGTAGATCGGTGTTAAGAAATGATCTCGAAAATATCCGTAATGTTCCGATTTCTGCTCGAACGGTCAGAAAAAAGAAGCTAGACTTGTTAGTAAAAGACCAACAACTGTGCCACTGCTTACCAGAAAGAGCAGAGATGCTAGATTGCGTTTAGCCAAAAAATCCCAGTAATTGGCCTATAGATGAAAACGTGTTTTATTCTATGACAACACTGAGGTGAGCCCAAAATTCCTTGATGAACATGAACGAGTCTGACGAAGAGCTGCAGAGAGCTTTTCGCAGTGCAGTATCTCTCCAAAGAATCCATTTGGTCATTTTGGTGATGGCCCTATAAGGTTCTGGGACGGAATTTGTTAGAACGCTCGTACAAAGTTACCCTATTCGATCAAAATCGATGAATGCAATTTTTTATTTCAAAAACATTGTAGTTGAACATGTAATTATAATGCGTTTTGATCCCTTTGTAGGAGACGGTTCTTTAATTATGCAAGACAATGCCCGAACCCAAATGGCTAGAGTCCCACTAAATTATCTCAATGATGTTATCATACCGTCTATCGAGTGGCCACAAAAATGTTCGGACATAAATCCAATAGAAGATATATGGGACATGCTGAAAAGATACGTGCGACGCCATACACTTGCACCTGCTAACCTGAGGGAACTCGAAAATGCAATTCTTGCAGAATGGGAGAATACTCCGCAGGAAGCCATCCAAAATTTAATTAAAAGCGTGCCTAGGCGTATAAGTTCAGTAATCAGAAATAAAGGAGGCAACACACGCTAGTAATGTCCCAATAGTAACATCCATTCATTTGTATTACCGTTGATTGTTTTTCAGCTTTCGTTTTTCGATTTTAGAATGACTTTTGTTGAAACTTGGATTAATTTTATTCGGATTCTGGGATTTTGATAATTTATATTATTAGTTCTTTATTTCTTAAAAAAGAGACTCCATGAACATTACTTTGTAGGAGATAATCAATGTTCCGGGCTATTTTCAGTAATTTACATCTTGAAGATATTTTTTTTTTAAATGACACAAAACTTATATTCAACACACATTATTTGGAATCCAGTCATCAAAATTTACAACGTCATCTACAGCATCGAAAATGAACATCGTTACGCCAAATACAAAAGTATTAAGTCGTTGGATTGCCAATGCCGGGACAACGAGTAAACAAGAGAGACACGATTTAATTTTTTTTTACAGTAGACATCTTTCGACCACTTATTTAGAAAAATAACTAAGAAAATTTAACCAAAGAAGATAAAAAGACTGGTGGCGTTTACTACAAAAAGGGTTCAAGCATTAACTGAAGAGGAGGATAACAGGATTAAAGAAGAACTATAAATGGTACATTCATACACCACACACATAATTGTAAGTAAGTCATAATTGTGTTGTCGTTATGTGAAAATAATAATCGGGATTTAATTATCATTTAATCTAACATTTCATATTTTAAGAAACATTTCAATACTTCTAAACTCTTAAATAATGCAATTTTCATTAATTTATTTAATAAAAAACATTGTTTTTTGTAATTTAATATTTTGTTATATAAACGATGTCCAGGAATGTATATTGAGTAGAAGATGTAATAATTTCCATGTTTTCATCAAAACTCATATCTTCTTGTATACAGGACCCTATTATTTTTCGCTTATTGAAAATAACGAAACAACAGAAAATTAATTTCCGAAGTTGCTAGCGACTTGCGGTATGATAATCCAATGCAGATGAACCAGCGCTGATGTTTGCTACTTTAACTTCTGCTTCCGACCAGAATTAAATTCAAATGTCGCAAAGGCAAATTATCTTAACAAACGAGTTTACAATTGCTTCTTATTTTATATTTCATTCCAGTCACTGTATACGCAGCGTTCAATTGAAAAGCACCACCATAAATAACTTCTTCCCATTTATTTTTGGGGAAAATGCAAAAACACGTCAAGAAACCTAATACAGGGTTTCCCAAAAGTCACCTCCCTGAAAGATATGTATTTGGAAAAGCTAAACCTACCTGGTGGGTATGTGTGGGCAGGTATTTAGAGAAATGGTTACACCAGTTCGCGACTATTTTGACGGATATTTTCCAGAGTGGATTGGACGTAAGGGTACGATCGACTGGACAGTACGTTCATGGGATCTTACTCCATATGACTACCGTTTGGAGCATTGTGAAGGATAAAGTCTATCAGAAGAGACCTACGACTCTTGGCGACTTAAAGGAAACAATCGATAGGGATCTTGACGTGCTGAATGCTAACAAGGAATTGTGTACTGCTATTGTAAATGATGTTCCTCAACGCTGTTAACTCTATGTCGACAACAATGGAGCACACTTTGAACAGTTTGGCATATATGTTAATCAACAAATATCATATTGTGTTAATAAAGTACTTTTTATTATCGGTTTCTCCTTTTTTTTGAATTTTTCATATCCATGGAAACAACTTTGGGCCACCTGTACATTTAAAAGGCAGCAAATACTCTGATATATACATTTGTTCTCAATGGAATGCTCTCTATAATTAATGGTATAACACAAAGTACTTTAAAAGCTATTGTTGTTATGTTTCTGTTAACATATTAACATATTAATAATGCGTGTGCGCCGGGTGTGTGGGCGGAAGGTAATTTCCTGAGAAATTTAGAGAAAATGTTTTTAAATAAAAAATACTCTGAAACAACACAAAGTTATAATTAGTTATACAGAATGCTCAGTTTTCGTAGCGCACGATACAAGCTTGCGTGCTCCTCTTTAATTCATTCAATTTTTATTGACTTCCTCTATACCTATGTATCTATCCTTGCTTTTCAGAAAATGTACATAGGTTAAGACTTTTGCGCAATACCGCTCTTTCATTAATGGTATCTGTATGTATGTACAAGGATACCCGTGTTTGAAGACTGTTGAGTTTTCTTGGTTTAAAGAACAATGCCACTAGTCGTCTGCTTCGGTGTACCTTCCTTGTGAAGAGGGAGGACCAATTGCTTATGTTTAGATGTATGTAATTTTTGTATATTTGCTCACTTACTTAGTTGCTCTCTAAATTACTATACAGTATACAGTACGTAGGTATCAAAAATAAATTGATCATAAAATGCGCAAGTACATAAATATTGTATATATTAATTGCATAATTCGGTTCCCTTAAATTTGTACATAATTCATGTACGCATTTGTATGTATGGTAACGTTGAAATGTATAATAGTAAGGCCATCACCAAACCCTGCCGGAGCCTGACCGTCTGATCGGGCGACAGCAGCAAATAGCCAATCACTACAGCAAAAAATGCGAAATGTGTCGCGAATTTCTTAGTAGAAAACATAATTTGTAGACACGGATACAATTTTAAGCGATCGAGGCAAATGTTTTACATCAAAAATAGTCACGGAACTAGTAAAAGCGTTGGGTAGTCACCCGATATGTACAACAGCTTATCATCCAAAAACGAACAGTTTAACAGAACATTTTAACGGTACGATTGCACGTATGCTGTCTATGTATATAGCGTCAAACCAAAGAGATTGGTGTACTTATGTACCTCTAGTAACTTCTGCGTACAATACTGCAAAACAAGAGACCATCATTTTTATTAGTTTATGGTTGGGAGGCTACAATTCCCAGCGATGTAGCACTTCAAACAGGTAATGCAACGGAGGAAACGGCTACCGAATATTTAGAGAAAATTAGGATAGTTACAGAAAGAGCATCAGAAAGAAATGAAATAGAACAGCAAAAACAGAAATTAAGATACGATCAAGGCCGCAGAAACGCGAACTGTGAAGTAGTAGTATTGGTATATACGCCTGTTCGAAAAGTAGGCAAGTCGGAAGAACTATTGTCAAAATAATTGGGTCCGTATAAAGTAGTTCGAAAGATCAGCGACCTTAATTATGAAATAGAAATCAAACGAGGTGTCACAGACATCGTACATGTAAAACGGCTGAAGAAATACAGCGCGCGCGATGATTGAGTAAGATATTCAGTGAGTAATCTAGCGAGTAGGTAAGCTATTGAGTAAGTAAGCAACTCAGCAAATTCTTGTTCGGAGTGTAGTGAACTGGGTTCATATCGATTCAGCGGAAAATGCGAAATAACTTACAGAGATTCGATATACGAATGTATTGAAATCAAAGATGAGCCGACACCTGCGCCTCGACAAATGACAAATGCAAAGAAATTAATAATAATACTGCAGTTTAAAAGGATTTAGTTTAGAAGTTAGTTAGAAAGAGTTTATGATTAAAAGAGTTTAGATTTGAAAGAGTTTAGTTTAAAAGAGTTTAGGGTTACACAAACAAGTAATAGGTAGTTTTAAGAAAAGGACCCCAGGTTAAGTAGTTGTTTTAAGCATTTAAGTTTAAGTACTTACAATTAGTGTAAGATTTCAAAGTTAAGAAACGAGTCAAATTTAATTTTGTTTATTTTTTTCTATTATTCTATTTTATTAGATAATTCTAATATTTGTTTATTTCTTGTTTCATGTACAAAATCAATTGAGACGACCTCATTCGACGGATTCGTCAGTCCACTACTCCGTAGTTTTGTCAATCAGCAAATACCTAACATCAAGGTCGATGTTTTTTTTTACCGGGAGAAGTGTCGCATATGTAACACAATTACAACATTATTCCAAGTGCAAGTTTTGCGGTATCATCAAGAACCGTGGCGCCGCGGGAATGGGCGGGCGAACCATTAGAAGAGGGACGACGAGGTTGCTGCAGTAGCAGTTTTATGTAAAAAAGTATTATGTACACTAGAAATGCATTATTATATTCGCAATTGTAACTACATCTTCCAACAGTACAGTACTTAGACAATAAATAGAATGTAAAGTGACAAGGTGTTATCATGTTATTCTATAAACCCCCCCTAAACAACCCTCTTTGTCACAATATATATAAATTACACTAACCTTATCATTAATGCGTTGCTTATGATCTAGGTTTAGTATTTCTATATAATCTTTTCGGAAACTTCTTCAGTTACAATCTTCAACTCATAATCAATTGTTCATCCCCAAGGTTCTTCAATCGATTTAAATACGCATCGTACAAAAGTGGATACATCGCCGAACGGCTACAACATTTTAAAGATCCTGTAAGATTCTGCTTCCCGAAGGATACACAAGATACACAACAATAAGGTATTAATAATAAAATAAGAATATATGACAGATGTAATATATACGTAAACTCTGCGTAGCTTCTATATTTTAGCTGCCCAATTGCCCACTGGCGGGGTGTAAAGCACCCCAAGTCCAACACTACCGTTCGCTGTTTGATTCAATAGCTCAGAAACGACGAGAGATACCAAAAAGAAGTTAAGACAAGATTGTGTTACTGTTTTACATGCTCTTAAATAAATTCGTTATAGAGAAAATATTTACGTCATCGTTAAAAGCATGATCGGGCAGCTAAAACAGTTACCGTTGTTCTTATACTAAATCGGTCTATAAACCCACAAAGTCTCATTTAAATCGGTGAGATGTACTTACCTGTGTTTCCTTGTTAGTCATGTAAGATTTCGTAGACAAATTTTCGTCAAAATTCTTAATGGTGAAGTGAGGAGCCTTAGACGACTTAAATCTTCGGTCTGGCTTTCACCACCATTACTACATTTCAATTCATTGATCGTTTTACTTATAACCAACACATTTGTTTCTACTGAGAAGCAATACTTCCATAAAAAGATTACAAGCAACTTTTGTTAAAGAAGGACTATATCATATGTTTTGAATAGTAAAGTTTGAATTTGAAGTGTTGGGTAAAAGGATTCAAAAACCGCTTCCGAAGGATTAAGTGATAATAAGACAAATTACATTTCCAACTCATGGTTTTTGTTATCTTATGCGCTAAATAAATTTGGGTACATGACGAGGCGCAAAGGTAGCCAATGAAATTTTCCATACCAGATTCATCTAACTGTGTTTATTTGACAAATACAGCAGTCTGCTGCAAGTATAAAACAAAATCGGAAACCACAAAACTGTGCTCTAATGAGAACGTCGCAGTTGCTATATATTTCGTGAGTGATGATAACCTTACAGTTAGAAAAGCACGCAGCGCTGAAGTTTGTGTGGCTTAGTTGCACAAGGCAAATTATATCTAAATTTAATATCAAACTTACTTGAACTGCTTTTATATCTTTAGACAGGAAAATGGTTTTTCAAATAGAATCATTCTAAATGTAGTTATTCTTTTATTAAATATTTCATACTAATTGTAAGTTATATTAAATATTCTTTGTACATACACGCATACAAATATGATATTCAACAATTTGGTAACAAATGTATATGTTTTTGTTATTCTTAAACAACTCGAAATTGTTTAAGCTTAATTTACATTTTGGTTAAAGTTTCAACTAGCAATGATCGCACCTCGATAAACCTCATTGGTTACAATATCGCCACTGCGCAAAGCTTTTTAATTTTTCATTGCATTGATATGTTCTGATATCCATTCAATTGCTTTAATTATTGAAGTGAAAGCTACGATCAAGTTTTATCTTTTTTTAAAGACTTAACACTAGAACCGACACACCAGTCAATTTGACCGTCCATCAATATTAAAATTTTTTTTTCAACGGAATTAATTTTGATATGATCTTGAAATCATGTGACTTTTCCTAAATTTAGTTTGGTAATGCTCTCACAAAATTTTGAATATTTTGTAGAATTCTAAGCGGTGTTCTGGGAAATTTTACGTTAAACGGCGTCCCCGGTCAAATTGACCGGTACGTTAAAAAAATGTTTTGACAAACTTTATTTGTCAATTCTTTTTCTTGGTTGCAACATTTGAAAGAACTAAACATTTAGGCATGTACCGCATGTAAATATATACATAATTTCAAACATTTATTACATATAAAACAAGGCATATAACTGCATCAACCGATCAGAGCTTGTTCCTATTTGTTAATACTTGTTCGTACTTGTTTCGACATGGTCAGCCTTGCCCTCGACAAAGAACCTGTTTCTACTCGTGCTTTTTTTAGTGTCGGACATGCACAGACTTAATTTGGCATATGTGTACAAAATATTTTGCAAGTTTCAACCTGCACTTTTGTGAACATATAAAAAGATCGGTAGTACTCTGAAAGTGCATTCATCCTGTTTAGTTAGACTGGACAGTATGTGGTCCAGTAAAGGTCTCTAGGCTGCACAAGCTTTAGCGTATTTAGACGAACTGGAAAATCTTCCACCAGGAAATTCCGAGAATGATTCTAAATCAGTTAGTACGGACAGTGAAAACGAAATTCGTTCTCGAATTGTTGCGAGTGAGGAACAAAATAATGATGAATCTGACAATGACACAGTTTGTGATGTAACGGTTGCAGTAACTAGTGCTAGTTCCAGTGATAAGCAGGAAGTGAAAACGTCTGTTCGTTCTAATCGCCAGCAAAAGAAACTAACAGTAAAAGGATTTTCTTTCAATCCTGGTGCAGTTTGCAAATCAAAAGACAATTCCCAATGGCAAGTAATTTCTGCGAGTCAGCCTACTGCAGAAAATGTCAGTAGTTTGTGGAGATTATTTATCGATGATTCGATGCTGAGACGCATAAAATAATGCACCGAGGCTGAAGCTAGAAGACAACTAGACAGTCAATGCAACTATCTTTAGGAGATCTAGAATCCTTTATTGCCATTCTATACGCACGTGGTGCTCAGGGTTCCAGTCACTTAGAATTAGATTCCTTGTGGTCTAAAAAGTGGGGAATATCGTTTTTCAGTCAAACGATGTCTAGAAACAAATTCAGAGAAATCATGCGATATCTCAGATTCGACCTCAAGTCTACAAGGAAAGAAAGATTGGTACATGACAAGTTTGCTTTAGTTTCTGAAATATGGCAAAAATTTGCTTACAATTGCAAAATTTTTTATGTGCCCGGAGAAAACATAACAATATACGAACAACTTTTACCTAGAAAAGCAAGATGTTAACCAAATTGATCGAGGTGGCAGTCGATCTTGTGGCAGAACGCTCCTGCTCGTTCCCAAGTTCCAGTTATTAATTTCCGCAGATGTTCGGGAAAAGTTGGAATCGCCATGTCGCTGTGCAGTTGTTGGTTCCGCACCAGGGTGATGCTCTGGACTTTCGAGCTCTCGTTCTGAAGTGTTTGCAGCTTTTTTAAATGACTTTTAGCTGCTGTTATCCGTGCTATACACCTATATGATATGATGGTCCTTAGGCATTTCCTGTAGATGGTAAGTTTGGTTCTCACATCCAGAGAACTGCTTCAATTTAGTAGCACCAACGGGGAATTTCTTGCACGAGCAAACCTCTCTTTGATGTACATTGATGTGAGGACCCCAGATAAGTCGTCCGTCGAATTTTAACCCCAGATACATAACTCAATCACTCCACAGGAGCTCAGCGCTTCCTACCACGATTTTCTCTGGTGCTATTCTCTGCCTGGTAAATCAGACGGCTATACATTTGCCCTCGTTTACTCTGAGGCTCCATTTCTCAAGTCACTCTGCCAACGAATCAACTCGGATACCTTAGTATATCACTCATATAGATAATAAATAATTCCGGTGTCAATAACGACTCCCGGGGAACTCCGGCATAGATGGGCCGCTTTGTGGACAGGCTCTTCCTGGATTCGCAGAGAAGGACCATTCTCACAAATAGTATGCAATCTCACAAGATTCTCGCTGACCCCAATCTTTATCATCTTATGGATCACCCCCTATGCTACACTGTATCGAATACTCTTGCAATATCGAGGAATACCGCCCTAACCGCCTCCCCAAAGCATCTCACACTGCGTCTGAGAGACGAAGAAGTTGGAAATCGATGGAAAGTCCAGCGCAAAACCTAAATCGTTCTTTAGGCATGGAAACTACTACCTCTAATTCGTTCCTTAATCGAGTTAAAACGTTCAACCACTTTGAATCAAGTTGGTAACAAACTTATGGGAGGGTAATTTCCGGGAACAGTAGGTTTCGGAAATAGTGATCACGATAGCGTATTTCTAGACGTTCGGGAAATATTGAATTTTCAAGATCGCATTAATTAAGACCAGCAAGAAGCATTTTTATACAAACTATTGCAAGCCTTTGAATGACTGAATATTAGTATTTGAGGTGTGTGTTGTCGTCCTCCTGAAAGCTTCTAATGCTATTCTGTTCATAAAAAACACGAGATTATTTAATTATTTATAGCTCTCTTAAAACAAATGCATCAGCTGATAGCACCTCAAATCAACTTTTGTGGGTACATGCTCCTTTTCACTTGCCACCACTACTGTCTGTTCTAGTACATTAGCGTTGTATTTATTGTTTTTAATTTACAACAATGTTATTGCTGGTGTAAGTAATTGCAATTCATCACTTTTTGCAATAAATTAACAAGTGTCTAAGGTCTGCGTAAACTGCATGAATTAAAAGCTGTAACCATCAAGTGACTGATGTTATCACAGGCGTTTACTGTCATATCTCTCCAGTTTTCACTAGTGAATTGAAAAACACTATTTTATTATTGTGTCACATTCTTCTTTCACAGGCAATTCCATTACGAGTTTAATGCATCGTCCACTAGTGCATTGTCAATTTCGATTAAGCAATAAGCAAATTTCAATTGTATTTCGAAATATTTACGTACAGACTGCCCCTAATGCAATTAGGGAAATTAGTAGGCGGTGTACCCGGTAGTAATAACACAACATGTTAAGCAAATAGGTCAGTTTTCAGAATAAATGCTTGCTTGCTGTTTCAATAAGCAAGCGCATTGTTTGTGTTTCAATAACGCTGTGCTTCGAGAGTTGAGTTTCTGTGTACTTTGGCCGTTGCAAACAAAGCAAATAAAGTTTCATATTAGATGAACTGCGTACCAAGGCAGCCAATTGAGAGAAGCTTTTCCGCGACGTTCGATTAAGAAAAGCAATAAAGTTTTCATCGGAACCTTTCGCTTATTTTCAGATTAAAGGTATTACATACAAAAACAAAACAAGGTGCTGGCTAATGTTTGTACTCTCATACCGCAATGAACAATAGCGAGTAAACAAGACACATTTGTTCTTTGGTCGTATTGATACTTGTACTGTAGGAAAAATTACAATATAAATATTTATTGTATAGTATGTAGAGTTTTAAACGATATTGTGTAAACTTTCGCGGAAAAACTACAAAACATGGTGACGTAACCGGCGCATCCGCCGAAAATCTCGAATTATACTTAATCCTTCAACTATCGACTTAGATACTTGGGTGTATCCCTATTTTTTGCCGAAATTTTGAAACTATGATATCTTTTAAGTTTATTCTACAAGTAAGTGGCTATTCAAATTCAGCCAAAAAAGTGATGAAAGTGTAAAATTAACCTAGCTATGTTTATTACAGTAAAAAAAATAATATTACTGCGCAGCAAGTCAACACAAATTCCTTTTAAAAATGAAATAATATTCCTGAAGCGTTTTCCTGTAAACCAGGTAATTTTCATAATAATTTTTTTTTCTATTATTTTTATCAATTTGTGCATGAAGAGCTAATACAAAACATGTAATTTGCAAACCACTTAACCGCTATGACTTACATGCAAATGAAGCGCGGAGATACAAGTTTGAGGCTTATGTTCCCAATTAGATGTTGCATTTACAAATCCGATTGTCAGTGATGTACAAGCAGTAATTACGGTCTACATATCATTGCCTAGTTCCAACACTTCCCGACTTATTTTACTTGTTATCACACCATTTGCTTCAGTTTTTGAATATAGCCTAATTTCCTTTTGTGTACATGATGACTTGATCACTAATTCCTTTATAAATTAGTTAAAACAGTTTATACAGTGAGGTTCTAAAATATCCCCCATTCCCCTTTTTTTTTTGGAAAGGTAATCGAAAAGCAAATCCAACGATACCACATATGTTATATGAAGATATGCAACAATAAAGGTTTTGGTAATCTATTTTTGTTGTTACGCAAAGTTGGCTAGAAAAGAGCGTCAAATTATTTCTTGTAACGCCAGACTGATCTAAAGAGCTCGTTACTAAGGAAAGTAGTCATAACAATTGCCAAACTGTCAGATCTCAATTCCAAAAGTGTAAATTATTCTTGTTGTTTATTGTTATTCTATCCTGGATTTGTCATACGTTCCTTCTTTGTTCTCGTTATTATTTTCTTTCATTTTAACTTGTTTTGTTAATTGTTGCTATTTCTCTACCATATCGAATTTCATTGCAATTACATTAATTATGGTAAGTTTGTTTAAATATATTAGTTTTGGATAAACAATATGTTTGTTTTTTAGGCTTTTTGTGTTGTTCCTTTTAAGATGGCTTCAACACGAACCATGCAAAATTGCTGGATCAATTTTAATATTATGTAAATTTGGCAAAAATTATCACCTTATTTGCCATGGTTGCGCATCAAACTGTACAATAATTTAAATCATATTACCTTCTGTTAAAGCAGTTTTCACTGTAAATTTTATACTATCTATCCTTACTTTGCTTATTTATTGAACTCTTATCTCAATTACTAGATATAGTGTTTAGGTCTAATTTAATTATATTTCAATGTAAAACTTAATACAAATGACCCACAAGCAATTGCTTTATGTAATATCTTTGCTTTTCATGGTATGTTTTATTACAGTGTTGAAAGTACGCGCGGTAACATATGCTTGGACAGTTATTTCTCTAATCTTCATACAAATTTGTATGTGAACAAAATCGATACACTTCTTTCGGACCACGCAGGTATAACAAATGTAATAAATAAAAATGCTGCTATTAGTTATGCTTCAATAACGCAGGCTGGCCTTTTGTGCCTGCATGAAATACTAAATAATGTCGATCGGTCCTTTGTTAAGGATTCATATTTGAATTTGGATATTAGAACTGAGATGTTTCTAGAAACCATTACTAACACAATGAACCTGAGTTTTACCACTGTAACAAAACATGAAACAGATAATATTAATAACTAGAGTAACCTAAACTTGCGGGCTCGCATAGGCGTCGGTATTACGGGTTAATATAAGAATACGAAAAATTCATAAACAAACTAAACCGGTAGAGAAGCAGGCATGTAGTGTCGACCCTGAATATAAATCATGTTAAACCGCGCTGAGAGAGATTTCGTTTTAGTACCGGCTGAGCTGTTGCAGAGATTAGTCGAACGGTCAAGGTTGTATACTTACATGTCGCATTTGAAAATATAGCTGGTGTTTTTTGTGTGTTGTAGTATTATACCAAGTACATAATTAGTATATCGTTTCATATAGAACTAATATTTGCATACCTAAGAAAACAATGCCTCGTAATAGATTTGCTACTAATGTACATAAGTATGTGTCACTTTTTCCCCATTTAAAATATGACGGTAGTGCAGTTTTTTGCTTAATATGCAATGTTCGTTTGGCTGCATTGGACAGAACTGATTGCCAGAGGCATGTCAATGGTATTAGGCATATGAGAAATGTAAGAACTGAAATACCTTTACACTATTCCTCATACATTTATTAATTATGTTTACCTCTTGTAATCTTCCGTTGTCGTTGGTGAGAAAAGCAGCTTTTAAAACGTTTTGGCGACAATACGTTCCAAAGTACCCATTACCCTCACAAACACAATTACAGAATCATTTGCCGCGAATGAAAGAGATGCTAGAAAATGTGTGTAAACGTGATTTGTGTTCCAAAAAAATATGGATTACCGTGGATGAGACGACCGATATAAAGAAAAACAGTATTGTGAATGTAATAGCTCGCGTTTTATCTAGCGAGAACACAGCATCTCGATATTTGTTAGCTTGCAAACGTGTTCAACAATGTACCGCGGAAAATATTCAAAAAGTGATAATGAACGCTTTGAAAAAATTTAAAATTGCCCAAGATCAAGTTGTGATGATTGGGACAGATAGTGCAGCAACGATGTTAAGTGTTGGGCGATCCTTAAAACATATATTTCCTAACTTAATACATATAACCTGCATGCTACATGCTTTGCATTTAGTTGGTGAAGTTGTTCGACAACATTACGGAAACGTTGATCGGACGATTGGAAGTACTAAAGCAGTGTTTCGTAAATCTCCTAAACGTTTAAAAGAATTTCGTAAATTTTGCCCAGGTATTCCAGAACCACCGGAACCAATTTTAACGCGATGGGGTACTTGGCTAACAGCAGCTTCTTACTACTTGATCCATTTTCAACAAATTCAATCAGTTATAATGCGATTTAATCGGAATGAATCCAAAGCAATTAGAGAAAATCAAAGAGAATTTCAAATTCCTCAACTTTTAGAAGATTTAACAACAATATGTACCAATTATACAGTATTACTAGATGCCATCAGAAAACTACAATGTACTGAATTATCAATGCAGGAATCATTAGACATAGTGAAGAGTGTAAAAAATAAATTACACACATTAAATGATACGCCAGGATTATGCGCTAGTCAAAAGTTGGCAGATGTTTTAAGGAAAAATCCCGATTTTAATACTTTAGAGACCGTTTATAATAAGTGTAAGAATAGTGAACTTTTAAGTGATTTTGAAAAAGAGTTTCTACATGCAAATGTAACTTCCTTAGAGGAGAGATCGTTTTCTATGTATAAGAATATTTTTTCTTGTCGACGCACAAGGTTTAAAGAAGTAACTGTGGAAACATATGCAATGATGCAAGTTTACAGTAGTTCACATCCTGATGCCTTTAATTTGTTAAATAATTAGCAAGTAAGTTTATTTATGAATTTTTCGTATTCTTATATTAACCCGTAATACCGACGCCTATGCGAGTCCGCAAGTTTTGGTTACTCTATTAATAACATTAGATGGTTTAACGATAAACTGCGTAAGATGTGAGACAATGTAATATTGTTTAAACAACTCAGGCTCAGATTTCCTAACCTTATATCCAATCACTTTATGAAATCTTTAAAACGCCAATAAAGATGTGAGTTGAAAACAACAAAAATTTCTGCTTATAACAAATATATGGACCGCACTAACCAAATATTAATCCCCTTAATGACTATATTTAATTATATATTCACTAATTTTGTTATTATTGACTACGTATCTTAAGTTTTTTCTGAAATAATTCCTCTTACTCAACGCTAGCAACTGTAGCTTCTAGTTAATAGGTCCACAAAGAAAATTCTTTCTTGCACAACAGTTATGTTCTTTTTATTTTGCTTCTAGGTTGGGTGTATCTATATTTTTTAATATAGGAACCTCTAGTGGCTCTGCAAAATAGGCGACCAAATACGGAACAGCGCTTTCTAATTTGATTATACGAATTAAGTTCTATTATCTTACACATTTAAAAAGTTTTATATAGAAATAAATGATATAAATGGAATATATCAGCAAAAACTAAAGAAACACGTTTTCTGTACGAAACTTATTTTGAAATGCAAACGGAAAATACATTTTTTTATCTTCAATTAACATTAGTAATAAGTAATCGTATAAAACCCGGATGTTAAAATCACGTACGCAATAAACGAATCACCATTCTATAATATTAAACGCTTTAGGGAATGTCCAAGATATCGAAATAATAACAGACAGGAACTTAACATTTCTGTAGACGTAGCAAGTAACCTATTTCCGTGACATTGCACGGATTAATAGTTGAATAAAACGTGATAAGAAAAGCTATGGGCCATATATAAGGACATTTTCGCGTTGTCAACAAACCACATAGGGAATTTTAGGAAACCAAGGAAAAAATAAGAAATACCACCGGCTATTAAATTATTACATTTACTGAATATAGATATATGAAAACTTATGAAAGCAATTCTGTGTACTGTAATGCTATTTTTAGATGACTTAATATTATTGGTTAAATTGTCAAAGTTAATAACTGGAAAACTCCCACCACCTTCCTTTCTAGCAAATATTTTTCACAAAACAAATTTCGCTTACTGAAAACAGAAAAGCAAGATTGTTAAGTACCAAAACCTAATAATTTTAATATGAATAAAGTTCTTTTACAATAGCTGCATTTCGTAATGATGTAAATTGTTTAAATGGTCAGACTATTCAAGATTACAGAAGTTATTAAATTGAATCGGCAAATAACGTGACACTCCTTTGCAATGTTGCTAGATACAAATTTGGCAGAATTTACGCGCTAATCGTGTACATGCCAGAAACATATACTTGCAAACAACAGAGTGCGATCGTTTGTGTGATTCAATTCACAGTTAATATTATCGCTACTTTACGAGTTAGGCCCTATAGGTTCTCGGCCTGACAGGCTTATACAGGTTCTAGCGTGTTCGAACTCCGTTGCGTCATAGTTGCACATGTGCGAAGCCTACACTATATATATTACGGCTCGAAGAGTAGTCTTTAGTAGCCAGCCAGACAACGTGACTAGTGCATGAAAATGTCTCAGGTAGCGAAAATTGAGTACCGCACGGTCACTAAACTTTTAACAAAAGAAGGGCATACACCTAATCACATTCAACAACGTTTAGACAGTGTTTATGGTGATTTATCCCCTTCATATTCCGCTGTAAAAAAGTAGGCAAAAGTTTGGGCCAAGAATTCCTTGAAGATGATGAGCGCCCCAGTGAGCAATTGAACCGATAACGCCTGAAAACATTTCAATTATTGAAGAAATGAAAGTGAAGAAATTAACAGTGATGCGTGACATTTCTGAAACAAGTGTTCACTGAATTCTCCATAACCATTCTGCTCTCCAACCTAAACGTCGGCGTCAGGTCGAATGTGCGCGCTGGTTTTTAAACATGTGCGGAGACAACCCGAAACCGATTTTGGAGTCCATTGCCGCAGGAGATGAGACAATGGTTCTGTATTATGATCCTCCATCCGAAAAGGAATCGATAGAATGGCGGCGACCAGATGAACCTCGTCCTAGAAAGACATTTTGAGGGAAAAACTATAGATTATTTTTACAAGAGTATAAAATTATTAATTTATCGTTGTAATAAATGCATTGAGGTTAGGGAAGATTGCATTGAAAAATAAAAATTGTTATATTTTACCAAGTTTATCAGGCCGAGAATTTATGGCGCCCACCTCGTATTTTTCACGCCCCTAACGCTGTAACGTAAATAAAAAGCCACAGCCAAAATAGAAGACTTCTAGTTGCATCAATTGGTTCATAAAGAATTCTGCACAACAGAGTAAACGTCCTCTTTATTCCACACACAAGCAACGCCTATCGCAACTGCTATATCTGTATGTCAATTCTTGAAACGGGCTTGTGAAGACCCGCGAATGCGTACGTGCTTTGATACAAAGTTGCAGACACTCTGTACATACTGAAAACTTCAATTCACTAAGGCAAGCACGTGGACAATTAGATAAGAATTGTGGGGCAAATATTTAACACACTATACATTGCTACACAATTTTTGATACAAATAATGATAATTTAAACAAACTTTAAAGCTTTAATTAAAAAAAAACACCCATTACTGTGAAATAAATCGAGACTAGAGATAGTTTTGTTTTTTTTTGTAATTTCTCGCTAAACTTTATAAATGTAATCCTGTACAGTGGTAAAAAAGTTAGTATTTTCTTCTCGTCACATACGTAGTAAACGTCTCTACGTCCGTAAAAGACATATGTAGTGTAATGTTAAAAATCTAAATTGTTTATCTAATTAAAATATAATTACCAGTCGTAGATTCGGGAATATCACGTAAATACTCTTTGGACAGTTTAAAGCAGTAAATTACAAACAATAACGTTTACCAAAAATAAATTTATGGTAAAGAAAAGCTAACCCTAAAATTTGACGTTTCCGCGCCCTCTGTATACTTACGCGTCACGTAAGAAAACTCCGTGTTCTTTCAAATTACAGAACATGGCTTAATCTTGGACTTGTAGTGAAATTTTAACACTATAACACTTGAAATTAATTTGAAAATGAACCACTTAGCAATTTACGTTTTTTCTCAAAGGTGACTCGATATAAAAAAATGCGGATTATGTTGGCTTCGTTGCCGATAGCTTTTGTTAAATATAAATTACGGCCAACCTCGATACACACAGCACATAGACAATATTTTATATTCAATACCATATTACAGCCTGAAATATTCTACTAGAATTCGCGATCTAAAGTCTAACGAACTGACACTAGCGAGTATCGGCGATCGTAAAGTGTGAACATTTCTTACCGGACTTGACCACTTATTACAAAAGAGTCTTTAATTTGCGAAATTACTATGAGAACAAAATATAATTTATTGTAGTAGTGAGTGTTGGTAGAAAGAAGTTACATTAAAGACGGACATTAAGAACCTGAACGAAACAAAGAGAAGAGAAATTTATTAATAGTATAATATATTCACTTAATAAAATGCTAGGGACAAAGAGAGGGGAGGAGTTAGAGGCTATGTATAGTAAGCCGTTGCAGTTTTCGAAAACGAAGTCAGAAGGGTTGGTCAAGCAAACCAGACACCTGACAAAAAGGACGAATATATATATTTATCATTCGCCCCAAAATACTGCCTGGTATGCCTCGGCGACCACTCATATTAGCAAACTCGAGCGATTATAAAATAAAATTCGGCGAATGATTGCAGCAGCGCCGGCGTTTGAGAGCGATACCACTTTGAGGAGTGACCTGGATCCACCTGGTGTTTTATCTATTAGACTGCAACACTTGAGCAAGAGCTGCAAGATCGAAAAACCCAAACCTCCATTTTACGCATTCCCAGGTTAATGTTAAGGTCAGAAGACCAGCCAGTGTCATAAGTCATAGTGAAGATTAAATTCAAAAGCCAAATATAGGCTAATAAATCAAGTTTGAGCGGAGATATAAACACCACTGTCCCAATCATCAGAAAAAGGAGAACCAAGAGCTTTCTTCTGCTAGCCTGACCTTAAAACAACTAAGATCCATGGAAAACGGATTCAGGACACTTTGACAGGTGCTCTGTTAGCTCTGATAACAGGAATAAATTATATATTGTTATATATTGCTTCTTCTCCCTTTCAGCCAATACTTCTGCTTCTATTTCTTTAATGTACAAATAATAATATTTAATCCTGTTGTATTGTTTTCTTGTATATTTTAATTAACACACATATGTGTATACATATAATTTTAAGTAACATATATGCACTTGTGTTGTGAATTGTTTAATTATTTGTTATTTGATAAATCCTAATTTATAGACAACAATTTGGCATTCTTTCCCTACATATTCTTCGTTTTATTTTGAACCTATGTAATAATTTACAAAATAATAACAATCACGTATTTAATACTCAACAGAAGAACAACTACATATTCCGTAGTTGGATCAACTGTAAAAGAAAATTTATAGAACTTTACCAATGCGATAATCGCCAGTATTACCATCGTAACGAATACTCTATATGTCTCGAATTGCAGGTAAATTGCATTTTGATTTCCTAGTGTTTTAGTTAATCAAATTTTTTTGTGGGGTAAAAAATATTATACTGTAGCTACATTGCATTCATGTTGAGAATGAAGAATTACATCCACCTTGTTCTGTCAAGCCAATTACCGAGTAAATGTCTGCTTTGATTGCAATCTGAACTCAGAGTCCCGAAAAGCGTCCCTAAGCACGTTTGTAATTGAATTCTCTACGAAATTTTGCAACGATGCTTTTGAAAAATATACCTTGAGAAAGGATCGAAAGCCAAAAATCAGCTAAGTTAAACATGAAAGTTTTGAAATTCTAGAAACGTTTTAGTGTTATGTGTTATATGAGTACTTGAAAATAAAAACAACTACTTAACTACCAATATTTTTATTTTACCCACAGGGGTAAAATTACCCGTTAAATTATAGGAGGTACAAAAGTTGCCCCCTATTTTCGGGGTAATTTTCACCCAAAGAGTAAAATTCACCCCTAGGGGTAAAATTACCCGTACTATGGAACGGTTCATGCTCGTTGACACCAGATAAGTACTAACAAATGTCGGCAAAATATCTTCTGGTTGTCGGTGTGGTGGTCTGACTTCCACGGAAGATACTTCCCTAGACTCCACTTAGCTTATTGTAGTCAGCGTTAACCGACTTGCCCAGCCAGTCTCTCTAAATGCAAATCTCGAGGGTTTATATATCATTTTTGACCATGACGTATCACTTTTTGTTTATGACGTGCGGTGGCCTTGTACTTGACGCGTATAAGTAAAACATTCGTTACGACATATCGTTGCACAACTGTGATCGGTTTGCTTAATGAAAAATGTATACGGGCATACAAAAATATCATACAGGGTTTTCTGAAATGAACTTATAATCTAAAAGTTAAATTTACACAATAAAAATTGAATGAAACTGCAAGCTAATTTAAAGATTTGTGAGAAAAGGTTAATGTTCTAATTTTACGCTCTTTTCTTTCAGCTTAGAAGTCTTTAAATTAACAAACGAACAGAGAATAGTTCATCACAACTATAGAAGGTAGAAAAGTTGCCTTCTATTTTCGGAATAATTTTCACCCTGTTTTTAGGATGAAATAGGTAGATAGTTGAATAGCTACGACGCGAATTATCTTACAATAAAACTTTGTGGTAGAATGCTTAACAGAGCAGTTATATTGTACGTAGGTACTATATCCTTACGTAAATGTAATAATACGTAATACATATTTATTACATTTATTTAAACATAACAACATTTATTTAAACATAACAACATACGCAAATATACACACATTCCCAAAAAGATACAGAACAATACATTGTTGCATTGGCATTCTTCCTTTAACCCATTATGAAACTAAATAATAATAAGAAAAGAAATAAAACAAAACTTAAGCTATGTAAAATACATCACAGGTGAAAGGTAAATCCATCATTCCGAAGTGGTCGGTAAATAGACGACGCCCTATATCATTTCTCAAAGTGAAGAGCGGTGCGGATATACCAAAGTCCGTTGCCAGGGAGTACCCGATTAATATGTATTTGTATATTTTTGTATATTTCCGTCATATGCCTTGGTATAGTCAACAAATGCCTGTTACGTACATTGATGCTTTGGTTATCATATCGAAATTTAAGTTTACTATACAGATATGGAAGCTGCTTTCTTTCCAGAATTTTGAAGAAAAATAAGGCACTGTGTAATATTCGGCGGTTACACATGTTTAGGGTCTTCAATTTTGACATAGCGCGGCTATGTCTCTCCTACCTCGCATACCGTATATCAAGCGCATACACGAATTTTGTACCTATTGTACCCCAGAGTCTTCTTTAGTGAGGCAACTACCATATAGTACATCTCCATAATTACGAAATATGCGAAAGCACCAGAGATTAGCATAAGAGTTGTTTGGTGGCGATGTCAAACCAGTTTCGGTTAATGTAAACCGCTTTAAACGATAAAATTGCTTTCCTAATGAAGTGCGAGGTGTTACAATAAAAACGCAAACAGTTACCTGTTTGCATTCCCAAATTCTTAACCGATTTTTGTTGAGCTCCGCATTGGATTTCAAAATTGAGAAAAACGTTTCATGATGAATTGTATCGAAAGTTTTACTAAAATCTAACAGAGCAAGAGCACTTACATTTCCCTGGTCTACGGCACAGAGTATGCCGTCAACTACATGCGTCAATGCGGTGATGCAACCAAAGCCTGGTCGAAATCCAGATTGATAAGGTGGAAGAATATTATAGGAGCGAATAAATCCAACTAACTGATGGGCAATGCGCCTTTCAAATACTTTCCCGAGAGTTGGTAAAATACTTAGTGGTCGTAAATCATTCACGCTCTCCACAGAATTATTCTTCGGAATGGGTCTTATAATAGCGGATTTCCAAGAGTCGGGACAAGTGCTGTTGTCGATATAGCAGTTAAAAATATGTAAGATGTACTCAGCAAGATATGGAATATATAACCTCAACATCTTCAAACAAATACCATCATTACCCACAGCGTTACACTTAATGCTATTTAGTGTTTTACATAAATCTTCCGGTACCAGCTTTTTGAAATTAAAAGTGAGCTGACCATTTGAGCGGTTACTTGTAGCTAATGGTGTTCTTTGAATTGGGTTTCTAACAGAAGATGCAAAGTACTGATTTATGGCATTAACGTTTTTGAGATTATCTGGGATGTGTTGTTTTTTCCGAGATTAAGTTGGTTTAGCATCTTCGCGATGCGATGGAGAAACTCGTCAATCTGCAATCTATTAATAATGGAGAAGTTTTATTTTAATCAGAGCTCTTTCAAAAGTTTCACCATCTTTGCCCATGAAATATAAATTTTGAAATCTTCAGTTTTCTTTAAGAAGGTAGATATGTGAAACCATACTCTTCAATTAGTATATTGCCCTCCCAATTTATATATTCCCACGGCGAGTCCCATATCATTTCGAAGATATAATAACAGTCACTTTAACTAATTACATCTTCCATCTAGTAAATATCCTGTTTCAACCAACAAATTATTTACATAAATCATATATGAATTTCCATCCCGTAATAAATGAATCAACTATAACAGTTCTACGAATGTCAGAAAGTTTATCAACTACTCTAGCATACTAGTTTCGCAATACACAACTGTAGACACGTTCAGTTGTGAGACACCGTCGTTTAAATTAAAGCTATGCGAATTCAGTCAGCGTATATTCAAATGTAGGACAACGATTGTTATCGTTTACTTTTGTTCTACCGAACCACTCTACGAAACGCCAAGCATTTGGACGTCAGGTTA